>CM046879.1:174971571-176347956 GCA_025667525.1 Glebionis coronaria | reverse complement strand
ATCAAATAAGCACTTTAACCAAAAATTAAGCCAAACTAAATCAATATTAAGGAGAGCAAAATAAACTACGAATGAAAAAACTATAAGAACACGAAATAAGCAAACTTTATAAAATAAAATTTTAAAAGAGTAAACTTTTGAAAACACTTAAAAGAGAATAAGCTAGACACAAAATAAGCAAAAAGCACAAAAAGGTGAAACCTTGAATCGTGTAAACTTATGACAAGAACCAAAAAGATGAAAAACTTTAATCAATAAACATAAAGATGACAACTTTTAGATTAATCAAACAAGACAATAAATTTTTAAAACAAGAAGAGAAGAATGAGAATGATTAAAAAGCTTGAAATTAAAGATAAAGATTCAAAACACGCTACAAACTTACATGAATAATCTTAAAAGAAAGACAATAAAAATGAAAGACAATATGAAAAGTGCTAGAAAAATAAGGTGGAGAGCTAGTTGTCAATTAGCTAACACCTCCTAATGACACATTAGGCGGGTATTTATAGGGAGATTAGATGTCTTGATGCTTTCTTCCTCTTCTCGTCTTTTCGTCTTTATAAATTCTTCGACTTTCTCGACTTCGTCTCGGGATTTGTCGATGGATAAATTGAACTTGTCTTATAATTTCTTCATTTATTAGACTTGAGTTCTTTGACTTTATTAAACTTCCGTCTTTAGACTTTTTCTTCGATAAATCTTTAGAATAGGCCTTGGACTTCCGTTCTTTTTGCACTCTTGATCTTTTGTGTAACACCCCCAAACTTATACAACTCAGTTCAGCGGAAGACTAGTTGGTGTTACGGGATAGCACATTACTCACATCATAGACAACGCATAAAAATCGCGTCGTTTATTAATAAAGCATTTCCATTCATAAATATCAAAGTTACATAGGTCCCGAGTCATTATATTTCATACAAAGTTTTACAAAGTATTTGAATGGAAAATATAGTTTAAGTGCGGGCCATGAATTCTTGTTGTCTTCCCGAGAATTACCTTCAAGTACCTGAGATAAAACATGTTAAAAGAAAAGGTCAGCGATAACGCCGAGTGAATTCATAGAGTTTAATAAATTCCATCAATATAACTTTGGTATAAAATTAGTACCAAAAATCAATTCGTACAAATCATTGTAATAGGCCGTAAAATAGCCAAAATCATTTTATACAAATCCTTATCGAAAATCATAATATAGGCATTTGCCTTAAAATCAATGTACGAGCCAATGTCGTAAAAACATCATACAATACGTCTTATGACGTTGTATAAAATCAAATAAAAACCGTTATATGAATATGGTTATGAAAACCAAAATACAAACATAATATCAATAGTATGACCCTGTATTGCTAGTCAGGCAATACATCGTAATTCGGAGCGTCTATTATTATTTTGTTAATTCGGATTATTATAAGCCGCATGACATTGTTACCTTACTAAACCAACAACGGGTAGCTAACCCGATACCAATTTTGCCCATCTAAAGTAGCGTGTCGTCACAAAGGTCACGCTATTGGAAATCTTCTCATACATAAATTCGCTTACCAATCAATGTGGCACGACGGGGATCAACCGTCAAGGCGCGAACTGGGGTGATCGTCCCCAAATAGTACTATTAAATGCATAAGCGTCTACCAACTCCCGGTAGTTCACAATTCATGCTAATGGGACTTTTAGTGACATAACCTAACTTTAATAATCCATTTTGTTTCATCTATCGGGTCCATTAATCATTTATCGGGTCATACAATCGGGTCATTCAATCATTCGGGTCCAAAATTAATAAACAAACAATCGGGACAAATGGTGTCCTAACTTTATAAAAACTAACATGTTATCTCCCTCGCGGGTTTATAAAACATTTATAAAACATTTAAAAGAGTGCGAGGCTATGAACTCACGTTGATGTGGGAAGGCGGGTTATCGGCAATTCGGACGTACGGTACGTACTTCAATCACGGAAACCTAGACAAATAATACTCGGTCTTAGACGTTTGTCCAATGACTTTATAAAAATAACAATTATGTATACATATGATGATTATATATATATGATGATCAAGTGGGTTTACATATTCTCGTTTACTCATTTTAGTGTTATATGTCGATAACTTTTATACTAGTTTACTTGTTTTACCCAATTACGTATCTTAAGTACAATAAGCTTATTATAAGTTATTTAACTTATTTTAGTCCATTTTGTACTTATATTATCAGTACATACATTTTCAAGTTGGGCCTAAATGGGTTAAGCCCAATAATTTCTTTTTACAAGTTTATATCTTATTTAGTCCAATTATTAGTCCAAGTATTAGTCCAATATGTTTACTTAGCTCGTTAATGTCCGTATGCCCTAAAGTTCGGGTTTTATCGGTTTTTTTTTTACTTGTTATACATGTCTATATATCAGTATATAAGTTTTATAAAGTTTTCATTAGACGGGTCCAACCATCTAAGTTTTATTTAATAAAAACGTTAATTTTACGGCAATAGCCGAAAAAGTAGTAAAAATCATGTTTATAGTTTTATAACTTATAAAACTTAACAAGTTTACATTTTCATCATTTATACACTTATTACACCTTTTATATATTTATATAAATAGGTTTTATAAGTTAGTGGGTTTTTATTTACATTTTATATATTAAAATGTGAGTGCTTATATAATAGTATTATTGTTTAATTTCCAAAAATCTGATTTTTAACTTCATCTTCACCAAAAATGTCATATCTTGAGTTCTACATGGAGATAGAAGCTCAAATTTTTATCACATAAACTACATGATATTTTCTACATTTAACTCTTCTATAGCTACTGTTGAATCATCCTTTAAGTATTTTCTAAAAATCGTCCAAAACAGTAACTTCAGATTTATACCCTAAACTTGTTTTAATCATATCTCACTCATTATTTTGATTCCCTTGCATGGCCAACTCTCACATGTGTACAAGACCCATAGCTTACTGTAAATCCATTTTAATTCTTCATTTTATCAGTTCACCACTTGGTTCTTTACTGTTTTATACAGCCATGCCAATTAATCAAGATTTTAACCTTGTTTCATATGGTTTTTCACCTTTTTATCCATGATTATCAACAACAAATCCCCACATAACATTTTTATCATCATATATACATCATATACATATACAAAATGAAAGAAAATACATTTGTTCTTTACAAAATAATAAGAGAAAAATGTAGAGGATGATCTTCTTTACCAATCCAAGTGGATTTCTTGTTTTAGGAAGGCAAGAACTTGATGAACACAACAAGTATCTCCAAGACCATCAAATAGCAAGATCATATGTTGGATAATAAGCCCTAGGACACAAGCAAATCACCTCCAAAGTTGGTTATATGGCCACCAAATGATCAAGGTTTCAAGGAAACACCTTAATAGGACTAGTAAACATGTGGTTTGTAGTTGGAAGAGATAAAAAATGGTGTTTATGGCTTGAGTTGGGACGGCACATAGATGAAGTTGAGAGAGTTTTGAGAGTGAAATGCATGGATGAAATGGTTAAGTGAAAACCATGTGTTGGTTTTGTGTAGTTTGGTGGAAGGCTTAGCCTAAAGTGTAAGCTAAAGCTTACACTTGTTATAAACAAGTTATGACTTGTGCCACCTATGGTGGTGAGTCATTTTTAGCCGTCCCATATAAGCTAGTGGGATGGGGCAAAGTGTTTTGTCCCATCTCACTAGTTTACGGGTATTTCTCGATTCTAGTTTTCTCGATTTGCGTGCCCTCGGGTCATTTTACGAAAAACGTTTTTATAAATTATGAATCAACGTCACAAAACGAATCCAATAAAAATTGTTTCATCAAAAACGGAGTTCGAAAACGTAAATACGTAATCCTAAGGTTTCCGGTTTAGTCGTAAAAGACGTTAAAATAAAATCGTAAGTCCTAATCTCTTCTCGTAAATTTGTGAGTTTATGAACCAACACAAATTTAAAACTCCAAAATAATATTCTCAGATAAATTTATTTTCTGAAATGTCGGACTGTCACCAAAGACGGTGTATGTAAACGTAAGCACGTAACGTTAAATCCTCCGGTTTAGACGTAGTCGATGCTACTTCAAGACGTAAATCCAAACTTCTTCCCAAAAATAAGTGAGTTCATATTGTAATATTAAAATAATGTTTTCAAATAAATATTGAGAATAAATTATCAATCATAAATTGACGGATTGTCACAGCATTTACCCCTAAACAGGATCTTTGTCCTCAAAGATCATCTTACTACTCGCTTCTTATAGAGTTAAAGCCATGTGGGTATTTCCTCCACATTCGGTCTTTTCTCACAAGTGCAATTGCAATACGCGAGTTTCATCAAACATAACTACGGGAATAAGATCAGGCTTAATGTTGACTTACTTTCTCTATCCATGATGTTCACGGGTTTTTGATGAATGCAACTTTTCGCCGATCTAAGCTCTACTAAGAATAGTCAGATTTTCACTTGATAGATATTCCATCAAGTTCGATTTACGAAACATAATTCACGCAGTCTTTGAAGTCCTAGGGTAGATCCAGCTTGTATGCCTTTCAATCCCAACTTTTACATCACTTCAATGGTCCCATACAACGGGGACTTATATCCCATGATTTGTCAGATCATGAATTCATTTTCCCAAGTTTAAAAATTGTGGCATAACTTCGCTACCCATTTGGCACTTCAAGATCTACATTTCACTTTCAAATAACCCCTTGCCCACTATCGGCAGTTAATAATCAAATCCTAATTTCAACAATCATTTCAGATCTCGCGGGTCGGGTATTTTGCAAGGATAGGTTCGCCATCATAGGAAACCTTAAACCTAAGAGACATGTCCAACTCACAATGGGTGTATGTCGGATGTCTTCATCTCAACTCATGCTTACAATTGCTCTAAGATTTAGATCTTAACAAGATTCGATCTCGATCCTAATACGATGATTATCAATGATAATTCTTCCAAAGGGAAACGATTATACGGTCTATTACCAAAGGTCAATCATTCAAACATAAAACAACACTTATTTACTCTGTATCGTTACTTTACCTTGTCCCTTCGATTGGGGTGGTACATAGTACTCTCATCAAGGTTCGTTCTCAATGATTTCTGAGCAAATCTCTAGAAATTCGATGCGAAGCGAGGATCTTGATATAGATGATTGATACAGGCACACTATGTTTATATAATTCTTTTGCATTTATCATTAACGAGAATGATATTAGCAGATTTGGTCAGTCTGTCGACGATGACCCAAATCGAATCAAATTCAGATGATGACCTTGGCAATAGCTAAACGTTTACTAATGTATGAGACGATGTCTGCCTTCATAATTCGTCATCAGTACAGCTTCTTCAGACAAAGATACTTTTAGTCATAAAATGACATACATATAATACTTATACTTACAAATTCCAACATAACTATATCTCACAATCTCCATATTTAGATAATCACAAGTGGCCTTTTATACATCTAACTCCATCGGCTTCTCAATTCTAATGGTTCACATTAGCCGCGAACCCCTTTTTATTATCTATATTATTCTCATGATGATGTAATTATTATAACTGTATTTATTCAAAATTCTTTCTTCATATCTTTTATGTTTAAGTTTCGTCTCAACTATCATTTTTATCAGTCTTTCTCAATCCGGCGTCTAAAGCGTCGATAATTATTATATTAAATTAATTATTAGTTAATTTTTATGAAGCGTAAACGTAAAATTTTTAAATTTCTTAGTTCGACCAATTATATAAAATGTTCAAAAATAAGTTTGAATTAAATTAACAAGATTTTTGTTGATTTATCGAAAATATTTTATAAGATTCGTAAATGTTCGAAAAACCTTTGTTTATACTTTTAGTCAAAATTTTCTTAGTTGAAAAGCAAAAAGTGTCGTTTCAAATTTTTAAGTCATGGTTTAAATGATTTCCTCAATCCCTTTTAGGTTATCTAGAAGTATACACAAACATTTACCCCTAAACAGAAGTTTAGTTAAATGGTTTGTGTATAAGGGAATAATTCCTTAAAATCCTTTGTTAAAACATTTGTCAAAACATATTTCCGTTTCTTTTTGGTAAAATTCAAAGTCTTAAAAGGGCTCTCAATTTTGAAGAGTCTATATGCATACATCTTACCATTATTAATCCAATGGTCACTTTCTGTAAAGGATTAAGTCTTTAATCACGTGTTAAATATTCAAGATACAATTTTTAATTGTTCGGCCAATTTAAGGCAATCTATAAATAATTATTAACTCATTCTTATTCTTATATACAAACAAATAGTCCTTAATGATCACGAGCATGAATTTATCAAATTACAGCCTACACACGTGATTCATCATAATTATGAATACTACTTGTGCATTGTCAATCCAAACGACATCACGTGAAACTCATAACGTTCATTACAAGTACCGAATGTAGTGATTGGAATAAATAATCTTCTTCGCGGAAACGAAGTTGATAATAACCATGCTGTGGATCAAATCTTTAAAACATACGTTAAAACCTTGTAAATGATCGAACAAATCTTCCATTTCGAGTTATGGATATCGTTTTCGATTGTCAATTTACTCAGTCACATTAATCTATAAATATAAGGAATGATAACACCATAGCTCTTCAGGATGACAGGCTTGGTATAATAAAATCTTTCTCCGACAACTCTCTCAGTTGTACGGTAATTCCTTAAATTCAGATGGTGCTGACGTACAGTGCACAAGCCATAGGTGCAGCACCGGGAATATAATCAATACCAATTTCAACTTGTCTTAATGGCGAAAGTCTAGGTAATTCACCAACAAATACTTACTAAAGTTTCAGATAACATTATCATCTTTTAATAGATTCATATTAGGTTCTTTCTAGATTATAATATCTATAACTTGTTCACAACAATACACGGTAAAATTTTAAGTCTAAATACAGGATATCGTCATCCACCAAGAATTATTTAGATCACTTTTGATAATCAACATCTTATCTTTTTAGGGGAATTCTACTCGAGTTCCCATCAATTAAGACAATGTCGTCATGTCATAATCAATCAATCCATTCTACCGGCACTATCAACTTCCCAGTTGCATTGCCGGATAAGATGTGAACTTCTCAAAAGGCTAATAATAATTCATAATCCTTCAAAATTTCAAGGATATATAGAGACACAACTACCATTAAAAGAGTAAGGTCAACGCATAATCTACGCGAGAGAATTTCAAATCAGATACAGACGAAAACACTTAACGAATATGAATATATCCGATGTTTTCATGATTCGAGTACGCATTCGAAAGCTCCTCGGATCGTTACCCAGGTCATTCAAATGAAATCAAATCAAAAGAAATGATAGGAACGTCGATACATCCAGTCGGGTATCAACACTCGGTAATCAGATACTTTTCTTAAGAATCTCACTACGGGAGAATTGGACAAGAAAGGAATTGTCAATTGTCAAATAAGACAATTTCCACAAATGAGTAAATTCAACTCAGAAGAATAGATGCTATAGGCACATATGTAGGTGTCCCAAACACTATGTCCCTATTTTTCACTTCTTGCAGATCTCATAAATTTTAATCTTTCACAATCTTCAAGGAAATGTAGTGTTTATTCATTAGTTTTATGGTGACTACTAATCAGTCTTGCATAGTCCATTCCAAATTGTATGTAGGCGCGCAACTATATACAATTTCAAGATTAACGATGCAATACTCAGTTCGTCAAAATTTTATCATCATGTTTATAATAAAAACATTTTCATGCTTAATTCTTAAATAAGAATCAAGAATAAATTTACAAAGATTTTCTTTGTTATGAAAACAATTAAGTTTTCCAAAGTGTTTCATAAACAGCTTCATTTTGATAACGATCACTTATAAATCTCACTTTGAATAATCCTTATAGTGATGAAAATTCAATTTTTCTCAAGGGATACTGTTTTATCTTTATAAAAACAATGAGTGATCTGCAAAAGAGTGATGAAAGCTTGTTCACCAAGAATTAACTACGATATGATAGGAAATGAGCTTAGCTAATTAATCATGAGGTTCATGATCTCGATGGCACTCAATAAGAATAATCTACAACGTAACTCAAATCAATATGAGTACTTGTTCAATAGTTGCCTTACTAATGTGAACATTAGGATGAAGCAATAAAAGATAGATAACATCGATATATGTAGAATTTAGCAATCAAAGGTAGTCTTTTTCATTAATCACAAACAAGTCAAAATTGTACCGTAACACATTACGTGTCACTATGTCATACAATTTATAAAACTCATCCTACCAACTGATATCTCAGTTAAGTTAGGGATTTTTTTTTTAAAAGATACCACAATGAATGCTAATCTACAAGAGTCATTACGTGTTCCATATGTCCCAGAAGATCCATCGGTCTCAATTCAGAAGAAGATTTCTTCAATTTATTTCTTGGACACTGGGCATCCTCGTTAGAGGACAATGGTCTAGGAACAACCCTTAACACGAATCAATAATCAATTAAATCCTTATAATTCAATCACAAAACTTAACGACTTCCTCTTAACAATCTTATATCCCATTCCAGTTAAATTTTACTTTATTCAAGTTTCAACCAATTCTATACTCAATTCGATATCCTACCTCATTTTCCAATACTTTCAATCTTATTCTTAGGCCTTGTAAAGGCAATACAATCTCAATATGAATCAACACTTAATTTCCAATCCTATTAGCTCTTACAACAACAATTATCAAATGAGTCATTAATATGAAATGACTTGATCATTCAACTAGACTTCTCGGAAAGGTATTAGTGGCATGAGGCTTTTGGGTAATGGTTCCAATAACAGCCTCAAGTGCAACATTCACCCTTTCGATTTCAATTTAAGAATTGGGTGACAACGAATCAGATGACCTCTTTCTAGGTGGTAACGTTTTGTCAAACTCCACTCTAAAAGGAAAGATCGTCATGACATTGATATCAAATTTAATCTCGCCAATTCTTTTTCAATATCATAATCAACTAATATCTACATTTCTACGAATATCAACCATTTGTTGGGATCATAAATATCCACAACTTGGTTTAGATCTAGGATAGCTAGAATTCCTACGAGAATAGCTTCAATTAATTTACTAGGGAATTTAGGGTACATTGTGACAATCTACGTCGTATAAATACCTCGTATAAATATCAAAATAATCATCAAACAATCATGTAATAAAATTACATCATATATATATAATCCAAGTTATATATATATTAAAATAACACTTCTCAGTCTTGGCCTTGTCGGTAACTCGGGAATTCTTCGGCACCGTTATAGTCAAAAGATTTTTAGACATTTTTAGAAAAATGTTTTTAGTTAAAAGATTTTGAAATGTTTTAATCAAAACCTTAGTTTTAAAAATCTTTCGTTCTCTATAACGAGAGCTCTGGTACCAAACTGTAACACCCCCAAACTCTTACAACTCAGTTCAGCGGAAGACTAGTTGGTGTTACGGGATAGCACATTACTCACATCATAGACAACGCATAAAAATCGCGTCGTTTATTAATAAAGCATTTCCATTCATAAATATCAAAGTTACATAGGTCCCGAGTCATTATATTTCATACAAAGTTTTACAAAGTATTTGAATGGAAAATATAGTTTAAGTGCGGGCCATGAATTCTTGTTGTCTTCCCGAGAATTACCTTCAAGTACCTGAGATAAAACATGTTAAAAGAAAAGGTCAGCGATAACGCCGAGTGAATTCATAGAGTTTAATAAATTCCATCAATATAACTTTGGTATAAAATTAGTACCAAAAATCAATTCGTACAAATCATTGTAATAGGCCGTAAAATAGCCAAAATCATTTTATACAAATCCTTATCGAAAATCATAATATAGGCATTTGCCTTAAAATCAATGTACGAGCCAATGTCGTAAAAACATCATACAATACGTCTTATGACGTTGTATAAAATCAAATAAAAACCGTTATATGAATATGGTTATGAAAACCAAAATACAAACATAATATCAATAGTATGACCCTGTATTGCTAGTCAGGCAATACATCGTAATTCGGAGCGTCTATTATTATTTTGTTAATTCGGATTATTATAAGCCGCATGACATTGTTACCTTACTAAACCAACAACGGGTAGCTAACCCGATACCAATTTTGCCCATCTAAAGTAGCGTGTCGTCACAAAGGTCACGCTATTGGAAATCTTCTCATACATAAATTCGCTTACCAATCAATGTGGCACGACGGGGATCAACCGTCAAGGCGCGAACTGGGGTGATCGTCCCCAAATAGTACTATTAAATGCATAAGCGTCTACCAACTCCCGGTAGTTCACAATTCATGCTAATGGGACTTTTAGTGACATAACCTAACTTTAATAATCCATTTTGTTTCATCTATCGGGTCCATTAATCATTTATCGGGTCATACAATCGGGTCATTCAATCATTCGGGTCCAAAATTAATAAACAAACAATCGAGACAAATGGTGTCCTAACTTTATAAAAACTAACATGTTATCTCCCTCGCGGGTTTATAAAACATTTATAAAACATTTAAAAGAGTGCGAGGCTATGAACTCACGTTGATGTGGGAAGGCGGGTTATCGGCAATTCGGACGTACGGTACGTACTTCAATCACGGAAACCTAGACAAATAATACTCGGTCTTAGACGTTTGTCCAATGACTTTATAAAAATAACAATTATGTATACATATGATGATTATATATATATGATGATCAAGTGGGTTTACATATTCTCGTTTACTCATTTTAGTGTTATATGTCGATAACTTTTATACTAGTTTACTAGTTTTACCCAATTACGTATCTTAAGTACAATAAGCTTATTATAAGTTATTTAACTTATTTTAGTCCATTTTGTACTTATATTATCAGTACATACATTTTCAAGTTGGTCCTAAATGGGTTAAGCCCAATAATTTCTTTTTACAAGTTTATATCTTATTTAGTCCAATTATTAGTCCAAGTATTAGTCCAATATGTTTACTTAGCTCGTTAATGTCCGTATGCCCTAAAGTTCGGGTTTTATCGGTTTTTTTTTACTTGTTATACATGTCTATATATCAGTATATAAGTTTTATAAAGTTTTCATTAGACGGGTCCAACCATCTAAGTTTTATTTAATAAAAACGTTAATTTTACGGCAATAGCCGAAAAAGTAGTAAAAATCATGTTTATAGTTTTATAACTTATAAAACTTAACAAGTTTCCATTTTCATCATTTATACACTTATTACACCTTTTATATATTTATATAAATAGGTTTTATAAGTTAGTGGGTTTTTATTTACATTTTATATATTAAAATGTGAGTGCTTATATAATAGTATTATTCTTTAATTTCCAAAAATCTGATTTTTAACTTCATCTTCACCAAAAATGTCATATCTTGAGTTCTACATGGAGATAGAAGCTCAAATTTTTATCACATAAACTAAATGATATTTTCTACATTTAACTCTTCTATAGCTACTGTTGAATCATCCTTTAAGTATTTTCTAAAAATCGTCCAAAACAGTAACTTCAGATTTATACCCTAAACTTGTTTTAATCATATCTCACTCATTATTTTGATTCCCTTGCATGGCCAACTCTCACATGTGTACAAGACCCATAGCTTACTGTAAATCCATTTTAATTCTTCATTTTATCAGTTCACCACTTGGTTCTTTACTGTTTTATACAGCCATGCCAATTAATCAAGATTTTAACCTTGTTTCATATGGTTTTTCACCTTTTTATCCATGATTATCAACAACAAATCCCCACATAACATTTTTATCATCATATATACATTATATACATATACAAAATGAAAGAAAATACATTTGTTCTTTACAAAATAATAAGAGAAAAATGTAGAAGATGATCTTCTTTACCAATCCAAGTGGATTTCTTGTTTTAGGAAGGCAAGAACTTGATGAACACAACAAGTATCTCCAAGACCATCAAATAGCAAGATCATATGTTGGAAAATCAGCCCTAGGACACAAGCAAATCACCTCCAAAGTTGGTTATATGGCCACCAAATGATCAAGGTTTCAAGGAAACACCTTAATAGGACTAGTAAACATGTGGTTTGTAGTTGGAAGAGATCAAAAATGGTGTTTATGGCTTGAGTTGGGACGGCACATAGATGAAGTTGAGAGAGTTTTGAGAGTGAAATGCATGGATAAAATGGTTAAGTGAAAACCATGTGTTGGTTTTGTGTAGTTTGGTGGAAGGCTTAGCCTAAAGTGTAAGCTAAAGCTTACACTTGTTATAAACAAGTTATGACTTGTGCCACCTATGGTGGTGAGTCATTTTTAGCCGTCCCATATAAGCTAGTGGGATGGGGCAAAGTGTTTTGTCCCATCTCACTAGTTTACGGGTATTTCTCGATTCTAGTTTTCTCGATTTGCGTGCCCTCGGGTCATTTTACGAAAAACGTTTTTATAAATTATGAATCAACGTCACAAAACGAATCCAATAAAAATTGTTTCATCAAAAACGGAGTTCGAAAACGTAAATACGTAATCCTAAGGTTTCCGGTTTAGTCGTAAAAGACGTTAAAATAAAATCGTAAGTCCTAATCTCTTCTCGTAAATTTGTGAGTTTATGAACCAACACAAATTTAAAACTCCAAAATAATATTCTCAGATAAATTTATTTTCTGAAATGTCGGACTGTCACCAAAGACGGTGTATGTAAACGTAAGCACGTAACGTTAAATCCTCCGGTTTAGACGTAGTCGATGCTACTTCAAGACGTAAATCCAAACTTCTTCCCAAAAATAAGTGAGTTCATATTGTAATATTAAAATAATGTTTTCAAATAAATATTGAGAATAAATTATCAATCATAAATTGACGGATTGTCACATTTTGACTTCGTCTTTTGTCTTTTTCTTTGATAAAAGCCCGTGAAAACCCCTGGTTTCGTCCCTTTTCACATTTTGATCCTAAATCACAACAAAAACACAAACCACGCATAATTCCGGCATTTACGACATAAAATACACGTTTTGGCTTGGTTATTATTATAATTAAGTGGTAAAAGGATAAGTGTTTTCACACTTATTATAATGAATGTATGTTTTCTCAACGTCATGATTTATGCCTTGTTGATCACGTGAATGAAATGTATGCCATTAGCAACAATCTTAAATGGATTCCAACGGGGAAGAAATTCACCCAAGTTGGTTGGCAATGGAAACCCACTGGTAGGACCTTTACAGCAAATGGAACTAAGTGCCCTTTAACTAGGATCACATCCATTAAAGTTAGGTCTCAGCATCCTTTAAATAGGAACTCTAGCACTAAGAAATGGAAAAAACGCCCTTTAACTAGGTCTGCATCCACTATTGTGCCTACCAGTGAAGAAGTACCTCTGGTTATTAGACAAATAGAATCTAAGCCAGCATCTAGGAAACAAATTTGGAAGCCTAAGACCTCTTCTGATAGCAAATCTAAGATAAATATATATGTACCTTCTAACACAGAGGAACATTTAGATTCCGATACATTGTCTTCGTCTGGTGATACTTTTAGGTGGTCCAAATAATCCTCTGGTACTTGGACTCTGGATGCTCAAAGCATATGACCTGAGATCGCTCGATGCTCAGAAATTTCGTCGCCAAGTTTCTAGGAACGGTTAAATTCGGCAACGACCATATTGCAAAAATCATGGGTTATGGTGAATATCAAATTGGGAATGTTACGATTTCAAGGGTATATTATGTGGAGGGACTTGGTCACAATTTATTTTTAGTGGGACAATTTTGCGATTCAAACCTTGAGGTTGCTTTTCGACGACATACTTGCTTCATTCGTGATCTTGCAGGAAATGATCTATTAAAAGGATCCCGAAGGGATAATCTCTACACACTGTCCATTCAAAACATGATGGCCGCCTCTCCTGTATGCCTTCTCTCCAAAGCATCTAAGACCAAGTCATGGTTGTGGCATCGCCGGTTATCCCATCTTAACTTTGATGCTATTAACCATTTGGCAAAAAACGAGCTTGTTCGTGGTCTTCCAAAACTTAAGTTCGACAAGGATCATCTATGTTCCGCGTGTTCTTTGGGGAAAAGCACCAAGAAATCATACAAACCTAAAGCTGAGGACACCAACCAAGAACCATTGTATCTCTTGCAAATGGATCTTTGCGGGCCAATGCGTACGGCTAGTGTGAGTGGTAGAAAATAAATCCTTGTTATGATGGATGATTTCTCAAGATTTACATGGATAAAGTTTTTACAACCAAGGATCAAGCACTAGATTATATTATTACTTTCCTTAAAATGATCCAAGTGCGTCTTAATGCTATTGTTCGCCGCATTCGAACTGATAATGGAACTGAGTTCGTTAATCAGACTCTACGAGACTATTATGAAGAGGTTGGTATTTTACATGAAACTTCAGTTGCTCGCACTCTAAAACAAAATGGTGTCGTGGAAAGACGTAACCGTACACTAATGGAAGCTGCTAGAACTATGTTGATTTATGCGAATGCTCCTTTATTCTTATGGGCTGAAGCAGTGGCAACCACATGTTATACCCAAAACCGCTCCATCATTCGTAAGCGCCATGGAAAAACTCCATATGAGCTACTTCATGGACATAAACTTGATATTTCATTTCTTCATGTGTTTGGTGCACTGTGTTATCCAAATACTAATAGTGAGAATTTGGGCAAACTTCAAACGAAGGCTGATATTGGAATTTTCATTGGTTACTCATCCGCAAAGAAAGCTTACCGAATTTATAACCGTCGTCTTGGCAAGATAGTAGAAACTTTGGATGCCGATTTTGATGAGCTGACAGCGATGGCTTCTGAGAAACACAGCTCTGAACCCGCATTACATGAGATGGGAACCGGTACGATTAGTTCCGAATTAACTCCCAACAATCATGTTTCTCCATCATTTACACCACCTACAAGGTCCGAGTGGGATGAGATATTTCAACCTATGTTTGATGAATTCTTTGATCCTCTAAGTGTTGATTCTCCAGCACCTGCGGCAGTAGCTCCGATTCTCGAAGTTGTTGCTCAAGATAATGGAAATCAATCAGATGCATCTACAGTTACTATTGAACCAGATGCACCATCCCCTACCAATTCTCAAACTACACCCGAATCAACACCCCCACTTGTTCCTAATGATGTTGAAGAGGATTACTATGATCAGGATTTGGAAATTTCTCACTTACAAGAGCTTTCATTCTTTGGTTCACAAATACCCGAAAACCCTAACGGTGCGTCTACCTCAGAGGAAGCTCCTGTAATCGTTCACTCCAGACCACCACAGATTGAAAATCACAATACAAAATGGACAAAGGATCACCCAATTCGTAACTGATTGTGGTAAATTACAACTCTTGTTTAGGAAAACAAAGAGAGTGAAATAGGGAAAGTATTAAGTGTACGTTTAGGAAAACGTAAACACTAATGACCCAGTGAAGTTCCAAGTTCGTTTCCCAAGGAGGTATATGTGTGTGAAAAACTTGTTAAATGTTTGTGATTAATGATTGGTTTAGAAGGGGATGAGAAAAGAAGATGACGAAGACGTGAGAATTATACTACGACGACAAAACGTAAAACCGTAAAAACTACAAAAATAAAAATTAATTCTAAAAATTACCAAAAATTCACCAAAAATCAAAATTAATAAACTAAGAGTTTACCAATGATCAAAACTTTTTCAAACTTTTTAAATAATTAAATATTCAATTTTTAAATGCTAATTAAAGCCCTAAAAATCAAATAAATTATCAAAAAGCCCAAATAAAGATTTTTCAATTGGTAAACCTCAAAAATGACCTAAAAAGATTAAAAACTATTTTTAGAAATTTTTAAACTAATAAAAACTATTTAAAATGATTTAAAAACTATTAAAACTTAAAATAATTATAAAAATTAATCTAAAAGTGATAAAATTATTCTAAAAGTTGCTAAATTCCTATTTTAATGTATTAAAGCTAAGAAAAATGTAAAAAGTTGGAAAATGTGAAATTTGAAAAATAATAATAAAATAATATTAAAATAATATTAAAAATCCCAAATTGATAAAAAATTCTAAAAACTTGCAAACTAGTTTATTTTAACCTAAATAAACAGAATATCAAAGTGAAATGACCAGAATACCCCTATTGGGCCCTCAAATGGGCCAAAACCAAAAACAGTCAACCTTAATGGGCTTTTTAGCCCAAAACGTCGAACTTGGCCCAATTGACTTGGAAAAGCCCTATCTGACTCAAAATTTAATTCTAAACACAAAACTCTAAAGGCCTAAAAGCTGAATGTGGGCTTATCACAGCTTAAAATGCAAACAGCTTATTCTTATTGGGCTTTTTAGCCCATTAAGCAATAAGCTAATGCCATAAGCTCTAATTTGACACACAACCTTCTTTTGGGATGCTTATGAGATTTGTAAAAAGAAATTTTGAAAAAGCACACTCAATAAGCGAGAAATAAGGAAAGTAATATTTCACTAAAAGACAAAATAGTCGTTTTTGAGAAATAAGGCACCTCAGGACTTGATACAACTTGCAAAAGATCACAAATGGACTCAATAAGCCACAACAATCAACAAAATTCCAATAAGCAAAACCAATAAGCCAGAATAAGCCAATAAGCACTTATGAAAAAGTCAATTAAGTTGGTTTTCTAGTCAAACCCTAAAGTCAACCCACCAAATGCTCCGGTATGAACAAATGGGTTAAATAATGAGCACCTATTACAAAATCCAAGTTGTTGCTGGTTAAAATAAGCTATTATAGCTTATTGATAAGCTGAAACCAATTTAACACTAGCAGTGGTAACTAGCAGGGGAAAGGAGTTCCCACTGCTTTGTCTATTTGACCAAGCTTTTTAGAGAGATTTAGTTGGATTCAATTGGAAACAAGGGCACCCTTGTGATCAGTGAATCACAAGGAGTCAATAGCAACAAGAAAATCCAAATTTGGTTCACACAATAAGCCATAAATGATCAAACAGTCACCAGATCATGCACAGACATGGAAATAAGCAGTTATGCACTTAATAAGCAGATTTAGCAAGAATAAGCCAACCAAATTTAACAGGATGCATACACAAGCTATATAAACTATGAATAAACACAAATCAACTTGAATCAAACACTGAATCAAAGTAAACAACAAGATCAAAGCATAAAAAGTTACTGATGAACAAGGTGCATATGCAGAAACTATTTTGCTGATCTATTTGACAATATATCCAAATTCAAGCCTCAAATCCTTCTTCCCTGGTGTAGTTAACCTAGATTTAACACTTGTTAACCCTAGTCTATGATTAGATCTAGGTGTCCCCCAAATTTCAGTCAGTTTCACCAAGTAAACAAGATTTTATACCCAATTTATGAATCTATGTGTTTCAAACCACAAATGAGTAGCAAAGCAACCAAGTATATCAGATACACAAGTACTAGCAGATAGAAACAACAAACAACCACTCAAACCACCACAAATCCAATCTATGCAGTTAACCCAAACACCCCTTAAAAACCTGTTTTCACAACTTTTCAAAGGATCATGCAGATTCAAACCACAAATCAAACCTCAAACACTTAAATATCATCAAACATCAACACATGAACAATAATCAACCACCAACTCACAGATTCAAGCACAAACAAGCTAATATCACAAAATTCAGAAAAATAAGAGAGAAAATGAAAAGGGAAGAAGATGCAAACCTCCAAGACCTACATCCAGGCCCTAGATTGTTTGAGCTGAGGTACTAGCAGAAGAAGTACCAGCTTCCAAGCTGCTAAGAAGAACAAACCACAAAGGTGAGATCAAATAAACCAAACTTTCTGATTTTTGAAGCACAAGCCTTATCACTTAAAACCTTGCCTCAAAAACCTTCAAACATGTAAATGGAACTCAGAATCAGGCTATTCTAACACCAACTTTTAACAAAATATAAAAGAGATTTTTCAACATTCAGAAAATCAAATTTTATAAATTAAAAAGGAATTACAAAGATTCAATAGCCTAAAACTGGAACAAAGGGACTCTCACATGTTGAGGTCTCCTTTTATAGGCAAATGCCAAGCTTACACTATTCATAAACCCTAGAAGTGAAATTCCCTAAATGTCCTTGAGTCTTCTAGACGTTTTGATGGAATGTGCTGTCCAAATTGATCCAAACCATTTAAAATAGCTTTGATATGAAGCAAAGGATGTGGGCTGTTGATTTTGACACGTGGCAAGCCTTGGAGAGGAAGTTGTCACATGATGGTGAAACGGTTTTGGTGGTGGGGCCTCTTGGTGAGTGGGAGTGAGTGTTTTAAGGTTGGGAAGGGTTTCTGGGTAAGGGTAATTTCATTTTACCCTTTTTTTTAAGTGGAGTAAAAACTGGGTTCTTGACTGCTACAATGACAAGGTTTGATCCGTTTTTGTAGGATTGTGTTTGTGTTTGGCGCATTTTTTTGTTTCAATGTTTCAATTGCACAGCTTTGGCCCTTGTCTTTTGTGAAAACTTGTAAAACGTGTTATTCAACCAACACAATCCATTTCCTTTGTTAATAACTTTCACACTTTGGCAATTTTGGCACAAACTTTTGGAAAAAGGGTTACAAGGATTGTTTTTTCCATTTTTGCATATTTTAAGGGCTGATTTTGGACTTTGTTGATCTTCAAAGGTCTTCAATGTATCTTTGGCTTCATGAGGGACCATAATTGGCAATTTAGAATTGTTGAGGGACTAAAATTGCCATTTCTTCAAAGTTGAAGGACCATTTGTGTAATTTTGACAAACTTAAGGGACCAAACTTGTAATTATCAATATACAAGGGTTTTAAGTGTCATTTCTTCATTCATTGAGGATCAAACTTGCATATCTTCAAGTCTTCAAGGACATTTGTTGAATATTTCATGAATTAGGGCCCGGTTCTTTGTACGGCTTCGTTTCTCGTGTCCGTTTTTCCTTGTTTCTTGTGATCTTTTGTCTTTTTCACGATATCCATACCTAAAATACACAAGTAAACAAACACAAGCATATATATGGTATTTTATGACATTTTTATGCATTTAAAGCCCGAAAAGAACGATGAGATCATGTATAAATGCCATCTCATCACTCCCCCATACTAATCCATTGCCGTGCCCTCACGCAATGCTAGAATAAAGTATCTAAGCATCACCGAAGTTCAATTTTATTAACCTTTATTGAAAAGTAAAAGACTTGCAACATACTACGAAGATGTGTAAAGACATAATGTATGATTTTCATCACGAAAGTGACTTTTAGGGTCAAAGAATAGAAACAAGCAAATGTCCCTTAGAGTAAATTTCGTCATCCTTGATTGTCATACATTCCATGCTAAGTGCAAAAACGAGATCATTGTTGGTACAAGTCACAATGCTAACACTACTCATACGTCCAAATTGTGTAATACTTTTTCTCCTCGCAATCCTAGTTATTATAAAAGGAAATGGGTTACTAGCATTTTTTAACTATTTGTCATGGATCACAAGTGATTCATATTGACTTATTTGAGTAGTTATTAGTCCGAAAGCAAAGTAGCACGATTTAATCGATAGTTAACCGAAGGACAAAATCTTTTAAAACGGCTTCTCGTGTATCTCCTTAAGTTCATATCTTGGCATAACTCGTTTCACGATTTGAGACCTTTCTCGGACCGATATTTGGCATGTACTTCATACTTCAAATCTTGGGAAGACGTTCTTGAAATTATGGTCTTCTCTTCATATATTTGGAATTTCTTCACTTGACGTTTTGAGAGATTCTTCATATTAGGACCACGACTTCATCATTTTTCTTCAATCTTTACTTTGGACTTTGATATACAACGATCCGCCTCCTTTTCGGACTTGGATATATTTATCCTCATACCTTGTAAGGGTCTTTTCGGATAGACTTTCTCCATGATCTTTAGGGGAGTAATTGCTTTTCGTCGTGTGTCTCGATCCTTCATATTGTTTTAGGAATAATGATACTTCACATCATCTTGGATCTTTAGCAAAAATAGAGCTCCTCATGCCTTGTTAGGGCCTTTTTGGATGATCGCCAATCTTCGCGTCCCGCTTCAATAAGTTATGCCTTGGATATGCACTCTATTCAACCCCGAGCAACTTTTAAACGATCTTGCGCTAGAGGCTAAGTAACCTTTCAAATCGTACGACCTTACTTATTGCAATTATGATTTATTCCTAATGCATTGATCTTATGGGAAGAAAAAGCCACAATTAAAAACATATGAGTTTTTGAAAGAACATTTTCATGTTCTACGTTTAGCATGATTACTTGTCTAACTCTATCATCTCTCGTTCTTCACTATATAAAGAGCTCTAATTAAAGAGACTCGTGAATACTTAGCCATGCAAGTCAAAATTAAGCCAAATTTGGATTAGCTTTCATTAAGACTATATCAAATCAAAGTTTTGGGTTTTCAAGCCACCTATAGGATCTTGCACTTCCTTGGACTTTTTCAAGTTTAGAGAATTCCTTTTATAGTTCCCTTGATAAGTGACTCTCTAGGATCAATTATAGGAACTTGCGAAAAGTTCTTGTTCTTAACCCGTATGAGTTAAGACTTTCGCGTTTTAAAGCTCCCTATATAAAAGTCTAGCAAAACTTGAATTGAGAGGGTTAAGGAATGTAAATGGCTCCAAATGCCCATCAAGTCAAAAATTAACTCTTATTCTACCCATCGGAAAATATACATTCGTGTCTTAAAAACACTTATGAAAACTAAGAAAAATTTTAAAATTTGGCCATTTTTGGCCTTATTAGCAACCAAAAACAAAACATTTAAAGTTGGAAAACGTGAGGGCGTAGCAAAGCAAGTACCTATTCACCCCCCCATACTAAAAGTAAACATTGTCCTCAATGTTTCGAGTCTAAAGGTGGAGCACCCCCATACTAGAGACGAAGAATCGAATGCTTAGGATCTAGCATGGAAAGGGTGATCAACAATATATCTAGAGCCGTTTATTAAGTATGATAAAAGATAACTGTTAGAACAATAAAGGATATGTCATGGATTCGTGAAAAACTTCTTCAAGCAAACGATGGAGGCTCACGTAAACGAACACGAGAGTCTTCAATCGTAGATGATGATGATGATCTAGATAACACAATCACAAACAACCATGAGACAACGAGTTGAAAGGGTACAAGTCCCCTAATTAGTGAATAGTAAGCATAAAGGATAAGCATGGGATCTCCCCCATGAGGCACCTCGTTTTTGATTACCGAGTCATGAGCTCGACTCGATCCCCTCAATGCTAATTATCATTGGGGAAGGTGACTTGGTCGAGGGCAACCATTGAAGGAATTTCCCCACCAAAGTAGTGCTTAAGCCTATGTCCATTCACCTTGAAGTTAGGACCATCATCTTGAGCTAGCTCGATGGTCCCATAAGGAAACACTTGTGTAATGGTGAACGGACCCGACCAACGAGATTTCAATTTCTCGGAAAATATCTTAAGTCGAGAGTTAAAAAGTAACACTTGATCACCAACGTTAAAAACCCGCTTTTTAATATTTGATTCATGAAACTTTTTAGTCTTTTCTTTAAAAATTAATGAATTTTCATAAGCATTATCTCTTAATTCATTCAATTCATTCAATTGTATTTTCCGGTGATCTCCCGCGGTCTTCAAGTTAAAGTTTGCATGCTTAAGGGCCCAATATGCCTTGTGCTCCAATTCAATGGGCAAATGACAATTCTTCCCATAGACTAACTTATAAGGAGTGCAACCGATAGGTGTCTTATAAGCGGTCCTAAAGGCCCATAAAGCGTCATCGAGTTTGTCGGACCATGAAGCACGGTTTTCTCCAATTGACCTCTCTAAAATCCTATTCAAAGCTCGGTTCAAAACCTCGACTTGCCCACTCGTTTGCGGGTGATAAGCCGTAGAAAGACGATGAGTAACTCCATATTTCTTTAGAACCTTATCGAATTGGTCATTACAAAAATGGGTTCCACGATCGCTTATAATAGCACGAGGGGTTCCGAACCGAGAGAATAGTTGCTTCAAAAACGTCACTACCACACGAGCATCATTAGTAGGTAAAGCCTTAGCTTCCACCCACTTAGAAAGGTAGTCCACCGCGACGAGGATATATTTGTTGCCATGAGACGATGGGAACGGCCCCATAAAGTCTATTCCCCATATGTCGAAAATCTCACACACTTGAATTATGTTTTGCGGCATTTCATCACGTTGAGACGATTTTCCTTGACGTTGGCACGAATCACACGACTTCACAAGTGCGTGTGCATCACGATAGATAGAAGGCCAAAAGTAGCTAGCATCGAACACTTTCTTAGCCGTGAGATTAGCACCGTGGTGACCACCCGTGGGTCCCTCGTGACAAGCTCTAAGGATATTAGAAGCTTCGGCACCAAAAACACAACGTCGAACGAGTTGATCCGCACAAACCCGAAAGAGATAAGGGTCGTCCCAAAAATAGAACTTGACGTCACGAAAGAATTTTCGCTTTTGTTGTGTCGTCATACCCTTGATTATGAAATTGCCCGCATGGTAATTTGCAATGTCGGCAAACCATGGGGTGGTGTCTTTAGAATTCACTACACCGAGAGTCTCAAGAGGAAATGTTTCGGTGATTTCCTTGTTCTCGAAAACATCTTTGTGAGGATCTTCTAGACGAGAGAGATGATCGGCCGCTAGATTCTCGGCTCCTTTTTTGTCAAGCACGGTGACATCAAATTCTTGGAGGAGGAGCATCTAACGAAGCAATCTCGGCTTAGCATCTTGCTTAGCTAAGAGATACTTGATAGCCGAATGGTCGGTATACACGATGCTTTTAGTTAAGACGAGAAAAGGTCGGAATTTCTCAAAAGCATAGACCACGGCAAGGAATTACTTTTCCGTTGTGGTGTACTTTAATTGAGCCTCGGTCATCGTCTTACTAGCATAGTGGATAGGACGGAAATGTTTGTCATAACGTTGCCCTAAGACGGCCCCTATAGCATAATCACTTGCATCACACATGATTTCAAAGGGTAATTCCCAATTAGGAGCAACAAGAATGGGAGCTTCGGTAAGTTTCCTTTTGAGAGTTTCGAAAGCTCTAACACAATCCTCATTGAAGTTAAAAGAAGCATCCTTCTCGAGAAGGTGTGTCATAGGTCGAGAGATTTTCGAAAAGTCCTTGATGAAACGACGATAAAAGCCCGCGTGGCCTAGGAAACTCCTAACTCCCTTAACGGTTTTGGGTTGAGGTAACTTGGCGATGACGTCTACCTTAGCTTTATCGACCTCAATCCTCGCTTTCGACACCTTATGTCCTAAGACGATTCCTTGTTTACACATAAAATGACATTTTTCCCAATTAAGCACAAGATTGGTTTCTTCACAACGTTTTAACATTTGCTCGAGATTAGATAAACACGACGTGAACGAATTGCCAAACACCGAGAAGTCATCCATAAACACTTCCATCGACTTCTCGATCATATCGTGAAAAATCGCCATCATACACCGTTGAAACGTACCCGGTGCATTACAAAGTCCGAAAGGCATCCTACGATAGGCCAACGTTCCATAAGGACACGTAAACGTAGTCTTCTCTTGATCACGAGGGTCGATAGGGATTTGAAAGTAACCGGAAAAACCATCTAAAAAGCAATAGAATTCATTTCCCGCTAGTCGCTCCAACATTTGATCCATGAAGGGCAAAGGAAAGTGGTCTTTACGAGTGGTGTCATTTAACTTTCGGTAGTCAATACACACCCTCCAACCGGTCACAACACGAGTGGGAATTAACTCGTTGTTTTCATTAGGCACAACGGTCATTCCTCCCTTTTTAGGGACACAATGGATTGGGCTCACCCATGGGCTATCGGATATAGGATAAATCATTCTCGCGTCAAGGAGTTTCAACACTTCCTTTTTAATGACATCGTGAATTTTGGGATTCACCCTTCTTTGACTTTGAATTGCGGGTTTGTAGTCCTCCTCCATTAAAATCTTGTGAGTACAAAATTTTGGGTCAATACCCTTAATGTCGGAAATTTTCCACGCAATTGCCCCTTTATGAGCCTTAAGAACTTTCAAGAGCTCGGTTTTTTCATCATTAGCAAGACCTTTTGCAATAATAACCGGTAACTTGTCATCACCTTCCAAGAATGCGTATTCAAGGTGAGAAGGAAGATCTTTCAATTCAAGGATAGGTGGTTCCTCGATTGAAGATTTTGGTTCAACACTCATAACTTCCATCGGCGGAAGAAATGGTGGAATAGAAGTATCATCACTAATCAACACCTCATCTTCATTGTCGATTTCATTTGAAGTGAGATCGCCTCCTTGGAATGGAGTGAGATTTGGTGTAGAATTAGCAAGAATCGGATCCAAAATAGTGGGATTGCCACTTGACGAGCTATCAGAAAAACCTAACACTTCTTGTGAAAACTCATCGCAAACCACATCAACGATGTCAATGTGATTGATGGTAGCGATTGCATAAACATGAGAAGGTTTCGAGTTTTGAGTAGCGTTTATAACAAGTTCCTCTTCGTTGAATCTCAAAGTGATAGTTCTTGCATGAACATCGATAAGCGATCTCGAGGTGTCTAAAAATGAACGACCTAAAATTAGAGGAACTTGAGGATCCGCGGGGATGTCAACTACTATAAAATCAACGGGATAGTAGAACTTCCCCACTTTCACGAAAAAATCTTCGGCTACTCCACATGCTAAAATCGTAGAATGATCGGCCATCTCGATAGACATGTTCGAAGGGATAAGAGCCGGAAGCGAAAGCGATTTCCAAATGGAAAATGGCATCAAATTAATGCTCGCACCAAGATTGGCCAAGACGAGGCATTCTTTCATATCTTGTATGTCACAAGGAATGAGAAACTTTCCGGAGTCACCAACTTTTTCCGGTATGCGGTTAAGATAAACCGAAGAACAATTAGCAAGATTTGAAAGCTTTTCCTTATCGTTCATCATACTTTTAAAAGTGGAAGCGAAACGAGGCATATACAACAACGCGTCGGCTAAACTCACATCAAAATGCACTTGTTGAAACATTTTTATAAAAAGCTCGATTTGTTGTTTGTTACGTTCTTGCAATTTCTCTTTGTTTCGTCTCGAAGGGTAGGGTAAAGGTGGTGTGGGTTGGTCATTAGGAAACGGCCTTGGAAACTCGGGTTCCACAATTGGTATTGGTTCAACCGTAGGTGTGGTGTGAGCGGTACTTCGTGGATTGTAATGTGCTCCTTTTCGACCATCACCTCGGGTTCTTTCTCGATTTCCTTCTCCGTAGAAGTACTTGGACGAGAGATTGGTTCCTTGAAAGTTTTACCACTTCGTGTAGTAATAACCTTCATTTCTCCCTTCGGGTTTGCAATGGTATCACTAGGAAGACCACCCGAGGAAGAGGGTTTACACATGATTGCTTCAAACATCTTAGCCATTCGGTCCTCAAATTTTGATTGCCTAGCATCCGCTTTTAATAACTCTTGCTTAATCTCATGTTGTCCTAATTCCATCTTTTGTTGGTTTTGTTGAAGACGTTGGACATTTCCTTCCATTTTGTTTGCATGAGTTTTAAGTTCATTAGCAAGTTCATTTTAAGCTCGTTTTTCAACTCGGATCTTAAGCTAATCATCTCACGTTGCATGTTATCAAATTTAGCATCATTTGCTTTAGCATAGTCCAAAATTTCTCCTTGAAGATTTTTAGTGTGAGCATTTTGAAAATCTTGTGTAGTGTTTTGAAAATCTTGGTTTTGGTTTTGATTAGTGACTTGTCCATTCCCATTTTGATAATTCCCCTTGTTGTAGTTACGTGAATTGCCTTGGTAATTACCACCTTGGTTGTTGTTTCGATAGTTATTAGCATTTTGATTTGGTGGAGCTTGATTAGGGCGGGAACCTTGACCGTTTTGGTTGTAAGTTCCCGTTGCTACATAAGCACTCGAAGTGTTACCATCCACGGTAATGCACTCGGAAAGATCATGAGATCCACCACAAGACAAACAACTCTTAGCAACCGCTTTAACCGAAGCGGAATTTGAAGCTTCTTGAGCTTTCCAATGGGACATAAGATTAGCAAATCTATCAAAAAACCGATTTTACTCATTAGCTTCATCATGTAAGGCATTAATGCTACGAGATGATGATGACGATGACGAACCCAAATTGGCAACACTCGGTGTGTTATGAGGGCTATAAACCTTAGATCTATTCTCGATGATTTGTAAAGCCTCACTGGTCGTCTTACACAAAAAATTACCACCCGCGGCGGCATTCAAGTAATCTCGTTCATGATCATTAAGCGCATTATAAAAAGTATCAATTTGATGCAATTCCGAAAAATCATGGTGTGGACATTCATGTAACATTTCTTTAAAGCGTTCCCATACCATTGAAAAACTTTTATTATTTCTTTGCACAAATCGTGAAATCTCATTTTTCAAATGTGTTGTTTTAGATGGTGGAAAAAACTTGTTCACAAACTTAGAAACGAGATCACCCCATGTCAAAATCGAATTTGGCGGTTCTTTCTCAAGCCAAATTTTTGCGGGTCCATCTAACGAGTATGGAAACAACATCATCTTAATGGCGTCATGTGGAACATCCTTAAACTTGCTAGTAGCGGTGAGACGATTAAAATTCCTTATGTGATAGTTCGGGTTGTCTTTCTCATGACCTCTAAACTTATTTGCTTGCAACGTCGACATTAAACCCGTCTTAATTTCGAAATTCTCCGCAAGGATGGCGGGAATCACAATAGCCTCTCCAAAACCCTCGGTGGGTGCTTGTAGCAACTCCATCATAGTACGATTAGCCATGACGACTTCTTGTTCTACAATAGGTTCAACAATTGGAGGTTGTTCTTCAATCAACGTATCTTGATTGGCTTGCTTTTGAAGACGTTTACGAGCTCGTTTTGCTTGATTACGAGTGATCATAAACTTCACAAAGAATGGGAGGTGAGCAAAGAAGATTCTTTTTTGGTGTTTTGTGAATTTTTAATTTTTTTGTGTTTTTGATTGTTTTTAATTTTTTTTTTTTGGATTTTGGTGTATCTTCGTAGACAACAATCTACAAAATCTCTCCTCAAATCAAACTCTTGATTAAAGAAGCCTCAAAGGAATGAAAACGATCACGTGGAGTGAACGCCTTCAAATGACCTTAGAACTTTGGTGAAAACCAAATTGTTCAAGAGGGTTTAATCACAAAGAAACCAAGCAAATATATTATACGTAATAATACTTTGGGCGGCAAAACCCTAGATTAGCCTTCAATCTCAAAATACTCACAAGCAAGCGGGGAAACGAGGCGGCGCGAAGCACTTAAGAGCCTTTTTCCTTAGGGTATATTTTATAATACCCGCCTTATACCCACCTTATAGTTTGTATTTTTCAAAATCGAGCTTCACGAAAGTATTTATCTATTTTTGCCTTTTTCTTTTTGTTTGAGATTCGAATACAATAATTAGGAGATCAAATCCCAATTAAGGTTGTGTTTTCACACTTTTGGAGATATTGTTTATTTCTTGTGATACTTAATACAATATAGTAATAATATTTTCACAAGAAAAACCAAGAAAACCGATAATACGTATTAGTAGATTTCTACTAATCAAATATTATTTATGGTTAATATTAAAAACAACAATGCAAATTAATCACGACACACCTCCCCGGCAGCGGCGCCAAAATTGATTGTGGTAAATTACAAGTCTTGTTTTGGAAAACAAAGAGAGTAAAATAGGGAAAGTATTAAGTGTACGTTTAGGAAAACGTAAACACTAATGACCCAATGAAGTTCCAAGTTCGTTTCCCAAGGAGGTATATGTGTGTGAAAAACTTGTTAAATGTTTGTGATTAAGGATTGGTTTAGAAGGGGATGAGAAAAGAAGATGACGAAGACGTGAGAATTATACTACGACGACAAAACGTAAAACCGTAAAAACTACAAAAATAAAAATTAATTCTAAAAATTACCAAAAATTCACCAAAAATCAAAATTAATAAACTAAGAGTTTACCAATAATCAAAACTTTTTTAAACCTTTTAAATAATTAAATATTCAATTTTTAAATGCTAATTAAAGCCCTAAAAATCAAATAAATTATTAAAAAGCCAAATAAAGATTTTTCAATTGGTAAACCTTTAAAATGACCTAAAAAGATTAAAAACTATTTTTAGAAATTTTTAAACTAATAAAAACTATTTAAAAACTATTAAAACTTAAAATAATTATAAAAATTAATCTAAAAGTGATAAAATTATTTTAAAAGTTGCTAAATTCCTATTTTAATGTATTAAAGCTAAGAAAAATGTAAAAAGTTGGAAAATGTGAAATTTGAAAAATAATAATAAAATAATCTTAAAATAATATTAAAAATCCAAAATTTATAAAAAATTCTAAAAACTTGCAAACTAGTTTATTTTAACCTAAATAAACAGAAAATCAAAGTGAAATGACCAGAATACCCCTATTGGGCCCTCAAATGGGCCAAAACCAAAAACAGTCAACCTTAATAGGCTTTTTAGCCCAAAAAGTCAAACTTGGCCCAATTGACTTGGAAAAGCCCTATCTGACTCAAAATTTAATTCTAAACACAAAACTCTAAAGGCCCAAAAGCTGAATGTGGGCTTATCACAGCTTAAAATGCAAACAGCTTATTCTTATTGGGCTTTTTAGCCCATTAAGCAATAAGCTAATGCCATAAGCTCTAATTTGACACACAACATTCTTTTGGGATGCTTATGAGATCTGTAAAAAGAAATTTTGAAAAGGCACACTCAATAAGCCAGAAATAAGCAAACTAATATTTTACTAAAAGACAAAATAGTCGTTTTTGAGAAATAAGGCACCTCAGGACTTGATTCAACTTGCAAAAGATCACAAATGGACTCAATAAGCCAAAACAATCAACAAAATTCCAATAAGCAAAACCAATAAGCCAGAATAAGCCAATAAGCACTTATGAAAAAGTCAATTAAGTTGGTTTTCTAGTCAAACCCTAAAGTCAACCCACCAAATGCTCCAGTATGAACAAATGGGTCAAATAATGAGCACCTATTACAAAATCCAAGTTGTTGCTGGTTAAAATAAGCTATTATAGCTTATTGATAAGCTGAAACCAATTTAACACTAGCAGTGGTAACCAGCAGGGGAAAGGAGTTCCCACTGCTTTGACTATTTGACCAAGCTTTTTAGAGAGATTTAGTTGGATTCAATTGGAAACAAGGGCACCCTTGTGATCAGTGAATCACAAGGAGTCAATAGCAACAAGAAAATCCAAATTTGGTTCACACAATAAGCCACAAATGATCAAACAGTCACCAGATCATGCACAGACATGGAAATAAGCAGTTATGCACTTAATAAGCAGACTTAGCAAGAATAAGCCAACCAAAATTAACAGGATGCATACACAAGCTATATAAACTATGAATAAACACAAATCAACTTGAATCAAACACTGAATCAAAGTAAACAACAAGATCAAAGCATAAAAAGTTACTGATGAACAAGGTGTATATGCAAAAACTATTTTGCTGATCAACTTGACACTAGATCCAAATTCAAGCCTCAAATCCTTCTTCCCTGGTGTAGTTAACCTAGATTTAACACTCGTTAACCCTAGTCTATGATTAGATTTAGGTGTCCCCCAAATTTCAGTCAATTTCACCAAGTAAACAAGATTTTATACCCAATTTATGAATCTATGTGTTTCAAACCACAAAATGAGCAGCAAAGCAACCAAGTATATCAGATACACAAGTACTAGCAGATAGAAACAACAAACAACCACTCAAACCACCACAAATCCAATCTATGCAGTTAACCCAAACACCCCTTAAAAACCTGTTTTCACAACTTTTCAAAGGATCATGCAGATTCAAACCACAAATCAAACCTCAAACACTTAAATATCATCAAACATCAACACATGAACAATAATCAACCACCAACTCTCAGATTCAAGCACAAACAAGCCAATATCACAAAATTCAGAAAAATAAGAGAGAAAATGAAAAGGGAAGAAGATGCAAACCTCCAAGACCTACATCCAGGCCCTGGATTGTTTGAGCTGAGGTACTAGCAGAACAAGTACCAGCTTCCAAGCTGCTAAGAAGAACAAACCACAAAGGTGAGATCAAATAAACCAAACTTTCAGATTTTTGAAGCACAAGCCTTATCACTTAAAACCTTGCCTCAAAAACCTTCAAACATGTAAATGGAACTCAGAATCAGGCTATTCTAACACCAACTTTTAACAAAATATAAAAGAGATTTTTCAAAATTCAGAAAATCAAATTTTATTAATTAAAAAGGAATTACAAAGATTTAATAGCCTAAAACTGGAACAAAGGGATTCTCACATGTTGAGGTCTCCTTTTATAGGCAAATGCCAAGCTTACACTATTCATAAACCCTAGAAGTGAAATTCCCTAAATGTCCTTGAGTCTTCTAGACGTTTTGATGGAATGTGCTGTCCAAATTGATCCAAACCGTTTAAAATAGCTTTGATATGAAGCAAAGGATGTGGGCTGTTGATTTTGACACGTGGCAAGCCTTGGAGAGGAAGTTGTCACATGATGGTGAAACGGTTTTGGTGGTGGGGCCTCTTGGTGAGTGGGAGTGAGTGTTTTAAGGTTGGGAATCAAGTGTCTGGGCGTGTGAATCAAGTGTGGGTAAGGGTAATTTCATTTTACCCTTTGTTTTAAGTGGAGTTAAAATTGGGTTCTTGACTGCTACAGTGACAAGGTTTGATCCGTTTTTGTAGGATTGTGTTTGTGTTTGGCGCATTTTTTTTGTTTAAATGTTTCAATTGCACAGCTTTGGCCCTTGTGTTTTGTGAAAACCTTTAAAACGTGTTATTAAGCCAACACAATCCATTTCCTTTGTTAATAACTTTCACACTTTGGCAATTTTGGCACAAACTTTTGGAAAAAGGGTTACAAGGATTGTTTTTGCCATTTTTGCATATTTCAAGGGCTGATTTTGGACTTTGTTGATCTTCAAAGGTCTTCAATGTATCTTTGGCTTCATGAGGGACCATAATTGGCAATTTAGAATTGTTGAGGGACTAAACTTGCCATTTCTTCAAAGTTGAAGGACCATTTGTGTAATTTTGACAAACTTAAGGGACCAAACTTGTAATTATCAATATACAAGGCTTTTAAGTGTCATTTCTTCATTCATTGAGGATCAAACTTGCATATCTTCAAGTCTTCAAGGATATTTGTTGAATATTTCATGAATTAGGGCCCGGTTCTTTGTACGGCTTCGTTTCTCGTGTCCGTTTTTCCTTGTTTCTTGTGATCTTTTGTCTTTTTCACGATATCCATACCTAAAATACACAAGTAAACAAACACAAGCATATATATGGTATTTAATGACGTTTTTATGCATTTAAAGCCCGAAAAGAACGATGAGATCATGTATAAATGCCATCTCATCAGTAACATTATTGGTGAAGTCGATCGACCAGTTTCAACACGCCATCAACTACAAGAACATGCATTATATTGTTACTTTGATGCATTTCTTTCTGACATTGAACCTAAAAATTAGCAACAAGCTATGACACAATCATCTTGGATTGAAGCCATGCAAAAGGAACTTAATGAATTTCAACGCCTTGAAGTATGGGATATAGTTCCTCTACCCGACAACGTTGACATCCTTACTTTGTTGTGGGTATATAAGGTTAAACTCGAGGAGTTAGGTGGTGTGTTAAAGAAAAAAGCTACATTGGTTGCTCGAGGTTACAAACAAGCTTTGGGTATTGACTTTGAAGATCCTTTGCTCCCGTTGCACGTTTGGAGGCGATTAGACTATTCCTCGCTTATGTTGCTCACATGAATATGATCATCTATCAAATGGATGTCAAGACGGCATTTCTTAATGGTGAATTAAGGGAAGATGTCTACGTAAGCCAGCCGAATGGATTTGTCAACTCGGAGTATGCTAATCACGTGTATAAGCTCAAGAAGGCTCTTTAGGGGTTGAAACAAGCTCCACGCGCATGGTACGATCTCCTATCATCTTATCTGATCTCGGAAGGCTTCTCCAAAGGCAAAGTGGACCCAACATTATTCATTCTCAAGGAGGACAACGACATGATACTGGTACAAATTTATGTTGACGTTATAATATTTGTTGCCACTACTCAAAGACTGTCTGACCATTTTGAGAAAATCATGTCCACACATTTTAAGATGTCGATGATGGGAAAAATCTCATTTTTCTTAAGGTTGCAAATTTCTCAAAATCTCAGTATCTTCATTAATCAATCCAAATATGCTCTAGAATCTTTGAGAAAGTATCATTTTGAAAACTGTGACCCCGTGGATACTCCAATGGTGGAGAGATCCAAGTTAGGCGAGGATAGGGATGGGATTGCTGTCGATCCTAAACTTTACCGTGGAATGATCGGCACCCTTCTCTATCTGACTGCTAGCAGGCCTAATTTGCAATTTGCTATATGCATGTGTGCCCGGTATCAGGCTCGGCCTACCGAAAAGCACTTACATGTTGTGAAAAGGATCTTTCGGTATCTTAAAGGAACACTTAATCGTGGTCTGTGGTATCTGAAGGATTCCTCTATTGCACTAATATCATATGCAGATGCGGATTATGTTGGGTGTCAAGATACTCGACGTAGCACTTCTCGTAGTGTGCAACTTCTTGGAGATAGACTGATTAGTTGGGCATCCAAAAGGCAGAAAGCGCTGCGATATCCAGTACAGAGGCTGAATACATTGTTATGTCCGGTTGTTGTGCTCAATTTCTTTGGATGAGATCATAATTAACTGACTACGGTCTTAGATTCAACAAAATCCCGATGTACTGTGACAACAAAAGCACCATTGCCCTTTGCTACAACTAGGTTCAACATTCCTGGGCGAAGCACATTGACATACGCTACCATTTCATCAAAGAGCAAGTGGAAAATGGAGTAATCGAGTTGTACTTTGTCAACACTGAGCATCGGCTGGCAGATATATTCACCAAGGCTTTAGGTCGAGGACGTATCGAGTTTTTGATCGAAAAGATGGGTATGAAATCATTCTCACCAGCAACACTCAAGGAGTTGGCAAAAGAATCTGCAGAATAGTGGTGGTAAACTATTCTAGAGTATCCTTTTATCGTGATCTTGTATATTATCGTATATATATAAACCATAAAAAGAAAAATACAAAAATATAAAACATACAAAAACCATAAAAATATTATAAAATCAAGAAAATTCAAAAATATTTTTCATTTTAAATCGGGCATGTCTTTTAGTACGGTAATATTTACGGCCTTAGAAATGTCGATTAACATTGACACGGCGCCATAAATAGAGTCTGTATAAAAGTTATACATTTTTTTAAAAAACATGCCCATTATGGCTTGTAGTTATTTCTGACTGCAACCCTCTTTTCGCATTAAAGTCATGTATTTCTTTTGAAAACATTGGCTCATAACGGGAATTAATTTTCTCGGGCAAGGTTTACTTTAAAACCTTGTAAGAGATCAAGTTTACTTTATAACTTGGTCTAACACAAATTAGTGTACGCTTAAGTGCACTTATTTTGTTAAAATAAGAGAAATCTTATTGCCTCCATAATCATTCCATAAAATCACAAAAAGGAAAAGGTTTTTATGGATATTTGTATCTTTAAAAACAATGACTACAGCTCTTTAAATAGAAAATAGGTCAGCGTTTGTGGGGGAGAAAATATCAAATCATTGGAAATGAATTGGTCTTCAAATATCTTTTCAGAAATCTTACTATGTGTGCCTTATATGCAATGCGTGCCTTGTGTGGAAATTGATTTGACCTTAGGTTTAACCTTACATGCCTTAAGTCATATCGATACAGATGTTAGTGGTGTGCTCGTTTCAGCAACTTTAATGGAGTCGGGAAAATGTATTATTAACTTGTTTATAACAAAGTTTTTACGTCTTTGAAAAATGGGGGGACCAATTTGCACTCTTGGCAAAACTTGGCTTGAGATACTGACCTAAGTCAAACACTCCTCCCCCCCCCCCCTGTATCTTCATTCTCGTTTCACAAACACATACAAACCCTAACTACTTGCTGCCATTTTCCAAGCTCGTCCTACCATAGTTTCTTGTGATCCATCTGCTGTTTAAACATCTAGGTAAACTCTTTATATATGTACACATTATAGTTTATCCAATCTTTTGAATCCTGCATCTCGTTAGGTCAAGATCTAGGGTTTTAGATTTTAAATGAGATAAAAATCATGATTGTTAGAGGGGTTTTGATCTTATTCACATAATAAACATTGGTTATTAACCATTTTGATTAAAACATAGTTATTGCCCTGGAAATCACTAGATAAGATCCAACCTCGTTATATCCGGCCCAGATTCCGACGCCTTTCAGATAATGGATTCCGATAGAAGTTTCCGATAGGATATTCCGATGGAAAGATTCAGATGATAAGATTCTGATGGAAGTATTCCGATGTTGGTATTCTGATATTGGTATTCCGATGATTGGTATTCCGATGATTGGTATTCCAATATTAATATTCCGCTGGAAATATTCCAATGGATTGATTCCGATGGGGTCTTTCGATGGGACATTCCGATAGGGATCATTCCGATAGGGATCATTCCGATAGGGATCATTCTGATAGGGATTATTCCGATAGGGATCATTCCGATAGGGATCATTCCGATAGGGATCATTCCGATAGGGATCATTCCGATAGGGATCATTCTGATAGGGATCTTTCTGACAGGGGCATTCTGATAGGACAGTGCATTGTGATAGATAGATCTTGTGATAGATAGACCTTGCGATAAATGGACTAATAGACTTTGCGATAAGATTGTTGTTGTCATCTTAAGATAATATGCTTCCACTTTATGCATTCGACATAGAACTAGGGCCTCTAATACGAACACAGTCTCGATTGGAGTTAATTAATTTTTTCTCATAAGAATACTTAAAAGGTTATTCATCTTATTTTTACAAGTTGATATTTCTGTAAACAAAAGAGATAAAATTATTTATTCCATATATTGTGTTTTATTCTCAGGCAATGGAAGCAACCCCTGAGTTCAAACCTACTGAGGTTGAGGTTTTGCGAACACCTACTGAGGTTGAGGTTTTGCGAACACCTACTGAGGTTGAGGTTTTGACAACACCTACTGAGGTTGAGGTTTTGCCAACACCTACTAAGGTTGAGGTTTTGCCAACACCTACTGAGGTTGAGGTTTTGCCAACACCTACTGAGGTTGTAGTAATGCCTAGGCCTACTGAAGTGGTTGTGGAACTTTGTAGTCGGCTTTATACTAGTTCTCCCACTGAAGTAGTGGTTATGACAACCAAGAAACCTAAATCTTCAAGTAACTAAAGCTAGGTTGTTGGGTCCCTAGAATAACATGTCTGTGCTATACTACCATGCCTTTAGGTTTTTATATCTGATTGTATGATTGTATTTCATATGAACATTGTCTGTATTATCTTATTGTAGTTAACGTGATGACATTTGTTATGCTATACTACGAATTTTCATGGATAATTAGATGTATATGTTTATATATATCAATTGTGTCTGTGTTATCTTAAGCAGGAACCATGTCAATCACCAAAGAACAACAACAACAATCAGGCCTCGTATTAGTTCCACTTAGTGACCGACTACCACTTGCAGAGAACAACTTTCGTCTGAGAGACGACTTTGATCCAAATGTGGCAGCTTTCAAAGTCGCAATGGACATCCTTGACATGTCACCAATAAAAGATGCCCTTAGAGCTACTGCATCAGTTCCCGAAATCTATATTCATGAGTTATGGGCCACAGCATCGATTACAACTGCAAAACAATTATCTAACAGATCTATCACTTTCAAGATCAACAGGCAGAATTTTACTCTTGATTTAACTCAATTCAGAAAATTGTTCAAGTTTCCCAAATTAGCAAAAGGAGAAAAGTTTGTGCCCAATCCAAACAAAGATGAATTGCTTCGAGTAATTAGAGCTCTGAACTATGACGGTGACGTTCATAATCTATCTCAGTTTTCCACTTCACACATTGGCCAACCGTGGAAAGCACTCGTCACCATCATCACTAAGTGCCTCACTTCAAAGGCTCGTGGATTTGACCAAATCAGACCACCTCAGGCTTATGTACTTTGGGGTCTATACACTGCATCTAAAGTGGATTATGCTCTACTTCTTTGGGAAGAATTTTGCTACCAATTCATCGGCACCAAGAAGAAGTCACTGCATCTTCCGTTTCCAAGGTTCACAAAACTTATCATCAACCAGTTCATGAAGAGTGTCCCATCTATTGACAAGCGTGGAAATTTCTTCTACCATACATCAGATGATGACCACGAGTTGGATCAGATGGGTGAAGACAATTATTCTACTAAGTACTCACTGCATCCAACTTTAGTGCCAGACACAATGATCAATGAAGGGATCAAGGACAGTGGACCTTACAAACAAATGCTCATGGATATTGATGCACAGATTAAAAGAGCAAACGAAGATCCATCCGAAAAGCAAAAGGGTACAAGGAAAAAGACTATTGTCAAACGCCAAAAGACTTCCTCGCCCCAAACCAAAGGCAAGGCTAAAGGGAAAGAGCAACTACGTGATGAAGATGCAGACGAACAAGATTCTACAGTATTAATGTCTGAAGAAAAACAGATGCGAATAGCACGTAAGAAAAGTAGGATGGAGGCATAGGCTAAGAAAACAGGTAGTGGTTCTGGATCAAAAACTCCTGCAGAATTAGCCCTGGAAGCTTTTGGAAATCCAGACGACTCAAACGATGAAGAAGAACAAGATTTCAGACTAGAGGAAAGAACCACAGACCAAACAAACCAAGATGATGATATCGTAGATGATTATATCAACTATGATTATGAAGACCAAACTTTAGAAAGTGGAGAAGATATGGAAACACTCCTGTACGAGGACGTCAACCTTAGCAAACCACTTCCAACTCCTTCAACAATGATAGCAGCAGAAGACGCTCATCTGACAATGTTTCCTATCCAACAACAAATACCTCCTCCACCACCAGTAATCAGCACTGTCATGACAACCGTCCCCCAGATTGAACCTACAATCGAAACCATTCAACCTGTACCAACCACAACCCAAGTAATTACACCAACGCCGCCACCGGTCATCCATCAACAAGTACCAACCACCACCCAAGTACTTACACCAACACCTCCATCGATCATCGATCCTCCAGTACCAACCACTGCCCCAGTGATTGTACCAACCTCACCATCTATCCTCGAACAACCTGTACCAACCACAACCCAAGTAATTACACCAACGCCGCCACCGGTCATCCATCAACAAGTACCAACCACCACCCAAGTAATTACACCAACACCTCCACCGATCATCGATCTTCCAGTACCAACCACTGCCCCAGTGATTGTACCAACCTTGCCATCTATCCTCGAACAACCTGTACAAACCACCATCCAATCCACAACCTCTTTAGCACTTGTGGTAACTCCTCCACCAACAACAATAGTACAACTACCATCCACTTCCACTCCATTCCTCACGATCAATGATCCTCTCATTCAGCACTTCCAAAAACAATTGGAAGAACAGGCAAAAAAGATTGAAGATCTAAAGTCATGTATTACTAAGCCTGATACAAAAGCCTACAGAGCACAAAAACGCGAGAAATACAAACTTGACGATGCTTATGGCGGAGTTTTAAAATTTCAAGAGCAACATCAAAAGTTTATTGCCGAAAAGGAAGCACGTGATAACGAAAACAATGTCGTCCTCAACTCCATCAATGATACCATGACTAACATCATTCAGCGTGAAGTTAGGTCATGTGTCAATCAGGAGCTTCCAGCATTGTTCACTAAAGGCCTTACTGACTTACAATTAATGCAAACTTTGGAGACTTGATTAACCAACATTGAGTTACCAAAAACAAAAGCTCAACACAAATTGCAAAGAGCTCTTGCTAAAGTCATAATGGAAGCTTCCAACAGATCACCATTAGAAGACACTAAAGTTCCCCAATCTTCCAAGAAAAGGAAACGCCAGGAGCCTGAAAATGAAGATGAAGAAGAAAATGAGGAAGAAGAGGAAGAGAATGAGGAGGAGAAAGAACATTCTGATAAGAATGAAGAAGAAGAGGATGACGACGAGGATGAGGATGATAATGAGGATGAGGATGAGGAGGAGGATGAGGATGAGGATGACGGGGAAGACGAGGATGACGATAGTGATGGGGATGACGATAATGATAATGAGGACGGTAATAGGATTGGTAAGGATAAGGAGAAAGGGGATGGTGATAAGGATTAAGGTAATGGTACTGATGGTGAAGAATCTGAAGAATCCGAGAAAGGTGATGAGGAAGAGGGAGAAAGTGATGCAAGTTCAAAAGAAAAAGTTGGCGATAAACAACAAGACAAGAGTGAAAACAACATCAATGACGAGCATGATGAAACCAATGTCAACAACACAGGTAAGTCATCTAAATTGGTTCTTACTAATGTATAACAAGAAGAACATGTAGAGCCAGTGCTACAAGACGAAGCAATGATTAAAGACGAACCATCACCGTCTGTGGAACATCACTCTCCACCGCCTACACCTGTTCAGCATCACACAGAAACAGACATAGGTATGTCTTCTGTACCGGTTCCTACTAATGTCTCATCAACAACACCAGTAGAACACGAACCTATGCAAGAAGACGAACCGATACCATTTGTGATACATAACTCTCCACCTCAATACTACATCGATATGGATATTGACGATATAAATCAACCAGATCCTGAGTTTGCTGACACGTTCACTATTGATGAGACGGTTAAAGTACAGCCATGGCTTACACAGGCAGCAACCGCACGTACAATCTCTGACAGTGAAAAGGCGGATCTTACACAATTCCTCAATAATCCAATCGACTTTTATGGATTTCTGATGGATAAATATGGAGTGCCTACCATGGATACAAATACACTTCAAACAAAGATCAAAGACAAGAACTTTTGGGCTTCCATGCAAATCGCCAAAAATGAGGGAGAATATCATTTCAATGAGCTCATGAAAGCAATCAAATCAACAACATCAGGTGAACAAGCTCCGATACTTCTTCAACTTACACCCTCAGTTATTGCAGCATCCAAGCACCTGTCAATGCAATACTTTGCCAACCGTGATCTGGATTACTTAGAAAACAGCGCGAATAGGTATCCTACATCATTAACAGTGGGCAAAGCAGTAAACTTAGAGGATGCCCCTTGGATTGAAGATAAAGTTCCAGACCTATGGAGCACAAAGCTTGTCAAGGAATATGATAATATGCGGAATTAGGCATCTCACATTGGCGGGGCAACAAGAGGTCGGCTTACTACTTCTATAATCACACCATGAAAGGTAAACCTATAATTGCAAACTGTCGAATCTCAAGCATACAGGGAGTTAGCTTTCACCATATATTCAGATATTCGTATTGGAAAGATATCAGATTCAAGCGAGAAGACGGTAAGACTTATAGTGTAAGTGAAGGGGATCTTTAATTCCTACGACTTAAAGATATTGAAGATTTTCTACTCATCTTGGCTCAAGGCAAGGTCCCTCACTTAGACCCCGATGAAGTCATTGCCCTAAGCTCTAACATTCTCCAATTTACTCGTAGAATTGTGATCAAGCATAGGGTTGAAGACTTACAACTTAGGGTAGAGAGTTATCAATCCAGGCTAAATCTAAAACGACCTCATACAACACCCATGAGTCGTTTTCACCAAGCTAAGGAACCATATATGGGTACACTCGAACCAGAGATGGGCATATTTTACCTGAATGAATCAGAGGTCATGCAATACATGCGACTCTCAAAACTACAAAAATTCAGCAATGGTACTCTCAAACATGTACGTGACAAGCTGTTGATGCTCAACTTAGTTCAAGGTCTCCTAGAGGTAAAGCATAAATGGGCAGGCCGATTTAAGAAGAGTGCCAACCACACCATCCAGAAGATTGAGGAGAAGTTAAGGGATCGACGGTTGATCCGCAGTATCGAACGATTCGTGGGGGAAGACCATATGGAGCACATCACAGGCTTGTGGAACGATCCACTTAACAGTAGTGATCACACTACAATCAGGTCAACTCCATATACTCACTTGTGAATATGTATATAATATGTGCATACGGCTTTTGTGGCTTGTTGTAGTGTGAAAGTATGAAATTTTTCAAGAATTTCTCATGAGATTCCAAATCTTTCAAACATTTCATAATAAAGCACTACAACTTACCCTCATTAACTTAAGGGGGAGCATTAATATGTTCTTGGCCATCAACCAATTTCATTTTTAACCCAAAGACCGGTTAATCCATTAAGATCCAAAAGATTAATGGTTAACATTTTGGATAAGGGGAGAAAATGAGATTAAGGAGACTTGTAAAACATATGTGGCTAAAATGAAAAAAGACTTAATAGAAAATCCAACTTGATATATGCTACGCATATGTTAAGGGGGAGCATTTTGTTGACAAAAACACTGAAGGTACAAAAACTCTTGATATTTATATCACAAGTACCTCAGTGATTTTAAGGATTTTTGCATGAAGACGAATACTTACCCAAAACATACTTAACTCACGACGATTGTGGTGACAAAAGGATGGTAGGATTAGGTACAAGTCCAATGATTCTTCTAGAACCAGAGGAATCTTCCCAAGGACAATTCCATAGTTAGAAAATAGAAGTCCTTAGGAAAGATGGGGAACGGATTGTGAACGTAGCTGAATGCCGACCAAGTACTGATGCTAGCACTGGAACAATCACAACAAGGTGCTAGTGATGATGTACAGGTAAGCATTGAAGGGGTTGACGAATGAAAAAGAAATGTATAGATAAAGGGTGTAAAGAAAGAATTCCTCCTTACAACTTAGGCAGAAACCGGGTCAACTCATCTTGAAGACAAAAGTATCATGGACCCAGTGATGCGATGCACAACCCCTCCTAGCCAACTCAAATATCTCTCAAAAGATATTTTTTTTAATGTCACGGAGTTCAACATGTTATCTATCGGTTTATTCACTCCGAATAAATTGATATTGAAAAGGTGGCAATCCTCTCCAGCCTCCACTCACCAAAACAAAAAATGCACTATTGAGTCTAGAGCCACGAGATCATCAAAAGTCTCTTTAGGATACAATTTGAAAACAAGAAAGATTTTTTTGAGTCCTACGCAATATTCTTACAATATTGCCAGAACATCTGAGTGATACGAAAGTATTACAATGAAGATGGAAATCCTGCTTGAGTCAACAGCAAACAAGCTCATGGTAGGTGACACGTGCGGTTCTTTAAGAACTAATCTTGTGATAACTGGAAAGAAACGATGGTTTAACTCTTAATTGAGATTAAACTTGTTCCACGGCCTCTACGCATTATCCAAGTGATCTTGCCAGAACACTCAGAGTGACACTCTTTAGTGTTCACAGTGAAGAGGCGAAATCCTTCCAGTGTCAACATTAAACAGCACTGCGATAGGTGACAGGCAAGATTCAATCTCGTGACAACTTGAATGCAACGATGGTGAAAATCTTAATTGAAATTCACTTGTTCCAGGATTCAGGAATTGACGGCTTCAATCATACGGATTTTATGATCCAAATGATTCACTCTTTATGTTCGCAGTCAGCTTTGGACGGTCGAATAAAGAGAACGGGTTTACCCGCGAAATCTTGTCAAGGAGATCTTTAATTAGAGCTACGTGTCACAAGTACGATATTTATTATCGTCCAACGATCTTCACCGACCGGAGGTAAAATCTACCGAATTAGAATAAAACGTCAAAGCCATTTTATTTGTGTCTTATTATGTTGCAACATTTAAAGACGGTGGCCTTACGGTGTACTAGTTGAAGTCGTCATCACATACTTATTCCTTCTGCATCAAATATCTCAGCAAATTCAAGAAAGTCTGACCTAAAAGTCTTCCGTTGTATCGACTCTGAAACTTTCAAAAATTCAACAAAGGATAGGTATGTGGGACATGAAGTCACGAAGAGGCGAACATCACAAGAAGACAAAGATTTCACGTGATTGGCCAAAAGAATATGTTCCAAGCAAAAGCCTGATGATATTCAACACATATTCAAAAATTGAAGAAAAATTAAAGAAGAAAAGAGAAAGTGGACTACGAGCTCAAGAACGAAGATCTAACATGCTAGATTAGGACTTTGTAAATTTGGAGTGACCTCCCTTTGGGGGAGATTGTTGGAAATACGTTTTTCGTATTAAGAAAGTCTCGGTCACTCCAACAATATAGTTATAGGCTCGTAGTATAATTTTAATTAATATTTACATTAGACCGACCCATGAGCATGTTCATGGGCCGGAGGCCCAAGACCACTAAGGGACTTGGATATATAAACCCCTTTCCACCATGGAAATAGGTGTTGGTTGTTTCATTTTGGTAATATCACTTTTACATTTTCTATCATCTCTTTCTCTACTTTCTCTCACTAGAAACAACAACCCTCTTGATAAATCAAAGATTATCATACTTCTACACGTTACTATTGTGATTTTCAAAACATTGTGCTTAAAATGAATTCACTATAGTAGACCTTTCCTTAGCTTGGGTTAAGAAAAGTTATCAATGTCATAAGTGTAGGGGAGTTTACTCCAATACTCTTAAACATTAAGGACAGTGTTTATCTTAAGTGTTGGGGGTCTTCTATCGAAGTGACCTTAGCTAGAACATTGTCATTGCCTTCATGATGATTGGGAAATTAATTTTTCAAATATTTTTCAAATTTTTGATCTACTTTGGCCACCAAAAATATGCATTCATAATCTTTTCATGATCATTTTTCATTTGCATAACACATTTGCATTGTATATATTCTTCTTTTATTTCTCATCAAAAATATATAAAAAGGAAAAAATATAATAAAGGATATGGTTTAACAAGTTTAGATATCTTTGACATATTAGGCCCGTCATAGATACTTTGACTCAACCCAAGTTTGCTTATCTAAGAATTCTCTTGTAGTATCCTTAACCATGTAGACCTTTGTTGGTTTATTAGGCTAAGCATCCACTAGTCTCATTATTTGAGATTTTAAACTGTGGAGAACAAGAGACGATATAGTTTGAAGTAAGTGTTAAGGGCTAGATAAACCTCATATTAATTAATTGTGGCTTTTATATCCCCTTTCATAACCTTTACTTTCTTGTCAACGCATGTATATATGTTAATAAATAATCAGGAACGGTTTTAATTGGTTTGTAGTCTCTTATCCATTTTTGACTAATCATTCGTAGTTGGTATAAGTACGTCTTAAAATTCTAAGTTAGAACGTTTTATGTGTACTAGACTTATGCAATGCTTAATACTTAGCGGGTGTTTTTCCTTTTATTCTTTTCAATTTTCTTTGTGAGGAATAAAGAAAAATAAGAGCGGCTTATGAAAAATGAGTGGCTAGAAAAAAAAGAGAAAAAGAAAAAGAAAGAAAAAAATAATAATTATACAAGACTCCCAAGACGGGCAGTGAAGTGTTAATTATAGTAGCTATTGAATTCCAATATTACTCTCACAAGGGTTGTGGGGATTTGATAGTTGCTCCAATCTAATATTACCTTGACGGGTTGCGGGATTGAAGATCAAAGGTATCAAAAAGGTGGCGGATATAAATTATTGCGTGAGTTTTATTTTTCTTTTCTTAGCAAGTGTGTATCTACTTATTAATTCATGACATAAGGATCTTACATATAAAACGAATGACTTATTATTTTGGGTCGGACTTATATTAATTGTGGGCGGTTTTTTGAGTAATGGATAAGATGGTTACTTAGGATTAAAACCGTGCTTCCTTATTTTCAGATTTTACACTTCTTATATTTCACGCTTTAAATAATGACGAATTTGCCCAAAAGGAATTTTCTTAAATAATAACCGGTCTTAGAGGCATAATAAGTGGGGGTATAATAGTAACACAATTAATTTGTATGAATAAGTCGATGCACTTTCACTTATGGATAGCAATGATCTTGTTTTTAAGCTTGGTATGGGGAAAGTGAAACTTGAGGATGATAAGTGTTCATGGTACCAAAGCCCTTATTAAAGTCTTCGATTTCTTTATTAGTTATTTCCATCAAAACCATTTCAAGAAAAAACAAAAATATAAAATAGAATCATTTTCTTTGCATTGCATTGAAAAAATCAAAATCATGCATCATATAGTATAGTGTAGTGTAAAAGCATTCCATATTGGCCAAAGGGATTAATTATGAGAAAAGTGTAAATTGGTGCTTTAAAATGTGGCATTGCATGAGGTCATAGCAATGATCAAGTGTATGAAATTGATATGAGTGAAATCTCATATCGGTTATATCATATTTAACCCTAAAACACAAAGTAAAATACCTGATTTTGATATATAAAAGAAGTATTATGGGTATACTTTGTTGTTTGTGCTTGTGTAGGTAAAAAGATACAAATGTGAAGCAAACATGGAAATCAAGCCAATATTGATGAAGAAAAGACAAAAGAAGGACAAAAGATGACAAGTCAAACAAAGTCAAAGGACCTTTCTTAACAACTTTCAAAGTAGATGGACTAAAACTGACAAGTTGGAAAAGTCAAGAAGATAGTCAAATCTGGTCAAAGTTCAAGTCAACAAGTTAAGGGACCATTATTGTTCAAGAATGAAGTCAAAAGGGCCAAAATTGACAAATTTATGAAGTTCCTAACTTAAGTTTCAAAGCTGAAAACAAGAGGGACTAAAGCTGCTAAAAATGAAAGACAAGTTAGGCTTGATCCGTGTGACATACCAAGCAACCAATCAGAGTCCATTATTTGTGAGTGGAGGATCATTGACATGCCAATAAATGAATAAAGAGAGGCGACCAGCTATTAAATACCGAATCACACAAGTAAAAGGCACTAACTCACTTCTCCTCCAATAGCAATCCTCCATGTAATATTCACTATTGTGCTTATGGATATCGATCTACAACTCTATTAATGGACTTATCAGCACTTGCCACGTGTCACCTTCATCCCCAGAACGTGGAATGTTATTCAAACACTCTCATGGAAAATGGTCAACATCAAATCTGCTCGGAATGGAGAGACGAATCTATCCCACCTATCTATTTAAGCTGAAACCCACTCATGAAGAAAATCCCAATTGTGTTCATCACCTGCAAATTACAATCAGCTAATTGAAGACACATGGAATGCTGTTATTGGATGCAACACGTCACAAATACCTCACTGATGAGACTACAATTATACATAGTCTCATCATCCAAATCGGACTTAAAACACTTAAAAATGTCATAAAATACCTAAAAATATGCTTGTTTTTGTTCATTGTGTATTTTAGGTACGGATATCGTGAAATCAACAAAAGATCACAAGATTCAAGCAAAAATGAACACGGGAAACGAAGCCGCACAAAGAACTGGACCTGAATCATGATTTTCCAATCAAGTCCTTGAAGTTTGAAGATTTGGCAAGATTGGTCCCTCATCTTTTGAAGACTTGTCATATTATACCCTTTCAAATCTCATTTATTGCATTTGGGTCCCTAATATTTTAAGATATTACACTAATAGCCCTTGAAGAATTCATTTAATACATGAAAAGTCCTTTGCAAAGTTTATAATAAGCATGTGCCAAAAATGACAAGTGATGGATACTTGTTATAGAGGGAAATGAGTAATATGATGTGCAAACTTGCTATGACCATTATGGGAGTATAGGGGGCAAACTTGCCCAGACATAGAAACCTCACCAGCCAACCATAGCATTCCACATCACCACCTCCAATCTGTCACACCCCACTTATATTTTTTAAAACCGTTTGTTAATTAATATTTAGTGGAGGGAAACTCAATCTTTTCCCCTAACCAGATTTAGCCTAACTATTCACCATTCACCATAAATAGACGAACCCTAATCCTAATCACCTTCATAACAAAGGGGTTTCCCCCCTTATGCTCCAGAAACACAATTTACCTTTCACTAAACCCATCTCACTCACAAAACTCACGTCCCCTTCACCCAAGTGACCCCACCAGTGTCTCCTGCTTCCCCTAAAATGGCAAAACTCGAATATTGACAGTAAATCAAAGGACCACAGCTCATTCTTCCTCCCAAATCCTCCAACGAACGTTCAAGATCATCTCAACAACCTGGCACATCAGCATCAATCACATGAGGACATTTGACCAAATTTCAAACTTGGAATATTCGAAGAATTATGCTAGGGCATTTTAGTCAGTTTGATTAGCCAGAGTTTATGTTACTAGAACCTTCAGTAGATGCTATAAAAGCTATGTCGACTTGTGACAAGCTTCTTGTTCCAGATTTTCTTGTAAACTTTTTCTATTGAATAATTCAAGTGGTAGTAAAACCTTGCAAGAATTCTGAGTTCCTATTTACTGTTTTCTTTAAGTTTATGCAAGTTACTTTTAGATTTTACCAAAAGTTTTCATTGTTACAAAAAAAAATATTTCTTTTAAAAAATCCTAATTCTTAAGCTAAGTGGTCCAGGACACTTGGCTAATTAGCTTGGCTTTCATATTTTGGGATTATACGGACTTATGAGCTTGTTTTGTTGACACCAAAACAAGTTTCATCAAATTTGTATAATTCTTGTTGGTTGGTACATAGTGTGGTAGTGTAAAAATCTGTTTCCAAAAAGCTTTTCTCCTTCACCTTGTTTTGTTTTTCTCACCCTTTACTGTTTCATAAGTTATTTGCAAGCTGACTTGACACATCAGCTTACAAAGTAGCTTATTGATGTTGCTTTTGTCTCTTGGTTTAAGTTGTGATGTGCAGGTACCTTGCTAAACATCTTATTCCCTTTTCCATTATTTTTGAAGACATATGATACTCTTTGGTCAGTTGTAGACCAGCCAACAAGAGTCCTCTACACATCCTTCATAAGCTCCAAATAAAGAAAAGGAGAAGGCATTCAGTTGTGGTAAGGCTTGAACCCTCTTTTACTTTTTTGTTAATTTATGTTTTTGTGTGAATTTTTCATGACTGCATTTGAGTTTGATTATTGATCAAGTGTTTTATATTGTTAGTTTATGATTCAATAGTGGTTTGATGCATGTTTAGTTAAATATCAGTTGGATTTGAGTTGATTGTCAAAATTTTCTTTGTTAAAATCTTGTTATCAGGCAGTTAAGGGGTGTTTGGGTTATAGGTCTGGATTGGTTTTGAGTGACAGCAAAACCACCATTCCTATTGCTTCATTCTTTAAACTGCCTTGTAATATAGTGGATAGGTTCTTTCAGTTTGGTAGTGTAAGGGATTAGAAATTGCAAGTTCATCAAAAATCTGCTTAAATCAGTAGGCTTTAAAGGTCTGGATTTTGATTGTCTTGACTTGAAATATTGTTTTTAGTTAGATTGCATGTTAATCTAGGCTTGTATGATGTTGTGTATGAATTTGGAGTGCTAGGGTGATAGTCTTGTAGGTCCAAATCTCACTTATGCGCTAAATAGATCAGCAATAGGCATCAGACTTGCCCATTTTATGTTTTATAATACAGTAACTGACATTGCTCATTTGTGTGTTTTTCTTGTATTGGACTTTGTTGTTTTTTGCTCATTCTTGACTCCCCATACTCAACTGAGTGTGTGGGTGCCCTTTTTTCCAAAAACCAAAAACTAATCAAGCTTAAAACGACCATTTCTTAGTTTCAGTGATAGAGCAGTGGGAAAAAGTTCCCACTTCTAGTGCATTTCTACCCACTGCTGGGGTAAAAGACAAAAACCACCAGCAGTCACTATCCGCTTGTCTTCGTTTTTTCTTTAGTGGACAATTTTTCGTCTTTTTCATTTCTTTCAATTTTCTCATGTTTTTCTATTTAAGTTAAGAATTTTCATAAAGTTATTTTTATTTTTCTAGTTATTTTAGTATTTTTTAGCATTTGTTCAATTTTAATTAGTTTTATTATTAATTGTTTGTGTCTTTTAGTGATAAAAAGTTGTGTTTTTTTAATTTTTTTAATTTTCCTAGTTTCAGTAAGTTAATTTAAGATTTTTAGAAAAGAAAGTTTTAATTTTCCATTATTTAATTATTTTTTAGAATTAATTCAATTTAAAATTAGTTTTCAAATAAACTGTTTTTATCTTTTCAGGGTAAAAATTACTTTTTCCAACTTTTTCATTTTTATACAGTTTAGATAAGTAAAATAGGATTTTTGAAAAATTAAAATTAATTTTCTCATTATTTTATTATTTTTATGATTATTTTAGTTTAAAAAGTGTTTTAGCCATTTAAAAATAGAAAAATAGTTTTAAAATTTTAGGAAAAATACTTTTTAGTGTTTAAATACTATAAGTAAGATATTTTTTATATAAAATAATATTTTGGGATTTTTGTTAATTATATTTAATTTTAGGGCTTTAATTAGCATTTAAAATTGAATATTTAATTAATAAATGGTTTTAAAATTTATTTATTGAATTTTTATTCTTATTTATATTATTTTAGACTTAGTTTTAATTTTTAAATTGTTTTTAACTTAAATTTTTAATTTCGTCGCGTTTTACGTATTTACGTTTACGTTTTACGTCACTCATCGTAGTTTAATCGTAGTGTAGCTCGTCTTTTAATTTTCTCTTCTCAAACCCAAAAATGACACTAATCCAAACTTTATTTCTATATAATTGGCCTAATACACATACACTTCCTTCGTGAACAAACTCTCACTTATTCGATTTGTCGGTTTTCCTAAATCGTCGAATTTAATACTTGCCACGGTTATTTGCTTTTTCCTAAAAGTAAGTGACTAAAACTACATATATCAATTTTGGCGCCGCTGCCGGGGAGGTGTTTTTAGTGCCATTGTACATATCGTGTTTGTGTGAGTAGTACGTTTTTGCTTTTCAATTTTTGAAAAGCGTATATAACGTACATACTCATTTTTGTTATTTTTCCTATTATATTATAGATATCCAAATAAATCGTGTTTAGTTTTCCTAAATTAAACACACAACAATATTTTTACTATATTGTAGATATATTCGTTTTCGTTTTTCATGTGAATGGTATTAATATATTGTATACGTATCACAATAAATTTACAATATCTCTTTTTTTGAACAAAATTTACAATATCTCCAAAAGCGTGAAAACGCAACCTTAATTGGGATTTCATCACTCAATTATTGTATTCGAATCTAAAGCAAAAATCAAAAGATAAAATAGATAAATACTTTCGTGAGGCTTAATTTTGATTAACACAAACTATAAGGTGGGTATAAGGCGGTTGTATTTCACGACCTAAGGAAAAAAGGCTCTTAAGTGCTTAGTGCTGCCTCGTTTCCCCCGCTTGCTTGTGCGTGTTTTGAGAAAGAGGGCTAATCAAGTGTTTGCCAAGCGAAGTATTATCTACGTATACTATATTTGCTTGTTTTCAAGATTAAACCATCTTGGACGTTTTGGTGTTCCACCAACATTCTAAAGTCATCGAAGGCATTCACACCACGTGATCGTTTTCATTCCTTGAGGCTCCTTTAATCGAGAAATTGATTCGAGGAGAGATTTGTAGATTTTAGTCTACGTATACACCAAAAATCCAGAAAAAAAAATTGAAAAAGTTAAAAACCCCAAAAAGAATCTTCTTTGCTACCCCCCCCCCCATTCTCTACATTAGTGCAAGCGCACTCAATCGAAGGATTACTCTAATTCCAGCGGCGCTTCGAATCGACGCAATCGAAATCGAAGGAATCGACGACGTAGATGAGATTTAGAAACCGACGTTCCTAATAGCGTTGTCGAAACCGAAGACAAGATGGCCGACAATCGTTCGATGATGGAATTGCTCCAAGCGTTCACCGAGGGTTATGGAGACACGATCGTAATTCCCGCTATCGAAGCGGAGAATTTTGAGATTAAGAGTGGAATGCTTTCGTTGATACAAGCTACAAAGTTTCGAGGTCGTGAGGCGGATAATCCTCACGATCAAATTCGGAATTTTGATCGTCTTTTGGCCACGATCAAGTTTGAGAACGTCGACATCGATGTCGTCAAGCTTATGCTTTTTCCGTACTCGCTCAATGGTGCCGCCAAGGATTGGTACGAGAAAGAGCCACCTAATTCTATAATTACGTGGAAGGATCTCGTTTCCAAGTTCGTTAATCATTTTTTCCCACCGTCTAAAACGACGTTTTTCAAAAACGAGATTACGAGATTTGAGCAAAAACCTAATGAATCATTTAGAGACGCGTGGGATAGTTTTAGGGAATTGCTTAGGCAAGGTCCTCACCATGGATTTTCCGAGTTACACCAAATCGATACGTTTTAACGGTCTTAGTTTTCAAGAACAAGATTCGTTGAATTCCGCCGCCAGTGCAACTTTTTGTGTAAAACTCTGAAAGACACTTTAATGATTATCGAAAATCGATCCAAGGTTTACCAACTCCGCAACACACCGAGTGTTTCCAATGTCGCCAATATTAGTAATTCTAATCGCGACATTAAGAGGGTTGATGCGAAAGTCGATAAGTTGACGAATGTGTTAATGCAAGTGATGTCTAAAAACATTATTAATGTTAACTAATCTTTCTTAGTTTTGATCACAACAAACTATACAACTCATTTAGTGTAAAACTCAAAACGAATTATTTAACTAACACTATCATCAAGGTAATAATCATATCACTAACTTTCCTTAATCATACTTAGTGATCATCAAAGTGATTATCCTTAAAACTCACTTTTGTTAATATGACAAAAGATTTTTTAATAAACTTTCTTTTTAAGAAAATGTTTTATTAAAATGGAAAATGTAAATTTGAAAATGGCATATTCCATATGCCATAAGAATATCCTTTGAAGGTTTAAAAAACCTCAGATATTCCTACCCCACTAAAAGACAAAAAAAGGGAGCGGATCTACTGGGCGGTACCTTAAATAGCTAGGCGGTTCCTTAGCGATATGGAACCGCCTGCTAGATACGGATCCGCGCCCAGCTAGCCGTTGGACTTTGTCTTCTATAAATAGTGGATCAAATCTCATTTTCCAATAAGCCTATTGGACGTTTTTCTCAGCCCCCTTTCTCTTTTCTATAGCATAATCATTAGTAAATGATCACTTAAAGTGTTGAGTATGTTTACATATGATTATCCTCTTAATCCCCTCCTTTACCTTGTCCAATGAGAAGATCACTCACTCACTAGTGTTGTGATAAAGATGAATCCATGAATTAGGCATGTTCATCATGTTAGCCTTTTTATTTTTGTTAATCCATTTGTATTTATGAAATACTTTGACTAGTTGTGTTCATCCAAGCTATTTGTGAATACTTATATTTGTTGTGTACATCCATTGCATATGTGTTTGCTTGGATTTGTGTTGTGTAGATCCAAGCTACATGTGTGTACTTGTATATGTCTAGTTGAGTTGTAATAGATTTGTGTAGTAGTTCTCACTAAACTATAAAGTGATGTGGTTGTGTCTTTTGAGTTCTCACTAAACTTGAAAGTGATTAGTAGTTGTGTTGTGTGAAGTTCTCACTTAGCTTCAAAGTGAAGAGTCGTGAAGATCGGTTCTACCTTGAGATTAGAACTCGACATCTAGCCTTATGTCGTTAAATTGTGAAGTAGGCAACGTTGTGTAGATTGGTCCTAGCTAATGATTAGGTCTCAACATTTAGCTTAGTGTCGAAAAATAATGTAAGCGACGATGTAAGGCTTTCTCCGCCAAGAAGGGAGCTTGTGGATATAGTGGAAATCTCAAGTAGGTGTACTCGAGGAGTGGAGTAGAAACGAGGATAAAGCCTCGTTGTCGAATAAATCTTGGTATCTTGTCACTAGGTTGTCTCTTTCCCTACTCTTTACTTATTTCATTATCATTATACTTACCTATTACCATTGCTAATGCATTTGAATTGAACCTAATCATTATGCAACTTAGCTTCAAGTAAAAGATAGTTTTGATACACACTTAGTTCAAAGTAATTTAAATTAGGTGACTAATAGAAGAGAAACTATTCAACCCCCCCCCCCCCCCTTCTAGTTTCTACAATTGGTATCAGAGCGATGGTCACTCAAGATCTTTGAAGTATATTGTACTTTAAAACTTGGATCGATCCATTGTCTCCTCAAATTAGAAGGTCAAGTTGTACTAAAGTTTCTCTTTGGTCAAAACTAGTTTTTCTTGGAAAATAGGTCTTTTAATTGGTAATATTATATCCCTCTTAGATTAATAGCCCTTATGCATTTTAGATCTATTCTTGAAATGTATCTACTAGTTTGCATCTTGCTTTGTGTAGGTACTCATAAAGATCAATCATTTAATTGATTGTGGATTGAGTTACTTGCACTTGTAGAAGACTCATCTTCATTGATCTTCAACATCCTTGAATGATGATATCAAGATGATTGGGAATGATACTAGTCCTTGAAGACTTAGTACTCATCATAGTCATTGTTGGGCATTGCATTGATTCCTTGATGGATTACTCTTTGTGGACAAGGTACGCTTTCGTTCTTCCACACGCCTTTGATCATTCTTTTAATCATTACTTGACTATGTGCTTGTTCTTGGCATCCTTGCCTTGACATTTGTTTGTGGTTTGTGATTCTTTTCTTTTATCCTCTCAAACCTTCATTGCTTGGATACTTTACTCACTATGGTGATGTAGAGTGAGTTAGTAGTAGCTTAAAGTATCAAGCATGATTTCTATGGTTTGCACCCATACGGTTAGTAGGCCCTTTGTGGGAAAGAAAGTGAATTAATACCTTGCTAATATTTTGTTTTAGACTAAGACTATTATTGAAAGTGATCTTAGTCTATGCATCAATAATTGCTTTGTGTTTATTCATTACCAAAGCCGTTTAACGTTTCGCCGGAAAGGCACGTCTTAAACCACTATATATGACACAAGCTCTTCGTCTCCACGATTTAAATATTGTCATTAATCCCTTGAACATTGATCTTAGTCTTGATTCACTTCTCTTGACTTCTCTCCACTTTGCCTTTTCGCAACGAGTACTCGTTTGTCCGTTTTGGTTCTTTTCTATCTCGATTCAACTCGTAATCCTTCATTAAGGCATATTGCTTAGTGTTATAATGATCTAATGATATTCTAAAAGGTTTAAGATATATTTTTAAGTATTTTAGAAAACTTGGTTTTCAAAATTTTGGCGTGTTTCATTGATAAAACCAGCCTCTGCAGACGGTTCTTTATCTCTGGCGCCTCAAACCCGCGGTTCCTTATCGATAAGGTACCGCGGGCAGTAAAGTTTGTCAGAGCGCCAGTTTTATTAAAATAACCTTTTTTCAAACCAAACCCTCTCTCCTCCAAAAACACACAGCCGACGGTTTTCACCTTTTCCACCATTGTTGAAGTTTCAAAAACCTTCAATCACTCAAATTAATTGATTCCAAGTAGTGGGTTTCACTCGTCCTTCCTCAAACATCAACTAATTGTAAGAATTTTCTTTCAATTTCATCTATTTTGTTCTAGGATTCATCTTTTTATAATTGGGGATTTTTAAAATTGAAATTGAATTAGAACCTTAATAGGAATATGGGTTGACATGGTTATGATTCCTTAGGTTCATATTCATTAAGATTTCACTAAAACCCACTTGTAGAACAAATCCGAATTTTGGCTAAATGATTTTGGTTAAAAGATGGAATTGAGATGAACCCATGAACAAATAGGTAGTTGTATTGTTAATGCTTACCTAAAACCCTTGTTTTGAAAAACCAATGCTCTAGTTCATTATTGATCCAACATAGGTCATATGTTCTTAGTTAATAATGGAATAGACACATTGTGAACATGAGAATGTTATGGATTCAATCCTTTGTTTGTCAAGAAATTGATATAACACATTCTCATATTTTTGAGTTTTGATTTTATTTTTCATATGAGTGATTGGAAAAATATTTTCTTATGTTTATATTAGGTACTAATCATGCCTTCTCAATACCAAAAGGATCATCAACTCACTAGAGAATACATGCCAAACCTTTCCCAAACCTATGCTTCCACTCAACTTCGAAACTCCTTTCCATCCCTTTCTACTCGATGATTTCATGAGGGTAGAGTTGTTGATGAGGGAATAACGGGTTATGACTATATCCAATCTATGTTTGAGCTTTCGGGGTTTGATTGCTTGCTCAACATAGAAGAAGATATTTATCCCTTATTTCTTCTAGAATTCTTTAGCACTTACTCCATGTTTGAATACAATGGCGAAATCTTTATTCGATTCTTGTTGAATGATCAAATGATTAAATACTCTCTTGAAATTTTTGGTGAAATTCTTGATGTGCCATATGAAGGCACTTGTCGTTTCACGGATAAATGGAGACTTGATGCTCTCTTGGAATCCTACGATAAACCTCCAAATGACCACACCGAAATTGATCCAGAGTTTATCCTTGACATCATTTCGAAAGAGCGTGATGGAAACGTTGTGAGAAGCCTTCATTCTAATGTACGAAATGTGAATCGCTATGAAGTGCTCTCTAGCGACCTTAAGGATTTTATGGTACAATGGGCAAATATCCTTATGGAGAATGTATATTGTCTTGGTGGAAACCGAGATCATATCCCGGCTTGTATGGTGCATATGTTGAGTTGCATCTTTACATCAACCAATTACAATTTGGCATTCTATATCGCTCGACGAATAAATTATGCTCTTTCAAAGCCCAAAACAAACCTTCCCTATGCTATGCTTCTTACTCGCCTTTTTAAAAGGGTTGCTCATGACTTTCCCCACCTCGACCTTTCTCGCTTTCACCCGGTTAATCGGGTTATGTTGCCTATTCAAGAGGTATATGCAAGAAAGCCTAGAAGTGATCGAGGTTCACGAAAATCCAATCATCAAGAGATGGATGATGAGGACACCTATATACCAACAAGTGATGGTGAAGGCATAGGTTCTAGTTCTCACTTCAAATCTTTGAGTAATTCCCACCCATCCTCAAACTCATTCGTGGATGGACTTGAAGACATAGCTCCTCCACCTCATTATTCCTCTAGTGAAGTACTGGAAGATCTCAATATGGAGCATCTCTACCGTGAAAATCTTAGGACTTGAGGTGAATTACATGAACATCGGGTTGAGTCAAGGAAAGGATTCAAGTATTTGGGGAATATGATCAAGGGATTGGGAAAGAAAAGAAGGTGAAGACTTTGAAGTGTTTTCAAAGAATACATGTTGGTAAACATGTAATGTTGAACAATTTTTATCTTGGATGTGTATTAACTAAATTCTACTTGTTTGGATTATTTGTTATTTATCCTAAATGTTTGCCATTGTGATCATGATTTGCATAGCTTTGTGCATCCTGTGTGTTAGTTAGCTTCCTAGATTTTGGTCAGTAGTTAACTTTAGCTTGAAAATCCTTTGGTAAAAATCTTGGCTAACCAAAGTTTGAGGAAGTACCTTTTTTGAACACCACTGGTCGCGGTTCCTTATAGACCCGCGGTACCTTATTGATAAGGAACCGCCGCCCCTAGATAAGGAACCGCCAGCTACTGTGTTCGACAGAATCTTTGCTTTACACTATTTTCCTTAATCTGTGTAAACCTTGCTTGATTCTTTGCAAAAACCTACACATTTCATAAACTAGGTTAGCTAAATTCATTGTTCATATAAAATGTCTTTAACCCATTACTAGTTTGGATCATCCCCTCACCCTTTTAAATCCACCTTGTTAGCCATGTTCTTCACAAATCAAACCATTCTTCCTTAAACCTTAAACCTCTCATTTCAACAATGGTTTCTACAAGAAGCTCAAACTCATCCAAAACCTCCACCATAAAGAAAAATCTTAAGATTAAGATTAAAATGGCTTAACCTAATTTTTCACCCTTTCACACTCCCAAGAATGAGATTGTCCCAATTCTCATTTCTTCATCAAACTCACCTCCTCTTGCTCCATGCAAGACTTCATCAACCTATGGAACCAACCATTCTCATGGTTATACCTCCTCTTCATTCCAATCTAGGATGAATGAACTTTCCTCACCCTTCACCCCAAGTAATCTCTTGGATGTGACTACCCAACCACAACCCATCCAAAGCATTCCAATTGTAAATGACTTTGATGATACCTTGGTGACTTCACCATTTACCCCTCCAAACTCACCCTTTTCACCTTTGGAGAGCATGCCTCCACACTCACCCACATCACCCTTGGAGAACATACCTCCTCCACCTCCACCTCCCTCAAACACTCCCATTTTGGGTGTTCTACTTCCCTTCTTTATGGGTGATCCTTACTTCCTTGGGTTCCTAGAAGCTCATGGTTCTCATTGTCCATGTTGCCTCTACAATCACTACATCATTCAAAACCTTAGGATGGAGATGTTGGTACTTCACATGAGGTTGCAAGATTTCTTGCTCACCTTGTTTAACATACCTCCTCCTAGGAGATGAATGGTGATTTTCTTTAAAAAAATAGTTTTCAAGAAAATTCAAGCCAAGGAAGATTACTAATCAAGACCTGGTTTTTTTTATATCTATTTTTAGTTTAGTTAATTGTTTTCTTTATTTCCTTTATATATCTCTTTCATGAGTGTTTTATGAGAATGAATTATGGACTTAGCATTGTGTGTTTGTATCTTTATGTGCACATTAATCAACTTTAATTCCAAATTAAAATTGAACCTAAATTTATCACAACCTCTAAAAGTTGACTAAAATTGGTTCAAAACGTTATCCAAATTTTTTTTTGTCACCCTTTGTCAAGACATTCTTGGTGAATGTGTTGCTTTTATGCAACCCTAGCACAATTTAGTGCTAATAGAGGTAAAATTCTAAGATTTGCATTTTTTTGAAATAGTCTTAGTTTTTCTCAAAACCCTGAAAAATCAAGGTTTCAAGTCCACTGCACGCGGTTCCTTAAAGTCGCGCGGTTCCTTAAGTGATAAGGAACCGCCGGTCCCTATAAGGTACCGCGGACAGAAAGCCATTTTATGGCTCGTTTTTGGTCTTTCTTCATCACCCTATTCCCAGTCAAGATTCCATGTTTACTCAATTTGGCTAAACATTCCTTGACACTTTACATTGGATTTTCAAACTCTTGCCTTGTATACTTTCTTCTTATACCTCCCACCTTGAGATCTCATTCTCACACCTCAACAATGCCTAACTCTCCCTTTCATAACCTTGACATTTCATTGTCACAAACCTCCTCACCCAAAGATTCCTCATCCAAGCTTTCCATGAAATCGAAAATCTCGGTTAGACCTATTTGGATCAAGAAAAATGAACCCTCTTCATCCAAACCACCCAAGAACCCCACCTTCTCTCCAATCAAGTATTGGAATGAGACCTACTCCATTAACCCCATCACCGGAGAAAAGGAAAATCTCCCCCCACCAACAAAACCCTTTGACACCCTCAACTCAATGACCTTTCAACCTTCCCAAACCTCACAAGGCATTGTGATAACATTACCTACCCACTCTCCTCACCACCACCAAACCCTAGGTGTGATGGCCTTCCCCCATCAACCGATTTTGTGTTGTATCATGGATCCTCATGTGCTTGTTGTCGATTTCAACAAATTGAACTTGCTCATGTGTATGAGAAGTTAAATTTTCTTGAATTCCTCCTCACTCGACCTCCTCTCATAGTTTTTGTTCCCGTGGACAAAACTTCGAATGATGCATCGTCGTCTTATTTTTCCAACTAAAGGGCTACACTCCCTTGGAGTCAATAAAACTTTAGTTGTTTTAGAGTCATTAGTGTTTTTAAGCAATCTTGGAAAATTATCACTATTAGACTAGCTTATGCTTTGTGGTTTATTTTCCATATCTTTTGCTTTAGATACTCATATTGTGTGTATGACTAACTACTTTGCTTGTCTTTTTCATATTTATGTAATATGAAATCTTTGTGTTGTGTTTATTTGATCATTCTCTCTTCCTTTTGAGTTGATCGTGGTTAATCTATACAATTGTTTATGGATGATTCCATCAATTCTAAATTTTAACCCCTTGAAAAATTTATCATCTTTATTGGCTGGATGTTTTCTTTCTACCTCCATTCCACCAATTGAACCTTGATTTTGTCATTTACCTTTTTGGACATACTTAGCAAATACTTGCTTCTAATTTGAGATTTCTTCTCCTTCTCCCTCTCAAGTTACTTAGTAGGTAGTGATCATATATACATTGGTGTTTCTTTCCTTTCAACTAACCTTTGTGTAGCATGTCACCTTAGCTCATACACTTGATGCCCCAATCAAGGGGGAGGAACCACCAAGGGGGAGCTACTAGCAAAGTCCGGATATCTTCAAAGACTTGTGCTTACCTTTTTTCTACGACAAAGGGGGAGAAATGATAGTGATAAACTCGTTAATAATTAGATATTTTGTGTTTCTAAGTTAATGAGTTTATAGTTTTTCGTAATCAAAAAGGAGGAGATTGTTAATGCAAGTGATGTCTTAAAACATTATTAATGTTAACTAATCTTTCTTAGTTTTGATCACAAAAAACTATACAACTCATTTAGTGTAAAACACAAAACTAATTATTTAACTAACACTATCATCAAGGTAATAATCATATCACTAACTTTCCTTAATCATACTTAGTGATATCAAAGTGATTATCCTTAAAACTCACTTTTGTTAATATGACAAAAGATTTTTTAATAAACTTTCTTTTTAAGAAAATGTTTTATTAAATTGGAAAATGTAAATTTGAAAATGGCATATTCCATATGCCATAAGAATATCCTTTGAAGGTTTAAAAAACCTCAGATATTCATACCCCACTAAAAGATAAAAAAGGGAGCGGACTCTAATGGGCGGTACCTTAAATAGCTAGGTGGTTCCTTAGCGATATGGAACCTCCGGCTAGATAAGGATCCGCGCCCAGCTAGCCGTTGGACTTTGTCTTATATAAATAGTGGATCAAATCTCATTTTCCAATAAGCCTCTTGGACGTTTTTCTCAGCCCCCTTTCTCTTTTCTATAGCATAATCATTAGTAAATGATCACTTAAAGTGTTAAGTATGTTTACATATGATTATCCTCTTGATCCCCTCCTTTACCTTGTCCAACGAGAAGATCACTCACTCACTAGTGTTGTGATAAAGATGAATCCATGAATTAGTCATGTTCATCATGTTATCCTTTTTATTTTTGTTAGTCCATTTGTATTTATGAAATACTTGGACTAGTTGTGTTCATCCAAGCTATTTGTGAATACTTGGATTTGTTATGTACATCCATTGCATATGTGTTTGCTTGGATTTGTATTGTGTAGATCCAAGCTACATGTGTGTACTTGGATATGTCTAGTTGAGTTGTAATAGATTTGTGTAGTAGTTCTCACTAAACTGTAAAGTGATGTGGTTGTGTCTTGTAAGTTCTCACTAAACTTGAAAGTGATTAGTAGTTGTGTTGTGTGAAGTTCTCACTTAGCTTCAAAGTGAAGAGTCGTGAAGATTGGTTCTACCTTGAGATTAGAACTCGACATCTAGCCTTGTGTCGTTAAATTGTGAAGTATGTTGGGAATAAAATATAGCCAGTCCACTTGAGGGCTGACAAGAGGAAAACAAGCGTTGATAGGAAGAAAACAAACGCTGACAGATCAAGCGTTGACAAGAAGAAGTCAAGCTTTGATAGGTTGAAGACAAGCACTGATGGAAAGATTTAGTCTATGCGTATATTATTTCTAGTTTGTTTCTAGTAATGATAAGTTCAACACTGTATTTTCTATAATTATCTTTACCTAGAATAGTTGATACGTAGACTCTTGTACAAGGCTTCTTATGTCTATAAAAGAAGACCTTTAGGTTATTGTTCAATAATAAGTTTTTCATACGTTAAACACTTTCATTGTAAGCAAGTTCGTTGTTATCAATCAAGTGAAAGTTTGTTTACATCTTTGTGTGTTCTTGTTTAAGTGTTAATTCCGCATAACACTTAGATTACTTTATACATATACAAAGGTTTCTCTACGTGTATAACTTGATCTAATCTCGTATACACAAGCTTAATCGATCTAAGTTTGGGATCAACAAGTGGTATCAGAGCTTGTTGAGAAACTTTTGATCTTAAAGAACACAAGAACCCTAAAATCACCAAAACCCTAATTTTCACAAAACCCTAAAAACATCATGTCCAACCCAGAAGTAAACCCCACCTCTTCAAACCCTAGCATCAAGATTCCCATGCTTGATGCAAACAACTTTGAGCTATGGAAGTTCAACTTTGAGCAATATCTGGGGATCTATGACTACACTCTCTGGGAGATTATTGAATATGTAAACACATTCAATAAAGTTGAAAAGATTGCTAATGCCATTGCTGCAAGAACTGCTGTTGTTGGATGTCTAGAAGCAGATAAGAAAGAAAAACCTGATGATGGTAGAGCTGTGTCTGCTAAAGACATAGCAAAGAAAAGGGTTGATATGAAAACCCTAAACATTCTGAAACTCTCTTTGGGACAAGAGAACCAGCATAAATACAGAGGTTATGAATCTGCAAAAGACCTTTGGGCAGCTCTTGAAGTTGCATATGGTGGCAATGATGATACTAAGGAAGAGAAGAAGAAGCAACTCATGCATGAGTATGCTGTCTTCAAAGCTCCACCTAATGAGAAGCTTAGCAGTGTGAGAAGCAGACTGCTTGACATTACAAGCAAGCTGTCCTTCATGGGGACACAAGTTGGTGATGTTGACATTATTGCCACTTTTCTTAAAAGTCTTGGTGATGCGTGGAAGATTGAGGCAAGATCTATACTTGCCAACAACACTCACAAAAGTTCTACTTTTGATGATATCTACAACAAACTGAGGCTGTTGGAGAATGAAACTCTTTTGGAGCATGGAAGTAAGTCTACCAATAGCAACATGGCCTTCTTCTCACATAGTGAAGGCCAATTTGATTAGAAGGACTCTTACATGCACCCAGATATTGGATCAACATGTGTCAATGCTGGAACATATCCTGTCAACGCCTCACATTCAGACGCTGACACATACAAAAGTGACTCACCAAGAGTTAAGCCTGCTGGTTTGGATCTGGATACTGTGTGTGCTTACATTGCTTCTTTACCCAATGGTCTAGTGATTACATATGAGGATCTTGAGCAAATAAATGATGAGCACTTGGAAGAGATGGATATTAAGTGGAACATGGCTCTTGCAAGTATAAGAGCAAATAGGTGGAATAGGAGGTTTAAGTAGAAGACAGCCTTTAATGCAAAGGACACTGCTGGATTTGACAAATCCAAGGTTGAGTGTACAATTGTCATCGTATGGGTCACTTCATGAGGGAATGCAGATCTCCAAGAAGATCTGATGCTGTCAAACCCTCAAGCCAAATTGTTAAGGCTCAGGATCCTAAGGCCATGGTAGCAGTTCAAGAAATTGATGGTATTGGATGGGACTGGAGCTATTTGGCTAAGGATAGGGAAGAGGATAAAGCTTTGGTTGCTGAGATAGAAGAAGAAGAGCATGTTCAATATGCTCTCATGGCACACTCCTCCTCTTCATCAGATAATGAGGTATACGATGATGCTTTTTGTAGTAAAGGTTGTCGTTTAAATACAGAAAAACTTAACAAAAAGGTTTCAAAATTGTTAAGTGATGTGAGTACTGAGATATGCAAATTATCTAACTATCAAATTGCTCTCACTCAAACTGAGAAAACAGTTTCCGAGTATAAGAAAATGGAATTTGACTTAAAAGATAAAATAAATATCTTAAAACATGAGTTAAATGCTAGTAATGATATTAGAAACATCATGGAAAGGGTCAATAGTGAACTACAGGCTAAGTTAGATGAGGCTATCAAGAATAAGGATAATGTTGACCTTAAAATTCAGAGATTTGATAAGGCCTCACAAACCCTAGGAGAATGTGTTAATATACAGAGGGATCCTAAGGACATGACTGGGATTGGGATGAAAGACTATACTATGGTTCCACCACCAGCTGGATACTTTTATGGTGTCCAAAGAAAGGACCTATCTTGGACTGGTTTACCAGAACTCCAAGAGAAGGAATTTATTCCTCCACCAAGACTCATTACCCCAGTTGAAGAGTATAGACAAAAGTTGACTGACTTGAATGAATGGAAGAAAGCCAACCCTACCTTGTTTGTTAAGGGTGGCTTGTTGTGTGAAAGTCCCAATGAGTCTACCCCTATTAAGATAACAAACCCAATCACTGGCAAGACAGTTGACCTTGGCACAAACTATTTTCCCATATATTTAGATGATTAGAGATAGAAAATAGATGAAAAGAGATGGATTTCTAGAGAGAGAAAGTAGTGAGAGAAAGTAGAGAGGATTAACTTGTAGAATATTAGATTAAGGGAGAAAAATGAATCACCAACCCTCCTAACATGCTAGGAGGGTAGTATATATAGTCCACCCACATGCGGGCTTCTTTATGGACTATATGGTTTGGGCCGGGCTTTCCTTTTGGGCTTTAGTTACTTATTAATGAACTTTAGCCTAAAGTTAAGCCCGTATAACACGACTAATATACTACCTATTACAACGTTCTAAAATACGATACATAATAAACATATGATCGAGCATTCTTGTTTGGCTCAATATTTTGAGGCTAACAATCTCCCCTAATGAGAGGTCATAAACCTTGGTCATTTAGGAAATTTGTAGAGATTACTAATCTCGCCATAAATGAGTCTTGAACGTGTAATCGTAGCCTTGTTCCTTCAAGCTGTGATCTTTGAGCCTTTGTCGTTGTCTTTCGACTTTGTCTTTAAGCTTGAGATCTTCAAATCATTCTTGACTTGTCTTTGCCATCTTGCGATCTTGTGTCTTCATCCACATGCTCACACTATTAATTGTTGAATATGTCTTTAGGCATGAGTATGTGGTTTCTGAATCATTGACTTTGCTGTGTACACCGTGACGCCACCTTCTCGAGACAAAACATAAACACGGACTGAATGGCTTTGACATTCGTCCAAAATCGGTAGCGTTTTACCTCCGGTCAGTGAAGACCGTTTATACGATATTAAATATCGTACCTGTGATCAGGTAGATTCAATTAAGAATCTCCTTGACAGGGTTTCGTGGCTGTACAAGCCGTTCTCTTTACTCGGCCGTCTCAAAGCAAGACTGCGAACATAAAGAGTGAATCAATTGGATAGATATCCGCTTGATTAAAGTCGTCAATTCAAATTCCTGGAACAAGTGTGATTCTTAAAGAATCTTACCATTGTTGCTTTCCAGTTGACACAAGTTTGATTCATAAGAATCTCACAAGTCACCTACCGTAGCGCTGTTTGATGTCGACGCTAGAAGGATTTCCATTCGTCACTGTGAGTATTAATGAATATCACTCTGAATGTTCTGGCAAGACCATAAAGATATTGCGTAGAAACCTGAAACGAGTTTGAATCAATTCAGAATCAAACCACTGTTGCTTTTCAGTTTTACATATGTTCAATTCATAAAGAATCTTGCATATGACCTACCGCAGTGTTGTTTGATGTTAACACTGGAAGGATTTCCACTCATCATTGTGAATACTAAGTAGTATCACTCTAAGTGTTCTAGCAATATCACAAGGATATAGCGTAGGACTCTCTTGATCTTCATCCGTGTGTCCTAATGAGATTTGATTGATCTCTTGGCTCTAGACTCTATTTGTGCACTTTTAGTGATCGGAGGCTGGAGTAGAGGCCACCTATTCAATATCAACTATCTCGGAGTGAGAAAGTCAATAGAAGTCGTGTTGATCTCCGTGACAATAAAACAAACTTCTTTTGAGAGAAGCCTGAGTAGCTAGGAAAGGGTTGTGCTTCACATCACTGGGTCCATGATGAGTTTGTCTTCATGATGAGTTGACCCGGTTTCTGCCTAAGTTGTATGGAGGGCTTCTTTCTTTACACCCTTTATCCTTACATTTCTTTTTCGTTCTTCAACCCCTTTAATGCTTACCAAGATATCATTACTAGCACCTTGTTGTGATTGTTCTAGTGCTAGCATCAGTACTTAGTCGGCATTCAGCTACATTCACATTCTACTCCATCTTTCCTAAGGACTTCTAATAATCTATTGGATTGTCCTTGGGAAGATCCATCCGGTTCTGGTTGGATCATAGGACTTAAACCTAACCACCCTTTTGAAACCAATAACGTCGTGAATTAAAGATGTTGTGGGTATTTGATCGTAACCATGAAAACCACTTTAAATTCTAACAAAGTGTTTGAAAAACATTTAACACCTTGCTAGTTTTGTCGTTTTAGAAATGCCCCCCCTTCACATGTGCATCGATAATCGAAAGTGTTTCGCACATGTAGGTAAGAGTTAAAGTGCTTGAGTCTTATATTAGACCACATTTTAATCACATTTTCTCCCCCTATCTCTAATATATAAAATCTTTTTGATATTAGAGATACCAAATTTGATTAAAATATATTTTGAAAAATAGTCTTGAAATCTCCGGGAGAAAGATGTGTTAATCTTTTGCATGAAGTTATAATGCTCCCCCTCAAAAATTGATCCAATTGAATTGTCATTGTGAAGATATGATCCACATTTCGCTTTTTGAGGATGGGAGTTGTTGAACACACAATTTTTGAAAGATTTTGAATAATCATTGAGAAATTCTTGAAAAAATTGTGTTCAACGCTTTTTGAAAAATCCAATTTCTTTTTGTCGAAGAGGTTTTTCTGAAGCATAAAATTGAGTTCATAGACTCTGAATGTCTTGACGAATCCACCCAAGTGTAAGAAGATTTCTCTTCTTTTGCTGAGGGTAAGAGCACGAAATCGTACACTCCCCCGTGAATATAGAACCGGGTTGCAATCTGAAAGTGATTACAAGCCATTGTGTTGAGCTCAAAACGTTGAATGTTTTGTGACAAGCTCAACCCGTGATAGATTGCTCTACCCGTTGTTTGGAAATATGTGTCCAAAATAGACAATTTCCTTTTTTTAAAATTAGAAATGACATGTTTTGAAAAATATTTACAACTTTCATTCGAGCTTTATGTACACACCCGCGTCGTTATTGAGCGACATTTCTAGGCACGTCCATATTATCGATGCTGAAAGACATGTCGAGAAGAATATTTTTGGATTTTGAAAGATTTTTAATTTTGTGTTTTGCTTTTATGTGTTTTATATTTTTGTATTTTGCTTTTTCAAAGATATTTACAAGTTGATGTTTGATAGATAAATCAAGCAGGCACCTTTGCCAGAATCTCCAGGTCTGCTGGAGTCAAACATCTCATACCAATTTGCCTAACGAGGTACTCAAACCTATCTTTCGACAGAGCTTTCGTAAACAAGTCGGCTAATTGGTAATCCGTTCCAACAAAGTATAATTCAACGATACCTCTTTCAACTTGTTCCTTTATGAAGTGGTATCGGACATCGATGTGCTTCGTGCGGGAATGCTGTACTGGATTGCAGGAGATGGCTATGGCCGACTTTGAGTCACAGTACATAGGTACTTTATCAAAGTGGAAGCCAAAATCTATGAGTTGTGTTCTCATCCATAGAACTTGAGCACAACACGCAGATAGAGACACATACTCCGCTTCTGCTGATGAGAGTGATGTGCAATCCTGCTTCTTGGAAGACCATCCCACAAGATTATCTTGACCTAGAAATTGTGCACCACTAGAAGTACTTTTTCGTGTATCAAGACACCCTACATGATCAGAATCTGAATAGGCCGTTAGAAAGAAACCGGTTTCCCTCGGATACCATAGTCCCAAATGAATGGTATTCTTGAGGTACCGAAAGATCCGTTTAACCTCCTTGAGGTGCTTTTCAGTGGGTCGTGCTTGATAACGTGCACAATAACACGTAGCATGTGAAATATCAGGTCTGCTTGCTGTCAAGTACATGAGGGACCCGATCATGGAACGATATCTCGTTTGATCTATGGGTAATCCCTCCAAGTCAGCATCGAGCGATGTGGTTGATAATGGTGTCCCAACGGGGTCACATGAAGTCATACCATGCTTTTTGATTATCTCTTGACAATACTTAGCTTGGTTTATAAAGATACCACTTGGGGATTGGTGAACTTGAATTCCTAGAAAGAATTTTAGTTCGCCCATCATTGACATTTCAAATTTGTTGTGCATTACTTTTTCAAACCATTTTGAAAGTTTTGGGTTTGTAGACCCGAAAATAATGTCATCAACATAAATTTGCACAAGCAAAATGTCATCCCCATATTTATAAGTGAACAGAGTTAGATTAATGGAACCTTTTGAGAAACCTTTGGATACCAGAAATTTTGAGAGCTCGTCGTACCACGCCCTTGGAGCTTGCTTGAGTCCATAAAGTGCTTTGTGGAGACGATACACCTTGTCAGGATAATGAGGATTGATGAATCCTTCCGGCTGCGTGACATAGACTTCTTCCTTCAAAGGACCGTTAAGAAATGTCGTCTTTAAGTCCATTTGATAGACAGTGAATCCCTTATGTGCAGCATAAGCAAGAAAAATCCTGACTGCTTCCATTCGAGCTACTGGTGCAAATGATTCTTCAAAATCAATTCCCTCTTTCTGGCCATACCCTTTAGCCACTAGCCTAGCTTTGTTCTTGATGATCGTATTCTCTTCATCCATCTTGTTTTTCCAGATCCAACGAAGATTTAATGGAGTCACATCGTATGGTCTGTCAACAAGTTCCCAGACTTTAAGTCTTTCAAATTGTTGAAGTTCATCCGTCATCGATTCAATCCAAGTATGATCAGCCATGGCTTCTTTGATGTTTTTTGGTTCAGCAGTACTCACGGCGAGTGCGAACATACAAACATCGCCATCGGTGGCTAGTTGTCGTCTTGTACGAATGGGCTGTGAAGGGTTTCCAATTACGTGAACCAAAGGATGATCTCGGGTCCAATGATGTGTTGAAGGATGTCGTTAATAGAACGTATGCATATTTGACGGATCAAGATGGCGAGTAGAAGACTCACCAGTTTCGTGTACCGGTGTACCGAATGGGTTGTGAAAATCGTCATCGTCAGATAATGCACCATCTGCTTGATTTGTGTTCTCTGGAGCAATGACAGTAGTTGTGGATGTTGTAGGATCGATTGTTGAAGTGATATTCTGAGGAGGTAAATCTGCAACAACCCGTGTTGAAGTAGAGGAAGTTGTATCCTTTTGTTGACGATGAACGGTATCATCATTCTTATCATGAGTGACAGCGGAAGACTTCGATGCAACTTGTTTCTCCCCCGTGAAATATTCATCATACATTGGTCCATATAACATTTCCAACTCTTCAAGTGTCGTGTCCACTGTCATATCTGCTCTAGGAACATGTTCAGGAACCAGCTTTGAACTTGACGGTTCATTGATGTGGTCTTGAGTTCCGAGTTCCGTGCGGTTGTGAACGGAAGTCGTGTGTCGTTGTGGATCGGGACTTAAACTGCTTTGTTCAAGTGCCATTTCTTGTAATTCATCGAATCTGATATGAATAGTCTCGACTATCAATTTTGTTCTCTTGTTGTATACTTTATATCCCTTAGACTGAGTTGCATATCCCACTAAAATGCATGCATCACCTTTCTCTTTCATCTTATCCATATTTTCACCATCTCGAATAATGTAACACGTACATCAAATAACATGAAGGTGTTTGAGTGAAGGTTTGCGATCATTAATTATGTGATATGGTGTCTTTTCATGTCTTGGGATAACTAAGGAGCGGTTTTGTGTGTAGCATGCGGTTGACACGGCTTCAGCCCAAAAGTATAGTGGAAGTTTTGAAGCGGATAATAATGTTCGAGCAACCTCAACTAAAGTACGGTTTCGTCTTTCAACAACGCCATTTTGTTCGGGTGTTCGAGCAATAGATGTTTCATGTTCAATTCCTTCGGCTTCAAAATAATTTCTCAGTTTTGAATTTAAAAATTTTGTACCTTTGTCAGTACGAACCACTTTAACTTGAGCTTGAAGACCACGTTGTATCACTTTAAGGAAGCTGATGAGAACATCGGGTGTTTCATCCTTGGATCTCAAGAAGTGAGTCCATGTGTACCTTGAGTAGTCATCGACAATAACCATAACGTATTTCTTCCCATTGATACTTTGAACACGCATGGGACCACACAAATATATATGAAGAAGATCTAACCGTCCTTTAGAGCTTGGAGTAGTCTTTGTCTTGAAACTACTTCGTTTAGCTTTACAAAGCTCACAAGAAGAACAAAGATGATCTTTGATGACTTTCAAGTTAGGAAGGCCTCGCACAATATCTTTCTTGGAAAGCAAGTTGATGGTATCAAAGTTAAGATGAGATAAACGTTGATGCCATAACCAAGCTTGAGTCGTTGAAGCTTTAGCCATGAAACAGATTGGAGTTGAAGATGTGGAGTCTTGTAGTGAAATAGTGTAGAGATCAGTACCGCGTGTTCCGGTAAGTAAGTCATTCCTATCATAATCACGAACAAAACATGTCTTCTTTCTAAAAGCAACCTCCAAATCCGCATCACAGAATTGACCAACCGAGAAAAGATTGTGATTGAGCCCTTCGACGTAGTAAACCCTTTTGATAGTGATATTCCCCTGAACCAAGTCTCCATATCCTAGGATCGGTGCAAATTGATCATTTCCGAATCGGACCGTACCCAGGAACTTCTCCACGAAGTTAATTAGAAGTTTGAGATTCCCCGTCATGTGCTTCGTGCATCCGGAGTCCACTATGAAGAGAATTATTTCGATCACCTGCAGAAGAATTAGAACACGATGGAGCATTTGCTAAATTGGATTCCATGTTAGTTATGATTTCCGATTCATTAGTTTCCCTAGTTTCATCACTTAGAGGCACACTAACGCTCGTAGTCACATTTTCTGTCCTAACCTTAGGCATCCATTTATATCCTGGAGGACATTGATTAGCAAACCACCATTTCCAAGGCTTGCTAGCAGATTCATATAATTCCCTAATTCTGCTTCTAGGGTTCTTAGTGGTGGAGTCTGATGCAATACTTTTCTTAGGGGGGTTGCACCAGAATGGTTCACTTTGCGTTTGGGTTTTCTAGCACTAATAGGCATCACAGTTTGCTTCTTAGTTCTAGTTTCTACGCCTTTGGCATTATTCGAAACACACATAGCATGATTAGCATTAGCACACTTTCCACATTTCACACAAACAAACTTAACTTTCATAGCATTCAAAGTCGAATCATTCAAATCGTCATTACACGCGATTACAGATGTTTTATTCTTAGAAACATTGAAAATCCTAGGGTGGTCTTCTACTTCCTTCATCTTCCCTTGACTTTTGTTTTGCCAGACCTTTTCATTCATGTGTGTGCTCTTAAGCTGGGGCCGGCTAACACTAGCAGTGGGGACTACTCCTGTAGTAAAAGACACACGTCTATTAGTGTTTCTAGAAGTCTGAGGTGATTGACTTTCTTTGTTTTGTGTGGGTTTAGTGGCCAATCTATACATCCCTGGTTTAATCACATTTGTGTTCTTAATGCTTTATGATCGAATATGTGTTTTGGGAGTGTTTTGTGGTAACCTATCCTTCCCATCCGTCTTGGGGGCAAACGCAGGTTTTTCAAATGCAGAATTAGAGAAAACAGATGGTTTTCCCAAGACAGAGGGTCTAGTCACTTTTTGAGCATTGGGTTGTCTTACAACAGGTTTCTTAACACTAGGTTCCATAATCTTCCCACCCATCTTAGCAACGAGTTTCTACAACTCTGCTATCGCTCTGTCCCTATCTTGTAACTGAGCTTTCAACCCTTTAATTTCCAAATTCTGTTCGTTCATTTCTCGAAACGTTTGGGAAAGTTTTTCTTGCAGTTTATTATTATGTGGAAAACTACCAACGTCTTTCTGCAAAGCAAGTTCAAGAGAATGACAATGTTTTTGAAGGAAATCAATTTTGTGTTGAAGTAACTCAAAAGCCTTTTTATTAACACTTTCTTTATGTTTCGAAAGCTCAAGTTCAGGACGCTCACACTCTTTGATTTTATCAAGATATTTGCATGCAACATCAGAATATTCATCGATATCAGCACATGATTGAAGAGTAACACACAAAATATCTTTGGAGAGACATTCTTCTAAGAGTAGATCATATTCGTTTGAAAATTATAATTTGTCATTTTGAAGGTCATCAATTTCTTTTTCAAGAGACTCAACATATTTCAAATCATCAAACATTTCAGACTGAATTAAAGTTTCAAACTCAAGAACATGTTCTTTTATTATCTTCGTATTTGGTATTAAAAGTTCTTTCACAAGCACAGTTATGTCGTGAGGAATCTCGGTTTTCCACTTATCCTTTTGACGTTTCTTCCAATCGATTTCAACAATTGATTGAACATTATTAACGTGGTGTTTAAGAAAACCAAGTATTTTTCTACTTTTGCTTTTAGAAGCATCTAGAGGCAAATAGTTAATATATTTAAAAACATTAGTTTTCCTCTTAGTGGCAAAAGCTTTTTTCCATTGAATTCTTTTTTGTTTGCATTCTAAAAATAATTCCTCACGAGACTTCTGTTTTTGTGGAGTGAAAAGACCATAAAGACTGTTTTCATAAGCATAGTTATATGGTTTCACAAAATCTTTATTGACCAGTGATCTACTCTCCTCATCCCAAAGGGACGTCTCTTCACTATCGATGTTAGCTACTGGGCAGTCATTATCAGTCCATTCGGACTCATCAAGATATAAGTGAGGGTTCGCAGCTTGAGCTTATTCGAGGCACTTGGGGGTGGCAAAGCTAGGTTGACCCTTGAAAAACGACCGAGGTGCTATCATTCTTACGGTTTGAATAGAGTCATGTGTATTATAAACAACTTTTTTCAAAAAATCGACTTGTTCTTCGAGATCCTTTACTTTTTCAGTATCTTTGGTTTGTCTATTTTTGAAATCTTGTTTTAATGTTTCAACCTCTTGTTTCTTCTCGTCAAGAATTTTAGTAGAATCGGTGGTGTTCATAGAAATCCTCTGTTCAAGTTCATTAACTTTTGTTGTGGCAATGTACGTTTTTTGACGTTCATCACTTAATAAAACATTAAATTGACGTTTTTCTTTAGTTAACAAAGCAAGAGCTTCATTGTATTTATTTTCAAAATTGTCCTTTTTAACGTTGATGACACGACTTTTGTACCCCTCAAGCTCGTTGGTCTTTTGAAGAAGCTCAGCCCTATAACTATCAATAGTCTCACTAGATTTTATAAGAGCGGCTTTGCATTCTTCAAAGTTTTGAGTGAGCGCTGCGTTTGCCTTCTTTAATTGCATTTGATTCTTTTTATTATCATTGACATCTTTTTGTAAACTAGCAACTAAATTAGCAAGCGCGACACGCTCCTCGTCATCATACTCATTTGCATGTTGATCATCCTCAAACTCATTATTGCACATGTCTGATGAATCGGGTGTGGTATTGCTATCAACCGTTTCCATCATACACGTGTCAGTAACTGTTGTTGGTAGATCACTATGCGCATGTGTATCACCAAACACATTATATTCAGCATCATCTTGTACCTTATCAATTGACTCGGTATCAAAGATAGGAACATTGTCATCTTCAGTGACGTTAAGGACCTCATGAATCTTTGCCATGTATGAATAATGTGCCTCAAGTTCTTGGTCAGAGAGTTCATCATCTGTGTCGTCAAGCATTTCTCCTTCCTCAGCTGATAACTTGATTCCAGCTTCCATATTCTTGCACAGCAACATCTTTTCCTTATGATAACCATAATCTTTAACCCTCTTTGGCTGCCTGCATTCCCTAGCCAAATGCCCAAAACCTCTGCAGTTATAACACTGAATCCCACTTTGTTGCACAACTTGAGTACCAACAGTTTCCCTATTTCCAACAACAGTAGCCACCCTCTGATTATCATACTTAGGTTGTCGATCATACTTTGGAGGACTCTCAGCACGTCTTCGTGTGTCATATCTTAGAGGACTCTGTGCATGGGTGTTCCTCGAGTTTGAAGATGTTCGAAGGTTGTTGTTGGTGGGTTTGTAGATTTTCTTATATTGCTTCATAACGAAAGCCATTTGTTGCTTGAATTCCCTATCCTTTTGAGCTATTTCTTCATCCATCTTGTAGAATCGAGAGTAATAAGAATCAATTGATTCCCCATCCTTTGATGTAAACTTGCCAAAGTTCCAAAACATCTTAGTTTTCACATCTTGTTTGTTGAGTGATTCACCTTGTTGCGATCTTTCAATTGCCGTCCACATTTCTTGAGCAGTAGGACATGCGTCAACCGTAGAGTAAATTTCATCTCCAATGCCACTGAGAATTAAGTAGATTGCTTCCTTCTCTGCATCAAACCACGCACGGTTCTCTGGGGTGAGGTCGGTCCTCTTTTCATCACGTTCATATGCGGGTTGTGCATCACTTGTGTCTGTGGCTGGTACTGCAGGAACTTGAATCCTTGAGAGTTTATAGGGTCCTTCCAAGATACATTGCCTTAAAGCATCACCGTTAGGTTTTGTGTCAAGGTAACGTATAAAACGGGATTGCCATTGATCATATCGACCCGACACAAGCATTGGTGGTCTTTCTTTGTTACCTGCCACCATTATGTTGTTGTTCGTCACACGATATTCAGCGGTAGAATCCATCTCAATGTTCTCTGAAATGATGAATCGTATGTGGATCTTAAGTAGTTGTGTTGTGATTGTTTGGTTGTAGAAATTCCGAAAATTGCGATTTTTTTTCTCAGCCCGACAATAAATTCCTCAGTCTGACAAAACGGTAGCCCTAAAAAATTTGTAATCACCAAATTTTGAAATTGAGCTAGAAATGTCCTAAAACTAGTAGGTAAATTTTTTTATTATTTTTTTTTTATCTTCTTGTAAACGATAGTCCGAAACTAGTCTAGATAGTGGCTAAGTATAAAAATTCTTCAGTCAAAAAGTTGCACAATTTCGCAATAAATAATTCCGCAATGTGCACAATGTTCAAATTCACAATTCCTTCGAAGTACAAATTCGCAATTCAGGCAAGATTTCGCAAGTGTGAAGATTTCGCAACTTGAAGATTTCGCAACTTTGAAGATTTCACAACTTTGAAGATTTCGCAACTTTGAAGATTTCGCAACTTCGAAGATTTCGTAACTTGAAGATTTCGCAATACCAAGATTTCCCAATTTCAAGATTTCGTAATTTCAAGATTTCGCAATACCAAGATTTCGCAACTTTGCAGTATTCAAATTCGCAACTTTTCAATAATTTCGCAACTTTTGATGGAATTCAAATTCGCAATAAAGGACACAATTTCGCAATCAGAGAAAAAAATGCGAAATTTGTACCAGATTAGCTAGAAAATAGGAAGAAGAAGAAGAACACTTATCAAAGACGTGATTTCACACCAAAAATCAAGCCAAACACCACAAAATTTTGCGTTTTTAACCAAACTAAGTAACCCAAATCACTACCACGCCTATGGAGATGATTTGTCTACTCACTAACACCACAAAAACGCAAATTTTTTTGATGATTCTAGCTAGAAAATGAAGAAAACTCACGAACACAATAGGAAAACCAAAACCAATCACGTATCTACCCCATGGCGATTGATACCAATTGTTGTCCCATATATTTAGATGATTAGAGATAGAAAATAGATGAAAAGAGATGGATTTCTAGAGAGAGAAAGTAGTGAGAGAAAGTAGAGAGGATTAACTTGTAGAATATTAGATTAAGGGAGAAAAATGAATCACCAACCCTCCTAACATGCTAGGAGGGTAGTATATATAGTCCACCCACATGCGGGCTTCTTTATGGACTATATGGTTTGGGCCGGGCTTTCCTTTTGGGCTTTAGTTACTTATTAATGAACTTTAGCCTAAAGTTAAGCCCGTATAACACGACTAATATACTACCTATTACAACGTTCTAAAATATGATACATAATAAACATATGACCGAGCATTCTTGTTTGGCTCAATATTTTGAGGCTAACACAAACACTGTTAGAAAACCTAGCATTAAGTATGCAGCAATGTATAGGAATACTAGGTCACCAAAAAGCCAAGTAAGTGATAATGGAACAGGTTTCTTCTCTTCTAGACCTAGAGTTGTGTCTAAAAAGGCCTGTTACACTTGTGGTAGCTTTTCACATTTAGCATATAAGTGTGTCAACGCTTCCAAGGTCAACGCTGTCAAAAGGTCAAACATTGTCAGACCCAATACTTTTGTGGAGCAAAGTCCACAAGTTGTTAGACCAGCCCCATTCTTCACTAAAAGGTCTAACACTCATAGACAAAGACCATTTCAAAAGACTAATACTTGGTCTAATAGGCAATGGGTTTCTGTAGCAAACCCTAGGTTCAACGCTGACAAGGGTAAACTCAGCGTTGACAAGACCAAATCCAACGCTGACAGAAACGTGACCAGACCTAAATATTTGCAACCACAGGGTAAGGGGTCTAAAGCTTCTTCAAGCTTAACATGGAGACCTAAGGACGAACAAAACCCTAATTCTAATGGGATTTCTATGACCTGTAATAGATTTAATTATATTTCAAAGGTCATTACAAAACCAATTGGAGTTAACTGGGTATTTCATCCAAAGAGGGATTAACAAAGGGTTGTTATGAGAACTAAGACTGTTCTTGTTGAACAACCAGATGAATCCAAGTCTGCTAAGGCTTGGGTTCCCAAAGAAAACTAACTTGTTTTCTTTATGTGCAGGGCATTCAAAAACAGGTCAATGATTATGGATATTGGGACAGTGGATGCTCCAGGCACATGATAGGGAAGGAAGATTACTTAACTAACTTCACTCCCATTAAGGATGGTGATAAGGTTTACTTTGGAGGCGGATATGGAACTATCACAGGCAAAGGAACTCTTCTCACCAAGAACTTGCGTTTTGAAAACGTGTTTCTGGTAAAGGAACTTGATTACAATCTTTTTAGTGTATCACGAGTTTATGATAACAAAAATAAAGTTCTGTTTACTGATACTGAATGCTTGGTGTTAAGCAAGGATTATAAAATCCCAGATGAGAAATATATTGACTATAGAACACCTAGACATAAAGACATCTATAATGTGAATCTTAATGGGATTCAAATGAATAATAATATGTCATGTTTTTATGTTAAAGCTTCAGTAGATGAGAGTAATCTATGGCACAGGAGACTAGGGCACATAAACTTTAAAAATATAAACAGGCTTGTAAGACTTGGCTTGGTTGATGGTTTGCCTGAAAAGGCTTTCCACAATGACCACTCTTGTGTTGCATGCCTTAAAGGCAAGCAGCACAAGGTCTCATTTAAGTCTAAACAGGTGCACTCTAGTTCTAAACCACTTCACTTGCTGCATATGGACCTATTTGGTCCAACTAATATAGAGAGTTTGAATGGTAAATCATACCGCTTTGTCATCACAGATGACTTTTCTAGGTTTACTTGGACTTTCTTTTTAGCTATGAAAAGTGACACTGCTGACACTTTAATTGACTTTATTACTCAGATAGAGAAGAAAACTGGTAATGAAGTTAAAATGCTTAGAAGTGACAATGGTGGTGAGTTTAGAAATAAGCTTTTGGATGATTTTTGTGCCAAGAAAGGGATTACTAGGCAGTTTAGTGTTGCCAGAACCCCACAGCAAAATGGGGTTGCTGAGAGAAAGAATAGAACCCTAATTGAAGCAGCCAGAACTATGTTGGCTGATGCTCATTTTCCTATAGCTTTTTGGGCTGAGGCTGTGAATACAGCTTGTTATGTTCAAAATAGAGCATTGGTTAACAAGATACAAAACAAAACACCTTATGAATTACTTTGGGGAAGGAAACCTAATATTGGTTTTCTTAAACCTTTTGGCAGTCATGTAGTTGTACTTGATACTAGTGATGCCTTAGGTAAATTTAGTGCAAAAGGTGATGAAGGCTATTTCATGGGTTATTCAGTGCAGAGCAAGGGATATAGGGTTTACCTTAAGAAGGAAAAAATGTACTTGAGAGAGTACATGTTAGGTTTTAGAGAGTAAACCTAGTGATCCTGAAAGTGGTCCAAATTGGTTGTTTGACTTAGAACCTCTATCTAGAACTTCAAATTATATGCCTGTTACTAATCCAGACATTGTGAAGGTAACTTCAAATGTTGTGGAAGAACAAGTTGTTGATGTTTCAGGTACACGGGTTAATGAAGAGGTTGGATCACCAGTAGAAAAGTCATCCCCCATACAAGATTACGTCACTATCCCCATATGGACAGATGCTTTTGCTGCTGCTGGAAAGGATAATGGTGGTCCTCAAGTACCACCAGTTAACAACATGCATGGTCCTTCAGGCACTGACAAAGGCAAATATGGCGCTGACAGGACAAATTCAGGCGTTGATGGCTCAAACGTTGACAACACCATTTCAGGCATTGATAACCCAAACGCTGACAACCAAGGTTCAGGCGTTGACAACACTTTTGAGCATCTTTTCTCTTCTAATTTTGAACAAGGTGAACCTTCCAATTTACATGAAGAGGTTCATCCTAATATTGATGGAAGAGAGTCTGAAAAAGATATTGGCAACCTGGAGAATGAGATTGAAGACAACAGACTTTTTGAAGGAGGAGTTCTCACTTCTACTATGAAGAATCATCCCCCATCACAAATTATTGGGGATATTATGACTCCTGTTCAGACTAGAAGATCTCATCAGAATCTTGGTGGATTCATTGCCAATATACACAAGAAGGTTGATACCCCTCTTGTTCAAGCATGTTTGTTTGCCTGTTTTCTGTCACAACAGGAACCCAAGAAGATCTTTGATGCTCTCAAAGAACCAAGTTGGGTGGAAGCAATGCAGGATGAGCTTCACCAATTTGTAATTCAGGATGTTTGGGAGCTGGTTGATTGTCCCAAATATGTCAGACCGATTGGGACAAGATGGGTTTAAGAAACAAGAGAGATGAAAGAGGTATTGTGGTCAGAAACAAGGTACTTTTAGTGGCTCAGGGATATACACAAGAGGAAGGGATAGACTATGAGGAGGTCTTTGCACCAGTTGCAAGGATTGAGGCCATAAGAATATTTTTAGCCTATGCTTCCTACATGGGCTTCACTGTGGATGTGAAGAGTGCCTTCCTCTATGGAACAATTGTTGAGGAGGTGTATGTGATGCAGCCTCCTAGTTTTGAGGATCCAGAAAATCCAGACAAGGTGTATAGAGTCAAGAAGGCTATGTATGGACTTCATCAAGCCCCAAGAGCATGGTATGGCACATTCTCCACCTATTTGGTGGAAAATGGATTCAAAAGGGGCACCATAGACCAGACATTATTTACAAAGAAGGCTGGTAAGGATGTCTTACTTGTTCAGGTTTATGTTGATATATCATCTTTGGCTCCACCAATCCAAAGATGAGTGAAGACTTCTCCAAGCTTATGACAGACAAATTCAAGATGAGTGCCATGGGGAGATGAACTTCTTTCTAGGATTACAAGTTCAGCAGAAAGAAGATGGTATCTTCATCTCTCAGGATAAGTATGTAGCAGAGATCTTGAAGAAGTTTGGCTTTTCTCCACATGAAAAGAGGGCTACTACTCCTATTGATATGGAACACCCTTGGGGAAAAGTTGGTGATGGAAAAGATGTGGATGTCAGGCACTATAGATCAATGATTGGTTCATTGATGTATCTCACAGTCTCAAGACCTGACATCATGTTTGTTGTGTGTGCTTGTGCACGCCATCAAGTGACTCCCAAAGAATGTCACCTTTATGCTGTCAATAAAATATTTAGGTACCTAAGATGTTATCCAGATCTTGGCTTGTGGTACCCTAAAGATTCCCCATTAGAGCTTATTGCATATTCAGACAGTGACTATGGAGGTGATAAGTTGGATAAAAAATCCACAACTGGTGGATGTCAGTTTCTTGGGAGTAGGTTGATATCTTGGCAATGCAAGAAACAAATAGTGGTGGCCAATTCTACAACTGAAGCAGAGTATGTTGCAGCAGCTGCTTGTTGTGGACAAGTCTTATGGATTCAGAACCAGCTGTTGGATTATGGGTATAATTTCATGCATACCAAGATACTTGTTGACAATAACAACACTTTATGCATTATTAAGAATCCTGTACATCATTCTAAAACAAAACACATAGAAATTAGACACCATTTTATAAGGGATTGTTTTGAAAAGGGTTTAATACAACCAGATAGGGTTGACACAGAAGAAAATGTGTCTGATTTGTTGACTAAACCTTTTGATGTTGGAAGGTTCCAATACTTGGTAACAAGTATTGGAATGATCAATCTCACATAATATGTGTTTTGGTGTCTTTTTGTAAAAGTATGTACAGGATAATGCATTGTTATTGGTCTTTTTGAGGATTTAGATTTTCCACTATATTTTTCTAACACTAACAAAGGTTACCTTAACGCTGATAAGTGTTATTGTGACGTTGTCAGCAATATATTTGTCTAACGCTGACAAAGGTTTCCTTAACGCTGACAAGTGTTATCGGGACGTTGTCAGCAACAATGTTAGTTTTGTGGTTTTTAATCTAAATGTGCAGGTGGTGTTAGCATTATACCATTGGATACAAAGTTGCTTATGGATCCTTGGAGAATCATTTGAACATGTTTTTATTTATGGATGATGGTTGGAATATTTCTATTCCTATCTTGACATAAATTTTTTATGTTCATGCATATTTTGAGCAACATATGTATCACAGTTTAAGAGGAGGTTTTAGGAACCTTTAGGACTTTTGGGTATCCTTATGATACTCTTATCACAATTCTAGATTGTGTCCACAGGTGAGTATGAGTTAGTTTTACTAAATCATGAGGCACTGTAGCATGCAAAGTTGATATACTATGCATGCTGCCAAGATATTTTTGGCCTAGAATTGGTTGTGGTCTGTTGGGAGACTTGGGAATGATTTTATCATGGGTTTTACCTGGGAGTAACAAGGAATTTTATGAGATAACTTAGTTGTTAAGAGTTTTGGTTAGCAAGGGACACTAGAGGACTGATATGTCTATCTTGCATAAGCAAGTGTGCATAACTGGACAGTGCTTTCCGCCCTATAATAATTATCAACTTATAGGTTATCTTCACTAGGATAAATTACTTTGTTAAGGTCCTTTTTCATTTTTAATATTTTTATTTTTGGACGCTGACAAGTATTTTTCCAATCGTTGTTATGACCAATTTAGACGCTGACATGGCTTGGCAAACGTTGACAATAATATAGCCGTTGGGCATTGATGGGTTATTTTGACCGTTGCCACCCATTGGGACCTACCCAGTTGTTACTTTTTGACAAATTTTGGGGGCGTAATTTTGGGAGCAGATAACTTTCAATTAATGCATGAGATAACTTATTTTCTTTTCAATATTTTGTATGATTATATTTTGAAAATAGTTGCCTCATTTTTTACCAATCACATGCATATTTCTCTCCTATATATTTGGCTCCTATTTTTAAACAGGGTACCTATCATTATTGTCTAACAATTTTCTCCTATACTTCATCTTTCTACATCATTCACAAACAGCTTTCAACAATGGCACCAAAATTTAAACCAAGTGATTTGGTATTGAGATTCAGGAGTCAACACAACATGATAGCATATTTGGACGCTGATGATACTCTGTTTCCCCAATACACCCAGATGGTGGCATATTTGAATGCATCCCCAATTAGGTATGCTCTTTCTCATGCTCCTCTCATCTCTATCACACATATTAAGCAGTTTTGGAACACTGTTAGTTCCTCAACAGTTAATAACGTGACTACATTATCATCTATTATTCATGGGCGCACATGGGTGGTTACTGAAGCCTTGGTTCGCCAGGCTTTGCATCTTGATGATGCAGATGGTATAACCACCCTCCCTATTCATGAAATAGAACAAGGACTAAGGGCTTTGGGTTATCCTTTCCCTGATGAGGGAACTTTAAAACAAATATCATAAACAGGAGTTTCCCCCAGCCTGGAAGTACCTCATACATGTCATCTTACAATGTTTGAGTCCCAAGTGTACTGCACACAATGAGATTAATAGATCCATTGCTAGTGCTATTGTGTGCATTGCACGTGGGAAAAAGTTTAATTATTCTAAAATGATTTTTGATGGCATGTGTAAAAACAAATGGAGTAAGATGACATTAGCTTATCCCAGATTGTTACAAATGGTTTTTGATGTCCAAAATTACTGCACAAGGGATCATGATGATTTTTATGAGATCCCTGTGCAAAAGAAAGCTATTTTTGCAAAGATGAACTCACCCCCTCACCGTGACTTACCCCTCACCCAAGCTATGCTTGCTGTTATTGCAGCAGCACAACCCTAACCAGACCCTCAACCACAACTTGACCCAATACCAGAACCTTTACCTTCACCTCAACACATGCAAATTGACCAAGAACCCTTCGACGCTGACACATTGAATGTTGGCGTTGATACACCTAATCCTGACGTTGACACCATTCCTTCACAGACCCAAACACCCCTTAACCTTCCAACATCCACCCAATCTACATCATCTTCTACCCCACCACAATATAGGTTGCAAAAATGCCAAAGGACTATTGGAGTGTTCTCCTCTGGTGGTCCTAGCCATGTAGCAGAGAGAACCACCACCACAAGTGTGGTTGGTGTTATGGATGAGTCTGGGACTATTGGTTCTGGCTTAGATGCTGACCAAGACAGTCCTGACATCTTTAAGACCTCATTCATGCCCCATGAATCTAACTTGGGAGGTCAAATACCCATTTTAGAGGAGGGCAGATTGGAACCAATGACATTAATGGAATTGACAGCTGTGTACATTAGCTTGCAAAAGCAAAATGCAGACTTGGTACATATTGTCAGTACACAAGGCCTTGAACTCAAGCAATTGAGGGAGAGGATTGTTATTTTGTAGAATGCTAGCACAAGGCGTGGGATGGAGGAATCTTCCAAAGGGGAGGATGAGCAGATTAATGTGAGTGATAAGGGCTCACATGATGGTGAATCTTTGGGTGTTGCTGAGGCCCTAACTAGTTTGAAGAAGCAGCCAGGTTTGTTAGATCTCTGGTAACTCCTACCAGTTTAGACTTGTCTTTTACGGCTATGTTGGAGCAAATTACAAGAGGCGCTGAGACAGGTAATTTGGGCGTTGACAAGCAAAATTTGAACACTGATAAGAGTCATTTGGGCACTGACAAAAGAAATTTGAGCGTTGACAGACCTGTAGATGAGGTTGATGTATTCCAGTCATCATCTATCATCAAAGAAGTTTCTTCACAGGTATTACCATCTTCCTTACCCATCATTGATCCATTAGATAAGGGTAAAGGAATCATGGTAGAAGTAGAAGTTCCAAAGAATGCAGCACAGGTTGAGTTTGATAGAAGGTTGGCTGCACAACTTGTGGAACAAGAAAGAAAGAAGGTTGGTGAATCACCATTTGTTGCCACTTCAGAGGAACAGGAAGGAAGTGATGAAGCAAGTTCAGACTCAAGTGTGATGATTATAGAACAACCAGAAAGACTTGAGTATGGTGATGATTTGGCAAGAGAGAAGCTGAATGAGTTGAAATTACAAGTAGATTTTGACATGCCAGAAGTTGTTCAGATGTACCATGCTTGGGAAGATACGTGTATGGAGAATCTAGATTTGACTATTTCAGACCAGATATGGGGATTGGAGATTCTTCTAAGAGTACAAAAGGACTGCAAGGTAATTCTGAAACACAAAGCTAGCAATATTCTCTCAATGCTGAAAAAGGATAGAAGGGAGTTGTACTACATGCTACTCAGATGTCATGGAACAGGATGGACCTATAAGAAATTGATAGTATTATCCTTTAAAGAATTGGAGTTCAAGGCATATCCCATTTGGGCAAGAGTGCAGGAAGAAAACACTCTAAGACTTCTTTCTGATGAAAGGAAAGAAGAACTTGCAGAAGAGATGGAGCTTAAGAAGGCAATGATTGTTCCCAGACCTTTGAAGAAGGGAGTCCCTCTTGAGTTTCCTAAAGATATGGATAGATTGAATCCAAGTGAAGCTGTTATAAGAAGGAGCATTAAGCTCTCACCATTGGAAGCTTCAGATATGGTACAAGTGTTACCTCTTGTAGAATCTTGATACTCTATGAATCTATGAAGTGGGTTGATGATTTCTAGAGAGAGAGAAACTAGAGAGAGAAAGTGAGAGAGAAACTATGTCTTTTTATTCAAATGAACTAAGTGAAAATCAACAACCAACCCCTTTCTAATGAGGAAAGGGGTATTTATACTTCCAAGCCTTATTTGGACTTGGACCGGCCCATGACAAGCCCATGGGCCGGTTTCTTACTTAACTTAATAAGTAACACTAACTACGAGCTATTACAACATAAATAATATTGTGGAGTGACCGATACTTCTAATATACGTTAAAACGTATTTCTAACAATCTCCCCCTAAGGGAGGTCACTCCACGTTACAAAGTTCTAAACCTAGCATACTATACTAAGTCTTCGTTCTTTAGCTCGTAGTCTTTTCTTCTTTTTCTTTTTGTTGTGAATATGTTTATTGATCTTTTAGGCTTTGGCTTGAGAGCATTGTTCTTTTAGCCTTTCACGTACGATCTTTGCCTTCTTGTGAATTTTGCCTCCTCGTGACTCCATGTTCCACACACTTATGTCTTTTTGTTGAATTCTCGAAAGCTTCAGAGTTTGGTACAGCGGAAGACTTCATCTTGTACTTTCTTGAATTTTTGCTGAACTTTGATGCAGAAAAACATAAGCATGTGGGAACGACTTCTACAGGTACACCGCAACACCACCGTCTTTAACTGGTACACAACAACGCCACCATCTTCAACAGGTACACAGCAACGCCACCGTCTTAAACAGGTACACAGCAACGACACGAATAAAATGGCTTTGACATTTTATTCTAATTCGGTAGCATTTTACCTCCGGTCGGTGAAGACCGTTGGACGATATTAGATATCGTACCCGTGACGGATAGTTTCAATTAAGTAACTTCCTGACAGGATTTCGCGGGTAAACCCGTTCTCTTTATTCGACCGTCCAAAGCTGACTGCGAACATAAAGAGTGAATCACTTGGATAAATTATCCTTGTGATTTGAAGCCGTCAATTCATGAAACCTGGAACAAGTGAATTTCAATTAAGATTTTCACCATCGTTGCTTTCCAGTTATCACGAGCTCAATTCATAAAGAATCTTGCACGTCACCTACCAAGTGCTGTTTGATGTTAACACTAGAAGGATTTCCACTCGTCACTGTGATCAATAAAGAGTCACTCTGAGTGTTCTGGCAAGATCATATGATAATGCGTAGAGGCCTGGAACGAGTTTAAGTTCAATTAAGAATTAAACTACTGTTTCTTTCCAGTTTTTCACAAGATTGGTTCTAAAAGAACCGCACGTGTAACCTACCATGAGCTTGTTTGATGTTGGCTCAAGCAGGATTTCCATCTTCATTGTAATACTTGCGTATTACTCGGATGTTCTGGCAATATTACAGGAATACTGCGTAGGACTCATGAAAATCTCTTACTTTTCACAGTGTGTGAGAAAGCAAGGAATAAATGGAAAGTGTCCTAATGAGACTTTTGATGATCTCTTGGCTCTAGACTCGATAGTGCGTTTTGATTTAGTGAGCGATGGCTGGAGAGGAGTGCCACCTTTTCAATACCAGTCTATTCGGAGTAAATAAACCAATAGATAACGTGTTGATCTCCGTGTGATTAAAACAAATACCTTTTGAGAGATATTTGAGTTAGCTGGGAAGGGTTGTGCATTGCATCACTGGGTCCATGACGTCTTTCTTCAATATCGAGAATCATTAACAAAAATGACCTCAATAGCATATGTATTGACCCGGTTTCTGCCTAAAGTTGTAAGGAGGGCTTCTTTCTTTACACCCTTTATCTTTACAATTCTTTTTCATTCTTCAACCCCTTCAATGCTTACCAATACGTCATAACTAGCACCTTGTTGTGATTGTTCCAGTGCTAGCTTAAGTACTTGGTCGGCATTCAGCTACGTTCACAATCTTTCTCCACCTTTCCTAGGACTTCTAATTGTATCTAGGGAATTGTCCTTGGGAAGATTCCATCGGCTCTGATGAATCATTGGACTAAACCTATTCCTACCACCCTTTTGTCACCACATTCGTCGTGAATTAAGCGTGTTTTGGGAAAGTATAGCCACCATGAAAAATCATTGAAAATCACCTAAAGTACTTGTGATATTGAAATCAAAAGTTTTGTACCTTAGGTGTTTTGTTCATCAAAAACGCTCTCCCTTAACACGTGCTTTACACATATTAAGTTGGATAATCGTTAAGTCTTTTTCATCTTTTAGCCAAGTATCATTTAAGTCTCCTTAATCCCATTTTCTCCCCTTATCCAAAATGTTAACCATTAATATTTAGGATATTGAATGGATTAACCGGTCTTTGGGTAAAAATGAAATCGATGTTTGGCCATAGAACATGTTAATGCCCCCCCCCCCCCCCCCCCCCCTTAAATTAATAAGGGATAGTTGTAGTGCTTTAGTATGATATATTTTGAAAGATTTAGAATCTCGTGAGAAATTCTTGAAAAATTATCATACCGTGACACTACATCAAGCCGTAAAAGCACAATATTCACAAATTTACATATTCACAATTAAAACCAATATAAAGTGGACCTGAAATGTACGACCCATTAGATGGATCGTTGCAGTAACTTGTGGTGCACTCCATATGGTCTACCACCAACGAATCTTTCTAAACTCCTCATCAATCTACGTTCACGGAGTTTTTGATCAATCTTCTTGATCACATACTTCGCCATTTACCGATAACCCTGATGCCAATCCTCAGTCATCTCTGGTAAAGACCCACCCGAATTGAGATGATCCAACTTTCCTCTGACGTAGATGAGAGTCCCATCACTGTACTTATAAAGCTCACCCACCCTCATAAATTTCATTAATCCTCGACTGTTCAAGTAGAAAATCCCGCAATTCGGAACAGAAATGCAGGTATAGGGACATCTGTTGACATGTTGAGGTAACACTTGATTCACTGGACGGGTTAGGTTAAGCTTCCTTTGGTAACTTTCGACTCCCAACTGAAGATCTTCAACTCGTTTCTTGATTACAACGCTTCGTGTGAACATACGAAGTGCTGTATTCAATGCAATGATGTCTTCACGAGGAATATGTGTGAGTTGATCCCGGGTCATCATAAGCAACATGTCTTCGATATCCTCAAGGCGAATGATAGAAAAATCTCCCTGCTGGATTTTGTATTCTCTGTCATCCTCCCTTTTTAGAGAATCTCCGTCACATGATAATAGCCATTCTTGGCTTCAGTTTTTAGTCCCAAAATGCTGGAGATGCGAATATCGGATCTAACCTTGCTTCCTGAATTGGCTAAGCAGCAACCCCTGTACGCCCTTCAGACTCGTTCGTCCCAATGAGATGCACCTATAACAGCATACATATCATAATTACGAGTTACCCTTGGGACCCAGAGTCGGTTTACCTTTTCCTCGATCCAGGGTATTGTCCCCCAGTTGGCAGCTTTCAGCAAGGTCAGGGAGGTTGCGTACTTTGATGATCCCTTGAGGAGATACTCAAGATCATAGGTGACGAAGAAGTCGAGAGCAATATGGTTATCTTGAGAAGGATCAAGTGGAGGTGGAGCTCTTTCGGATTCATGGAGGCCTGGTGATGTAGTAGTTTTTAGTGATATACAAGTCTTAGGAAAGACGAGTATAAATGCGGTAAGTATTAATCGACACGATTTAGGAAAACCGTGAAGACGAATAAATTCCAAGTTCGTTCTCGAAGGAGGTGTGTGTATTAATGTGCCAATATATAAAATAACAATGTTTGGATTAGTGACGTTTTTGGTTTAAGAGAGAAAAATAAAAGACGAGCTACGACTACGATTTAAACTACGACGTTGACGTAAAACGCTAACGTAAATACGTAAAACGCGACGAAATTAAAAATTAAACCTAAAAATTAATTAAAGATTAAAACTAAGTCTTAAATAATATAAATAAGAATAAAAATCCAACAAATATATTTTAAAACCTTTTATTAATTAAATATTCAATTTTTAATGCTAATTAAAGCCCAAAAATTAAATATAATTAACAAAATGCCCAAAATATTATTTTATTGAACTAATAACTAACTTATATTATTTAAAGACTAAAAACTATTTTTCTAAATTTTAAAAACTATTTTTCTATTTTTTAATCACTAAAAACTATTTTTAAATTAAAATAATCATAAAAAATAATTAAATAATGCCAAAATTAATTTGAAAATTTTAAAAATCCTAAATTACACTATTGAACAGTAGAAAATTGAAAAAGTTTTAAAAATGTAAAAATTTGCACTAAAAGACAAAATTGATTAATAATAAAACCCTAATTAAACTAATTTAATTCTAAACATAATTAAAAAGGTGAACAGTAAAATAATTTTTAACCAAAAACCTTAAAATATTTTTCTTAATCTATAAAAAATTTTAAAACTGAAAAATGTTGATTTTTACCACTAAAAGACAAAAACAGAACAATTAAAAAGTAATTAAAAATGCAATAAAACCTAAAAAATACTTAATGAACAGTAGCAGAAAATTAAATTATACTGAAAAATCAGAAATTAAAAAAGAAAAATAATGGAAAAAGTTTGAAGTGCTAATTCCTAAAAAACACCACAAAAGACAAAAAATAAAGAACTTGATAGTGACACTTTGATTTGTTGTTGTCTTTTAGTGAGTGGCTACAAAAACACTAGCAGGGGTAATGAAGTTCCCACTACTAGTGCAATATCAAAGTCTGGTGGTTTTAAGCTTGATTTCAAGCTTGTTTCTTGGAATTAATGGACAAGAGGGGCACCCCTACACTCAGTGGAGTGTAGGGAGTCTATGCAAACAAGAAAAACAAGAACTCTAACCAAGAAAATCACAATTAAAAGCAAATCACAGTCACTGTTATACACTATAGGTCTGAGGGTGTTTGTTTGCTGATGCAAATGGTATTTGGGTAAGTTTTGGATAGCCAGAACTTACTCAAGTCTCATTCAACACACAAAAACCCTAGTCCTAACCCTAGGTACCTCCTATATCTAATAATCTACAGAAAATCAAACCTCAAAACTCATAGAAACAAGGCAGAAAATGGTTTACTGATTTTTTAAGCTATACTTACCAATTTTTGAACATGCATTTGTTATGAAACCTATCTAAGCTCATTACCAATGACTGAATATACTTGAAACTAGCATATAGAATGTATCTAAACTACTTTCAAGCCCAAACGTGTCACAAATTCCTGGCTAAAACACAATCCAAAACAGTCCCTTAAAAACTGAAATCTAACAATAACACACCAAATCCAATCTAATCCTACCCAAATTGATTAAAATCTATCTAAACATGCATATAGAGCATACACAAGCAGAATCAAGCAATAAAATTAAACCAAGAACAAATTCTACACAAAACACATAAATCTCATATAATACTCAAAAAAGGTTCATAAAAAGGGTTCAAGCCAAACCTTGGGCTGAGGCCTTCTTTAAATGGACTGGTTGAGCTTATGGGAGCTTATGGGATGTGTAGAGAGTCCCTGTTGGGGTTCAACAACAGAACCAGGAAGAACAATATCTTCAAAGGTAAAAAAATGAAATGAAATGATTATGATGAGAAGGATGAGAGTACTTGGTCTTCTTGCCTGCACAACACCACAAAACTCACAAACACACTTCAAGTAGGAAATAGGCCACAAGCTGCAAGCTTGTGGCTTATGCTACAGTAACTGGTTAACAAAATAGAACACTTGAAAATGATTTTTCTTGAAATCCTTATGAAACCAATGAACTGAAAATACTTTGATAACACTTAAACAAAACATTGGATCAAATCTTTTAGTTCCACTTTCACTTCCCCAAAAAGCTTTATCCAAGTTTTTTAAAACAATCTCTCACAAAAAAAAAGTTAAACTGAAATTCTAAAACTTGAACAATGTTTGAAACCTTTAACTAAATAATGAAACAAGTTACACTAAGACAAGAAATGTAAAAGGAACACAGAGATTTCATATTTCTAAACTTTTCATTTTCATTAATAAGTCTAAAATTTTATACAAAAAATCTGGAACAAAGAAAAATACAAGCCACAAACGGCTGTATTTATACAAAAGGAAGAAGATTCTAGACTATGAATACATATGCAAAACCCTAACTAGAAAATCCCTAATAAGCCCTTTGAAAGTCTTGGTCAAATGTGGCCTCTTGTTGAGCATGTGATGTGCAGCAGTAGTCCAGCTTGCAAAAGATGATCTAAGCCATTGGTAGTTCCTTTGGGACCAAGTAGAGGCTTGTATCCGTTGATCTTGTCCCTTTTTGAAGTTGAGGAGAAAGTGATGGGTCAGGGGACCACTGGGGATAACACATGGGTGTGTTGGGGGAATATTTGTGAGTGGGTTTAGGTTTTGGTGGTATTGAATGAGTGATCTGGAAAATATAAGCAAAAACCCCTTTGATTTGAACATGATTAGCATCTAGGGTTTATGGGGATCAGGAGATGATGAACAGTGGGATTAATGGGGGGTAATGTTAATAGTACTGGTTTCCCACGTTTTTTGTGTTTTAAAAACAGATTAAATAAAATCTGTTAAGTAAATAAGTGGGTGGATGGTGACATGGCAGGAGAAGTGGTTTTGATTGGTGGATGGGTGATGAGTGATGAGGTGGCGTGTGGTGATTGGATAATGGGAGTTTCATGTCTGGAAAGAAGTAGCCCCTTAACTCCCATGCTTTCTTCATTTCAAGATTAACAGCCAACAACTTATTTTTCCTTTATAACAAGTTTGGTAAACTTGCCATTTTTGACCCAAGGCATAACAAAACTTTTATCAAGGACTAATTTTGCATATCTTGCATTCTTCAAGGGCTAGATGTGTAAAGTCTTCAAAATTTAGGGACCCTATTCATATTTATGAATATTTGAGGGGTATAAAGTGTCAATCTTCAAAAAGTTGAGGGACCAAACTTGCCAATTCTTCAAACTTCAAGGGCATTTTTGGAAAATTCATACTTGGGCCCGGTTTTTTGTGCGGCTTCGTTTCCCGTGTTCGTTTTTGCTTGATTCCTTTGATCTTTTGGTGAATTCACGATATCCGTACCTAAAATACACAATGAACAAACACAAGCATATTTTGGGGTATTTTGACGATATTTTAAGCGTTTTAAGCCCGATTTGGACGATGAGACTATGTATAAATACAGTCTCATCACTCCCCCGTACTAAACCATTGTCGTGTCCCCAAGCAATGCTAGAATTAAGTATCGTAGCACTTCCAAAATTCATTTTATGATGACTTTTATTGAAGACGTAAACTTAAATAGACTACTACACGTGTTTTAGACATAATGTATTGTTTTCATCACGAGAAAGTGACTTTTGGGATCATAGAACAAGAACACGTGAATGTTTCGTTAGAAATAATTTCGTCGTCCTCGATTTTCACCCAATTCCATGCTAAGCGTGTGACGAGATCATTGTTATTATAAGTTAGCAACACGAACACATCTCATGAGTGTTAATTATGAACCTAAACTCCCTTATTCCTAATTGGTATCTCTTATATTTTATTTTTGTCTTAATGATCACGAGGATACATCATTGACTTATGCGTGAATAGAGATTAAGTCTAAAAATAGAGTCTTAACGGTGTAACCAAAATCATTAAATTAATAATTCATCCCAATAGACAACGATGTCAAAAAATTAAGTCAACAAGAAGGATCGATAAACACGGTTTTATAACGGTTTTGAACATGAGACTTATTACCAAGACTTTTATACGCCCCCTAACGGAAGGGCCTTATTATCTTTGGTTTACCTCCATCTTTTATTCAACTTCGCCATGAAGCTTTTATTATGACTTCGGTCTTGCCTTGCCTTTTATTATCCGCCTCATCGGTGGTTTTATTAGCCAAAGACGTATATCCTCACGCTAAAGCGAATTTTGGATCTTTAAAGCTTCGAAGATTAAGGCTTGATTCACTTTCAATTTGGGCATAGATTTTTCGGCCTTGTGAGCTTCAAATTTTTGCTTAATTTAGGTGAGCACTTGAAATCTTATTATTAGGTGAAGCTTTTGATTATTCGGGTGCCAATACTTCAAAACCGTGACGCTGGCGATACCTTAATGTTTTCCCAATTTAATTACATGGAAGCTACCAAAACAAATTAGAAACCAACAATAGTGACTAAACCGCCAAATCAATATTTATTAATAATTTATTATGCAAAAGCGTTGGGAGAATAAGATAATAATTACTACACATAAGATCGTGATGATTACGAGACTTATAAATAACTCTATCATTTCTCGTCCTCATTTAAGAGACTTAGCCTAAAAAGTTAAGGAATCAAAGCTAAGTGCTCAACACGCACGGTCGAGTCAAAAATTACTCTCATTCTCACCATCGGAAAACCTACATTCGTGTCTTAAACACTTATGAAAAACTAGAAAAATTTTAAAATTTGGCCATTTTTAGCCTTATTTTGCATAAAACGATAACAAAAAGATGAATATTGGATTGCGTGGTGACGTAAGCAAGGTGAAGTATCTACTCACCCCCCCATACTAAAACTAAACATTGTCCTCAATGTTTCGAGTCTAGGGGTGAAAACACCCCCATACTAGAGACGAAGTCGAATGCTTAATCTCGAGCATGGAAAGGGTAAAACGAATAACCTAAAAGCCGTTTATGAATTATGCTAATAAGATAAACGTTAGAACATAAAAGGATATCATCGGATATCGAAATCTCCAAGGGCAACGATCGAAGCTCGAGTGATCCGTGAAACGAACACGAGAGGCTTCAATGATGACGATGAACCTAATGAATCACAATCACAAACAACCACGAAACAAAGGTTGGAAGAGCACAAGTCCCCTCGTTACATTAAATAAGAAAGCGATAATATTTACAAGGATAAGCATGAGAATCCCCCACGAGGCACCTTGTTTTTGATAACCGAGTCAAAAGCTCGACTCGAATCCCCATAAATGTGATCATTTAGGGATAATCTTGGTTTGGTCATTTTTGGTGGGGCTTACATGATAAACAAGGCTCAAAAGTACATGGAGTACTTTAAAAACCCGATAAACGTATACCGGGGTCAAAGATAGCGTCCTCGTTTTCGGATGAAAGACGAAACAACGCTACTTCAACCGAAGCCGAAACCCCAAAGGGGTAGAAGTAGAAAGGTGGGGCAATGGGTAAGTCACTAAAATGAGCTACTCGAGGTAGACTCACACCAAGAAAACGAAAAGTTTTTCCATTTATTGCATCGGTGGAAGACCGAGATTTCCCTTTACAAGCAATTCCGGGATCGTAAATCTCGTCCTCGGTGGTAAAGTGTGAGGGAACATTTGGGGCTTCCCCCATACTAAAACCACACCAACCGTCGTCAAAAGGAGTAGACGAGGTGGTAGCACTCATATAACGCGGTGATGACGGAGTTAAACTTGTAGAAAAATCTTTTAAAACATTTTTTAAATCTTTTCCTTTTTCATCGTTTTTAAACTCTCTATGAAAACCCAATTTGATAATGTCGAAAATATTTGGCGTGTCAAATTGAAAATTAGTCGCGCTAAAAATTCTCACATTTAAGTCTTTGGTGGGAGGGGGTGGCGGATTATATAAGTTCTCAAAACGTTTATCAATAAAGAACACCGCCCCCTCGGGGTCAACATACTCGTCATCCTCATGAACGGCGATCTCATCGATTTCTTTATCATAGATAGGCTTGTCAAACCATGGTTTGTCATTCCCCTCTTTGATGATTTTAGAAACTCTCTCGAAGAGATCACGATCAAGCGCGAAACCATCATTCTTTTGTGGGGATCGTTGATAAGTTAGATCCTCACGAATGTGGTAAACGTCATTCTCAAATGAGGAGTGTTGATTAGGTAACTCCTCGAGAATTGGATTCTTAGTGGTCACATGAGTTGGTTCGTCATCGAAAATAAGACGCTCTAACTCATCAAGTTCATCCTCGATTTTGGAAAGGTCGACCTCACTCGTAGGTGGAAGTGAAGGCATAAGAGCTAGCTCTCGTTCAATGATTTCCTCAATCTCGGGATCAAACTCATAATCATCGTACTTCACATGTTTCTTCTTAGGAGAATCAAAAATAGCATGTGGATTTCGAAGTACGTGATCAATCTCGGCAAAATCGCCATCGTCATCGTCAAAGAAAGAGTCGATGTGAGCACTCACAACCATGGACTTACAAGTCAAATGACTATGCTTAGGTGACTTTTCTAAGACGAGAGGATCGATGTCGATAAACCCTTTAGCCTCAACGGGTGTTGGGCTAGGCAAAGGAGGTACTTCGATGGAGTTAGAAGTTGAAGCCTCAAAGACGTGGTCCTTCGAAGGTGGTGAAGACGAGCCCATATTGGTCTTTGTCGTGATGGCACTAACGTCGCCCTTCGGAATTGGTGTTTCACTTGTTTCGCTAAAAACATCCCAAAGTGAGTTTTCATCCATAAATTTACACATACCCTTTTGAATTAGGTGCACGTATTCTTTATCATCAAAATCATCATCTTTAAAACCGTTTTTCTTAATTCTTTCAAAACATGCATCAAGCTTCATTCTTTCCGCTAAAGTAAACATTTTGAAATCATTAGAATTTGAATCATTAGGTTTTGAAACCTCGGTTTTTTCATTCTCATTAAATCCTTGGGATTTTCTAGCGAAAAAGTCTATTTTCTCATCCCCATATCTCATAGTAAGTCTCCCCTCGTGAACGTCGATTACGGTTCTAGCCGTCGATAAGAATGGTCGGCCTAAAATTATGGGACATTTAGGGTCACACTCGTAATCGGATATAACAAAATCCGCGGGAAAAACAAACTTTCCAATCCTAACATAGACATCCTCGGCTATTCCAATTGGTATTAAAGGTGTACAATTTGCAAGCTCGATAGTCATGTTTGTGGGGGTAAGCGAAGGCAATCTCATCAATTTCCAAAGAGAATGAGGCATGAGATTGATGCTATCACCTAAATCGGCAAGGGCTAAACATCCCTTAATCTCGGAAAAATCACAAGGTAGTAGAAATTGGCCCGGATCCTTTTCCTTTCTCGGCATACGCCTTTTGGGTTTTTTAAGAAGGATCGATGCACAAGTTTTTTCAAGGGTTACTTTGGTAAGGTCGACAAAGCTCTCTTTTTGAACCGTGGATGGAATTTGAGGTACACGAGGGTGTGCACTCTTTTCCTTGGTCGCCACGTTCACCCCATCGACTTTAGAACAAGAAGACGTCTTAGAAGTCGAGGGTTGAGAGGGATAAACAACACGGAATCCTTCAAGGTTAGGGGTAATCACACGACCTTTCTCACGAGACGAGGCGGCTTTACATTGTTCCTTCGGATTTGCTACGGTGTCACTAGTGAACTCGATGACGAACCCGAGGCTTTGTTCATAATGGCCGAAAACATCTTTTTTATATCAATTTGCCCTTGCTCAATCTTCGTGTTTTGCAATTTCAATGTATTAGAAAAGTCGTTTTTCAAAGTACCAATTTCTCCCTCTAATCGTCTCATATTAGCCTCATTCGTTTTCATGTAATTTTGAAAATCGTTTGACGAACTATTTTGATTGGAATTAAAGTTCCCTTGGTTTTGATTACTTCTTTGAAAATTTCCTTGATTACCACTTGAAAAATTGTTGCCTAGATTGTTGTTGTTTGAAAAATTCGAGTTTTGGTTATTGTCTCGATTTTGCCAAGTTATATTACGACCTTGATTATAACCTCCTTGATTTTGATTCGAAAAATTTCCTTGTTGATTATTTCCTTGAAAATTGTTTCGGTTTTGAAAATTGTTTCCTTGGTTATAATTGCCTTGTTGTGATGGACCAGCGTTATTTTGATTTTGAAAATTGTTGTTTCCATTTAACGCACTCACATTCGACGTTTGGCCATCCGTAGCCGCACACTCGTAATAATTATGAGGTCCACCACAAAACGTACACGAAACCTCAACCGCTTTCACCGTAGCGAGAGCGTCTTTCTTTTGCATCTCAACGAGAAAAGACGTAAACACATTCGTCAACTTGTCGACTTTCGCATCAACTCTCTCAATGTCGCGATTAGAACTACTAACATTGGCGACATTGGCAACACTCGGTGCGTTGCAGAGTTGGTAAACCTTGGATCGGTTTTCGATAATTATCAATGCGTCTTTCGGAGTCTTAAACAAAAAGTTGCCACCGGCGGCGGAATTCAACGAGTCTTGTTCGTGAAAATTAAGACCGTTGTAAAACGTATCGATTTGGTGCAACTCGGAAAAACCATGGTGAGGACATTGCCTAAGCAATTCCTTAAAGCGATCCCACGCGTCTCTAAAAGATTCACTCGGTTTTTGCTCAAATTTCGTAATTTCATTCTTGAAAAACGTTGTCTTAGACGGTGGGAAAAAATAATTAACGAACTTGGAAACGAGATCCTTCCACGTAACTATCGAATTAGGTGGCTCTTTCTCGTACCAATCCTTGGCGGCACCATCGAGCGAGTACGGAAAAAGCATAAGCTTGACGACATCGGTGTCGACGTTCTTAAACTTGCTCGTGGCCAAAAGACGATCAAAATTCCGAATATGGTCGTGAGGATTATCGGCTTCACGACCTCGAAAATTCGTAGCTTGGATTAACGAAAACATTCCGCTCTTAATCTCAAAATTCCCCGCCTCGATAGTAGGAATTACGATCGCGTCTCCATAACCCTCGGTGGGCGCTTGGAGCAATTCCATCATCGAACGATTGTCGGCCATCTCCTCTATGGTTTCTTCAACAACGATATTAGGAACGTCGGTTTCTAATTCTCGTCTACGTCGTCGATTCCTTCGATTACGGTTGCGTCGATTCGAAGCTTCACTAGAATTGGAATAATCCTTCGATCGAGTGCGCATGCACTAAGCGTAGAATGGGTGGTAGCAAAGAAGATTCTTTTTGCGGTTTTTCGATTTTTTCAATTTTTTTGGTTTTTGATTGGTTTTTTAATTTTTTTGGATTTTTGAATGTATTACGTAGACACAAATCTACAAATCTCTCCTCGAATCGACTTTCTCGATTAAAGGAGCCTCAAAGAATGAAAACGGTCACGTAGAGTGAACGTTCTCGATGACTTTAGAACGTTGGTGGAACACCAAAACGTTCAAGAGGGTTTAATCTTGAAAACACAAGCAAATATAATATACGTAGATAATACTTGGGCGGCAACCCCTCGATTAGTCTTCTTTCTCAAAACACGCACAAGCAAGCGGAGGAAACGAGGCGGCGCGAAGCACTTAAGAGCCTTTTTCCTTTAGGTCGTGAAATACAACCGCCTTATACCCACCTTATAGTTTGTGTTAATCGAAATTAAGCCTCACGAAAGTATTTATCTATTTTGCCTTTAAACTTTTGCTTTGGATTCGAATACAATGATCGAGTGATGAAATCCCGAATCAAGGTTGCGTTTTCACGCTTTTGGAGTACTTGTATATTTATTGTTCTTACGTAGATACAATATAGTAATAATATATTCACAATAAAAACGAAAACCAATATATCTACAATATAGTAAAATGATTGTTGTGTGTTTAGTTTAGGAAAACTAAACACGATTTATTTGGATATTATACTATAATAGAGAAAAATAACAAAAATGAGTATGTACGATATTCACGCTTTCCAAAAAATGAAAAGCAAAAACGCACTACTCACACAAACACGATACTAATAATAATGGCACACTAAACACCTCCCCGGCAGCGGCGCCAAAATGATGTAGTAGTTTTTAGTGATATACAAGTCTTAGGAAAGACGAGTATAAATGCGGTAAGTATTAATCGACACGATTTAGGAAAACCGTGAAGACGAATAAATTCCAAGTTCGTTCTCGAAGGAGGTGTGTGTATTAATGTGCCAATATATAAAATAACAATGTTTGGATTAGTGACGTTTTTGGTTTAAGAGAGAAAAATAAAAGACGAGCTACGACTACGATTTAAACTACGACGTTGACGTAAAACGCGAACGTAAATACGTAAAACGCGACGAAATTAAAAATTAAACCTAAAAATTAATTAAAGATTAAAACTAAGTCTTAAATAATATAAATAAGAATAAAAATCCAACAAATATATTTTATAACCTTTTATTAATTAAATATTCAATTTTTAATGCTAATTAAAGCCCAAAAATTAAATATAATTAACAAAATGCCCAAAATATTATTTTATTGAACTAATAACTAACTTATATTATTTAAAGACTAAAAACTATTTTTTTAATTTTAAAAACTATTTTTCTATTTTTTAATCACTAAAAACTATTTTTAAATTAAAATAATCATAAAAAATAATTAAATAATGCCAAAATTAATTTGACAATTTTAAAAATCCTAAATTACACTATTGAACAGTAGAGAATTGAAAAAGTTTGAAAAATGTAAAAATTTGCACTTAAAGACAAAACTGATTAATAATAAAACCCTAATTAAACTAATTTAATTCTAAAAATAATTAAAAAGGTGAACAGTAAAATAATTTTAAACCAAAAACCTTAAAATATTTTTCTTAATCTATAAAAAATTTTAAAACTGAAAAATGTTGATTTTACCACTAAAAGACAAAAACAGAACAATTAAAAAGTAATTAAAAATGCAATAAAACCTAAAAAATACTTAATGAACAGTAACAGAAAATTAAATTATACTGAAAAATCAGAAATTAAAAAAGAAAAATAATGGAAAAAGTTTGAAGTGCTAATTCCTAAAAAACACCACAAAAGACAAAAAATAAAGAACTTGATAGTGACACTTTGATTTGTTTCTGTCTTTTAGTGTAGCAGTGGCTACAAAAATACTAGCAGGGGTAATGAAGTTCCCACTACTAGTGCAATATCAAAGTCTGGTGGTTTTAAGCTTGATTTCAAGCTTGTTTCTTGGAATTAATGGACAAGAGGGGCACCCCTACACTCAGTGGAGTGTAGGGAGTCTATGCAAACAAGAAAAACAAGAACTCTAACCAAGAAAATCACAATTAAAAGCAAATCACAGTCACTGTTATACACTATAGGTCTGAGGGTGTTTGTTTGCTGATGCAAATGGTATTTGGGTAAGTTTTGGATAGCCAGAACTTACTCAAGTCTCATTCAACACACAAAAACCCTAGTCCTAACCCTAGGTACCTCCTATATCTAATAATCTACAGAAAATCAAACCTCAAAACTCATAGAAACAAGGCAGAAAATGGTTTACTGATTTTTTAAGCTATACTTACCAATTTTTGAACATGCATTTGTTATGAAACCTATCTAAGCTCATTACCAATGACTGAATATACTTGAAACTAGCATATAGAATGTATCTAAACTACTTTCAAGCCCAAACGTGTCACAAATTCCTGGCTAAAACACAATCCCAAACAGTCCCTTAAAAACTGAAATCTAACAATAACACACCAAATCCAATCTAATCCTACCCAAATTGATTAAAATCTATCTAAACATGCATATAGAGCATACACAAGCAGAATCAAGCAATAAAATTAAACCAAGAACAGATTCTACACAAAACACATAAATCTCATATAATACTCAAAAAAGGTTCATAAAAAGGGTTCAAGCCAAAGCTTGGGCTGAGGCCTTCTTTAAATGGACTGGTTGAGCTTATGGGAGCTTATGGGATGTGTAGAGAGTCCCTGTTGGGGTTCAACAACAGAACCAGGGAGAACAATATCTTCAAAGGTAAAAAAAATGAAATGAAATGATTGTGATGAGAAGGATGAGAGTACTTGGTCTTCTTGCCTGCACAACACCACAAAACTCACAAACACACTTCAAGTATGCAATAGGCCATTAACTAAATAATGAAACAAGTTACACTAAGACAAGAAATGTAAAAGGAACTCAGAGATTTTATATTTCTAAACTTTTCATTTTCATTAATAAGTCTAAAATTTTATACAAAAAATCCGGAACAAAAAAAAATACAAGCCACAAACGGCTGTATTTATACAAAAGGAAGAAGATTCTAGACTATGAATACATATGCAAAACCCTAACTAGAAAATCCCTAAAAAGCCCTTTGAAAGTCTTGGTCAAATGTGGCCTCTTGTTGAGCATGTGATGTGCAGCAGTAGTCCAGCTTGCAAAAGATGATCTAAGCCATGGGTAGTTCCTTTGGGACCAAGTAGAGGCTTGTATCCGTTGATCTTGTCCCTTTTTGAAGTTGAGGAGAAAGTGATGGGTCAGGGGACCACTGGGGATAACACATAGGTGTGTTGGGGGAATATTTGTGAGTGGGTTTAGGTTTTGGTGGTATTGAATGAGTGATCTGGAAAATATAAGCAAAAACCCCTTTGATTTGAACATGATTAGCATCTAGGGTTTATGGGGATTAGGAGATGATGAACAGTGGGATTAATGGGGGGTAATGTTAATAGTACTGGTTTCCCACGTTTTTTATGTTTTAAAAACAGATTAAATAAAATCTGTTAAGTAAATAAGTGGGTGGATGGTGACATGGCAGGAGAAGTGGTTTTGATTGGTGGATGGGTGATGAGTGATGAGGTGGCGTGTGGTGATTAGATGATGGGAGTTTCATGTCTGGATAGAAGTAGCCCCTTAACTCCCATGCTTTCTTCATTTCAAGATTAACAGCCAACAACTTATTTTTCCTTTATAACAAGTTTGGTAAACTTGCCATTTTTGACCCAAGGCATAACAAAACTTTTATCAAGGACTAATTTTGCATATCTTGCATTCTTCAAATGCTAGATGTGTAAAGTCTTCAAACTTTAGGGACCCTATTCATATTTATGAATATTTGAGGGGTATAAAGTGTCAATCTTCAAAAAGTTGAGGGACCAAACTTGCCAATTCTTCAAACTTCAAGGGCATTTTTGGAAAATTCATACTTGGGCCCGGTTCTTTGTGCGGCTTCGTTTCCCGTGTTCGTTTTTGCTTGATTTCGTTTTTGCTTGATTCCTTTGATCTTTTGGTGAATTCACTATATCCGTACCTAAAATACACAATGAACAAACACAAGCATATTTTGGGGTATTTTGACGATATTTTAAGCGTTTTAAGCCCGATTTGGACGATGAGACTATGTATAAATACAGTCTCATCACCTGGCCTTTGAACGGTGTTAAGAGCTTTCAGGACCTCGTCAGCATAATACTCGAACTCCATTCGGGTTAACCTGGTTTTGGAGCGAATTCTCTTATCCTTTAGCGCTCTCTTTACCAATGACGGAGTGACTGAAGATTTATACTCATGAGCCAGAAATGCGCACAAGTCAATCGGACTGCGGATACGGAGATATAAAACATCTCTGTTAGCGTCTGTGATTGGATCATATTGAGTCGCTGCCGTGATCCAAGCTTGTGGCGGTGCAGTCTCGTCAATCTCCAATGTGTCTGCCCATTCCCGTGTGCTTGATTCAGGAACAGTAGATTGTGGTTCTTGTTGTAGAGGAGTAGAAACGTGAACATCAGCTGGTTCTGATTCAGGCATCTCGGCGGTGTCATGAACGGGCGAGTGTTGTGCAGCTTCAGGTTCAGTTACTGACTCTGCAATCACAGGAGCAACAATAGAACTAACAGGGTTAGTGGTAACAGGTATAGACACAGCAATAGATGTACCGGGAATCGATGACGTTGTAGTAGCATTCACATCGTGGCGCCACTTGGATCGTCTTGATTCCGTTGAAGTGGATTTTTCCTTCTGCACAGCATCTTTCTTAGACTTGGTTCCAGACTTAGAAGGTTTCTTTGTGCTGGCAACCTTATCCCCTGTTTCCTGCTGTTTACCACCATCATCCTTATCGCTATCCTCGTTGCTTCCCTTAGCACTCTCCTCATTCCCATCACCACCATCATCACCATCATCATCATCATCATCATCCTTATCATCATCACCATCATCATCATCCTCATCATCATCACCATCATCATCCTCCTCTTCTTCTTCTTCTTCTTCTTCTTCTTCTTCTTCTTCTTCTTCTTCCTCTTCTTCTTCACCAGTACCCTCTTCCTGTTCACTATCATCTTTTTCCTCCTCAGGCAAAATGTGGTAAGGTACCACACTTCCAAACATTTTGAACAGCCGATCATCCTCCATAATAGCATCGTTTAGTGACTTATAGAGTGCCCGTTGAACTTTAGACTTATCAAAAGATCCAACTTCCCTCATACGAGCTTTAAGGATCTTCTTTAATTCAAAATCCGTCAAGTCATATGCAATTTTGTAGGCGGATTGAGAAGGATTGGATGACTTGATCATCAAGTTATCAGCCGCGAGTGTCTTCAATTCATCACGCAGTTTTGGCATAAGGGATTCAACGGATTCTTTCACTCTCTTCTCAATAGAAGCTTCAAGAGTTTCTTTCTGCTCCTTGTAGTTATCCTTAATAGCTCGAAGTCTCGTAAGTCGTGCTTCATACCTATCAGCTTCAGCCTTTTTGACCCGAGCAAGTTCTTCTGCATGAGCTTTACGTGTCAATTCCATATCTGCAGCGAACTTAGCAAGCATCTCTTCTTGGGCTTTCTTAGATGCTTCTTCACTTTGAACTCGTCTATGTAGCTCTTGGCGAAGTTCATCCATCTCTCTTTTTTGATTATCCATATGTTTATCCAACATTTCTGCCATTACAAATACAGCCATTGAAGATGATGCAGAGCTACTCTGGGTTGGTTGAAGAGGCTCAGTTGTGACTACGGTACTAAGGATGGGAGTTATTGGTGGTGGAAGGAATGGTGTTGGTACCGGTCGGGTTGGTAAGGGTTGAGTTACTAAAGGTTGAGTAGGTACCATGATTGTAGGAGCACCGGACTCCTTTTCAACACTTGCTGAAACGGGGATGGATGTCTCCTTCGAAGTAGAATACCGTTCGGGTGATCCAAACTCATCTGGCTCCTCGTACTCTTCTTCAATATCTTTTTGTGCACCCGAACCACTACCGCCCGTGTCTTTCCTACTCTTTTCGATAGCCCTCTTCATTAACTTTTTCTCAGTCTTTCGAGTTTGCTCAGGAGTAAGATCGACATCAATATCTTCTTCATCGCGAATAACAAACTTGTTAGCCGTGCTCTTACCCTTCTTGGCTACGGTCTTTGGCTTTTTGGCTTTGGGTTCAGGTAAAGCTGTTTGCTTGCGTTTACCTTTGCTCTTAACCGTGGTAGATGAGTCTTCACCTGCTTGAATGCTTGCTCGTTGATTCTCAATTTCTTGTAGCAAGTTCTTGTAATCAGAAGATGCGATAATCTCATCTGTCAGGAGATGACTGGGAATGGGACCAGGAATAACCATATTCGAATGAGTCTCCTGCCTTAAGTCTACCAAATCATCATCATCCATGTGTGGTGACGACTACCTGCACGCTTGTCAATGGAAGCATCGTTCTCCATAAAATAACGGATGATTAGTTTTATAAACCTAGGGTACTGATATGCTTTGGCCTTAGACTTCGTGTTGGCAAAGAGTTGGAAAACAAACTCCTCCCATAGTAATGATGCATAGTCAATACCCATACCTCTGTATATCCCATAAAACAACTTGACGATCGGTGGACGAACAGCATCAAATCCAGTTGTTTTGGGTGTGAGACATCGGCTTAGAATCCCAAAAATAGCTTTCCATGGTTGACCAACTTTGGCAGTAGTAAACTCAGACACAGTTCGTATGTCAGGACATCCAATGGCAGTGAACATTTCCATGATCTGGTCCTTAGTCGGGTTGGCTGAGAATGATAGGCTTTTGGGTGACGGCCAAAATCCAAAGATCTTCCTGAAGTCTGACACATTAAGCGTCTGCTGCTTGTTGTCCAAGGAAAATGTGATTTTGTTCGACGTCCTCTCCTTGGTAGCCCAGAACTCGTAAAGGTAGTCATAGGGCACTGAAGCACTTTTCCTTAGCGCATGCTTGAGATGAGAGTTATCAAGTATGGCTGAACCTACCATAGATCCATTATGGGTAGAATGAGATACCTCCTTCAAACGGAAGTTGTTTGGAAGAAACTTTAGAGTCTTGGCTTCGGCAATGGCGGTGGCTCTGGCGTCTTGTATTTGTTGTACTGTTGGGTTAGTCATCGTCTCTGCTTAAGATAAAACACAAAGGTTGAAACATACAAATATGAAAATCATTATGATTTTAAACCTAAGCATTGAACATATGACCTAATCCCTTAAGCTTGTAAAACACTCAAACATCTTCTATTCGGAATAAACATTCAATTCGGAATAATTTCCTATCCGGAATAAACCTCCTATTCGGAATAAGCCTCTATCCGGAATAAACCTCCTATTCGGAATAATTGGTCTATGCGGAATAAACAACCTATGCGGAATAAAAATCCTATGCGGAATAAAAGGTCTATTCGGAAAGTTAGGCCTATGCGGAATAAAAGTTCTATTCGGAAAGATCATCCTATGCGGAATAAAGCTTCTATTCGGAATGTTCACTCTATTCGGAATGATGCTCCTATGCGGAATAAAGCTTCTATTCGGAATGTTCATCCTATTCGGAATAATCCTCCTATACGGAATAAAACTTCTATTCGGAAAGTTCATTCTATTCGGAAAGTGCCTTATTCGGAAAGTTCATCCTATTCGGAATGTTTTCAACACTTATGAATTTTCTAATTAGGCACGAATTCGTTTGATTCAAGTGTTCTAAAGGCCATTTTTGTTCATTTTGTTCTATTCCGAGTCATTCCCAGGCAAAACCCCCAATTAATTAAACCTTAAATTAAGAAGAAACCTAATTTGATTTAATCTAATTAAAATGAATTAATTGAATTGATTTGCATGAATTGTTAAACCGATTTAATACCTTTTTGAAGATCTTGATCTAGAAGACTAACAGTTTGAGATGATTTGGTTGAATTCGTGTGTTTGTGTGTTTGTATGTTAATGGCGGGCAAAGGGAAAGAGAAACAGAAGAATGAAGGAAGGAAGAAACGGGGGGTGAGTTTTGACTTGGTCAGACTTTCACATGTTTGACATATTGTCAAATTTAACCCCTCAACTTTTCTTCTTTCTTCAATCAAATTTCTTTTGTTTTCCAAGTTTTAATTCTTGTCATTTTTGACCCTCTCTTATGTTAAATTCCCGAGCCTTAGTGATTAACCTATCTTAACACACGCACAAATCTATTCACGACAAACTTATGAGCAACAACAAGACAAGTGCCAAAGTTATCCAACCATTTAACCATTGAGCTACTTGAGTTTCCTCGAAAACTTTTGAAGATCTTTTTGATGTGAAAGATGATTTAACATTTTCTCCCCCTTAAACGATGACCCATTTTCTATTTAAAGAGCTGTAGTCATTGTTTAACGAGGCACATGATGAAAACATTTCCAATTAATATCTTGAAAAGATTGATTCGTGGTGGCAATAAGATTTCTCTTATTTAGACAAATTAATGCACTGAGACGTACACTAACTCGTGTTAGACCAAGTTATAAAGTAAACTTGATCCCTTTGCATGATTTGGCTTGTAAATCATGCCCAAGAAAATTAATTCCCGTTGTGAGCCAACGTTTTCCAAGGAAATACGTGACTTTAATGCGAAAACCGGGTTGCAGTCTGAAATAACTACAAGCCATAATGGGCATGTTTTAAAAATGTACAACTTTTATACGGACTCTATTTATGGCGCCGTGTCAATATTGATCGACATTTCTAAAGCCGTAAATATTACCGTACTAAAAGACATGCCCGATTTAAAAACGAAAAATATTTTTTGTTTTTCTTGATTTTATAATTTTTATGGTTTTTCTAGGTTTTATATTTTTTATGGTTTTTCTTGGTTTTATATTTTTTATGGTTTTTCTTGGTTTTATATTTTTTATGGTTTTTTCTTGGTTTTATATTTTTGTATTTTTCTTTTGTGGTTTATATATATACGATAATATACATGATCACGAACAAAGGATACGCCTGAATAGTTTACCACCACTATTCAGCTGATTCTTCTGCCAATTCTTTGAGAGTCGCTGGAGTGAATGATTTCATGGCAAGCTTGTCGATCAAAAACTCGATTCGTCCTCGATCTAAGGCTTTGGTGAACATATCTGCCAGCTGATACTCAGTAGTGACAAAATACAGCTCGATCACTCCGTTCTCCACCTGCTCTTTAATGAAATGGTAGCGAATGTCTATGTGCTTGGCCCGGGAGTGTTGAACATAGTTGCAGCAAAGGGCAATGGCGCTCTTGTTGTCACAATACATCGGGATTTTGTTGAATCCTAAACCGTAGTCAGTTAAATGTGATCTCATCCAAAGGACTTGAGCACAACAACCGGACATGGCGATGTATTCAGCCTCCGTGCTAGAAATTGCAGCGCTTTTCTGCCTTTTTGAAGACCAACTGATCAATCTATCTCCAAGGAGTTTCACAGATCCAGAAGTGCTATGCCTCGTGTCTTGACACCCAGCATGATCGGCATCTGCGTATGATATTAAAGCAATAGAGGAATCTTTCGGATACGATAGACCCCGATGAAGTGTTCCTTTGAGATACCGAAAGATCCTTTTAACAACATGTAGGTGCTTTTCGGTAGGCCGAGCCTGATACCGGGCACACATGCATACGACAAATTGCAAATCAGGCCTGCTAGCAGTCAGATAGAGAAGGGTGCCGATCATCCCACGGTAAAGTTTTGGATCGACAATAGTCCCATTCCTATCTTCATCTAACTTGGATTTCTCCACCATTGGAGTGTCCACGGGGTCACAATTTTCAAAGTTATATTTCTTTAAAGATTCTAGAGCATATTTGGATTGATTAATAAAGATGCCTCTGGGATTCTGGGAAATCTGTAATCCTAAGAAAAATGAAATTTTTCCCATCATTGACATCTGAAAGCGTGTGGACATTATCTTCTCAAAGCGTTGTGACAATTCTATGTTAGAGGCAGCAAATATTATATCATCAACATAAATTTGTACCAGAAGCATGTCGTTGTCCTCCTTGAGAGTGAATAGAGTGGGGTCCACCTTGCCTTTGGAGAAGCCTTCCGAGATGAGATATGTTGAAAGGAGATCATACCAAGCACGTGGAGCTTGTTTCAACCCATAGAGAGCCTTCTTAAGCTTGTACACATGATTAGGAAACTCCGTGCTAACGAACCCATCCGGCTGACTAACGTAGACTGCTTCCCTTAGTTCACCATTCAAGAATGCCGTCTTCACATCCATTTGATAGACGATCATGTTCATATGAGCAGCATACACAAGGAATAGTCTAATAGCCTCCAATCTTGCAACAGGAGCAAAAGATTCTTCAAAGTCTATACCCAAGGCTTGTTTATATCCTCTAGCAACCAATCTAGCCTTATTCTTCAATACTGCACCCATCTCATCAAGTTTGACCTTATAAACCTATAACAAAGTAAGGATGTTAACCTTGTCAGGGAGAGGAACTAATTCCCATACTTCAAGTCTTTGGAATTTATTTAGTTCCTCCTGCATGGCCTCAATCCAATATGATTGAGTCATAGCCTGTTGCCAATTTTTAGGTTCAACTTCAGAGAGAAATGCATCAAAGTAGCAATAGAGTGCACTCTCTTGTAATTGATGGCGTGTAGAGACTGGTCGATCGAGATTACCAATGACATTCCTAATTGAATGATATTTTGTCCATTTGGTGCTATGTTTTTCAATCCTAGGTGGTCTGGAGTGAACAATAGAAGGAGCTTCTTCTGAGGTAGACGCGGCTGAAGGGTTTTCAGGTATCGCTACACCAAAGAAAGGAAGCTCTTGTAGGTGAGCATATTCCAAATCGTGATCAATAGAATCCTCTTCAACATCATTAGGCACAAGTAAGGGTGACGATTCAGGTGTAGTTTGAGAATCACTTGGTAAAGGTGCATCCGGTTCAATGTTAATTGAAGATGCATTAGATAAAGCTTCATTTGCTTGAGCAACAACTTCAGGAATTGGAGCTATCACTACAGGTGCTGGAACTTCATCATTTGGGGGATCAAAGAATTCATCAAACAACGGTTGAAACAGTTTATCCCACTCGGGCCTTGTAGGTGGTAAAAATGATGTAGAAGTAGGATTATTGGGAACTAATCCGGAACTAATAGCACCGGTTCCCATCTCATGAAGCGCGGGTTCAGAGCTGCGTTGCTCAGAAGCCATCGCTGTCAGCTCATCGAAATCTGCGTCCATAGTTTCCACAATCTTACCAAGACGACGGTTGTAAATTCGGTATGCTTTCTTGGACGGTGAGTAACCAATGAAAATACCTATATCGGCTTTTGGTTGAAGTTTGCCCAAGTTCTCACTATTAATGTTTGGATAACAAAGAGCACCAAACACATGAAAGAATGAAACATCGGGTTTACGATCATGTAGAAGCTCATAAGGTGTTTTTCCATGGCGTTTCCGAATAATAGAACGGTTTTGGGTGAAACATGCAGTAGATATAGCTTCTGCCCACAAGAACAATGGAGCGTTCGCATAAATTAGCATAGTCCTAGCAGCTTCCATAAGCGTACGATTACGTCTTTCAACGACACCGTTTTGTTGTGGAGTGCGTGCAGCGGATGTTTCACGTGAGATACCAACTTCTTCATAGTAATCACGAAGAGTCTGGTTGACGAACTCTGTTCCATTGTCTGTACGAATACGACGGACAGTAGTATTTAAACGTACCTGAATGAATTTCAGAAAAGTGATGATAGCCTTTGGTGCTTCATCCTTTGTACGTAGAAATCTAACCCATGTAAACCTGGAGAAATCATCCACAATAACAAGAATGAATTTCTTACCGCTCACACTTTCAGTTCTCATTGGCCCACAAAGATCCATATGCAAAAGATGAAGTTTTTCTTGATTGGTGTCTTCAGCTTTGGGCTTGTATGATTTCTTGGTACTTTTCCCCCTTGAACACGCGGAACATAAATGATCCTTGTGAAATTTGAGCTTTGGAAGACCACGAACTAATTCGTTTTTAGCCAGATGATTAATAGCATCAAAGTTAAGATGAGATAATCTGCGATGCCATAACCATGACTTGGTCTTAGATGCTTTAGAGAGAAGACATACTGGAGAGGCGGCCATCATGTCTTGTAGGGACAACGTATAAAGATTTGCACCACGAGATCCCTTCAACAAGTCTTTTCCTTCCAAGTTGCGGATGAAACAAGTATGTTGTCGAAAAGCAACCTCTAGGTTGGAATCACAAAACTGTCCTACTGAAAATAAGTTATGACCAAGACCTTCTACATAGTATACCCTTGAAATCGTAACGTTTCCAATATGATATTCACCATACCCCATTATCTTTGCAATATGATCATTACCGAATTTAACCGTTCCAAGAAACTTGCTGACGAAATTTCGGAGCATCGAGCGATCTCCGGTCATATGCTTTGAACAACCGGAGTCCAAATACCAGAGGATGATTTGGACCACCTGAAAATATCACCACACGAAGACAATGTAGAGGAATCGGAATCTGAGTGTTCCTTGTTATTAGCAGGTACAGATTTAATAATCTTAGATTTGCTAACTCTCGGTATCTTAGATTTCCTAGCCTTCTTCTTCCTAGTTGGTGGTGTAGATTCTAGTTGGCTTAAATCCTGAGGTATTTCTTCACTGATAGGCACTATAGTGGGGGCTGACCTAATTAAAGGGCGTTGTTTCCATACTTTAGTGCTAGTGTGCCTAACTAAAGGACGCTCAGACCTAACCTCAATGGATGCATTCCTAGTTAAAGGGCACATTTTTCCATCTAATGTAAAGGTCCTACCAGTGGGACGCCATTGCCAGCCAACTTGGGCACGAGTTCTACCAGTTGGCTTCCATTCAAGATCATTTCTAATGGCATTCATTTCATTCACATGATCAATAAGACACAAATCATGACGTTGGGAAAACATACATTCATTACAATTCCAACATTTCAAATCAGAATTCACAAATGGTTTAGGCTTCTGCACAGGCGCAGAGCTTTTAGTCTTAACATGATTCTTTTTATTTAAAGCTGAACTAACATTCCTATGATGAGCTTCTACTTTCTTCTTGTTGGTACTACTAGTGGAGGGCTTGATCTTATCTTTCTTGAGTGGCGATCCTTTAGCCTTAGTAGACTCTTTTACTCCTGTAGAAGGCAAAGTGGGAATATTAGCAACAGATTTTAAAGGTGCCTTACTTGATGGTGCCAATGACGGTTTTGCTCCTGCGGTCTTATTGAATGGAGTTACAGCAATGGGTCTATTAGTGAGTAGTGCAGAACCTGGTTTACCTATGTATTGTAAATATGCTAAGCAATATTGAACTCGCTTAATATATTCATGAGCTGAATAATAGTAGCTACTTGAGGGATATAAGGCATAAAGATCGTCTAAAATATCCCTAACAAGATCTACATGCTTAATTGCATTCCTCATATAATCATCGTAGGTAACCGGGTTTTTCTTATGGAGCGGGTTCTTATAAAGCACTACTGACTTGGTTGTTGGAGCACTAGAGGACGGTGCAGAGTTGGTAGCTAAGTTATTAACAGCTTCTTGTCGGGTGAGAAAAAGTGTCTCCTTTAACTCGGCCAAAACCATGTTTTTATCAATGAGCAGGATGTTTAAGTCAGAGATTTCCTCACATTTTTGGTTCAATTGTTCAACATAAGATTGTTGCTGTGCCGCATTAAAAGCGAAGCGTTCTTCTAGTGAACCATAAAGTTTGGACATTCCCTGTCTTGCACGATCCATCTCCCCTAGAATAGACGAAAGTCTAATTTCTAAGTCCTGGTTTTTAGACTCTGCAGCCTCTAGTTCCAATTTTAGTGTTTCATTTGATGACACGTCTCTCTTCAGTCTCATAATCTCTTCCTCTAATGCCTTAACTATCGCAATCATCTTGTCACTCGTCTCAACACCATTTTCACAACCATTTGTTATCAAAAGATCTTCATTTTGAGTTTGTTGTTTTAATTCTAAAGATATACAATGTTGTTCAAGTTGATTAAATCGTTTTGAAAGTAAATTGTAAGAATCTTGTAGCTTTAAAAACTCAGCGTTAGATTCGTGACAAGAATGATTATCTACCTCATTTACAGTATCAGCAACATTTACAGAGAGATCACACACATCATCACATATATTCACAGCATCACAGTTAATCATAGCGGATGTAAGCTCATTCGAATAATTAACATTTACAGTAGTAAGCACATCACACGAAATTACTTGGGACAAGAATCGGTCATATTCGGATAAAATCTTTTCCTTTTCAATTAGTTGTAGTTCGTAAGCGGTGTCCATTTCATAAAACACTTTTTGAACTTCTCCAATTTCAAACTCAAGATTTTCCTTAAGAGATGCAAAACTTCCTTTTAGACTTTCGACAAACGGATTGATCTCATTCTTAAACACCTCGTTCATGTGTTCGAAAGCCCAATCTCCGGCGTTTAAGCCATTTGAAGTCGTACATTCCAAAATGACCTTGTCAAAACTAACACAGTATTGATTAATCTCTTGCAAGTTTAACCATACAGTGCTAACAGGTGGAAGATCCTTTGGAATTTCCTTAGAACCTTCCATGTTGACAAGTGTAGGAAATGTACTAGGGTTTTCTTCATTTAACATGTAGGTTGGTGCCGTAATGAGATCTTTGTCCATATGGAAGCGAATTCTAAAATCCGTTTTAGCAAGCTCCTGATTCATTTTAAAATAATCACAATCGGGATATTTTGCAGAGTTGTATGACCGATTCTCATCAACTAGATCCTTATTGGTGCGATCATCGAAAATATCAATCGGGTCTAAGACCAATCCTAGTTGGGTTGCATTATAAAGTCTAGGACTATGGATTAAAGCTTGTTTTGCATACCGTGGATTAGGGGGAAGGCCTTTTTGACGCGATAAGTTAAATTCTCTAAACGAAGCATCAAATAAGTGCACTAGTTGAGAGGCAGCGTATTTTCTTAAAAGCAAATAATCTAGACTTCTAATCTTATTAGCCGCATTAATTTCCATTTCATTCTTCTTAGACTCGAGTAATTCAAAATCTGTTTGAAGTTTTTGAAAATTAGTGACCACTAACTCCTTTGCTTTAAGTTCGTTAGAAAGATCTGCTCTTAAGGTTTCAATTTCTTGCAAGTGACCCATTTGTTTGTTTCGAAAATGATCATATTCGGGATTTGTTAGAACACTAGACGAAGGCACTAATTCCAAAGTTTGAACTTTCTCGTTGCTTAAGGCAAGCTCATCAGACAAATTCTTATTCTTAGCTATGGTTTCTAAGAGTGCAGCATTCATTTGGCTAAGTAATGTAGCAGGAACCATGACCAAATCTTGTTGATCAGGAGTATGCGTATGCGAAATGGCTCCCAGTTGTGATTCACTCAAAGTCTGGGGACTCACATTTATATTACTATCATTGATTGTCTCCTCATTTGAAAGACTCACCACCGAAGACTCATTCGAATCAGCACGCTCTTGTACAACTTGATGTGGTTGAATACTAGTATCAGTGGTATTATCAGTGGTATTAATAAGTACCTCAGATCTCTTTTCTGGCCCTAGGCTAGAGATAGTTTCCATAAGAGCTGCCTGTGCAGATTGAAGTTCATCGCAGTCTGAATCATAAGCATCAAGATCATCTGCTTGGTATGCTGCATTCTGTGTAGTGACTACGTCTTTTTCAGCAATCCCTGGATCAGCAAGAAATGCAAGCTCCTCTTCATCAAGTTCCCTTCCTTGTGCCTGAGCATTCACCAGATAAATCTTCTCTGCAAACCATTGACCATCCCTTCTCCTCTTGGGTTTCTTGCAATCCCAGGACATGTGTCCTTCTTCCTTGCAGTTGTAGCATGTAATCATTCGTAACTTGCCTGTGGAATTAGCCCGTGGAGGAGTGTTGGCCATTGGAGCTGAATTGACCGTGCGTGCATTGGTAGTTGATGTAGTAGGTCTCCCCTGATAAGGTTGAATAGGTTGAACCATTACCCTGCCATTCTCAATAGTAGCTTGTTGGCGAGAATTGGATGAATTCCTCAGCTGATTGTTAGTAGGAGCTGATCCTCGAAATCCTCGTTTGCTCAATGTCTTAGTGAGATAAGCAGACAAAGTGGCTAACATTTCAACTGGGTCAGTTCCTTGTTGGAACTCAGGAATGGGAACTTCATCATTATCATAATACAATGCTTGGTCTTGTTGAGGAATACTCATGTGGTCAGAATAGCTTGATGGATATGCAGCATTTTCTTGATAAGAAGGATATGATGACTGACCATAAGGTGCAATGCTTGCTGGTGAATATGGGTGAGGTTGTGAGGTATAGTGTGAAGCTTGTGGTTCTCTCTGAGGTGAAGGTGCACTAAACCGATATTGTTGCTGATGTGAGGTGGGTGGTTGCGGCAGAATCGAATATTGGGGGAAGCTTGGAGTCATGTACGGTGATGGATGATAGGCTTGGTGTCCCATGATATAAGGAGTGTTGTTGTAGGACAAACTTGGTTGATTTGCCATCAAAGCTAAAGAATCAGGGTACATACCTCGAGGCGAACGGTGCATGATCACATGTTTCTTATGCTGCTGAAGAAAAGCATAGATTTGATCCAAATTGCACTTATGCAAATCCCTGGTTAACTTAACATCGGTAATATACTCACCCCATTCAGCTTGAGGTAAAGTATTCAAAAACTTGGTGTTAACCTGGAATGGAGCAATCACGAGATTGTATACATTCAGATCATTCATGAGAGTAGTAAATCTGAAGTAGTAGTCGTGTAGCGTTTCCCCTGGGCTGTACGTGAATCTATCAAACAGATCATACAACTGACATTCCCTTTCCTGTTTGGTAAGAGACGTACCTTGTAGCAACACCTTTAGACGTTCCCATAAATCCTTTGCAACCGTATACTGACTTACCATGCGATAGATGTCATGTGGAAGGGCTTGGAGAATGGTTTGAAGAGCCTTTTCATCAGCATCAGCAATGAGTTGTTGTGCCGGTGTGAGTTCTTCAAATTCTCTTGGTCGAGTCACGTTATTCACCACAATGGTACCATAGTCGAGTGGACCATTCAAAATCGATTTGACCATTAGCCTTCCGTATGTTGGTTTGCCCTTCAGGTATTGCATCATGCGGCCCTGCCATGCCTCAAACACCTCTTTAATAAGCATCGGTGGTCGATTATCAGTTCCCGTTATGATTGAGATATCCGTAAGTGATGTCATTTGAGGCATTAATGAACTCGGATTCATTGTGATCACTTAAAAGACTCAAAGATTATCGGTTGATCGAGCAGTGAAGAAAGGTTGAGAATTTGTGTTATGTTGTTGAAATCAAGATTAAATCCACTAAAGATCGTCGAAAAAAACTCGGAAAAATACCCCCTTGAATTTGCTTATCCAGAATAACCCTAACTCGGAATAAATCCTATTCGGAATAATCCCTATTCGGAATAACCCTATGCTAAAAAACCCTTATGCGGAATAACCCTACACGGAATAAACCCTATTCGGAATGTTCCTGCTATTCGGAATATTTCTTCAATTCGGAATGTTTGCTATTCGGAAAGACGGCTATTCGGAAAGATTTCTATTCGGAAAGATGGACTATTCGGAATGTTTGACTATTCGGAAAGATTGGCTATTCGGAAAGATTTGATATTCGGAAAATGTTGCTATTCGGAAAACTTTTCCTATTCGGAATACTTTTGCTATTCGGAAAGTCTATTCGGAAAACTCTTATACTGAATATCTAATATTCCGAATAGAACGCTATTCGGAATATTCTGGAAAAAAGATTCGAGACTTGGAACAGCACTTTTAAATCCGATTTTTTGATCAAAACCACAAAAAGTTTTATGACTTTTACCAAAATAAGCTAAACCCAATCCTTATCAATTAATCCCAATAACAAAAACACCAAAAACAACAAGATTCAAGATTGATTTTTTCTAAAGATCACTAATTGATTTAATAACTAAAAAAGCAACATAATCCTTACCTTAAATCACCCCATGGCTCTTGATACCAAATGTAGAATCTTGATAATCTATGAATCTATGAAGTGGGTTGATGATTTCTAGAGAGAGAGAAACTAGAGAGAAAAAGTGAGAGACAAACTATGTCTTTTTATTCAAATGAACTAAGTGAAAATCAACAACCAACCCCTTTCCAAGGAGGAAAGGGGTATTTATACTTCCAAGCCTTATTTGGACTTGGGCCGGCCCATGACAAGCCCATGGGCCGGTTTCTTACTTAACTTAATAAGTAACACTAACTACGAGCTATTACAACATAAATAATATTGTGGAGTGACCGATACTTCTAATATACGTTAAAACGTATTTCTAACACCTCTTGATTCAAGAAACCCTATTATAAGCTATGAAGAAGATGAATGTGGGTTTTGGAAGATTGGCAGGTATGGGAAAGAGGTTCACACTTTTACTACACTTATATCTCTCTTTGCAAGTTTTGATAGAGAAGACTTGGTAGACCTTTGGAGGTTGTTAGAGGCCAAGTATGAGACTGAAGATCCTACTTCAGTCATTGCAATAAAACTTTGGTCAACATTCAAGAGAATGTGTGGACCAAGAGATGAAGATCCTGCTGTTTAGAAGGATCTTGAAGATGACCTCAGTGGTCTTCAATGGCGTTTGTATTCAGCTGTTGGTGTATATTATTTGAGCTCTACAAAGTTTGCTGAGTATCTACTTGTAGATGGTCAGTATTCCATGTCCAAGGAAGTCTTGGAGAAGATGAAGACAACACAGCTGGAGATTGATTATTCAAGTGACGTGGCCAAAGATTTGATCAGACATATTTATTACCAATATGATAAGTGTTGTAAGATTCCTCCTAGTTCTTAATGTTTATTCAGAAACTTGATTACTAGAGTAGATATCAAGCTTAGGGGAGGATTGTTGGGAATAAAATATAGCCAGTCCACTTGAGCGCTGACAAGAGGAAAAAAAGCGTTGATAGGAAGAAAACAAACGCTGACAGATCAAGCGTTGACAAGAAGAAGTCAATCGTTGATAGGTTGAAGACAAGCACTGATGGAAAGATTTAGTCTATGCATATATTGTTTCTAGTTTGTTTCTAGTAAAGATAAGTTCAACATTGTATTTTCTATAATTATCTTTACCTAGAATAGTTGATACGTAGACTCTTGTACAAGGCTTCTTATGTCTATAAAAGAAGACCTTTTGGTTATTCTTCAATAATAAGTTTTTCATACGTTAAACACTTTCATTGTAAGCAAGTTCGTTATTATCAATCAAGTGAAAGTTTGTTTACATCTTTGTGTGTTCTTGTTTAAGTGTTAATTCCGCATAACACTTAGATTACTTTATATATATACAAAGGTTTCTCTACGTGTATAACTTGATCTAATCTCGTATACACAAGCTTAATCGATCTAAGTTTGGGATCAACAAAGTAGGCAACGTTGTGTAGATTGGTCCTAGCTAATGATTAGGTCTCGACATTTAGCTTAGTGTCGGAAAATAATGTAAGCGACGGTGTAAGGCTTTCTCCGCCAAGAAGGGAGCTTGTGGATATAGTGGAAATCTCGAGTAGGTGTACTCGAGGAGTGGAGTAGAAAAGAGGATAGAGCCTCGTTGTCGAACCACTATAAATCTTGGTGTCTTGTCACTAGGTTGTCTCTTTCCTTACTCTTTACTTATTTCATTATCATTATACTTACCTATTACCATTGCTAATGCATTTGAATTGAACCTAATCATTATGCAACTTAGCTTCAAGTAAAAGATAGTTTTGATACACACTTAATTCAAAGTAATTTAAATTAGGTGACTAATAGAAGAGAAACTATTCAACCCCCCCACCCCCTTCTAGTTTCTACAGAATGTGTTTACGTCGTTCTTAATCGAGATGCAAAAGAAAGACGCTCCCGCTATGGTGAAAGCGGTTGAGGCATCGTGTACGTTGTGTGGTGGACCTCATAATTATTACGAGTGTGCGGCTACGGATGGCCAAACGTCGAGTGTAAACACGTTAAACAACAATTTTCAAAATCAAAACAACGCGGGTCCATCACAAGGAAATTATAACCAAGGAAACAATTTTTCAAATCAATACCGAAACAACTTTCAAGGAAATAATCAACAAGGTAATTTTTCGAATCAAGGTTATAATCAAGGTCGGAATTTGAGTTGGCAAAATCGAGATAACAACAATCAAAACTCGAGTTTTCAAAACAACAATCAAGGAAACAATTTTTCAAGTGGTAATCAAGGGAATTTTCAAAGAAAGTAATCAAAACCAAGGGAACTTTAGTTCTAATCAAAATAGTTCGTCAAACGAGTTTCAAGAAAATGTGAAAATGAATGAGGCTAATATGAGACGGTTAGAGGGACAAATTGGTACTTTGAAAAACGACTTTTCCAATACTTTGAAAAATCCAACTACAAAGATCAAGCAAGGACAAATCGACATTAAAAAGATGTTTTCAGCCATTATGAACAAGTCTTCGGGTGCGTCATCGAGTTCGTTACCTAGTGACACCGTTACCAATCCGAAGGAACATGTTAAAGCCGCCTCGTCTCGTGAGAAAAGTCGTATGATTACCTCAAACCTTGATGGATTTAGAGTCGATTCTTCTTCTCAACCCTCGACTTCTAAGATGCCTTTATGTTCTAAAGTCGATGGGGTGAACGTGGCGACCAAGGAAAAGAGTGCACACCCTCGTGTACCTCGAATTCCACCCACGGTTAAAAAAAGAGAGATTTATCTACCTTACCCAAGTAACCCTTGAAGAAACTCGTGCTTCGATCCTTCTTAAAAAAAACCCCAAAAGGCATATGCCGAGAAAGGAAGAGGATCCGGGCCAATTTCTACTACCTTGTGATTTTCCGAGATTGAGGGATGTTTAGCCCTTTCCGATTTAGGTGCTAGCATCAATCTTAAGCCTCATTCTCTTGGGAAATTGATGAAATTGCTTAGACTTACCCCCACGAACATGACTATCGAGCTAGCAAATTGTACACCACTTAAGCTAATTGGAATAGCCGAGGATGTATATGTTAAGATTAGAAAGTTTTTTTATCCCTCGGACTTCGTCATTTCCGATTACGAGTGTGACCCTAAATGTCCCATTATTTTAGGTCGACCCTTTTTATCGACGGCTCAAGCCGTAATCGATGTTCACGGTAGGAAACTCACTATGAAATATGGGGAGGAGAAAATGGACTTTTTCACGAGTAGATCCTAAATTTCAAATGATCATGATAAAACCAAGGTTTCAAATTCTAATGATTTCAAAATGTTAACTTTAGCAGAAAATATGAGGCTTGATGCATGTTTTGAAAGAATTAAAATGAACGGTTTTAAAGATGACGATTTTAATGACAAAGAATACGTTTACTTAATTCAAAAGGGTATTCGTAAATTTATGGATGAAAAATCATTGTGGGATGTATTCGGTGAACAAAGTGAACAACCAATTCCGAAGGGCGACGTTAGTGCCTGATGTGACTCTAATTACACATCATATTTCCTCGTAAAATGTGCTAAAAACGGATACATAATCATCATAAATGCCAAATATATGCTTGTTTTGTTGTTTGTGCGTGTGCAGGTACGGATATAAAAGAAATCACAAGAAATGAAGCCAAAGAGCCAAAACGGACACGAGAAATGGAAAGAGCGCGAAATATCGAGTCCGGCGGTGCCTTCATATTTTAGTGGGCCGACCCGACACCATTTATATGGGTCGGACCGACCCATATTTATCTATCATAAAATGCAACCCAAGAAAGAATATATAGCCCATTTATGGTTGCAGGCCCGAAATAGATTGAAGACCCGGTTTGAATTGGGAGCCTATGACAGCCTTATCCATCTTCACATTATATACCATCTGATCTTTATTTTAGAAAAAAGTAGCGTAGGATAAAAAAAAGATCTAGTTTTTATTTTATGTTCTTTCTTTTCCATTCTTGTTCTTCACTTTTCTTTTTCTTCCGTAGGTTGAGAAATAATAGTATTAAATTAGTTTAATTTTCAGATTTAAATAAAATCAAATTCTCGGCTTCTTTGTTTTGTAATCGGTTACATATATTGTTTTTCTATTAAATCGAATTTATATTCTCAGTTTTATTATTAAATCATTCGCAGCTTCTTTTTTGTATTACAAATTCGGTTTGAGTTGTTTATTATGGTGAATCGGAATATAAGGTGTTGATATTCTGGTTTATGATGAAGTTTTCGATTTTTGATAGGGTACGGTATAATATTTTAGTTTCGGTTTGAAGTTGTTCATAGATTCAGTTTTTCATTCATGAGGTTTAGTACTAGTTCCCGGTTCAAGAACTGTTCGGTTTGATCTAGTTTCGATAAAAATAATGTTCGTTTAAAAGTCATGTTTTAGTTCTTTATCTTCAAGCAGTTAGAGTACTATTTGGTGCCATTTTGTTACGAGTAATTCGAGTGGTACGGATCTACAAGATCTGTGGTTACTTTCGGTGTAGTTTTTGGTAAAGTAGTTTGAGCAGCCTTAAGGATCGGTGTAGCTCGTGGATTGGTTCAAGGTTAATCCGTTTAGCTTCGAAATAAGTTTTGGTTAGTTTCGATAAAAGTTCAACAGCTTGGTTCAGTTTCCGTTCGTTCTTGATTTTAAGTACTCGGTGCAGTTTTCGATAACAGTATTCGTTTCAAGTGTAGATTCAATTTCGAGCTCAGTTCAAACAGTTTTGTTCGATAGCATCGTCTCGCCATCATTGGAGGCCCGGATCCGAGGTAGTTAATTTGTTTAAATTCTGCAATTAATAGATCAATCTGCTAGTAGCTCGTTTGTAGTGTAACACTTGAGTATTCTACTTGTTCTGCTAGTTGTTTTTAAAATTTCATATTTGTAGTATTAATCTTACTATAATGGAGTAATAGTAGTGTAATTTGGCTGCAGTTTATTCAAGTTCTTGTTGAATGTTATGTAGTATTAGATAAGCTGCTAAAATAGAATTGTGGTCATAAAATTAGTTTAGAAAATAGGCCTATAAATAAGTTGTAGTTAAAGAATTTAAAAAAAATAGTCAGATAGAATTCAAATCATTTAATTTCAGTTGCATTTTTCATTTTCTAAATCCTTTAACCACACCGATTGGGTCGCGACTTTTTGTTATTTCTGTTACTGGCTATATTTCCATCATCTCGTAGCAAAATTTGTAAGTGGTTAAAATTTGTTGGATTTCTTAGAATAAGTAAGCGTTTGTTAGATCAATAATTAGGCCTGCATTTTGTTATTAAAAAAAGACTGCGTTTGGTTTCTTAAAAAATGACATTTCATTTCATGGCTACTTTTATTTTGCAAAGAAAAGAATTCTGTGTTGTTTTTAGTACATTTCATTTCATTTCATTACATTTTATTTTCATGTTTTATTTCATTACATTCATTTTTCAAGTTTTTAAAAAAAATAGACTTTAGTTTTAAATAAAAAAAATATAGTTTTAATAAATAAATAAATAGAAAATATAAAAAGTATAAAAAATCTAGTTTTTTCATTTTTAGAATAAATTTGGCATTTACATTTTTAGGATAAACTTTGCATTTACATTTTTAGCATTTTAATATTTTTTTTTCATTTGTACTTTTATTGTTATTTAGCATTTAATAAATCTTCTTTATATTTTACTTGCGCATTTAATATTTTTACTTTGTGATTTTTACTTGCGGTATTTTCACTTTGTTTTTAGAATAGTACGTATACGTATATAGTATTTTTACTTTTTACGTTCTTTGTGCCATATAGTAATAAATAGCATATACGCTTTTATTAACCAAAAACGAATTGAGTCGAAACGATAAAATCTGATTTCAATTCGAGTCGAGTCGAGAGGAAAAACAATATACTAAAAATTGCAATATTAAAATGGCGCCGCTGCCGGTTCGTGCTCGTTACGATTGACGATTTTTCGTGAAACGATTTAGATTATGGGATCCGTTCACTTTTAAACGTTATTTTTCATTGCAATAAAAAATATATATATGTTGGAAATACGTTTTACGTATTAAGAAGGATCGGTCACTCCATTAATAGTCCATGTAATAGCTCGTAGTTTAGTTAACTTTCTTTATTTATTAAACAAGAACAAGCCTAGCCTACAACATGTGTAGGCCGGCCCAAATGTAAGCCCAAGCCCATGATAAGGGCTTGGGTATATAAACCCTCTCCTTTGATGGAGAGGGTGGTGTGGTTAATCATTTTTCACATAGTTTACTCTTGTTTCTCTCTCTAGAATTGTGTTTAATCCACCATCTCTCTATCTCTTTCTCTCTCTAAACACATAAGCAAGATTTACACTTCTACAAATGGTATCAAGAGCCATGGGATGAGTGTATAGTTTTTGTGTTTGTGTTTATAGAAATTCGTGTGTTTTTTACCCTTAATCCCACGTCCAAAATTTTTTTTGGTGTTTTTTGTGGTTTGATCTTCACCAACATCATTTACATACACGTATTAGTGATTTGGGTTACTTGGATTGCTCAAAAACGCAAAATTTTTGGGTGTTTGGATTCATTTTTGGCATCAAGATTCGTCTTTTTCAAGTACAATACGAATCCCTTGTTTTTCTCCACTTTTCGCAATATCTAGTATAAATTCGCAATGGTTTGTTAAATTGCGAAATCTTGCACCTTGCAAAGTTACGAAATCTTCACTAAATTGCGAATTCCTAGCTTAATTGCGGATTTGTATATTGCGGAATCTTGGACTCAGATTATTGCGAAATCTTGTCATAATTTCGCAATTGGTATTACGGATTTGAGTGCAACAGGGATTGCGAAATTGTTTGCCTCAGCAATTGCGGAATTGAATCCAAAGTAAGTTGCGGAATTAGCATTGCGAAATCTTGCATAGTGATTGCGGAATTGTCAGTTTATTGTGAATTTTTGTGAATTGCGAAATCCTACAAGGAGTCGCGAATTTGAATCATTGCGAAATCTCAGCATTGCGAAATCTTTGGAATTTTCAAGATTTTTTCAAGATTTTCGAAAAACGTGATTTTGAAAATTTCGTACAAGTGTAATTTTGCAGTGGAATTTTTTGTTTCTCAAGAAGACAATTCTAGGGGATTTTAACATAGTTTCTCGACTTCAACACACGACAACAAGCACATTTACTTTCTCTCATTGTTCGATCATTGTTTGTAAATCTTAACTTATCGAAATGGAGTACACATCTCTTACGGATAAGTCCATCCTCTCGGGTACGGATAATCGTCCACCAATGTTGGAGAAGTCTATGTACGAGGATTGGACTTCCCGAATGGAACTTTATATGTTGAACAAGGAGAACGGACATCTTATTTGGGCATCGGTGCTCAATGGACCATTAGATTTTGGTACAGTGACGGAAGGTACGACCACTCGTCCTCGCACAACGGGTGAATTGACTAGAGATATGAAGATTCAAGATAAATGTGATAAGTATGCTACAAACATCATTCTCCAAGCCCTTCCTCCAGATGTCTACAAACTCGTCAGCAAACATAAAGTTGCCAAAGAGTTATGGGATAGAATTCGGGTTCTAATGCAAGGCACCTCGTTAACTAAACAAGAACGAGAGTGCAAGCTTTATGATGCGTTTGATAAGTTTGCCTATGTGCCAGGGGAGACTCTCAATGACTACTATCTGAGATTTACCCTATTGTTGAATGAGCTTAATATCTATGGCATGGCAATTCCTACCTTTCAATTGAACACCAAGTATTTGAACACTCTTCCTCCAGAATGGAAAAAATACGTGACGGATGTTAAATTGGCTAAGGACTTGCATAACACCAATGTGGATCAACTTTAAGCTTTTCTTCAACAACACGAATGTCATGTGATCGAGGCTCGGTTGTCTACACCTCAAGTTCATGATCCACTTGCCATGTATGCTTCTCAACAACACATGGCTTATACTTATCAGCAACCATCATACTTGCAGCAGCCACCACCACACAACTACCAGCAACCACAGCAACCATCTTTTCAACCACTAATGATGCCACAACAAGCATATCAACAAAGTGTTCATCAACAATCTTTTCCACAGCAACCACCATATCAGACATCACCATCACAAGCCAACACTTCTCCATTGGGCTATACTCCTCAGCAAGGATATTCTCCAATAGAAGCGCAACCAGCACAAGCTTTCTACTCTAATGAACTTCCACCAATCGAAGCACCGGTCTTTACTCCAAATGATACGCCAGCTGATGTTCTAAACCATCTCACAGCCTACTTGTCAAAACTTGTTGCAACTAGAGGATTTCCACCAACAAACAATCAGCTCCGCACCTCATCAAATCCTCGACAACAAGCCACCGTTCAAGATGGTCAAGTGATGGTGCAACCTATTCAGGGAAGGCAAAATGCATATGGACCTCCTACAAGGACTGGGAACAATCAAGCTGTGAATTCTCAAACTAATGGAAATGGAAGCCCCATTGGTCCTAAAAAGGTTGTGACTTACTACAATTGCCGAGGACAAGGTCATATGGCTAGGGAATGCACTCAGCCGAAAAGGAGGAGGGATGATGCATGGTGTCGTGAGAAGATGTATTTGGTTGATGCTCAGTCTAAGGGGAAGATTTTGGATTCAAATGAGTTAGCATTTCTTACAGACCCAGGGGCAGCAGATACTGAAGGCATTGCAGTCGTCTCTACTTCTAATGCAGCTTATCAAGCGGATGACCTTGACGCATATGATTCTGATTGTGATGACATTCACTCTGCCCAAGCTGCTCTCATTGCTAATCTCTCACACTACGGTTCTGATGTCGTCAGTGAGGTACCAACCACATCTAAAAATATTGATGATAACCAACATCAAGTTGGGCATGAAAATGACAACCTCGAACAGTATTCGGGGACTAGTAACTCAAATGATGTGGTACCCAATCCAACACATTTGAGTGAACCTCAACCAAATGCTACGACGGGTATGGAATCTTATGCTCAACATGATTTGGTCATGGTGCCTAAACATATTATTGATCAAATGCATATGGCCCTCAGACAATCCGTAGATACGAATTCCACCCTCACTGCTGAGCTTGCGTTGCATAAAGAAAAGATCAAAACTTTTGAAATGGTCCCTCAAGCAGAGAAAATAACATGTTCTGAATTTGACCAATTTCGTTTTGAAAAGATTGAACACTTGAAAGAAATAGAATCATTAAAAGCTAATCTTTCCAATGAATTAAAAGAAAAGAGTCGGTTGTCAATGATTTTCAGAAACTTAAAATGGATTTCGAAACTCTCGAGTCTAAAAAGGTTGAATCGGAAATTAATGCTACCAAACTTCTTAAATTTAAAGAACAACAGCTTTTAAAACAATACGCTTCCACAGAAAAGGTTCATCTCTTAACTAAATCATTTAAAGAACTCGAACTTAAGCGTCTTCAAGATTTACCACCTAATCCCGGTTATGCAAAACAAGCTCAGGAATATATTCCCGGTCTTTATGATATGACTATAATTGGCAAATCGAAAGAAGCACCTTATGTTCGTAGTACTGAGAAGACACAATCACTTGCGGATGAAACTCATTCTAAAATGCTTTCAAAATTCCATACAATTGATTATGATCAACACAACAAAGATCAATTTTCGAAAAAGACACGCATTCGCTTACAAAAGGAATTAGCAGAATTAAAAGTTCTTGTGCACCAAAGTTTGTCAAATGAAAACCTTCCTAGTACGTCTCCTACACTCGTCAAAAAGGATTTAACGAAGTTAATCCCACCGGTAAGTAAGGCGTCCGTTAACTTAAATGCGGTTCACCAACACTTAGCCGATTTTGACAAGGTCATTGATGAGACTGGTTTTATACATAGTCTCATCGTCCAAATCGGGCTTAAAATGCATAAAATATCATTAAAACTGCCAAATATATGCTTGTGTTTGTTGCTTGTGTTTTTTAGGTACGGATATTGAGGAAATGACAAAAAGATCACAAGAATCAATCAAAAACGAACACGGGAAACGAAGCCGCACAATGAACCGGACCCGAATCATGATTTTCTAAAAATGACCTTGAAGAATTGAAGAAATACAAGTTTGGTCCCTCATCTTTGAAGACTTGTCACAAATGACCCTCTAATAGTCATTTGTACAAGAAAAATCCCTAAAGTTTGAGCATTGTACAAGTTAAGTCCTTGGAGAATGAAGATATTACAAAAGATGCCCTTATTCATAATTGAAAGTAACTTGTGCCAAAAATGACAAGATAACCAAACTTATTATAAAGGGAAATGGAGTTTGTTAGCTGTTTTTACAAAGTGAAGGAATCAAGGAAGTTTGGGGACCATTTCTACCAGACATCATAACTACTCCCCACCAATCATCCAGCCATGTCACCCCCACCCAAAAACAGATTAAACATTCCCTTAATCACCACATAAACCCTAAATTCCCCAGTTCCAATTAAGCCATAATCAAAGGGTTTATGCCCCAATATTTCCAGATCACTAATTCACCATATTGTCACCAAAACCTACTTAAATAAACATCCACCACTCAACCCATGTGACCACCCCAGGGGTCCCCTGCACCCGTCCCTTTCCACAAAACCCTAGGAGGGGACATGATCAACGTCCCACATGATTCTACTTGTCCTCCACACTAAATGAACATCCCAAGATCAAATGAAACAGCTATCATCCAGCAAGCATCACATGGAGCACATGTTGACCAAGATTCTAAATTCAAACCAAGGGCATTTCTGGATTTTCATGTATTTAGGGTTTTAGTATCTAGATTGTTCTATCATTTTGTATAAATAGGAGACGCATGTGTCCCTATTAAGTTGTTCCAGATTTTTGCTTTCAAAATATTGTAATCCTTTTTTAAAAGTTATAAAAGTTGGTATTTGTGTTATAAAGTAATTCCTTTTTATTTTTTTTAAAAGTTGGTGGTATTGTTTAAGCATAATCTGAGTTCCATAATCCATTTTGGTTTGGTTAAGTGTAATTCAGAAAGTTAAGATTTGGTGAGAGGACACTTAATCCAAAGCCTTGAACTTTCTGTGAAAGTTATAGAAGCTATTAGCTTATTTGGTGGATAACCAAATAAGCTACTAAGCTTGTATAAGCTTTTTAATCCGTTTCAAAGGTTTTCAAGTTTTCTGAATTTTCAAAAAATCTCATTTTTACTTTTTTTTTACCTTGACATTTACTGTAGCATAAGCTCATCACAAGCCTGATAAGCTTGTGACAAGCTTACTCTACCTGTTCTCTTTTCTTGTTGGTTGTGGTGTGCAGGAAACAAGAAGCAAACAAGTATCCATTTTTTTTATCCATTTCATTTTATTATATCAAGCATAAGCTACATAAGCAGCTTATAGAGGATCTGCACAAGCCCCAGCTTGTAGGAGAAGGCATAGCAGCCTTAGTGGGGCCTGGATGTGGGTCCCACAAGGTATAATACCTTGTTCCCTTGTTTCAGTTTTCTAGTTAATGAAATTGTGTGATTTATGTGAATTTTTTGTGAAAGTTGTTTAAGTGTTGGTTATTTGGTTTGATCCTACTGATTAGGGGCTTATATGCATGTTATAAGTTGTTTCAATCAGTTTTGTGTAGATGTGAACTCATTTGCTTTGTTAAAATTCAATTCAGAAAATTAAAGGAGTGTTTGGATTTGGTGTTTAATTGAGATTGGTGAAAGTTTTTTGGGTTAAAACCTGGGTAAACACACTCCTTGGGTTAGTATTAGGTGTTATAAGTATTTAGTTTTTAGTTTGGGTAGAGTTTAAACAAAGTTGCATGTTAAAAGTTGAGTAGAGTAGCTAAAATCAGTAATCCTTTGCTCTGCTTGTTTTGAGAAAAATTGGTGCATCAAATCTTGGTTACTGTTAGATACTAGGGTTAAGTAGGATTGTGTATCAGTTTTATGCCATGTTATTGATTTGTGTGCAAGATCTTAGGGTTTAAAATTCATTTTTGTGCATGTAAGCTATAATTACTGTTCATCAGAAACATATAACCTTCATCAGTAACTTCTTGTGCCATTTGTGTGAAATTTTGTGAAGGAACTTGCTAGTTTTTGTGTTGATTGTTGACTCCCTATACTCAACTGAGTATAGGGTTGCCTTATTGTCCAAAATAAGCCATCAAATAAGCTCTCCTGAGCTTATTGGTCAACTGACCAACAATTTACACTAGCAGTGGGAACAAACTTCCCACTGGTAGCACAAAAGTTAGTACTGCTTAGCTAAAAGACAAATCCAGTCAAGTGTCACTATCAGCCTTTTAAATTTTTGTCTCCCTTGACAGTAGTGGGTTGTGGCCAGCTCAACATGCTGTCAATCTTGCTTTTATCTGCTGATACCCCTTCACTGCTCACCACATGCCCGAAATACTCTAACCTTTTGTGGGTTAATTTTAGAGTTAGGACTTGAAACCAAGTGCATAATTTTTCTTATTTTATTTTTGATTTTTCTGTTTAATTAGTTTTTAATTTACTGTTCATTTTATATTTTTTAGATTAAATTGCATTTTTAAATACTTTTTAAGTTTCTGTTTTTGGCATTTAGTGCCAAAAATTGTTATTTTTCAGTTTAAACAATTTTCCTAGACTTAGAAAAACATTTTAAGATTTTTAGTTTAAAAAATTTTTACTGTTCACTTTTTATTTATTTTTAAAATTAATTTAGTTTAATTAGGGTTTTAATTCAAACTATTTTTGTCTTCTAGTGGAAAATTTATTATTTTTCAAACTTTTTCATTTTTCTACTGTTCATTAGAGTAATTTAGGATTTTTAAAATTTTAAATTATTTTTGGCATTATTTTATTATTTTTTATAATTATTTTAGTTTTAAAATAGTTTTTAGTGTTTTAAAAATAGAGAATTAGTTTTTAAAATTTAGGAAAAATACTTTTTAGTCTTTAGATAATATAAGTAAGTTATTTGTTCAATAAAATAATATTTTGGATATTTTGATTAATTATATTTAATTTTAGGGCTTTAATTAGCATTTAAAATTGAATATTTAATTAATAAAAGGTTTTAAAATATTTTTATTGGATTTTTATTCTTATTTATATTGTTTTAGACTTAGTTTAACTTTTAATTAATTTTTAGGTTTAAAATTTTTATTTTGTAGTTTTTACGGTTTTACGTGAACGATTTTTTCGTCTTAGCTCGATCCGTCTTCGTAACCGTCTTTCTCTTCTCACCCCCATTTCTATTTTCTTTTTCTCAACATAATCACAAACATTAATCAATGTATTACACAACGCACGTGCCTCCTTGGGAAACGAACTTGAACTTTTAAAGGGTCATTAGTGCTCGGTTTTCCTAAACCGACACTTAACGCTTACCACTATTTTGTGCACTCTTTTTCCTAAAAGGGTATACAAAAACTCTACATCAATTTTTGGCACCGCTGCCGGGGAGGCGTGTTGTGTTTTGATTGAACAATTGTTGTTTGTTATATAACCATAAATAGTATTTGTATTAGTAGCACTCTACTAATACGTATTATCGGTTTTTGGTTTTTGTGTGAATACTATTACTATATTGTATACGTAGAACAATAAATTCACAAGTACTCCAAATACGTGAGAAATCACAACCTTGACTTGGGAGGTCATTACCCAATCATTGTATTCGAATCTCAAACCAAAGAAAAAGGCAAAAATAGATAAATACTTTCGAGAAGCTCGATTTTGAAAAAATACAAACTATAAGGTGGGTATAATGCGGTTGTATTTCACGACCTAAAGGAAAAAGGCTCTTAAGTGCTTCACGTCGCCTCGTTTCCTCCGCTTGCTTGTGAGTATTTGATTTTGAGAGCTAATCGAGGGTTTTGCCGCCCAAAGTATTATTACATATCATATATATTTTCTTGGTTTCTATTGATTAAACCCTCTTGAACGTTTTGGTGTTCCACCAACGTTCTAAAGACATCGAAGGCGTTCACTTCACGTGATCGTTTTCATTCCTTGAGGCTTCTTTAATCGAGAGATTTGATTAAGGAGGAGATTTGTAGATTTGTGTCTACCTAATACATTCACCAATTTCTAAAAAAGGTTAATACAATCAAAAACCACAAAAAAATTGAAAAAATACAAAACACCAAAAAGAATCTTCTTTGCTCGTCCCCTCGTTGTACGTGACGTTTATGCTAACTCGTAATCAAGCAAGACGTGCACGTAAACGAAAGAACAAAACTCCCACTCCAAATCATTCTAGTGAGGAGTCTCCTATTGACGAACCCATTGTAAGAGAAGCACCAACCATGGCGAATCGAACTATGATGGAGTTACTTCAAGCACCCACCGAGGGTTATGGAGAAGCTATTCTGATTCCCGCTATCCTTGCGGAGAATTTTGAGGTGAAAACGGGTTTTTTGTCGATGATCCAAAACAACAAATTCCGTGGTGATGAGAAGGACAATCCACACAACCATATCCGCCAATTCAATCGTCTTACCGCCACTTGCAAATTTAAGGATGTCTCGAATGACTCGATTAAGATGATGCTTTTTCCGTATTCCTTAGCGGGGCCCGCTAAAATTTGGTTAGATAAAGAGCCACCCAATTCTCTATTGACGTGGAAGGATCTCGTTTCAAAATTAGTGAACCAATTTTTTCCGCCCTCTAAGACTACGCACTTGAAAAACGAGATTTCTAAATTTTCACAAGAATCAAATGAAAGTTTTTCAACGGCTTAGAATAGGTTTAAGGAGATGTTACATGAATGTCCTCATCACGGTTTTTCCGACTTGCATCAAATTGACACGTTTTACAATGGACTTAATGATCATGAAAGAGATTATTTAAATGCCGCCGCGGGTGGTAATTTTTTGTGTAAAACGGTTGAGGAAGCTTTGGTCATAATTGAGAATAGGTCTAAGGTTTATAGTCCTCGTAACACACCGAGTGTTGCCAAATTGGGTTCATCATCGTCACCATCGTCTCGTAGCATTAATGCCTTACAAGATGAAGCTAATGAGGAAAATCGGTTTTTCGATAGGTTTTCGACTCTTATGTCCCATTGGAAAGCTCAAGAAGCTTCAAATTCCGCTTCGGTTAAAGCGGTTTCTAAGAGTTGTTTGTCGTGTGGTGGAGCTCATTATCTTTCCGAGTGCATTACCGCGGATGGTAACACTTCGAGTGCTTATATAGCCACGGGAACTTATAACCAAAACGGTCAAGGTTTCCGCCAAAATCAAGCTCCACCAAATCAAAATGCTAATAACTATCGAAACAACAACCAAGGTGGTAATTATCAAGGCAATCAACGTAATTACAAGAAGGGTAATTATCAAAGTGGAAATGGGAAAATTTCAAACCAAAACCAAAACCGTGATTTTCAAACTACCACACAAGGTTTTCAAAATGATCACACCAAAAATCTTCAAGGAGAGTTTTTGAATTATGCTAAGGCAAACGATGCTAAGTTTGACAATATGCAACGTGAAATGGTTAGCTTAAGATCCGAGTTGAAAAACGAGCTTAAAAACGAACTTGCTAATGAACTTAAAACTCATGCTAATAAAATGGAAGGAAATGTTCAACGACTCCAACAAAATCAACAAAAAATGGAGCAAGGTCAACATGAGATTAAGCAAGAATTGTTAAAAGCGGATGCTAGGCAATCTAAGTTTGAAGACCGAATGGGAAAAATGTTTAAAGCTATCATGTGTAAACCTTCTTCTTCGGGTGGTCTTCCTAGTGATACCATCGTGAACCCGAAAGGAGAATTGAATGTTATTACTACTCGTAGTGGTAAAACTTTCAAAGAACCCATTTCTCGTCCAAGTACTTCTATGGAGAAGGAAAAAGAGAAAGAACCCGAGGTGGTGGTCGAAAAGGAGCAAATTCAAATCCCACGAAGTACCGCTCAAACCACACCTACGGTTGAACCAATACTAATCATGGAACCCGAGATTCCAAGGCCGATGCCTATGCCCCAACCCACACCACCCTTACCTTACCCTTCAAGACGAGACAAGGAAAAGGCACAAGAACGAAATAATTATCAATTTGAACTTTTTATGAAAATGTTTCGTGACTTGCATTTTAATATAAGTTTTACCGACGCCTTAGTCATGATGCCTCGATTTGCCGCGAACTTCAAAAGTATGTTGAATAACAAAGAGAAATTGCAAAAATCGTCTATTTGTTCATCGGGTTTTTCTTAGCCGCATACCTCAAAAAGTCGGTGATCCCGGCAAGTTTTTAATCCCATGTGCTATACAAGATATGGAAGAATGCTACGCCTTGGCCGATCTTGGTGCTAGTATTAATTTGATGCCTCTTGAGATTTTTAAGTCGCTCAATCTTCCCAATCTCACTCCTTCAAGAATGTCAATCGAGATGGCCGATCATTCTACGATTCTAGCTTGTGGAGTAGCCGAGGACGTCTTCGTGAAAGTTGGAAAGTTCTACTATCCTGTAGACTTTATTGTTGTTGATATTCCCATCGATCCTAAAGTTCCTTTAATTTTAGGTCGATCATTTTTGGATACCTCGAGAGCACTTATCGATGCGCATGCTAGGAAAATCACTCTTCGTTTCAATGAGGAAGAACTCGTCATAAATACAACTCAAAACTCCACACTTTCTCATGTGTATTCAATCACGTCTTTGTACAATGTCAATCCTATCAAAAACATTTGCAAAAGGATTTCAAAAAGAGTTTTAGGAGTTGTTGATAAAAATGAAGTTTCGTCCCCTCCGCCGGTGGAGGTTAAGAGTGTTAAGCCTACGTTACCAATCTCGAATGATTCTTCGGATGATGAATATGTTGATCCCGATGGGGGAGTTTTCTTTGTCGACAAACGTTTTGAGAACTTACCACCACCTAAACCAAAACGCTTTTCAAATGTGAGAATTTTTAGTGTGACTAACATTGCTTTAGAAACACCAAATATTTTTGACATAATCAAATCGGGTTTTCACAAGGAGAGTTTAAAAGATGAAAAAGGGAAAGATTTTAAATTGGATTTAAAAGATTTTTCTACAACTCTAACTCCGTCATCACCACATGTATTGAGTACTACAAGCTCGTCTTCTCCTTTTGACGATGCTTTGTGTGGACCTAGTGTGGGGGAATCCCCTTATGTTCCCTTCCCTTTCTCCACCGAGGACGAGATATTTGATCTCGGAATTGCTTATAAAGGGAAATCTCGGTCTTCCACCGATGCAATAAATGGAAAATCTTACTATTTGATTGGTGCGAGTCTACCTCGAGTAGCTCAATGTTTTTATGACTTACCCATTGTCCCACCCTTCTATTTCTTCTCATCTATTTTCTTGAAACCCTTTGGGTTTATGTTGGCACACGATGAAGTGGCGTTGATTTGTTTTTCCAATGAAAACGAGAACGCCATCTTCGATCCCGGTATTTTGCACCATCAAAGGACTTAGTCCTTAATGCCGGTTGTTTTTGGGCCTTGTTTATCATGTAAGCCCCACTAAAAATTGACCATACCAAGATAATCCCTAAATGATCACATTTATGGGGATTCGAGTCGAGCTTTTGACTCGGTTATCAAAAACAAGGTGCCTCGTGGGGGAGACCCATGCTTATCCATGTACATATTATTGCTTTTTAGTTAACCTAATGTGAGGGGGTTTGTGCCCTTCCAACCTTTGTTCCGTGGTTGTTTGTGCATTGTGGTTTTTAGATCATGATCTTCACGATTGGAGCCTCTCGTGTTCGTTTATGGGAGCACTCGATCGTTTGCTTTGAAGACTTTCTCAATATCCATGATATATCCTTGAATGTTCTAACCTTAGGTTTTTAGCACACTTCATAAACGACTATTAATTTATTGGTTACACCCTTTCCATGCTAGATTAGGCATTCGACTACGTCTCTAGTATGGGGGTGTTTGCACCCCTAGACTCGAAACATTGGGGACAATGTTTAACTTTAGTATGGGGGGGGGTGAATAGATACTTGCCTTGCCAAACCTTCACGTTTTCCAAAGTTTATCTTTTTGTTTATCGTTTTGTTGCAAAATAAGGCTAAAAATGGCCAAATTTTAAAATTTTTCTCATGTTTTATAAGTGTTTGAAGACACGAATGTAGGTTTTCCAATGGCGAGAATAAGAGTAATTTTTGACTCGACTGTGCGTGTTGAGCACTTAGCTTTGATTCCTTAACTACACATTAGGCTAAGTCTCTTAAACGAGGACGAGAAATGATAGGGTTAATTATAAGTTACTATGCTAAACGTAGAGTACTCGTATTCTTTCAAAAACTCATGTGTTCTCGTTGTTTGCTTATTCTCCCTTCGCTTGTAAATATTTTTTGCTTAATAAATATTGACTTAGCGGTTTAGTTAGGATTGTTGGGTTTCTAGTCTTTTCTAGTAGCTTCCGTGTAATTAAATTGGGAAGACATTAAGGTATCGCCAGCGTCACGGTTTTGAAGTATTGGCAACCCGAATAATCGAAAGCTTCACCCAATAATAAGATTTCAAGTGCTCACCTAAATCTAGCAAACAATTTGAAGCCCCACAAGGCCGAAAAATCTATGCAAAATTGAAAGTGAATCAAGCCTTAATCTTCGAAGCTTTAAAGATCCAAAATTCGCCTTAGCGTGAGGATATACGTCTTTGGCTAATAAAACCACCGATGAGGCGGATAATAAAAGGCAAGGTAAGACCGAAGTCATAATAAAAGCTTCATGGAGAAGTTGAATAAAAGATGGAGGTAACCCAAAGATAATAAGGCCCTTCCGTTAGGGGGGCGTATAAAAGTCTTGGTAATAAGTCTCATGTTCAAAACCGTTATAAAACCGTGTTTATCGATTCTTCTTGTTGACTTAATTTTTTAACATCGTTGTCTATTAGGAGGGGTTATTGATTTGATGGTCTTAGTTACACCGTTAGGACTCTATTTTTAGACCTAAATCTCTATTATCGCATAAGTCAAACAATGTATCCTCGAGAAACATTCAAGATATAATAAAATATAAGAGATACAACTTAGGAATAATGGGAGGATAAGTACGTGATTAGGGCATATGAGTAGTGTTAGCATTACTAACTTATAATGACAATGATCTCGTTGCACGCTTGGCATGGAATTGAGTGAAAATCGAGGACGATGAAATTATTTCTAACGAAGCATTCACGTATTCTTATTCTATGAACATAAACGTCCCATTTTGCGATGAAAATCATACATTATGTCTGAAACGCAAGTAGTAGAAATAGTAGTACTGTAGCTAGTTTATCATTAAATAAAGTGAATAAAAATGAATTTTGGAGATTCTATGATACTTAATTCTAGCATTGCGTGAGGGCACGGCAATGGTTTAGTATGGGGGAGTGATGAGACTGCTTTTATACATAGTCTCATCGTCCAAATCGGGCTTAAAATGCATAAAATATCATTAAAACTGCGAAATATATGCTTGTGTTTGTTGCTTGTGTATCTTAGGTACGGATATTGAGGAAATGACAAAAAGATCACAAGAATCAATCAAAAACGAACACGGGAAACGAAGCCGCACAATGAACCGGACCCGAATCATGATTTTCTAAAATTGACCTTGAAGAATTGAAGAAATACAAGTTTGGTCCCTCATCTTTGAAGACTTGTCACAAATGACCCTCCAATAGTCATTTGTACAAGAAAATCCCTAAAGTTTGAGCAATGTACAAGTTAAGTCCTTGGAGAATGAAGATATTACAAAAGATGCCCTTATTCATAATTGAAAGTAACTTGTGCCAAAAATGACAAGATAACCAAACTTATTATAAAGGGAAATGGAGTTTGTTAGCTGTTTTTACAAAGTGAAGGAATCAAGGAAGTTTGGGGACCATTTCTGCCAGACATCATAACTACTCCCCACCAATCATCCAGCCATGTCACCCCACTCTACCACTCACATCACTCCACCTCACCTTCCCTCCCACGTCACCTTCCACTCACCAGGTTTATTTAAATAAACCTGGGTCAAACATGGTCAATGCCTTTAATTTTCCCACCAAACACTTAATTTAAATAACCCCCACCCAAAAACAGATTAAACATTCCCTTAATCACCACATAAACCCTAAATTCCCCAGTTCCAATTAAGCCATAATCAAAGGGTTTATGCCCCAATATTTCCAGATCACTAATTCACCATATTGTCACCAAAACCTACTTAAATAAACATCCACCACTCAACCCATGTGACCACCCCAGGGGTCCCCTGCACCCGTCCCTTTCCACAAAACCCTAGGAGGGGACATGATCAACGTCCCACATGATTCTACTTGTCCTCCACACTAAGTGAACATCCCAAGATCAAATGAAACAGCTATCATCCAGCAAGCATCACATGGAGCACATGTTGACCAAGATTCTAAATTCAAACCAAGGGCATTTCTGGATTTTCATGTATTTAGGGTTTTAGTATCTAGATTGTTCTATCATTTTGTATAAATAGGAGACGCATGTGTCCCTATTAAGTTGTTCTAGATTTTTGCTTTCAAAATATTGTAATCCTTTTTTAAAAGTTATAAAAGTTGGTATTTGTGTTATAAAGTAATTCCTTTTTATTTTTTTTAAAAGTTGGTGGTATTGTTTAAGCATAATCTGAGTTCCATAATCCATTTTGGTTTGGTTAAGTGTAATTCAGAAAGTTAAGATTTGGTGAGAGGACACTTAATCCAAAGCCTTGAACTTTCTGTGAAAGTTATAGAAGCTATTAGCTTATTTGGTGGATAACCAAATAAGCTACTAAGCTTGTATAAGCTTTTTAATCCGTTTCAAAGGTTTTCAAGTTTTCTGAATTTTCAAAAAATCTCATTTTTACTTTTTTTTTTACCTTGACATTTACTGTAGCATAAGCTCATCACAAGCCTGATAAGCTTGTGACAAGCTTACTCTACCTGTTCTCTTTTCTTGTTGGTTGTGGTGTGTAGGAAACAAGAAGCAAACAAGTATCCATTTTTTTTATACATTTCATTTTATTATATCAAGCATAAGCTACATAAGCAGCTTATAGAGGATCTGCACAAGCCCCAGCTTATAGGAGAAGGCATAGCAGCCTTAGTGGGGCCTGGATGTGGGTCCCACAAGGTATAATACCTTGTTCCCTTGTTTCAGTTTTCTAGTTAATGAAATTGTGTGATTTATGTGAATTTTTTGTGAAAGTTGTTTAAGTGTTGGTTATTTGGTTTGAACCTACTGATTAGGGGCTTATATGCATGTTATAAGTTGTTTCAATCAGCTTTGTGTAGATGTGAACTCATTTGCTTTGTTAAAATTCAATTCAGAAAATTAAAGGAGTGTTTGGATTTGGTGTTTAATTGAGATTGGTGAAAGTTTTTTTGGGTTAAAACCTGGGTAAACACACTCCGTGGGTTAGTATTAGGTGTTATAAGTATTTAGTTTTCAGTTTGGGTAGAGTTTAAACAAAGTTGCATGTTAAAAGTTGAGTAGAGTAGCTAAAATCAGTAATCCTTTGATTTGCTTGTTTTGAGAAAAATTGGTGCATCAAATCTTGGTTACTGTTAGATACTAGGGTTAAGTAGGATTGTGTATCAGTTTTATGCCATGTTATTGATTTGTGTGCAAGATCTTAGGGTTTAAAATTCATTTTTGTGCATGTAAGCTATAATTACTGTTCATCAGAAACATATAACCTTCATCAGTAACTTCTTGTGCCATTTGTGTGAAATTTTGTTAAAGAACTTGCTAGTTTTTGTGTTGATTATTGACTCCCTTTACTCAACTGAGTATAGGGTTGCCTTATTGTCCAAAGTAAGCCATCAAATAAGCTCTCCTGAGCTTATTGGTCAACTGACCAACAATTTACACTAGCAGTGGGAATAAACTTCCCACTGGTAGCACAAAAGTTAGTACTGCTTAGCTAAAAGACAAATCCAGTCAAGTGTCACTATCAGCCTTTTAAATTTTTGTCTTTTGTGGGTTAATTTTAGAGTTAGGACTTGAAACCAAGTGCATAATTTTTCTTATTTTATTTTTGATTTTTCTCTTTAATTAGTTTTTAATTTACTGTTCATTTTATATTTTTTAGATTAAATTGCATTTTTAAATACTTTTTAAGTTTCTGTTTTTGGCATTTAGTGCCAAAAATTGTTATTTTTCAGTTTAAACAATTTTCCTAGACTTAGAAAAACATTTTAAGATTTTTAGTTTAAAAAGTTTTTACTGTTCACTTTTTATTTATTTTTTAAAATTAATTTAGTTTAATTAGGGTTTTAACTCAAACTATTTTTGTCTTCTAGTGGAAAATTTATTATTTTTCAAACTTTTTCATTTTTCTACTGTTCATTTAAGTAATTTAGGATTTTTAAAATTGTTAAATTATTTTTGGCATTATTTTATTATTTTTTATAATTATTTTAGTTTTAAAATAGTTTTTAGTGTTTTAAAAATAGAAAATTAGTTTTTAAAATTTAGGAAAAATACTTTTTAGTCTTTAGATAATATAAGTAAGTTATTTGTTCAATAAAATAATATTTTGGACATTTTGATTAATTATATTTAATTTTAGGGCTTTAATTAGCATTTAAAATTGAATATTTAATTAATAAAAGGTTTTAAAATATTTTTATTGGATTTTTATTCTTATTTATATTATTTTAGACTTAGTTTAACTTTTAATTAATTTTTAGGTTTAAAATTTTTATTTTGTAGTTTTTACGGTTTTACGTGAACGACTTTTCTTCGTAACCGTCTTTCTCTTATCACCCCCATTTCTATTTTCTTTTTCTCAACATAATCACAAACATTAATCAATTCATTACATAACGCACGTGCCTCCTTGGGAAACGAACTTGAACTTTCAAAGGGTCATTAGTGCTCGGTTTTCCTAAACCGACACTTAACGCTTACCACTATTTTGTGCACTCTTTTTCCTAAAAGGGTATACAAAAACTCTACATCAGTCATTTTGGAACGTACGACGGCCACGGCCATAACGGAAGGTGAATGGAACTTTGAGCACACTAGAGCTGCGTTTCGAGATGAAATTGTTCCGTTTGTAAAGAATGTTAAAGCTTGTCTTAGTAATCTTGATCAAGATTTGATTTTGGAAATACAAGAAGTAAGACGTGTTTTCAATGAAATGAATGATGCTTATGAAAACAAGTTTACTTGAAATAGAACGGGTTTCACGCCAAAATGATCTGCTTCTGAAGCAAGTGATGTCTCATGATATAGTTTCTGTCTGTGTGAATAAAAGTGTTGATAATGATTCTATTGTGCATAATGTTGAATCTGTGGATACTGTGGTAGATAGTAGTTGTCACGAATCTGACGCTGAATTTTTAAAGCTTCAAGATTCATATTCTTCGCTTTCAAAACGTTTTGATGAGATTCAAACACATTGTATTTCGCTTGAATGCAAGCAACAATTTATTCAAGAAATCTTTGAAACGTCATTCGAAGGTGTTAATATCGATGATGCAAACTTTGAAAAGAATTTTCGATTGAATTTACAATCAAAACAGCGTCAGCCAAGTGACAAAGTTGCTAAATTTTTGCCGATAGAAATAGAGAAATCTAAGGAGCTTAATTGTGTGAACGTACTTGAGGCCGCTGAGAATTTTAAACTTGATCTAGATAATCGAGTTTCCAAGATTTTGTCCAAAGTTGATAACTTAAAACAGAAAAATACACGACTCTTCGATTCAGTAAAGCCCGCATGTGCTAATACCACTGCACAGAATCAATCATTGATTGAATAATTGAATCAAAAGTCGGTGGAAATATCTGATTTGAGGGAACAAATTTGTGATAAGAATCTGGTCTTTGCTGAGTTAAAGGAAACACTTTGTACTCTAAAAGGTAAGAATGTTGTGGATAACGCAGCCACTGTCTCAGCATCGTCCTCTAGTGCAATCAAAAGGAACCTAATAGCCGTCACACCACTTAACAAGGGCCCTAGGACTAAACCTTCTCACACATTGGTCACTAAAGATAAGGAGGAATCAAAACCAGCTTCTAATATTCCCGTGTTGCCTTCTACAGGAGTAAGCACCACTACTAAGGCTCAAAGATCTAAGCTTAAAAGAAACAAGAAGAATGATAGGATCTTGCCCCCATCTAGTAGTCAAGTGAAGAAGAAAGTAGAAGCCCATCCTAGGAATGTTATTTCTGTTTTGAATAAAAGAATCATGTAGCTAAACCTAAAGGCTCTGCTGTTGTGCAGCGTTCTAAGCCTACTGTGAATTCTAATTTAAAATATTGGAATTGCAATGAATGTATGTTTTCTAGTCGTCATGATTCTTGCCTTATTGACCATGTGAATGAGATGCATGCCCGGAAAAATGGATTATAATGGAAACCGACTGGGAAAGTGTTAACCCAAGTTGGTTGGTTGTGGCGCCCCACTGGTAGAACTTTCACTATAGTAGGAAATACGTGCCCTTTGACTAGGATCACTCCCACTACAGCGAAGAAAGCGTGCCCTTTAACTAGGAGTAACAAGGCTACCAAAACACAAGCGTGTCCTTTAACTAGGAACACCGACACTACTGTAGGAACCAAGTGCCCTTTAAATAGGTCTACTCCCACTGTAGTGCCCGCGAATAATCCAAAACCTAAGAAAGTTGGAACAGTAAAACCTGTTAGTGCTAAAACTCACAATAGAAAACGCAGGAAATCTAAGGGTCTCAAAAATGTTAGCAATTCTGATAATTCTATATCTGTATCTGCTAACACTCTGGAACCAATAGTTTCCAATGCATTGTCTACTATTGTTGTTGAAAACAGGTGGTCCAAATTGTTCTCTGGTATTTGGACTCTGGTTGCTCTAAACATATGACCGGAGAACGCTCTCAGCTTAGAAATTTCGTCAACAAGTTTCTTGGTACGGTTCGATTTGGTAATGATCATATTGCAAAGATAATGGGTTATAGTGAATATCATATTGGGAACGTAATAATTTCAAGAGTGTATTACGTGGAAGGTCTAGGTCACAACTTATTTTCTGTGGGACAATTTTGTGATGCAAACCTAGAAGTTGCTTTTCGAGAGCATACCTGCTCCATTCGTAATTTGGAAGGGGTTGATTTATTGAAAGGTACTCGAGGGAATAATTTGTATACTTTGTCTCTACAAGACATGATGGCCGCTTCTCCCGTATGTCTTCTCTCCAAAGCATCAAAGACTAAGTCATGGTTATGGCATCGACGGTTATCTCATCTTAACTTTGACGCTATTAATCACTTGGAGAAAAACGAACTTGTTCGTGGTCTTCCTAAACTATCATTTCACAAGGATCATTTGTGTTTCGCGTGTAGAATGGGGAAAAGCACTAAGAAATCTTACAAACCCAAGACGGAAGACACCAACCAAGAGAAACTTTATCTGTTGCATATGGATCTTTGTGGACCAATGCGTATTGAAAGTCTTAGTGGCAAAAAGTACATCCTCGTCATTGTCAATGATTACTCTCGGTTTACATGGGTGAAATTTCTTAAAGCAAAAAATGAGGCACCTAAATTCATCATCGGATTTCTCAAGATGATTCAAGTGCGTCTCAACACTACTGTCCGACGCATTCGTACAGATGATGGAACCGAATTTGTGAATCAAATCTTGCGTGATTATTATGAAGAAGTTGGCATATCTCATGAAACATCAGTTGCACGCACTCCACAACAAAACGGTGTCGTTGAAAGGCGAAATCGCACACTTATGGAAGCTGCTCGTACGATGTTAATTTACGCAAAGTCTCCATTGTTTTTATGGGCAGAAGCAGTATCTACAGCAGTGTACACCCAAAACCGGTCACTAATTCGTAAACGCCATGGTAAAACACCTTATGAGCTTCTCCATGGAAAAGTACCAGATTTATCATATCTTCATGTATTTGGTTCCCTTTGCTATCCAAATAATGATGGTGACAATTTGGGAAAACTTCAACCTAAGGCTGATATTGGTATTTTCATTGGTTACGCACCCGCAAAGAAGGCATACCGAATCTACAACCGTAACTCTCGTAAGATCCTCGAAACTATGAATGTTGATTTTGATGAGCTGACAGCAATGGCTTCTGAGCAAAGCAGCTCTGAACCCGCACTTCATGAAATGGGACCCAGTAACATTAGCTCTGGTCTTGTCCCAAACAACCCTACTTCATCATCATTTACACCACCTACTAGGAAGGAATGGGATACGTTGTTTCAACCGTTCTTTGATGAATTCTTTACTCCTCCCAGTATTGTCGCTCCAGAACCTGAGGTAATAGCTCCGGTAACCGAAGTTGTCGCTCAGCAACCGAAGCACAATCTGATACATCTGCACCTACAATTGGTCAAGATATACCTTCGACAAGTAATTCTCAACCAACACATGTTTCAACTACCCATGTCATGCCTATTGATGATGAAGAGGATGATGATGATCACGATTTGGAATTCGCTCAAATGCGTGAACTTCCATTCTTTGGTGTACCAATTCCCGACCCTAATCAAGCCGGGTCGTCCACCTCAGAGGAAGCTCCTACTACAGTTTACTCCAATCCACGGATTCGTGAACATGACAGCAAGTGGACAAAGGATCATCCTATAGATTCTATTATTGGTGACCCTAATCGTCCAGTATCCACACGAAGTCAGCTACAAGAAAGTGCAATGTTTTGTCACTTTGATGCTTTTCTCACTGAAGTTGAACCTAAGACATGGCAACAAGCTTTTACTCAATCCTGTTGGATAGAAGCTATGCAAGAAGAACTTAATGAATTTATACGTCTTGAAGTATGGGAACTTGTCCCATGCCCGGATCAAGTGCAGTTACTCTCTTTGAAATGGGTTTACAAGGTGAAACTCGATGAGTTAGGCGGAATATTGAAGAACAAAGCTAGACTAGTAGCTCGTGGATACAAGCAATTACTGGGCATCGACTTTATGGAATCCTTTGCACCTGTTGCCCGTTTGGAAGCTATTCGACTATTCCTCGCTTATGCAGCCCATATGAATATGATCGTCTATCAGATGGATGTGAAGACGGCATTTCTTAATGGTGAACTCAAGGAAAAGGTCTATGTTCAACAGCCGGATGGTTTTGTGAATCCTAATTATCCTAATCATGTGTATAAGCTTAAGAAGGCTCTCTATGGGTTGAAGCAAGCTCCTCGCGCATGGTACGATCTATTGTCACAATTCCTCATTACACAAGGCTTCGCAAAAGGCAAGGTGGATCCTACGCTGTTCATTCAGAAACGAGGTAAAGATATGATTTTGGTACAAATATATGTTGATGATATTATATTTGCAGCCTCGACCCAAACCTTATCGGATGAGTTTGGAACACTCATGTCTTCCAAGTTTAAGATGTCAATGATGGGCAAGGTATCATTCTTCTTAGGTCTTTAGATATCTCAGAGTCCCAGAGGCATCTTTATCAATCAATCCAAGTATGCCCTTGAATCGCTTAAGAAGTATAAGATGGAATCTTGCGACCCCGTGGATACTCCAATGGTGGAACGAACTAAGCTTGATGCAGATCCACATGGAGTTGCCGTTGATCCGACACTTTATCGTGGAATGATCGGTACTCTTCTGGATATCACAGCCAGTCGACCTGATCTTCAGTTTGCTATATGTATGTGTGCCAGGTATCAAACTAGGCCTACTGAGTTACACTTAGCTACTGTTAAAAGGATCTTTCGATATCTTAAAGGAACCATTAATCGGGGACTTTGGTATTCGAAGGACTCTTCTATTGCACTAATGGAATATGCAGATGCGGATCACGCGGGTTGTCAAGATACAAGGCGTAGCACAAATGGAACTTTGCAACTACTAGGAGATAGACTAATCAGTTGGGCATCGAAAAGGCAGAAAAGCGCTGCAATTTCAAGTACGGAAGCAGAATACATAGCTATGTCCGGTTACTGTGCTCAAATTCTTTGGATGAGATCGCAATTAACCAACTATGGTCTAGGTTTCAACAAGATTCTGATGTACTGCGACAACAAAAGTGCAATTGCCTTATGCTGCAACAATGTTCAATTCTCCCGGTCGAAGCATATTGACATTCGCTACCACTTCATCAAGGAGCAAGTGGAAAATGGAGTAATCGAGCTTTACTTTGTCCGATCTGAGTATCAATTGGCGGATATTTTCACGAAGGCTTTAGATCGCGCTCGAATTGAATTTTTGGCCGACAAGCTAGGAATGAGAACTTTCTCGCCTGAGACTCTAAAGGAATTGGCAGATGAAGCGAAAGAATAGTGATGGTAAACTATTCTCCGTATCCTTGGTGATCATCTGTATATATTGTTTATATTTTTATCCACAAAAGCAAAATATAAAAATATAAAACCATATAAAAACCATAAAAATTGAAAAATCTAGAAAAATCCAAAAATATTTTTACTTTATTTTTTCAAAGGCATGTCTTTTGGTACGATAATATTTATGGCCTTAGAAATGTTGATTAATATCGACACGGCGCCATAAATAGAGTTCGTACAAAAGTTGTAAATATTTCATAAAACATGCCTAAATGGCTTGTAGTTATTTCAGACTGCAACCCGGTTTTCACATTAAAGTCAAGTATTTCTTATGAAAGCTTTGGCTCACAACGGGAATTAATTTTCTCGGGCAAGGTTTACTTTAAAACCTTGTAAGGGATCAAGTTTACTTTATAAGTTGGTCTAACACAAATATATGTACGTTTCAGTGCATTTATTTGTTAAAACAAGAGAAGTCTTGTTTTTATGAAGCTATCATTTCTACAACCAGAGCAATCTACGATTGGTATCTACATACTCGACGATGCGACTACTCAACCGACGACTACAGCTCTTTCAATAGAACACGGGTCAACAATTGAGGGGGAGTAATTGTCAAGCATTCAGAATCTTCGATGCCGAACGTGCCAAGATCACAAGTTGGTGTCAAGACAACAATACCAATCGTACATGTGGTGTCAAGAGATGACTTCAAACGTAACGAGGCGACCAACATATGCTGACAAGAACCATTTGATCTTATCATATGATGTTCTCATCTATCAGGTCCAACCTTGTCAATTCTTTTTTAATATGGTGAATATGTGATCATGTTACAAATCGATATCATATCTCATACATTTGATATCATGAAGATGAAATGGACTTGCATTTTTCTTCCCAAAACCTTTGTTAAAACTTCATTAAATCAATTGATATTAAAAACATCGATTGGGTTAATATTTTTAATATGGGGGAGAAAATGTGATTTAATATGGGATATTATCACAAATGGTTTGACTTAATGTGCTGGCTCATCCCGACATATGCGAAATGTTTTCGAATATCTTGGCATATGTTAAGGGGGAGCAAAACGGATTTGCATGTCAAAATGGATTTTCATGGTGACATATACTTACCCGAAACCCATTTATTTCACGACGATGAAGATTGTGGTGACATAAGGATGGTAGGATAGGTTAAGTCCTATGATTCTTCCAGAACCGGAGGAATCTTCCCAAGGACATTCCATAGCTAGAAATAGTAGTCCTTAGGAAAGTTGGAGAAAGATTGTGAACGTAGGTGAATGCCGACCAAGTACTTAAGTTAGCACTGGAACAATCACAACAAGGTGCTAGTTATGACGTATTGGTAAGCATTGAAGGGGTTGAAGAATGAAAAAGAATTGTAAAGATAAAGGGTGTAAAGAAAGAAGCCCTCCTTACAACTTTAGGCAGAAACCGGGTCAATACATATGCTATTGAGATCATTTTAACGATTCTCGATATTGAAGACAGACATCATGGACCCAGTGATGCAATGCACAACCCATCCCAGCTAACTCGGATATCTCTCAAAAGGTATTTGTTTTAATCACACGGAGACAACGCATTATCTATTGATTTATTCACTCCGAATAAATTGGTATTGAAAAGGTGGCACTCCTCTCCAGCCTCCGATCACTAAAATCCAAAGTGCACGATCGAGTCTAGAGCCATTTGAGATCATCAAATATCTCATTAGGACACAATTTCATATTTCCTTGCTTCTTCACACACTGTGAAAAGTAAGAAAGATTTTAAGAGTCCTACGCAAAATCTTCATGATCTTGCCTGAACATCCGAGTAATACGAAAGTATTTACAATGAAGATGGAAATCCTTCTTGAGCGAATATCAAAAAGCTCATGGTAAGAGTGACTTGTGCGATTCTTTATGAATCAAACTTGTGATAACTGGAAAGCAACAGCTGTTTAATTCTTAAGTGAATTTAAACACGTTCCAGGCCTCTACGCAATATCTTAGTGATCTTGCCAGAACACTCAGAGTGATACCTTAGTGTTCACATTGAAGAGTGGAAATCCTTCTAGTGTTAACCTCAAACAGCACTTGGTAGGTAACTTGCAAGATTCTATACGAATCAAGCTCGTGACAACTGGAAAGCAACGATGGTGCGGTTCTTAATTGAATTTCACTTGTTCCAGGAACATGAATTGACGGCTTCAAATCATGCGGATATTATTATCCAAATGATTCACTCTTTATGTTCGCAGTCAGCTTTGGACGGTCGAATAAAGAGAACGGGTTTACCCGCGAAATCCTGTCAGGAAGTTACTTAATTGAAACTATCCGTCACGGGTACGATATCTAATATCGTCCAACGGTCTTCACCGACCGGAGGTAAAATGCTACCGATTTAGAATGAAATGTTCAAAGCCATTTCGTTCGTGTCTACTTATGTTGCGGCATTTGAAGACGGTGGCGTTGCGGAATCCAAGAAGAAGTCGTCCCCGCATGCTTATACTTTATGCACTTAATATCTCATTTAATTCAAGAAAGCCTAAAAGTTAAGTCTTCCGCTGTATCAAACTCTGAAGCTTTCAAGAATTACGAAGGTATAAGTATGTGGGACATGGCGTCACGAAGAGGCAAAGATCACAAGTGATGGATGCACGAGATCAAGGCAAGAGATTAATGCTCAAGATTGATATCAAAGATCACATCAGCATGTTCACCAGAAAAGAAAAAGAAAAGAAAGACGAAGACTACGAGCTCAAGACAAGCATAGTATGCTAGGTTTATTTAATTATTGTAACTTGGGTAATGCCCTTGTTTGGAGTGACCTCCCTTAGGGGGAGATTGTTGGAAATACGTTTTACGTATTAAGAAGGATCGGTCACTCCATTAATAGTCCATGTAATAGCTCGTAGTTTAGTTAACTTTCTTTATTTATTAAACAAGAACAAGCCTAGCCTACAACATGTGTAGGCCGGCCCAAATGTAAGCCCAAGCCCATGATAAGGGCTTGGGTATATAAACCCTCTCCTTTGATGGAGAGGGTGGTGTGGTTAATCATTTTTCACATAGTTTACTCTTGTTTCTCTCTTCTAGAATTGTGTTTAATCCACCATCTCTCTATCTTTTTCTCTCTCTAAAAACATAAGCAAGATTTACACTTCTACAATATATATATAAAAATTAAAAATAAAAATAAAAAAAATTATAAAATTAATAAAAACCAAAAAAATTTTCTTATTTTCTCTTCTTTTCTTTATTACTATATATACCCTTTAAAAAATTAAAAAATATTTTTTTCTTTTAGATTTTATTTTTCTTTAGCTATATATTATATAGTATATTATATTATAATACTTTCTTAAAATAAAATAAAATAAAAAAATATCACAAAAGCATTTCTTTCCTAAGATTTGCAACAAAAAAAATAATAAAAAAACGTAATTCTTTTCCTAAAGTATTACACCAAAAAAATGTACGTATATATATATATTTTCTATCTTGGTTTCTTCTTCGTTTTTACGTACATATTATATTCTCTTTTATAAAAATAATATCGTGACGAGTCAAGCCGATCCCGAGTATCGTGCTCTTGACATGGCTATGGATGATCGATCGATATTGGAGCAGTTGCAGTTTCATGACGAGGGATGTCTCGACGGTGCGATCGTTATACCGGATATCGAGGGTGAATATTTTAAGCTTAATCCGGATTTGATTAAGTTGATATCCGGTCGTCCTTTTTACGGATTTGAGGACGACGATCCTTACGCTCATATCCGTCAATTTCGTTCATACGCTTATACCGTCGAATACACCAATGTGTCAAAAGACATTATCCATTTACACCTTTTTCCTTTCTTCCTCGATGGAGCAGCCCGACTTTGGCTAGAAAAGGAAACACCACGATCTACTTTTACATGGGCTAATCTAGAATCAAAATTCTTAAATTAGTTTTACCCTTATGCTAAAACGAGAAAAATTCGATTGGACATTACTAATTTTCAAGAGTCTAATAATGAAACATTTACCGAGGCTTAGGAAAGATTTAAGGATTTAGTACGTAGTTGTCCTCATCATGGATTTTCGGCTTTTCACTTTATTGATTCGTTTTATAATGGGTTGACCCAATACAATCAAGATTCTCTTAACACGGCTGCAAGCGGGAATCTATACTCTCGGAGTACTAGTGAGGCTTTATTGATTATCGAGAACAAGTCTCAAGTATGGAGCAAGGCCGAAGTATCCGGTACAATGTCTATTATCATTAGGAGTGGCCCTCTTTTCTCATATACTCCGAGAGTTATTTATGAGCCATTTATTGATTCGGATGACCCCATTCTAGATGATTCTTCTAGTCCCCTTTCGCATGTGACTAGTGACTCTTCTCCTCCGAATTTTGAGGAAGAAGTAGTTATTGAGAAACTCACGATTGAGTTGACTCCCGACCCACCACAAATTAATGAAGGGTGTTTTGGGGATTTTAAAAATCAAAGCTTTCCAATTCAAGAAGATTTTCAAAATCATAACAATTTTCAAAGTAATAATCAAGGGGATTTTTAAATTCAACCATCATAAATAGACGAAATAGTTGAAATATTTGAGGAACAAAAGAGGATGATAAATGACCTTCATGAACAAAAACAAAGTCTTAAATATCAACTTTTAGAAGCTTTGAGAGCTCAATTTGAGGCTAACACCACTACTAGTAGTGATGTTCCCACTATGGATCCTTCCATCTCTCCGTCAATAAAGGAGAGACAAGGCCGTAAGACTATCATGAGTTTTACTCCCCTTCAGGTGTTGACACCCACAGTTACATTTAGCTCTCCTCTTTTCTCACCTTTTAAGGAAATTCCCGAGATTATACTTGAGCCTACATTGCCCATTGATGACCCTATTCCTTTAATTGATCATACACCTAGAGTTTGTGGAGTTAGTTTTTAATGAGGAGAACCCTATACTCTTAGAGATTGCTACCATCTTACTTAAAGAACCTTTAAAAGAATCTAATTTGGATGGTTCTCCTCATAGCCATTATCCGGATAGGAACGAGTTATCTTGTGATTCTGACTATACTTTTAGTTCTTTCTCGGGATCAGATGAGGATGACTCACCTATTTCGCAAAATATGACTTTTGAAAAACATGATAAGGATAATAATGATTTTTTGGATCCTTTACTCCTTAGTGATGATTTTTATACCCCCGAGTGTTGAGAGATTCCATCACGAGGATGCTTTTTATGATCCCGTCTTATTGGTTTTCTCAGATGAGCTTCATTGTGATCATGGTATTGATGAGAAAGCAAATGGATATTTAAAACTTGATATTGAAATTGATTTTGAAAACTCAGATTTTGACCAATTCACATTTGCCTCTTCACCAGTTACTTTTGATTCTACTATCGATTCTCTTCCACATCTCACTTTTAGTGAGGATGATGGTTTTCACATTCCCGAGATCGATGAGTTTCTTGATATTGATACACCCGTGGAGTACATATCCGGGTATTTTGATGTGGAGGGAGATATACTTTTTCTTGATGATTTATTACACGATGATACTAAACCTTCTCTCCCTCCCGTCCCACCCATTCCTAATGAGACCAAAGAAGTTGACACCGAGTTGTCTTGCTATTTTCCCATAAAGGGAACGGTATTTGATCCGGGTATACACATTTTTTAGCAATCTCAGTATCTTAATGATGAAATTAAAAGGAAAATTTTTTAAAAATTTTGATCATTGCCTTCTTACTATACCCTTCATTGTGATAGATTTTTGCTTAAAGGAAACCAAACTTTCTTATACTTGATTGCTATTGCCACTTTGGGGTCTATTTCTTTTAGAGATGGAAACTACGTATTTGAACTGGGTGGACTTTTATGGGGTTTTCCTTATTTAGGAGATTCTCATGCTTATCATTCTATCTTCTTTCTTATTTCTAATATGAAGGGCTTGTGGTTTTTCATTTGTTTCTCGTGTTTCGTTTGTGATGTGATTTTAGGTTTCTCATATATCAAAGACTCTCGTGTTCGTTTTCATCACATATCACTCGAGTTTCGATCCTTCATTTGAGACAACCGATATCCGATGATTATATCCTTTACTAACGCTTATTTTTATTGGCATAATTAATAAACGGCTTTTAATTATTTGCGTCATACCCTTTCCATGCTAGAATTTTGCATTTGACTCTTCATCTCTAGTAGGGGGTATTATACCCTTAGACTTAAAACATTGAGGATAATGTTTGGTTTTAGTATGGGGGGTATCTATCGATATGCTTTTCCTTTTGTTCGTTGTCTTCACGTACTCCGTTTTTCAAATATGTGCTTAAAATTGCATAATTTTTTTTCATATTTTATTAAGTGTTTTTGATAGGAATGTAAGCTTTCGGTTGGTGAAAATAAGAATAGTTCTTGACTCGACCGGTTTACCATAACTCATTCCTAAACCATGTAGACCTTAATTGGTTTATTAGGCTAAGCATCCACGAGTCTCATTATTTGAGATTTTAAATTGTGGAGAACGAGAGATGATAGAGTTAATAATAAGTTTTAAGGTTATTTCTTCCTTATATGAGTTTTTGTGGCTCTTTTTCCCCGCTTGTATATTTAATTGCTTAATAAATGAAGTTTTTTGCGGTTTAGGTTTGATATTTTAGCTCTTAACCGATTCTTTTATTTCCCTTGTAATTAAAGCGAGAACACTATAAGGGTGCCAGCGTCATTGACTTCCGACTAAGGTGGCTCATAACCACTAAGTAGGAGGTATTCAGACCATGGGATTTCGGAATTTGGCCTACTATATATATCAAAAATAAAGAAGAAAAGATTAAAACATGATCTCAAGGAGCCTTCGGGTGCGGGACATGTAGCACGAGCCTTGTCATTAGAGCCTTAGGGTGTATGGCATGATAAGTGTTTAATAAAAATTGCTTCATCATTATTTCAAGGAGCCTTAGGGTGTGGAGTGATGATGAATGTCAATTCCCTTGTTTATGGTTCAAGGAGCCTTAGGGTGTGGATCATAGATAAGGAGCATTTTTACATCTTAAAGAGCCTAAGGGTATATGATGCAAATTTGCTAAACCCCATTATAAAGTCAAAATAACTTTGGAGGAGTAAATAATAAGTAGTACTATTGGCCAAATTTTGAATCCGGGAATTTATTCCCTAAATCGTGTTAAATTATCCTTGATGTGGGCTTTCTTTAGTGTCAACAGTTTTTGAGGATGAGGTTAGGTTCTAAGTGTTGGGTTTACACCGTTTTGCCTTCATTTTTGGAATAATAATTATTAAATAAGTCAAATGAGCCTATGGGTAAATGACAATCCTTAAAATCTAGAGATGCAACTTAGGAATAATGGAGAAGGAGTTCTACACAAATGTCTTATATAAGTGGTCTTAACATGAGAACTTGTTGTTAACAATGATCTTGTTTTTGAGCTTGGCATGGAAAGAGTGAAAAGTCGAGGACGATGAACCTATTCAAATTTTGTGATCCTAAAAGTTATTTTTAAATAATGAAAGCGATACATTATGTCATTTACACATATATTATTAATAAAATGAATAAATGCTTTTAATAAATGAAAAACGGAGTTGCTTTATACTTTATTCTAGCATTGCGTGAGGACACGACAACGGTTTAGTAGGGGGTGTGATGTGACTCTAATTACACATCATATTTCCTCGTAAAATGTGCTAAAAACGGATACATAATCATCATAAATGCCAAATATATGTTTGTTTTGTTGTTTGTGCGTGTGCAGGTAAAAATATCAAATAAATCACAACAAATGAAGCCAAAGAGCCAAAACAGACACGAGAAATGGAAAGAGGGCGAAAAATTGAGTCCGGTGGTGCCTTCATATTTTAGTGGGCCGACCCAACACCATTTATATAGGTCGGACCGACCCATATTTATCTATCAATCAAATGCAGCCCAAGAAAGAATATATAGCCCATTTATGGTTGCAGGCCCGAAATAGATTGAAGGCCCGATTTGAATTGGAAGCCCATGACAGCCTTATCCATCTTCACATTGTATACGCATCTGATCTTTATTTTAGAAAAAAGTAGCGTAGGATAAAAAGTAGATCTAGTTTTTATTTTCTGTTCTTTCTTTTCCATTCTTGTTCTTCACTTTCCTTTTTGTTCCTTAGGTTGAGAAGTAATAGTATTAAATTAGTTTAATTTTCAGATTTAAATAAAATCAAACTCTCAGCTTCTTTGTTTTGTAATCGGTTACATATATTGTTTTTCTATTAAATCAAATTTATATTCTCAGTTTTATTATTATATCATTCGCAGCTTCTTCTTTGTATTACAAATTCAGTTTGAGTTGTTAATTATGGTGAATCGGAATATAAGGTGTTGATATTCTGGTTTATGATGAAGTTTTCGATTATTGATAGGGTACGGTACAATATTTTAGTTTTGATTTGAAGTTGTTCATAGATTCAGTTTTTGATTCATGAGGTTTAGTACTAGTTCCAGGTTCAAGTTACTGTTCGGTTTGATCTAGTTTCGATAAAATACTGTTCGTTTAAAATGCATGTTTTAGTTCTTTATCTTCAAGCAGTTAGAGTACTATCTGGTTCTATTTTGTTACGAGTAATTCGAGTGGTACAGATCTGCAAGATCTGTGGTTACTTTCGGTGTAGTTTTTGGTAAAGTAGTTTGAGCAGCGCTAAGGATCGGTGTAGCTCGTGGATTGGTTCAAGATTAATCCGTTTAGCTTCGAAACAAGTTTCGGTTAGTTTCGATAAAAGTTCCACAGCTTGGTTCGGTTTCGGTTCGTTCTTGATTTTATGTACTCGGTGCAGTTTTCGATATCAGTATTCGTTTCAAGTGTAGATTCAAATTCGAGCTCAGTTCAAATAGTTTTGTTTGATAGCATCGTCTCGCCATCAGCGGAGGCCCGGACGCGAGGTAGTTAATTTGTTAGAATTTTGCAATTAATATATCAATCTGCTAGTAGCTCGTTTGTAGTGTAACACTTGAGTATTCTACTTGTTCTGCTAGCTGTTTTTAAAGTTTCACATTTGTAGTATTAATCTTACTTTAATGGAGTAATAGTAGTGTAATTTGGCTGCAATTTATTCATGTTCTTGTTGAATGTTATGTAATATTTGATAAGCTGGTAAAACAGAATTATGGTCATAAAATTAGTTTAGAAAATAGGCCTATAAATAAGCTGTAGTTAAAGCATTTTAAAAAAATAGTCAGATAGAATTCAAACCATTTAATTTCAGTTGCATTTTTCATTTTCGAAATCCTTTAACCAAACCGATTGGGTCGGGACTTTTTGTTATTTCTGTTACTCGCTATATTTCCATCATCTCATAGCAAAATTTGTAAGTGGTTAAAATATCTTGGATTTTTTAGAATAAGTAAGCTTTTGTTAGATCAATAATTGGGCCTGCATTTTGTTATTAAGAAAAAGACTGCGTTTGGTTTCTTAAAAAAGGACATTTCATTTCATGGCTACTTTTATTTTGCAAGGAAAAGAAGGTTGTGTTGTTTTTTAGTACATTTCATTTCATTTCATTACATTTTCTTTTCATGTTTTATTTCATTACATTCAATTTTCAAGTTTTAAAAAAATAGACTTTAGTTTTAAATAAAAAAATATAGTTTTAATAAATAAATAAATAGAAAGTATAAAAAGTATAAAAAATTCATTTTTTTATTTTTAGAATAAATTTGGCATTTACATTTTTAGGATAAACTTTACATTAACATTTTTAGCATTTTAATATTTTGTTTGCATTTGTACTTTTATTTTCATTTAGCATTTTAATAAATCTTGTTTATATTTTACTTGCGCATTTAATATTATTACTTTGTGATTTTTACTTGCGGTATTTGCACTTTGTTTTTAGAATAGTACGTATACGTATATAGTATTTTTACTTTTTATGTTCTTTGTGCCATATAGTAATAAATACCATATACGCTTTTATTAACCAAAAACGAATTGATTCGAAACGATAAAATCTGATTTCAATTGGAGTCGAGTCGAGATGAAAAACGATACACTAAAAATTGCAATATTAGTGCCATCACGACAATGACTAATATGGACTCGTCTTCACCACCTTCGAAGGACCACGTCTTTGAGGCATCGACTTCTAATTCCATTGAAGTGCCTCCATTTCCTAGCCCAACACCCGTTGAGGCTAAAGGTTTCATCGACATCGATCCTCTTATTATTGAAAAGTCACCTAAGCATAGCCCTACGGCTTGTAAGACCATGGTTGTGAGTGCTCACATCGACTCTTTCTTTGATGATGACGATGGCGATTTTGCCGAGATTGATCACGTGCTTAAAAATCCAAATGCCATTTTTGAGGATTCTCCTAAAAGGACCTCTTTACATGGGAAGTACGATGATTACGAGTTTGATCCCTAGATTTAGGAAATTATCGAACGAGAGTTAGCTCTTTTACCTCCACTTCTACCTACGAGTGAGGTTGATTTTTCCAAAATTGAGGATGAACTTGATGAGTTGGAACGTCTTATTTTCGATGACAAACCAACTCACGTGACCAAAAATCCCATTCTCAAGGAGTTACCTAATCAACACTCCTCAAATGAGAATGACGTTTACCACATTCTTGAGGATCTAACTTATCAACGATCCCCACAAAAGAATGATGGTTTTGTGCTTGATCGTGATCTCTTCGAGAGAGTTTCTAAAATTCTCAATGAGGGGAATGAAAAACCTTGGTTTGAAAAACCCATCTATGATGAAGAAATCGATGAGATTCACGATCATGAGGATGACGAATATGTTGACACCGCGGGGGCGGTGTTCTTTGTTGATAAACGTTTTGAGAACTTATACAATCCACCACCCCCTAACCGCGTCATAAATGTAAGAATTTTTAGTGTGCCTAACATCGTCTTAGAAACGCCAAATATTTTTGACATAATTCAATCGGTTTTTCATAAAGAGTTTTTGAACGATGAAAAAGGAAAAGATTTTAAAATTGATTTAAAATATTTCTACAAGTTTAACTCTGTCATCACCGCGTTTTATGAGTGCTACCACCTCGTCTACTCCTTTTGACGAGCGTGTGTGTGGATTTAGTGTGGGGGAGCCCCTTATGTTCCCTCACATTTCTCCACCGAGGACGAGATATTCGATCCCGGAATTGCTTGTAAAGAGAAATCTCGGTCTTCCACCGATGCAATAAATGGAAAATCTTTTTGTTTGCTTGGTGTGAGTCTACCTCGAGTATCTCATTTTGTTGCCTTACCCATTGTCCCATCCTTCTATTTCTCACCTCTTTTCTTTGACCTCTTTGAGGTTTTGGCTTCGGTTGAAGTAGCGTTGTTTCGTCTTTCATCCGAAAACGAGGACGCAACCTTTGACCCCGGTATACGTTTATCGGGTTTTTAAAGTACTCCATGTACTTTTGGGCATTGTTAATCATGTAAGCCCCGCTAAAAATGACCAAACCATGATTATCCCTAAATGATCACATTTATGGGGATTCGAGTCGAGCTTTTGACTCGGTTATAAAAAAACAAGGTGCCTCGTGGGGGATTCTCATGCTTATCCTTGTAAATATTATTGCTTTTCTAATAGTGTAACGAGGGAACTTGTGCTCTTCCAACCTTTGTTCCATGGTTGTTTGTGTTGTGATTCATTAGGTTCATTGTAATCATTGAAGCCTCTCGTGTTCGTTTTACGGATCACTCGAGATTCGATCGTTGCCTTTGGAGATTCCGATATTCGATGATATCCTTTTATGTTCTAACGTTTATCTTATTAGCATAATTCATAAACGGCTATAGTTTATTCGTTTTACCCTTTCCATGCTCGAGATTAAGAATTCGACTTTACGTCTCTAGTATGGGGTGTCTCACCCCTAGAATCGAAACATTGAGGACAATGTTTAGTTTTAGTATGGGGGTGAGTAGATACTTCACCTTGCTTACGTCATCACGCAATCCAAATTCATCTTTTTGTTATTGTTTTATGCAAAATAAGGCTAAAAATGGCCAAATTTTAAAAAATTTCTAGTTTTTCATAAGTGGTTAAGACACGAATGTAGATTTTCCGATGGTGAGAATAAGAGTAATTTTTTTACTTAACCGTGCGTGTTGAGCACTTAGCTTCGATTCCTTAACTTTAATTAGGTTAAGTCTCTTAATTGAGGACGAGAAATGACAACGTTAATTATAAGTTATGTAATCTTTCACGATCTCATGTGTGGTAATTATTAGCTTTTCCTCCCAACGCTTGTAAATAAATAAATGCAATAAGTAAGGTCGTACGATTTAAAAGATTACTTAGCTTCTAGCCCAAGATCGTTTAAAAGTTGCTCATGTTCGAATAGAGTTCAAAGCCAAGGCATAACTTATTTTAGCGGGATGCGAAGATTGGAAAAGTTCCAAAAAGGCCCTAACAAGGCATGAGGACTCCATTTTGTTGCTAAAGATCCAAGATGATGTGAAGTATCATTATTCCAAAATCAATATGAAGGATCAAGACACACGACGAAAAGCAATATACTCCCCTAAAGATCATGGAGAAGTCTATCCAAAAAGACCCTAACAAGGTATGAGAATAAATATATCCAAGTCCGAAAAGGAGGCGGATCGTTGTATATCAAAATCCCAAATAAAGATTGAAGAAAAATGATGAAGTCGTGGTCCAAGTTTAAAGAATCTCTTAAAAACGTCAAGTGAAGAAATTCCATATATGAAGAAAATACCATTATTTCAAGAACGTCTTCCAAGATTCTAAATATGAAGTACATGCCAAATATCGGTTTGAGAAAGGTCTCAAATCGTGAAACAAGTTATGCCAAGATATGAACTTAAGGAGATTACGAGAAGCCGTTTTAAAAGATCGTGTCCTTTAGCTAACTATTAATTAAATCGTCCTACTTTATTTTTGGCCCTAAAAAATATCGAAATAAGTCAAATGCATCCTCGTGATCATTAGGACAAAATAAAATATAAGAGATACACCTTAGGAATAAGAGAGTCTAAGTACGTAATTAACACTCACCAGTAATGATTGTTTTGCTAACTTATAATGACAATGATCTTGTTTCACGCTTAGCATGGAATTGGGTGAAAATAGAGGATGACGAACTTATCTCTATGAGGCATTCACGTGTTCTTATTCTATGATCCTAAACGTCCCATTTTGCGATGAAAACAATACATTATGTCTAAAACGCATGTAGTAGTTTATTTAAGTTTATGTTTTCAATAAATGTCACCTGAAAATGAATTTTGGAAGTGCTATGATACTTAATTCTAGCATTGCATGGGGCACGGCAATGGTTTAGTATGGGGGAGTGATGAGACTGCAATTATACATAGTCTCATCGTCCAAATCGGGCTTAAAACGCCTATAAATGTCATAAAGTACCCAAAAATATGCTTGTGTTTGTTCATTGTGTATTTTAGGTACGGCATGAAATCAACAAAAGATCACAAGATTCAAGCAAAAACGAACACGGGAAACGAAGCCGCATAAAGAACCGGACCCGAATCATGATTTTCCAATCAAATCCTTGAAGTTTGAAGATTTGTCAAAGATTGGTCACTCATCTTTTGAAGACTTGTCATATTATACCCTTGCGAATCTCATTTATTGCATTTAAGTCCCTAATATTTCAAGATATTACACTAATAGCCCTTGAAGAATTCATTTAATACATGAAAAGTCCATATGCAAAGTTTATAACAAGCATGTGCCAAAAATGACAAGTGATGGATACTTGTTATAAAGGGAAATGAGTAATATGTTGTGCAAACTTGCTATGACCATTTTATGGGAGTATAGGGGGCAAACTTGCCCAGACATGGAAACCTCACCAGCCAACCATAGCATTCCACATCACCACCTCCAATCTGTCACATCCCACTTATATTTTTTAAAACGGTTTGTTAATTAATATTTAGTGAAGGGAAACACAATCTTTTCCCCTAAACCAGATTTAGCGTAACTATTCACCCTTCACCATAAACAGACAAACCCTAATCCTAATCACCTTCATAACAAAGGGGTTTCCCCCCTTATGCTCCAGAAACACAATTTACCTTTCACTAAACCTATCCCACTCACAAAACTCACGTCCCCTTCACCCAAGTGACCCCACCAGTGTCTCCTGCTTCCCCTAAAATGGCAAAACTCGAATATTGACAGTAAATCAAAGGACCACAGCTCATACTTCCTCCCAAAGCCTCCAACGAACGTTCAAGATCATCTCAACAACCTGGCACATCAGCATCAATCACATGAGGACATTTGACCAAATTCTAAACTTGGAATATTCGAAGAATTATGCTAGGGCATTTTAGTCAGTTTGATTACCTAGGGTTTATGTTACTAGAAACTTTAGTAGATGCTATAAAAGCTATGTCGACTTGTGACAAGCTTCTTGTTCTAGATTTTTCTTGTAAACTTTTTATATTAAATAATTAAAGTGGTAGTAAAACCTTGCAAGAATTCTGAGTTCCCATTTACTGTTTTCTTTAAGTTTATGCAAGTTAATTTTAGATTTTACCAAAAGTTTTCATTGTTACAAAAAAAATATTTCTTTTAAAAATTTTGAATCCTTAAGCTAATTGGTCAAGGACACTTGGCTTTCATATTTTGGGATTATAGGGACTTATAAGTTTTTTTGTTGACACCAAAACAAGTTTAATCAAGTTTGTATAATTCTTGTTGGTTGGTACTTAGTGTGGCAGTGGAAAATCTGTTTCCAAAAAGCTTTTCTCCTTCACCCTTGTTTTGTTTTTCTCACCCTTTACTGTTTCATAAGTTATTTGCAACCTGACTTGACACATCAGCTTGTAAAGTAGCTTATTGAGGTTACTTTTGTCTCTGGGTTTAAGTTGTGATGTGCAGGTACCTTGCCAAACATATTATTCCCTTTTCCATTATTTTTTAAGACATATGATACACTTTGGTCTGTTGTAGACCAGCCAACAAGAGTCCTCTACACATCCTTCATAAGCTCCAAATAAAGAAAAGGAGAAGGCATTCAGCTGTGGTAAGGCTTGAACCCTCTTTTACTTTTTTGTTAGTTTATGTTTTTGTGTGAATTTTTCATGACTGTATTTGAGTTTGAGTATTGATTATGTGTTTTGTATTGTTAGTTTATGATTCAAGAGTGGTTTGATGCATGTTTAGTTAGATATCAGTTGGATTTTAGTTGATTGTCAAAATTTTCTTTGTTAAAATCTTGTTATCAGGTTGTTAAGGGGTGTTTGGGTTATAGGTCTGGATTTGTTTTGAGTGACAGCAAAACCACCATTCCTATTGGTTCATACTTTAAATTGCCTAGTAATATAGTGGGTAGGTTCTTTCAGTTTGGTAGTGTAAGGGAATAGAAATTGCAAGTTCATCAAAAATCTGCTTATTAAATCAGTAGGCTTTAAAGATCTGGATTTTGATTGTCTTGACTTGAAATCTTGTTTTTAGTTAGATTGCATGTTAATCTAGGCTTGTATGTTGTTGCGTATGAATTTGGAGTGCTAGGGTGATAGTCTTGTAGGTCCAAATCTCACTTATGTGCTAAATAGATCAGCAATAGGCATCAGACTTGCCCATTTCATGTTTTGTAATAGAGTAACTGAAATTGCTCATTTGTGTATTTTTCTTGTATTGGACTTTGTTGTTTTTTGCTCATTCTTGACTCGCCACACTCCACTGAGTATGGGGTGCCCTTTGTTCCAACAACCAACAACTAATCAAGCTTAAAAGTTAAAACGACCATTTCTTAGTTTCAGTGATAGAGCAGTGGGAAAAAGTTCCCACTGCTAGTGCATTTCTACCCACTGTTGGCGTAAAAGACAAAAACCACCAGCAGTCACTATCGGCTTGTCTTCTTTTTTGTCTTTAGTTGACAATTTTTGGTCTTTTTCATATCTTTCAATTTTCTCATGTTTGTCTATTTAAGTTAAGATTTTTCATAAAGTTATTTTTATTTTTCTGGTTATTTTTGTATTTTTTTAGCATTTGTTCAATTTTAATTAGTTTTATTATTAACTGTTTTTGTCTTTTAGTGATAAAGTTGTGTTTTTAATTTTTTTCAATTTTCCTAGTTTCAGTAAGTTAATTTAAGATTTTCAGAAAAGAAAGTTTTTATTTTCCATTATTTAGATATTTTTTAGCATTAATTTAAGTTAAAATTAGTTTTTAAATAAACTATTTTTGTCTTATTAGGGTAAAAATTACTTTTTCCAACTTTTTCATTTTTCTGTAGTTTAGATAAGTAAAATAGGGTCTTTGAAAAAGTAAAATTAATTTTCTCATTATTTAATTATTTTTTATGATATTTTAGTTTAAAAAGTGTTTTTAGCCATTTAAAAATAGAAAAATAGTTTTAAAAATTTAGGAAAAATACTTTTTAGTGTTTAAATAATATAAGTAAGATATTTGTTTGATAAAATAATATTTTGGCATTTTGTTAATTATATTTAATTTTAGGGCTTTATTAGCATTTAAAATTGAATATTTAATTAATAAAAAGTTTTAAAATTTATTTACTGAATTTTTATTCTTATTTATATTATTTTAGACTTGGTTTTATTTTTAAATTGCTTTTAGATTTAATTTTTAATTTTGTCACGTTTTACGTATTTACGTCACTCGTCGTATTTTAATCGTAATGTAGCTCGTCTTTTAATTTTCTCTTCTCAAACCCAAAAACGACACTAATGCAAACTTTATTTCTATATAATTGGCCTAATACACATACACCTCCTTCGAGAACGAACTCGCACTTATTCGATTTGTCGGTTTTCCTAAATCGTCGAATTTAATACTTGCCACGGTTATTTGTTTTTCTTAAAACAAGTTACTAAAATACATACATCACTCACCAACACTCATTCTACTCTATAAATACCCCAGTTCTCTTTCATTTCTTGTAATGTAGCTAAGTGTGAAATTCACACACACTTAGATTTTCTCTCTCAATTCAGTTAGAATATAGAAGTTATAAACTTCTCAAGTGTCTGACAAACACTTGAGGTAGTTTGTTAGTTAGTTGATACAGTTGTAACCGTTTCTCACCATTAATGAAAGTTTCAAGTTCATTCACTCAAATTCCTTCTATTTCACTACTACATTCTTACTATAAATTTTTACTTGTTGATTCCATTGATCACACTTGATCAATGGAGTGTGTTCGATGATTTGGAGTGCCTAGTTTGTGATCAGAAGCTAACCAGCTCACATCCATAGCCATTGTTCTTTGATCAGACTTAGAAGCAGATTAGATTAATGATGATGATGGTTGATCATGGTGTGTAGCTGATTGTAGATAGTTGATTGGGTGGTGGTTAAAGACTAGTGAGCTCAGCGCTCATTTCTCCATCAAAGGAGGCCTAAAGCTAAAAAGTGCTCATTTCTTCTTTAGTTTTCCTCTAAACTGCAATTGCCATGCTCATACTTAGATTTAGAGTTAAAATTCTTGCTAATGCATGCTACATGTTCTATTCTAGCTATTTGATCTGTTTTAAATGATTGTTAGCATAATATGATAGCTTTTCATAGATCTTATAGCTTAACATTGTGCTTATCAGTTTAACTAGTGTTTGGTACTAGTCACATATCTTAATCCAGTTGATAAAAGTTGTTGTAAGGGGTTAGAATTCACTCAATAGTTGTTAACAAGTAAGACTGCAAGTTTTTGTAGTCAAATATAAGGTCAAACAGGCAAAAGGTACTTCAAATACTTTGGGTCATATTTCTTGCAAAAACATGCCTTTTTCAAACCCTTGCCAAATCTTTGTTATTAGGCGTTAGAGTGTAATTCTTGTTTCTGAGTGTAGCGTATAATCCTAGCTTTCCAGTCATATAAGGTAGATTACACAGTTCTCATTGATAAGCTAGAAATAAGCCCTAGAATAAGCCTCTTAGCAATTGCAAGTTTATGTGATAAGTACTAATCTGTTTTTCATTATCTGCTTATCCACTTCATAAAACTAGTTATTTTTTTCCACATATCATATGTAGAAGCTAGGAAAATAAGTTTTAACCAAGGTCAAACTTGGTCAACGCTGGTCAACTCTTGGTAAACATAAGCCAAAACAGCTTATTTGATTTTCCACCTTATTCTATGAAGCTTTTTGAGATTTTCTTGGATAGGTCTTCATTATTTGGCCTATTGAACTTGTTTTGAGCATATCAGCCTTAATGCTTAATCCAATAAGTTGTTCTCTTAAAAAGTGCTTATTCAAAAATAGCTTATTTGGCTTTTAGACCATTTCAGCCAAATTCCTTGATACTGACTAGGTATATTTGGATTACAAGTCTTTTGAAACAAAAATCAGCTTAATTGGTGGCTTATTGCTATTGCTAGAGCTTATTGAACTTAGTAAGCCCGTTTTCACTATAAGCCTTGTTTTAATTGCAATTAAGTCCCTAGATTTTAGGAAAGTGTTTAATCTGTTAAAAATAGTATTAACTCTTTAGGGTTTGCACTTAGGTCCCTGGATTTAGCTGTTTTTTGCATTTCAGTTTGGTAGTTTGGAAATTGTTACATTTTTAGTTACAAGTTTATTATAATTCCATTTTCAGTCCTTCAAGTTTCTATATTTTCATTTTCAGTCCTTATACTTTTGTAACATTTACATATTGAGCAATTTTATACTTTGTGTATTGATTACTTGTACATTTAGCAATAAATGTGGTATGTGCACTTTTTTTAGATTAGTACGGTTACGTAGTGATACTATTTTAACTTTTTACGTGCTTTGTGAAATTAGACCTAGATTACCAAATCATTACAATCTAACACCAAAAACAATTTGTGAACTTGATTTCTTTTGGACAATCAATTCGTATTGAGTTGGGAATTACGAACTAAAAAGACAAATACTATGGGTTAATGCTTGGACTCATGTGGTGGAGAAATTCAAAAAAAGGTTGGCCGATTGGAGAGCTAAAACGATGTCGATTGGGGGACGTTTAATATTGCCGGTTCTTGGTAGCTTGCCTTTGTATTATTTTTCGATGTTCCGTGAGCCTTTGAGTGTCATTAAAAATCTTGAGAGAATTAGAAAAAATTTCTTTTGGGGTGGGTCGGGAGATAGGAATAAGATATCTTGGGTCAAATGGAGTTCAATTTTATCTTCATTTGGGAATGGGCAAAAAACTTGGATTTGATAGGTAAATAATGGTGGAGGTTTAGGAATGAGAGCGGGAGATTTTAGGTTAAGGTAGTCAAGAGTATTCATGGGGATAGTGGGGGTTTAAGGGGCGGTAGGGCTTTAGATAGAGGGTGATTGGAGGTGGGGTTTGGGGTGATATTGTCAAGGGTGGTGAGGAGATCGATGGGTTGGGGTAGATTTCACGTCTTCATGTTTTGGGGTTTTGGGGGATGGGATGGATATTATATTTTGGATAGATCGATGGTTGGATAATCGGAGGCTTTGCGATAGATTCCCTAGGCTTTATCATTTAGATAAGATGAAGGAGGTTAGTGTGTTTGATAGAGGCGGGTGGGTCGATATTAGGTGGGTGTGGGAATGGGATTGGGTTAGAAGCATCGGCGGTCGGGTAAGTAGGGAGTTTGAGGATCTACTAGATGTTTTGCAACATGTTGCGGTTTTTAATAATTGTAGGGATCAATGGAAATGGTCGCTTGTTGAAGATGGAGTGTTCACGGTCAAAGAGCTCTCAAGATTGATTAAGGAGAAGATTTTACTCTCGGGCGATGGAGGCCAAGAAACGCTTTGGAACAAGTTGGTGCCTAAGAAAGTTAACGTTTTAGTATGGAGGGCTCTAAGAGGAAGACTCCCGGTTCGTTTAGAGCTAGATATAAGAGGTATTGACTTGGACTCGGTTTTATGTCCAACTCGTAATAATATTTTGGAGTCGTGTGCTCATAGCTTGATCTCTTACGATTTTGCTATGAGTGTGTGGGATAAAAATTTTAACTGGTGGAAGGTGGGGAGTGTTAACGCTTTCACTATTGATGAATTTTTTTCATCTAGTGGAAACGTTAATATTCCCATCCACCTTTCTCGTGTTTGGGAAGCGGTTATCTAGACTATCGGGTACTACATATGGAAAGAAAGAAACACTCGGGTATTTGACAACAAGGTATCTAGTACAAATAAAATTATGCAAGATATCCAAACGAAAAGTTTTGAGTGGATTTCGAGAAGATCAAATAAATATAAAGGGATAGATTGGCAACAATGGTTATGGGACCCGATAGCAATTCGAATACATTAGTAGTTTTTTTCATTCTATGCTCTGAGCCTTTGTGTGGCTGTGTGGCGAGTTGGTGTTCACTAGAAGTGTTAAAGTTTGTGTGTCTCTTTAACGGGTCTGCTACATCTTTGATGCAGGCGATCTTATATGTTTTGTTGGGTTTGCTGCAACTTGATGCAAGGCGTTTTTTTATTGGTTCTAGGTTGTGGGCCTGCTGCAAGTATTTTACCTCAAGGGAATCTGCTATTGATTAAAATTGGGTCTGCTGCAAGCAAGGTTGCAGAAATCGCTAGTCGCTAGTGAGGCGGTCGACGACATTCGAGGCGGAATTCATCTAGGCGGATTGGATTTTATGTATATAAATATTATAAATAATATGTATGACATAAAAAATACTTCTAATTTCAAATAATTCGAAGTTCTTGCAAAATAGACAAATAAAACATAACCATTTAAGTGCTGAAAACTGCAAACGTGAGCATATATTTCAATTGGTTCCAATTTCATACGAAAAACTCATTACTTTATGTTTATAATCATTCGTTTATCTCTTATTTAAGATGTTACGTTAAAATAAATATGGGCACTATATATTAGAAAGAAAACCCTTAATTTTTTGTAAAACAATATTTACTTTTTGATGACTTTGTTGACTTTTTTGACCGCCTAACTCCTAGGCGCCGTCTAGGCGGAGTATGACCGCCTAGTGTAACACCCTCATAAAGCGGGTATCACAGTGGTGGATCGATGAGCAAATAGCTTACAAAGCACAGATCATAATTATATGATTTTTGAAATACAATTGATGTAACCATTGAATTGGTACAATCATTTAAATCGTTGAATAACATTTGTTATGAATATCCCAGTAAAAGATAATCCCCCGTCATTTTTATGCTCCTAAATGATGCTCAATCCATGCTCAAATAATCTTGCTAAATAACCTGGGAAAAACATGCTTAAAACAGTCAACATAAAGTTGGTGAATTTACAGATTTTAACAATTAATTAGTTTGGACATACAATAATCATAGAAGTAATAATGCACAGAGCATTATTACTAAAATTTAAATAACATTTTTTTATTATTAGAAACCGAAGCTTAACTCCATAGTCCTCAACAGATGAGGACGTAGTGTCTTACAAAAAGACACCCCTTTCTAGTTCCAACATGGTATACGTTTGTTGTCCCGGCCAAGGCACAGTGAGCATGACTCACCTAGACGGGGATGATCAATCCCTAATAGATCTATTTATAACATTCGGGCGATTTACAACAATTTAACAGTTTCAATAATAATCAATCATAGTCAAGTTTATACAATCCAGTTATGTCCAATATATGTTTGCATATTTTCTTTCTCAAAAGGGAAAGTTTTATCAAAGTTTAAATGGGGCTGTAAACTCACCTGATACAATCGTCACAATAGTTAATAGAGAGAACGAACGTCAATCAAGAATAAATGTCAACAATCGATACATGATCATACGAGACCTAAAGATAACGAGGCGCGTCTTAGGCTTGAGACAAGAAATAAATCGTACATATATATAATAAGTATGTTTTAATAAGTTCTTGGACATTGCATAAGTTTTATGATTCTTTATAAAACTTTTAGGTTAACACTTAGTCATTTTAAGTGAAAAATCCAAGTTGACACTTTTAGCCCATCTTAAGCCCAATAGTGGTCCACTACCCAAGTATTTGACTTAAGTCCATTTTAAATTCAGTATACTACTCTAAGTTGGTTATAAATCTCAGGTCCAATAATGACCCAATAGCCATTACAAGTGTAAGTAGGGCTTTTATGGCCCAAGTCCACTTTGTATAGTTTTTGGGTTCTAAAACACATCACAACCACTTACACTTAATATTTCACGGTGGTCGGGTCTCGGGTCATCTAGTCATCAGTATATAAATAAGTCCAAGATCCCCAACAAGTGACTCCTACCACGTCGGTTTATATAAAAATCATCACATTTTACGTTAATGAGTTATAATCTGTTTATTATAATTTTCCCGACATGTCCCGCTAATTTTCTCATATCTCTTGAACCGTAAATCATCTAAGTGTGTTCTTTTTACCAAAACCATTTTTAACTCATATACTATACTGATTATAAGTCTAATTACCCCAAATTTATACTTACCATAGCTAATGCACAAATTTTATCACTTAGAAGAGTTGGCTGTTTTTGGGCAGCCAAACTCGTTTTCACTGTTTTGGTCGCCATTTCCAAACCGTAAAGAATTGGTAAACTATCCAATTGATTCTACTTGTTCATGATTTTATATACAACCTACAGTTCTACCTTTTTCAATGATTCTGAGTTCTTATATGAGAAAACAGTCCGTGAAGACAGTATGTTCAGATCTGACTAGTTTTCACTATTTTGGCCACCATTTTCAAACCGTAAGTGATTGGTAAACCATCCAATTGATTCTAGTTCTTCATGATTTTATCTACAACTTTTAGTTTTACATATTCGTAGGTCAGTTTACAAATTTTACGAGAAAACAGTCCATCAAAACAGTATGTTCAGATCTGGCTAGTTTTCACTATTTTGGTCATATCTTGCTTTCTATAATTCGTCACGGGACGAGCCACCCGGGGAATTAATCACAAAACAATTATCTATCTTATAATATAAGTTTTCAGTATCCCAAACCTACTGATTTCTACATGAAATCTGTTTTTGCTATGGTTCAAAATCGTTATAAATCAAATCGTTAATAGGGTTTGTTTAGCTTTATTTTTAGTGTTCAAAATTTCATATACAATGTCCCAATACTCATTAATCCATTTCGTGCATATATATATATATATATATATATATATATATATATATATATATATATATATATATATATATATATATATATATATATATATATATATATATATATATATATATATATGTATATATATATATATATATATATATATATATATATATATATATATATATTCGGAATATACATAAGGTCAAGAAAATAAAATGAATGATAAATAAGAACGAGATGTGGATCTTACGAGGCTTTATCAAAGTCGTGGTACTAGTGAGTGATGCATGCAAGAAAACATCCAAGATCTTGTCAACACTTGATGTAACCACCATGCATGGATAGATCCGGGCTAGATCTACATGTTTTACTTGATGCATGTATAGATCCACCATGGAAATAAAAAAAAATCTTGAAAGTTGATGCATGTAGGAGATTTTCATACTAAAATGTAGATCTTGAGATTTCCAAGATGGGTCTTTGATTAGATTTTGAAGATTCAAGCTTGATCATCAAACTTTTGATGATCTATGGTGTTAGAAGCTCACGAAAAAAGAAAAGAAAGAAAGAAGGAAAGATAGTTTTTGGTGTGTGTATGTTTTGTGTGAGAGAAATGAAGGGTATGAGTAGACAAAGCCCTTATATAGGGTGAGAGGAAGTGTGACAAGTGTCACTCACTTAGACTTTGTCCAATGAGAAGCAAGAAGGTAGGTGGACATGATGGACATGTGTCACCAACCTAGAGTTGGCCCAATGGGGAAGTGAGGTATGTTGGTGGCTTGTCTAGTGGGCCAAAAGAGTTGTTGGGCTTTTTAAACTTCTTATTGGGCTTATTAAGCCCATTACTATCCAAAGTTTAATAGTTGGGCTCATAAGGCCACAAGTGGGCCTAAAGTGTAACTTGTATTACAACTTTCGTTAATACACGGTTCGGGTCACGTTCGAGGTTTACGAATTTTTGATTCATCTTACGAGGATTTCGTAATTGATCCAAAAATCATTTTTCCAATAAAATGGAGTATTTATATGACGTATAAATACGAAAAACGTGTTCGTTTATTTAAACGACAAGTATTTGTCATTTATCTTTTGTATAACGTAAGTATTGTTTTAGTAGAAATACTTCTCATTTAATCATTCCGTAGATAAATGTAATATTAAACAATTTAATCAAATTGTTTATCAAGTATTTCTCGACAATAATTTATGTAGTTAAATTATTGAATTGTCGGTACGCGGTTTGTATGACTTTTGTCAAATTTTCAAATCCGATGATTTTTGTATGGTTCAAAAAGGGTTTTTGAAACATACTTCATTATTATTTAATGAACGAAAAATCTCGGGTTTTACACCATCCACGTGCCACCTTGAGTTTCGTCCTCGAAACTCGATTACTATTACTAGGTTGAGAAATGATCTAGGATTATTGAGTAGACTTTTATTACATTTTTCTCATGGTAAAATCATGGATTTCACAGCACTGCCCCGTTATTTTAGCTTCGTCCTCGAAGCTATTAAAAACTTTGTCATCTGTTAGGGTATAGATGTCATAGCTCTTAAGGGTTCGTCTTAGACATGCTTAGAAACGAATGGTGCCAATAATGTAAAGAGATATTTATTCGGATTGTTCTATAAGTCCGATCGGGCAGTATCTGAGTGATGCTACCATTACGGATGAACAGAAATCAATGCAAAGAGATCTTTATCCGAGTCGTTCTTATACATCCGATTGAGAAGTATTTGGATGCTGCTAACAATCACGGATGGACAGAATTATCCGAAAGTGTGGCCTTCAATTTGACAAAGCGGTAGATGTTCTCAGAACAAATAATAACAATTTAGAGAGGACACTCTAGGAGGTTGTCAATTAGGAAAAGTCGGGGTAGGGTTAACTGCATTTAGTTGGTTAAGCTCACGACGATTGGTGTTCATCTAGAAACCTACAAGCCAGAATTTAAGGTCGGAGAGGGTTCCAAAACTGGACATGATGATCTTGTTCAAGTTCGGATTGCTGCTTTGGACATGAGCCAGGAGCAGAACATGACGGACGTCCACAGCCTGTTGATAGCAGGCCAGGTGGAGTACACTGCCATGCATGAGCGCATAGACTTACTCTCTCTTGGACCATATGGGTAAATACCCAGATAGCACGAGGTTATTGGGCCACGAGGCCTTGCAGTGGTTGTTGGAGGAGAACTAATACCTCCATTGGCATAATCACACCTTGGAGGGGGGGCCTTCAGCATAAGACCCACACTTCTCTTACTGCACAAGGGCAGTTCTTGTCTTCCTTCTTTGATCCTGCAGCTGTTTGTCACGATGGAGTGACAGCAGAGACCGCCTACCTTCGAGGAGGCATTGGCATACTGCGGTCCCAGATGTTGATTGCACTCAGTTTGCTTAAGGAGTCCGGATTGGCTTATAGAGGTATTGCAGAGTACCCTGTCGGCACCTGCAGCCTTACCAGCCCTACCAGTACCAGCCATATCTAGCAGACCTGCTGGGCAGGATTTGAGTAGATGTACTAGATCTTTTGTTTACCATGATAAGCTTTCGGGTTGTATTCAAGCTATCATGCACAATTCACGAGTCACTTAGAAGTTTAAGAAATCATTCGCCAAATCACAGTAAGTCTTGTGATGATACATTGTAAAGGTAGTTTATTACAATATAGTACGATGAATGATAACGTTAATGAAGTCGGTGACGTGTGTAGAAACCCAAATCTTTGGGCTTTTTCACCACCCCGTTATTTTAGTTTCGTTCTCGAAGCTAAAGATGAAGTTACTTGTTCAGGGAACAAGTGAGGGCACTTTTCCTTAAACGTGTAATCTTGTGAACTTAAGTTTTAAGTTTACAAGGTTAGGTTGACTAGGACAAACTCGTCTTAAGTCTTGGTTTTTCTTAGATGTGCCTCTGGGGCCCCAATGTGTCTTGATGAGCGTAGATAACAGTTCATTAATGTTACTACTAGTTATTCAAGAGATTTTTAAGTCTATTAAGCTTTAATAGGCTTATGCGATGTCAAGTTGGAAATATAGTTTTGGCTGGTACCGCTCTTGCGTCAACAATTTTCACGCGAAGGGCTTCCCGATAGACTTCTAGCATGTGGAAGGAAACATTAGCTTGACACCAAGCTTCTCTTAGTGATAAGGCTAAGATTATTATTGGTGTTACTTGGGTAGGAAGTTACAAAGAATCTGCTTCATTTGTGACTGAGTTGGGGTATAAGTTGCATGGAGAAGAAGTACTTCAAATGATGGAAATCAAAGAAGATACCAAGAATAAAGAAGTGTGCATCTTGTGTGATGCTGGAAGGTTGTACGTTCAATGTAAGTGGTCCAAAATTTGCACAAATTTTGACTTCTAAAAGGGAGAAGTCATTCATTTCAAGGCTAGTTGGACAATGGTATTGTCGAACTAATTGGATCCGAAGAGGAAAAAGATTGTCCAAAAGAGTTTTGGACATCAAATAACGCTTTTTGGGTGATGACGAACATAACCCTACAAAATACACCCATTGAGAGTTGGGCATGTCTTTTATGCTTGGGTTTGTCTTCCTCGTCGACTTAAGAAATGTGGGTTAAGAAGATAGGGCATCCTCTTACCAAGTATTTCTGGTCTTCGGTACAAGAGATGACACTAAGTCTAGTGTCAAACAGTATGTGTTACCATCACCTCGAATGATCGAAGTTTCATTTCTCAATTGCAAATGAACCAACTTTCTTTTATGTGACACCCCAAAGGGGTCAAATGAAACAGAAGTGGGCACTCCCGAAAAGGGTTCAAAATGCAGCGGAAAAGAACTCTCCCTGAAAGGGATCAGATGTAGCGGAAAGTAGGCACCCTCAAAAGATTCAAATGCAGTGGAAAATGGAAATTTATAAAGGAATCAAATGCAACGGAAATGGACGTCCCCTAACGCGGTCGAATGCAGCGTAAATGATATTTGGGCTAAGGATAAGCCCAAAAATCAAGAGCACAATGCTATGATCCAAAAGAGATGAATACGAGTCTTCTTAGGTTTCTAGATGGTGATGTAATAACGATAAGATATTACTAGAGGAAATCACGTGTCAAGGAAGGATACTTTACATAGTCGGATACATAAAATAATATCAATAATGAGTTATGTCGAATACATTTAAGCCCATGTGATTATAAATTTCTATTTACATCGACAAGTGAAGAACAATGATAATCTTTGTAAAACACGGGGGTTGATATTTTCTAGAGAGAGAAACTTAGAAAGAGAAATAAGAGAACTTTGTTATATTGAAAACATGAAATGAAAACAACCAACACCTCTTTCCATGGTGGAAAGAGGTTTAAATACCCCAAGTCCTTAATGGACTTGGGCTTCCGGCCCATGAACATGCTCATGGGTCGGGCTATTTAATATATGAAACTTAACATTACTACGAGCCTATAACTACATTGTTGGAGTGACCGAGACTTTCTATATACGTAAAATGTATTTCCAACAATCTCCCCCTAAAGGGAGGTCACTCCAAATTTACAAAGTCCTAATCTAGCATGTTAGATCTAGTTCTTGAGCTCGTAGTCTTCTTTTCTTTCTTTTTCTTCCTTTTGTGAATATGTGTTAAATAATATCAGCCTTTTGCTTAGAACACGTTCTTTTGGCCTTTCACGTGCAGTCTTTATTTTCTTGTGATGTTCGCCTCTTTGTGACTTCATGTCCCACACACTTATCCTTTGTTGAATTCTTGAAAGTTTCAGAGTCGATACAGCGGAAGACTTTTAGTTCATACTTTCTTGAATTTGATGCAGAAGGAATAAGCATGTGAGGACGTCTTCAACAGGTACACCGCAACGCCACCGTCTTCAACAGGTACACAGCAACGCCACTATTTTCAACAGGTACACAGCAATGCCATCGTCTTCGAATGCAGCAACATAATAAGACACGAATAAAATGGCTTTGACATTTTATTCTAATTCGGTAGCATTTTACCTCCGGTCGGTGAAGACCGTTGGACGATATTAGATATCGTACCCGTGATGGATAGTTTCAATTAAGTAACTTCCTGACAGGATTTCGCGGGTAAACCTGTTCTCTTTATTCGATCATCCAAAGCTGACTGCGAACATAAAGAGTGAATCATTTGGATTAAAAATCCTTATGATTGAAGCCGTTAATTCATGAAACCTGGAACAAGTGAATTTCAATTAAGATTTCCACCATCGTTGCTTTCCAGTTATCACGAGCTTAATTCATAAAGAATCTTGCACGTCACCTACCAAGTGCTGTTTGATGTTAACACTAGAAGGATTTCCACTCGACACTATGAACACTAAAGAGTGTCACTCTGAGTGTTCTGGCAAGATCATATGATAATGCGTAGAGGCCTGGAACGAGTTTAAGTTCAATTAAGAATTGAACTACTGTTTCTTTCCAGTTTTTCACAAGATTGGTTCTTAAATAACCGCACGTGTAACCTACCATGAGCTTGTTTGATGTTGGCTCAAGCAGGATTTCCATCTTCATTGTAATACTTGCGTATTACTCGGATGTTCTGGCAATATTACAAGAATACTGCGTAGGACTCATAAAAATCTCTTACTTTTCACAGTGTGTGAGAAAGCAAGGAATAAATGGAAAGTGTCCTAATGAGACTTTTGATGATCTCGTGGCTCTAGACTCGATAGTGCGTTTTGATTTAGTGAGCGATGGCTGGAGAGGAGTGCCACCTTTTCAATATCAGTCTATTGGGAGTGAATAAACCAATAGATAACATGTTGATCTCCGTGTGATTAAAACAAATACCTTTTCAGAGATATTTGAGTTAGCTGGGAAGGGTTGTGCATTGCATCACTGGGTCCATGATGTCTTTCTTCAATATCGAGAATCATTAACAAATGATCTCAATAGCATATGTATTGACCCGGTTTCTGCCTAAAGTTGTAAGGAGGGCTTCTTTCTTTACACCCTTTATCTTTACATTTCTTTTTCATTCTTCAACCCCTTCAGTACTTACCAATACATCATTACTAGCACCTTGTTGTGATTGTTCCAGTGCTAGCATCAGTAATTAGTCGGTACTCTGCTACGTTCACAATCTTTCTCCATCTTTCCTAGGACTTCTAATTCTATCTAGGGAATTGTCCTTGGGAAGATTCCATCGGCTCTGATGAATCATTGGACTAATACCTATTCCTACCACCCTTTTGTCACCACATCCGTCGTGAATAAAGCGTGTTTTGGTAAAGTATAGTCACCATGAAAAATCCTTGAAAATCACTTAAGGTACTTGTGATATTGAAATCAAGAGTTTTGTACCTTAAGTGTTTTTTTCATCAAAAACGCTCCCCCTTAACTTGTACATTACACATGTTAAGTTGGTTTATCGTTTAAGCCTTTTTCATTGTTTTAGCCGAATATCATTAAGTCTCCTTAATCCCATTTTCTCCCCTTTCCAAAATGTTAACCATCAATATTTTGGATATTAATGGATTAACCGGTCTTTGGGTAATAAAATGAAATTGGATGTTGGCTAAAGAACATATTAATGCTCCCCCTCTAATTATTAAGGGTAAGTTGTAGTGCTTGAGTATGATTTGTTTGAAAGATTTAGAATCTCGAGAGAAATTCTTAAAAAAATATCATACTTTTACACTACAACAAGCCACAAAAGCTGACAAAGCAAAAAGATAACATATTCACAATTATAGACATATGGAGTTGACCTGTTGTAAGACGAACCAAAATTAATTGGTTCGTTCCGTGAACCGATGGTGAGCTCCATATGGTCGTCCACCGACGAATCGTTCGATACTTCGTAGCAACCGGCGCTTCCTTAGAAGTTCCTCAATCTTCCTAATTGTGTACGATGCTCCCTTTCTGCACTGGGTTGTCCAGGTGTATTTGACTGTCAGAAGAGGTAATTTGGCATTGAGAACCGACAGATCATCTCGAACATTCTTTAGCGTTCCATCACTGAATTTGTGTAGTTCTAAAAATCACATATATTGCATGACGCCAGTCTCATTTGGATAAAAAAATCCATGCTTCCGGCGTGGTAGTCCCCATGTAAACCTTCTTGTTCTTATGGAAATTGTTGAGTGGAGTCGTATGGGGACGTTCCAGGTTTAGCATCTTCTGATAGCTTTCTACTCCAAGTTGAAAGTCTTCCACCCGGTTTTGAATGACTATTTTCCTGACATATTGACGAAAGTTTGAACTCAAGGCTATGACAATGTCAGGTGATAGATGGTCAACTTTTTCTTGAGCCAATAGCAACAAAAGATCTTCGATGTCTTCAAGTTGAAGGTACTGGAGATCACTTTCGTCAATGCGGTATTCTTTCTCATCGGTACGTTTGAACAAGATTACATTCAAGTAATCATAACCGAAGATGGTCTGAGTGGTTGCTCCTTGGATACTTTTGATTCTGTGAGCTGAGACAATAGAGGCACCTCTCTTAGGACGATGGAAGTGATTGTAAGCTAACTTCTTCTTTTGATTCCAGTGAGATATGCCAAGTGAAGCATAGGTATCATAAAACTTGAGCAGCTTCTTTCTCCATATTGACTCAGGCACTTTATCCTCTATCCATGGAACATTCTCCAAGTTAACAGCCTTGAGCATTGTTAGTGACGTGGCATATTTCTTTGCTCCATTTTCAAGGTATTAAAAATCATGAGAGACAAAATGCTCTATTGGGATAGTGGCAGAGCCGATGATGACCGTTGGTGTAAGAGGTCGCAACACGGGAGTCTGAATTCCTGTAGTTGTCGCTCTCATTGCTTTTGTAAGATCATTCAGGTGATATTCTGCTTCATTATGGTTGATCTTTTACGTGTCAAAGAAGTCCACATTTGCAGCTGCCATTTTGATCAGATCCGGAGTCATTGTCGGTTTCCCATGAGAATACCTTAGAAAAGCCGAGAAATTGATAGGGTTGTTGAGGAATTGAGTCATCTCCATATCAGTTGCAATATCAAATGGATGTTGTGGTGCTGCATTTTTTAGCCAAAGTTGCTCTTGTACAGTATCATCGATGATAAGGGATTCAGCAAATGTCGGTTCTGGAACATTTAAATCTTCAACTTCCATATCATCGTCATGCTGAACTACAGATGATGTTGAAGGTTGAGTTTGCATCACCGGTATATCATCGTGAGGTTCTTCTTCAAGCATTGTCTCTGTCGGTTCTTCTGCTTGCATATATTCTACAGATTCAATGTGAGAATCAGTGGTGAATTCTGATGCAGTAGATATACCTGTAGCAACCTGCTGAGTTTCTGGTACTGTTGACTCCAGTGTCTTTTCTGTGGTGTCAGCAATCTTTTCTGCAGTTTCCTCTAAACCTTTCTCAGTGGCCGTATCATTGTCATCCTTGTTTGACTCTTCGGCATTTGTACCTGTGTCGTCATTCTTATCACCCTTGTTGACTTCATTACCCTTTTCATTATCATCATCGTCATCCTGATCATCATCTGTATCCTCGTCCTCGTCCTTATCTTCATCTTCATTCTTATCCTTTCCTTGTTCATCCTCTTCTTCCTCCTCATCACCTTCCTTATCCTTATCCTCATCATCCTCTTCACCGTTTTCCTCGTCATCTTCCTCTTCTAACTCATCTTCATCGTCAGACTCAGATTCGGTCTTGTCTGCAGGTTTCTCTTCAAGAATTGCTTTGTTAAGATATTGCAGAACTTTGCGTTTATATTTCGATTTATGAGCTTTCAAGTCTAGCAGACGTGTCTGTAGCAATGTCATTAGTTGAAGAGTAGATAACCCATTACCGACAAGATGTGGTAGTCATTGATCAACATAAGACTTGACTTCGCGTCGAATGATCGTGGTCATCTGCTCGTCAATTGACCCGAGAAAAGCAGCATTTTATTTATCCCGAGTTTTCTTCTCTTTAAGAAATGATTTATGTTGTGTTTTAAGCTTTGACACTCTGTCTGTTAGTTTCTGAAGAGTAGGCTCATCAGGTTGCGGTTCCTTGGGAGGAGTGGCAAACCTTTCAGTCAACGTAGCTATTTGTGTAGCTTGAGCCTCTAGCTGTTGTTGAAGAGACTGGATCAACGGATCATTGACTGTGAGGAAAGGATTTGATGTGGATGATACTTGTGGTTCTGTTGGTGGAGGTGTAACCATAACCGTTAAGGTGGTGGTGGATGATACTGGTTGTACAGGGATAGGTGTTGACGTAGATACAGTGGTTGGGACGGTGGTTGATACAGGTTGTTCAGCTGTGGATGACGGTGTAGATTCAGTGGTGATGGTGGTGGTTGATACTGGTTGTTCAACAAGTACGGGTGTGATAGTGGTGGTTATGACCTCACTGATGACTGGGGTTGATAGTAGTGGAGTGGTGGTCGATGTAATAGTGGTTATAGGAACATCCACCATTTCTTCATTTGTTGACGGATCAGTGTTTGTGACCTCGATACCCTCCCCTTCTAAATTGAGATATTTCATAACATCATCAGAGTTTGAAGTAGACTTACTTTGAAGTTGCGTTTCTGGTATGAAAGTTGCATGAGCATCTTCATTTAGCACCATGTGAGTCGGTTGTGGCAAAGATGTGGTGATATTGGCATCTCAGTACATCATACTTGTATCAGTGTCAACACTGCTCTCACGTTCTTCACTTGGTTCCCGACTTTCAAAATGATAGTTAGCAGCATCTTCATAAGCATCTTCATAAGTATCTTCCTCAGTAGGATCGTCGTAAAATTCCGTATCATCATCAGGATTACCAAAATCTGCTAAGTCTTCAAATACTCTTGAGCCTGATCCGCCAAAAGCTTCCTATCGGCTTTGTTGAAGAACAATACGAAGTCTTTTGGCTTCAGAAAAATGTGTAGTTAAAGTTAATTGAATCAACTTAACAAAAATAAACCCGCTCACAAACACGACCACAAATACTTAACGCCAAAATTTTAATGACCTATTCATGAGATTCTATATCACACAAGGCACACATAGCATAACCGATGATAAGAATAGCTAATATTTTCTGACAATCCTTTTTAACGACCAAATTTGTTTCCACGAAGAGTTAATATTTGCTCCCCCTTAATCCCTGGCCCGTTTTCTATTTAAAGAGCTGTAGTCAATGATTTTAAGGACACAACTATTAATGAGGACATTTGCCGGTTAAGTGCTTTTATAGAACGATTCTGGTGGCAATAATATTTCTCTTATTTTTACAAAATGAGTGCACTGAAACGTACACAAATTTGTGTTAGACCAAGTTATAAAGTAAACTTAGTCCCTTACAAGGTTTTAAAGTAAACCTTGCCCGAGAAAATTAATTCCCGTTGTGAGCCAACGTTTTCAAAAGAAATACGTGACTTTAATGCGAAAAACGGGTTGCAGTCTGAAATAACTACAAGCCATAATGGGCATGTTTTAAAAAATGTACAACTTTTATACGGACTCTATTTATGGCGCCGTATCAATATTGATCGACATTTCTAAGGCCGTAAATATTACCGTACTAAATGACATGCCCGAATTAAAAAGAAAATATTTTTGGGTTTTCTTGGTTTTATATTTTTGTATTTTTCTTTTTGTGGTTTATATATTTACGATAATGTACATGATCACGAACAAAGGATACGCATGAATAGTTTACCACCACTATTCTGCTGATTCTTCTGCCAACTCTTTGAGAGTCGCTGGAGAGAAGGATTTCATGCCAAGCTTGTCGATCAAAAACTCGATTCGTCCTCGATCTAAGGCTTTTGTGAACATATCTTCCAGCTGATACTCAGTAGTGACAAAATACAGCTCGATCACTTCGTTCTCCACCTGCTCTTTAATGAAATGGTAGCGAATGTCGATGTGCTTTGCCCGGGAGTGTTGAACGTAGTTGCAGCAAAGGGCAATGGCGCTCTTGTTGTCACAATACATAGGGATTTTGTTAAATCCAAGACCGTAGTCAGTTAGTTGTGATCTCATCCAAAGGACTTGAGCACAACAACCGGACATGGCAATGTATTCAGCCTCCGTGCTTGAAATTGCAGCGCTTTTCTGCCTTTTTGAAGACCAACTAATCAATCTGTCTCCAAGGAGTTGCACAGACCCAGAAGTGCTATGTCTCGTGTCTTGACACCCAGCATGATCGGCATCTGCATATGATATTAAAGCAATAGAGGAATCTTTCGGATACCATAGACCATGATGAAGTGTTCCTTTGAGATACCGAAAGATCCTTTTAACAACATGTAGGTGCTTTTCGGTAGGCCGAGCCTGATACCGGGCACACATGCATACAGCAAATTGCAAATCAGGCCTGCTAGCAGTCAGATAGAGAAGGGTGCCGATCATTCCACGGTAGAGTTTCAGATCGACAATAATCCCATTCCTATCTTCATCTAACTTGGATTTCTCCACCATTGGAGTGTCCATGGGGTCACAATTTTCAAAGTTATATTTCTTTAAAGATTCTAGAGCATATTTGGATTGATTAATAAAGATGCCTCTGAGATTCTAAGAAATTTGTAATCCTAAGAAAAATGAATTTTTTCCCATCATTGACATCTGAAAGCTTGTGGACATTATCTACTCAATGCGATTTGACAATTCTATGTTAGAGGCAGCAAATATTATATCATCAACATAAATTTGTACCAGTATCATGTCGTTGTCCTCCTTGAGAGTAAATAGAGTGGGGTCCACCTTGCCTTTGGAGAATCCTTCCAAAATGAGATATGTTGAAAGGAGATCATACCACGCGCGTGGAGCTTGTTTCAACCCATAGAGATCCTTCTTAAGCTTGTACACATGATTAGGAAACTCCGTGCTAACGAACCCATCCGGCTGACTAACATAGACTTCTTCCCTTAGTTCACCATTCAAAAATGCCGTCTTCACATCCATTTGATAGACGATCATGTTTATATGAGCAGCATACGCAAGGAATAGTCTAATAGCCTCCAATCTTGCAACAGGAACAAAAGATTCTTCAAAGTCGATACCCAAGGCTTGTTTGTATCCTCTAGCAACCAATCTAGCCTTATTCTTCAAGACTCCACCCATCTCATCGAGTTTAACCTTATAAACCCACAACAAAGTAAGGATGTTTACCTTGTCGGTGAGAGGAACTAATTCCCATACCTCAAGTCTTTGGAATTCATTTAGTTCCTCTTGCATGTCTTCAATCCAAGATGATTGAGTCATAGCATGTTGCCAATTTTTAGGTTCAACTTCGGAGAGAAATGCATCAAAATAGCAATAGAGTGCACTCTCTTGTAATTGATGGCGTGTCGAGACTGGTCGATCGAGACCTCCAATAATATTCCTAATTGGGTGATCTTTTGTCCATTTGGTGCTGTGATTTTCAATCCGTGGTGGTCTGGAGTGAACGATTGTAGGAGCTTCTTCTGAGGTAGACGCGGCTGAAGGATTTTCAGGTATCGGTATACCAAAGAATGGAAGCTCTTGTAGGTGAGCATATTCCAAATCGTGATCAATAGAATCCTCTTCAACATCATTGGGCACAAGTAAGGGTGACGATTCAGGTGTAGTTTGAGAATTACTTGGTAGAGGTGCATCCGGTTCAATGTTAATTGAAGATGCATTTGATAAAGCTTCATTATCTTGAGCAACAACTTCAGGGATTGGAGCTATCACTACAGGTGCTGGAACTTCATCATTTGGGGGATCAAAGAATTCATCAAACAACGGTTGAAATAGTTTATCCCACTCGGGCCTTGTAGGTGGTAAAAATGATGTAGAAGTAGGATTATTGGGAACTAATCCGGAACTAATAGCACCGGTTCCCATCTCATGAAGCGCGGGTTCAGAGCTGCGTTGCTCAGAAGCCAACGCTGTCAGCTCATCAAAATCTTCGTCCATAGTTTCTACTATCTTACCAAGACGACGGTTGTAAATTCGGTATGCTTTCTTGGAGGGTGAGTAACCAATGAAAATACCTATATCGGCTTTCGGTTGAAGTTTGCCCAAGTTCTCACTATTAATGTTTGGATAGCAAAGAGCACCAAACACATGAAGAATGAAACATCGGGTTTACGATTATGTAGAAGCTCGTAAGGTGTTTTTCCATGGCGTTTCCGAATGATAGAGCGGTTTTGGGTGAAACATGCAGTAGATACAGCTTCTGCCCACAAGAATAATGGAGCGTTCGCATAAATCAGCATAGTCCTAGCAGCTTCCATAAGCGTACGATTTCATCTTTCAACGACACCTTTTTGTTGTGGAGTACGTGCAGCGGATGTTTCATGTGAAATACCAACTTCTTCATAGTAATCACGAAGAGTCTGGTTGACGAACTCTGTTCCATTATCTGTACGAATACGGCGGAAAGTAGTATTTAAACGTACCTGAATGAATTTTAGAAAATTGATGATCGCCTTCGGTGCTTCATCCTTTGTACGTAAAAATCTAACCCATGTAAACCTGGAGAAATCATCCACAATAACAAGGATGAATTTCTTACCGCTCACACTTTCGGTTCGCATTGGCCCACAAAGATCCATATACAAAAGATGAAGTTTTTCTTGATTGGTGTCTTCAGCTTTGGGCTTGTATGATTTCTTGGTACTTTTCCCCTTGAACACGCGGAACATAAATGGTCCTTGTGAAATTTGAGCTTTGGAAGACCACGAACAAATTCGTTTTTAGCCAAATGATTAATAGCATCAAAGTTGAGATGAGATAATCTGCGATGCCATAACCATGACTTGGTCTTAGATGCTTTGGAGAGAAGACATACTGGAGAGGCGGCCATCATGTCTTGTAGGGATAAAGTATAAAGATTTGCACCACGAGACCCCTTCAATAAGTCTTTTCCTTCCAAGTTGCGGATGTAACAAGTGTGTTGTCGAAAAGCAACCTCTAGGTTGGAATCACAGAACTGTCCTACTGAAAATAAATTATGACCAAGACCTTCTACATAGTATACCCTTGAAATCGTGACATTTCCAATCTGATATTCACCATACCCCATTATCTTTGCAATATGATCATTACCGAATTTAACCGTTCCAAGAAACTTGCTGACGAAATTTTGGAGCTTCGAGCGATCTCCGGTCATATGCTTTGAGCAACCGGAGTCCAAATACCAGAGGATGATTTGGACCACCTCAGATATTTTATCTGACCCAAAGCTGGAGATAGTTGCCATAAGAGCTGCCTGAGCAGATTGAAGATCATCACAGTCTGAATCGTAAGCATCCAGATCATCTGCTTGGTATGCTGCATTCTGTGTAGTGAGAACTTCTTGTTCCGCAATCCCTGGATCAGCAAGAAATGCAAGCTCCTCTTCATCAAGTTCCTGTCCTTGTGCCTGAGCATTCACCAAATAAATCTTCTCTGCAAACCATTGACCATCCCTTCTCCTCTTGGGTTTTGTGTAATCCCTAGACATGTGACCCTCTTCCTTACAGTTGTAGCATGTAATCATTCTCAACTTACCTCTGGAATTAGCCCGTGGAGGAGTTTTGACAATTGGAGCAGGATTGACCATGCGTGCATTGGTGGTTGATGTAGTGGGTCTCCCCTGATTAGGTTGTATAGGTTGAACCATTACCCTGCCATTCTCAATGGTAGCTTGTTGTCGAGAATTGGATGAATTCCTCAGCTGATTGTTAGTAGGAGCTGGTCCTCTAAATCCTCGTTTGCTCAATGTCCTTGTGAGATAAGCAGACATAGTGGCTAACACTTCAACTGGGTTAGTTCCTTATTTGAATTCAGGAATGGGAACTTCATCATTATCACAATACAATGCTTGGTCTTGTTGAGCGGCATAAGCACTAGAAGGAATACTCATGTGGTCAGAATAGCTTGATGGATATGCTGCATTTTCTTGATAAGAAGGGTATGATGATTGAGCATAAGGTGCATTAAACCGATATTGTTGCTGATGTGAGGTGGGTGGTTGAGGTAGAATCGAATATTGGGGGAAGCTTGGAGTCAAGTACGGTGATGGATGATAAGCTTGGTGTCCCATGATATAAGGAGTGTTGTTATATGACAAGCTTGGTTGATTATCCATCAATGCTAGAGAATCCGGGTACATACCTCGAGGTGAACGGTGCATGATCACGTGTTTCTCATGCTGCTGGAGAAAAGCATAGAGTTGATCCAAATTGCACTTATGCAAATCCCTGGTTAACTTAACATCGGTAATATACTCACCCCATTCAGCTTGAGGTAAGGTATTCAGAAACTTGGTGTTAACCTGGAATGGAGCAATCACGAGATTGTATACATTCAAATCATTCATTAGAGTAGTGAATCTGAAGTATTAGTCATGAAGCGTTTGCCCTGGGCTGTACGTGAACCTATCAAACAGATCATACAACTGACATTCCCATTCCTGTTTTATAAGAGACGTACCTTGTAGCAAAACCTTTAGACATTCCCATAAATCCTTTGCAACCGTATATTGACTTACCATTCGATAGATGTCATGTGGAAGAGCTTGGAGAATGGTTTGAAGAGCCTTTTCTTCTGCATCGGCAATAAGTTGTTGAGCTGGTGTAAGTTCTTCAAACTCCCGTGGTCGAGTCACATTGTTAACAACGATGGTACCATAATCAAGTGGACCATTTAGAATTGACTTGACCATAAGCCTCCCATATGTCGGTTTTCCCTTAATGTATGACATCATACGTCCTTTCCATGCTTCAAAGACTTCTTTAATGAGCATTGGAGGGCGATTATCCGTTCCTGTAATGACGGAAATATCCGTAAGTGATGTCATTTGAGGCATTAATGAACTCAGATTCATTTTTATCACTTAAAAAGATTATCAAAGATGATCAAACAATGAAATAAGGTTATGAGTTTTTTGTGTTGTTAACTAAAAGATGTTGTTATCTTGTTGTTGTGTTTGCTTTTTAAAATTTACCAAATTACCAAATTAATTGCCAAATAGAAGAAATCCACTAAGTATCTAAAAACAAGTTCTATCGAAATGTTCTTTCTGTCGGAATACCCTGATCAGAATGTCTTACTATCGGAATGCTTAGATCGCAATACAAAGCTGTCGAAATGATTCAGATCGCAAAGTGCTTGTCGGAATGATTCAGATCGGAATGCTCAGATCGCAATGTAACCTTATCGGAATGATGATGGTATCGGAATGCCTAGATCGCAATGCAAAGTTGTCGAAATGTTCAGATCGCAAATTCCTATCGGAAAGATTCAGATCGGAATATAGCTGACAAAATTTAGGCAGAGTAACGACTTAACAACTTCCTTATAACCGTCGGAATCCCAGATCGCAAAGAACGATCGGAATGTCCAGATCGGAATAAGTATTGAAATCCTCAGTATCGCAATGTGGAACCAATCACTTTCCGATGGTGATGGTTATTGCGATGGAAGCCCCTTTTACTTGTACTTTCCGATGGAGATGTTTGCTTGAATTTCGGAAAGAAGAACACAATACCTTTTTGCACTTTTGATCCAAGAAAGATTGTGTTTTAACCAAAACCAAGATACCAAAAACACTATAACACGAATCACTACGTTACACTACTTGAAAATACGATCAAACACACAAAAAATTTGAAGATTCGGCAAGAACTCTACGAAATGTTTATAAAACAATACGCAACACCAAAAACAAACCTATATTTCATCCCATGCTCTGATACCAATTGAAGAACAATGATAATCTTTGTGAAACACGGGGGTTGATGTTTTCTAGAGAGAGAAACTTAGAGAGAGAAATGAGAGAACTTTGTTATATTGAAAACATGAAATGAAAACAACCAACACCTCTTTCCATGGTGGAAAGAGGTTTAAATACCCCAAGTCCTTAATGGACTTGGGCTTCCGGCCCATGAACATGCTCATGGGTCGGGCTATTTAATATATGAAACTTAACATTACTACGAGCCTATAACTACATTGTTGGAGTGACCGAGACTTTCTATATACGTAAAACGTATTTCCAACAACAAGCGTCCTTATCCATATAAGGTGAAATTTATAACTTCATTCGGTGACCTATGATTTCTTTATTCAAACGAACAAGCGTCCTTACTCGTTTCAATAATGATTTCATAGCCCACCTTACCTAAATATTTCCGGCAAGGCTTATTATTTAGGATAAATATAACGTCTAAGATAATAGATATTATTAAGATACTTTACAGCTCGTTTAGTTATAACTTTCGTCTTCGGGCGTCCCATTCCACCGTGATACGAATTTTATAAGTAAACCTCTGGTCCGGTGGCTTATGGTTTCACCTTTAGACGTCCCATACCGTCTAAAGACGAAATCATAATTAACTTAAGATCAAGAGACTCAGGTCCCATATGTAAAATATAGGATCATAAGTACCTTGATTTTGGGTCCCACCGCATCATTTAAAGATGCAAATTTATCCAAATAATACCACATGATATTATAAAAAGCACGCGTATATGAGTCGTTAATAAGTCGTGTTCCGTAGATATACGTACAAAATCATAAGCGAGAGAAAATACATGTTGATGCGCGATAACGTGCGCAAGAATACGCATCAAACAAGGAGTTCATATGTATAATATAATATAATAATATATTACAATCATAAGCATAGCCATTATATCATATAATTCCTTCTAATAAGGTATATATATATATATATATATATATATATATATATATATATATATATATATATATATATATATATATATATATATATATATATATATCTTTACATTATATATAAGAGGAGGGATATGCCACATAAGCATGTATAAATCCACGTCAGCGCCGTGATATCATTCGGGTTGTGACCCGGCTTATATTCATATTCAACGAAATCTTCCATGTCAGGCCCCTTCAGCCCACACAAGCTACTGCAAAAAACACCCTAAAACACTCCCGTCAGCGAAATTCACTCCATAACAAACACATACATGCTTCGAATGCATAACCATGGTGACGTTCTTTTAGATATTTCGAATTTCACAATCCTGATGGTGCGTTTTTTAGATCTTGTCTATTAATTGTATGATTTGATTAATTTTTTAATTAAGGTTATATTGTTTATGCTGTTTTTGTGATTGAATTGTATTAATTTGCTGCTTTTTTTTTCAAAACACTTCTAATTAAGCCTTTATCTCAAGAACTCAACATCAGATTATCAGCCGCTGATTTGACACGGGTATGGTTATTTGATTTCAAAAAAATAAAAATATTATGGCTTATCATTTTATCTATCACCTAACTTGATGACATCGATCTAGAACACACTACCTTGAAGATCTCATTCGTTCACATATAAGTGTAAGCTTCTTTTGCTTCATGTTTATTTATTGATTTTTGTTTTGTAATGCACATGTAAATGTAATGTACGGGTCGCCAAGTTCAAGTTAATTACACATATTCCACCTGTTATTTATAATGCACATGTAGATGGAAATTCGATTACTCAGGATTACTCGATTTATGTGTTTGATCTGAAAATCTTGATAGACTTTGGCGAGTCGTTCTTCTTTTCTGACTTCAATACAAAATATTGTGGATGAGTTTGAAGGTGCATCAACAGATTAGAGATTTCCCGCTTGATGTGTCATTGAATTCTCTATTGCAAGGTACCCACAATTCAATAGCGTTACTGAACCTTTATCCAACTTGCATTTATATTGTTACTTAACGTTGATCTTACACAAAAGTTACCAACCAAATAAAAATCGTTATAAATAATTGTTTCTTTAAATTTATTGTATAACTGTGCATAGTTTGGCATGAAAGCATAGCATTAAGTCCATGAAAAGTGATGCTCACAATGGCCGATTATATACCTAATTTCAAACTAACGAACCAACAGGTGGAACCAGCCTAAGTGCATAACAGTCACTTTAACCGTCTTTCTCTATAATTTGTTATTTGATATATATATATATATATATATATATATATATATATATATATATATATATATATATATATATATATATATATATATATATATATATATATATATATATATATATATATATATATATAGAGAGAGAGAGAGAGAGAGAGAGAGGAGGGTTAATGTGAGAGATTTTTTAAAATTATTAAAATGAGAACCAATCTACACCGTTGGATCTATTAAGTTGTATTAAATAAGAATGATAATTAATGAGTGAAATTATGATCATTAAATGTATATTAAAATATATTTTACTTACATTCTTTTTTTACCAACTATTAGTTCAGTAACTCGAAAATAATTGATACGTCGTGGTATAATATCTAAAAAATAACTGATGCGTCGTGATACAATCTAAAAAATAACTGATGCACGTGCTACAATATCTCGAAAATACTTGATTCGTCATGGTACAATATATCGAAAATAACTCATGGTGCGTGGTACAATATCTCGAAAATAACTAATGCGTCGTGGTACAATATCTCGAAAATAACCGATGCATCATAGTACAATATATATATATATATATATATATATATATATATATATATATATATATATATATATATATATATATATATATATATATATATATATATATATATATATATATATATATATATATATATATATATATATATATATTAACATTTGGGCAGGATGTAGAAGAAGCATTAGCAATTTAGCATATATGATGTCTTCGTTGAGAGCAGATTGTTCAGATTATTGTAGAAGTTTAACAAGAGGTATATTTTTCTTTTCACAAGTGTCCCTTTATGTTAATTTTTTGTATGCATTTCTTAAATTATCGGAAGGTCAAAAACTCACGTCTGAGTATTTGGATATAATATTACAACTCTATGCAGTAAACGAAGATCCTGATGTTATCTCCTACTAACTGTAAACTGTCATTACAACTAATGATCTAATTTTTCTTATTTAAACTCACACAATCACTTTCAAAACGCTTATCCAAACATCCCCTTATCTGCTATTATGAGGTTATGCAGCTGAAAGCTAGCGGTGAGGATGGAACCAGAAGATTTGAGGTAATAGTGAGACTTATGAATGAAGAAATAGTACATTTTCAAGATCGGAAAACATAAGACATGGGCCTTGCTTTTCATGAATTTTCCAACGGACAAGCACAATCAAAGTGGGAGAGTAATTGGTGTCACATCTGATATAGGAACCATGATATGCCAAAAAGTTGCATGAGAACCATCATATGTTCCTGATAAGGTAATTAAGCGTATAGTAGGCTGAATTCGATTAATAACAATTGCAATCTTGAGATTTGTGAAGTTAATGATCACATCCATCTAAATGCCCAAAAAGGAATCCAATCATACATAATTATTTTTAGAATAGGCCTTTTCTGAACCTTATACCTTATAGCTTAAATAAATTAATTGTAATAAAAACTGAAAGAAATATGACAAAGAAGCGATAGCAGGTCAATCCATCCCGAACCGAAGTAAAAAAAAGTTATGATGCAGGTTTGTGTATTATTGGCGGTGATATACTAGTGCAACTTTTTTGTATCAAAATACTTTAAAAACTATGTGTGCAACGTACTAAGAACAGCGGCTATTGTTGGTGATCCTTTGGATGGGCTGATAGCATACTCTTCACCAATGTTTTAGCGTTTTCTGATATCAAAGACAATGGATAGCTATCGATATGGTTCAGCTTTCATTATGGCGTCAAATATCTCACTCTCTGATTCAAAAAAACTACCCCAAACAGTATTTATGGAGGTAAAGAACGATTGATGGTTGTATTGAAAAGCATGTACTTAGTGTAAAGAACGGGATGGAAAATAGAACATTTTGACACAATGACATCGCCTCCTAAAACCTTTTAAAGTAGGATTGTTATTGGTGACAGTTGTGTCACAATCACAAGAGGTGAAGGCATGAGAGAATTCTTTGAGCATGCAGAAGAGAGGAAGAAGAGGTATAAAGATGCTTTATAATTATCTGTTGTCTTATCGGTTCCTTTTTATGCCCAGTTGGGTTGTGGTTTGCTCCATGAACTACCATCAGGAGTGCATCAGTGGGCAGGCAGCAGAAGTTTTCATTTTTCAGCCCATTTGGTTTACTCACCTTCGGGTGGGGGTTCTGGGCCTTACAAACTACAACTTCTTTTATGTGAGGGATAATCTATATCATAATTATAACCCCCTTCTACTGATTTCAGGATGATGATTCCATGGACAATGATGGGAATGAGCTGGATTGAGAATGCTCCCATCCTCAAAAATACGCTAAAAGTCCTGAACTTGCTAGATAATTTCTTTTAGATGTTGCAACTGTTATTTCTAAGGAACATGTGCGTTCACCTGTACTGTAAAATTTATCTCTGTTATTTCATCATCTAAACAAGAACCCCTGAAATCCTGAATGCACTTAAACAATTTTCGGTTTCTTTAATCAGCCCAGCATTAATTTAAGAGTTAAAGCTTTATGATGGCAAGACGCTTCCTGTACTGTCAACGTAAAAACAATTTACTTTTATATAATTGTTCATTGAACTTTCAAATATTTCCCCTATGTCGTACATTTTGTTGTCCTGTCTCACCCTAACGGTTACTGAAATAGCCTTCATGTTAGCAAAATGTATGATTTAGGACGGAATTTATAAGTGTAATGGCCATTTTAGTTTATAAGGGTAGATTGTTTGTATGCTGATAGGAAATGAAGTATGTGGCCAGTATAGCTTTAACCCTTTGTTTAAGCATGACAGAAGTTCCAAGTTTATATATAAGATGTGCAAGTCACCTTTTTTTCAACTAAGACATGCATGTCTGTCATGTGGCTTAACCCACAACTTATGATTAATGGGATGATAAGGGCATTTTTATTGCAATTCAGGGGTTATGACAAGTGTGTTCAATATCGTATTCTGAGTATGTTAAATTGCTTATAGGTTGAAAAGGCTTTCAGAGAAGGCACCGCAAGTCAAAATGCGCATTGCATGTTTGTGTCCTTTGAACTAAAATTGTTGGAAGAACGTGTGGTTGTTGCGTGGAAAGATATTATTACTTTGGAAAATCAGGTAATAGAAGTCTTGCCTATTTTTAGTTTTTGTCACAATTTATAACAATTCATGTTGACTAATAACTGGGTTAATTTGTCTATTAGGTTAAATGGGTATGGTAAAAGTATCAAATTTTAAGTCAACATGTCAAACAAGCTAAAAATTCGCCACAGCGTATGCATAAATCTCGTGAATCTCTATATTGAAGTATTGTTGTAAGCCTGTAACCGTTATATATAGTTTTAACCATATTTAGGCATTGTTTATTCTTATTTTAAAAGAGCGTGAACTCATTACCGAGCTTGCATGTTATTTCACTTGTAGTGGGGTTTTAAGCTCTTCTCTTTTTTAGGTTGGGCCGGTGAAACGTTTTGATTCATTAAATGGGAAGAGCTTAGTGACTGATGGTTGTATTGAAAAGCATGTATTGTGTGTAGGAATGGAATGATTGTTCAACATGGGTTTAAAGTACGATCTCAACTATAGCAACAAAAGGTAACCAAATTTACTTACCTTGACATCAAGAATAGTATCTACTCAACCGACGATTTTAAAGGTGAGATGTTTTAGAGTTTTATTAGTATTTCAATGTTTGAATTTTGTTAGGGCAGAATACGCAGCTAATCTGTATGCCAAATAAGAATATATTAGTGATGTGACCGTTTAAGAAACATTAATTGCACTTCCAGCGTTGTAGTTTGTTAAACAAAGATAAGTATAACCACTGCATTATTTTTGCAACGGATGGAACACATGATATCAGTTAGTAATTGTTAGAGGATAAATATGACCCATTCCGACTTGTGAAGTGCCTTCTTTAAATAAGTTAGTTCGTTAAAATGCTATTAGATGTTGGTGCTGATCCAAATTTGATTGATGTTAATGGGGATCGTCATGTGGATGTAGTTGTGGTTTCACCAAAGCTCCCTCATGAAAAAGACCCTCGAAGAACTTCTTGGACCCGAGGTTGAAGTACCCGATTTAAATCCAGATCTTGGAGCGGATGTTGAAGTGTCCGTTCTAAATCTAGATCTTGGAGCTGATGGTGAAGTTCCCGTTTTAAATCAAGATCTTAGAGCTGATGGTGAAGTGCTTGCTTTAAATTTCAATGATGGAGCTGATGGTGAAATGCTCGCTTTAAATCAAGTTCTTGGAGCTAATGGTGAAATACCTGTGATGGAATGGGATCTAAACCCACCATCTCCTGAAAATGGCTCTCCTAAAAACAGATCCCCGGGTTCTCCAAGAAATCTGACTTTTAATGATACCAAGAGAGAGTACCCTGTTGAACCATCATTACCTGACATCAAGAATAGTATCTACTCAACCGACGAGTTCAGGATGTACTCCTTTAAGGTTCGACCATGCTCTCGTGCTCTCATGATTGTACTGAATTCCCTTTTGTGCATCCACGCGAAAACGCGCGTAGACGTGATCCAAGAAAGTACCATTACATTTGTCCGTGTCCTGACTTCAGAAAAGGAACGTGTAGAAGAAGTGACATGTGTGAATATGCTCACGGTATTTTTGAGTGTTGGCTACATCCTGCTCAATACAGGACACGCCTTTGTAAAGACGGGACCAACTGCAAAAGACGTGTGTGTTTCTTCGCTCACACACAAGAATAGCTTCCCCCATTATTTGTGTCTACAGGGTCAGTTGTCCCTTCACCTCGGTCAATTGCGTCTGGTCCAACTGCGTTGGACTTTGTTGTAGCTATGAGTATGATGCCGGGCTCAGGGCCTGGGGGGATTTCATCTTTTACACCACCCATGCCTCCATCTGGTAATGGTATGTCGAATATGAATTTGGCTCAACCGAATGTTCCATCATTACATTTACTAGGAAGCATTCTTCAATTAAGACGTTTAAGATCTTCATTAAATGCTCGTGACATGCCATCTGAACAAGAATTGAATCTTCAGCTTCTAAACGAGTTGTCAAGGCAACAAAGATCAATTTTAACCCCTACAAAACTTGACGACATTTTTGCAGCTGAGAGCTCGTCTCCTAGGTTTTATGACCAGCCTGTTTTTTTTCACCCAGACACAATGCATTAGTATTTAATTAGTTTCAGCAGCAGCAGAGTATGTTGTCACCAATTAACACAAACATTCCACCAAAAAGTGGGTCTTTTTTATGTTTAGTCTCCAGGAAGGATGTCACCTAGCAGCGTTGACCCTATTTCTCCAATGAGCTCTTGAGTTTCTATGTTGGCACGCAAAAACCAACAACAGTTCAGGAGTTTAAGTTCACGTGAACTTGAATCAAGATTTGGGTCCATCATGGGTAGTTCGAGTGAGGGTCTTGACCCTTGGTCTCAATGGGGTCCTGGTAATGAGAAAGCTGATTGGGGAGTTATGTTGATAAATTTTGTAAGCTTAGGAGGTCATTGTCATTGAGATTAATGGTGGGAACAACGAGGAAGATCCTGGTCTATCGTGGGTTCAATCACTTGTGAAAGAAAACACGAGATGAAGGAAAAGGTGGGAGCTTATTGTGGTGGGTCATCTTCTGTTGGTGACGTTGGTGGTGCAACTCGGGTTGGGTTATATTAAGGCTTGGAAAGAAAATAATATTTCTGTTCAGTGGTGCTACGAGAATTTGTACAGGTGCGGACGTGTGGTCTCTAAAGAGAGCCTAAGATGTCCGAAAGCAAGTGTCTGTAATGGATAGGTAGGTTCTCTTTGCTTCGTCTTTGTTACTATTCATGAATTAATTTAGTTTCACCATTTAAGTACGCCAAGTAATTTCTACTGTCAAGTGCTTTTGACATGACTGTCGGTTAAAAATTTATGTTAAGATATGACCGTTGAGCAAGCGTCTTTCTTCCTCAAAGTCCACACTTCATAAAAATGGGTCAAATGGGTCTTTGCAACCAAATGGTTAGGCGTGTGTCATTGGGCTGAAACGGATCAGATGGGCCTTTGTACTCAGATTTGTCATGGTCAGGTTGCATAGATTGGTCATGGGCAGTCAAAAACGTTAATGTTGTCACAACTTCCTCCGGAGAAAAAGGTAAAAAAAAATCTCTTTTGACTTCTTTGTGTATATACACTAAAAGTACACATCCATACTTAAGATCTCACAGACCAAAAACAATAAAACCGGATTCGTCCCATAAGGCGTATGACATGCCATATCAGCAGCTAGGAAGGTGATATTGCAATGTCCGGAGATGCACACGTGAACCTTCAGCAATCTGGTAGCTCGAATCACGACCGTGATGAAAATGATATGAACATGTTTTACGACCTAAAATAAAATGGAAACATAATATTCGAGTTTGACCAAGACCTGCTGGGCAAAGAAGAATATGGCAATGAAAATGAAGTCTATAGTTGATGATAAGAGGGTATGATTTAATTTACAGTTTCACGTATTGGTTTATTGCATTTTGTCATCAGTATTTAGTATCTTTGTAAAGTTTGTAGATTGTTCCTACGATGCACGAGTCGAGAACTCTTTAGAAACATAGAGGCTTTACTTATAATATAATCGAGGTTCTACTTACTGCTACCTATGAATATGGACGAACAGAAATGATCAATAGATGCAGACTGGCAACTCAATGGATCTAGAAGATACCATTTGTAATCAAATGTTTCATATGATGCTTCCTTTTTGTACCACGTCCTATCTCTTGACAACTTGGTTTTAGTAACAAGACAATTAATTCCACTATAACATTTCCTATATTGTTTTCTTCTATGACACTTATACTTGAGTTGATTATTAAAGGGTGATGAACTTTGTCTTCATAGGTTTTAATATAGTTAGGGAGTAGCAGGGTCACAATTTTTGAAAATCATTGTGGAGACTGTTTGGGAACATTTTGATCAGGTTCTAGATAGTTTATTTGAGAACTCTTTCTTAAGTCTAAAATTGGTGAGTTTTATATTTGCCAAGTCCTTGTGCCTTTTTAGTATCTTTAGTTACACAACAAACAACCACGACAATGAAAGAAACAATTACTTTGGCACTAAGAAAGCAACTATGTCTAAGCATGCTCATGTATCAGATGTAAATCTGTACTTTTTTTTATTTTCTGTGTTGCAACGGATGATATTGTGCAAGCCAATTTTGTAAGACTCTTTGTTCATGTTTAGTTATTAACTACACAAATAATATTGTTGTCATTTGATCAATAAGCTCATCTTTTGATCTATTCAATATGATGTTTAGCTCTCTGTGACCAGACCTAATTAGTTGAAGGAGCAGTTGCAGTATTGTGTGGACTGTGGACCATCATGAAGAAACCAACAAGCTTTTCAAAGGAAGGCACAAGTTTTGCGACTTTGGTTATTTGTATGATAGTATTATACTCATGTTTGACAATAAATGGCGAAATGATATGTCCTTTTTAAAGAAATTTTCAGTTACGCACTTACGCATCAACTGAGTTAACCAATTTTTATATCCTAAACTATGTTAATGAAAAAAAATTCAAATATTTGTTTAGTGAAATTAACAAAATTAAGTACCAAGTGAACGAACAACTTTTTTTCGTACTGAATTGGAGGGTGCACACTATTATTATACTCCTATTATACAAAGAATCATCTTTAGTTTAATCATTATTGCTTCAAAACAAGATCATGCTCGTTTTAAAATGACCAATTTAGCAATCTCGTGGTAATATGAATACACTCAATTATTGTAAGAAAAAGGAGCGTTTTGGTTGTGTCGAGCCATGTTTTGAAACCCGGTTCGATTTGATTGGGTCAACCGATTGGTTCGGTTGAAAAAAAGATAATATTAAATGAGGTTTTATATTTTTGAACCCCGCTTAAGCTCGCTGGGATTAGAGTGACCCGGTTCTCGAGACCCGGCCAGGTTTCGGATTTTTCGTGTTTATTCATAAAACATGTAAATAATATGTTTTGTGATGTCATTTTATTTTTGCATATTATATTTGTTAATAAAAAATTTATATTGTCAATATATGGAATATTTCATGATTTATATATATATATATATATATATATATATATATATATATATATATATATATATATATATATATATATATATATATTAACTAGAACGGTACCTGCGTAATGCGACGGCAAGTACCTAATAACAAATTTTGAGACTAGCAAATATTAATCACTTACTCATTGTAAAATTATAAAAAATCAAATTAAGAAACCCACTAAACTTGAAGAATACTAAAAGTTAATAAAAATATATCAAAATGGATATTAAATTAATAAGCACAAAATTTAAAAAAATAGTGAAATTAGATTATAAAAATAATAAATAGATTAAAAGTTTTTTCAATTTAAAAGAAAAAATGTTATTTTAAAAAGTTTTTACAAAAGTTTGTTACAAAAGGTTGTTAGAAAAGGTTATAGTATATATAGTTATTTTTTGAACAGTATTTTACAAAAGTTTGTTGATGAAAATATCAACAACTTGCTTTATTTAGTATGTAAAAAATATTGAATTTTCAACCTTTCTATTTTAAGAAGGCTCCAAATGCTTTATAAAGTAGTATATATAGTTATTTTTTGAACAGTATTTTAATTGTTACAAATATAACTTTTTATATGTTTTTAGAAAATCGAATTGATTCGGTGAGTTGACTGGGTCGATTCAAAAACCGATCTTCAAAACATTGGTGTTGAGTAGAGATAGAGTTTTATTGCATACTACTTGAACGGTAAAGATGTGGACTTAATCAATTTGACGTAGATTAATAACATTGCAACTTGCAACACTTACTTTCCAATATATTTTTAGAAGAGTTAAAAGTCATAAAACATATACTTAAAATACTGCATAGACATAAGAGTAATGATATTACATTCTTGATTAGTGAGACTTTATTATAATACAAAAGTCTCTATCGGTATACAGCCAACTAAAATCACAGCATACAACAAAATATCTAATACATGTCAATTTGACAACTTTTACCTCCACACTGTCGATACATGCTCACGCCCATACTCCTCAAACATATCATCTTTACATAACTTTTCTTCCTGAAACTCTACACATCGTCAGCTACACGACCCAGAAAAGGTTGGTTGTTTACGATGCAAATGACAATATAGATTACGCGTTGGACAACGCGTCGGTAAACTAATCCAAATTCATGGCATGGATGCAGCTAAACCAAAGATATGAAGAGGCCACAAAGTATCTTTACCATGAGATTCCAGAACATTACGTCTAGAAACAAAAAGAGAGGGTTTGGTTGCGAATACAAAAAGGTACATGCATCGTACGCGTACATCAAGTACCTCCATCATTTGACGAATTGTTCTACTTACGAGTGTTGCTGAACAAGGTGAATGTGATGTCTACATGCATATCTTGGAAGGATGGGAAGTGGTGTAAGTTGCAGCTTGTGGTATGTATTTGATACGTAGTATTTTTTATTTTTTATTTAAACTTGGGACATTATCAAAGGGTGATACGACATAGTCGCATCTAATGTACCATATTTAAAAAAAAGAATGGTTGCATTTTTAGTTTTCACAAAACGACATGATATTTCACTATCATCTAAACTTATAAACTGGCTTATTAGTGAAAACTGATTAAAAATGTCACTCTTTAAATTTAGGTTACTCTTTTTTTAGCTTATATGTTTTTATTATTCATGCGGTTCCTTGACAAGCTGTTCTCGCATGATCATCAAAAGAGGCCAATGGCTAAAGGAGGAATAATAGGATTCCCTAGGCTCTATACGTCATTCACACGACCTTTATTGTACAAAAATGAATTAAAATCACAAGATTATTTGATTTGAGATATATATGAAATACCGAGTTGATTTTCGACACTCAACAAGTGATTGTTGTACGCTATCAATATCAAATACATATGTCGACGGTAAAAATTTTGTTGGTTGTTTGACTTTAAATTATGACCTGAATTTATAGCAATTCAATCATCAAGAATTATTAACTACAATATCTTGCTTTTGAATGATTAATAGTTTCTTTCAATTCTTTTAGTATTGTATATTGTGGCGAGCTATTCTTTTTTTTAGCGATTGTTTGTGCGAGTTAAGGAATAAATAAGACTTTGATATCACATAAAATTTAAGAAGATAAGAAGGTTTATATGTAATTGTATTATAGTTTTTATACCATTACATATGTATTTGTATTATAGATTTAGACAAGGTTATGGTTCAAACATAAGTTTCGTCATTGTTGTGATCAAATCTAAGGAACTAGCCCATCAAAACAGTAGTTATTGAACATTTTTTTTACAACGGCAAATGTTGAACATGACTTATAAACGAATGACTTTAAAGTCGTAAAGATCAAATGGACTATGTTTGTGATGTACATTTTTCGTTTTAACAATATTTACCCAACCTGAGTTATATACAAATGGCTTTAAAGTCATAAAGACTCAATAAAGTATGTTTGTGTTGTAAACTATTCATTTTAACCTTAGAGTATGTTATGTTTTAAGAAGTGTTGTAGGTTCATCCATTATAGATAGTATAGATTATGACATCATTTGTACAACTTTGATTATCTATTTTATATCATGAATTCATCTACCTTTTAATTCCATTTACTATCTAAAAAAAAATCTTAAAGATAGTATGCAATATACAATATTTTGACACCAATATTTAGCAAAATAAAAAAATTAAAGGATAATCTAAAGTCATACCCGTCCATCGGACGGGTTTTGCCACTAGTATATATATATATATATATATATATATATATATATATATATATATATATATATATATATATATATATATATATATATATACACATAACAACAAGTTCAAACATAAAAGAAAATGTAGCACGCTAGGTAATGCTTCCTAGTCTGTTTTTAAATATTCCAATATGTATGTTTGTTTTAAATTCGTTTTCATTAAGTGGTCTGTCTGTTATCCTACTGGTTAGAATAGACTAACCAGTTCCTGTTCATCGAATAATTATGTAAAGATAGTATCTTCAAGTTTTAATGCATTAAATGAAATAAAGGTTCTAGGGTTTGCTTAAGTTTCGGCTATTGGCAAAACAAGTCCCTCTATATTTTACCAAATGTACATTTTCCGGCTCTTAACAGCTTTAGTCCTTGGGGTTTCTAGTATTTTCGGTAGATGGTGAAAATATTCCCTCAATTTAACCTTAGGTTTTATAATTTCCAATAAGTGGCGAACTAATCCTTAGGGCTTCTAATTGTTTCGGCTAATTACATCATTAGTCCTTAGAGTCCTAAAATGACAGTTTAACTTCCAAGAATTTACAAAGTGGTCCTTAAGGTCTAATAAGTTACGAATGGTGTTTATTAATCCCCACACTTTCAAATATTTACAATATTAGTCCTTGTAATTTCTGTTTTATCAAGACAAGTTTCAAATGTCATGGTTTTAATCCATAAGTCTTATAAACTAACGTTCTTAGTCTAAAAGTTTTTATAGTTATATCTTCGGTATAAAAACTTTACTTAAGTGTAAAATCACTAAGTGAGCTTATTAAGTGCACCAAAAGAGCTAATGGGCTTCCAAAACCCTTATTGAGCTTACAAGATCCATTAACAATTCTTATGAGCTAAGGATTTCTTAATGGGCCTAATTACAGTTTTAGATCCATCAATGTTAGAGTTTTACTACATAGGTCCATAAGACAATAAATGGGCCTAATGGTCTTCCTAATGGGCCTAAACATATTTTAGTCCATTAATAATTCAAGGTTTGCTAAGTGGGCTTACTAGGCATTGGATAGTCGAATGGGCTTAGTTAATGGTTCGGCTATATTGTATTGGCTTAAGTAGACAGTTAATAATACTTAACCATTTATCTAGGTGTGAAGTTTATGAAACCTTACAAGCTTATTACTGGTTCTTAAAGATTAAGTCTAGATTTCCAAAGAAAAATTTATAAAATCTAATTAGGTTTACTAAAGATTAAAAAAAATCTAGTTTAGATTTCCCCCAAGATTTCGCAAGACGCATATTATTCAGTTAGATTTTTATCAAAATCAACTTAGATTTTCCAAGATTGAGTAAAATAGATAGATCTATTTAGGTTTTTAGAGACTTAAAAAAATCTTCTTAGATTTTCTAACGGGTTCTAGATATTCTATTAGATTTCTAATGTTCCCAAAGTTTTTATTTAAATTTCCATTTAAATATTTCCATGTGTCTTTTATGTATTAGATTGTTCGTGGTTATAATGCATTGTTCGGGCCATCATACTTCAGAAGCCATTCTATAAACGTTTGAGGAGCGAAGGAACTTTAAATCGTAAACCCAACCACTCAGTCAAAACGTAATATCGAGATGGAACATCTTTAGTATAAAGCTCCCAACTAACATGGCATGTTTATTTGTTTTATTAAGTATCTTGAGTATTTAATATTTCTATAATAAATATTAAATAGTTATAATACGTAAATACGTACAATTTAGCATCTAATACAATAAACAATTACAAATGCATAGAATAAGGAATGCACACTTAAATCATATAGTTATGCATGCTCTCTATGCTATATGCTCTCTAAGTATGTCCCAAAAAAAATCCCCAAAAGATTTTTGATGAGACTAATTTTATACATAGTCTCATCGTCCAAATCGGGCTTAAAATGCATAAAATATCATTAAAACTGCCCAATATATGCTCGTGTTTGTTGCTTGTGTATTTTAGGCACGGATATTGAGGAAATGACAAAAAGATCACAAGAATCAATCAAAAACGAACACGGGAAGCGAAGCCGCACAATGAACCGGGCCCAAGAATGGATTTTCCAAAAATGACCTTGAAGAATTGAAGATTGGCAAGAATGGTCCCTCAACTTTAGAAGACTTGTCATTTTATACCCTTGCAAATCTCATTTATTGCATTTGGGTCCCTAAATTATCAAGAATGTACAAGTTCAGTCCTTGGAGAATGAAGAATTTGCATTTGAAGTCCTTGATACAAGTTTTAAAAACTTGTTGTGCCAAAAGTGACAAGCTGCCAAAGTTGTTATAAAGGGAAGTGGGGTTTTTAGCTATTTAATACAAATTGAAGGAACAAAGAAACTTGAGGGGTCATATTTGTCCAGACAACAAACTCTCTCCCACCACTCATAAACTGACACCTCACCCTAAACCCGACCCTACCCATTTACCCGTCCAAACCCAACCCAAACCCACAACCAGGTTTATTAATAAACCTGGTCAAACAGTCAACCTTTTTTCCCACTAAACACCATATTTAAAAAATTAATCACCCAAAACGAATCAAACTACCCCTTTAATCCTCCCATAAACCCTAATATTTCCAGTTTCAATCTTCCTTAAATCAAAGGGTTTTTGCCTAATTATTTCCAGATCACTAATTACCCCCTTTGTCACCAAAACCCACACAAAAAACATGAACCAAGACACACCCATGTGTCTTGTAGGACCTCCCCTGCAACGTCCCTTTCTTCCCAAACCCAACAAAGGGACAAAACCAATGGCTAGATGATATTACTTGGTCCCCAAGACCATTTTAACGTTCCTGATCAACTTAAGCAGCTGGCCATCACAATCTTCACATGGAGCACATTTTGACCAAGATTCCAAGTTCAGTCCAAGGGTAGTTTAGGATTTTCATGTATTAGGGTTTTAGTTATCTAGAATCTTCTTTGCTTTTGTATAAATATGGGACGTATGTGTCCCATATCCTTTGTTCCAGATATTTCAAGTTCTTGTAATCCCTTTTTAAATTAAATAAAAGTTGGTATTTTCTTGGTGAACTGTAATTCCTTTTTACCTTATTTTAAAAGTTGGTATAAACTTGTGAAAAATCTGAGTTCCATCATTTTTATTTGATAAACATTGTGAAGTTTCAGTTTTCACAAAGGTTTTGAAAAGGTTTGATATTTTCAGAAATCAAAGAATATTAAGAAGTGAAAGTGGATTGTTGTTCTTGTTTTTCTGAGGTTGATTTCTAGTTTAATACGTGTTCAAAATTCCAAAGGCTTGTTGTTTTAAGGTCTCAGAAAGATTTTTGAAGAAAAAATCTATTTTTCCATTTTTTCTGACTAAGTTACTGTATCAAAAGCCATAAGCTACAAGCTTATGGTATTTTGATACTTGGATATTTCTTGCCTATTTGTTGTGGTGTGCAGGAAACAAGAAGGAGACAAGCTCCATTTCTTATCCATTTCTGTCCATTTTTTGTACCAAGTAATAGCAACACCCCAAGAGGTTCAGCTCAGGCCCCAGCCTGAAAGGAGATGGCTATGCAGCCATAGTGGGACCTGGATGTGGGTCCCACAAGGTAACCATCTCAATCCTTGTTTTAGTTTTCAAAATTTTGTGAATTAAGTGATTTGGTATGAATTTGTGAGAATCTGCTTGATTATCTGTTTTATCTGCTTGTTTAGGGCTCTTATTGTTGGTTATGCATGATAGGTTAAGTGTGTATCACTTTGGTTGAGTTTTAAAAGCTTTTGGTGTGTTAATTTGCATTTTCAGAAAATAAAGGGGTGTTTGGGTCTAGGTTTTCAGGTAGGAGTTTGATAAGTTGTTGGTTTGAAAGCTACCTAAACATGCTCTTTTTGTTGTTATTACATGTTCTCAGTACTTGGTTTTCAATTTGGTAGGGTTTAAAACAAGTTTGCATGTTAAAATTTGGTTTTAGTGGTAAAAATCAGTAAGTGCCCTCAAGTGACTGATTTTTGATAATTTGGCTCACAAATTTTTGCATTCTGTTAGGATTTGAGTTAACATAGGGATTGTAATAGCTTATAGGTGATTTGGTTGATTTGTGTGCCTAAATTGAAGCTTCAAAATTCACATTTGTGCCATTTGATTCAGCACACTATTCATCAGAAACCCATAGGCTTAATCAGAAACTTTTGGTGCAATTTGTGGTTGATTTTGTGAAAGAACTTGTGTGTTTTTGTGTTTACATTGACTCCCTATACTCAACTGAGTATAGGGGTGCCTTATTGTCCAAAAACAAGCCCTCACAATAAGCTTTCCTAAGCTTATTACCAACCTGGCCATAAATTTACACTAACAGTGGGAACAAGGTTCCCCCTGCTAGCTCACTAGTTTCCACTGCTTTGCTAAAAGACAAATCCAGTCACATGTCACTATCAGAAAGTTGCACTTTTTGTCTTTAGTGCCCTTAATTGGGAATTAGGACTTGGAATTTGTTGCATTATTTTTCTTATTTTATTTTGGATTTTTCTGTTTAATTCGAATTTTTATTACTGTTCATTTAATATTTTTTAGATTAAATTGCTATTTTAATTAACTTTTAAATTTCTGTTTTTGGCATTTAGTGCCAAAAATCATTATTTTTCAGTTTAAACATTTTTCATAGATTAAGAAAAACATTTTAAGATTTTTAGTTCAAAAAGTTTTTACTGTTCACTTTTTATTTATTTTTTAGAATTAATTTAGTTTAATTAGGGTTTAATATTAAACTGTTTTTGTCTTTTAGTGAAAAATTTTATATTTTTCAAACTTTTTCATTTTTCTACTGTTCATTAGGGTAATTTAGGATTTTCAAAATTGTCAAATCATTTTTAGCATTATTTTATTATTTTTTATAATTATTTTAGTTTAAAAATAGTTTTTTTTAGTGATTTAAAAATAGAAAAATAGTTTTTAAAATTTAGGAAAAATACTTTTTAGTCTTTAATTAATATAAGTAACTTATTAGTTCAATAAAATAATATTTTGGACATTTTGATTAATTATATTTAATTTTAGGGCTTTAATTAGCATTTAAAATTGAATATTTAATTAATAAAAGGTTTTAATATATTTTTATTGGATTTTTATTCTTATTTATATTATTTTGGACTTAGTTTTAACTTTAGTTAATTTTTAGGTTTAAAATTTTTAATTTGTAGCTTTTTTACGGTTTTACGTGAACGACCTTTTCGTCTTAGCTCGATCCGTCTTCGTAACCGTCTTTCTCTTCTCACCCCATTCTATTTTCTTTTCTCTCAATCATATAATCACAAAAAGTTAATCATCTCTTAACACAACGCACTTTCCTCCTTGGGAAACGAACTTGAACTTATTTGGTCATTAGTGCTCGGTTTTCCTAAACCGACACTTAATACTTGCCACTTTTGCCATCCTTTTCCTAAAGGGTAGTAAAATCACTACATCATTTTGGCGCCGCTGCCGGGGAGGCGTGTTGTGTTTTGATTGGAATTGTTGTTTTTATATACTAACCATAATTAGTATTTGTATTAGTAGCACTCTACTAATACGTATTATCGGTTTTCGGTTTTTGTGTGAATACTATTACTATATTGTATACGTAGAACAATAAATTCACAAGTACTCCAAATACGTGAGAAATCACAACCTTGACTTGAGAGGTAATTACCCAATCATTGTATTCGAATCTCAAACCAAAGAAAAAGGAAAAAATAGATAAATACTTTCGAGAAGCTTAATTTTGATAATACAAACTATAAGGTGGGTATAAGGCGGATATTATAAAATATATCCTAAGGAAAAAGGCTCTTAAGTGCTTCGCGCCGCCTCGTTTCCCCGCTTGCTTGTGAGTATTTGATTTTGAGAGCTAATCGAGGGTTTTGTCGCTCAAAGTATTATTAAGTATCATATATATTTTCTTGGTTTCCATTGATTAAACCCTCTTGAACGTTTTGGTGTTCCACCAACGTTCTAAAGTCATCGAAGGCGTTCACTTCACGTGATCGTTTTCATTCCTTGAGGCTTCTTTAATCGAGAGATTTGATTAAGGAGGAGATTTGTAGATTTGTGTCTACTTAATACATTCACCAAATTCCAAAAAAAGGTTAATACAATCAAAAACCACAAAAAATTGAAAAATACAAAACACCAAAAAGAATCTTCTTTGCTCGTCCCCTCGTTGTACGTGACGTTTATGCTAACTCGTAATCAAGCAAGACGTGCACGTAAACGAAAGAACAAAACTCCCACTCCAAATCATTCTAGTGAGGAGTCTCCTATTGACGAACCCATTGTAAGAGAAGCACCAACCATGGCGAATCGAACTATGATGGAGTTACTTCAAGCACCCACCGAGGGTTATGGAGAAGCTATTGTGATTCCCGCTATCCTTGCGGAGAATTTTGAGGTGAAAACGGGTTTGTTGTCGATGATCCAAAACAACAAATTCCGTGGTGATGAGAAGGACAATCCACACAACCATATCCGCCAATTCAATCGTCTTACCGCCACTTGCAAATTTAAGGATGTCTCGAATGACTCGATTAAGATGATGCTTTTTCCGTATTCCTTAGCGGGGCCCGCTAAAATTTGGTTAGAGAAAGAGCCACCCAATTCTATATTGACGTGGAAGGATGTCGTTTCAAAATTCGTGAACCAATTTTTTCCGCCCTCTAAGACTACGCATTTGAAAAACGAGATTTCAAAGTTTTCACAAGAATCAAATGAAAGTTTTTCAACGGCTTGGAATAGGTTTAAGGAGATGTTACATGAATGTCCTCATCACGGGTTTTCCGACTTGCATCAAATTGATACGTTTTACAATGGACTTAATAATCATGAAAGAGATTATTTAAATGCCGTCGCGGGTGGTAATTTTTTGTGTAAAACGGTCGAGGAAGCTTTGGTGATAATTGAGAATAGGTCTAAGGTTTATAGCCCTCGTAACACACCGAGTGTTACCAAAATGGGCTCATCATCGTCTCGTAGCATTAATGCCTTACATGATGAAGCAAATGAAGAAAATCGGTTTTTTGATAGATTTGTTAACCTTATGTCCCATTGGAAAGCTCAAGAAGCTTTAAATTCCGCTTCGGTTAAAGCGGTTTCTAAGAGTTGTTTGTCGTGTGGTGGAGCTCATGATCTTTACGAGTGCATTACCGCGGATGGTAACACTTCGAGTGCTTATGTAGCCACGGGAACTTATAACCAAAACGGTCAAGGTTCCCGCCAAAATCAAGCTCCACCAAATCAAAATGCTAATAACTATCGAAGCAACAACCAAGGTGGTAATAATCAAGGCAATCAACGTAATTACAACAAGGGTAACTATCAAAGTGGAAGTGGGCAAATTTCAAACCAAAACCAAAACCGTAATTTTCAAACTACCACGCAAGGTTTTCAAAATGATCACACCAAAAATCTTCAAGGAGAATTTCTGAATTATGCAAAAGCAAACGATGCTAAGTTTGACAATATGCAACGTGAAATGGTTAGCTTAAGATCCGAGTTGAAAAACGAGCTTAAAAACGAACTTGCTAATGAATTTAAAACTCATGCTAATAAAATGGAAGGAAATGTTCAACGACTCCAACAAAATCAACAAAAAATGGAGCAAGGTCAACATGAGATTAAGCAAGAATTGTTAAAAGCGGATGCTAGGCAATCTAAGTTTGAAGACCGAATGGGAAAAATGTTTGAAGCTAACATGTGGAAGCCTTCTTCTTCGGGTGGTCTTCCTAGTGATACCATCGTGAACCCGAAAGGAGAATTGAAGGTTATTACTACTCGTAGTGGTAAAACTTTCAAAGAACCTATTTCTCGTCCAAGTACTTCTACGGAGAAGGAAAAAGAGAAAGAACCCGAGGTGGTGGTAGAAAAGGAGCAAATTCCAATCCCACGAAGTACCGCTCAAACCACACCTACGGTTGAACCAACACCAATAGTGGAACCCGAGATTCCAAGGCCGTTGCCTATGCCCCAACCCACACCACCCTTACCTTACCCTTCAAGACAAAACAAGGAAAAGGCACAAGAACGAAATAATTATCAATTTGAACTTTTTATGAAAATGTTTCGTGACTTGCATTTTAATATAAGTTTTGCCGACGCCTTAGTCATGATGCCTCGATTTGCCGCAAACTTCAAAAGTATGTTGAATAACAAAGAGAAATTGCAAAAATCGTCTAGTTGTTCATCGGTTTTTCTTAGCCGCATACCTCAAAAAGTCGGTGATCCCGGCAAGTTTTTAATCCCATGTGCTATACAAGATATGGAGGAATGCTACGCCTTGGCCGATCTTGGTGCTAGTATTAATTTGATGCCTCTTGAGATTTTTAAGTCGCTCAATCTTCCCAATCTCACTCCTTCAAGAATGTCAATCGAGATGGCCGATCATTCTACGATTTTAGCTTGTGGAGTAGCCGAGGACGTCTTCGTGAAAGTTGGAAAGTTCTAATATCCCGTAGACTTTATTGTTGTTGACATTCCCATCGATCCTAAAGTTCCTCTAGTTTTAGGTCGATCATTTTTGGATATGTCTAGAGCACTTATCGATGTGCATGCTAGGAAAATCACTCTTCGATTCAATGAGGAAGAACTCGTCATAAATGCAACTCAAAACTCCACACTTTCTCATGTGTATTCTATCACGTCTTTGTACAATGTCAATCCCATCAAAAACATTTGCAAAAAGATTTCAAAAAGAGTTTTGGGAGTTGTTGAGAAAAATGAAGTTCCGTCCCCTCCGCCGGTGGAGGTTAAGAGTGTTAAGCCTAAGATTCCAATCGCGAATGATTCTTCGGATGATGAATATGTTGATCCCGATGGGGGATTTTTCTTTGTTGACAAACGTTTTGAGAACTTACCACCACCTAAGCCAAAACGGTTTTCAAATGTGAGAATTTTTAGTGTGAATAACATTGCTTTAGAAACACCAAATATTTTGACATAATTAAATCGGGTTTTCATAAGGAGAGTTTAAAAGATGAAAAAGGGAAAGATTTTAAATTGAATTTAAAAGATTTTTCTACAATTCTAACTCCGTCATCACCACGTGTATTGATTGCTACAAGCTCGTCTTCTCCTTTTGACGATGCTTTGTGTGGACTTAGTGTGGGGGAAGCCCCTTATGTTCCATTCCCTTTCTCCACCGAGGACGAGATATTTGATCCTGGAATTGCTTATAAAGGGAAATCTCGGTCTTCCACCGATGCAATAAATGGAAAATCTTTCTATTTGATTGGTGTGAGTCTACCTCGAGTAGCTCAATGTTTTTATGACTTACCCATTGTCCCACCCTTCTATTTCTTCTCATCTATTTTCTTGAAACCCTTTGGGTTTGTGTTGACACATGATGAAGTGGCGTTGATCTGTTTTTCCAATGAAAACGAGAACGCCTTCTTCGACCCCGGTATTTTGCATCATCAAAGGACTTAGTCCTTTATACCGGTTGTTTTTGGGCCTTGTTTATCATGTAAGCCCCACTAAAAATTGACCATACCATGATAATCCCTAAATGATCACATTTATGGGGATTCGAGTCGAGCTTTTGACTCGGTTATCAAAAACAAGGTGCCTCGTGGGGGAAACCCATGCTTATCCATGTACATATTATTGCTTTCTAATTAGTTAATGTGAGGGGATTTGTGCCCTTCCAACCTTTGTTCCGTGGTTGTTTGTGAATTGTGGACTTTAGATGATCATGATCTTCACGATTGGAGCCTCTCGTGTTCATTTTATGGGAGCACTCGATCGTTTGCTTTGAAGACTTTCTCAATATCCAAATGATATATCCTTTGAGGTTCTAACCTTAGGTTTTTAGCACACTTCATAAATGGCTTTAAATTTATTGGTTACACCCTTTCCATGCTAGATTAGGCATTTGACTACGTCTCTAGTATGGGGGTGTTTGCACCCCTAGACTCGAAACGTTGAGGACTATGTTTAACTTTAGTATGGGGGGTGAATAGATACTTGCCTGGCCAAACCTTCACGCTTTCCAAAGTTTCATCTTTTTTGTTTATCGTTTTGTTGCAAAATAAGGCTAAAAATGGCCAAATTTTAAAAAATTTCTCATGTTTTATAAGTGTTTGAAGACACGAATGTAGATTTTCCAATGGCGAGAATAAGAGTAATTTTTGACTCGACCGTGCGTGTTGAGCACTTAGCTTTGATTCCTTAACTTCACATTAGGCTAAGTCTCTTAATTGAGGACGAGAAATGATAGGGTTAATTATAAGTTACTATGCTAAACGTAGAGTACTCGTATTCTTTCAAAAACTCATGTGTTCTCGTTGTTTGCTTATTCTCCCTTCGCATGTAAATATTTTTTGCTTAATAAATATTGACTTAGCGGTTTAGTTAGGATTGTTGGGTTTCTAGTCTTTTCTAGTAGATTCCGTGTAATTAAATTGGGAAGACATTAAGGTATCGCCAGCGTCACGGTTTTGAAGTATTGGCACCCGAATAATCGAAAGTTTCACCCAATAATAAGATTTCAAGTGCTCACCTAAATCTAGCAAACAATTTGAAGCCCCACAAGGCCGAAAAATCTATGCAAAATTGAAAGTGAATCAAGCCTTAATCTTCGAAGCTTTAAAGATCCAAAATTCGCCTTAGCGTGAGGATATACGTCTTTGGCTAATAAAACCACCGATGAGGCGGATAATAAAAGGCAAGGCAAGACCGAAGTCATAATAAAAGCTTCATGGCGAAGTTGAATAAAAGATAGAGGTAAACCAAAGATAATAAGGTCCTTCCGTTATGGGGCGTATAAAAGTCTTGGTAATAAGTCTCATGTTCAAAACTGTTATAAAACCGTGTTTATCGATTCTTCTTGTCAACTTAATTTTTTGACATCGTTGTCTATTAGGAGGGGTTATTGAATTGATGGTCTTGGTTACACCGTTAGGACTCTATTTTTAGACCTAAATCTCTATTATCGCATAAGTCAAACAATGTATCCTCGTGAAACATTCAAGACAAAATAAAATATAAGAGATACAACTTAGGAATAATAGGAGGATAAGTACGTGATTAGGGCATATGAGTAGTGTTAGCATTACTAACTTATAATGACAATGATCTCGTTGCACGCTTAGCATGGAATTAGGGTGAAAATCGAGGACGATGAAATTATTTCTAACGAAGCATTCACGTGTTCTTATTCGATGAACCTAAACGTCCCATTTTGCGATGAAAATCATACATTATGTCTAAAACGCAAGTAGTAGTAATAGTAGTAGTGTAGCTAGTTTATCATTCAATAAAGTGAATAAAAATGAATTTTGGAGGTGCTACGATACTTTATTCTAGCATTGCGTGAGGGCACGGCAATGGTTTAGTATGGGGGAGTGATGAGACTGCTTTTATACATAGTCTCATCGTCCAAATCGGGCTTAAAATGCATAAAATATCATTAAAACTGGCCAATATATGCTCGTGTTTGTTGCTTGTGTATTTTAGGCACGGATATTGAGGAAATGACAAAAAGATCACAAGAATCAATCAAAAACGAACACGGGAAACGAAGCCGCACAATGAACCGGGCCCAAGAATGGATTTTCTAAAAATGACCTTGAAGTTTGAAGATTGTACAAGTTTGGTCCCTGAAAGATTGAAGACTTGTCAATTTATACCCTTGCAAATCTCATTTATTGCATTTGGGTCCCTAAATTATCAAGAATGTACAAGTTCAGTCCTTGGAGAATGAAGAATTTGCATTTGAAGTCCTTGATACAAGTTTAAAAAACTTGTTGTGCCAAAAGTGACAAGCTGCCAAAGTTGTTATAAAGGGAAGTGGGGTTTTTAGCTATTTAACACAAATTGAAGGAACAAAGAAACTTGAGGGGTCATATTTGTCCAGACAACAAACTCTCTCCCACCACTCATAAACTGACACCTCACCCTAAACCTGACCCTACCCATTTACCCTACCCATTTACCCGTCCAAACCCAACCCAAACCCACAACCAGGTTTATTAATAAACCTGGTCAAACAGTCAACCTTTTTTCCCACTAAACACCATATTTAAAAAATTAATCACCCAAAACGAATCAAACCACCCCCTTAATCCTCCCATAAACCCTAATATTTCCAGTTTCAATCTTCCTTAAATCAAAGGGTTTTTGCCTAATTATTTCCAGATCACTAATTACCCCCTTTGTCACCAAAACCCACACAAAAAACATGAACCAAGACACACCCATGTGTCTTGTAGGACCTCCCCTGCAACGTCCCTTTCTTCCCAAACCCAACAAAGGGACAAAACCAATGGCTAGATGATATTACTTGGTCCCCAAGACCATTTTAACGTTCCTGATCAACTCAAACAGCTGGCCATCACAATCTTCACATGGAGCACATTTTGACCAAGATTCCAAGTTCAGTCCAAGGGTAGTTTAGGATTTTCATGTATTAGGGTTTTAGTTATCTAGAATCTTCTTTGCTTTTGTATAAATATGGGACCTATGTGTCCCATATCCTTTGTTCCAGATTTTTCAAGTTCTTATAATCCCTTTTTAAATTAAATAAAAGTTGGTATTTTCTTGGTGAACTGTAATTCCTTTTTACCTTATTTTAAAAGTTGGTATAAACTTGTGAAAAATCTGAGTTCCATCATTTTTATTTGATAAACATTGTGAAGTTTCAGTTTTCAAAAAGGTTTTGAAAAGGTTTGATATTTTCAGAAATCAAAGAATATTAAGAAGTGAAAGTGGATTGGTGTTCTTGTTTTTCTGAGGTTGATTTCTAGTTTAAAACGTGTTCAAAATTCCAAAGGCTTGTTGTTTTAAGGTCTCAGAAAGATTTTTGAAGAAAAAATCTATTTTTCCATTTTTTCTGACTAAGTTACTGTATCAAAAGCCATAAGCTACAAGCTTATGGCATTTTGATACTTGGATATTTCTTGCCTGTTTGTTGTGGTGTGCAGGAAACAAGAAGGAGACAAGCTCCATTTCTTATCCATTTCTGTCCATTTTTTGTACCAAGTAATAGCAGCACCCCAAGAGGTTCAGCTCAGGCCCCAGCCTGAAAGGAGATGGCTATGCAGCCATAGTGGGACCTGGATGTGGGTCCCACAAGGTAACCATCTCAATCCTTGTTTTAGTTTTCAAAATTTTGTGAATTAAGTGATTTGGTATGAATTTGTGAGAATCTGCTTGATTATCTGTTTTATCTGCTTGTTTAGGGCTCTTATTGTTGGTTATGCATGATAGGTTAAGTGTGTATTACTTTGGTTGAGTTTTAAAAGCTTTTGGTGTGTTAATTTGCATTTTCAGAAAATAAAGGGGTGTTTGGGTCTAGGTTTTCAAGTAGGAGTTTGATAAGTTGTTGGTTTGAAAGCTACCTAAACATGCTCTTTTTGTTGTTATTACATGTTCTCAGTACTTGGTTTTCAATTTGGTAGGGTTTAAAACAAGTTTGCATGTTAAAATTTGGTTTTAGTGGTAAAAATCAGTAAGTGCCCTCAAGTGACTGATTTTTGGTAATTTGGCTCACAAATTTTTGCATTCTGTTAGGATTTGAGTTAACATAGGGATTGTAATAGCTTATAGGTGATTTGGTTGATTTGTGTGCCTAAATTGAAGCTTCAAAATTCACATTTGTGCCATTTGATTCAGCACACTATTCATCAGAAACCCATAGGCTTAATCAGAAACTTTTGGTGCAATTTGTGGTTGATTTTGTGAAAGAACTTGTGTGTTTTTGTGTTTACATTGACTCCCTATACTCAACTGAGTATAGGGGTGCCTTATTGTCCAAAAACAAGCCCTCACAATAAGCTTTCCTAAGCTTATTACCAACCTGACCATAATTTTACACTAACAGTGGGAACAAGGTTCCCCCTGCTAGCTCACTGGTTTCCACTGCTTTGCTAAAAGACAAATCCAGTCACATGTCACTATCAGAAAGTTGCACTTTTTGTCTTTAGTGCCCTTAATTGGGAATTAGGACTTGGAATTTGTTGCATTATTTTTCTTATTTTATTTTGGATTTTTCTGTTTAATTAGAATTTTTATTACTGTTCATTTAATATTTTTTAGATTAAATTGCTATTTTAATTAACTTTTAAATTTCTGTTTTTGGCATTTAGTGCCAATAATCATTATTTTTCGGTTTAAACATTTTTCATAGATAAACATTTTAAGATTTTTAGTTCAAAAAGTTTTTACTGTTCACTTTTTATTTATTTTTTAGAATTAATTTAGTTTAATTAGGGTTTAATATTAAACTGTTTTTGTCTTTTAGTGAAATTTTATATTTTTCAAACTTTTTCATTTTTCTACTGTTCATTAGGGTAATTTAGGATTTTCAAAATTGTCAAATCATTTTTAGCATTATTTTATTATTTTTTATAATTATTTTAGTTTAAAAATAGTTTTTTTTAGTGATTTAAAAATAGAAAAATAGTTTTTAAAATTTAGGAAAAATACTTTTTAGTCTTTAATTAATATAAGTAACTTATTAGTTCAATAAAATAATATTTTGGACATTTTGATTAATTATATTTAATTTTAGGGCTTTAATTAGCATTTAAAATTGAATATTTAATTAATAAAAGGTTTTAAAATATTTTTATTGGATTTTTATTCTTATTTATATTATTTTGGACTTAGTTTTAACTTTAATTAATTTTTAGGTTTAAAATTTTTAATTTGTAGCTTTTTTACGGTTTTACGTGAACGACCTTTTCGTCTTAGCTCGATCCGTCTTCGTAACCGTCTTTCTCTTCTCACCCCATTTCTATTTTATTTTCTCTCAATCATATAATCACAAAAAGTTAATCATCTCTTAACACAACGCACTTGCCTCCTTGGGAAACGAACTTGAACTTATTTGGTCATTAGTGCTCGGTTTTCCTAAACCGACACTTAATACTTGCCACTTTTGCCATCCTTTTCCTAAAGGGTAGTAAAATCACTACATCAATTTTTATAAAGTTATAGTCCAGTTTTAAATAAAAAAAATATTTTTATTCTTATTTTATTTAAAAATTAATCTGGTTCGCTATAACTAAAGCTCTAATACCATTCTCTGTAACACCCTCATAAAGCGGGTATCACAGTGGTGGATCGATGAGCAAATAGCTTACAAAGCACAGATCATAATTATATGATTTTTGAAATACAATTGATGTAAACATTGAATTGGTACAATCATTTAAATCGTTGAATAATATTTGTTATGAATATCCCAGTAAAAGATAACCCCCCGTCATTTTTATGCTTCTAAATGATGCTCAATCCATGCTCAAATAATCTTGCTAAATAACCTGGGAAAAACATGCTTAAAACAGTCAACATAAAGTTGGTGAATTTACAGATTTTAACAATTAATTAGTTTGGACATACAATAATCATAGAAGTAATAATGCACAGAGCATTATTACTAAAATGTAAATAACATTTGTTTATTATTAGAAACTGAAGCTTAACTTCATAGTCCTCAACAGATGAGGACGTAGTGTCTTACAAAAAGACACCCCTTTCTAGTTCCAACATAGTATACGTCTGTTGTCCCGGCCAAGGCACAGTGAGCATGACTCACCCAGACGGGGATGGTCAATCCCTAATAGATCTATTTATAACATTCGGGCGATTTACAACAATTTAACAGTTTCAATAACAATCAATCATAATCAAGTTTTTACAATCCAGTTATGTCCAATATATGTTTGCATATTTTCTTTCTCAAAAGGGAAAGTTTTATCAAAGTTTAAATGGGGCTGTAAACTCACCTGATACAATCGCCACAATAGTTAATAGAGAACGAACGTCCATCAAGAATAAATGTCAACAATCGATACATGATCATACGAGACCTAAAGATAACGAGGTGCGTCTTAGGCTTGAGACAAGACATAAATCGCACATATATGTAATAAGTATGTTTTAATAAGTTCTTGGACATTGCATAAGTTTTATGATTCTTTATAAAACTTTTAGGTGAACACTTAGTCATTTTAAGTGAAAAATCCAAGTTGACACTTTTAACCCATCTTAAGCCTAATAGTGGTCCACTACCCAAGTATTTGACTTAAGTCCATTTTAAATTCAGTATACTACTCTAAGTTGGTTATAAATCTCAGGTCCAATAATGGCCCAATATCCATTACAAGTGTAAGTTGGGTTTTTATGGCCCAAGTCCACTTTGTATATTTTTGGGTTCTAAAACACATCACAACCACTTACACTTAATATTTCACGTTGGTCGGGTCTCGGGTGATCTAGTCATCAGTATATAAATAAGTCCAAGATCCCCGACAAGTGAGTCCTACCACGTCGGTTTATATAATAATCATCACATTTTACGTTAATGAGTTATAATCTGTTTATTATAATTTTCCAGACATGTCCAGCTAATTTGCTCATATCTCTTGAACCGTAAATCATCTAAGTGTGTTCTTTTTACCAAAACCATTATTAACTCATATACTATACTGATTATAAGTCTAATTACCCCAAATTTATACTTACCATAGCTAATGCACAAATTTTATCACTTAGAAGAGTTGGCTGTTTTTGGACAGCCAAACCCGTTTTCACCGTTTTGGTCGCCATTTCCAAACCGTAAAGAATTGGTAAACTATCCAATTGATTCTACTTTTTCATGATTTTATCTACAACCTACAGTTTTACCTTTTTCAATGACTCTGAGTCTTATATGAGAAAACAGTCCGTGAAGACAGTATGTTCAGATCTGACTAGTTTTCACTATTTTGGCCACCATTTCCAAACCGTAAGAAATTGGTAAACCATCTAATTGATTCTAGTTCTTCATGATTTTATCTACAACTTTTAGTTTTACATATTCGTAGGTCAGTATACAAATTTTACGAGAAAACAGTCCATCAAAACAGTATGTTCAAATCTGGCTAGTTTTCACTATTTTGGTCATATCTTGCTTTCTATAATTCGTCACGGGACGAGCCACCCGGGGAATTAATCACAAAACAATTATCTATCTTAATATATAAGTTTTCAGTATCCCAAACCTACTTATTTCGACATGCAATCTGTTTTTGCTACGGTTCAAAATCGTTATAAATCAAATCGTTAATAGGGTTTGTTTAGCTTTATTTTTAGTGTTCAAAATTTCATATACAATGTCCCAATACTCATTAATCCATTTCGTACATATATATATATATATATATATATATATATATATATATATATATATATATATATATATATATATATATATATATATATATATATATATATATATATATATATATATATATATATATATATATATATATATATATATATATATTCGGAATATACATAAGATCAAGAAAATAAAAGGAATGATAAATAAGAACGAGTAGTAGATCTTACGAGGCTTTATCAAAGTCGTGGTACTAGTGAGTGATGCATGCAAGCAAACATCCAAGATCTTGTCAACACTTGATGCAACCACCATGCATGGATAGATCCGGGCTAGATCTACATGTTTTACTTGATGCATGTATAGATCCACCATGGAAATAAAAAAAGCTTGATCATCAAATTTTTGATGATCTATGGTGTTGGAAGCTCACGGCAAAAGAAAAGAAAGAAAGAAGGAAAGAGAGTTTTTGGTGTGTGTGTGTGTGTGTGTGTTTTGTGTGAGAGAAATGAAGGGTATGAGTAGACAAATCCCTTATATAGGGTGAGAGGAAGTGTGACAAGTGTCACTCACTTAGACTTTGTCCAATGAGAAGCAAGAAGGTGGGTGGACATGATGGACATGTGTCACCAACCTAGAGTTGGCCCAATGGGGAAGTGGGGTGTGTTGGTGGCTTGTCTAGTGGGCCAAAAGAGTTGTTGGGCTTTTTAAACTTCTTATTGGGCTTATTAAGCCCATTACTATCCAAAGTTTAATAGTTGGGCTCATAAGGCCACAAGTGGGCCTAAAGTGTAACTTGTTACAACTTTCGTTAATACACGGTTCGGGTCACGTTCGAGGTTTACGAATTTTTGATTCATCTTACGAGGATTTCGTAATTGATCCAAAAATCATTTTTCCAATAAAATGGAGTATTTATATGACGTATAAATACGAAAAACGTGTTCGTTTATTTAAACGACAAGTATTTGTCATTTATCTTTTGTATAACGTAAGTATCGTTTTAGTATAAATACTTCTTATTTAATCATTCCGTAGATAAATGTAATATTAAACAATTTAATCAAATTGTTTATCAAGTATTTCTCGACAATAATTTATGTAGTTAAATTATTGAATTGTCGGTACGCGGTTTGTATGACTTTTGTCAAATTTTCAAATCCGATGATTTTTGTATGGTTCAAAAAGGGTTTTTGAACATACTTCATTATTATTTAATGAACGAAAAATCTCGGGTTTTACACCTAGCGACTAAGCGGCGCCTAGGCGGCCACCTAGCCCTTGTTTTACAACATTGGCTGCAAGTATCCATTGTCATTTGTTTTGTTATGGTATTTTTGTCATTGCCTCTGTTGTTTCATTTGGCAAGTTGTATGTTTTGTTTTTTTTTTCTTTTGGATCCCTTTCTTAGCTAATTAGCTTGATTAGTTGTGAGGATGCCTTGTATTGTACCTTTTTTCTTGTTGGTTCTATATAATTGTTGCCTTTAAAAAAAGCATATAAAATATATAAATTTTGGGGTGTTCTATTAGTTTGTAAAATGTATAAGCGTTTATGTCGTTGAAATGACACGTATCTTTATCAGCTTGTTTCATTACTTTTATCTTTGATTTCTTTGATAGTGTGTGGAAAAAGATCAATCCGTAAAAATTGTGTATGTATGTGATTAATTTGAGATGGAGAGAATAAGTAATGAGAAGTGAAGTTTTGTTGTGATATTGAAGATAATGATGGATTAAATTTATTCAAAATTTAATTAAAAAATTAGAAAGCGATAACATAACGTCAGGTTTTTGAATTTGGGCATCGAGGAAGAATGATAATGGGGTTGTTCACGTTTTGGACCGTGAGGGATTGAAAACACGTGATGACGAGGATTACAGACGTATAACTTTAGATTTAAAAACTCTATTCGCAGTCTGTCATAGGTGAAATTGATCGAAATCAAATCAGTAGCAAGCTCGAACAAGCCAAGCCTAAACGAGCTTAAATCAAGCCCAAACATGTGTAATATATCACGAGTGGAGCTCGGTCTTTATAAGGGTTGAGCATCCTCCTGGCAATATGGATAACTTGGTGAGAAAAATAGCACCGCAAACTGTAAAATTACAAAAACTTTATATTTATTATATAAAAATCACGATGTGATAGTGGTTTTTATTTTTTTTAAAACCACAAATACATTTGCGGTTCGGGTAATAAAAAACCACACAAAACTGGATCATGCTCCCTAAAGAACATGGTGTAATTTACCTACCCTTTGTGAATTGTGAAGTAGAATGGTAGGAGAGTGAAGTGAGGAGCGGGCAATCCATATTTTATTTGGGCGGCCCATACAACAGAAACAGTAATAACAAATGGCAACTAGTCGACTTGTTCACCTAACAACCCCCATTATCACCACAACACCTCCTACCAAACTAAAACTCCTGCTTAAAAATTCATCATCATATTATTTCTCATCATCATTATCATCAACAAAAACAACTAGAACAAGAACACTTGTCGTTATGTCATCATCTTATGATAAACAGCTTGTTGCTGCCAAGAAAGCTGCCTCTCTTGCTGCTCGTCTTTGCCAGGTTTAATATTAATAATAATCCCTCATTTGTTGTTGTACTAGTTATAAATTAGTCTTGTTTTATCACCAACTGGTATTTTTATAAATACAGAATGTACAAAAAGGACTGTTGCAATCTGATGTTCAATCAAAGTCTGATAAAAGCCCGGTTACCGTTGCTGATTATGGTATTCCTTTCATTTCATTTTCTGTCCAAAAAGTTCCCATTTTGGGTCGCATTTTCTTTTCTTTTTCAACTGCAACTTACCCTTTGCTTCCTTGGTATTGTCGTTATTTATCTCTTTACCTGTCACTATCAAATCATTATAGCTTACTCATATGCCACACTTAATTAGTGATACTAAGAAAGACGCACGTTGCACGTGCACGAGTAATGCTTATTAGAGAATAGAATGCAAATCGAGAACATTGCTTATTTGCTGCCCAGTTTTTTACTAGTCATATAACTATCCAAGTATGAATATGTGCACTCTACTATGGTGTCTGTTCGGAGCACTTTTTTTGGACATTAGAATCTGAGATGGCTTACTATCACCTACTAGTTATATGTAACATATATGATTACAGAAACGATAGTATTACAACTGTACACTGATTTATAAACTAAATTAAGCAAGTGGAAATTACTAGGTTTACCTCAAATGACTTTTTCCATCCACCTTGATATGCAGGATCACAAGTTCTTGTGAGCTTCGTTCTTCAAAAAGAACTTCCTTCTCAAACATTCTCACTAGTGGCCGAAGAGGTAATCTTCAGCCTGTCATTTCCATTTATAGTTGTTTATTATTCAATTTTGGCTGAATCATAATAGTTGGATGGCATTGATCCTTTTTAGGACTCGGGAGATCTTCGAAAAGAAGAATCTCAAGAAACTCTTCAACGCATCACCAAACTTGTGAATGATACAATTGCTAGTGATGGAACTTACAACGTGTCTCCCTTAACTGAAGCAGAGGTGCTAACTATCATTGATTGTGGTACATCTGAAGGAGGATCTAAAGGCCAACATTGGGTTTTGGATCCAATAGATGGCACTAAAGGGTAAGTGGACATATGTTATGTCTTTTCTTTGGTTTACTTATCGTTATTTAAGCCTCAGCTAAAGGCTTACATGTTCTGTAGAGGTTGTATGCATTAAAATAAAATTGAGTGACTTTCACCCTGTTTGGCCAGTTTTAATCAGACTTTATCTAGTTTGGAATAGCATAAAATCAAATTAAAAATGGCTCTAAATTGCCACCTCTAGTGTTATACACGGCATCTGATATGTAGTACATGTATGTGAAGTATTACTCTAAGTGCTTGTATGATTGATCAAAGTTATATGATTTGGATCTCAACTATAGTAATCAGTTTGGTTTTCTGAACCTAACACCTGTTTTTTCTTGTATGTTGTGAGGCACACAAAAATTGCTATACAAAATAAAAATGAATAATTAGGCAGATGCAAAAACTACTACGTTATCCACTTTTTGTCCATAATCAACCATTTGTGCAAAATTTAGGGTTCTTCCCACTAAAACACCACCAAAATGAACCCAGAAGTTGACGAGCGTGAACGTAGTAAAAGCATATGGGCACAATTTGACCTTTATGCTAAAAGAGTACTTCTGGTTTTTAACATATACTTAGTAGTTTTAAATTTTAACTTGAAAATCTTTTTATCTATTACAGTTCACGTAAAAGTTTAACATGTATGTCAATTACTTAGAGATATCTGAAAATATGCAACTTTTGAGACTGGAAAAGAGAGAACTCTTGACATTCATTTTATGTGGATGTTTACAGGATTCGTTTCACGTGAGAAATTTTTGAGTTGTTGGGCATTTGTTAACTTCTAACTACACCGGTCTTTATTGTTGTTCAAAAAGGTATATTAGACATTTGAGTAATGCGCAAGTATTTTTCTTACGGTAGGTGCCTTCTCAATACCTATAACTATCCGGAACAAAGTGTGGCTGTAAAACCTCCGTCCTACAAAGTTGCTAGGTTTAACATGGCACGTGGTTTAACAAAAGTATTCTGACTGAACTACCTTTTTCTAGAGGCAAGAGTTAGTATAAGCTGGTCAATATTCTGCAAGGATATCAAAATGCACAAGTAACTAAATCTAGCTTAAAATTTCCATAAAGGGGAAACCTTGGAACAAATTAATCTAGGTTTATGATGGAGATAATTTATTTGCAACCAAATTATTTTACATGTGAAGTGTGTGAATCTTGTTTCATTTGCATGTTGTTTCTTGGTAGAACTCAGAGTTCATACATTCTCAAACTCGTGAAGAATGATTTTTATATAAGTTTTTTGGTAAAGATAAATTGTAAATTTTTATGGATGCAGTTTCCTAAGGGGTGACCAATATGCAATAGCATTAGGTCTGCTTGATGAAGGGAAAGTTGTACTTGGTGTGCTTGCATGTCCAAATCTCCCACTAGAATCCATTAGTAAGCCATCTCAGAACACTAAGGCAGGATGTTTATTCTCTGCACAGCTGTCTTGTGGAACATATATGGAATCTCTGGATGGTTCAGCACCCGTGAAGGTACAATAACAAAACATGACAAAACTGTGTCTGTTTACATAATAAGTCCTGATACCTGGTTTTTTAACATTTTTATGTGCTATCAATACAATGGGCTATATGAAAATATTATGTTTGCACATCAGGTGCATGTTAGCGACACAGAGAATTCAGAAGAAGCATCATTCTTCGAGTCGTATGAAGCTGCACATTCGTCTCATAGTTTATCTGGCTCTATCGCAAAGGTACCATTGTCCATAATAATTAGTCATCTGGAATGTTGATTCAATAATGTATATTTGTTTCCCTTTTTGTGTGCAGAAACTGGGGGTTAAAGCACCACCAGTTAGAATAGACAGCCAAGCAAAATATGGTGCATTGTCACGAGGAGATGGTGCGATATATTTACGGTTTCCAAATAAAGGATACCGTGAGAAGATTTGGGACCATGCTGCTGGATACATCGTTGTGGCAGGTACACATTGTTGTTCTTGATGACCTAAGTCGGGGGCTTTTGGTTTGAAAATGAGTTTGGTAATCTGTATAAGTTTGAAAAAAAAGGAGTAGAAAGAAATTGTATGATTACTTCTTGTATTTGGAAAAGATTAGTGTAGCAACGCGTCCCACATTGGTAGCACATAAGACATTCGAGTCCCTTATAAGGTTTATAAGTGGTGGCAGCAAGTGTCCCTCCACCATGGTTTTTAGTTGAAATCCCGAATAGACAGAAGCTGATGGTGTTGCGGTAGATGCTAGTGGAAATCCATTAGACTTTTCAATAATATCATAATCTTAAAAAGGGCAAATTGATCAACTCTTGTTAAGTAGCTTCGTTTCCCCTTTTTTATCTTTCATTTTGACCTTATAATACTGGTGCAGAAGCTGGGGGTGTTGCGGCGGATGCTAGTGGAAACCCATTAGATTTTTCGAAAGGAAGATATCTTGATCTAGACACGGGCATCATCGTTACTAATCAGAAACTGATGCCATCCCTGTTAAAGGCAGTTCAAGATTCACTGAAGGAACAGGCTTTGCCGTCACTCTAATAAACTTTTCCTGATTCTGATGCTGTGCATTATGTTTTAAGTTTTTTGGATCATTTGACAAGAAATAATTTCAATTTTTAATTAAGGTTGAAACTGTCTCTACTCTTGTAGTCCTGTATTATGTAAAATTTTGCTGAAAAATAAAATTTGATGACCAGTGCGTTTTTCATTAAAACTTGTCTTCTATCGATGAGTTGATCAATGACAGAATGTTGACGTTCATGAAAATTGTTCATGTATTGATCAAACAAACTTTAAACCCAGACATGTTTGTGAATCCTGGTACCTGATTGGCGAGAATACGTATCAAATTTGCAATATTTCTGTAATAAATTTGCAAGACTATACAAGGGCGAGTCGTGAAAACAATCTTTCAGAACACTTTCATACTTTGATAAGCACAGATTAAAAGCATTTCTGTCACAAAAATTTGTCATCTGTCTCCATGTCGCACGACTCCTTGTTGGTTTGGTTGGCACTGAGCTTCCTGAAGACGGGCCGGCACTAATATAGATTTGCAGACGTCTGTGACAAGTGAAATTGTTAGAATGTTGGTAGCAAGAATATGGGTAAAAACCAGAAAAAAAAAATCAGAAAGCTTCGAGTACCAACCTCGTATGCATAAAGAGTAGTATAATAAGATGAATCGTTAGTAAAAGTACTAGCTGAGTCGAATTCCAAATCATTGATCGAGTTTGCTGATCCATGAAGCTTTGTTAACCAACGTTCACGGTCCATTTGATGTTCATGGGTTCGAATTTCTGTAGCGACAACATTAAGACCTTCATTTGATGAAGTTCGCCTTTTCTCAGGTCTTTGTTTTGTGGGTCGTTGTCTTGGTTGGCTATGTGACCGTGCTTTTGCTCTTGAAGATTTTGTTCGAGTCATGTAGTTTGGTTCATCATGTTGCGTACTTGTTTGGGATGTTGTAGAAACATCGTCGATTTGCTTATTCTGCAATCTAATGGACTTTTCATGTTTTGTTGGTGATGAATCTATCGAGAATCTTCGCAGTGATTGTCCATAACTTATAGATGTGTTCCCTTTGCTTCTAAACTCTCTCAATCTTTCATTGTGGTCCTTCAAACATCAAGAAAACTATATGATGATAACTATACAAAGTGAATCATTAATTAGAAAAGGAAAAAAACAAAATTTTAACCCCTTGACCGAGTATGTTTTACCGATTGCGGTGCAGTTAGACGACGCTCGTGATTTATCTTAAATCCTGGTTTACTAGTGGTGGAACCAACATGTGTGCGCGACTCTCCATCTTCAACCATTTGAATCCTTTGAAACCGAGCTCTAACTTGAATGGCCACAAGTGCACTCATGCATCTAACCATAGTTGTTGTTCGCTTTCGTACCAAGTGACCCCGCACTAGTGCTTGCAACTTCACCAGTCCACGTAAAGCACACAAAGCCTTTCGTGCCTGCAGTTATGTATAATATCAAGTTATCAACTATTTTGATTCAGCATATATTCACTTGATGATATACACAAATAAAAGGATAAAATTTGTTTTACCAGATAGGAACGGAAGGCGGCTTGAATCTTGGTTGCAGCTGCAATTGCGTCCGCTCGAGATACTCTATTACACGCCTTTGTGGTGGCTACTGTTTTTTGGATGGTTTGGTAGTTTTGCTGATGAATAGCATAGTCGAACAAGGCTTGTGATACTAACTGAGAGGTAATGATGGAGTCAAATGAGCGGCAACTCTTGTGATTGACTGATACTTTTTCCGCGTTACTTGATCTTCTAAAGCTCCATCTCCTTTTTGGAGATGCTGGTATAATGGCCGTGGTAGACTCCGGTGGTCGAAATCCATCACCATCTTTGATGTTAAGTTTTTCCTGCTCTTTTTTGCCTAGTAACAAGTTTTTAATCCATCTACCTGCCTTGCCCATTCTAAATATTTAGCCTTTAGTTGATACCAAGTATGTTTATATATACATTATAATTTCAGTAAGACACTGCAGATTTTTTATCATTAGAAAAAAAACGAATTGTGTTTTCGTTGACTATTTTGAGAATTAAAAAAGACAGGCAGATTTGTTTGTAGGCTAAGGCCTGCATGAAGTCCTCTACTTATGCCAAATGACACATAACAAGCACTTCTTACTAACATGAGTTTTAAATTAGTGAATATATACAACTTGCATCTTCTTTATCTTTTACAGCTTTGCTAATCAACACCTTTCTGTAAATTTGATACAAATCAGTAACATCCAATGGCATGTCATTACTTGACTATGTTTATATTGTTTGGTTCTAAATCCGGGTCAGAACTAACCTTGTGTCAAACCATTGTGTCGCAGTCCGGTATGTGGCTACATTTCCGAGTTTCTTCAAATTTAGAGAAACAAGTTGGTATAAAATAAAGCCAAAGACTAATGCCAATTTTATCAAAAGTCAAATGTAACCTTCTTCAAGTGTGTTGTCCCAAAATGCTATTACTAAAACATACGTAGCAGTTGACAAAAGGAAAAGAAAAGACTCAGAAACATGATTTTTAACTTTTCAGATTGAGCAATTTTAATAAAGAGAGATTCATAGCAGAATCTTTTTTACTGCAAAGATTCCAACACAAACACATAGTTATCCACAAAAGTACAGCAATCATCTGATATAAGATTTTGGTTGATCAAGATAAAACGGGCAGGCACGATCTTCTGACTTTAAAATCAATGAGTAAAAATGAAATCTTTGTTAGTTCTTCTTACTCTTTTCACAAAACTGGAAGAACACCAAGAGTTGATAACATAACAGCTTACGGAGTTCACTTGAATCATATCAATTTCTAAATTGATAAAACAAAATCGTGCTCTGTTTACCTACAAGTGCTCTCTGCCAGTCATCGTAGCCTGTGCTTTTCAGAATACAAAAAAGTGACTTTTAGCTTCCACCCCATTTCCTCTTTCTAGCTGGTCTCTGTTGCTTATTTGAGGTCGCCTCTTGTATACAATCTACAACTGTAAGCTTCTGTGTGTTATCTGAATCCTTTACAGTGGTAGTAGCAGGTTCATTAAAACGTGCTCTTCTGTTTTCCATCTTTGCCACTGTAAGCTTCTTCGTGCTATCTGAATCCTTTACGGTGGTAGTAACAGGCTTGATAAAATGTGCGCCTCTATTTTCCATCTTTACCACCATAAGCTTCTTAGTGCTATCTGAATCCTTTAAAGTGGCAGTAACAGGCTCGTTTAAACACGCTCCTCTATTTTCCATATTTGCCACCGTAAGCTTCTTTGTGCTATCTGAATCCTTTAAAGTGGTAGTAGCAGACTCATCAAAACGTGCTCTTCTGTTTTCCATCTTTGCCACTGTAAGTTTCTTCGTGCTATCTGAATTTTTAGCGGTGATAGTAACATGCTCGTTAAAACGTGTTCTTCTGTTTTTCATCTTTGCCACTGTAAGCTTCTTCGTGCTATCTGAATCTCTTACAGTGTTAGTAACAGGCTCGATAAAACTTGCTCCTCTATTTTCCATCTTTGCCCCCGTAAGCTTCTTTGTGCCATCTGAATCCTTTGAAGTGGCAGTAACAGGCGCATTAAAACGTGCTCTTCTTTTTTCCATCTTCGCCATTGCCTCAAGAACCCGAGTATTATCAAGCCCAGTTTTCCCATTTTGATCAAGGAACTCGTTTACATCATTTACCTGCGCTCTATTGCAGACTTTCATGGGCCCACTTTTTACCTTTTTAGTTGGTATATGACCTTGATCAACAGCTTTCCTTTTAACCGCTTGGGCAACTCTATCACTTGGACACGAGTCAAAACCCATTGATTCTGCTATACTGTGTTTTGCAGAAGACTGCAGAGTTGGCTGTCACATATAAAATGATCAACATAAAAATATATATTATACGAAAATATACTGATAATCGCACTATCACGTAATGAATGGCTAGAAAGGATAAAAGGACACAATATACAGTTACTTCAGCAAGGATAGTAGTACCTCAAAACAAAATACAAAACTAAAGCAAACCATCTTAGTAAGATCCTCCACATTTTTACAACAAATAGTAGCGGAAGTTCAGAAACAAAGTAGACTCATGCAAAGCTATGTAATGTTTGGCACGCCACCTACTTTTATGGCACCTTAATCGTCGCAAATCAGTTTCTAAAGTGTAATTAGCTACAAAAGGACCAAAATGTTGAAGTTCTACTCATAATCTTAGATTCCAGAACCCAATAATGGTGATATCTAATTAGCAAATATCACTCGGGCTCATTCTGGAATATTTTTCTTTAAGTTCCAGAGTTTGGGCACCAAATAGTGGCAACTCTCGTTCAACCATGAACAAGATCAAGAGACTTTAGTATATATATAACTTCCGTTGCGTTAAAAAAAAGTATATATATAACTTGTTAGATATGATGACTTAAAGAGACAGATCAACAGAAATAACTTAAACATATATATGCCTAAGATAAAGCATAAATTTACGTATCGATCATCTTCCTTCCTAAGGGCCTGCAAACTTGTTATCATGTGGTTATCTTTTACACTAGGAAGTGAACAGTGTATCTATATAAGGTTCAGGTGTATGGCAGTGCGAGACCAGGCTAACCGCAGTGGTATAAAAACAAGCCAAATGAATGAATCATATTCTACAATACAAGAAAAGATTTGAAAAGGCAAGCAAGTATGAATGATTCCAAATTATAGAGCATTTGACACCAACAAAAAAAATAATCACCAACTAGCTTTTATTTCTAAAAATGATTAAGCCAGAGAAGTGGATATTTGAGATAATAATTCAAGAACCTAACTATGTAAGTACTAATACTGTGCAGCAGAGAAAGTGAGTAATTAAATAACCGTGTGTTCACTTGGAAAGGCAGAGTACATTTTAGCTAATGACCATGAAAGTATAAGTGTTCATGACCACAATTCCAATCACAGAAGTAATGCAAACATAAAGCAAACCTAGAAGCATATAAACCCTGACACGGTACATGAAACCAAGCAGGACGCACAAGTTTTCAAAACACATCCGACTGATGAACAAGCTAAAAAAAGCCGCAAAAACCTATGGCTAAACTATAGTGATATGTAGAGCCAACTTATAAAAGTAGCTTTCACCTGGTACCAAAGCATCAAGTTATAACTATTCCCTGGAAGAAAAATGACACATTGTGAACCAACTTATAAAAGTATCTTCCACCTTTTCTTATATGATTAAGCAACATGATCTCGGCAGTATAGCACCTAAAAAGCTACAGCTTACACCGGCAGCCTACTAGAACAAGCAAAATTACAAGGTGATAGGAGCAAAAACTAACAGAAACATTATACCAAATCTAATTTTCTGTATAAAGCAAATTAATAAGAGTGATAAGCATAAACAGTGCTACCTCGCTAATATGAATACCATGCATAGATACTAAAGTTGCTATGCTAACAAACCAACCTTAAATTCGAGATCTAACACACTGACTCACAGCTACGTCTATTCCATGAAGAATGTTGTAATCTAGGTTATGCAATGACACCATGACTAAACAATAATTACAATTTTAAACAATCACAGTAATAAAGAACACGTCTAATCGAAAACTGGGCAGACAAAAAACCATGTAATAAATGCTTTGCAAGACCAGTGACGGAGCTAGCTGACCTGTTCCCTGTGAGCATATATTAGTGATTAGTGAAGTGATGGACGTGGTCCAAACTAGCGACCAGATCATCTTAAGAAAGTATAAGATACAACATTTACATTGAGCTCAGGATAATATGCAATAAAAAGAAATACCATTATCAAAGGAGGAATCCCCATATATGACATAACCATATATAAAATTACTGATACAATATTTGATCCTTAGTTCCCCTGATTTTACCTTTCCTTTCCCAACAACCAAGTGTGAATCGAATGAATTCCTGCAACTCAGTGATAACCGGTCATGAATCCCACCATAACTTTTAGAACTCTTATTACCACTAACTACTACTTTTGTTTTCTTATATCTATAACCCTTTGGATGTGGATCATCAGTTAGCTCTTCAACATGATCATAAGTAACATCTAAAGTCCTATCAACCTTATCACTGAGAGCTCCTTCTATCCCCGCTTTATATTTACGTCCCACAACATGTGGATTGTCAATCGACTCCTCAACATGATCACCCTCAACATGATCATGTTCGTGTTCAGAAACAAGCCTTTTATATCTTGATTGTTTTTCATAAGGAAATAATGTTCTCTCAGCAAAAAAACCAGCATCCTTGTGCTCATGCTTGAACATAGTTTCATCTTCTTTCCATGACATCTCAGATTGCCAATGGGGCCTTGTTCTTCCAATATTCACATGACCATCAATATCAATTGTGTAATCTTCTCTATCAAAGGGTTCCGAATAGCCACCCAAAGAGCCATCGTAACTAAATCTTTCGGTACGTTGTTCGTTATATCTCCCGTGTCTTCTGTATAAACTATTTCTTGGCATATTGTTACCATGCCATCCGCCCTTATTGATATGGGATTCTTCAGAAGATCGGCGTACAAAAGATTGATCCTCCCTATATCTGAGGTACGTATCGGCATCCTTGTCTAACAAGGAATTATTTAATTCTGAGCATGGACTGCTAACTCTGGTATTTATTCTTCCAGGACCTCTATCCTTCCATCTATTATATGCCACAGGTTTCACATATCCACGTCTAACATCATCTCTTTCCCTCCCTTCACAAGTATGAGATCCAACTTTTTTTCTCTCGATATCGCCAAAATATTCTTGCTCAAGAAAAGCTCCAGCTTCTTCGCCTCTGTTTTTCAAATGCAGATTATCTTCCTCCCACTTCCACCAAACACCTTTTTTATATGCCAGATCGTGGGAATAAACTGAATTCTGCCCTCCGAACTCCTGGGTGGGAAAGATGTCCCCTGCTATCAACCTGTCTTCTTCAATATATCTTCTTCGTGCATCGATATATTTATTGTCATCTGATCTTCTGAACACAGGCCGATCCTTCTTGGCTACATATCTTTCATACTCTTCACAATAAAGGTCTCTTGCGGACAAAGCATCCCAATCGTCATTGTCAGAGAATCTTTCACCATAGTAATCTGAAGGTAGTTTTGACTTTGAATATAATATGTTTTTATCAATATAAGGATCAAAAGCATGCAATCTTTCATTCTGCCCACTATGGCCAAAAGTTGAGTGCACATCATAGGACCCCTCAATATTAGGCATGGGAAAGAAATCATCATCTTTATGGTGAGCTTTAATTTTGGAAACTCCATCAGTCCTATGATTATACACAGGACTACTATCTCTAGCATGATATACGTGATCATCATCTTCATGGTAAGAATTAATTTTGGAGACTCCACAGGTCGGATGGTTATAACCAGGACTACTATCTCTAGCATGATATCTGCGCTGACCAGTGCTTCGATCATCTGATCTTATGCAGATGTTGTCATTTTTATGGTGAGGTTCGGGTTTAAAATCTCTGGTGGTCCTACTGCTATACACGGGACTATTGCATTTTGCATAATATTTAAGATCACGAGGTTTTCTTTTGTCAACAAACCTATTTGAGTAGTATAAGTTATCATTCTCATCGTGACGCTTGTGTCCGGAATCTCCAAGGTTCCTATCGTTATATAGAGAAGGAGTTAGTTTTTCATGATATATTTTCTTACCGGGTTCTCTTTTCTCACCTGATATTTCTGTGTCCTCTATATGATTCTCCGGACACTTTTCTACCTCTAATGATTCTGCTACCAACATGGGCGGGCCAGTGGTGTACATATCCTTGACCACCCGTTCTTTTGTGTTATTTGAAGTTCTTATGGCTTCAACTGTTCCTCCCGAACCATCAGAGCTCTGATAGACTTCAATAGTTTCAGAACCTCTTCTGCCTGGTTTACTGCTACTTACTCCACTGGAAGACCTACTCTCGAGCAAAAGAAAAACACAATAATCAGATATTTCTTCAAGCTGAATCTAAAAGAAGACTCGCAACCCAATGAGAAACTGTACGAAAAAAAGAGAGAAAAAATAAAAGTATGCCGTAAAAATAAGAAACAATTGGAAGAAGGCATTTCGTCTCAGGGAAACTTAGTTCCCCCATAAGCATCTGAAAAAAGCAGAAAAACTCCTATATGAATGTTCTTATTTCAGTTGTTTGTAGCTACTATTTAAGAGCCAACACGTCTTGGAAGAATATTAGTTACATTTAATATGCTTTCTTCCAACCCAAAAAACCCAACAGATCATTTTGAGAAAGCACCAGCAAACTAGTTCCTTTATCTGTTTTAGCAAAACTAGTACACATGCAAGCAGACCTAATAAAAAACAAAACAGCTGTCCAAAGTTCAGATGAACATCTCCAAATAAGTATTACAAGTAAGCAAGTCACCATTCCTTTCTTTTGAAAAGCTTACCATCAGTAACTAACTATATGTTGCAGGTTACTCCTAGCTTGAAGGCATAAAATGTTCATAAACTGACAATGTCTTTTAGAAGTCCAAAATCTATGCATTTCATGCTTCTAGGTATAGGTGGCAAATTAGGCAGCTTAGATAATGGGAGTAAAAAGAGGACAACTTTATGGAAGGTTAAAGGAAATTATTAACCTGCCATGCCAGAACATTTTTTTGTTTCATATAATACTAGCTTATTATATATAATTACAAAAATGTAATTAATAAAATGTTGAACCAACTTCTTCAAGAAGGCCATTTAAGAGGTCATAAACCGCCTAAATATATACTCTAGACGACTCTTAGTTCCCAGTCTCATTTGACCTGCTCCATTTTAAAGTAACTTTTCGACCTGTTATGAATAATTATAACTCAATTTAACCCATTTTACCATGTACGAACCAAAAATAGTCCCTCTGGTTTTATCATCACATATGAAATGACATTCAAGAAAGCAAGCAGCTTGGTATATATGACAACAATTATAAGATAAAATAGTAATTTGGTAGCTGTATGTATACACAATTGAGTACCTCTAGAAACAGAAATTACGGTTATTAGATTATCCTACCTATAAGCATCATTTGAGAAAACTAAACGAGTAAGCATTAATAGAAAATTTGGTTTCATATCGAAAGTAGACTGTTATCTAGAACTGTTGCCGGGTTCGTTATCATCGTTTAGAGCATATACCAAACTTATGATTTAAATTAATGTCGTTAACATGAAAATTTTATGGTAAGATATTCTAAATATCAGCCATCATTATATCTAGTATAACCAGGGGTAAAGATAAGGGATTAAAAGTCGGCAACAATGCAGAGGGCAGCGAAATTGCTCACACCTTTTAGAGGAATGAGTGTCCATTTCCAGATGATTGCCTTTAACAGATTCATCTTCGCTTGTCCTGCTAAAAGAAAGATGATCAGTGCCATCATCCGCACTGATATCTTCATGATTGGATGCCTCAGGTACAGAACTGTCCAGATGCTCCACTGGATCCAGAATGGTAATCTATTATTACAAACATGTCATTAGCAGTGAAGTGACAGATTTAGGTAGTTCCATTTCAGTGAAATTATGGGTTAAAAATCATACTTGTATAACATTTGAAACACGATCCACTGGACGCCGTACATCCATTGACGATTGGCGCTCAAACATGCTGTTTGCTACCTGAATGGCTTGACCTTTCCCCTGAAACAATAGTTAATGCTGTAAATAATACTAGAACTAGCAACCAATTAATTTCACTTAACAATTTTTTTGGTTCTGTATACGATCTCATGCTCAGATCCACCTACTTAAGCCTTCTGTCTAAAGATAAGTTGATTCGCGTATGTAATTTACATATATTTACAGATTATAAGTTTGGTAGATCAAACTATCAAAGTAGACTTTGTTCAACCCACCTCCACTGATTGTGCAGACTCTGAAGCTGTAGTTCCACTAGATATATGTCCTGTATGACGATATTCATCCTGCACAAATCATCAAATAAGTTTTATTTTTATCAGTAATCTATGTAACAGCATTCACAGGAAGACTGCAAACAATTAACGTTTGAGTTTATAAAGCTTTTTCAGAAAATTTATCATCAACATGAAGAATACAATGTCACTTCAGCCCTCCGACTTACTAAGGATCAGTGCCTACAGAAAAGTTTACTCAGAACAAGAGTCTATTACCATCTGGTTGCAATAAAGCTTCCAAGTATCCTCATTAAACCCAAAATTGAAATAGTCTGTTAAATCTGCTTCGGGATGCTTCCATGGCTTGTGCTCAAATATATCAATATTTACATCTAGTATGTTCCTGTAAGATGAATAAATCCAGGCATGTCAATATTTACATCTATTCAGCAACTTCACAGATCTATTAACTATAGTTGCGATGCATTTGCGACCCTCTTTTGTATGTACAACAGTTACCTGGCTCGAGGAAGTGAAAACGGTTGTCCAATTTGAGGTCCTGTCGATCTTGACCCCAATCGTTGACAATACCCATTGTCTTCCCATGACATATACGCTGCTGCCACATTTCCACATCCTTTTAAATCACTTCCATATGCTGTCGCCTGATATCTTAGATACTGCAAACAAAAATCTATAAATTCAAGAAAACTGATACAGCAAGATAAATTGGTTCAAAGTAATAGTTTACATCAAATTGTGCATTTATATTTTCTTTTCAACTACATAAGAAACATATGTTTTAGAACTGATAGGTAAAATGGAATGAAGTACTTGAGCAACTCATGACTTTCAGGAGGGCGCAGTGTAGTTAAAAGCGAGAAAAGAGAGCGCTTAAGCGAAGAAGCGAAGCGAAGCGCCCTAAAGCGCTTTAATTCCAAAGAAGCGAGGCGTTTTACTAGAGCGAGAAAAAGCGTTGTCAAGCGACCAAAAAGCGACCGAAAAGCGCTCGCTTTTATGTAAAATGGCTAATTTTTAATTCTTTAGCTAATTTTTACACTTTAGGCCTTAGGTATTTGAATAAACTTTTCTTTTGTGGTCATTTTATATTAAAAATGAAGATTTTAAGATAATTATATTTTCATTTAATCATCGTTTTCATACTAGAAACTATTCCATGCACAAAGGTTAAAAAGTTAACTGAAACGCTCGCTTTTTTCGCTTCTCGCTTGCCGCTTTAGGGAAAGGCATGTCGCTTTAAGGTCGCTTTCGCCTTTAACTACCTTGGGAGGGCGATTGGACAAGCATTTTAAAAGTTTTTAATGCGGTCTCATGATCAAAACTAAACATAGTTATTTAAAAGCGAGAGAAGTAGGCAAGTAACTTCATACAAAAACTAGTTGTCAGTGTTCCTACTTTATACTTCTTAACCATTTGCCTAAATTAAAGTATTCTGAACCTCAATAATCAAAATTTGTACTCATATCCAATTTACCCAAACACTCAAAATTATAACTACTACAAATTTGGTCACGAGTCCAGACACCCTATCCTAATATATACACATATGAGGACTTAAACGTTAATTTAGATAATACTACCAGATGCAAACTCTTAAACATAGGTCACCTCTACCAAAACCTATGCATCACACTCCAAAACATATGTAAGCTAACATGAGCTTATAAACAACTTATCAACTTATTCCTTTTTGATACAGCTAACAAGCACTTTTGACTGTTTGGATACAGCCAAACAAATTACACCAATCCACCTACTTAACCTGTTATGGACCAGCATAAGCTGTGTACAAGCTTATTTGAGCATCTTATACACTTTTTTTGATTTAAAACACAATAAGTTGAGTTTATTTCCTTATTTAAGTTGTTTTCTATTAAACACTTTTCAACTAGGCCCTTCAGCTTAATTTTCAGCCGCTTACTGTAATTTACAATTTCACCAATACTACATCTCGATACCACATACGCAAACACTATCTTCTCCATCGTGTTTCCACAATACATACACTAGTAACCTATTCGATACAACAAACTTAAAATCTTCGTATTAACATAATCTCACATTCAACTCAACTAACAAAACAGTAAACCAACAATATTCAAAAACCAAAACAAACACCTTCTAATACATCAAATACACAGCCGATCAACTTACTTAAGCTGTTTTGGACCAGCAAAAGCTGTGTAAAAGATTATATAAGCATCTTATCGCCTTATTGTGTTTTCAAAACACACTAACCTAACCTTATTTACCTGGTTTGAGTCTGTGTGGCGGTGGGCTCAAACCCCGTGGATTAGTCGGCCAATGAGTCGGAAATCACGGTTACCAAAAAAAAAAAAAAAAAAAGAAAACCTTATTGCCTTTATTTAAGTTGTTCTCTATAAGCTCTTAATTACCGTCCCATTAGCTTATTTTGCAAATGCTTATGCTAATTTCTAGTTAATTCACGGTGACTTCATTTCGATACCAGATAAGCATATCCAAACCCATATTCAAAAACACATAAGCTAAATAACCTATTGTATACAAATAATAAGCACAGTATCATCACATTCAGTAATAAATAAATAAATAAAAACAACCTTATAATACGCCGAATCCGCAACCACATTATCCTCCGCCTCGTCATTACGCCGTAAAATCGCGTTATTCCGCAAAGCCGCACAACCGTCACCGTCACTATTCAACACTATATTCAAATCATCCTCAGAATCATCATCATCCTCATCATCATCAATATCATTCTCATTAATGACATCTAAAACACTGTTAATAGCGGAAGATGCTTGGAGTTCAACGTCTGCGTATAAATCGCCGAAATCGTCATCTTCTGCTGCTGCTGCTGTTATATCTTGTTCCATTTTTTTAGGAGTGGTTGTTAAGCCGTTTTTTGTTTGTTTTAATTTAGGTTTTGCGAAATGAAGTGGTTTGTGGTTGCTGCATTTTAATTTGTGATTTTCAGAGATATGGGATTTTGGGGTGGGAATGTTTTCAAGGTTTTTTATTTTCCTTTTGCCATAAACCCCTTAAACCCTAGTTACTACTTAAAAAAAGGTTTTTTCATTATTAGTTTTTTTTTTTTTTTTTAACCAATATGTCGCGATGAGTACCTGATTACGATTTTTGAGATGCTAAATATTACGCATAGCGGCGGATAATTGACGTAATGACTTATTTTGTAATAAATGTTTTTTAAAATCTAAAGTGAATTTTTTTTAATAAAAATAGAAACGTTCATAAAATTTCTTCAGTTCCCAACATGTAGATCGATTCATGAATCTGGGTTTATGATAATTTTGAAACTGGACCTCTTTTAATTTTCAAAATGAGTCGTATGGTGAAAACTTTAAGATTTACATTGAAGTTGTAATATTTTTCTTGTTTAGATGAAATGTTGAAAAAAAATAACATTTCAACAATTGAGATAAAAGTTTTATAGAATATATAAATTTTGTTTTTTTAATAGGGCTCACATTTTCAACCATTCTATGTTTTCAACATTTCAACCATAAAGATACATCATTTATAAGATTAAAAAGACTATGATGTTAAATTTGTATTCAAAAATTAAAATTATAAAACAAAATTAATCAAAATAAAATAAACTCTCCCAAAATAAAAAAAAATAAAAATTAATTAATATATATCAAATTGAATATTAAATCAAAGAGTATAAAATTTTAAAAAATATGTTAAAAATTATAATGAGAAAATAATTAAATATAAATATATTTTAGGATAAATATATCTTTTTAATAGGTAGGAATAAAAAATTATAAAATGAATATTTTCATAAAAGTTAATGTTTAACTTTCAGATTTTTTAAAAATAAAAATGTCTAAAAGCTTTATAATACAGTAAGATAAGATTAGTTAATCGTAAGGCCGACGAATAATCCGTGAATCGAGAAAACCGAACCGAACATCGATTTTCGGTTTGACCTTGAGCAAAATCGGGTATTACGTTATGTTTGACTGTATCGAACCAAACATAGGCAGAACATTTCGGTATGGTTCTCGATAAAAACAAGTTTAAGCTAAAAAGGGATCATAGATGAATGAATCGTGTTTTGTGTCAAGTCGGTTATCGATTTGGTCGAATCTGACGTTTGAACCGTGATCAAGCGTAGCTAATTGCATAAACAAATATAGTCGGTGTTGAATAGAGATGGAAAATAATTCGATTAAGAAGCAAATATTATGCATAATTTGAAAAATATATTTTCTATACCGATGTGCACATTTTCTAAATATAAGATCTTGAGTATTAATTAAGTGTAACTAACAAAATGCGTCTTATAAACAAGTTGGTGACGGCTATGTTTGGCAAGAGATGTTTTAGAGCTTTTTAAGAGCTATTAGCTTTTTGTTATAAAAATAATCTCTTCCAAGTTTAGTAGCTTTGTTTGGATGCCATAGCTGTTAGCTTTTAATTGTTAAAAACAGCTCTTCAACAAACAGCTGTAGAATACAGCGTCTAAAAAAAATGAAGAGCTAGTAAAAGATAAATTACACATCTACCCTCTAACCCCTATATAAATATCACGTATAATCATCTTCATCACAACCCTAGTTGCTCTTTTCAACAACTAAAATAATACGGCAGGTTCAACAGGTATGTAACATGATTGTCTTGTTTATACATGATTCTTATTTTTACTAGCATGCGTATGTGTCCTTACATGGTGTTTATGATGTATCAATACTTGTATAACAACATATGTATGTAACTTTCATGCTAATTGATCCCTATTTATATATAATATTCTGGTTTCATGGTGTATCATCGATGCTTGTAGTTTTGTTGTTACCACTTATGAACTAGTTACATAAATGAACTAGGTTTATACTTTATAATCTCCACTATTATTCTATAAATAACAGCATCAGCCATTAAAAAGTTTTCTGGTTACCACCAAATGCCCTACATTCGAAGATCAACCCACGTACTTTTCTAACTACATGTGACTAGTTTATACTTCATAGGCTCCACTATTATCCTACAATGCACAAGTAAATAACACTGGCATTTGAAGTGCTTAGCAAAGAAAATGTATAAACCACAATGCAGTTGCTTCGTAATGGACTACATGTTAGCAATTTTTAGTATACATTATTTGTCGGATGCAGTTTACCTTCGAAATTTCACTATTAGTAATTTGGTATATTCACATACAACAATATGTTTTATAGTCGCAACTCTTCGCCGGATGCAGCCTTTAAACTTTTAGTCGCAACTCGCATTAGCCTTTAAATCTAGTACTATTGATCTGTATAAACTAGCAATCTCTTTTATACATTAGCTTTAAAAAAATTCGTCCCAACTCACATGCAGTAGCAAGTTTTGCATGCATAGTTTTATAGTTTCCAAATTTCTAGTTGCACAGTAGCTTTATAAATTAACTAATGGATGAAGAAAATCTTACAAGGGTTAAAAAAAAGAAATGAATTGTAGAAATACACAAAAGGGTGAGGCCTTAAAAAGTAGAGGTAGGCGTATGACTGTGAGACTGTCTACATATGAACTATAGTGTTTCTCATTACAAAACTATTCCAATCAGTATCACAATAACAATAGCAATATTTTAATAAGTATCACAATATTTTAGGTCAATTGGTCTCATTTTGTTGTTCTTGAACTTTAGGTCAATTGTTTTCTCTATCATTTATTCATATATTTTCTTAAATAAATTTTTAGATGGCTCAAAATGATAAAAAGCAAAACAAGACAAATGGTCAGAAGAGCAAACATTATCATTGTGTGTTTTATTAAACAACTATGTAAACGAACATAGTCGAAATGTTCGTTACAACTGGGTCGAGCTTCAAGCAACATTTGCAGAACGTTTTAATCGCACGTTTGTTAGTGACAAGGATTTAAAGAACAAGGTCGACAGAATGAAGAGAGAATACAATACTTGGAAGTCGCTAAAGAATGGCGCAACTAGTTTAGGATGGGATGTGAAAGCAAAAAACTTAATTGTTCAGATGAGTGGTGGGAAAAGAAAATTAAGGTAACATAATAATAGTTCTTTCAAAACTAAAACATCATATCATATTCTTACTATTATCGTTTTGGAATCTAATTGGTCTACCACTAATCAAAGTAATAAGTATACTATTGAAGCAGTTGTGAGTGTAATTAATCACATGATAGAAGCAGACCTAATTGTAAAAGGGAGTGCATTGTGGTTGTTCGCAATGGACTTGTTTGAAGATCCCGTAAAGAGAGAAATGTTCATGAGTATGCCGGATGATGAGTCAAGAATGACATGGCTACACCATAAGAGAAACAAGAGCACCTAGATTTTCTATGTAGTTGACAAATCGCCATGAAAACATTTTTGTTAATTTTTGTTGTTCTATCGTTTTTGTTTGGATAATTGATTTGTTCTTTTTTTTTATTTGAGATATGCTTATTGTGAACATCTATGGATTTTGATGTCTTTTTATTGCAATATATTTAGAAGTTGATTATATATGCTATTATGTGATTTTAACGTTCTTGAATTGTATAGGATTACTATGGATATTGAGAGGAAAAAGAAGATAAAAAAAACTTTAATTAATAGATTATTTATTGGATATGATTAACGACAGTGATATACTTGCCGAGTACTACTATAAACATATGTATAAGGAACCATGCATGACATCACAACAAAAGGGAGCGGATTGGATGAATGATGTTTTGAATGGTAATTCAATTCGTTGTGTAAATGCATTTAGAACGCATCCAGAAACTTTCAAAAAATTGTGTAGGGAACTACAATCAAATTACGGGTTAAAATCAAGTGATAAAATGTATGCTCTTGAAAAGTTAGGGGTATTTGTCTACACACTTGCATTAGGAGTATCTAATAGGGATGTTGGGGAGCGTTTTCAACGTTCTGGAGAGACTATTAGTAGAGCATTTCATGACGTTTTAGACGCGATAACTGCTAAAGGTGACGGTTTTCAAGGTCTAGCAAGTGATATTATTAGGCCAAAAGATCCTAATTTTCCTACACCACCTCAAATCATGAATGATACAAGATACATGCCATATTTTAAGGTAATACTTTTGTTATCTTAAATAAAATTATTAAAATGTGAAATTCATGTTGTTAACATTTATATTATTTTTTTTGTTTCAGGATTGCATTGGATGTATTGATGGTACACACATAGGAGCATGCATTCCTGAGGCTCAACAAGTTCGTTATATTGGTAGAAAAGGGATACCTACTTTTAACGTAATGGCGACGTGTGATTTTAATATGTGTTTCACATTTATATCAGTTGGTTGGGAAGGATCAGCACACGACACACGTGTCTTTCTTCATGCGATTAACACGCAAGCAATGAACTTTCCAAAACCACCTGAAGGTGACAATACATATATGAGATATTATTATTTCGTTAAATATACATGCTATAATAAACTAATCATTTTTTAACCATTATGACAGGTAAATATTATCTAGTTGATAAAGGATATCCGGAAAGAAATTGATATCTTGTCCGTATTCCAAGATACGATATCATCAGTCTCAGTTTCAAAATGAGCCACCTACTAACATGAAAGAAGCGTTCAATTGTTCTCATTCATCTTTACGAAGCTATATTGAGAGGTCGTTTGGAATTTTAAAGAAACGGTGGAAAATACTTGTAGGGATGCCCCACTTTAGTGTGAAAACTCAAATTGAGGTCATTATGGCTGCATTTGCTTTGCATAATTATATCCGTAATAATGATGAAGAAGATATGATGTTTACTACGATCGAGCAGCATCCAAATTACATACCAGTTGATGAACTTCATGATGTTCGTGGTAATGAAACAAACATTATGAATGTCTCTCAAGGAACATCTAATGAGATCAAACGAATCCGAGATGATATTGATACAGCTATCTGGAATGCACGTAATCAATGACTATTACAATTATGTTTTTTTAAAGCACTACGGTTATTATTAATATAATACTTTACATTTGTTAATAACTATGTGTATGTCCTTTTTTTTGTCATTTTACATCATATTATTACAGTTAACAGCTAGTTTACCAAACACTTTTATTGAAAAACAATACAACTAACAGTTAACAGTTAACAGCTTTATAGCTAACAGTTAACAACTTACAGTTAACAGCTTACAGCTTACAGCTATTTTTACCAAACATAGCCTTAATGTGGAACTCTAGTAGTTCACATTGACCGCAACAATCTTAGGAGCTCAAACCTAATCATTTTTAACAGCTTAAAATACTTAATTAGCACTAATCAATGTTAATTTACATCCAGTAGCTTATTTGACACAAAAAATAAATATACAGTAACATCGCCTAATCACTTTTAAGTTTTAACATCTTAAAGTATAAAATTGATCAAACTATCTATATCTATACTACATATAAAAGCAATTGATATCTGTCGACATACAGTCGGTTAAGGGCCCAGCCCGACAGGCCCGCGGCCCACACACACCTTAGTTATCCTTCAAGAAACCCTAGCACTATATAAACAAGGCTAGGGGTCTCATTCAACGACAGGTTCTCTCTCTCAACTACACCTCTTTTACTATATATCGCACCAATATTAACTTGACCGTCGGAGGTGGACCCCGAGGTCGGAGCCCCGGGGTCCACCTCCAACGGTCAAGTTAATATTGGTGCGATATATAGTAAAAGAGGTGTAGTTGAGAGAGAGAACCTGTCGTAGAATGAGACCCCTAGCCTTGTTTATATAGTGCTAGGGTTTCTTGAAGGATAAGTAAGGTGTGTGTGGGCCGCGGGCCTGTCGGGCTGGGCCCTTAACCGACTGTACGTCGACATGTCCCCCAGTCTAGTATGATATGGTTCATGATCATGTTATGCTAGACTCATTCGTGTATCATGCTCACTAACAACCGCGTGCGGCTTGCTGCTAGGACATCCTCATGGGTCGTCCGTAACATATGGCTCCACTCGTAAATGGGCTACCTTTTAGTAAAAAGATGATGGGTTGGGATTGCAAATAGTAAGCATAGCCACTATACGCCATCATGTCCCCCCAGTCTAGTATGAGAGGTTGTCACCGAGGTTACTAGACTATACACCATATCCGCTACCTGTAAGCATATCCACGTCGAAAGAAATGGGGAACCCGTGTACGTAAGACGGGTGGGTGTGCTCGAATGCTTGGTTTCCCGTGATTAGACGGTAAGGACCCCGTAAGAAGAAATCATGTTCTTTAGCCGGAGTAACACTGGCACTGACAAGGTATCATTCTTATTCATCTCTAACGTGAGGACGATAAGAAGGTTTTGTGAAGGTAGAGGTGGAACCCGTATGCTGCATCGTGAACATTTGAAGGCGTACTTCTTATACCCACTAATGATGTAGCATAGCGCGAATATTTCATTCGTCTTAAGGCCAACAGAAGACGTACTTCTGTGGCATGTTTATGCAGATATTATATCCGTCTTGCGGCCACAACATTTGACAAAGATTTTCCAAAATTCTTTACGTCTTTTCCCGAACTAAAACGTAGTTGATCAGACTCCATCTAATTACAGTAAAACAATATCAACTTTGAAAAAATCACTCAAATGGCTGGGCAAAGAAATTCGTCACGGAAGACGTACTTCCGTAACAAAGATATGAACCAACAGAAGATGTACTTCTGTGGCAGAATGAGCCAGTGGAAGGCGTACTTCCATGGCAAAAGATAACGATGCGCCGTGGAAGAATACTTCCACGGCGAAAATAATGAGCCAACGGAAGACGTACTTCCACGGCGAAGATAAGAAGCACGTGGAAGAATACTTCCACGGCGAAGATAATAAGCACGTGGAAGAGATACTTCCACGACGAAGATAATAAGCACGTGGAAAAGATACTTCCTCGGCGAAAACTAATAAGCACGTGGAAGAGATACTTCCACGGCGAAGATAAGAAGCACGTGGAAGAATACTTCCACGGCGAAGATAAGAAGCACGTGGAAGAATACTTCCACGGCGAAGATAACGAGCACGTGGAAGAATACTTCCACAGCGAAGATAATAAGCACGTGGAAGAGATACTTCCACGGCGAAAATAATAAGCACGTGGAAGAGATACTTCCACAGCGAAGATAAGAAGCACGTGGAAGAATACTTCCACGGCGAAGATAATAAGCACGTGGAAGAGATACTTCCCTGGCGAAAATAATGAGAACGTGGAAGAGATACTTCCACGGCGAAGATAAGAAGCACGTGGAAGAATACTTCCACGGCGAAGATAACGAGCACATGGAAGAATACTTCCACGGAGAAAATAATAAGCACGTGGAAGAGATACTTCCACGGCGAAGATAAGAAGCACGTGGAAGAATACTTCCACGACGAAGATAATAAGCACGTGGAAGGGATACTTCCACGGCGAAGATAATAAGCACGTGGAAGAGATACTTCCACGGCGAAAATAATAAGCACGTGGAAGAGATACTTCCACGTCGAAGATAAGAAGCACGTGGAAGAATACTTCCACGACGAAGATAAGAAGCACACAGAAGAGTACTTCCACGGCGAAGATAAGAAGCACGTGGAAGAATACTTCCACAGAGAAGATAATAAGCACGTGGAAGAGATACTTCCACGGCGAAAACAATAAGCACGTGGAAGAGATACTTCCACGGCGAAGATAAGAAGCACGTGGAAGAATACTTCCACGGCGAAGGTAATAAGCACGTGGAAGGGATACTTCCACGGCGAAGATAATAAGTACGTGGAAGAGATACTTCCACGGCGAAAATAATAAGCACGTGGAAGAGATACTTCCACGACGAAGATAAGAAGCACGTGGAAGAGATACTTCCACGGCGAAGATAATAAGCACGTGGAAGAGATACTTCCACGGCGAAGATAATAAGCACGTCGAAGAGATACTTCCACGGCGAAGACAATAAGCACGTGGAAGGGATACTTCCACGGCAAAGACAACAAGCACGTGGAAGAATACTTCCACGGCGAAGATAACGAGCACGTGGAAGAATACTTCCACGACGAAGATAAGAAGCACGTGGAAGAGATACTTCCACGGCGAAGAGAAGAAGCACGTGGAAGAGATACTTCCACGGCGAAGATAATAAGCACGTGGAAGAGATACTTTCACGGCGAAGATAATAAGCACGTGGAAGGGATACTTCCACGGTGCATGAATAAGCCAGCGGAAGAGGTACTTCCGTGGCAAAGGCATAAGCCAATGGAAGAAATACTTCCATGGCGCAGAAACAAGCGCGCGGAAGGAGTTCTTCCGCGACGAAGGAATAAGCCAATGGAAGAGATACTTCCATGGCAAAGAAATAAGCGCGCGGAAAGCGGACTTCCGCGGCGAAGGAATAAGCCAATGGAAGAGATACTTCCATGGCAAAGGAACAAGCGCGCGGAAAGAGTACTTCCGCGGCAAAGGAATGAGCCCATGGAAGAGATACTTCCATGGCAAAGGAACAAGCGCGCGGAAGGAGTACTTCCGCGGTGAAGGAATAAGCCAATGGAAGAGATACTTCCATGGCAAAGAAACAAGCGCGCGGAAAGAGTACTTCCGCGGCGAAGGAATGAGCCAATGGAAGAGATACTTCCATGGAAAAGGAACAAGCGCGCGGAAGGAGTACTTCCGCGGCGAAGGAATGAGCCAATGGAAGAGATACTTCCATTGCAAAGGAATAAACCGGCAGAAGGCGGACTTCTGCGGCAAAGGAATATATCCAAAGATATGATTGTGACGTGCACATAAATAGTGGTATTATTATACCCTAGTAGCCCCCAAGTTTAATGGTGCTAAACTCGATTAGTAATATTAAACTTAATCAAGTATTCAAAAAATTACGGTCGCGTAGACCAACGCGAATGGACGTACCATATCTGCGTACGAAAAATAGAAATTGGGTTCGAACGTGCGAACCAACACGGATGGGTCTTGCCATAACCGCGAATTGTCACATAGTATAAGACGTATCTTAACTAACTTATGGGATACGCTATGCCGTTATGTGCGGCTTACCACTACTACCATAAGGACGGTCAAAGTTTTGACAAAATTTTGTTAGACGTGCACAATGTGTCTTTTAACAAGTCTGGCTCGGGAGGCACGGTATGTTTTCGAAACTTACTACAACGTCTTGTGAGCAAGGTGTCTAACAAGGATACATGATCCGTGGTCGTTGGGGTTGCATCCCTCTTACACGACAAGTTGAATTATTAGGTTCACTCAATCCTCTTATTCCACCTGGGAACGATGTGTACATGTACGCCCGTAGGCTGAAGATGTTCGAATGTACGAACTGGCGCGGATGGACGTACCATAACCGCAGATAAAAAATAAAATATATGATTATATGTAATAATAGATGAATGTGCAAACGAGTGTGGATGGATGGACCATGACCACGGACGGAAAGGTCGGGTCGCGACACGATATAGCAGGCGGAGCCACGACTTATACGGAAAATATAGTAACCAAAGCAAAAGAGATATAATATCCTTTTGCCAATAAAAAAGATATACGTAATATCTTATATTAACATAAAAATATCGATAATACTTTTAGTATAAATATTATAGCCGAATCGGCTCATGACCGCAGTTAAAAAATAAAATTTGCACAAAACGTGCGGCCGAGTGTGGCTGGGCATGCCATAACGGCGCATAAAAATATAACATGTTCAAACGTATGGACTACCGCAGAAGGACGTGACCCATGACCTCGGATAAAAAATAAAATATGATCGAACGTACGGATCAATTGGAAAATATTTTAACTAATTAAAAAGATATATCCAATATCTTTCTAGATAACATACGTGATATATAGCAAAATTTGGTAAACTTCCGCCACCTTATTGCTATTGCGGCATATACATGATATATCTTAAATGAAATTTACTCAATGCGAACATTCGTAATATCTTAAAGAAAAAATAGAAGATAATCATGAGTTTGAATATAGCAAGTGAATATAATATTGAGATAAGAATATCTCTAAAACGTAAAATGTCTCCGGTAAAAAAAACAGGTGCACATTTATCGTTACGCGTTTTTGCATAGCAAGTGAGTGTTATGAACCTTGCGTGCATGCGCAATTAAATAGCTCAAGTGTGTTGAATAAATGCATACATACATGATTTCATAATCGTGTACATTCTGGTGTCGATAAAGTTATTATATCAAATGTAATATCATACATATAACATTCATGTGACATTGAGTTGTTATATACCTTGCACCTTAGTCGATTGACAAAAAGTACTCATCAACCATATTTTAGTTTTAATATCTATGTGTCGTGTAACGTTATAAGTAAACAGCTAAACACAATATATAGATAGTGTGAGAAAACGAACCAACATGTGCAAAAAACACGAAGCATGACTTAGTCGTGGTCCCACGGATGGCGCCAACTTACTTGGTGGAGCATAGTTTGGCTGGGCCGGTTCGACGACTCTCCTGGGCCGTTAATCGTCTTCCCGGGTGCTGAATAATGCTGCAAACAAAGGTAAACCGGTTAGACGTGGACCCGAGGCCGGAGCCCCGGGGTCCACCTCCGACGGTCAAGTTAATATTGGTGCGATATATAGTAAAAGAGGTGTAGTTGAGAGAGAGAACCTGATGTAGAATAAGACCCCCTACCCCTGTTTATATAGGCTTAGGGTTTCTTAAAGGATAAATTAAGGTGTGTGGGCCGCGGGCCTGTCGGGCTGGGCCCTTAACCGACTGTACATCGACATGTCCCCCAGTCTAGTATGATATGGTTCATGATCATGTTATGCTAGAATCATTCGTGTATCATGCTCACTAACAACCGCGTGCGGCTTGCTGCTAGGACATCCTCATGGATCGTCCGTAACATATGGCTTCACTCGTAAATGGGCTACGTTTCAGCAAAAAGATGATGGGCTGGGATTGCGAATAGTGAGCATAGCCACTATACGTCATCATGTCCCCCCAGTCTAGTATGCGAGGTTGTCACCGAGGTTACTAGACTTTATACCCTATCCGTTATTTGTAAGCATATCCACGCCGAAAGAACTGGGAAAACATGTATACGTAAGACGGGTGGTTGTGCTCGAATGCTTGGTTTCCCGTGATTAGACGGTAAGGACCCCATAAGAAGAAAGCGTGTTCTATAGCCGGGGTAACACTGGCATTGGCAAGGTATCATTCTTATGCATCTCTAACGTGAGGATGATAAGAAGGTTTTGTGAAGGTGGAGGTGGAACCCGTATGCTGCATCGTGAACATTTGAAGGCGTACTTCTTATACCCACTAATGATGTAGCATAGCGCGAATATTTCATTCGTCTTAAGGCCAACAGAAGACGTACTTCTGTGGCATGTTTATGCAGATATTATATCCGTCTTGCGGCCACAACATTTGACAATGATTTTCCAAAATTCTTTACGTCTTTTCACGAACTAAAACGTAGTTGATCAGACTCCGTCTAATTACAGTAAAACAATATCAACTTTGAAAAAATCACTCAAATGGCTGGGCAAAGAAATTCGTCACGGAAGACGTACTTCCGTAACAAAGATATGTACCAACAGAAGACATACTTCTGTGGCAGAATGAGCCAGTGGAAGGCGTACTTCCACGGAAAAAGATAACGATGCGCCGTGGAAGAATACTTCCACGGCTAAAATAACGATGCGCCGTGGAAGAATACTTCCACGGCTAAAATAATGAGCATGTGGAAGGGATACTTCCACGGCGAAGATAAGAAGCACGTGGAAGAGATACTTCCACGACGAAAATAACGATGCGCCGTGGAAGAATACTTCCACGGCGAAGATAATAAGCACGTGGAAGAGATACTTCTACGGCGAAAAGAATGAGCACGTGGAAGAGATACTTCCACGACGAAGATAAGAAGCACGTGGAAGTATTCTTCCACGGCGAAAAGAATGAGCACGTGGAAGGGATACTTCCACGACAAAGATAAGAAGCACGTGGAAGAATACTTCCACGGCGAAGAGTCTGAGCACGTGGAAGGGATACTTCCACGACAAAAATAATGAGCACGTGGAAGAGATACTTCCACGGCGAAGATAATAAGCACGTGAAAGAGATACTTCCACGGCGAAGATAACAAGCACGTGGAAGAGATACTTCCACGGCGAAGATAAGAAGCACGTGGAAGTATTCTTCCACGGCGAAAAGAATGTGCACGTGGAAGGGATACTTCCACGGCGAAGATAAGAAGCACGTGGAAGTATTCTTCCACGGCGAAAAGAATGAGCAATATTTTTATGCATATTGTACAAGCTATATACATACTTAAGTAATATAATACACATTTATATGCATGTTGTACAACTTAATTTAAGATGTCCGTTACAAAACTTGAATTGAATTTTATCATTGTAATCCTTTTCAGTATTAATTTAATTAAAACATGTTCAAAAATAAATAAACTTTATACCATTTAAGTCCAGAAATTAATATGAATTGGTTGCGATAAAGTTGTTCTCTAATATTTTTTTCATGCGCGAAGTCTTTATTAGAAAAAATATGTAATTGAATAAGGCTTGTCAAAAGTATAATTACAAAGTACTTTCCACCGCATTGCGCGTGTACCCGCTAGTAACTCTTTAATAACAAGAAACAAAAATCCAAATAAAAATAAAACGAGTGCTCAAAACCTTTGTTTTACCTAGCACATTCATTTCGAACAAAAAAGTCCAACAATAAAAGAAGGCTTACAATTCCTTCTACTTGTAGCTCATTTATACATCCTCTTTAGGATGGCATCGGGTTGGTTTCATATGGGCATCCGTTTGTAAGAGAGAAAAAGTTAAAATATTGTTAGTGTGAGAGTGCCTTGTTAGGTTGTAGGTGGTGTTTAACAATGATTTAATAATTAAAAGGTTCCTTAAGTTATATAATAAATGTTTGTTTGTGAATTAATAGAGAAAAATGACTTAACATATTAAGTAATAAATTAAAGTTGTCTACATTAAGTTATCTTTTAATTAAACATGAATTACTAGAAAAAAATCAACAAACAAGCTCTTAGTCTTATAATATGACATAATGCAATTTGTTTGTGATCAATGATTTACCTTTTCAATGAGGTTGAACTTGAATTTTCAAAAAATTTAAGAGTTTTGAACGGATTACGTAATGAGTTATTTTGAGAATAAGTTAAGTTAGCCTTATATTTTATATAGAAGAATAAGAATGTAATAGGTTATCTTACTCGTGATGGGTCTTGTATAGTAAAAGGCTAGTCAGGACAACCGGGCTTGAACTCTAAGCTAATATTGTCTAAGATAAGGGCATTAAGCCCAAGACAAGATCAAGCCCAGTCCATCTCAAAGCCCACGAATCCAAGGGGTTTGTGGCACTTTATAAACCTCTCCTAGCCTGTTAGGAGAGGTTGTTGGTTTTATTTGTTTCTCTCTCTCAACATTTAACCTTCCACCATTTTCTCTCTTTTATCTCTCTAACTTCTCTCTACTTTCTTCTCTCTCTCTCTCTAATTTCTTATACAAATTTTGTGTTATAGATTAAAAATAGGATAACATTTGGTATCAAGAGCCTAAAGTAGATAGGTGATTGAGGATTATTGTGGTTGCTTATTTGTATTTCGTAGCTTATTATATAAGCATATATTCTCGAATTTTTTATTTTTTTTAGTTTTTGATTTGAAAAAGTTTGATACTTTCTTGTTTATTATCCTTTCAATAAACTAGAATTACAAGAAAAATTTGTTTTTCGTTTAAAATCATCATCTTTTTATAATTTTTGTTCAAAAAAATTGATTTTTTTGTACTTTTTCTTGATTTAATTTTTTTTGTCTTAAAAATAAAAAAGTTTTGTTTTTTAAGGTTCCTAATGTACAAGTTGTTTTTGGTGAAAAGTTGAAAATCTCTTCCTTTTTTCGTTTTTTAGAAGTTGTACCGCAATTTCAAAAACCTAAAAGACCAGGATAACTTGTTTTGAAAAATCCGGAATACCATCTTTTGGAATACCGAGATAACACATTTCAATTACCGGGATAGCAAATTTCAAATATCGGGATAACATTTTTGTTCAAAGTCGGGATAACGCCTTCAAATACCGGGATATCGAGTTCTTAGGTATACCGAGATAAGTGATCAAGTCCGGGATACGAAAATCTCCAAAAGACCGAGATAGCAAAAGCTTGAAACCGGTATAAGAGCTTCCTTAAGACCGGAATACAACTTTGGAAATACCGGGATAAGTTAGTTGTCAAAAGACCGGGATAAGTTTCTTTTTGTCAAAAGACCGGGATAAGTTTTCTTGTCAAAGGACCGGGATAAGGATTTTGTCAAGACCGGAATACATGATTTTGCCAAAAACCGAGATAACAAAAATATCGAGATAAAATTTTGCCAAATTTTTGTATTTCAACTTTTGAGACTTAACCACCCTCACACTTGATATTGAAGCATCGTTTCTAAAAAAAGAGTTACATTTTTTACGTCAACTTACATCAAATTTTTTCCCTAGACTTATTAGGCTGTTTCTGTTTCAATTTCCATTTTTGGCAAAACTAAAATTTTTGGCCCAAAAATACAAAATTTTCGTTTTTGGCGGGAAATTTCGAGAGTTTTAATTTTTAACCACAACTCATCACAACAAATCTACTAAAGATCCGTAATCCATTCACAATCGTCGACTATGTCCAACAAGAGAAAATTGGATTCTGAAACCAAAAATTTTCATGCAATCAAATACAAGATGATGAAAGCAAAGAGCGATGCATGGAATATTTCATCCTACTTAAGTCACACCTTCAGACTCTTTCAACAAAACTCCTCCTAAGTACTAATATGGAAATCGAATACAACCAGATATTCATTATACTACTTGGTCAAGAGTTTGGAAAATTCACAAGCACGTTCATACTCAACATGAATCAACTTCACATGCACCTTGAAAAAGATGATTTCCAAGAGGATGAATCCATGATAGCCTTTTTAGCTCTCTACAATCAGTTTCAGCACTTCATTGAGTCAAAGGACAGTGCACTATATCTTACCGAGTTCAAAAAGACACTCCTTCATTACATGAGTAATCTCAAGAAGTCCATTGCTGAAAGAACACGCCATAAACGATAATTTGAATGAAAGGTGAATCAAAGACTGATGTAGATGAAAGAGAACAATGTCGATGATGGTAAAGCATTGGATGCTTGTTAGATTGTCACATAAAGTAGCGGGACATAATTAGAAAAGCAACATACCAGCAACAGGTAAGGGAATGATAAAACAGCCGACGATGCGGATATTAGACCCATATATGATGATGAGCCAATGGCTGAGGTACAATTAACTGGTGAATATGATTATCATCAACATACTGAGCAATCTGAACCCATTTTTGACATATATCTATTGGAAAAGGTTCAGAGTAATACAACACCTGATTCATCACATATGAGTAATAATGGAGGAAAGACTACCTAGGATGTTGATTCAAAGACTTACGAGCTCGAAAATATGTTAACTCATAAGACAAAAGATTTTGAGGATGCCAAACTCGAATTTTCAAAGAAAAATGACAAATTTGAAGCTTATTGAAAAACTTGAAACAACAAACGTTGTTCTTGAACAAAAATTGGATCATAAGATTCAAGATTCTAAAGCGGAAAAAGAACATTTTGTGAAACAAATAAATTTGTTAGAATCAAAGTTGGCTTGTCAAAATCAAAGTCCTCTGCCTGCTTCATTAAGTGATATATCTGTGCAACCTATCGACACTGATATGAGTGGAAACACCCATATCATTTATTTTATAAAACGTGAAATAAAACAAGAAAAATGCTTTAAAATCTATTGTATATGCTTGTTTTGCTTGTTTCATGTGTGTAGGTACGAAGATCATAAAACCGGCAAGAAAAATCGACACGAGATTGAAGAAATTATCAAAAGCCAAAAGACGAGATCGTTTACATGACGAATTTTCAGAGCTTTGTGGGGCCCACTTGAGCTTAATTGGCCTGAATGCCCATTTATGGAGTTATTAAGTTTATTGTGGTTAAATAATATATTACAAGTCCAAATCATATCCAGCCCAAGACAAAGGAATCGGGTCAAGCCCATCAAGAGAAGGAGTTGCGGTTTTTATATAACTTTGGTCAACAAGTTTCGGTCAAAGAAACAAAGAAAGGAAAAAAAACGAGAGAATAAAGAAAATGGGGAAAACTCTCCCTAATTTCCAGTATATGAACCATGAACCCTAGATCTTCAATCAGGTCAATTAAAGGTTCATGACCAGCGATTGAAAGCCACGAAGAGTAATTCAAGATAAAGAAGAGGGATGAGCACGTATATCACACGCGAGTGTTGGGTCAGTATTTACTAACCCTGAAGAAACTCTAGGATTTGAATATAAAATCCCCCTAAGTGTTTCATGCTCAACAGTAAGGCCAGTCTACTGAAGGATGACCAAAGGAACAAAGTTCCTACTGAAGACCTTATAGCTGAAGAAAGTTCAGCACTCCCCTTCCAGTGAACTTAGAAGACAAAGGAGTCTTCACTTCAAATACTAGGCGGTCTAGTTGCTGAAGAACAAGGACTGAAGAAGGGCTTTCAGTTCAGTTTGGCTTGACAATACCAAACTGAATGATGTCGATCTCCTCTAGGATACTGAAGACTCTTCAGTATTCTGATGGTTTGCATTAGGCGGGAAAAGATAACTTTAAGTCAAAGTAGGTTGCTTGCACACTTAGATATAAGTACAACCTTTATCTTTTCTAGAATAGATTAATATGTACTTTGTATAGTTTATCCAGCATGGGCATCTACCACCCACTGGATAAACCCATGCATTGGTACATGCAAAATGCAAACCCTAATTACACTGCCTATATAAGGAGTGTATATTGGGAGAGAAAAGGTTAACCAATACAAGAGCTTAAACTCTAGAAAACCTTTCTCTCTCGATACCAACTAAACCATATAGCCAAGATGCATATGAACATTTAGATTGATGCTTAGACTTTAATAACTGACTTTTGGTATGTTAATAAAAAGGTTTTTGCTTGCAAGATCTCTCTTTGCGTTGCTCGTACCTAATTGATATATATCGTTGTTTCGTTCTCGGTATCTTCTCGAATCGATCACGGTCAAAAGTGGAATCGTTGTAATTGGTGACTAAAAAGGGGGAGCTTTGGTCTAAATCTACTAAAATGTAAGAACTAGAAGTAATTAAATTAAACTAAAAATTATAACTGAGAATAAGTACCTCAACACTGTCTGGAAAACTCAATTCTGGATCCCTATGCGGAATATACTGCTCTATTCGGAAAGTTCCCTTTACTCGGAATAGTTCATGCCATGCGGAACAAAAGTCTTATGCGGAATGTTTCACCTATGCGGAATGATTTGGAAGAAGCTCTATTCGGAATAATACTGTTATGCTGAAAAAGTACTCTATTCGGAAAAAGTCCCTTACTCGGAATAATTTTGCCTTATACGGAATAAATGGAAAATGCCCTATGCGGAATAATTTGGAAGAAGTCCTATGCGGAAAGTTAAAGCTATTCGGAATGCTGAGACTATTCGGAATATGGAAAATATTCCGAATAGAGGAAATGGAAGTCAACTTATGCGGAATATTTTTAAACAGAACACTTATTCGGAATATTTGAAAAGAAGCATTACTCGGAATAACAGAAATATTCCGAATAACCAAGAAAGAGAAAACCCTACTCGGAATATTAGAAATATTCCGAATAGACACAACCCCAGATTCCCTATTCGGAATCTGGGCAAGATCAGAAACTGAAGCGAGGAACAGGGGAAATCAAAGAACACGAATTCAACACCAAAAATCACCAAGTTTTTGATCAAAACTTAAACCAATTTTACCACTAATCCTTCACTCAAAGAAAGCTTGAATCCAAAAACAACAAAATTGCAAAACCCACTTACTTTTGACAATCAAACCGCAAGAATAAAACTTAAGAACTAAGAGTCAAAAAGATATGAAGAACAAGATGATGAAAAGATTAAAAGATGATTTGTATTAATGAATTAAGATTCAACAAACAAGAAAAGATTACACTTACACGAATGGAAGAAATTGAACAAGATGAAAACCACTCCTTAAGGGAGATGGTTCCTAAAAACTAGGAAATAAAAATAACAGAATAGAATGATGGTGGAGTCTTGAATGGGAGGAGTATTTATAGGCTTCTCCCTTTGTTGGTGAGTGGGCTTTCTTCCCTTCTTTTTGTCTTCTCGTCTTTTCAGAAAAGTTGACGTTTTCGATTCTGATTCGGGATTTGTCGTCAATTAAATTCAACTCGTCTTTTAATTTCTTCGTTAAATAGACTTGAGTTTCTTCGACATGTGTAAATCTTCCATCTTTGGTCCTTTTCTTCGATAAATCTTCAAATAGGCCCATTGACTTCAAATCTTTTGCATCTCTTGGACAATAGACTTCGTCTTTAGTCTTTTTCCTTGATAAAACCCGTGCAATCCCATGTTTTCTTTAATATTCATCCGGTAAGCTCTGAAAACACAATAAACACAAAAACCACGCATAATTCCAAACATATGATATTAAATACGTGTTTTGGTCTAGTTTTAGCCAGAATTAAGTGGTAAAAGGATGGGTGTTTACAGACCTATCAAATCCCCTACACTTAACCATTGCCATGCCCTCATGCAATGCTTAGTGTTTAAGCAAGTTTACACTTTTCTCATAATTAGTCAACCTTGGCCTTATTTAAATTCTACTAAACAAAAATTAAAGAAATAAAACTTTAAAGGTAACAAAGGGATAGAAAACCATTTTCACTTGAAAATAGCTACATGGAAATAACTTGCAAAGAAATCGATGACTTACATTAGGGCTTTTGTGCTGCGAAGATTTATCACCCTCAAGTTTCACGTTCCCCAAACTAAGCTTAAAAACGAGATCATTGTTATTATAAGTTAGCAATTCAAACACTTACACACATGGCTTAATTAAATGCTTAAACTCCCTTATTCCTAGGTGTATCTCTTATGTTTTATTTTTGTCTTAGAATGATCATGAAGATGCATTTTTGGACTTATTTCGATAGTTTATTTAGGCTGAAAGCAAAGTAGGACGATTTGATCAATAGTTAGCTAAAGGACAAAATCTCTTAAAACTGCTTCTCGGGATATCAAAAAGTTCATATCTTGGCATAACTCGGTTCACGATTTGAGACCTTTCTCGGGCCGATATTTGGCATGTACTTCATACTTCATATCTTCGAGAGACGTTCTTGAGATAATGGTCTTCTCATCATAATAGAGTTTCTTCACTTTGGAGACTTTTGAGGGGTACTCCAACTTTGTTGACCACGACTTCATGATTATTTCTTCAATCTCTAATTGGGATTTTGAGATACAACGATCCGCCTCCTTTTCGGACTTGGATCTATTTATCCTCATACCTTGTTAGGGTCTTTTCGGATAGACTTCTCCATGATCTTTATGGGAGTTGATTGCTTTTCGTCGTGAGTCTTGATCCTTCATATTGATTTTGGGAATAATGCTTTTCACATCACTTTTGGATCTTCAGCAATAAAATTGAATCCTCATGCCTTGTTAGGGCCTTTTCGGACTCGCCAATCTTCGCGCCCCGCTTCATAAGTTATGCCTTGGCTATGAACTCTCGTCATTACCGAGCAACTTTTAAACGATCTTGGGCTAGAAGCTAAGTAACTTTTCAAATCGTACGACCTTACTTATTGCAGATAAGTTATTAGCAAGTGATGGGAGAATAGGCAAATAATTACACCAAGTGAGCTTACGCAAGAATACCGACTTATAATTGACTCTATCATTTCTCGTCCTCCACAATTTAAAATCTCAAGTAATGAGACTCGTGGACACTTAGCCTAATAAACCAATTAAGGTCTACATGGTTAAGGATACTAGCTAGAATAAACTTGGATAAGTCTATTCGGGTTGAGTCAAAATAAACGCAACGGGCCTAATATGTCAAAGATTTCAAAACTAGCTACACCACTTTATTAAAAATTTTGACTTTATTGCGGGATATATACATATGAAAGCAACGATAAAAAATTTAAAAATTACGACTAAATGGCCAAAGTTAATAAAAAATTTTGAAAAATGTTGAAAAACAGGATTTTCCGGTTAAATGAAGGCATTTTCATGGAAAAGTCCACTTAAAACTTCGATAGAAGTCCCCCCTACACTTAAGATAAACATTGTCCTCAATGTTTAAGCATGTGGGAAGGGTCTCCCTTACACTTATGACATTGTGCACGTTGGTTAACTCAAGTTAAGGAAGAGACGACTAACGTGATCAATTTCAAATGTGAGTATGAAGAAAATTGAATCACGATAGTTGAGAGATAGAAACGGATTTCGGATAACATGGGAGCACGGTTCTTCAAAGATTCCAAGAGTGCAATAATCCCTGTAATCACATCACCATCCAAAAACAAGCAACCTATATAGCTCCCCCTACTCTTATTATGAAAAACGGGAAAGGGGGATAGATACTCGGGTTGCCTCCCGAGGAGCGCGTGTTTTTGTTTACCGAGTCGCGAGCCTGACTCGGTCCCGAACTAATTCAAGGGAAACGTGGTGAGGGATGGAATCATCTCCGGAGAGATGTCCTCACCAACGTACAATTTCAAACGCTGGCCATTCACCTTGAAGTTGGGCCCATTTAGTTGAGAAAGCTCAATGGTACCATAGGGAAAGACATTGGCGATGGTGAATGGACCAGACCAGCGGCTCTTCAACTTGCCTGAGAAGATCTTCAACCGAGAGTTAAAGAGTAAGACTTGATCACCAACGTTGAACTCTCGGTTCTTGATTTTAGCATCGTGGATAATCTTGGTCTTCTCCTTGTAGATCAATGAGTTCTCGTAAGCTTGATTCCTCAATTCTTGTAGCTCGTTGAGTTGAATCTTTCGAAAATCACCGGCTTTGTTGATGTCGAAGTTAGCCCACTTCAAGGCCCAGTATGCCTTATGTTCCAGCTCGATGGGGAGGTGGCAGGCTTTCCCGTACACAAGACGATAAGGTGTACAACCAATCGGCGTCTTATAGGCGGTACGGAAAGCCCACAGAGCATCATCAAGTTTATCGGCCCACGAGGCACGATGCTCTCCCACAGTACGTTCCAAAATTCTCTTCAATCCACGGTTGGATATCTCGGCTTGACCGTTGGTTTGAGGATGATAAGCGGTGGAAAGACGGTGATTGACACCATACTTAGCCATGACTCTTGCAAATTGATCGTTCCAAAAATGAGTCCCGCGGTCACTGATAATAGCACGAGGAACACCGAAACGAGCAAACAGTTGTTTCAAGAACTTACAAACCACCCTCGCGTCGTTAGTGGGTAAAGCTTTGGCTTCAACCCATTTAGAGACGTAGTCGACAGCGACAAGGATGTATTTGTTGCCTTTAGAAGAAGGGAATGGCCCCATAAAGTCGATGCCCCATACATCAAAGATTTCACATTCTTGTATGAAATTTTGAGGCATCTCATCTTTATGTGTGATCTTGCCTTCTTTTTGGCAAGCATCACAATGTTTAACCATCTCGTGAGCATCACGATAAATGGTGGGCCAATAGAATCCCGAATCAAACACTTTCTTAGCGGTGTAGTTGGGACCAAAGTGACCACCGGTGGGTCCTTTGTGGCAAGCTTGGAGAATATCAAAAGCTGCCGGTCCGTCAACACACCGACGAATGATCAGATCAGCACATTGTTTGAATAGAAAAGGGTCATCCCAAAAGTAAGTCTTAACATCGTGCAAGAACTTCTTCTTTTGTTGGGATGTTAACCCTTGGATGAGAACACCACCCGCTAAGTAGTTTGCAATATCGGCAAACCACGGGGTGCCATCAAGATTGGGATTTATAGACATTAAGGTCTCAAGGGGAAAAGAGTCATTGATCTCTTTGTTCGGATTGTCCCCTTGATATGGATCCTCAAGTCTGCTCAGATGATCCGCGGCCAGGTTTTCAGCACCCTTCTTGTCACGAATTTCAATGTTGAATTCTTGAAGGAGTAAAACCCAGCGGAGAAGTCTTGGCTTAGAATCATTCTTAGTCATCAAGTACTTCAACGCAGAATGGTCCGTGTATACGATGGTGGTGGATAAAACAAGATAGGGGCGGAATTTTTCAAAAGCATAGACAACAGCTAAAAGCTCTTTTTCGGTCGTTGTATAATGCAATTGAGCCCCCGTCATTGTTTTGCTAGCATAGTGGATTGGTTGGAAATGTTTGTTGATCCTTTGTCCCAAAACCGCACCAATAGCAAAGTCGCTAGCATCGCACATCAATTCAAAGGGTAGCTCCCAATTAGGGGTAACTAAGACCGGTGCCTTAGTTAGCTTGTCCTTGAGAAGATTGAAGGCTTCGAGACACTCTTTAGAAAAGATAAAAGGAGTATCTTTTTCCAAGAGGTGGGTCATCGGGCGAGCGATTTTAGAGAAATCCTGAATGAATCGACGATAGAAGCCCGCATGACCCAGAAAACTTCTCACACCCTTCACGGTTGAAGGTGGAGGTAATTTGGCTATGACATCAACTTTAGCACGGTCGACTTCAAGACCGGCCTTAGAGATTTTGTGTCCTAGCACAATGCCTTCTTTTACCATAAAATGGCATTTTTCCCAATTCAGAACAAGGCGGGTGTCTTCGCACCGCTTAAGCATACGTTCCAAATTGGCAAGGCAAGAAGAGAAGGAATCCCCGAAGACCGAGAAATCATCCATGAAGACTTCCATGGTTTGCTCAACCATGTCATGGAAGATAGCCAACATGCACCTTTGGAAAGTCCTGGGGGCATTGTATAAGCCAAAAGGCATCCTTTTGTAAGCAAATGTGCCATAGGGACAAGTGAATGTTGTCTTCTCTTGATCTTGGGGATCGATGGGTATTTGAAAATAACCCGAGAAACCATCCAGAAAGCAGTAATATTCATTACCCACTAGACGTTCAAGCATTTGGCCCATAAAAGGTAGAGGGGAATGATCCTTTCTCGTGGCATCATTGAGTTTGCGGTAGTCTATACAAACTCTCCACCCAGTAACGAGACGGGTAGGAATTAACTCGTTGTTTGCATTGGGCACAACGGTAATTCCGCCTTTCTTAGGCACACAATGGACTGGACTAACCCATGGTGAATCCGAAATAGGGTAAATCATACCCGCATCAAGAAGTTTGATAACCTCTTTTTTGATGACGTCATGGATTTTAGGATTCACCCTTCTTTGACTTTGAATTGTGGGCTTAAAGTCGTCCTCCATGAGAACTTTATGTGTGCAAAAGTGAGGATCAATTCCGCGGATGTCGGAGATTTTCCAAGCGATAGCTCTTTTATGCTTCTTCAACACAGCGACAAGTCGGGCTTTTTCGTCTTCTTTCAGATCCTTTGCGATGATGACCGGTAACTTCTCGTCGTCTTCTAGGAAAACATACTCAAGATGAGGCGGTAGGTCCTTAAGCTCGAGAGTAGGAGGATCCTCAGTAGATGGTGAAACTAACGATGGATCATCATTAGTCACCTCTTTAGGAGTAGGAGGAGACAATGGGTCCTCATTGAGAAGTCTCTCAATAGTACGAATATCTTCATCCCAATTGGTGGACGAATTATCATACTTAATGTCGAGAAGACCCAAGCTAGCTTCGAACTCATCCAAGTCACTTTCTCCAAAAGGAGTCAATACCGGAGCAATTGAGGCAACGACCTCAACATTGGGTAGAGAAGAGAGAGTACTTTTGCAAGCATCATGAAAATGTTCTTCACAAGCCTCATCGAGAACATCAATAGCATTAACACTCTCATATGAATAAGGTTGCTGAGAAATCTTACCCATGTTGAAGACAATTTGATCGTCACCAACTCTCATGATTAATTCGCCTGCGGCTACATCAATGAGAGTGCGACCGGTCCTCAGGAATGGACGTCCAACGATTAATGGAACACGAGGGTCCATCTCGTAGTCAACGACAACAAAATCCGCCGGGAAGGTGAATTTATCAACGCCTACAAAGACAACTTCGGCTATCCCCACTGGATAAGCAACCGTACGGTTGGCTAATTCCAAAGTCATTTTGGTGGGGACTAGCTCGGGGAGAGATAATTGCTTCCAAACACTTAAAGGCATTAAGTTTATACTGGCACCTAGATCGGCTAGGGCCATGCAATTCTCTACTCCCGGGAAGTTGCAAGGAATCAAGAAGCGACCCGGATCACCAAGTTTGGTGGGCAATTTCCTTAAAAGCACTGCGGAGCAGTTCTCATTAAGTTGGGTCTGAGCAATGTCAAGAAGCTTTTCTTTATCACTTAGAAGATCTTTAAACATCTTAGCATATTTGGGCATGTGAGCGAGAGCCTCGGCAAAGGAGATGTTAAAATTCAATTGTTTAAACATTTTTAGGAAGTTTGAAACCTGAATATCATCCTTGATCTTTTGCTTCTCTTTCCTCAACCTTGAAGGATAAGGTATATTGGATGAAGAAGAAGGCTTTAAGGGAATAGGATCACTCACAACCACGGGTGGTGGGGAAATGGGGATAGAAGGTGACGGAGGTGAGGAAAGTTGCTCGGTTTCCTTGTTCACAATCACGGGTGGAGGTGTAGGAAGCTCGGGTTCCATATAACCTTTTCCACTACGAGTGGTTATTGCTTTCATCTCCCCTCTTGGATTCGTAACGGTATTACTCGGAAGAGTGCCCGAAGAAGAGGGTTGATTACCTTGGATGAGCGAACCAATCATATCACGAAGGTGAAGAGCTTGATTATTAAAAGAGTTTTGCATGTTGGCATTAATAGCATCGCTGTGTTTGGCCATATCATTCCTTAGCTCGGCTCGAATATCGCTTCCTTGTTTCACCATGTCATTCTTCAAGTTGACAAATTGACTCTAAAGATTCGTCACCATCTCACGATTAGTCTTCATGAACGACTCGACGTCGGGATTCACTGCCATCGGTTGATTGAGAGGTGGAGCTTGGTAAGCTTGAGAATTTCCTTGAGTTGGGTAGGTGTTTCTTTGGGATTGATATTGATTTTGAGCACGAGGTTGGGATTGGTTGTTTCGGTTATAGCTTTGTTGTTGGTTTTGGTTTGCAGGAGGGAAACCGGGAGGAGCAAGATAATTGTTGGAGCGATAACTTAGCAAGTTACGGTCTCCTTGAGGGCGAGCTTGATAGCCTCCCGTGGGATAAGTACCATATGCTGCGTTAACGTCTTCAGAATAATTTCCGTGAGTAGAAGGACACTCATTGTAGGAATGAGGACCACCACATGTGTCACAAGAAATAGCAATGGCTTTAGCTTGTTGGGTTTGGTTAGAAGTCAAAATTTGGAGACTTTTGTTAATATCAAGAATAGCACGTTCCAAAATAGACGAGTTGGTGGTGGAAGAAGTAGATGAAATATTGACTCTCTGATTAGATCTTGAGGATGCGGAAGAATCCCAATTCTTGTGGTGAGTAGTCATGTTTTCAATCAACTCTCGACACTCTTCCGGTCTCCTTTTCATAAAAGTACCACCGGCGGCGACGTTGATCGTGTCACGATCACGAAAAGTGAGACCATTGTAGAAGGTATCAATGAGAGTGACGGAGAGCATATTGTGATTAGGACAACGGTCGATCAAATCATTGTACCGTTCCCAAGCATCAAAAAGCGATTCATCATTGTCTTGCATGAATCCACTAATTTTGTTACGAAGGCTCGTGACCATGGATGGGGGAAAGTAGCGCGATAAAAAGCGTTGAGTCATGTCGTTCCACGTATGAATAGAATTCTTAGGAAGACGGTCAAACCATTTTTCGGCATGGTGAGAAAGCGAGTGAGGAAAAAGCTGGAGGCGAAGGTCATCCATAGAAACACCGGGGGATTTCATGCTTTGGGTAATGGTTATGAATTTGTCGAGGTGTTTGTTGGCATCATCATCCGGAATTCCGCGAAATGGATTCGTTTGTACTTGCTGGATCATGTGATGCTTTAATGAAAACTCCTGAGCCGTGACATGCATCGGTGCAATCGGGCCTCCACGTCCGTTCATCGTGGGTTGACATAGCTCCTCCATGGTGCGTAAGTCGGGTAAAGGTAGATTATTCATGTTTTGGTGGGGTGGGTTATTATTGTTGTTGTGTTGGGGGGTGGAATATTGTTGTTGTTGTTGTGTACACCGGCCATGTCTAATTGTTCGAGAGTCTCGGGCTCTGAATAAGACGTTGATCGAGTACGCATACACTAAAAAGAAAATGCAAGAGAAAATATTTTTGGTTTTTATAGGTTTTTTATTGTTTTTGTATTTTTGAAAATTTTATATTTTTATGGATTTTTGAAAATTTTTGTGTTTGAAAATAACGTTCCCGAAAGAACGGATCCCAAAATCCAATTTTTCTCACAAGAAACCGTTGATCCTTACGAAAAGAGCCGGCAGCGGCGCCATTTTAATAACTGACTTTTGGTATGTTAATAAAAAGGTTTTTGCTTGCAAGATCTCTCTTTGCGTTGCTCGTACCCAATTGATATATATCGTTGTTTCGTTCTCGGTATCTTCTCGAATCGATCACGGTCAAAAGTGGAATCGTTGTAATTGGTGACTAAAAAGGGGGAGCTTTGGTCTAAATCTACTAAAATGTAAGAACTAGAAGTAATTAAATTAAACTAAAAATTATAACTGAGAATAAGTACCTCAACACTGTTTGGAAAACTCAATTCTGAATCCCTATGCGGAATATACTGCTCTATTCGGAAAGTTCCCTTTACTCGGAATAGTTCATGCCATGCGGAACAAAAGTCTTATGCGGAATGTTTCACCTATGCGGAATGATTTGGAAGAAGCTCTATTCGGAATAATACTGTTATGCTGAAAAAGTACTCTATTCGGAAAAAGTCCCTTACTCGGAATAATTTTGCCTTATGCGGAATAAATGGAAAATGCCCTATGCGGAATAATTTGGAAGAAGTCCTATGCGGAAAGTTAAAGCTATTCGGAATGCTGGGACTATTCGGAATATGGAAAATATTCCGAATAGAGGAAATGGAAGTCAGCTTATGCGGAATATTTTTAAACAGAACACTTATTCGGAATATTTGGAAAGAAGCATTACTCGGAATAACAGAAATATTCCGAATAACCAAGAAAGAGAAAACCCTACTCGGAATATTAGAAATATTCCGAATAGACACAACCCCAGATTCCCTATTCGGAATCTGGGCAAGATCAGAAACTGAAGCGAGGAACAGGGGAAATCAAAGAACACGAATTCAACACCAAAAATCACCAAGTTTTTGATCAAAACTTAAAGCAATTTTACCACTAATCCTTCACTCAAAGAAAGCTTGAATCCAAAAACAACAAAATTGCAAAACCCACTTACTTTTGACAATCAAACCGCAAGAATAAAACTTAAGAACTAAGAGTCAAAAAGATATGAAGAACAAGATGATGGAAAGATTAAAAGATGATTTGTATTAATGAATTAAGATTCAACAAACAAGAAAAGATTACACTTACACGAATGGAAGAAATTGAACAAGATGAAAACCACTCCTTAAGGGAGATGGTTCCTAAAAACTAGGAAATTAAAATAACAGAATAGAATGATGGTGGAGTCTTGAATGGGAGGAGTATTTATAGGCTTCTCCCTTTGTTGGTGAGTGGGCTTTCTTCCCTTCTTTTTGTCTTCTCGTCTTTTCAGAAAAGTTGACGTTTTCGATTTTGATTCGGGATTTGTCGTCGATTAAATTCAACTCGTCTTTTAATTTCTTCGTTAAATAGACTTGAGTTTCTTCGACATGTGTAAATCTTCCATCTTTGGTCCTTTTCTTCGATAAATCTTCAAATAGGCCCATTGACTTCAAATCTTTTGCATCTCTTGGACAATAGACTTCGTCTTTAGTCTTTTTCCTTGATAAAACCCGTGCAATCCCATGTTTTCTTTAATATTCATCCGATAAGCTCTGAAAACACAATAAACACAAAAACCACGCATAATTCCAAACATATGATATTAAATACGTGTTTTGGTCTAGTTTTAGCCAGAATTAAGTGGTAAAAGGATGGGTGTTTACACACCTATCAGACTTTAACTTTGGTTAGACGTTTAAGTAGAGGAGATCAAACCCCATTGTCATTCAACCACTTTGTTATTCCGCAAACAAAGTGGGTTATAGATTCTTTATTTGATTCTAATAAAAGTCTATATGTTGAAAAGTATATTGGTATTGCTGTTTTAATCTTTCATAGTTATTATCTATTGTTAAAACAACTCACTTGAGTCGAAGTAAGAGTTATTACTTAAGTTAATAAGTAATAACGAATTACATGCGACCAACAAGTGGTATCAGAGAAGTTTGATTAGTTAAACTCTTATTTTATTAAACTGCTCATTTAAAAGTTTTCAAATCAAGATCCAAAATGGCTCAAGTTATACCACAAACCCTAGAATATAGGGGTGGCCAACTCAATGCTACTCCTGTACTAGAGGTAGCCAACTTTACAAATTGGAAGAAGAGGTTTCTTGTCCACATGGTTGGAATTGAACCTCAATTCCTTGGAATCATTGAAAATGGTCCTTTTGTTCCCATGGTTGGGGACAATAAAAAACCTGAAGTACAATGGACTGCTGATGAGAGAAAAGCTGTTAACCTAGATCAGCGTCTCAAAAGTCTCATCATGTCTGTACTTCCAGATGACCATATGAATTCTGTTGTAAATTGTAAAACAGCCAAAGCAACATGGGAGGACCTTATTGTTTATCATGAGGGACCCTCTGATGTAAAAGAAACCAGAATCATGGATTTAAAGCTTCAATACAATACCTTCAAGCACAAAGAAGGGGAAACCCCCACACAGACATTCACCAGATACAAAGCACTAATGAATGAACTTGTGAATGATGGTGTTGAGCTTTCAAAACTTGAAATCAACACAGTTTTTGTTAATGCATTGCCAAAGAAGTGGCTCAGTTTCTGCCAAAGCTTGAGAAATGCTAATCACATTAAAGATTGTGATCTAGCCTCTCTTTTTGGGAAACTGAAATATGAAGAAAACCTAGTTGATAGGATTTATGATGGCTCAAGCAAGAGTAAAGCATTAACCATTTCTACACCCTTGTCCACAGCCTTCTTCAGTGAATCTGTCATTCAAGACTACCAAGATAGTCATGATGATGAGGAAGATACTAGATCTAGTGAGGAATATCTGAATGACCTCAAAGAGGAATTTCATGAAAGAGCACTTCTGGCCAAGTCTAGAAGGTTCTTTAAGAAAGGAGGCAAGTTCTCTAGCTGCACAAAAGCTTCAGTTGACACTAATTGCTACAAATGTGAGAAGACTGGTCACTATGCTAGGGATTGTTATTCAAAAACATCTCTCCCTTCATATTCCTCACCAGCTCAATCAAGACCAACTAGTCAATCATCATTTCAACCAAAACAAATTGCTTCTACTCCATTTCAGCAAAGCAGGGTTGAACTCAGACCAACAAAATACATTGAAGCCAAATACAGAGAAATCAAGGCAAGATTGGCCTTAATGAGCACTGAAAGCTCCTCATCCAAGACTCACAAACAAGATAAAAACAAAGGGCTTGTTGCTGAAGCCTATGAATGGGATGAAGAAGATGTTTCTTTAGATGACGATGAAATGGTGAATGTGAAAGTGCTGATGGCACTTGCTGATGATGAAGGGGCCAATTCAAATGTTGTGACCAAAGAAAGTGCCAGAATTGGTGAATGGGTCAATGTCACTATCAAAAAGGTACAAACTCTTCTTGAATTAGAAGATAAAGATGACATTAAATTTGTCTTTGATTACTTCTGCATTGATTTAAAATTTGTTGAAGAGCAAAGAAACAATTTGCTTGAAAAATTTCACAAACTTGTTCTAAAACTTGAAGATTTTGAAAGTAAGCAAATAGAGCTAAAAGAAGCTAAACTTGATATTCTTACTTTTCAACAATTGAACAAAGAAATTTTAAAGGAAAATAACTCTCTTAGAGTGGAACTAAAAGAAGCAAAAGATATTGTTAAATCTTGGCTTAGAAACTCTGATAGGGTAAATCAATGCATAAGTGAACAAATACCTGCTCAAAAGAGGAAAATGCTTGGTGTTGAAGGATCCTCCAGCACCAAACCTATTGTCTTTGTCAAAGCCTCAAACGAGGATGGTAGCTCGATCCCTAACATTGAAAGGTCAGGTGAAGAGAATTTACCCAATCATGACACTGGACGAATCCTTCTTCCTGAGTTTCAAGCAAGTGTTGACACTTCAGCACCAGTTGAGTCCTCAGTTACTGAGGATGACTCAGATGATGATATAGAGAATGAAGTAAGTACCCCACTTCCTCCTTTGGAGAAGCTGGCTGGTGCTAAACCCTCTAATGGACCCAATATTATCCAGTCTATCATCAAGTCACACACCACACACAAAGGTATTTCTTCTAAGCATGTCAAAATTGACACTTCAAAGAACTCTTCAGCTCCTGCTGAAGGTTCATATATGGGAACTACCTCTTCAGTTTCAACAAATAAACTGAAGAATGCTAGATCTGAGGAAGATGAGAGAATGTCTCTTGTCATGCAAGAGATCAATGATCTTAAATTTCAACTCAGGCAGCAGCAAACACCAACTCGATTCAGAGATGAACCTTCAGACTCTCCTCATCTCAAGTACAAGACACAATTTAAAAGGGCGTGTGATTTATGTGGTCTAAATAACCATCTCACAGAAACTTGCCTAAAAGTGATTTATTGTACCAAATGTGAAAGGACTGACCATCGCACTTGTGAACACACTCAGTATATGCTGGCCAAAACAAGTGCTGATGCTCACAAATCTGAAGCATGTCATTCCAGGCGAAATATGCCTTTCCCACCATGCATTCATTATGGTATGGGCAATCATCACTCAGATGACTGTCCCTATTACCATGTTTGTAATATTTGTAGAAGTTGTGACCATGACACTCATGGACATAATCGAATCATCTCACTTAGAAGAGATATTAAACCAAGAAACCCAAACTCTATTACCAAATGTTGTGAGACTTGTGGAAGCGATGTCCACACTACATCTGATCACAACCATATAGAGTGGTTCAGAAGAGGTGAAGCCCTCCAGGCTAAGAAAGCAAAAGCTGTTCAAACCTCAATTCTTCTAAGCAATCACACATACCCTCAACAAGAGGACCCTTCAGATCTAGAACACCTTCTAGATCTAAAACCCCCACCCAACAAAGGTGGGTTTCAAAACAAAACTGACCATTTCCTTAACTTGTGTAGTGTGATCTCAGGAAGCCTATTTGTTACCTAGATAGGGGCTTCTCAAGGCACATGACTGGCACCAAAAGTTATCTACACAAGTATAAGGAGGAACAAGGTCCCAAAGCTATTTTTGGTGATAACTCATCAGCTACTACTGAAGGATTTGGTTCAGTAAAATGAAATGGTATAGTTTTCTCATGGGTAGCATATGTAAATGGATTGAAGCACAACCTCATCAGCATAAGTCAACTTTGTGATGCAAAGTATCTTGTGCTGTTTGATGACAAAAAAGGTGCAATCTTCAACTCTAATCATGAAATTGTGATGATTGCTCCAAGAGTCAAAGATGTTTATGTCATGAACATAAACTCTACTCAGGAGACATGCTTCTTTGATAAAGACTCCAATATTACCAATTGGCTTTGGCATAAGAAGCTCTCACATCTCAATTTCAAAACAATAACTCTGCTGGCAAAACAAAATCTTGTTATTGGTCTTCCTTTACTTGTCTACTCCAAGGACAAACCATGCTCGACATGTGAAAAAGGGAAGCACCATAGAGCCAGTTTTATAACAAAGCAAACTTTCTCAATCAAAGAAAATCTTCATTTGCTTCACATGGACTTATTTGGCCCAGTATCACCTAGGGCCATTTGTCATGAAAAACATACACTTGTCATTGTTGATGAGTACTCTAGGTACACCTGGTATATTTTCTGACAAAGAAATGCCATGTACCAAATGCCATAATGTCATTTATCAAAAGAGTTGATAATCAAAATGACACTCATGTCAAACAACTCAGAACTGACAATGGCATTGAATTCAGAAATCACTCATTGATCAAATTCTATGATGACAAAGGAATTTCCCAAAATTTCTCATCTCCTTACACACCTAAACAAAATGGTGTGGCTGAAAGAAGGAACAGAACTCTGATTGAAGCAGCAAGGACAATGCTTGTTGGATCTGCTCTCTCTAAGCATTTTTGGACTGATGCTGTAGCCACTGCTTGCTACACTCAAAATAGATCCATCATTGTGAAGAGACACAGGAAGACTCCCTATGAAGTCTTCAGGGGGAGAATTCCAAACATTACATTCTTACATGTGTTTGGGTGTCCATTATTCATTTACAATCACAAGGATCACCTTGGTAAGTTTGATGAAAAATCTGATGATGGTTACTTTCTTGGATACTCCATAGTATCTAAAGCATACAGAGTCCTCAACACAAGAAGACAATGTATTGAAGAAACCTATCACATCACATTTAATGAAAGTTCTGAAGCTCTCACTTTTACAAATCCATCAGATGATGAACTTCATATACATGAATCTCAAAATTATTCATCTGATGAATTTAATCACTATGAGCCTTCTCAAAAATATCAAACTAGCAACTCAGTCCCTCATATTGATCCATTTGAAGATATGACAAGTCCTACAAAAGGAAATCATTTAGTATCACATACTGATGGTTGACAATCAATAATGATCAATCTCAAAATGATCAAAATGATCAGCAAGGAAACACAAATGACCAAAATGGTCAGTCTCAAAACAATCAGCATGCTGACACACATGATCAAAATGATCAATCATATGCAGTTGCTGAAGAACAATCTGAGCCCCTTGCTCAAAGCTCTCTTGTCATCTCTAGGGAATTAGGTCTTGGATATGCTTCTTCTGACCAAGAAGGAAGCCCTCTAATGATTGAACCCTTGTCCACTAAATATCCTTCAGTAGACACTAAAGACATTCCAAGCCCAAGTCTATGTCATGGACTTCCAAGCTCTAGCTCTAATCATGATACCAATACCTATTCTCCAGCTCCGTAAAAATCTTGGACTCAAAATAGTCACATACAGCTGGTGAACATAATAGGTAACCTTGGTGAAGGTAGAGTCACTAGATCTATGGCAAAGAAACTGAGTGTAACTTCATCTGGAGAATGCCTCTATGCAAATTTTCTCTCAGAAATTTATCCTACAAAGGTTTCTGAAGCACTCACACACCCTGGATGGGTGGATGCCATGCAAGAGGAACTCAATCAATTTGAAAGAAATAAAGTCTGGAAATTGGTTCCTCTTCCATATGGTAAATCAACCACTGGCATCAAATGGGTTTACAAGCTCAAGAGACATGAAACCAATGCAGTGACCAAAAATAAAGCTAGGCTGGTGGCCCAAGGATTCAATCAAGAGCATGGTGTTAATTTTGATCAAACCTTTGCTCTAGTTGTACGTATGGAAGCCATACGAATCTTCCTTGCATATGCCACTTACATGAACTTCATCATCTACCAAATGGATGTCAAAAGTGCATTTCTAAATGGTGACCTAAAAGAAGAAGTTTATGTTACCCAGCCTCCTGGCTTTGAGAGTAGTAAATACTCAAATCATGTCTACAAGCTTTACAAAGCTTTGTATGGACTGAAGCAAGCTCCAAGAGCTTGGTATGAAACTCTCTTAACTTTTCTCATTGAACATAAATTTTTCAAAGGAAAAATAGATAGCACCTTGTTCATCTATAAATCTAAAACTGACACCATTCTGGTACAAATTTATGTGGATGACATAATCTTTGGTTCTACAAGCTTGAAACTTTGCAAACAATTTGCCAAGCTTATGACCAGCAAGTTTGAGATGAGTATGATGGGAGAACTCACATACTTCCTTGGTCTTCAGATTAAACAATCTAACCAAGGCATCTCCATCAATCAAGAAAACTATGTCAAGGATCTGCTGAAGAAGTATGATATCAATTGTGCTTCAGTGAAGACTCCAATGGTACCCCCTAAAAACTTAGGACCTGATCTTACTGGACAATCAGTCAATGAGACTCAATATAGAGGTATGATTAGGTCACTCATGTACTTAACTGCAAGCAGACCTGACATCTAATTCTCTACATGCCTTTGTGCAAGATACCAAGCAGATCCAAAGGAATCACACCTTACTGTTGTAAAGAGAATCTCCAGATACCTAAAAGGTACACAAAGTCTAGGTCTTTGGTACCCCAAATCCTCAGGTTTTAATCTAAAGGGGTATTCAGATTCTGACTATGTTGGTTGCAATTTGGACAGAAAAAGCACTTCTGGTGACTGCCAATTGCTAGGTGGCAAACTTGTGTGTTGGAGTGCTAAAAAGCAACAAACAGTTGCCATGTCTTCAGCAGAAGCTGAATATGTGGCAGCTGCTGGATGTTGTGCTAATGTTCTTTGGATGAAAAGCCAACTGGCTGATTATGACATAGAATATGAAAAGGTACCAATCTTTTGTGATAACACTAGTGCTATTGCAATATCCAATAATCCAGTCCTCTACTCAAGAACAAAACACATTGATATCAGATATCACTTTATCAGAGATCACATTGTGAAAGGGGACATTGAATTACATTTCATCCCCACTCAATACCAGTTGGCTGATATCTTCACCAAACCATTGGATGAACCAACTTTCAAAAGATTGATAATGGAGCTTGGTATGCTGAACATTGATGATACAAAACCTGAACCTTCAGCATTCACTAAAGAAGCTTGAAGGTTCATCATTTCTTAAAAGATTTTGGTTAATGTTAAGTAGCAGTGTCTGAGTAAAGGAGTGTGCAATGTCATGTCTCTATTTCACTTTATGTGATTGCGTATATGATGTTTTGTCGCCTTATCTGATTCACTGAAGCTGACAAGTAATCACCAGTCATCAAAAGGCTCCTTCAACAATGCTGAACAAATTCTTAATACAGCTGAGTAGCTAGGCCTGAGTAGAGGAGCGTGCAACGTCATATGTCTTGTTCACTTATGTGAACATGTATATGGGGTTTTGTCTCCTCATCTGACGCATTGAAGCTCACAAGTATTGCCATCAGCTTCAGCATATCTGAGCAACTGCTTTTAAAACAAATCAATCATGTGACTTAATGGAGTAAATGGCATTAAATTTCTTGAGAATAAATACAAAACATTCTTTTAAAAGGCGTCAATTGTTTATTAGGAAATATCAAGCGTCCATATCACAGTCAACAAATTTCTAACACAATGAGGCGTTTCACTGTTCAAAGCAACAAAAAAATCATCACCTTTTTTAGAACATTAATGGGAGAGTTTGTGCCATTTGTTCAAAAGAAAACCTAAAAGTTTCATTCTCTTTTCAAATGTTTTACAAAATTTGACAAATCAGTTTAGAAAGTGTTTACATATATCTTTTGAAGATTGATGATTCATATCATTTGCAAAAACTTAAAAAACACACACACACAACTCTCTCTCTCTTTTCAAAAGAAAGCACACACAATAAACATCAATGGCTGCTGAATCTTCTTCACAACCACAAGAGACTGAGATCATCCTCAATCCTTCCATCCATGTAAACTATCCCATCGAGGACATATTCTTTAAACCCAACAACATCACCTTGATCAAACCAGAAACCCTAACATCTGAACCAGGAAAACAAGTACTAAACTTTTTATCCAAATGTGTGATTTGTGATGCCTTGTTCAAGGATCCAGGGGTTATGTTTGAAAATGTATTAAAAGAATTTTGGTTCACAGCACAAGGGTCAAAGAACATAAGGTTGTTCCCAATGATCACTCTGTTGTCAAAACATTTTTTAGAGAAATTGGATACACTGAAGAGATTGGTGATAAATGGGGGTTGAAGAGAAGCTGTTTACCACCTAAGTGGAAACTTTTGATGTCCATCTTAATTGAGTGTCTAGGTGGGAAAACTGGTGGGCTTTATCAAATCAACCAAAAGGATGCCCTGATTTTGTATTGTCTGGTAAAGGGCATAAAAGCTGATTTTGGAAAATTAATCTTTGAAGATCTCCATGGAAAAATGGAGAAGAAAACTAGGGAAAAGAATGTGGTCTACACCATATTTTTGTCCCTTATTTTTGCTGACCAATTTGGTGAAGAGTACTCAAAGAAACAAGGAGTTCAACTAGTTTTTCAAATCTTTGATACCAATCGCTGGAACATTCCAGTCAGCACCACTGAACCTCCTTTCACACAGCCTATGCTGGACATTTCCTCAGCAGATGCTCCAGTAGTGTTTAAAGCTCCACAAGACACTCCTCCAACTGGAGAAGGGGATCTAACAGGCACAAAGTCTGGAGCTTCTTCTGGACCACGTCAAAAGAGCACGTCTGTGAATACTCTTAAGTGTAGACGTGGGTCTAAGAAAAGGAGACACCCCATAGAATCTTCACCAAAGAAGCATTCTAATGATCCCTAAGGCCAAGCTTTGAAGAAACAAAAGTCCTCGGCCAAGGACCAGAACCCAAGCCAGCCGCCACCATCAGTCTCTGCTGAAGGTGGCATGCATCAAGAGGCCCTGAAGGCAACCCATCTCTCAACTTCTTTAGGAGAGAAGGGTGAAGATAGAGCGCACCCTTAGCTCAATAGAGTGGAGTCAGCATCGGTAAGCAATTTAAATCTGAATGCATCTTAATTATCATTACCAATCTCTATCATTTGTCACTCTGAGTCTGCATCAGGGAATGATGTGTCAACAAATCCAACAGCTGATGCTGACCTTGACCCTGGCCTATCTGTTTCATTGATCTTAACTCACCAGGGACTCTTTCTCAGGATCCATCAGGTAAAACCAACCCTGGTGGTGAAGGACTTGAAACTGACCAGCACGCTGAAGGTGGCAAACAGTAGACAATGAAGGAAGTGCCTCTCTCCACTGACGTCAAGGGGGGACACTTGCCTACATTTATTTTCAGCATGTCTGTTGATGACTTGGAAAAGGAGTTGGGGCTAAGTGAAAGAGCTCCAGTAAACCTGGATGATAGTGAATCTGAAGATGACATTGTTGATCAAACTCCTAAGCCTCCATCCCCCATAACCGTCAAGGTAAATGAACTGAAAAATCAAGTGTTGGTTCTACAATCACAGGTGGCCAAGCTCAAGGAAGAAAAGGCTATTGCTGATGCTAAACTTATTACTCTTAAAGCAAGACCAGTTCCTCCCACTGCTGAACAGATCAAAGATGTGGTCACTACCACTTCTATCAAGAAAGAGATCACCTCCCTCATGGACTCCATTAATGCTTCATCTTTTGAGCTCCCTGTTGAATTTAAGCCGATTCCTAATCAGCTTAGTGAGCTATGTGATTTAGTGTCCAAGATCAAGGATAGGGTGGGTCTGCTGGAACAACAAAAGCTGGACTTATCTAATGAAGTTCAACAGAAACTGAATGCTCTTACAAATGTTCCAGCAATGTTAACCAAGGTATCATCCACCTTAGACTCTATATGTGCATGGTTACCTGCTGGGGGTTCATCAGAAGCTGTAGGACAATCTTCTGCTGAGGGGGAGAAAGCCACTATTCAGCAGCTCTTTAAGAAACATACACAGAAGAAGGCCCAAAAACAACCTATGGTGTATGTATCTCCCTTCAGTGAAGACAGTCCAGCTAAAACTAAGGGGAGTCTTCAGCTAAGTACACTCATATTGATGGCCTTACTACCAACACTGAATCATCTAAAAATCAGTCACCTTCCATCAAACCCAAAAGCAAAGGTGAATTCACATTAGATGAAAGAATTATCAAGTCTGGGTTGGCCACTCAAGAAGAACTTGATAAAATTCACAAGCTTCAAAATGAAGAAAAGCTCAGAGATTTGAAGATGAGCTTATATGAAAGAATTAGAAAATCTAGGGTTGAAGGCCTCTTCAAGAAAAAGATGTTATACGAAAAATTCTGTATAGCAAGGTTGAACAGAAGATGTCTCTCAGAAATTACAAACGTTGACATGATGACTTACAAGGGAGATATCAATCTAAAGTTCTATACGACTGATGGGGCTGATGAGATCATAGATAACTTCCAAGGGAAGGAGATCTCCTATACTGAATGGCTAGAGATGAGCAGAATCATTGAAAAGAAAACATCCAGGAGATGGGTAGAAGTTCGCACAAGAATTGAACACTTAGTGAGAAATCATGAAAGTCTTGGTCAGCATCTGAACATCAGCAACCAAATCTCACTGGAGGATCAAGATCCAATTCTAAAACTAAACAAGAGAGCCAACCTGGTTCAACCTGGTGTGGGTGATATCTTTGTCACCACAAGATCTTGTTCAGTTTAATGATCATCTCCCTGGACATGTGTTAGAAGAACCAGAATTGGCAATGATTATGTTCAACCATCGTGAATGACAAGACTTTGTGGGTATTAGTGATCTTGATGATCTAAACAATGAATTTCTTGGAAATATTCAGAAAATCTTCTTTGCTCACCATGGTGGTCCAGGACTCACTGAAGCTGCAAAAACCTTCAACATGTGCTTACTATCAATACTGGACATCAGAAACTCTGATCCATCAGTATAAACCCCTGTCATTAAAGAACTGAGGCCAAAGGAAAACTAAATAATCATTTGTAATATTTTTGTTGTAATTTGTAATGTTATTGAATAAATAATTATCTGATGTTTATAAGTTATTAATTATTCAGTGAAAGTAAGAAGAAATTGTTATGCTCACTTACTATTGACATTAGACTTAGGCTATTTGTATATCCAAATAGGAGGATGTTGGATATGTAAATCTATGCTTATGTTTTAGAGAGAGAAAGAGATAGAAAGATGCTGGATTACACACTTTTAGAGAGAGAAAGTTAATAAGAACTATGTGAAAAAATGATTAACCACACACCCTCTCCATCAAAGGAGAGGGTTTATATACCCAAGCCTTGTGATGGGCTTGGGCTTACAATGTTGGGCCGGCCTACACATGTTGTAGGCTAGGCTTGACTTTGTTTGTTTAATAAAGATATTAACTAAACTACGAGCTATTACATGGACTATCGTTGGAGTGACCGATCCTTCTTAATACGTAAAACGTATTTCCAACAATCTCCCCCTAAGGGAGGTCACTCCAAACAAGGGCATTACCCAAGTTACAATAATGAGATAAACCTAGCATACTATGCTTGTCTTGAGCTCGTAGTCTTCGTCTTTCTTTTTCTTTTTCTTTTCTGGTGAATATGCTGATGTGATCTTTGATATCAGTCTTGAGAATTAATCTCTTGCCTTGATCTCGTGCATCCATCACTTGTGATCTTCGCCTCTTCGTGACCTCACGTCCCACATACTTATACCTTATTAATTCTTGAAAGCTTCAGAGTTTGATACAGCGGAAGACTTAACTTTTAGGCTTTCTTGAATTAAATGAGATATTAAGTGCATAAAGTATAAGCATGCGGGGACGACTTCTTCTTGGATTCCACAACGCCACCGTCTTCAAATGCCGCAACATAAGTAGAAACGAACGAAATGGCTTTGAACATTTCATTCTAAATTGGTAGCATTTTACCTCCGGTCGGTGAAGACCGTTGGACGATATTAGATATCGTACCCGTGGTGGAAGTTTCAATTAAGTAACTTCTTGACAGGATTTCGCGGGTAAACCCGTTCTCTTTATTCGACCGTCCAAAGCTGACTGCGAACATAAAGAGTGAATCATTTGGATTATAATATCCGCATGATTTGAAGCCGTCAATTCATGTTCCTGGAACAAGTGAAATTCAATTAAGAACCGCACCATCGTTGCTTTCCAGTTGTCACGAGCTTGATTCGTATAGAATCTTGCAAGTTACCTACCAAGTGCTGTTTGAGGTTAACACTAGAAGGATTTCCACTCATCACTGTGAACACTAAGGTATCACTCTGAGTGTTCTGGCAAGATCACTAAGATATTGCGTAGAGGCCTGGAACGTGTTTAAATTCAGTTAAGAATTAAACAGCTGTTGCTTTCCAGTTATCACAAGTTTGATTCATAAAGAATCGCACAAGTCACCTACCATGAGCTTTTTGATATTCGCTCAAGAAGGATTTCCATCTTCATTGTAAATACTTTCGTATTACTCGGATGTTCAGGCAAGATCATGAAGATTTTGCGTAGGACTCTTAAGATCTTTCTTACTTTTCACGGTATGTGAAGAAGCAAGAAAATATAAAAGTGTGTCCTAGTGAGATATTTGATGATCTCAAGTGGCTCTAGACTCGATCGTGCATTTTGGATTTTAGTGATCGGAGGCTGGAGAGGAGTGCCACCTTTTCAATACCAATTTATTCGGAGTGAATAAATCAATAGATAATGTGTTGTCTCCGTGTGATTAAAACAAATACCTTTTGAGAGATATCTGAGTTAGTTGGGATGGGTTGTGCATTGCATCACTGGGTCCATGATGTCTGTCTTCAATATCGAGAATCATTAAAATGATCTCAATAGCATATGTGTTGACCCGGTTTCTGCCTAAAGTTGTAAGGAGGGCTTCTTTCTTTACACCCTTTATCTTTACAATTCTTTTTCATTCTTCAACCCCTTCAATGCTTACCAATACGTCATAACTAGCACCTTGTTGTGATTGTTCCAGTGCTAACTTAAGTACTTAGTCGGCATTCAACTACGTTCACATTCTTTCTCCATCTTTCCTAAGGACTACTATTTCTAGCTATGGAATGTCCTTGGGAAGATTCCTCCGGTTCTGGAAGAATCATAGGACTTAACCTATCCTACCATCCTTATGTCACCACAATCTTCATCGTCGTGAATTAAATGAGGTTTGGGTAAGTATACGTCACCATGAAAATCCATTTTGATATGCAAATCCGTTTTGCTCCCCCTTAACATATGCCACGATATTCGAAAACATTTCGCACATGTCGGGATGAGCTAGCACATTAAGTCAAACTATTTGTGATAATATCCCATATTAAATCACATTTTCTCCCTCATATTAAAAATATTAACCCAATCGATGTTTTTAATATCAATTGATTTAATGAAGTTTTAACAAAGGTTTTGGGAAGAAAAATGCAAGTCCGTTTTATCTTCATGATACCAAATGTATGAGATAAGATATCGAATTGTAGCATGATCACATATTCACCATATTAAAAAAGAATTGACAAGGTTGGACCTGATAGATGAGAACATCATATGATAAGATCACATGATTCTTGTAGCATATGTTGGTCGCCTCGTCACGTCTGAAGTCATCTCTTGACATCACGTGTACGATTGGTATTATAGTCTTGACACCAACTTGTGAACTTGGCATTTTCGGCATCAAAGATTCTGAATGCTTGACAATTGCTCCCCCTCAATTGTTGACCCGTGTTCTATCGAAAGAGCTGTAGTCGTCGGTTGAGTAGTCGCATCGTCGAGTATGTAGATACCAATTGTAGATTGCTATGGTTGTAGAGATGATAGCTTCATAAAAACAAGACTTCTCTTGTTTTAACAAATAAATGCACTGAAACGTACATAGATTTGTGTTAGACCAAGTTATAAAGTAAACTTGATCCCTTACAAGGTTTGAAAGTAAACCTTGCCCGAGAAAATTAATTCCCGTTGTTAGCCAAAGCTTTCATAAGAAATACTTGACTTTAATGTGAAAATCGGGTTGCAGTCTGAAATAACTACAAGCCATTTAGGCATGTTTTATGAAATAATTACAACTTTTGTACGAACTCTATTTATGGCGCCGTGTCGATATTAATCAACATTTCTAAGGCCGTAAATATTATCGTACCAAAAGACATGCCTTTAAAAAATAAAGTAAAAAGTATTTTTGGATTTTTCTAGATTTTTCAAATTTTATGGTTTTTATATGGTTTTATATTTTTGTATTTTGCTTTTGTGGATAAAAATATAAACAATATATACAAATGATCACCAAGGATACGGAGAATAGTTTTACCAAGACTATTCTTTCGCTTCATCTGCTAGTTCCTTTAGAGTCTCAGGCGAGAAAGTTCTCATTCCTAGCTTGTCGGCCAAAAATTCAATTCGAGCTCGATCTAAAGCCTTCGTGAAAATATCCGTCAATTGATACTCAGATCGGACAAAGTAAAGCTCGATTACTCCATTTCCACTTGCTCCTTGATGAAATGGTAGCGAATGTCAATATGCTTCGACCGGGAGAATTGAACGTTGTTGCAGCATAAGGCAATTGCACTCTTGTTGTCACAGTACATCGGAATTTTGTTGAAACCTAGACCATAGTCGGTTAATTGCGATCTCATCCAAAGAATTTGAGCACAGCAACCAGACATAGCTATGTATTCTGCTTCCGTACTTGAAATTGCAGCGCTTTTCTGCCTTTTCGATGCCCAACTGATTAATCGATCTCCTAGTAGTTGCAAAGTTCCACTCGTGCTACGCCTTGTATCTTGACAACCCGCGTGATCCGCATCTGCATATGCCATTAGTGCAATAGAAGAGTCCTTCGAATACCAAAGTACCCGATTAATGGTTCCTTTAAGATATCGAAAGATCCTTTTAACAGTAGCTAAGTGTAACTCAGTAGGCCTAGTTTGATACCTGGCACACATACATATAGCAAACTGAAGATCAGGTCGGCTGGCTGTGATATACAGAAGAGTACCGATCATTCCACGATAAAGTGTCGGATCAACGGCAACTCCATGTGGATCTGCATCAAGCTTAGTTCGTTCCACCATTGGAGTATCCACGGGGTCGCAAGATTCCATCTTATACTTCTTAAGCGATTCAAGGGCATACTTGGATTGATTGATAAAGATGCCTCTGGGACTCTGAGATATCTGAAGACCTAAGAAGAATGATACCTTACCCATCATTGACATCTTAAACTTGGAAGACATGAGTGTCCCAAACTCATCCGATAAGGTTTGGGTCGAGGCTGCAAATATAATATCATCAACATATATTTGTACCATAATCATATCTTTACCTCGTTTCTGAATGAACAGCGTAGGATCCACCTTGCCTTTTGCGAAGCCTTGTGTAATGAGGAATTGTGACAATAGATCGTACCATGCGCGAGGAGCTTGCTTCAACCCATAGAGATCCTTCTTAAGCTTGTACACATGATTAGGATAATTAGGATTCATAAAACCATCCAGCTGTTGAACATAGACCTCTTCCTTGAGTTCACCATTAAGAAATACCGTCTTCACATCCATCTGATAGACAATCATATTCGTATGGGCTGCATAAGCGAGGAATAGTCTAATAGCTTCCAAACGGGAAACAGGTGCAAAGGATTCCATAAAGTCGATGCCCAATAATTGATTGTATCCACGAGCTACTAGTCGAGCTTTGTTCTTCAATATTCCGCCTAACTCATCGAGTTTCACCTTGTAAACCCATTTCAAAGTGAGTAACTGCACTTGATCCGGGCATGGGACAAGTTCCCAAACATCAAGACGTATGAATTCGTTAAGTTCTTCTTGCATAGCTTCTATCCAACAGGATTGAGTAAAAGCTTGTTGCCATGTCTTAGGTTCAACTTCAGTGAGAAAAGCATCAAAGTGACAAAACAATGCACTTTCTTGTAACTGACTTCGTGTGGATACCGGACGATTAGGGTCACCAATAATAGAATCTATAGGATGATCCTTTGTCCACTTGCTGTCATGTTCACGAATCCGTGGATTGGAGTAAACCGTAGTTGGAGCTTCTTCTGAGGTGGACGACCCGGCTTGATTAGAGGCGGGAATTGGTACACCAAAGAATGGAAGTTCACGTATTTGAGCGAATTCCAAATCGTGATCATCATCATCCTCTTCATCATCAATAGGCATGACATGGGTAGTTGAAACATGTGTTGGTTGAGAATTACTTGTTGAAGGTATATCTTGACCATTAGGTGCAGATATATCTGATTGTGCAACGGTTGCTGGAGCGACAACTTCGGTTACCAGAGCTATTACCTCAGGTTCTGGAGCAACAATGGTTGGAGGAGTAAAGAATTCATCAAAGAACGGTTGAAACAACGTATCCTATTCATTCCTAGTAGGTGGTGTAAATGATGATGAAGTAGGGTTATTTGGGACAAGACCAGAACTAATGTTACTGGGTCCCATTTCATGAAGTACGGGTTCAGAGCTGCTTTGCTCAGAAGCCATTGCTGTCAGCTCATCAAAATCAAATTCATAGTTTCGAGGATCTTGCGAGAGTTACGGTTGTAGATTCGGTATGCCTTCTTTGCGGGGGCGTAACCAATGAAAATACCAATATCAGCCTTTGGTTGAAGTTTTCCCAAATTGTCACCATCATTATTTGGATAGCAAAGAGAACCAAATACATGAAGATATGATAAATCTGGTACTTTTCCATGGAGAAGCTCATAAGGTGTTTTACCATGGCGTTTACGAATTAGTGACCGGTTTTGGGTGTACACTGCTGTAGATACTGCTTTTGCCCATAAGAACAATGGAGCCTTTGCGTAAATTAACATCGTTCGAGCAGCTTCCATAAGTGTGCGATTTCGCCTTTCAACGACACCATTTTGTTGTGGAGTGCGAGCAACGGATGTTTCATGAGATATTCCAACTTCTTCATAATAATCACGCAAGATTTGATTCACAAATTCGGTTCCATTATCTGTACGAATGCGTCGGATAGTAGTGTTGAGACGCACTTGAATCATCTTGAGAAATCCGATGATGAATTTAGGTGCCTCATTTTTTGCTTTCAAAAATTTCACCCATGTAAACCGAGAGTAATCATCGACAATAACGAGGATGTACTTTTTGCCACTAAGACTTTCAACACGCATTGGCCCACAAAGATCCATATGAAAAAGATAAAGTTTCTCTTGGTTGGTGTCTTTCGTCTTGGGTTTGTAAGATTTCTTAGTGCTTTTCCCCATTGTACACGTGGAACACAAATGATCCTTGTGAAATGATAGTTTAGGAAGACCACGAACAAGTTCGTTTTTCGCCAAATGATTAATAGCGTCAAAGTTAAGATGAGATAACCGTCGATGCCATAACCATGACTTAGTCTTTGATGCTTTGGAGAGAAGACATACGGGAGAAGCGGCCATCATGTCTTGTAGAGACAAAGTATACAAATTATTCCCTCGAGTACCTTTCAGTAAATCAACCCCTTCCAAATTACGAATGAAGCAGGTATGCTCTCGAAAAGCAACTTCTAGGTTTGCATCACAAAATGGTCCCACAGAAAATAAGTTGTGACCAAGACCTTCCACGTAATACACTCTTGAAATTATAACATTCCCAATATGATATTCACCATATCCCATTATCTTTGCAATATGATCATTTCCAAATCTAACCGTACCAAGAAACTTGCTGACGAAATTTCTGAGCTGAGAGCGATCTCCGGTCATATGCTTGGAGCAACCAGAGTCCAAATACCAGAGAACAATTTGGACCACCTGTTTTCAATCACAACAGTAGACAATGCATTGGAAACTATTGGTTCCGGAGTGTTAGCAGATACAGATATGTTATTATCAGAATTACTAACATTTTTGTTATCCTTAGATTTCCTGCATTTTCTAATGTGAGTTTTAGCATTTACAGGTTTTACTGTTCCAATTTTCTGAGGTTTTGGAGTATTAGCGGGCACTACAGTGGGAGTAGACCTATTTAAAGGGCACTTTGTTCCTACAGTAGTGTTGGTGTTCCTAGTTAAAGGACACGCTTGTGTTTTGGTAGCCTCGGTACTCCTAGTTAAAGGGCACGCTTTCTTCGCTTTAGTGGGAGTGATCCTAGTCAAAGGGCACGTATTTCCTACTATAGTGAAAGTTCTACCAGTGGGGCGCCACATCCAACCAACTTGGGTTAACACTTTCCCAGTCGGTTTCCATTCTAATCCATGTTTCCGGGCATACATCTCATTCACATGGTCAATAAGGCAAGAATCATGACGACTAGAAAACATACATTCATTGCAATTCCAACATTTCAAATTAGAATTCACACTAGGCTTAGAACGCTGCACAACCGCAGAGCCTTTAGGTTTAGCTACATGATTCTTTTTATTCAAAACAGAAATAACATTCCTAGGATGGGCTTCTACTTTCTTCTTCACTTGACTACTAGATGGGGGCAAGATCCTATCATTCTTATTGTTTCTTTTAAGCTTAGATCTTTGAGCCTTAGTAGTGGTGCTTACTCCTGTAGAAGGCAACACGGGAATATTAGAAGCTGGTTTTGATTCCGCCTTATCTTTAGTGACCAAAGTTTGAGATGGTTTAGTCTTAGGGCCCTTGTTAAGTGGTGTGACGGCTATTAGGTTCCTTTTGATTGCACTAGAGGATGCTGCTGAGACAGTGGCTGCGTTATCCACAACATTCTTACCTTTTAGAGTACGAAGTGTTTCCTTTAACTCAGCCAAGACCAGATTCTTATCACAAATTTGTTCCCTCAAATCAGATATTTCCACCGACTTTCGATTTAGTTGTTCAATCAATGATTGATTCTATGCAGTCGTATTAGCACATGCGGGCTTTACTAAATCGAAGAGTCGTGTATTTTTCTGTTTTAAGTTATCAACTTTGGACAAAATCTTGGAAACTCGATTATCTAGATCAAGTTTAAGATTCTCAGCAGCCTCAAGTACGTTCACACAGTTATTCTCCTTAGATTTCTCTATGGCTATCGGCAAAGACTTAGCAACCTTGTCACTTGGCTGACGCTGTTTTGATTGTAAATTCAATCGAAAATTCTTTTCAAAGTTTGCATCATCGATATTAACACCTTCGAATGACGTTTCAAAGATTTCTTGAATAAATTGTTGCTTGCATTCAAGCGAAATACAATGTGTTTGAATCTCATCAAAACGTTTTGAAAGCGAAGAATATGAATCTTGAAGCTTTAAAAATTCAGCGTCAGATTCGTGACAAGTACTATCTACCACATTATCCACAGTTTCAATATTATGCAAAGTAGAATCATTATCAACACGTTTATTCACACAGACGGAAACAATATCATGAGACATCACTTGCTTCAGAAGCTGATCATTTTGGCGTGAAACTCGTTCTATTTCAAGTAAACTGTTTTCATAAGCATCATCCATTTCATTGAAAACACGTTTAACTTCTTCTATTTCCAAATACAAATCCTGATCAAGATTACTAAGACAAGCTTTAACATTCTTTACAAACGGAATAATTTCGTCTCGGAACGCAGCTCTAGTGTGCTCAAAGTTCCATTCACCTTCCGTTATGGCCGAAGCCGTCGTACGTTCCAAAATGACCTTGTCAAAATCGGTTAAGTGTTGGTGTACCGCATTTAAGTTAACGGACGGCTTACTTACCGGTGGAATTAACTTCGTTAAATCCTTTTTGACAAGTGTAGGAGACATACTAGGAGGGTTTTCATTTGACAAACTTTGGGGCACAAGAACTGTCAATTCAGCTAATTCCTTTTGTAAACGAATGCGGGTCTTTTTAGAAAATTGATCTTTGTTATGTTGATCATAATCAATTGTATGGAATTTTGAAAGCATTTTAGAATGAGTTTCATCCGCAAGTGACTGTGTCGCGTCAGAACTACGAACAAAAGGTGCTTCTTTGGATTTGCCAATTATGGTCATATCATAAAGACCGGGAATATATTCCTGAGCTTGTTTTGCATAACCGGGATTAGGTGGTAAATCTTGAAGACGCTTAAGTTCGAAGTCTTTAAATGATTTAGTTAAAAGATGAACCTTTTCTGTGGAAGCGTATTGTTTTAAAAGCTGTTGTTCTTTGAATTTAAGAAGTTTGGTGGCATTAATTTCTGATTCAACCTTTTTAGACTCGAGAGTTTCGAAATCCATTTTAAGTTTCTGAAAATCATTGACAACCGACTCCTTTTCTTTTAATTCATTAGAAAGATTAGCTTTTAATGGTTCTATTTCTTTCAAGTGTTCAATTTTTTCAAAACGAAATTGGTCAAATTCAGAACATGTTATTTTCTCTGCTTGAGGGACCATTTCAAAAGTTTTGACCTTTTCTTTATGCAACGCAAGCTCAGCAGTTAGGGTGGAATTCGTATCTACGGATTGCCTGAGGGCCATATGCATTTGATCAATAATATGTTTAGGCACCATTACCAAATCATGTTGAGCATAAGATTCCATACCCGTCGCAGCATTTGGTTGAGGTTCACTCAAATGTGTAGAATTGGGTACCACATCATTTGAGTTACTAGTTCCCGAATGCTGTTCGAGGTTGTCATTTTCATGCCCAACTTGATGTTGGTTATCATCAATATTATTAGATGTGGTTGGTACCTCACTGATGACATCAGAACCGTAGTGAGCGAGATTAGCAACGAGAGCAGCTTGGGCAGAGTGAATGTCATCACAATCCGAGTCGTATGCATCAAGATCATCCGCTTGATAAGCTGCATTAGAAGTGGAAACAACTGCAATGCCTTCAGTATCTGCTGCCCCTGGGTCTGCAAGAAATGCTAACTCCTCTGAATCCAAAATCTTCCCCTTAGACTGAGCATCAACCAAATACATCTTCTCACGAAACCATGCATCATCCCTCCTCCTTTTCGACTGAGTGCATTCCTTAGCCATATGACCTTTTCCTCGGCAATTGTAGCACGTCACAACCTTCTTAGGACCAATAGGACTCCCATTTCCACTAGCTTGAGAATTCACAGCTTGATTGGTCCCAGTCCTTGTAGGAGGTCCATATGAATTTTGCCTTCCCTGAATTGGTTGCACCGTCACTTGGCCATCTTGAACAGTGGCTTGTTGTCGAGGATTTGATGAGGTTCGGAGCTGATTATTTGTTGGTGGAAATCCTCTAGTTGCAACAAGTTTTGACAAGTAGGCTGTGAGATGGTTTAGAACATCAGCTGGCGTATCATTTGGAGTAAAGACCGGTGCTTGGATTGGTGGAAGTTCATTAGAGTAGAAAGCTTGTGCTGGTTGTGCTTCTATTGGAAAATATCCTTGCTGGGGAGTATAGCCCATTGGAGAAGTGTTGGCTTGTGATGGTGATGTCTGATATGGTGGTTGCTGCGGAAAAGATTGTTGATGAACACCTTGTTGATATGCTTGCTGTGGCATCACTAGTGGTGGATAAGATGGTTGCTGTGGTTGCTGATAGTTGTGTGGTGGTGTCTGCTGCAAGTATGATGGTTGCTGATAAGTATAAGCCATGTTTTGTTGAGAAGCATACATTGCAAGTGGATCATGAACTTGAGGTGTAGACAACCGAGCCTCGATCACATGGCATTCGTGTTGTTGAAGAAAAGCTTGAAGTTGATCCACATTGGTGTTATGCAAGTCCTTAGCCAATTTAACATCCATCACGTATTTTTTCCATTCTGAAGGAAGAGTGTTCAAATACTTGGTGTTCAATTGAAAGGTAGGAATTGTCATGCCATAGATATTGAGCTCATTCAACAATAGGGTAAATCTCAGATAGTAATCATTGAGAGTCTCCCCTGGCACATAGGCAAACTTATCAAAAGTATCATAAAGCTTACACTCTCGTTCTTGTTTAGTTAACGAGGTGCCTTGCATGAGAACCCGAATTCTATCTCATAACTCTTTGGCAACTTTATGTTTGTTGACGAGTTTGTAGACATCTGGAGGAAGGGCTTGGAGAATGATGTTTGTAGCATACTTATCACATTTATCTTGAATCTTCATATCTCCAGTCAACTCACCCGTTGTGCGAAGACGAGTAGTCGTACCTTCCGTCACTGTACCATAATCTAATGGTCCATTGAGCATGATGCCCAAATTAGATGTCCATTCTCCTTGTTCAACATATACAGTTCCATTCGGGAAGCCCATTCCTCATACATAGTCTTCACCAACATTGGTGGACGATTATCCGTACCCAAGAGGATGGACTTATCCGTAAGGGATGTGTACTCCATTTCAATAAGTTAAGATTTACAAACGTTGATCGATCAATGAAAGAAAGTAAATGTGTTTGTTGTTGTGAGTTGAAGTCGAGAAACAATGTTAAAATCCCCTAAAATATGTCCTCGATAAACCAAAAATTCCAAGTCAAAATTACACACGTTCGGAATTTTTTAAGGAATAATTTTTGTTATCGGAATGTTGATCGGAATAGTGATCGGAATATCAGTCGGAATAGTGATCGGAATAACCTTGATCGGAATAAACCCTAATCGGAATGTACCTAATCTGAATACCAAATCTGAATGCCAATCGGAATGCCGTGATCGGAATACCAAATATGAATACCAATCTGAATACCAATCGGAATGCCGTGATCGGAATACCAAATCTGAATACCAATCTGAATGCCAATCGGAATGCCGTGATCGGAATACCAAATCTGAATGCCAATCGGAATGCCGTGATCGGAATACCAAATCTGAATACCAATCTGAATACCAATCAGAATGCCGTGATCGGAATACCTAAACCCTATTCCGATTACACTGATCGGAATGTACTATAAACCCTTTTCCGATGACCAGATCGGAATAATGCCCACTTTTCTCGGACAAAACTCAACCAATTCGTGATTTTAAGCCAAAAAATGATCAAAACACCCAAAAATTTTGTGTTTTTAGCCAAAGTAACTATACCAAATCCCTACCACAACTATGTAGAAGATTTGTATCAAGAAAAAACCATCAAAAACACAAAAAAAAAAATTTGGACGTGTGAAAATGGATCAAAAATGGCGTATGAATCAAGAACACAAACACATGAACAATACAATCATCCCATGGCTCTTGATACCATTTGTTGGATATGTAAATCTATGCTTATGTTTTAGAGAGAGAAAGATATAGAAAGATGGTGGATTACACACTTTTAGAGAGAGAAAGTTAATAAGAACTATATGAAAAAAATGATTAACCACACACCCTCTCCATCAAAGGAGAGGGTTTATATACCCAAGCCTTGTGATGGTCTTGGGCTTACAATGTTGGGCCGGCCTACACATGTTGTAGGCTAGGCTTGACTTTGTTTGTTTAATAAAGATATTAACTAAACTACGAGCTATTACATGGACTATCGTTGGAGTGACCGATCCTTCTTAATACGTAAAACGTATTTCCAACAGAGGAGATTGTTGGGTCAGTATTTACTGACCCTAAAGCAACTCTAGGATTTGAATATAAAATCCCCCTAAGTGTTTTATACTCAGCAGTAAGGCCAGTCTGCTGAAGGATGACCAGAGGAACAAAGTCCCTACTGAAGACCTTATAGTTGAAGAAAGTTCAGCACTCCCCTTCCAGTGAACTTAGAAGACAAAGGAGTATTCGCTTCAAATACTAGGCGGTCTAGTTGCTGAAGAACAAGGACTGAAGAAGGGCTTTCAGTTCAGTTTGGCTTGACAATACCAAACTGAATGATGTCGATCTCCTCTAGGATACTGAAGACTCTTTAGTATTCTGATGGTTTGCATTAGGCGGGAAAAGATAACTTTAAGTCAAAGTAGGTTGCTTGTATACTTAGATATAAGTATAACCTTTATCTTTTCTAGAATAGATTAATATGTACTTTGTACTGTTTATCCAGCATGGGCATCAACCACCCACTGGATAAACCCATGCATTGGTACATGCAAAATACAAACCCTAATTACACTGCCTATATAAGGAGTGTATATTAGGAGAGAAAAGGTTAACCAATACAAGAGCTTAAACTCTGGAGAACCTTTCTCTCTCGATACCAACTAAACCATATAGCCAAGATGCATATGAATGTTTAGATTGGAGCTTAGACTTTAACTTTGGTTAGACGTTTAAGTAGAGGAGATCAAGCCCCATTGTCATTCAACCACTTTGTTATTCCGCAAACAAAGTGGGTTATAGATTCTTTATTTGATTCTAATAAAGTTTATACGTTGAAAAGTATATTGGTATTGTTGTTTTAATCTTTCATAGTTCTTATCTATTGTTAAAACAACTCACTTGAGTCGAAGTAAGAGTTATTACTTAAGTTAATAAGTAACAACGAATTACATGGGACCAACAACGAGATTCTTAGTTCGAGGAGCCACGTGGATGGGCAAATCATCACCAAATGGCCGTGATTGGCTAATCATGTATCATACCCTGACATCTCAGCCCCAAACTAACACAAATCATGCTACGTTGGCGATCTGTGTGATGGGGAATGAATAGGAATTGTTGGATCATAACTAACAGGAAAGAGGAGTGTGAGATGCGCATCCAAAGGCTCATCTTCAAGTATAAATACCTCCTCATTTCCTTGTAATTTTTCATCCCTTTCTAGAGTAAAGTTATAATGTTAGTTTGTAGTTAGAATTTATTTTTAATCATTGTAATGAATTTCTGAGTTAATAAAATTTCAATTTTCGTTCTAAATCTGTTTTTTTAATTTATGTTATTAATGTTTAAATGATTTGAAGATTTCTGGCTATTGAACTCTGTTATAATATGCTTTAATCAGTTAAGCTTTTTCGTAGCTAGCTTAAGTGGTTAAGCTACCTAGTTAAGGGAAACAGCTTATCTAATTGATAAGTTGAGAAAAAAACAAGTTGAAGATTTTGATTATTGTCGAAAGCTATATGATGTTCAATAAGGCGAGGGTTTAGTGTCGAGGGTCGGCGTTAGGATTAGATTAGGTTGATAAGATATAAGGCGTGTAGTCCGTGGCTCGTCAACTACGGGCGCAAAGACAAAGCTCTATAGAGGAATTTTTTATTTCCTGTTTTGCTGGAAATCAAGGTGCCACATTATTACCATTTGATTCGCTTGGTAGTTTAAAGTAATTTTATAGTTAGATGATGTCTGAATGTTTCATGGGTTTAAATTTACACAGTATGCTATTTTAAGGATCTGTTATTACGTTTGAGATTGTTTTATTGTAGTCTAAATGATATTGCATAAGCTAGTTAGTCTGATTGTTTTGATCTTGAATTAAGCTGTCAATGAAACTGAGTTTAAAGTTGCTCTAATTGTTATTTGTTAAACTATTTGTGTATGTGGATTGCTATGCATCTTCACTGTAGCCCTTGAACTATTGTGGCTTACTGTGTTACAGTGTATTTAACAAGTTTGAAGTACTTTTAAATTTATGTTGAATCATGATATAGATCTGTGATGTCTGCTATGAGCTCTTTGATGTTTGTTGATAGATGTTTTTGTATTCATATGATTGCTAAAATCTATGCTGTTTGAGCAATAATAGTTAATAGCTCGTTAACGTTTAGTGGAATCTTCATTGTGACATGCTTTGTTATGCTCGGTTATGTTTGTTATGTTGTAAGGGTGTTATTGCTGCTGATATAAGTGCTATGTGATTTCTGTATGTCTCCTTGCTGATGCGAATGTTGTTCATCATAAGTAGTTATCGTACTACTTCATGCTGCTGCGTTCCTTGGTCGTATATTTCCCTACTGTTTGCATCAAATAATGTTTGTCGTCATAGTCGTTTAGACTGATTTTAGCTGCTTTTGCTCTCATTTAGATTTTTATGCTCTATACATTTTTGGTTGAATCCTTTGTTTACTTTGTTATACTGAGTGATTTTGTTGCCATAGTAAGATACTGTCCAAAATAAGTGCTGTCGGGTATTCTTAATTTCTGTCTATCGTTGTGTCAAATAAGTTTGGCTGTTAACATAAGGTTCTACCATTTGTTTGCTTTTAGTTTAGTTGTCGTGCAATTATTGTTGACCAACTGTTGATACTATGATTGTACGTCATTGCTGCAACAGTTTTGACTCTGCTTAAGTGTTCGATTGCTTCATTTGCCTCTGTTTAGTGTTGTTGCTATATTGTTGTTGAACTATCCCTTTAAGATGATCTGCTGCTGATATGCATTTCTTGCAAAACTTGTTTAATTTTGTGGCTGTCATATTTGGTTATCCTAGCTGCTATTGCATTTGTTCGAGTTTGCTGCCGCTTTTGTGATTTTGCTGTAATAATTTGATATATCTGTTGTAATCTGCTTAAAATATAGTTGGCATTAGTCTCAGTTTAGGTAATTGAGTACAAGATCATCTGGTTCTGTGATTCTGTCTATTCTGTAAGTGGCATTTGGGAGTAAGTCCTGCGTATAAGGGTTTAGGTTTGTGGTTGCTGAATTGGGAATATATGGAGTTCCTGTACTTTTTATGATCTGAATATAGTTGTTGAATCTCGTAATTGCTGTTGAGTTTTAATCGCTTTCTGCCGCATTCTGTGGTCGTAGTGTCCTTAGTTGTTGTCTTATTAACAGTCACTGCCATATATCTGTGTTTGGTTACTAGCTGTAGTTGCTTTTTCATAGTCAAATATACTCTTGCGTATTGCAGTAATTATAGACGTTGTTCAGAGTGGGTGCATTTGGTTTAATTAATATCAACAATAAGTGCACTTTGTGTTTCAATTAATTTTATCATTAAGTGGGCTCAATTCCAAGGTAATTTCTATGTTTTATCATTAAAGTTCATTAAAGCTTTTAGTGAATTTAAAAATAGTTTATTGATAGTATCCTTATAAGTGTTTTACTTGGTTTAATTTTGGAACGCATAAGATATTTTACAAAATGGTTTGTTTAGTTTTACTTCATTGCATTTTTTTAGTAGATAAATTTATTTCTATGTTAATTTTGTTTCAAATTTGCGTGATACGCGTAGTTGCACTTTACGATTTCATTTTTTTTTATTTTCAATCGTAAACAAATTGTAGTTTTAATATAAATTAACGGTTCATGCACTTTTATTAAAACGTAGGATTTTTAGTTAATAAACCAAAACCATTCAAATCGATTGTCCATACCAAAATAAAAAGTCTCAAGTTCATAATTTTCTCGTATACAACGAATCGGGATCACTCTCGTGTTTAATTAATCCGTCTTTAATGAGTTTTAGATTATTACATTTTCCTAAAGGTAATTTCTACTACTTGCTCTATAACGTATTATATTAAAATACACCGACACTTTCCCACACATCAAAATTTTGGCGCCGTTGCCGGGGAAATTGTGTAGATTCTTTCGTGGCGGTTTGTTGATCGTTGATTTGAAGACCCTTTCCATTCTTGGAAGGTTTTGTTATTTTCTATATATATATAAAATATAAAAATATCGTTTTTCATGTTTTTTGTGGCTAATATATTGTATTTACGTATAGAACAAAAAAATTTACCTATCTCCATAAGCGTGAAAACACAACCTTAATTGGGATTTCATCACTCAATTATTGTATTCGAATCCAAAACAAAGAAAATAAGGCAAAATAGATAAATACTAATTAAAAGTTTGAACTCGATTTATACAAACTATAAGGTGGGTATAAGGCGACGTGCTATAAAATGCGGTCTAAAGAAAAAGGCTCTTAAGTGCTTTGTGTCGCCTCGTTTCCCCGCTCGCTTGTGCGTATATTGAGACGGAAGACCGATTATTGGTTTGCCACCTCAAGTAATAAACCATACTTTTGTTTTGTTTAAATATTGAACCTCGAGACGCTTAGGTTTGACCTACGTTTAACGTCGTTTACTTCCATAGTAAATACTCTCACTCCTTGTTTTTATTTATCAATCTTTGATTGATTTGGAATTTTTGTGGAAAAAAAATAATCTTCTTCTCATCTAAATTTTTTTCTTTAACCCTCTAAATTCTCATCATTTTGGTTTATGCGAACTCACTCTAATCGTCTTTTGATTAATTACAATAGACTTGAAAACATTACTCGAAGGAATCGAAATCGTCAACTAGTAGTGGAACCCGAGATTCCAACTATTGTTGTAGAGATGGCCGATAACCGAACAATGGAGGAATTGCTTCGTGCACCCACTGAAGGGTACGGCGAAGCAATCGTTGTGCCGGCTATTTTGGCGGATCATTATGAGATTAAGACGGGTCTTTTATCACTCATTCGTGCCGACCAATTTCGAGGCAATGAGACGGATAACCCGCATAGTCACATTTGGAACTTTCTTCATATCACCTCGACTCTCAAGTTTAGAGATGTGCCGAATGACGCGATTAAGCTTATGCTTTTTCCGTACTCGCTCGAGGGAACACTAAGCGTTGGTATGAAAAGGAACCACCGGGTTCTATTTTGACATGGGACGATCTAGTGTCAAAGTTCATGAATTACTTCTTTCCACCATAAAAAACAACTCACTTTAAGAATGAAATAACTAGATTTGAACAAAAAGTACATGAATCGTTTGGTGACGCTTGGGAAAGGTTTAAGGATTTGTTGAGACAATGTCTACACCACGGTTTCACGGAGTTACATCAAATTAATACTTTTTATAATGGACTTAATATGGTTGAACAAGATTCTTTAAATGCCGCCGCGGGTGGTAATCTTTTAAGAAAAACTCCGAGAGACGCGTGGGTATCATTGAGAATAAATCTTGAGTCCAATATTCATGAAACACGCTGGTTGTTTCTCATGTGAATTCATCTAATTCTGAGATTGCTAGATTGGACTCTAAGATTGACACGATTTTGAGTGAGATTAGGAAGAATCCTCATGGTTCGATTATTGCGGTCGAGAATTTTTGTGTATCATGTGGTAGAGCACATCCAAATTATGCTTGTTCGACCACGCGGTTTGATCAAGCTAGTGCTTTTGCGGCGACGGGAACTTATGGCCCTCACGGTCAAGCTCCTCGTCAAAACCTTGTTGCTCCACTGGTTCAAAGTAGGTATAACAATGGTAATAATGGGAATAATTTAACCATGGGAACCAAGGGAACTTTAATCAAGGAAATGGCTTTCATGGTAATTAAAACAATCAAGGTTTTCAAAAAAACAATCAAAATGATTTGTCAAGCTATATAAAAACAAATGAGGCAAATTTGAAGGCTTTTCAAAACAATCTTCAAGGACAAATGAACACTTTGAAACTCGATTTTCATAATACGATCAAGGGACAAAATAATAAGATTGAGCTAAGTCAAGCTAGATTAGAGCAAAATCAAAATCGTATTGAGGGAAATCAAGCTAAATTTAAAAATAAAATTCTTTCGATGTTTGAAGCAATAATGAACAAACCCTCCTCTTCTTCAGGTGGTTTACCTAACAACACCATTCCAAACCCGAAGGGTGAGATGAAAGCTATTACCACACGTAGTAGGAAGGATTTAGACGGACCTTTTCTTCCATAAGTTAGTACCTCTCCGGTGAGGGAAGTGGAGCAAGAACCAGAGGTGGTTAAGGAAAAGTAAATTCCTAATCCACCAAAGGTAGACCATGTGCCTATTCTGGAACCCGAGATTCCGAAGACTAAACCCACACTACCCTACCCCTCTAGACTTAACCAAGAGAAGCTCAGCGAAAGATCCAATGCTCAAATGTCTACATTTCTTAAGATGTTTAAGCAACTTCATATTAATGTTAGTTTCGCGGATGCATTGCTTTATATGTCTAAGTTTGCTTTGACTTTCAAGAAATTAATTAGTGATAAAGGGAAGCTTGAAGAGCTTAACCATTCTCTTGATGCTAATTATATATATATATATATATATATATATATATATATATATATATATATATATATATATATATATATATATATATATATATATATATATATATATATATATATATATATATATATATATATAGGTAAGAGTTATATGCAGAACCCATTTTTAGTGTAGAACTATGTAGAACTATTTAAATAAATCTTAACCATTGAAAAAGAATAATGAAAGGCTAAGATTAAAAATGCTAAAATTGCGATTAAAGAAAACATAAAGCCTGTTTATAAATTAACAAAAAGTTGAAAAAGGGTAATTCGGGTATTTTTTATTTAACCTCGAAAAGCGCTGGAACAAATAATTCGTTTATATTCTAGCCTCCTCTCTCTAAACCTAAAAACCACTAAAAAAACTGCCCATCTCTGTAGATGTATTTTTCGACATGAAACAAAAAAATATCACGCATAACCAATCGCTTTGGATCGAGCAAGCATCAATGTTTTTTAGATAAACGAAGCTGTAAATCCTTCTTTTATCTCCAATAATCCAACTCAGATCTAGCTTTTTGTTGTTTCTTGTTACTCGAAATCAAACTGTATGAATGGGAGTTTACAAATTCATTAAGGGTTGGGTTTTTTATGGATCTAAAAATTGAGTATAACAATTAAATCAAGAAACACAAAATCAGATCTGATGTGGTCACATTAACCCCTCAAGTGTAGGTTAGTTTTTATATTTTTTTTATTGGGACTGGTTTCTTTTTGTTGTGTAGTTTTATTGGTTTTTATTTATGAACACGTGTTTTGTTCGACTTACAAATCGATTCTAGTATTGAAAGTTTGAAACGACTATTTTATTAAATGGTAAAATCTGGAACGAAATGCTAGATATACGAATATCATATTATACTTTGGATTATGTTGGTAGAGGTTACTGTGTTTCAATAATGAGTCCTAATTTGAGGTTATCTTAAATCAAAAAATTAATAGTAAAAAGTTTGGTTTACCTCAATGAGTAGTACCGAGTATATTGCATCAATGTAGCCCAATGAAAAAATTTGAGTAAAACTTATTCGAATATTAAATTAGAACAAAAAACGTGTTTTGACTTATATGTTTTATTGTTTTCTGCTAAATTAGACAATTTTTGTTTGCTACGTATACCTTGAATTGACGACTAGCTTTTTTTTTCTTTTTCAGGAGAGTTGTTCGTTCATATAAATGACGGGGGGCGATGAAGGATACCCATGGTGATTTAAGATGACATGCATAAGTGTTCTTGAAGTTGCGCATAGATGTTCTTGAAGCTGTGCATAAATGTTTTAGAAATTGTACATAGATGTTCTTGTCGTGCATAGATGTTCTTGTTGTGTAAAGAATTTTGTTCTTGGTTTATTGTAAATTTTTAGGTTATATGTATAACATTTATGTTTTTTGTTTTATTAAAAATCATGAAAATCTATGTAAAAGTGTAACATTTATGTTATTTGTCTTATTATAAATCAGAACATTTATGTTTTCGTAAATCTATAAGTCATATATTTAACATTTATATAAAAATACAATATTAAAAAACACATTTGTACCATACTTTTCTAACTACATAATATTAAAAAAAAATTCAAATTTTTTTTCAAAAAATAAAAAAAAATAAAAAAACGTTTTTAAAGTAAAAAATTAAAAAATTAAAATGAAAATACATTTTTACGGTTATACCCTTTTGAATTAAATAAATAATAATAATAATGCTAAATTCTGATTGGTTTAAAGTAGTTTTACATGGTTCTACAGCTTAAATGAGTTCTATATATAATTCACCCCTATATATATATATATATATATATATATATATATATATATATATATATATATATATATATATATATATATATATATATATATATATATATATATATATATATATATATATATATACATATATATATATATATACACATATATATATATATATATATATATATATATATATATATATATATATATATATATATATATATATATATATATATATATATATATATATATATATATATATATATATATATATATATATATCTTTACATTATATATAAGAGGAGGGATATGCCACATAAGCATCTTTTAATCCACGTCATCATTTTTATTTTTAGAATTTTTGCAATTTTTGTTTTTAGATAATTATTTATATCCAAAACATTCGTATGTTTTTAGCTATTATTATGTCTGCATCTCTTCTCCTCAAGATCTTAATGAACACATATGTATCTTCTTTTTAAACCCTAGTATTGAAATTATGGTTCCATCTTTCATTTTTGTAAGAATTATGTATACACGAAGTTGTGCGCCTCTTCTTGTGAAAACCCTAAGGTACTTATCTTATTCTTGAAACCCTAATTATTAAAGTTTTTTTTTGGTATTATGCATATCATAAGTTGGTATCGTCAGAAAACCATAACAAAAAAAAATAGGTATATATCTTATTCTGAAAACCCTAAGAATGAAATCATAATATGTTTTTATGTTTATGTTTGTATGTTATAATTACACGAATATTCTCTGCTTAAGAGGTATTTATCTTATAATCTGAGTGGGCGCCTCTTGATATCAAGCCTTACACACCAGGGGTAGGAGTGTGTATTATATTGTAATTATATTCCTGAGTATCACATGTTTTCGGATGGTTTCCAGGATTTCTCCTGACCCAATACATATTGTAGATGATCTTAGGAGCAGGCTCTCAACATCTAACTTCACCAGTAAGTATGCACGTGCATGATCTTTTTGAATTTCATCTTTTTTGTAAGGGAATAACTAAATCTCTAAATAAGGTTCATCTGGTATTGGAGTTATTATGTTGCATATCTGTTATAATTGTTTTGTTCACAACATTCTTCAAACAACGTAACTCGCTGACCATTGCTGTTGTGGTTTCAGAAGGTGCCAATGATGATCTACGCTAATTAGTTAAAGCTTTCTCCATATTCAACCAAGGTGAGTAAAGCTTGATAAAGGTTAATTTTTTATCTCCACCTTCTGTTCCAGTAAGATTTTCAAAGGGCGAATTAAATTTGACAACACATTTACAAGTTGTCATTGGCACGACATTGAAAATACACCTTCGATCCGAGAATCTGTATATCTATGCTTTTCTTTCACCTACAATTGTCATTCATACAGGAAAATATTTATGTAATCTATATAAGCTTTTCATGGCACCGATACATAAAAAATACCAGTTATAAGGCCCATTTTTGAAATTTTGAAGCATCTTTATTGTGCTGACGTTGTTGTTCTATAACATGGCAGATTGCTCCATCTTAGCTGGTAACTCTGCCTGAGTCATCTGTCTTCTGCTTTTGATAACAGAAGTCTGACCGAACTGAATTCCCTGCTTTGTTTACCAGCAGAAACGCTGCTTGAACTACCAGACTCCTTGGATATTGTTACCCCGTCGGTTACTTTACCCAATTGGTGGCAACCTATTAATGTCGTACCAGCCGACCCTAAAGGGAAAGCACCCGCTCTTGAAGATCTGGTAGGATTCCATTCGTCTAAAGGTTACTGCTTTAGTTCATTACCGTTTTCTCATTCTTCTTTAGTATTAAGTTATATGTGACACGAAGTAACCGTCATTTCAAACTTTCTGAAACCGTTTTGTGGTATATTTTCAGCTTCTCAGTAGCCTCATACATACAGAAATATACGAAGAAGTGTTGACCTGTTGGAACTAGCCGTGGTGGACCAACCGGCTGCTAACCGTCATGTGCCATAGTCTCTTCCCACAATCTGTACTACCGAGATTGGAATTAAGTTTTCTTCTATGGCGAAAATGTTTTAAAACATGGAAGAACAAACCCGGTTCTATAATATAGGATATCTAATATGTTTGTGTTGTACTTCTACTTTAAGATTTTCGTTCTGTTTGTTAACTCAATTTTATAGTGTTGCAGGTTTTGGGTGTGTTGAAGGATCATCCAACGTTGGAATCAACTATCCACAACAGCAAATCTTACCAAACTGCTGGCAAGGGTTTGGTGAGCGACCATCCAATAATAGGACTGAATACCGAGGGTTTGAAAGTCGCACACTTGATTTTTGATTTTGATAACAAAAGTTTGGCCGAACTGAATTACCTTGCTTTGTTTTACCTACAGAAACGTTGCTGCCACTACCAGGCTCCTTGGATATTGTTACTCCGTCGGTTACTTTACGCGATTCGTAGCAGCCTATAAATGTCGTACCAGCCGACCCTAAAGGGAATGCACCCGCTCTTGAAGATGTGGTAGGATTCCATTTGTCTCAAGGTTACTGGTTTAATTCCTTACTGTTTTCTCATTCTTCTTTAGTCTCAGGTTATCAAGTAACCGTCATTTCAGACTTTCTGAAACCGTATTGTGGTATGTTTTTAGCTTCTCAACAGCCTCATAGATACATAAATATTAGAAAAAGAGTTGACCCACTGGAACTAGCCGTGGTGGACCAACCGGCTGCTAACCGTCATGTGCCACAGTCTCTTCCCACAATCTGTACTACCGAGATTGGTATTAATTTTTCTTCTATGGCGTAAACTTGGAAGAACAAACCCTGTTCTGTAATATAGGATATCTAATATGTTTGTATTGGACTTCTGCTTTAAGGTTTTCGTTCTATTTGTTAACTCAATTTTATAGTGTTGCAGGTTTCGGGTGTGTTGAAGGTATCAGGTGTGTTGAAGGCTCATCTAACATTGGAATCAACTATCCACAACAACAAATCTTACCCAACTGCTGGCAAGGGTTTAGTGAGGGACCATCCAATAATGGGACTGAATATCGAGGGCCGTGTGGACGTTGAACTCAGTTACCTATCAACCAGCAACATGAATTGTCTACCAAGTACCCATACACAATTTTTTACACATCCTCTATAGTTGACTTTAATTAATAACTATGTGAGGGGTTATATAGCACACTATTTATACAATGATTGTGATTTTGAGTTTTTAGATGACCGACAAAACTCGGTCCATTTTTCCGTTGGGTAACAATACTCGATAGCTGTTTAAAATTTGGTTCTAACCGAAAACAGATGGTGTACATATTCTGATACATACAAAATGTTTGCTATGCAGAAGGGCTACCAAATCCACTCGCTATGTATAATAAAATGCACCAAAGTGTATATGATTAAGGGAAAATTATAGGAAACTAATGCAATTCTGTGATTGGTCTAAATGTGCCGGAGGAATCCAACTTAGGTGCATTCTCGGGCTCACCATCACATCTCACAGGCGCGTTCCCAGTGCCTACGGATGGACAACTTTTAATGAAATCAAGCCCAATACCACACCCATTAATTATGAGTCTCCTTCCAAACAGAAGTAAGTTGTGATTATTGAAACATTTATATAGATTGAAATTCTTTAAGATGGGTCATTTTGGCTTATATATTGCAGGTCAAAGGGTTGAACCAAACCTGGTCAGCCGGGTTGAACAAATGGATCAAGTATTTGATATAACAAAGAAAGCTGGGACCTGAAAAAGAAGGATGGAGCAGAGGGGTTGTTTAAACTATACTAATTGTCACTTTTCAATTATTTTTTAAATTAATATGTATCATTCTTATGTTATCACTATTTAATTGTTCACAGATTTGGTATCAAACAATCCACATTTGTTGAGGAAAATATGAAGAAAACGACTAGACTTACTATGTTTGGATCGGCTTCTACTGATGATCCTTTTGAAGAAAAGCAAAATAAGGTAAGAACACTCAAGTATTTATTAAAATCACTCTTTGTTTTGCAGGATTTCACTTTGCAATTATGGTCAAGCTAGAGTATGATGAGATGCAATATATTTTAGCTGTAACCTGAATCGGACAAAAAGGTAATGGCAATGTAAAACCAAGCAGAAGGCGACAACAGGTGCTAGAAATGCAGGTGCAAACGAAGAGGTCTGAGACCCGTACTTTTTTTTGGTAAGACCCATATAATGACACCAACCTTTTTTGTTGCCTTAAGTGTTACTATGCTGATGTGTTGTGAATATGGTCTTATTTTGCAGGTTGGAGTCGTTAGGCCTTTGATCTCCAAACAACTTTGTAAAATGGTTCCAGTGACAACAAATACAATACAAGCAGAGAGTTCACACAAGACATGAGAATAAGTAAACTTGGACATAGATGGTTTTCATTATCTTCAATACAATAGAATGATGCAAGTGTAGAGCCTTATAGTAAAGATAAAGATGGAGATGGCACACTTAGGAAGTTCAGCAAAAGTTTATTAAAGAACTACAAAGATCACAGTTCTCAAGAACAAATGTAAGTCGTAGTAACATGAAGTTTATATTTGGGTCTCTTTTATATAGAAAATGGGTAAAAGATTTGTTTAATGTCTTTTGCGCTGATAATAGAATCCATGCATGCTGAAGATGCTACCCATTTCTGGGATGTTATTGGTGCTACTAAGGATAATGAGTGTTATCCTAATTTGGTCAAGTATTTGTCGATGGTTAAACAGAAGAGCAAAGAGCCAATAGCGGACAATGAGCTTATTTATGCGTATGCAAAGATTAATACAATTGAGAAGTTCATTCTCATGGAAAATGTATCTAACCTTCATAATGTTTGCGATCGTTTGTTCCATTAACATACTTTATAGTGTATAATCTACCATTGCAGGTTATGTCCTTCTCATTTAGTTCAGTCAGAGATTTCAAAGTATGCAAAGATCTTTTTGGTAATCACTGCAGGTTATCTTTATGCATCGCTGTTCTTCATAGAGTTTTCTTACAACCTGAGTTTGTTAAAGGAGTGGTAAGCTTATCTTGACAAACTTAAATTTGATTTTTGTTTTTTTAAAACATTTCTGCTATGAGATTAAATGACCTTTCTGATAGCGTTAATAGATGTCATGTCTTGTCTGTTTGCAGTCTGAAATAACAAGCATGATGATGTGCGTCCTATGAGCTACAAGTCAATAAATATATTACTGAATAAGGGTCACCTATAAAATGAGGTATAAGGTCTTTGAATACTTTCCCACTTTGAGTTATAACCTCACTTGGTCTATCATCTATGATATGTTGGTTTACGTTTATTGCTCGACTTTTTTCATTGGATGATGGTCCCCCCAAACAAAATTCAGAAATAGATCTGGAAATGTTGGACCTCTTCAAGTGTTGATAAATAGTTAAAGAGTCAGTAAGTGTTCTCTCTCTATTTACCAAAATTATAGTTTATTGTAATCGAGTTCTCGGATTTACCTAATTAATGATTAGCTCAAATCTTACTTGATGATTTTCCCCTTATTCTTCACTGAAAATATAATTAGAAAAAAAAATAACAATTACCTGATCGTAAGAACTGTGTATTAACATCTCACGTAGTTGTAGATTTTATTCCACTTCGCATACGCTTATTCATATTAACTGCTTGCATTACTTACATCAAGTTCAAGGATGATGTTGGAAAATTGTGTCCACGTGCTTAGCTTGGTTCACTAATAACTTCTGTTACATTTACAATCTAACCCTAAATTACAATATTTGGTTGTCCCATGTTTTCAGTTTATTTTGACTGACAATTGGTCATTTGAATTATGCACTAGGTATCGAAAAATCGAGCATGTCACTCTCTCAGCCGAGATTTTAGCCATTGATCTGATAGGAGTTTTTGCTCGTGGTGTTGGAACACAAGGAATGGAACTCAATAAAACCCTTAAAAAGGGAAGAATCAGTGCCACAAGTCATAGCACTCCTTTGAGCATTTGTTGACAGACATGTCGGCTTTACTTGTGGCTCAGAAGATGATGAACTCATTCTTTCTCTTGATGATGTAATGTTACAATTCATTTTGTCCATGCAAGAGAGCCTTAAAACTCCTAGAAGCGCATATGGGGTTGATATTGCCGCTGATGGTGCTTGCTTAAAAAAGGAAGCAGGATATGAGAATAGCGATGCCCATCGTATGTTTGACATGTCAAGTGAAGAAGAGTTGCAGATTGAGAAGAGTTGCGCATATGGGGTTGATACTCATAGTTTCAGATTGCTTGTCAAGAAGATGTTCAGTTTTTGAAGAAGATGTTTAGAGCTACGCTTGCTTGACAAAACAAAAATTTAAAAGTATAACAATAATCTAATTTTTCTAGAATAAACTGATTTACAGGTTTGTAAATACTATATGACACTTCGTTTGGGTCGTGTTGAGTCGGGTTTTGACTTTTGAAAATATGACCCGCAACCCGATCCGATAAGATATCGGGTTATCGGTTCAGGTCTAATCGGATGTGGGTTATATCGGGTCGGGTTTAATCGGGTTCAGGTTGACCCGATAATAATATAAATGATGTCTTAAAAGTATATCTAGATGGAGCTCTTTTCTATTGTATCCATCGCACTAGAACTCGGACAAAAAATAGCCAAATCTAAAAACTTGATAGCATAGTACTGTGCCAAATATGAATACTAAAAAATCAGAAATTACGAACCAAGCAACAACGATCAGCTTAATTTGAATTGGCAATAAACTTACCATCAGAGATATAATGATATCATAATCTTATTTAGTGTTGGCCATAAATTTATTATGCCATAATAAGATGCAAGATGCCAAGGTATAAAAATATACAGTAGTTATTAGTTTTATGCCCACTTATTATACAACGAGATCAACCTATTGCTAATAAAACTCTAAGGTTTTTTATTCTGATATTTAGCAAATGGTCTATATTAAAATGCCTAAGCCTTTGGATTTTTTAAATTTATCAAGTGAGGACGTCACAGTAAGCATCCAACGTTTACTGAAAAACGAGTTGCATTATATTTTCGGGTCTTATTAGGTTGACCCGATAACCTGATAGCATAAATAAATTAACCCGAACCCGACCCTATAACATTATCGGGTTATCGGGTCAGGTCAAACCAACCCGATAACCTTTTTAAACCCGATTAAACCTGACCCAATAAGTCTTATTAGGTTCGGTTAGGGTCAATCCGACCCTACTGACACCCCTAAATCCCTAATTGTACTTATTAATGAATCAAGGATAAATCCAAAGACATTTTATATCATATATCATTATCAGTATCAATTAATACTTAGATAAAAAAATGTAAGCATGCTGCATCAAATGGTTAAAATAAGTACATGTCATATCTCGGCACAAGCTGAAAATGTGTCATGCCCCATTCTATCATGAAACATTCTCATTTTGACCCTTTAGTGTAGTGCTTGATGATTCATATTTTTAGGATACAACGACAAGCCAACTGTTTGCAATTCTCACGTGAAGGTGAACCATACGCAATTGGTTGGCTGGTTCTGAAGATGAAACATTGACTATATGACAAACGGTGATATGTACCTTAGTTCAAAAGAAGACACCACCCCAGTTGCAAATTATCAAACCACACAAGCTTTTGAACCTAAAGTTAGCTAAAAAATAGAGGATTTACATATTAGGCGCAAAAAAGGAAAAAAAACTTATGTTTGTTAATAAATTTTGTATTGTTGGATCACTAATTATCCTTTTTGCATTACTATGTGTTTTTTTATGTGTGTATCAAAAATCTTACATTCAGATGTTTATTTGGTTATGCATATGAAATTCCATATTATCACTTTTTATATTTTTTTTGAGCAAATCACTTTTTATATTTAGAAGACACTTTTTCTAAACAAACAACAGTAGAAACATGGAATAAAAAATATTATTTGATTTGAATCTACAAAGTTTACTGTACAACATTCTTTATAATCAATACTAGGGGTGTAATCGAGCCGAGCCGAGCTCACGGTTACCAAAAAAAATACAAAAAAAAAATACTAAGGGTGTAATCGAGTCGAGCCGAGCTCAAGTTTAGTAGGGCTTGAGCTTGACTTGATACTAAAATTGTAGGCTTGAGCTTGGCTTGATAGCTTGTCAAGCTTTACCAATCCAGGCTTGAGCTTGGCTTTATAAGGCTTGATAAAAGCTTGAGCTTGGCTTGAAAAGCTTGAATGTGTATAAATTTTTTATAATAAAACACATCAATAAACATATGTATAAAATAAAAAAACAATAATCATTACTTAAAACAAATTTGATTTATTTAACATTAATAAAACCAATAACAAAATTATCGTACAATCTTGGTTTGAAAATGTGTTTTGCACTTCAATACGATTAAGGTCCCAAAAGCCATTGCATGATATGAATGCGAGCACAATTTAGACACGTTGCATTTACTATTAAGAAGAGTACAAAAAATATTTATACACATATTGTATTTCACCAAGTACCGAGTAAATGCAATAATTAAATTTACAAAAATAAAGAATCATTTAAAATACAAAGAATTAAAATATAAATGTAATCAGAGTTAAAAGTCCTAAAATATATTATTTATTTATGAAATTAGCCCTTAAAGTTAGGTTAATACTCAAATTAACAATTAGTTGCTTATATAAATTCATCATAAAAACATATTTTTGATAGAGCTTGAAAAAGCTTGATAAGAACTCGAGCCGAGCTATCAAAAGCTTGAGCTTGATATCGTTTCGAGCTATTTTTGGGCTTGAGCTTAGGCTTGAGCTTGACAAAAGTTTGGTTTGATCGAGCTAAGCTCGAGCTCGAACTCGAGTTGCTTGATAAAAGTTTGGCTTGATTACACACCTAATCAATACTCTTAATATCTATCACATGATATCCATTACAATTAAATGCCATACGAGACTCGATGCATCTTTGTAATAAATCAAAGACCATTCAAGTTGTACTTACAAATTAATATTTTATCCATTACAAATCAATGTGACGCCAACTCGTCCAAAAAATAAAAGAACTTGACCCAAGCTATGCACTCTCAAAAGAAAGAAAATGAGAAGAATACAGAACAATATGATAATTAAGTTAACAAAACGCACGTTAACTACCAATAATTCTTCCTCGTGAATTTTTGGTTATGATAAACGTACCCGCACATTGGTGCATTCAATAAAAAAATTAATTTATTGCTTATGATAAACGTACCCGCACATTGGTGCATTCAATAAAAAATTTAATTTATTTACAATTTAATTTAGATTTTCTTATATTTATATAAACGATATCACAAAATAAATGTAAAAAAACCAGAAAACATAACATAAAGTGCCTAATTTTTTTTAAAACAACAATAATTTGCCAAAAAGAAAAAAAAGGTAAACGAAAATTAGAAGTCATACCCGCCCATCGGGCGGGTTTTGCAACTAGTATATATATATATATATATATATATATATATATATATATATATATATATATATATATATATATATATATATATATATATATGTGGTTCTCACCAAAAAGCTACCCGAAAAGCTTGGAGACCCCGGAAGATTTCTTATTCCTTGTGAATTTCCGGAAATGAAAGAATGTTTACAATTAGCCGATCTTGGCGCTAGCATTAATTTGATGCCTCTTTCCGTTTGGAAAAGGTTATTACTTCCCGAGCTCACACCTACTAGAATGACTCTCGAGCTTGCGGATCGATTGACCGCCCTTCCGGTAGGTATAGCCGAGGATGTCTTTGTTAAGGTAGGGAAGCTTCATTTTCCGGCGGATTTTGTAGTTGTGGATTACCCCGAAGATTCACGTGTACCTTTGATCTTAGGAAGACCATTTTTTAGTACGGCTAGTGCCTTAATTAACATGAAAAGTGGAATAATGACCTTAAGTTTTAATGATGAGACCGTTACTTTTGATATTTGGCATGTATCTAAGTATTCATATGAGCATTTCGGGGAGTCAATCAATCGTGTCGTTATGATTGACGTTGCTTGTAAAGAATATTCTCAAGAAGTGCTTGGTTTCTCGGCTAATTCCAAAAGTGGCAATCCTTCTTTATCGGATCCTATTATTGCCTTTCTTCTCCACCCCTTACTCCATTTGGGGCTAGTGATTTTATCTTAGAGGAGGTTGATGCTTTTTTTACCACACCGGATTTTCCATCGACATATGATGAAGATTATCATGATGCGGATGGAGATATCGATTTGCTTGAAGCATTTTTGAACGAAGATCCTTTTCAATTACCTCCAATGGAAATTAAAGTTGTGAACGAAAATGAAACAAAAGTGAAAACCTCTCTTGAAGAAGCACCCGAACTTGAGCTTAAGGATCTTCCCACTCATTTGGAGTATGCTTTTCTTGAAGGAACGGATAAATTACCGGTGATTATCGCTAAAGGATTGAAATATGACGAAAAGGAGGCACTTATTAAGGTTTTAAAGAAACATAAACGAGCCATTGCATGTAAAATCTCCGACATCAAGGGTATAGACCCAAAATTTTGTACTCATAAAATTTTGATGGAGGAAGATTATAAACCCGCTATTCAAAGTCAAAGAAGGGTTAATCCAAAGATTCATGAGGTGATCAAAAAGGAAGTTATGAAACTTCTAGACGCCGTAATGATCTACCCTATCTCCGATAGCCCATGGGTTAGCCCCGTGCATTGTGTTCCAAAGAAAGGAGGAATGATGGTCGTGACTAATGAAGACAATGAATTGATTCCTACTCGACTCGTGACCAGATGGCGTGTTTGTATTGACTATAGAAAGCTTAATGATGCCACTAGGAAGGATCATTTTCCATTACCTTTTATGGATCAAATCTTAAAGAGACTAGCGGGAAATGAATTCTATTGCTTTTCAGATGGATACTCCGGCTATTTTAAAATTCCTATAGACCCCCGTGATCAAGAAAAAACCACATTCACTTGTCCTTATGGAACATTTTCTTATCGTAGAATGCCTTTTGGGTTATGCAATGCTCCGGGGACTTTCCAAAGGTGTATGATGGCTATTTTTCATGATATGATTGAGAAAACCATGGAAGTATTCATGGACGATTTCTCGGTTTTTGGGGAGTCTTTTGCTTCATGTCTCTCTAACTTGGAACGAATGTTACAACATTGTGAAGAAACAAATCTAGTGCTTAACTATGAAAAATGACATTTCATGTGCAAAGAAGGCATTGTGTTAGGACATAAGATCTCTAAGGCCGGTATTGAGGTAGATAGGGCCAAAATCGATGTGATTGCCAAATTACCTCCACCCACCACCGTTAAGGGAGTTAGGAGTTTTCTTGGCCATGCCGGCTTCTATAGACGTTTTATCCAAGACTTCTCTAAGATAGCTCGGCCTATGACCCATCTTTTAGAAAAATTAGACTCCATTCTTCTTTTCGGATGAGTGCATCAATGCCTTTGAGATGCTTAAAAAGAAATTAATCGAATCACCCATTTTAGTTACCCTGGATTGGGATCTACCTTTTGAAATAATGTGTGATGCTAGTGATTACGCGGTAGGTGCAGTTTTGGGGCAACGTAAGACCAAACATTTCTTGCCTATACACTATGCAAGTAAGACTATGGCGAATGCTTAAACTAAGTATACTACAACGGAAAAGAAATTACTTGCCGTTGTATATGCTTTCGAAAAGTTTAGACCATACCTCGTCTTGTTTAAAACCATAGTGTATACGGATCACTCGGCTATAAAATATATTCTTAATAAACAAGGTGAAAAGCCGAGGTTGCTCTGGTGGATTCTCCTCCTTCAAGAATTTAATGTCAAAATTCTTGACAAAAAAGGAGTCGAGAATCTCGCGGCCGATCATCTATCTAGACTTGAGAATCCTCACCAAAGAGATCGAGAGAACAAGGAAATTAATGAAACATTTCATCTTGAGACGCTTGGTATGATTGCTTTTCGTGGTGATGATAGTACCCCATGGTTTACGGACATCACAAATTACCATGCGGGGAATTTCTTGATTAAGGGTATGTCGTCCCAACAAAAGGGAAATTTTTCAAGGACATATCTTACTATTTTTGGGACGACCCCTATTTGTTTCGAGTGTGCGCGGATCAAGTGTTTCGTAGGTGTGTGTTTGGCAAAGAAGCTAAAGATATTCTTAAAGCTTGTCATGAAGGACCCACCGGGGGACATCATGGTGCCAACTACACCGTGAAAAAAGTCTTTGATGCCGGTTTCTTTTGGCCTTCCATATATCGAGATGCCCATGACTTGATCAAGACTTGTGATGATTTTCAACGTCAAGAAAAAAATTCACAAAGGGATGAAATTCCCCAAAATATAATACAAGTTTGTGAAATCTTTAACGTATGGGGAATCGATTTTATGGGGCTATTTCCATCATCAAAAGGAAATAAGTATATTCTCGTAGCTGTGGACTATTTGTCAAAATGGGTTGAAGCTAAGGCTTTGCCTACTAATGATGCTCGAGTTGTGATGAAATTTTTAAAGCAACTCTTTGCTAGGTTTGGAACTCCACGGGCTATAATAAGTGATCGAGGGACCCATTTTTGTAATGAACAATTACAAAAAGTTCTAAAGAAATATGGTGTCACCCATCGACTTTCGACGGCTTATCACCCTCAAACGAGTGGTCAAGTGGAGGTTTCAAACCAAGCTCTTAAGCGAATTTTGGAACGTTCTATTGGAGAAAATCGCACTTCATGGTCGGATAAATTAGATGATGCATTATGGGCCTTCCGCACAGCCTATAAGACTCCCATTGGTTGTACACCATTTCGGTTGGTCTACGGAAAGGCGTGCCACTTGCCAATTGAACTCGAACATAAGGCGTATTGGGCTCTAAAACATTGTAACTTCGATTTGAGGACCGCGGGTGATCATCACAAGGTTCAAATGAATGAACTAAGTGAATTAAGGGATCAAGATTATGAGAATTCTTTGATCTATAAAGAGAAGACTAAAAGGATTCATGACTCTAAGATCAAAAACCGCATTTTCAATGTTGGTGATCAAGTCCTCTTATTCAACTCTGTTAGCCCTATATTATATATAGTCGAACAAGAATGTAATAGGTCATCTTAGTCGTTAATGGTCTTGTATTGTAATAGGTTAGTCGGGTTAACCGGGCTTGGACTTTAAGCTAATATTATATAAGTTAGGGGCGTAAGCCCAAGCAAAGCCAAGCCCGGCCCATGAACAAGTCCACTAAAGCCCATGGGGCGTGGCATATAAATACCATCTTCCATGTGTGGAAGAGGGTGTTGGTTACATTCACTTTCTCTCTCTAAGCAATGTTTAACCTTCCATAATCTCTCTACTTTCTCTCTCTAACTTCTTCTCTTTCTCTCTCTAAATATCATCTTTATTGTGTGTTATGGATTAAAGTGGGATTAACATTTGGTATCAGAGCTAACCGGGGGTGTTTCGTGTTTTTGATTCGTGGTTATATTCGTGTTTGTGTTTAAGTTCATGCTTGATTCTTGGCTGGTACTATTCTCGTTAAATTTTTCCTTTTAACTACTTTTATCTCGTCTGATATTATCTATTTCTCATTATTTGATCATGTCTCTGTCATAAACTCTTTGTCATCTTTCTTTTACACGTTTTTTTGTCCCATTCTACATCATCAAATCCATTTATTGGGAAAAGGACATAAATTTCAAAAAATCCAAGTTATCACACTATTTCATATCCAATTCCATAACCTTTTTCTTGGCTCTAATACCAATTGTTAACTTGGATTCACTATGAACACGGGTTTATGATCCGGAGGTCGGGGAGGATTGAACAAGTGTTTAGCCATTGTTAGTGAGAGAAACAAGAGATACTAGAAAGGTGTGTTTATTCTAGTGAGAGAAAGAAAAGAAAGAAATGATAATCCTCACCCCTCCATGGAAGTATGGAGGGGTATATATAGCACGGGACTTGGACTATTACATATGACAATATTAGTCCCTGCAAGTCCCGGCTATGAAACTAATGTAATTCCGTTATTCGCACATATTTTAAGGCTAACAATCTTCCCCCAATGTGGAGACATACGGAATTACTTACAATGTTCCTAACAAATGAAAATACAACAAGAATATGACAGTATTAAGTTTGCTTCCAATGCTGAGGATGACGTCGTTGTCTTCAAGTCTTCTAGAAAAACTTATACCCCAGTTTGAATCCTCTTTGTCTTTGCTTTTTGAGGAACCATTGTATCATGTATGAATTGGATTAACTTCCCCCCAATTCATACCACATATCTTGAAAAGCTTTCTTCATAGACTTATTTTTGACGAAGCTTCTGAATCAGCTTCCCCCCATACCAATATCCATGTCTTGAGCAGAATCTGTAGCTTGAGCAATCTTCTATTTTTGACATTAAAATGCACAACGGAATTTTGTAGAAGAAGAAGCAAGCCACACCAAGTAACTACTACCTTGACATTTTTGGTCTTCATGATTATGTGTTTGGGGGAATATGCAAGAAATCAGCAACAAATCTTCTCACGCTTATAGAATACTTCCCCCTGGAAGTTGAACTAAGTACTCCAAAGTGGGAACTAAGTACTCCAAAGTACACGTTCTTCCCCCATGATGGTGACGAACTCTCAGAAGCTTCATCTGACGTGTACGGTCAAAATCGCGAGATGTTCTTGTTGAAAGTATGATGGTGACGAACACTCAGAAGCATCATCTGACGTGTACGTTCAGAATCACGAGATGTTCTTATCAAAGTATGATGGTGACGAACACTCGGAAGCATCATCTGACGTGTACGCTCAGAATTGTGAGATGTTCTTGTCAAAAGTATGGTGGTTAAGAGCACTCGGAAGCATCATCTGACGAGCACAATCAGAATTGCGAGATGTTCGTGTCTGAAGCAGAAATCTTTGTTTACATTCTGTAGCTCAAGTTACTCGTGAGAATTGTTTGCTGATCACATCTCTACTCTTGTACTCTCTGGCTAAACTTACCAACCTCTTATTCTTTCGGCAATCTGTAGTGACCACTGGTGAATTAAACCTGATATTCCAAACTTGAAACTAAAGTACAATCCCCCAAATTTGTTACTTACGCTTAGCACTTTTGTTGGTTGACGAACGGTGCAGAGAAACGTCTCTTAGTACCTTATACATAAAAGAAGAGAGAAGTATAAGATGTAAAACATCTCTTGAAATATCCACGACTACTGGTGAGTGTGACACTGAGCACTACAAAGTAACTCCTTATGTGATAGTTATCCATGTCGTCGACCATCCACCCCTTGACAGTGAAACTAGATAAATCAAGTCTCAATCATTAATGCTCAAGCGAATCATCAATCGATAGAATGGGGTGTAAGAGGCTCGATGATGAATTGAGTAGACGCCTTCAAGATATTCCAATTCAACTTCAAATAATAAATACCAAATCCACTTCGTAATCACTTGACATTACTTTGCCCCGAATACTAGCCATTTTGACAATTGAGTGAATCTTAAACGGATCGTTTTAGTGTTTATTTGTTTTTGTCGTGTGTGTTTGTTGTGTTTGTTTGTTGAGTTAACTTACGAAACCGACGATGACTTGAGAAAGAGAAGTCGTCAACGTGGTCTAGCTAACTTCATGATTAAGCCCAAAATCAGTCAAATGCCTAACAGATGCGCGGATTAGGGTTTCAAAAACGAGGGTTTTCTTTGATCGAGATGAGTGAGGTGTCGCCATATAACAGTTATCGAGCCCAGTTAATATCCCTATTACCGAATCCAAAAACAATAACTAGTCCAAGATCAACCCATCTTATCAAAACTCGGATATGAAGAGCCCAAATCGAATGATATAAAAAATTTAAACTTGTGATATCGAAGCCCACCATATTAGGAAAATTAAAAATACCAATTGCGTTTATCATACCATACCAACAACAATGTGATTATCCAAGTCCGGTAGGTCACTCGGTCTGTTTAAATTTCTGACCCGGTCCAAGCCTTAGGAGATATATCATCACAACCCAAAATATCCTCATCATGCAACCCTAATCACATAACTCGTTACATCCGCCCCCTTTTCTCTCTATTATCACAGTACACCCAAATCTCAAAAGTCAATCCCAACCCAGATCTAACATACCATTCTAACCAAACTCATAAATCCATGATCACACAAATCATACATCTCATCTTAGTATTATCAAACAATCATCACTTCAGAGTGAATCGAACCAATCTCAGAAAAAAACAGTTTCATACACCAACATATTTCGAATCATGTACCCATGAAGAACTTACGTTTTCAAAGGCAACAAGATCATACTGAGATGGTCTCGGGTAGGTTTAACTGATTGATTTTCGTTTTATGTGTCTTATTGAAACAAAGGTGTGATGATAACATACATGTTATACATCTATCCTGAGATTCGTATATCAAACAGAAGGTTAAATCCTTCGACAGATCAATGATGATTTTCTGTTTTGTGTTAGATCATTAAAGATCTTGACATGCAGGTCAAAACTAATATTGAATCTGAGATCTTGTATTTCTGTTTGTTAATCGAGTCTAGATAAGATGGGTTTTAGGAGATGATGGGTTCAGATATAGTTTTGGTGTTGATGGGAGTTAAAAGGCTGATATGTTAAATACTGATTTTGGTATTTTGAGTCATCAGAATGTTTTCAGAAAAAGTCATCGCAATGTTTTGTGAAGTCATCGCAATGTTTTCAGAAAAAGTCATCGCAATGTTTTGTGTGAAGTCATCACAATGTTTTGTGTGAAATGATTGAGTCATCGCAATGGGACCTTTACACACGAACCAAACACGTAAAGTCTTGAACTTTATGTAACAAAAAGTGTAGATGACGAACTTGATGATAGAACGAGTATGGTGATAATGAAGAACTAATAAAGATGATAAAATAGATGAAGATTAAACAAAGATTAAACAAAAAAAGAAAGATTAGATTAAGGAAAGGAAAAGAAAAACAAAGATGGTGTTTTTCCTAGTGAAGGAAACAAACACCCATTCTCTCTCTAAGATTATACAAATGGAAAACACACACATACACACAAATGAGGTGGAGAGGCCTTTTATACTATGACTAACAAGTTTAGGAGGCCTTCCTCATTTGAGTGTTCGGGAATAATTCCCGTTACATAAACATTAATAACTAAGAACTCTTGACACCGTTGAATAGCATTTTTCACGAGCTTCGCACCGGTATATTATATGACCATCACTTTAAATACAGCTAACATCTCCCCCTAAGGGGTGGTTATGTAATATGTGACTTCACTTCTTTGATGTTGTAGACTTTGAAGCTCGTTGTCTTGAGAGTTCTTTCATAGTTCCTTTCATGACTTGTGATCTTGGATCTTTGATCTTTGCCTTGAATTGATCTTGAAACTTTGCCAACTTGTGTTCTTGTGTCTTTCCCCACATACTCATATTTTGTGTTGTCTTGAAAGCTTGTTAACGATCTCCTTTGATCATCAGAGTAGCGGAAGTCTTTGTCTTTAGATGTTCTTAAGCTTTCTTCAATTACTTGAGTATGTGGCCTTGAATTGTGACTCTTGAGATAACGCCACCGTTTACATTCCTCCGGTTTCCCGTTATACAGTACAAGTACTGTACCTGTGATTAGGTAAGTTCGAAGAACTTCTTTGACAGGGTTTCCGGCTGTGGTAGCCGTTCTCAATACTTGAATATATCGAAAGATAATTCATAGTAAGGAGTGAATCATGCAGTTCCATTTTGCTGATTAAGTCATCAATTCAATTTCCCAGAACAAGTTTGAATCAATTAAGAATCAAACCATTGTTGCTTTCCAGTTGACACAAGTTTGATTCATATAGAATCTCACAAGTTACCTACCACAGTTCTGTTTGACGATGACACTGTAAGGATTTCCATTCGTCACTGTAAATACTAATAAGTATTACTCTGAATGTTCTGGCAAGATCATAAAGATATTGCGTAGAGACCTGGAACGAGTTTGAACCAATTAAGAATAAAACCACTGTTGCTTTCCAGTTAGCATATGTTTAATTCAAGTGAATCTTACATATGGCCTACCACAGTGCTGTTTGATGTTAACACTGGAAGGATTCCATTCATCACTATGAATACTAGAGAGTATCACTCTGAATGTTCTAGCAATACCACAAGGATAGAGCGTAGGACTCTTTGAATTATCGCTTGTGTTCTAATGACGAACAACAATTGATATATGGAATAAGTGTCCTAATGAGATTTTTTGGATGAATCTCGTTGGCTCTAGACTCTATAAGTGCACGTTTATTTGGTGATCGGAGGCTGGAGCAGACTGCCACCTTTTCAATATCTACTATCTCGGAGTGAGAAAGTTGATAGAAATGAGTTGAACTCCGTGACAATAAAACAAACTTCTTTTGAGAGAAGCTTGAGTAGGCTGGGAAGGGTTGTGCTTTGCATCACTGGGTCCATGATGCTTTGTCTTCAATACCAGAAATCATCAACGTGATTCTGATAGTAGATGTATTGACCCGGTTTCTGCCTAAATTGTATGGAGGGCTATTTCTTTTCACCTTTTATCCTTACATTTCTTTTTCATTCTTCAACCCCTTCAATGCTTACCAAGACGTCATAACTAGCACTTTGTTGTGATTGTTCCAGTGCTAGCTTAAGTCATTAGTTGACATTTTTCTCGTACACTCAACTACTCCATCTTTCCTAAGGACTTCTAAATTCTAATGGATTGTCCCTGGGAAGATCCCTCCGGTTCTGGTTGGATCATAGGACGAATACCTAACCACCTTTTGACACCAATACAGTCGTGAATTAATGTGTTAAACGGTATAGATATCGTAACCAGAAAAACCTATTGAAAAGACAGTCAAGGTGTTGATGAAATCAATGGTTACACCTTGAAAGTTTTCTCTATCACCAAAACTCCCCCTACATATGTGCATCATAAAGGAAAATTTATTGCACATATTAGGAAGAGAAAGCACTTATATCAAAGATCTTATCCAAGAATGAAACATTTTGATCACTATTCTCCCCCTCAAAAATTGCATGAAATTGAAATTTTTGTGTAACTAGTGATAAAACATGGAGAGAATAATGTGTCATGAAAAGTTGGAACAAATGTATATGGAGTCATTATACTCCCCCTCGAAAAGAGATTCTAATTAAAATAGGGGAGTATATGAGCACACATTTTTGAAATACCTTGAAAAATTGTGCTAAAAAACGAGAAAACTAAGTTTCCCGTTGTTGAGAATAATGTACATAAATGAACATTTTCCTTGAGTTCATGAGCTTAAAAACTTTGAATGTTTGAATATAAGCCCATGACCGAGAAAAATTAATTTCCCGTTGTTGAGGATAAGTCATAGACTTTCCTTTCTTTTGGGACCGGGTTATAGTCTGACATGTGACTATAAGCCATTATGAGAAGAAAATAGAAAATACATGTTTTGAAAATATTTGAACTCTCATTCGAACTTTATGTATGTACCCATGTCGTTATTAAACAACATTTCTAAGTACGTCCATATTATTGATGCTGAGAGACATGTCGACGAAGAATATTTTTGATATTTTTGAAAGATTTTCTCATTTTTTATTTTGTTTTTATAGGTTTTATATTTTTGTATTTTGATTTTCTGATAGATATATACAAGGTTACTGCGAATGTGCAAGACGTTCAAGTTCATCTGGAGTGAAACTACGCATACCAATTCGACGAACCAAGAATTTAAATCTGTCTTGAGAAAGAGCTTTGGTGAAGATGTCGGCTAGTTGGTAGTCCATCTTGACAAAGTATAGTTCGATCGTTCCTCTTTCCACATGCTCCTTTATGAAATGGAATCGGACAGCTATGTGCTTGGTCTTGGAGTGTTGGACCGGGTTGCAGGATATGGCTATGGCTGATTGTGAATCACAATAAATAGGGACTTTGTTAAAGTGAAAGCCATAATCTATGAGTTGTGTTCTCATCCAAAGGACTTGAGCACTACACACGGATAGAGACACATATTCTGCTTCCGCGGTGGACAACGCTGTACACTATTGTTTTCTTGAGGACCAGCTCACTAGCTTCTCGCCTAAGAATTGTGCTCCACCAGAAATGCTCTTGAATGTATCATGACACCCTGCATGGCCGGCATCTGAAAAACCAGTGAGATTAAAACCAAAATCCTTCGTATACTAGAGACCCATGTGAATCGTTCCCCTAAGATAACTAAAGATCCTTTTAACCTCCTTGAGGTGCTTCTCGGTTGGCTTAGCCTGGTACCGAGCACATAAACAAGTAGCATGCACAATATCCGGTCTACTTGAGGTTAAGTACATAAGGGACCCGATCATACTTTGGTATTTTGTACCGTCTACAAATGTCCCTTTCTGATCCAAATCAAGCTTGTGTTTAGTGTCCATTGGAGTACCAATAGGATCACAGTTTTCCATACCAAATTTTGTTAGAATCTCAAGCACATACTTGGACTGATTTATGAAAATACCACGGGGGGATTGGTGAACTTGGAGACCAATAAAAACGTCATTTCCCCCATCATGGACATTTCGAATCGACTTTTCATAAGGTCGGAAAATAATATGGAATATTTTGGGTTAGTAGAACCAAATATAATATCATCTACATAGACCTGAGCCACCAAGATGTCCTTGCCGTAGTGCTTGATAAACAACGTTGGGTCAATGGTTCCTTTGCTGAAGTGATTTTGTAGAAGAAATGATGATAATTCGTCATACCATGCCCTCAGTGCTTGTTTCAAACCATAAATTGCCTTTTTCAACTTGTAGACATGGCTTGGATGTTCGGTGTTGATGAAACCTTCAGGTTGACATACATACACATCTTCTTTTAACGGTCCATGCAAGAAAGCCGTCTTCACGTCCATTTGATACACAGTGAACGATTTGTTTGCAACGTATGCCAAGAAAATCCTAATAGCTTCCATCCGAGCAACCGGGGCGAAGGATTATGCGAAATCAATTCCCTCCTTTTGTTTATAACCTCTCACAACTAACTGAGTCTTGTTCCTTATGACCGTTTGCTCCTCATCCATCTTGTTTTTGAATAACCATTTCAGTGTAAGGGGATCGATATTGTTCGGGCGATGTACTAACTCCCATACATCAAGCCAGATGAACTGATTGAGCTCTTCTTGCATAGACTCAATCCATGATGCATCGGTCATTGCTTCTTTAACACTTGTTGGTTCCATTATGTTGACTGATAGTGCATAGATACACATATCACCGTCGGTACGCAGCTGATTTCGTGTTGAGACTGGTCGTGAGAGATTGGCAATCACTTGAACCAAAGGATGATTCTTAGTCCATTTGTGTTCATGTGGAAGTGTATGAGAAACTTGATGCGAGCTCGACGGATCCACATAAGGTGTTGAAGGCTGAGTAGTACTTGTTGAAGCCGCAAATGGATTAACAAACTCATGTTCGTTGAGCATCGCATTGTTTGCATTTTCAGCAACTATTTCATTATGAAGATGAACATGATTAGGAATTTGCTAAGAATGTTGTTGAGTTGCGTCAGCAGTCGGAGAAGTGGTTGGAATGTTTAGGGTCAATATGGTAGAGGTTGACGTAGATGGTGCAAAAACGAATGCCGTTGGTGTAGATGCAATTGGTGGTTCTGGAACTACCGTAGCAGGTGCACCCGGACATTTTGAGGAACACCAAATGACGAAGGACCCTCCATATATTCATCATAAATTGGCCCAAATAAAACTTCCAAGTCACGTCCGAAGGTTGTAACGATGAGATTGCTGACGGTGCAAATTGAAGCGCGAGTCCTGAACTTACGTGTCCAGAAGTCTGGCCTTGAAGCTCGGGATATAAACTTCTATGTTGAGAGGCCATACCCGAGAGTTCATCAAAGGTAACATTCATAGTCTCCACTACCTTTCTTTTCCTTCGATTATAAACCCTGTAAGCACAAGCAGTTGAAGAATAACCAATGAAAAAACCAATATCACCTTTAGGTTCAAGTTTACCGATATCTTCACGATCATTCTTCGGATAACATAATGCACCGAAGACATGTAAAAATGAAATATCCGGTTTCCTTCCGTTAATGATCTCATAAGGTGTTTTGTTGAAAGGGTGTGAATAATGGAGCGGTTTTGAGTATAACATGTAGTAGCTATAGCGTCGACCCAAAGGAATAACGGTGCACTGGAGAAGAGAAGCATCGTCCGAGCAGCTTCAACTAACGTACGATTCCTCCTTTCCACAACTCCATTATACTCTGGAGTTCTTACAACCGAAGTTTGATGAGAAATCCCAACTTCGTCAAAATAAGCTTTCAATTTCTAATTGGTGAATTCTGTGTCGTTATCCGTTCTTACAATGATAACAAGGGCTTGAAGTAGCACTGATGTTTTCTTCAAGAAATTAATAATTATATCAGGGGCTTTATATTTCGAAGCAAGAAAATGAACCCATGTGTAATGAGAATAATCATCCAAAATCAAAAGGACATACCGCTTTCCATTAATGCTTTTGATTCTCATTGGACCACACAAATCCATATGTAGGAGATGTAACCTATTCGTTGAGTTGGGAACAGGTTTGGGTTTGTGAGGCTTCTTCTTACTTTTACCTTGCTCACATGAAGGACAAAGATGGTCTTTTGTATACTTGAACTTTGGAAGAACGGTAACGAGATCATCTTTCGCGAGTTGGGTGATGGCATCAAAATTGAGATGAGATAACCTTTGATGCCATAACCATGAATTTGTTGATGTAGCTCGGGCCATGAGACAAATTGGAGAAGCAGCAGACATTTGAAAAAGATCAATGGTGTAATGGTTGGTGGTATGATTTCCTTTCAACAAATCAGTTCCTTCAAGATCTCTTACAAAACATGTATGACTTTTGAAAGCAACCTCCAAGTCGGAATCACAAAATTCTCCAACCGAGAATAAATTATGTCCCAAGCCATCAACAAAAGAGACTCTAGTGATGATTATATTTCCCCAATGAAGATCACCATAGCCTAGAATCGCAGCAACACGATCATTTCGAAATCGGACATTTCCCATGAATCGCCAAAGAAAGTTCTTGAGAAGGCTTCGATTCCCAGTCATATGTTTGGAACAGCCCGAGTCCACGCACCAGAGACAAATTTCAACAGCCTGCCAATGATAAGAGAAGAAAATTTTTTGGCAACCGATGAAATAGGTTCCTGTAGGGTTAGATGATAATTAAGCCTTATCACATACCGACATTTCATTGTCAGTATGAGATCTACTAGTGTCGATAATTTTGCCACTACAGTCAAAATTTCTACCAGTAGGCAACCATTTAGAGGTGATTCTAGGGCTACTAGGCTTAGCAAGACTTTCTGTGGTTCCTACGTGCGTACTTTTAGGAACATACACCTTAGCCTTAGGAGTGCTATGTTTTTCACTGATTGACAGCTTGTCAATTCGAGTGTAACCACCAAAATTCAACCCATTCTTAGTCAAACCACAAGCATCATTACTAAAAGTAAAGAAACATTTATTACATTTAGCGTAAATAACTTCAGATTTTTCATTCCGAATAGTAAGCTTAAAGTCATTACATTAAGATGAATTAAGTTTTTTATTATGACTAAAAAACGGTAAATTACTAGGGTATTCTTCTACTTCCGCATTATTGATCTTGGTGCGACTAATTCTAGAGGCAAAAGGGACCCTATCATTCCTTGTATTGCTTGTAGGCTGTGGCTTTCTGCTCTTAGTGTAGTTGTTTATTCCTGTAGAAGAATACACGCGTCTATTACAATTAGCACTTTTTAAATCAATGACTTGTGGTTGAGAGATAGTGGTCGGTTTTGTCCTAACGCTTGCTTTATGTTGTTTGCTAGACACAGAGGTATCGACCCTAGGTTGAGAGGGGGAACTAACACGAAACATTCCTGGGGAAATCACAACAGCTTTCGTTCCAGCAACCTTGGGAAAAGGTGTTACAGCAATACGAGTAGGTCCCGAGGTTACTGGTTTCTGGATCATCGTGTCCACTATCGAGTTAGTCACAGAAGTCTTATCTTTTAACAAGGCCTTTAACTTACAGTTCTCACAGGTTTTATCGATGAGTTTCTGATAGACAGACTTACTTTGTTCAACAGCCCGCTTATATGAAGCAACAACAGATTCTAAATCTGCAATCCGCCTTAAGCTTCTGAACATTCCCATCACTGGCCTTCTCTAACCCAGAAGAAGCCATATTGTTTCCCTGAGCACCTCCTAACTAAGCTGTCAAACGTACGATTTTTTGTTGCATTTCATTGTAAGATTTTTCGTACGAAATCTTGTCATATTTGCATTCATCACATTTTTTGACAAATTTATTCCAAAGATCGGTGAATTCTTTATTCTTTTTAATGACATAAGATTCCATTTTATCTTTCATAAGATCAAGCTCAGTTTGGAGGTTTTCATTATGCGACACAGAGGTACCTAACTTAACAAGGCTACTATCAATACTATCACGAGCTTTAGAGAGGCGTTCAAGATCGTTTTCCAAAACTTTGATTTTATCAAGAGATTCATCAGCTTCCTTCGCTAAAGATTTAAAGTCTTCAACAAAGTTGGCAAATTCTTTTAGAAAAGCGTTTTCCAAATTACCTAACCGAGCATCAACTTGATTAATAATCAGATTAATATCGTTTTGAATAATTTTCTGAACCTCAATCTCAACAGATGATGTAAAATTTCCTCAAGTGATTTTGGAATTAACAACACGTTTAAGGATGACAAAGTTATCTTTAAGCTCGTTTAGAAATCGAAGAGTGATACTCAGTTTAGGAGGGTCATCAAACAATTCCTCACTTGGGAGCAAAAGCATTTCAGTACTCGTTTTAGACCGAACAAAAACAGTTGGAGGATTAACTTTCGGGTAATAAACGGGTGTCACTTCTTTATCAAGATTTTTCATTCTTAAACGAGTCTCTACTCCAAGTTCAGTAGTTTCCTCAGAACCATGCACACTAGGAGGATCATGCTCATCAGACAAGAGCACACTACCATTATGTAAAGTTTCATTAGTGGCCTGAACTTGCTTAAGATATCCGGGATTAGGAGGAAGAGGACAACCTAAAGCCAATTTATATCGAGTGTAATTTATCTCATTCACTTTTGGTGCGAGCATATTTATCGTCTGCATAGTTTGGCCACGTTTTACTAAAAGGTTGTCTAATTCTCTAATCCTATCTTGAGCTTTGCAAAAATCCTCAAGAAGCCCATCTTCTCGAATTTTGAAATCATGTTTCAGCTTTTTTCGTTCTTCTTTTAAATCCACAATAGTAGATTTTTCAGTTGAAAGATGTTTATTAAGAGAGATGATTTCATCATTCAATTCGCTTATCTTTTAAGCACTACTTAAATGTAAGGCATTTAATTTCTTACTTGTGCATTTTTCTTGATAAACCGATGTAGCATGAGCTTGTTCAAGTTCTTTAATTTTAGTCTGATGAATTTCAAAACTTTTCTCCCGTTCCTTATATCCCGCAAGCTCAGTGGTCAATTTGGCATTAGTTTCTCTAAACTTATTATTAACCACGTAGCATGGTCAACATCCTTAGCAAGCTTATCAAATAAAGATTTATAATACGCATGTGCCGCATCAGGAAGGGTTGTAGGCTGGCCGATAACTTGATCCACACTAAGGTCCACACTGGGCTCATTCGAACTAATATTACTATTGTTCGTTTGATCCCCGTGTGTCTCAGTGTAGGGCTCAAGCATCTCAGTATACTCCTCCTGATTAGACGTACTATATATATATATCATTATCATCGAAACGTGGATGTACCTCAGAGGGACCGTTTGAATCATAAACGGGATCTCTGTCAACATGCATTCTTGAGGTAGATGCTTGCTGTAAGTTAGCCATCAAGATGTAGTTGGCATTCACCTCTTCTTCCTCATCATATTCTGCAGCAGAAGCCATAAGATCGAATTCCTCAGCTTGAAGTGGAATCCCTGCCTCTTCCTTTTGTGCTATGAGAAGTTGAGTCTGAAGATAATCAACATCCCTCTTCTTTTTGGTTGTGCAATCTCGAGCATAATGACCAAATCCTCTGCAGTTGTAGCACTGAACCTGTCACGCCCCAACATGGCAGAATAAGGGGCGGGATGTATGTATATCATCACAACATGGCGTGTCTATAGAGATAACTAAATGAAATGGAAATGTCATAAAATGGTGACACAAATGTCATGACAATATCTCCACAAAATACAGGAGTCTAGGCAAGTAGGTAACAATCCTACCTCTTACCCAAGACAAACAATTACCACAAAAAAACATCATAAAGGTGTCCACAAAGTATCACTTATTCAAAACACATAGAAATAAACTAAGAAGGAATGGGGATCTCCTTCTATATGCAATCCTAATGCCTCCAAAACTAGCCACTTCTACTCTCAAGCTTAACCACATTCTCACCTGAAAGAGACACTAAAATTCGTCAACATAAAGTTGGTGAGAGCCATAGGTTTAGACTCCAATGCCAAATCAAACCATAAGCTGTGAAAAACAACCACTAACAAATGAACATATGGACAATGTGATACAAACATGCATTAACAACTAATATTCAAGATTTAACAAACCAAACCAAATCCAAGGCTCCCAGCCTTACCAAACACCATGGTACTATAGGCGCCCATACACCTATGTACCATCCCAAGGCCCCGCCTTGTCATTATCCATTGGTCCCATAGATGCTCACACATCTATGTACCTCCCCAAGGCCCCGCCTTGTCAATATCCCCTTGGTACCAAGTCAAAACATAAAACAATCATGAATCAACTAGCAGTTAATCACATAAGTATGCACAAGTCCATCAACAAACACAAAACATTCACATCATAATTTATAAAAACAAGACAGTGTCTCTTCCATCCCATCTGGAAGTCAAAATCATTAGTAGACATGGGATTATGAAACTCACCTGATTGAGCTTCTCCAAAAATCCGCGCACTAGCAAAAAGCTAACAAACAAAAGCACACAATCAAAACATGAACCAAACACTAAAATGGCTCATAAACCCATGATGGACATCTAACCTTCTCCCATATATACCTCATTTATATGCTCTAAGCATCTCATTACACCCCTCTATAAAGCCCTTAACTTAGTTTACTTCATAACCCGTCTCGTTAACATTTTACCCAAAACAGTCCCGGTTTTTAGGTCTTCAAACTATAAGCCAAACGCCCACCTGACCATACCCATAACCTCTGTAAAGGAAACCCTATGCCCTTACATATGTTATCTAACTCCTCCCCTTTGCCTCAACCTTAAAGCTACTGTTAAGGCTCCGATGTACATATATATACTTTTGTCTATCTGGATTTTACTGATTTTGAACATACAAAAAGTTTGTTATGATTAGGGGGTCTTACCCTAACCCATTTGCTTAGCCCTCCTCTAGGATTTTTATTTAATATATAAAACAACTCCCATGCTCATTAGAGGGCTCAAGTGTACTCCTAAGTATCCCAATCACCCTAAAACATTAGTTGAAAACCCGCTGATTTCAAAACTGTTTTGACCTCCGACTGTTGTAACCTATTTTTGACCCACTTCCCGACCTCCATTTTAGTTCTCATTTCTTGCATTTGAAAGCCAACTCAATTAACTTTCCAAGGATACTTGGATCATAAAATAAGAGTTTGTACTCTATATTTGGTCAAAACAATTGACCTAAAATTCTGCCCAGTTTTAAAAAAACGATTTTAACATAATTAGTCTAATTAATTACCCATAACTCCACTAATTACAACCCCTAATTCACCTAATCATTATAATATCATTAATATACAGATTCTAATTTAAACCCTAACCTAAATCCATCATAAGATGATTGAGAAAGAATTAAAAACAATTAAATTGAAAAGGGATTTGAAGGTTTTACCTTAAGATTAATGGAAACTAAGATTTTTGGAAGAACCCTAATTTTTTGTAAAAACCACGTCGCCTCTTTTTTTCTTGGAGAAAGATCTGTGTTTTTTTAGTAGCAATGTATTTATACCCTTTAAACAAGTCTTTTTCTAATTTAATACAAATTCTAATGGGCTTTTACCCATTCTTTTTTTTCCTTCTTTAAACCGACTTTACAAAAGTAATTTCCAAAAATATAATTTTTTTTTTAAAATTTCGTTTTTTTATTCCTTATTTATATTTATTTCATTTTATTTATCTTTTAATCCCTTAATTAATTAATTACACCTAAACCTTTTAACTAGTCAATTTTACGCGGTTACCGTAAAATACGTAAAATATACAGTTTTATGAAAATTCTTATAATATGAAATAAACTTTATAACTAAGTACTAAATGACTTAAAACCATCCCGTAAATTATTACCGTGACTAAATACCTCATCCGAGACCTCTAAACGCTAAACCCTAAATCATAAAAATACGATTTACAATAATACCTATACGTATACGTAAAACACCAAAATAACACCATTTCATTTCATAGTCACTAATTTGTGAGCTCATGAACATGAAATAACCGTTCCTCGATTCACTTATGAGTACTTTATACCCATAAAAGATATCCACACCAACCTCGTTCACGCAAAATAACATGTAAACACGCAAATCACATAGTCACACATAAATTAACCTTAAAATAAGACCGAGTGACGAACCTCAAAACCACGATTGTCACAAAACCTGACGATTGTTGTTTCCATTTCCCGTACCAGTATTCTCAGCCCTTGCAGCCATAATGTTTCCCATCTGATTACCAACCGCCGGCACAACTATTAACCTATTCTGATTACCTGAATTCGGAACACCCGGATTTTGACCACGGTTTTGACCATACTGATTTCCTGCATTGCCAACGGTCTGCCCAACATTCTGACCATACTATTGAAACTGAGTCCCCGTGTTCCCAGCAACTACCAATTGGTGATCTTGATTCGCATTCATGAAAGGTTGAGCAATCTGCCTATTTCTAGTGTTTGAGGAGATTCTCTGATTGTTGTTGGTGGGGTTAATGGTGAATTTGAATGCCTTTGCAAGAAGGGCAAGACCAGTATTAATAGCATGAGTAGGATCAGTGATGTCATCAAAACATGCAATGGGTTGTTGTAAGTAATTCACAATAACAGGAGGTTGATATCCATAAGAGGTGAGTTGTTGTTGTTGTTGTTGTTGTGGCATGAAGTTACTTAATGAGGGTTGATGGTAAGGAACCATGGGATATGACATAGATGATGTAGATTTTGCCATAAAAGCCAATGGATCTTGTGTCTTGGCACGTCGTTCCGCCCATACTTCGTTAGCTTCATCTTGATTCATCTTCAAATAATCATAGTGTATGTAACACCCCCAAATTACCACGGCGCTACTCATAGTACATCACACACAATTAGAAAATGACCTCAAAAGAGACGTTAAAATGATATGCAATCTTGTCTAAAAAGTTTCCCATCCCAATATATATAAAATCAAAGTAACTTTTGGTCCCAAAAACCGTTACCAATCACAATACATTCATCAAAGACTAAAAGTCATATATTCATTTCAAAGGATGTAAAAATAATATAAAACATTAGACAAGTAAGCACCAACTTCCTCCTCGCATGCTCCGCTGCCATCCATCTAGATTACTTGAAATACATGCTTAAAATCATCAACACAACGGTTGAGCAAGTCTATAGGTTTTGCAAATCATCATTGAACACAAGAACTTTTAATCATCTCAAGATTGTCACACAGACAAGTCATATATATATATATATATATATATATATATATATATATATATATATATATATATATATATATATATATATATATATATATATATATATATATATATATATATATATATATATATATATATATATATATATATATATATATATATATATATATATATATATATATATATATATATATATATATCGATAAATGCCTTAAGCTCATGCAACTGAACGTTAACCAACACGTCAACCAAATCACTTACGGCGCCCCTACAACAGGTAATATCCCTTTCAGGTGATCACAAGGATACATACCCTAGGATAAGGTTTGTCAAACCAAATAGATCTATCATATGTATTAGCGTTTACCTCGTAAGGTAATTAACAGTTCATGAATTTCAGGGACTTCATAAGACAATGGTACTTAGGCATTTATCATCATATTCGGGTCCAACATACCGAAAACAACTTGTGTTACTTTTATAAAAACAAGCATGTATTCACCCTCGCGGGTTAAAATCATTTACAAGATAGTAAAAGCGAGGCTATAGACTCACCTTAGATAATACACGAAGCTAGTAGTAGTAGTGATCGCCAAAGTGAAGATGCCTTCCAAATATATACACATCAAAAGCCGCCACCTAACAAATAAGGTACGCGCTTAGCAACATACTTAAGTATTTCAAATCATACTTAGTATAATAAAATCAATGACTCAAAATAGCATGTACATAGACATGACCAATCAATGCAAGTGAATCCCTTCTATACCCCACAACATATACTAGCTTTCCAAAACTAGTACCTTCGATATTGATCCATTTTAAGATGCCAAATCAACACGGTTCAAGTACCCAACACGGGTCTCCAATCTCAGAATATACACTCACACATAAGACTTATATCCTTTTAGAACTTTGAGAAGCTAACAGTTTAGCCTCTCGCCTCAAACTATGACGCGTGGTTAAGTACCTCCCAAATAGTACTCAGCCGGTACTTACCAAAAGTACACGCTGTTTTCCCTTACCTAAACAACTCCGTTTTTGACGAAACTTGGTGACAACCTCAATTATAATCTGTATAAGACTTAGTTTAAATTTCATTCAATGATTCATATTTTAGACCCACCTGCTCGACACATCTTTAGACTTTAAAAACCGGACAGTTTTGCACACTTGCATCGTAAAACCATTTTGACCTTGTTAAACATTTCTATTTACAAAATCGCCACTTGAATTTGAAAAAAGACTCCAAATGATAAGTTTAGAACCCAACAACAACCTTTGATCAGTTTTAAAGCTCAACTTATAGTCCCTGAGATTCGATCCAAATATCGACAACAATTTCGTATTGTGTCAATACTCGTCTCCCGGTACACGAACAATAAAACTAGCATAACTTCCTCCTCGTTAGGAGTTAGAAGCTCTATCTTATATCGAAACGAGCGTCTCGACGACTACTACAACAATATCCAATAATACCAACACTTTCTCAAAGTAAATTGACACTTTAATGGATCAAATCACTTCAACCCCCATTTTGATTCATTTTTAACATCATCCACACCTCAAATATGCTATACCCATCATCCCTAACATCTAATAACATCCCTAAATCACTTGCATAATTAATATAATTTTACCAAAATTCAAAAACAATACATGCATTCAAGTTAAACTTCAATAATAATCATAATAACAAAAATAAGAACCTTACAATTGTTTCAAAAGATTCAATGATCAAGAACACCAAGATCAACCAAAGAAAATATTTTTGCATCTTTCAATAGGTTAGATCCATGATCCTAACAATAAAAACAACACATGCAACCATTAAAAAATGGATCAAATCAACACTTTTATAAAAATTAAATCTTGAAAATAAATGTTGTTGCATGTTTGATTTTGTTGGTGATAAACACTTACAAGATGATTATAAACATGGGTCATAGCTTGGATATCTTTAAAAATGAAATTTGGTGGTGGATTATGGTGGTGGTGATGGTGGCCGTGGCTTCAAAGAGAGGGGAGGAGAAAACACACATATTTTGCAAGAAAAATGAGAGAGTGTGTGTTAGTTGAAGCTTATATATAGTGGTGGAGGGGCTAAAAATGTATATAAGGCTATCTTTTGGCCTTTGTTGCAAAATAACTTTTAAAGAGTGGGAATGGTACCTAGTCGGTTTTTAAAAATTTACGGGAGTCGGGTTTCGTCCCGGATTCATAAAATATAAATCTCATTTGTTAAATTGATCGGTTAAATAATTAAACGCACACGAAACGAAATAGTATGGTTCCGAATCGACTTAATATGTAATGAAATAAAAATTTCAAAAATATCAAATATCGAAATAATCGATACTAAAATATAGTATTTTGGCATCCATTGGCATCGCGATCACTATTATTACTCTTCAATTTTCACAACAACTAAATATAGTCACACATTACCGGTTTCAACTAAAACCGCCAAATATAATGATACCCATCATTACTTAGAAATAAAAAAATCCGTTACATAATTAGGATAAAATAATGACGTTAAGCGCGGGTTATTACATTACCACATCCTTAAAGGAGCGACGTACCAACGCTCACCTCACCTCATACTCGTATTGCGCACCCCTAAGAAAGACGAGGGCACTCTTTCCTAAAGAAGTCCTGACGATCCCACGTGAATTTCGATCCATGATCTTCACCGATTCTTCTCACAAAACACAACTTGTCGTCAAGTTATATCTCACCAAAAGGATGAATAAATCCATATCCGCCGGGAACTTCTTCAAGCTCGACACACGAAAATTTTATGAATTACACGAAGCTCATTTGACAACAAGAGTAGATGACAGGATTTTTGGGTAAGTCCAGTCAAAAGGAAGGTTTCAAATTAAAGGATATCCACTGGCCGGATAGCTATGGACGCACATAAAAAAGAACTAAATAGAAAAAAAATCGTCATCGGAGGGTGTTCACACGCGGATCCTTACTCAAAAGATAATAGAAAGACAACATCTCACTTCCGCCCGCGCGTATTAAAGTCTCAATAAACATTGTCGTTGAAAGTCAAAAAGATATTACATGGTACGTGTTCTCCATGATCGGACGTCATTGGACAATGCCGTCTCAAGTTCTCACAACTTACGATCACTAGAGTGGTAGATCACACACCATATAAGTACATAAAAAGAAAAGGTCGAACATAAACATCAAATATAGATATCCACCGTTGATCGTCGAGAAAACCTTAAACGAACCCTTGATAATAGAATTTGGTTTCCAGAGTCTTTCCACTTGCAGTGTCGACTACAGAATACTCCTCGAGTGATAACGGATTTAATAATTCCAATCATTAAGAAATTCGGTCCACTGACGAAGATTTACCACATATCAGCGTACCATTAATTCCTGCTCCAGTGTTCAATATACAAAAGCGTCCTACTAACTTTTGCTTCAGTGTTCATCATACAAAAGCATCCTTCTACTTCATCATTCATCATACAAAGGTAACCTAATAGTTTCTACTTCAGTGCTCAAGGTGATGCATCATATTCCTCGTTTAATTCGTCATGCTGGCCCCCAAGAGTTTCGTCATCAAGAAAATTCTTTGGTGACCCTTCGATAGTAGCAAGTAGAATTAAAAAAATCTTCACATCCACGATAAGTTTTCGTTGATAACTCGATCCTCAGTCAATCCACCATTACATGCATAATTCCTGGTGACGCTTAAACAAGTCGCCTATACTCAAAACGATTCTTAACAATCTCCTTGTAAAGCTCGCGATCATCGAGACACATTTAGAAATGGTCCATCAAAACAAATCATCACTCGAGAGAATTCCAACGGGTTACACGTACATAAATGATAATCAACGATCATCATAATGACGACGGCACTGAACGATTCATATCAACGAAACATGATTCGAAAGAAGACGTACGCACACCAAACATCCACAAATCGAGCCAAACATACTTGGGCCCACTCATTTATAACTCCTTGTCTACATCAAAACGCGTCCCCTTTCATGTATACAAGAATTTATAAATTTACGGTTCGGGAACTTATAAGTTTCTTGTTCAAATGAAAAGGCGTCCCAATCTATTTCAACGAGACGATTATAAGTCATCCTACTCAAGCATTACTACCTCTCAACACGATATCATATCCAAATTACAAACCATAGTAAGTACAAGGTATCAATAAACTTATATCATGATTTCAGTATTCAAACGTCCCATTCTATTTGAATAAGGAAAACACGACAATCTAAGGTCCAGTGGTTTAAAACTTTCTTATTCAAATGTCCTAATCCATTTAAATAAGACAACCTTAAACAACTCATAGTTGGGCGAGTTAAAATCTCTATATCTAAATGTCCCATTCCATTTAGATACAAGGTATTAAGTCACTCAACCGAATGAATACTATGAGCATATCTTTGTTGTACCAAAACTATATATACTTGATTATGATATATATACCTTAGGTCCAACATTGGCATCCTCCTTTTCGCTAATAAAACGTAGTCATATAAAATCAAATCACACGTCGCATTACATAGAAGATGTCACCTCGGATAAATGATTCTTCAAAATCATAAGAAGTATTCAGAACACGAATATCACATCAATCAACTATGTTTCGAAAGGAGATGTCCTAAAATGGCACATCACGATACGATGACAACAATCGAACTTAAACAAGTCGATATGCGATAGATTATGAAACATCCGTCTTCAACTTCACATAATTAATACCCGATCAAACAAATCCGTAGCCACTAAAAATATACCCATTTTTCTTTGGTCTCGTCAAAATAATTTTTGTCACTTTTTCTCGTCACTTTTTGTTTCATCATTTATTCTCAACACTTTATCACGTCACATTGTCTTATCACTTTGTCTCATCATTTTGTCTCGTTCCATGGTCATTATAAACACGAAACATAACATAAAACCAATAAATTTGGCCCGTCAGTTTCATGTCTATATCATTCAATGGTATACGACCCATTAACCATATACAACAAAATGTTAACGTAAATAACATATTAATGTTAGCATTTGAGTACATTATTAAAGCGGCCACATTTGTATACAAAAAATATTCTCCAGCCCGTCACCTTATGGCCCCTTAAATCCGATTCATGTTAGACTCGGCCCAAACAACAATTAACCAAATACAACTGTGCAATGGTTTCATGGCCCATCCAACATTAAAATAAGTCGTGAGGTGGAGAGACCCCATTATACTCGGTCAAACGTGTATCAGCCCAAAAATCTTTAATACACTAAATGTGAGATATATAACAAGTGATACCCTAATATATTTCACATTTAGTCATAACCTAATCTCAAACTTCTTAATCTTCTCAACCACCATAGTTCCACAACCCTAATCCTACATACTTCAAAACCTCCGCCTCCATCATATCTTTATCTTCCCAGTTACCAAAAATCATCAAACAAATATTCATCTCCAATCAAATCTCAATCTCCTACATCACAAGAAATCCATCGCAACTACCTAATAAATTAGGATAGATCAATTCTTTATCCGATTCAAGCTATTCCCATTCATTAGTGACCTACAAAGTAAACACCGAATGAATATTTGATGCGGCTTAGATCTTGATAAAGGTCTCAGGTAGGTTCGATTCGTAATGCATGTTTGTTTAATTAAACGAATCAAAGTCAGATCATAACATAATTGTTACTGATCTAACTTTAAATTTGAATAGACCATTTACGGATCTTGATGATCTCGTCATGCATGATGTTGCTGTTCAAATCGACAGAATTATAGTGTATAACATGATTGTTATATAACTATGATTACATTCGAATATTAACATAAAGCTTCGCTTTTATAGATCAATGATGACATCATTCGGTTTGTAAAGATCTTAAAAGATCTAGATACACACGAATATTAAGCTGAGATCAGTATTTTAATTAAGATTGAGTCCATGTTTGTGATAGAGATGATATGTTTTTGTTTAAAGGTCTGATTAAGAAGTGTTTGTAGAAGGGATTAGGTGACGAAGGGTTAGATTAGACTTGATGTTGGAGTTGATTGTGGAGTAATAAGGTAGTGGTATGGATTGGTCTCGGTCAATGTTTAAACTACATGGTCTCGATTTTTGTTAAACTTGTCACAAACTTGTTCTTTTAAACAACATCGTAAAGTCAAAAAAATAAGGTCATCGAAGTCTGTTTTTAAAACCCATCGCAATGTTTAACATTGAGTCCATCGCAGTCCTTTTAAATGCATAGCATCACATTCATTTCTATCTACCCATCGCATCCTGTTAGACACCATCGCAATGGACACCATCGCAATGGTTCCATCGCAATGGTTCCATCGCAATGGTTCCATCGCAACATGGTCTATCAGAATATTCGATCGCAAGTAGAAACCCCTGGTTTATGCTATCGCAATATTCCGATCTGAATGTGACCATCTGAAAATCTCATCCATAATGGTACTTTTTTCGGTTTTTTGTGGATCTAAGATTTCTGGGTTCAAATCTTCATCTTCAAAAAAATACCAGAAAAAATCCAGAAAATGCTATTAAAAATCAGATAAGAAAACATTGACCATGGGAAAACCATTTGAACAGGATATTATAACCAGTGAGACAAAAATATAACTGTTTTGATGGACTGATTGGATGTAAACGAGACAAAGAGTTGTGATAAATTCAAACAAAAAAAATAGACAAAAATATAACTGTTTTGATGGACTGATTGGATGTAAACGAGACAAAGAGTTGTGATAAATTCAGACCAAAAACAATTTGATAGATCGAGACCCCAAAAAAAATTTAACCACCGAATCAAACAATAAAAAACACTAACGATCCACGAATTGAACCGAGGCTCTGATACCAATTGTGGGTTTGCTCTATATGATCCGGTGGTCTTAGTGGGTGGTGGAAGGTGGTGGTAGCCATGGATGAAGTAGAGAGAGAAGGTTGTGTGTGAAAAGATAGAAAATGTATTATGATCAAATGAAAAACACAAGCAACACCCCTCATTGGAAGCATTGGAGGGGTATATATAGTCACACACCACACTTAACTATACATTGTTTCCTAGTCTAGTCTAAGCGTGTGTGACTATGATAACTAATGGGAATTCTTAAATGTCGTCACATAAAGTGAATTTCCAACAAATATACATACTCAAAGTATCAAACTAGTTTCACACTCATATTCGGATAATACATAATTATCAAGATCGGTGATTGGCGGTGAGGCCAAATCCGATACAAAACCATATTATAAAATATATGACAATCATTCAAGGACCATTGCTCCACGTGCAATGCCTCTAAATATCATAGTATATTCCTACATATACATACTACTATTCCTATATACACATTGGTTCACATAATCACAATCAATCATAAAGTAATGCAAGATAGCCTTACCAGAGCCATGCAGAGTAGTTGCGTGCTTAAAACTTTTTAGAACACACCGAAGTTATAGTTTAGGTTTTTAAAAATTGACATAGTTCTCTATAACTTGTGGCTCTGATTACCATTTTGTAACAACCCAAATTACCACACAGCGAAATACCACTTTGGGGCGCTACTCATAGCACGTCACACACAATCATAGAAAACGACCTCAAAAGAGACGTTAAAATGATATACAATCTTGTCTAAAAAGTTTCCCATCCCAATATATATAAAATCAGAGTAGCGTTTGGTCCCAAAAACCGTTATCAATCACAATACATTCATCAAAGACTAAAAGTCATATACTCATTTCAAAGGGTGGAAAAAGAATATGAAACATTAGACAAGTAAGCACCAACTTCCTCCTCGCATGCTCCGCTGCCATCCATCTAGATTACCTGAAATACATGCTTAAAATCATCAACACAACGGTTGAGCAAGTCTATAGGTTTTTCAAATCATCATCGAACACAAGAACTTTTAATAATCTCAAGCTTGTCACACAGACAAGTCATATATATATATATATACATATCGATAAATTCCTTAAGCTCATGCAACTGAACGTTAACCAACACATCAACCGAATCACTTACGGCGCCCCTACAACAGGTAATATTGTCATATACCAACGACCTCTTATACTTAATATCCCTTTCAGGTGATCACAAGGATACATACCCTAGGATGAGGTTTATCAAACCAAATAGATTTATCATATGTATTAGCGTTTACCTCGCAAGGTAATTAACAGTTCATGAATTTCAGGGACTTCATAAGACAATGGTACTTAGGCATTTATCATCATATTCGGGTCCAGCATACCGAAAACAACTTGTGTTCCTATTATAAAAACAAGCATGTATTCCCCCTCGTGGGTTAAAATCATTTACAAGATAGTAAAAGAGAGGCTATAGACTCACCTTAGATAATACACGAAGCTAGTAGTAGTAGTGATCGCCGAAGTGAATATGCCTTCCAAATATATACACATCAAAAGCCGCCACCTAACAAATAAGGTGCGCGCTTAGCAACATACTTAAGTATTTCAAATCATACTTAGTATAATAAAATCAATGACTCAAAATAGTATGTACATAGACATGACCAATCAATGCAAGTGAATCCCTTCTAAACCCCATAACATATACTAGCTTTCAAAAACTAGTACCTTCGATATTGATCCATCTCAAGATGCCAAATCAACACGGTTCAAGTACCCAACACGGGTCTCCAATCTCAGAATATACACTCACACATATGAATTATATCCTTTTAGAACTTTGAGAAGCTAATAGTTTAGCCTCTCTCCTCAAACTATGACGCGTGGTTAAGTACCTCCCAAATAGTACTCAGCCGGTACTTACCAAAAGTACACGCTGTTTACCCCTACCTAAATAACTCCGTTTTCGACAAAACTTGGTGAAAACCTCACTTATAATCTGTATAAGACTTAGTTTAAATTTCATTCAATGATTCACATTTTAGACCCACCTGCTCGACACATCTTTAGACTTTAAAAACCGGACAGTTTCGCACACTTGCATCGTAAAACCATTTTCACCTTGTTAAACATTTCTATTTACAAAATCGCCACTTGATTTTGAAAATAGACTCCAAATTCTAAGTTTAGAACCCAACAACAGCCTTTGATCAGTTTTAAAACTCAATTTATAGTCCCCGATATTCGATCCAAATATTGACTACAATTTCGTATTGTGTCAATACTCGTCTGCCGGTACACGAATAATCAAACTAGCATAACTTCCTCCTCGTTAGGAGTTAGAAGCTCTATCTTATATCGAAACGAGCGTCTCGACGACTACTAAAACAATATACAATAATACAACCACTTTCTCAAAGTTATACCCACGAAAATCTGCTTAAACTCACTGACGTAAATTGACACTTTAAAAATCACTTCAACACCCATTTTGATTCATTTTTAACATCATCCACACCTCAAATATGCTATACCCATCATCCCTAACATATAATAACATCCCTAAATCACTTGCATGATCAATATAATTTTACCCAAATTCAAAAACAATACATGCATTCAAGTTAAACTTTAATAATAATAATAATAACAAAAATAAGAACCTTACAATTGTTTCAAAAGATTCAATGATCAAGAACACCAAGATCAACCAAAGAAAATATTTTTCCATCTTTCAATAGGTTAGATCCATGATCATAACAAGAAAAAAAACACATGCAACCATAAAAAAATTGATCAAATCAACACTTTTATAAAAATGAAATCTTGAAAATAAATGTTGTTGCATGTTTGATTTTGTTGGTGATAAACACTTACAAGATGATTATAAACATGGGTCATAGCTTGGATTTCTTCAAAAATGAAATTTGGTGGTGGATTATGGTGGTGGTGATGGTGGCCGTGGCTTCAAAGAGAGGGGAGGAGAAAACACACATTTTTTTGCAAGAAAAATGAGAGAGTGTGTGTTAGTTGAAGCTTATATATAGTGGTGGAGGGGCTAAAAGTGTATATAAGGCTATCTTTTGGCCTTTGTTGCAAAATAACTTTTAAAGAGCGGGAATGGTACCTAGTCGGTTTTTAAAAATTTACGGGAGTCGGGTTTCGTCCCGGATTCATTAAATATAAATCTCATTTGTTAAATTGATCGGTTAAATAATTAAACGCACATGAAACGAAATAGTAAGGTCCCGACTCGACTTAATACGTAATGAAATAAAAATTTCAAAATATCAAATATCGAAATAATCGATACTAAAATATAGTATTTGGGCATCCATTGGCATCACGATCACTATTAGTACTCTTCAATTGTCACAACAACTAAATATAGTCACGCATTACCGGTTTCAACTAAAACCGCCAAATATAATAATACCCATCATTACTTAGAAATTAAAAAAATCCGTTACATAATTAGGATAAAATAATGACGTTAAGCGTGGGTTATTACAATGTAGTCCACGACATGAAGATCCTTGGTTTGATTGACAAGAGTAACATATCGTGACCATTCAGAAGGAAGATTATCAAGAAATTTGATGTTGGCAGCAATTTGAGCAGGTTCATGTTTGTTTCTTTTAAGATGATTCATGAGGGTTGAAAACCGATGATAGTAAGGTTCAATTTGTTCCCTTTCAATAGACGTAAATTTCTCCCATTCACAAAGTAACTTAGTTTCCTTTTCTTGTAAACCGATTTCATGTCCTTCATCATTTTCTGAATCCTAAGCCACATCTCGTGTGCGGTTTCACAACTATCGACAACAGCATAAACATCTTCAGGAAGTCCCATAATAATGACTTGAATTGCTTGATCATCAGCGTCGAGTTGTTTGGATTCAGCTTTAGTTAATTCTTCATCCGTTTGTTCATGACTAGAGTCAGGCACTGGGTTAACATTCGTAGGATCCCCAGGCACAATAATTGTTCTTCTAACATATAGACCCTTTTTGAATCGAGTTGATAATCAAATTTTCCAAAGGTTTACATTTTGCATAACGAAGGAGACGACTAGACCATGTAGTGTAGTTCTCCTTGGTAAGCATGGGTGGCCGATTCTCAGTACCCCCAACATAAATATCTTGTTGAGACTTCATCGTAAAAGTCGTGTGTAAAATAAGGATCTCAATTCGTAGTAAGCAGAGTTAAAAGTGTAGTAGTTAAAATCCCCTAAAAAGTACACTCGAGAAACCAAAAAAATCTTCAGTACCAACAAAAACTCACGAAATTCCAAAATCACGTTTTGAAAAATTGTTGGAATATTCGAAGAGATTTGGCAAAACACACTAATAACAAAGATTTCGCAATTTGAGACACAATTCCGCAATCTTGAAATAATTCCGCAATATGTAGAAGTATATGATTCCGTAACAGTGGATGTGTAACAATTCCGCAATCTCTAAATTTGTGACAATTCCGCAATCATGAAATGGACACAATTCCGCAATCCACCAAATTGATTCAATTCCGCAAAGCTCTAAAGAGGTTCAATTCCGCAATATCTTCATATGTGACAATTCCGCAATAGTGAAGATTGAAACAATTCCGCAATGCTAGATGTGGAACAATTCCGCAAAGACCAATGATTCTGCAAGGACCAAGAGTACAATTCCGCAAAGACCAAGAGTACAATTCCGCAAAGTTCTCGAAATCAATGATTTCGCAAAGACCAAGAGTATAATTTCGCAAAGACCAAGAGTACAATTCCGCAAAGTTCTCGAAATCAATGATTTCGCAAAGACAAGGAGTACAATTCCGCAAAGACAAAAAGACACAATTCTGCAATATTCAAAATATTGCGAGATTGAAGCAGATTTTCCTAAAAAATGGAACTTGGAAAAGGACGAGTTTTGGCACTATTTTTTGCAACTTTAAAGGGTTTTAAGCCAACAAAAAACACCAAAACACTAACCACGAATCCCTTGGCGAATGATACCACTTGTAGGACCTTTACACACGAACAAAACACGTAAAGTCTTGAACTTTATGTAACGAAAAGTGTAGATGAAGAACTTGATGATAGAACGAGTATGGTGATGATGAAGAACTAATAAATTTTATAAAATAGATGAAGATTAAACAAAGATTAAACTAAAAAAGAAGATTAGATTAAGGAAAGGAAAAGAACAACAAAGATGGTGTTTTTCCTAGTGAGGGAAACAAACACCCATTCTCTCTCTATGATTATACAAATGGAAAACACACACACATAAATGAGGTGAAGAGGCCTTTTATACTATGACTAACAAGTTTAGGAGGCCTTCCTCATTTGAGTGTTCGGGACTAATTCCCGTTACATAAACATTAATAACTAAGAAATCTTAACACCGTTGAATAGCATTTTTCACGAGCTTCGCAACGGTATATTATATGACAATCACTTTAAATACAGCTAACAGTAATGTTTTCTAAGAAAAAGTCACCATCGGAATGATTTCCAAAACAACACTATCGCAATGTATTCTAACACCCATCTCATCGCAATGTTTAGAGTCATCGCAATGAAAATGGATTAGATTAGACATCCTATCACAATGTTAGCAACCACAAATATCCATCGCAATGTTTTAAGTCATCGCAATGTTAGCAACCACAAATATCCATCACAATGTTTTGAGTCATCACAATGTATTCAGGGTCACTACACATCGCAATCCCATCGGAATAATCCTCGAACATCCGTTACAATTTGTAAACCCTGATCCATTGCGATGGAAATTTGGCCAACAAATCCATCGTAATGATCATCGGAATAAGTGCAATCGCAAAAGGGTTTACCAGCCGAAAAACGTGGATCTATGAAACTTTGATATATTTGTCCTTTTCCCAATTAAATGATCTGATAAGTGTCCTTTTCCTTTTATCCACAAAATAATAAAAACATGGTATTTGGTATGAAAAATGACAAGGAACACTTAAAAAAATGATACTTAAGGACCAGTATTCAAGATAAAGTGATAACATATATATTAACTTGGATTTGATACACTGACCAAGTATGACAAATGTGATAGTAATAACGAGACATGATGAGAACACATATAAGACAGAGACAAACTAGTAATATGAACCATGAATCAAACACGCTGAAAAAAACACGAAACACCCCCGGTTAGCTCTGATACCAATTGTTAACTTGGATTCACTATGAACACGGGTTTATGATCCGGAGGCCGGGGAGGATTGAACAAGTGTTTAGCCATTGTTAGTGAGAGAAACAAGATAAACTAGAAAGGTGTGTGTTTATTCTAGTGAGAGAAAGAAAAGAAAGAAATGATAAGCCTCACCCCTCCATAGAAGTATGGAGGGGTATATATAGCACGGGACTTGAACTACTTACATGTGACATTAATAGTCCCTGCAATTCCCGGCTATGAAACTAATGTAATTCCGTTAGTCGCACACATTTTAAGGCTAACAATCTTCCCCCAATGTGGAGATATACGGAATTACTTACAATCTTCCTAACAAATGCAAATACAACAAGAATATGACAATATTAAGTTTGCTTCCAATGCTGAGGATGACGTCATTGTCTTCAAGTCTTCTAGAAAAACTTATACCCCAGTTTGAATCCTCTTTGTCTTTTCTTGTTGAGGAACCATTGTATCATGTATGAACTGGATTAACTTCCTCCAATTCATACCACATGTCTTGAAAAGCTTTCTTCATAGACTTGCTTTTGACGAAGCTTCTGAATCAACTTCGCCTCAAACCAATATCCCTGTCTTAAGTAGAATATGTAGCTTGAGCAATCTTCTTTTTTTGACATTTAAAGTGCACAGCGGAATTTTGTAGAAGAAGAAGCAAGCCACACCAAGTAACTGCTACCTTGACATTTTTGGTCTTCATGATTATGTGTTTGGGGGAACATGTACGAAATCAGCAACAAATCTTCTCACGCTTGTAGAATACTTCCCCCTGGAAGTTGAACTAAGTACCCCAAAATACACGTTCTTCCCCCATGATGGCGACGAACTCTCGGAAGCATCATCTGACGTGTACGGTCAAAATCGCGAGAAGTTCTTGTCAAAAGTATGATGGTGACGAACACTCAGAAGCATCATCTGACGTGTACGCTCAGAATCGTGAGATGTTCTTATCAAAGGTATGATGGTTTTTGAACAACACGAAATACAACTAACAGAGGTCTTATATCAATCAATTCTTTTTTTTTCCGAGTCACAATTGGATAGGAGGTCATTGATTGATGCATGTAGGGTTTTGATGGAGTCTTATCTGATTATTTTCTAGTCTTATGGATCCGACTCAGTTGAGTTAACCCGGTCAACTCGGTAATATGAAAAACCATGAATATGCTCAATAGAAATATGAAAACGAGTTTTGTCAAGCCTGGATATCTCAATAAAGTTCAAAGTACCAAGCCTGCTCTTTATGATATCGGTTGTTATGTTGATAATCTTGCTCTTATGCTTTCCCCTGACTGCGATGAAATCATTCGTCATCAAGAAGAAAGTCGACCGAACTTAAGTGATTTAATAAACCTTTTTGATTATGATCATTATATTAAGTTTGTTCCTTAAAAAGAACTTTCCAAAGAACAAAAGATGTATAATAGTGTTGCACCACCAAGTGATGAACCCCAAAAGAAAGTTTCTTTAAAAAGGAGTTTGAAAAAACAATCAATTTTGTTAGAAAAACAAATTTCGGATGAAAAACGTAAGTGCGATGAGAAAAGTAAAAGTGTTCAGCAATTTGAGTCTTATAAAACAAGGAGTTTTAAATTTGTACAAAGGTGTCATCGATTATGAAAAAGTTTCTAGAGATACCGTTTGGAATATTAAACCTAACCCACAAGTAGAAGTCGTCATTCAACAATGTATTGTTCCAACCATCGATGATCTTTCAAATAATGTGGAAATGTTTTATAAAGCTCTCACTGAGGAAATGACAACTGATTTAAGATATGTTAAATCTCTTGAAGATGAAGTTGATTTTCTTCATATTAAATTAAAGACACAAGAACACCAACTTTCTAACGAAATTGATCGACTTGTTAAGGAATATTTTTATGCTGACTATATGAATGCTATACTTGGTGTGTATACCGATCTTGATGAATATTGTCATGTAGCATGTCTAGTGTCAGAAACAGACGAGAAGTGTCGCAATCTTAAAGTAGAGCTTTCGAAATAAATTCAGTCATATAACAATCTTTCGAAAAGTTTTTCCCAACTTGAGAAACACTCCATTTCTCTTGAACTTGCTTTACAAAAAGGTGAAAAATCTCATAATCATAAAAAGTGTCAAAAAATGGCAGCTTCTTCGGTTCGACAATTAAATGAAAAAGGTTTCGAAATAAATGATTTGAAAGATCAAATACAAGAAAGGGACATAGCCATCAGTGAGCTACAAAAACTCATTGAGAAAATTAAAGGAAAGTCTGAATTGGGTAAACCATCTGCCGTTCGTCAACCGAATGCGGTTAAATGCCCTAAATCATCTATTTTGGGCAAATCCCCACATACTTTGCCTAAGCTAGGAACTGATAAGAGCACAAATATGATATCACCTGGAATGTATAAGATGAACACTAGGTCCACTCAAACTGGAACATCGCGATTACCTCAGAATACTAGGAAAACTAATCAACGTGTGTCTTCTTGTACAGGAGTAACTCCCACTACTAGCGTTAGCGGACCAAAGCTTAAGAGCACTAGAGTTAAAGATAGAGTCATGCCTAACAATAGTTAAGGGAAGAAGATGGAAGTAAAAGACCACCGTAGGAATTTTAAGTTTTCTAAGAATAAAATGTTTGTAACTGCATGTAATGACAGTTTGAATGTTAAGACTTCGAATGCTGAAATTATTTGTGTTAAATGTGGAAAATGTGTTCGTACTTTCAATCATGATGCTTGTGCTTTTAATCATAATGGCGTGAATGCTAGAACTAGGAAGCTTATTCTTGTGCCCACTAGTACTAGAAAACCCACAAGAACTTTGAACCAATCCACTGCTCAACCACTTAAGAAACTAAGTGCGTTAGAATCCACTACTTTGCGTAAACAAAACATGTTAAAGAAGCTTTATGAGAACATGAGTAGGACATGTAAACGGGGTTACTCAAGATTTACACCACCCGGATACAAATGGGTCCCTAAGACAACCACTATTCTAATTGGGTCTATGAATGTTAGATTGCCTTTAGAATCTGTATCTAGGCCTACTTTTATTTTGGAACCCACTTCTATCACGGGCTCCTATTTGTCAAACTCTACATTATCTTCTAATTCTTATGCAGCTCGTCGAGATCATTCTCTTCATAATGAACTCTGGGTGCACAAAGCACATGAAGGGCAATCTCAAGCTTCTAATTAACTCTGTGGAGAAGTTTCTGGGTACGGTATGGTTTGGAAATGATCAGTTTGCACCGATACTCGGATATGGAGATTTGGTTCAAGGAAATATCACTATAAAACGGGTTTATTACGTCGAGGGACTGAATCATAATTTATTCTCGGTTGGTCAATTTTGTGATGCGGATTTGGAAGTGGCCTTTCGGAAAACTACTTGCTATGTTAGAGACTACGACGGGAATGACCTTCTTACAGGCTCTCGTGGTTCTGATCTATACACAGTAACTCTTCAAGATACATCTTCATCAAATCCAATTTGCTTAATGGCCAAAGCTTCATCCTCTCAAGCATGGTTATGGCATCAACGATGATCACATCTCAACTTTGACACCATCAACTTGCTTTCAAAGAATGATATTGTGACCGGTCTTCCTAAGTTAAAATTCATCAAAGACCATCTTTGTTCTTCTTGTGAGTTGGGGAAAGCAAAACGGAAGTCTTCCAAAACAAAGACTACCCCAAGCTCAAAAGGACGATTGGAACTTCTACACATGGATTTATGTGGTTCCATGCGTGTAGAGAGTATTAACGGGAAAAAGTATATTCTCGTGATTGTTGATGATTACTCTAGATACACATGGACTTTCTTCTTAAGGTCCAAAGATGAAACACCAGAGGTTCTCAAAAACTTTCTCAAGATGATACAACGTAATCTTCAAGCTCAAGTCTTAACCGTAAGAACGGATAGGGGTACTGAATTTTTGAACAAGACTTTGCAATCTTAATTTCAAGAAGAAGGCATCGAACATCAAACGTCTATTGCTCGAACCCCTAAACAAAACAGCGTTGTCGAAAGACGGAACCACACTTTGGTTGAGGCAGCTCGAACAATGCTTTCTGCTTCAAAATTACCACTATTCTTCTGGGCTGAAGCAATTGCAACTGCCTGTTATACTCATAATCGTTCTCTCGTAATCCCTAGACATGAAACGACACCATATCACAACATCAATGGCAGCAAACCTACAGTTAAATTCTTTCACGTATTTGGTTCTTTATGCTACATTCTTAAAGACGGTGAGAATCTCGACAAGATGAAAGAAAACGGTGATACATGTATTTTTGTGGGGTATGCTACATTGTCGAAAGTATATCGAGTTTATAACAAGAGAACAAAGATTATTGTAGAAACAATTCATGTGAACTTTGACGAATTGCCACAAATGGTACTTGATCACAACAGCTCAAGTCCCGCACCTCAATGTCCAGGAATGGCACCTACACAAAACAGTGTACGTCCCGTGCAAGAATGTCAAGAAAGTACTCCTACACCAGACTCGACGGATATGACTCAAATGAATGAGTTGGTTGATTTATATGATCCAATTTTTGATGAATATTATTATGGAAACAATCAAGTTGTGTCAAAGCCTTCCGCTGTCAATACTGCTGATGCACCCGAACAAAGTCAACAAGACACAACTTCATCTACTTCAACAACCGTTGCTCAAGAGACAATTCCATTGGATATTTAACAAACTCAAGAAACTGTCATACAACCAACATCACCAATCGTCAATGCTGAAGGAGAAAACAACAATCAAGCAGTCGATGCACAATCTGACGAAGAAGAATTTATCAACCCGTTCGGTACACCGATACACGAAGTCGGAGAGTCTTCTACTCAACATGTTGATCCGTCCAACATGCATACATTCTATCAAAGATATCCATCCACTCACCATTGGACACGTGATCATCCATTGGAGCAAGTCCTTGGAAATCCTTCACAACCAGTTCGAACACACAGACAACTCGAAACCGATGGCGATGTGTGTATGTATGCACTCACCGTGAGTTCAACTATACCTACAAACATCAAGCAAGCCATGATTGATAATGCGTGTATTGAATCAATGCAAGATGAAATTCATCAGTTTGAACGCCTAAATGTTTGGGAACTTGTTGACAGACCCTATGGAATTTTGCTTTTAGATTTCAAATGGATCTGGAAAAACAAACTGGATGAAGATCAAACCATCATCAAAAACAAATCTCGTCTTGTGGTTAAGGGATATCGTCAACAAGAAGGGATAGATTTTGATGAATCATTTGCTCCAGTTGCTCGTTTGGAAGCTGTCAGGATATTCCTTGCTTATGTTGCACATAAAGGCTTCACGGTTTATCTGATGGATGTTAAAACTGCTTTTTTCAACGGTTATTTGAAGGAATAAGTATATGTGAATCAACCGGAAGGGTTCATTGATCCTCATCATTCTGTCAAAGTCTACCGTCTCAAGAAGGCAGTAATGGACTCAAACAAGCTCCAAGGGCGTGGTACGATGAATTATCAAACTTCTTGGTATCCAAAGGATTCTCCAAAGGTTCCATTGATCCTACTCTCTTTATTAATAAGTATGGGGATGACATATTGCTTGTGCAAGTTTATGTTGATGACATCATTTTTGGTTCTACAAACCCAAAACTTTCAAAACGTTTTGAAAAATTAAGGCATAACAAATTTGAAATGTCAATGATGGGGGAGCTAAATTCTTTTTAGGCCTCCAGATTCATCAATCCCCACGTGGTATCTTTATTAACCAAGCTAAGTATGCTCAAGATATACTTAAAAAGCATGGTACGCAATCATGTGCTCGCGTTGGTACACCATTGTCGACCAAATCCCTAGACGCTGACTTGTACTCATATCCCGTAGATCAAACGCGATATCGCAGTATGATCGGGTCTCTTATGTACCTTACAGCCAACAGGCCTGACATTCATCATGCCACATGCTATTGTGCACGATATCAAGCCAGACCTACTCAAAAGCACCTTAAAGAGGTTAAACGGATCTTTCGGTACCTTGAGAATACCATACACATGGGACTCTGGTATCCAAGGGAAACCGGTTTTCATCCAACATCTTTTTTCAGATTATGATCATGCAGGTTGCCTTGATAGTCGAAAAAGTACTTCTGGTAGCGTAAAATTTCTAGGGGAAGACAAGCGTGTGAGCTGGTCTTCAAAGAAGCAGGATTGCACTTTGCTCTCATCAGCTGAAGAAGAATATGTGGCTCTATCCGCGTGTTGTGCCATGTCCTCTGGATGAGAACTCAACTCACGGATTATGGCTTCCACTTTGATAAAATACCTATGGTTGTGACTCACAGTCGGCCACAGCCATCTCTTGCAATCCGGTTCAACACTCCCGTACCAAGCACATCGCAGTCAGATATCACTTCATCAAGGAACAAGTGGAACGTGGTATCGTGGAATTATACTTCGTCAAAACTGAGTACCAAATAGCAGACTTTTTTACTAAAGCCCCATCCCAAAATAGGTTTCAGTATCTCGTTGGACGTCTTGGTATGAAGTACATGACTCCAGAAGACTTGGAGGTTTTGGGAAATGAAGCTGCTTGATATTCTCTCATAATGACTTCTAAGCGCATCACATCTTAGGACTCGGATCTCAAATAAGGAAAGTTTATCAAGGAGGATAACTTATCCTTCTCAACGAGAAATTAATATTTCTCGGTCATGAGCTTCCTATAAAAACATTCAAAGTTTTTAAGTTCATGAAAAACGATTTCTAAGTAAAAGTCAGCTTAGAACTCGAACTTCAACTTAAGGAAAGTTTATCACGGATAATAACTTATCCTTAACAACGGAAATTTATTTTTCTCGGTCATGAGCTAGTCACAAAACAATCAAAGTTTTAAGCTCATGAAAAACAGACCCGCAAGGGAAGTGTACGTTTCAGTGCGCTTTCCGAAAGTAATAGAAGAGAAGTCTTCTATCATGACTATTTTAAAACCGTTGAACATAATTTTTCAAGAATTTCTCAAAAGGTTTTTCTAAATCTTTCAAAATTGTGTGTTCAACACTCCCTTCCTCATAATATGGTTTTTATATCTCAAAAATGTCATATGTTATTTTGATCAATTTTTGAGGGGGGCGTTTTAAAATCAAGCCTTTAATGTTGTTGGGTACATCTCAATGTTGTCATATTTTATGTATCCAACACATTCCGAAAATGATATAAAATTGTCAAATGTAATATATTATATCAGAAAAGGCATCTTATCTCCGTACCTCAACATATTTTGTGGTGTCGTTTTTCCAAAATTTTGTCAAAGTTTTGTCTCACGACACACATATATTGTTGAGGGGGAGCGACCCGACTACAAATGTTCCATGATTCATGCGTGCACACATTTTTCTCTCCCGTCGATTTTCAGAAAATTGTCACATTTTAATAAATTCGTATCTCTAATATTATGTTTTTATATTAGAGATAGGGGAGAAATGTGATTAAAATGTAATATATCACAACATGTGATCTTAAAGACTCAAGTGCAACTCTTTCCTTCACATGCTAAACTATTTCGAATATCGATGCATGTGTGTAGGGGGAGTATTTTGAAAATGTAAAACTTTCTAAGTGTTAAAAGTTTTGATTTTTATCAAGCACTTTGAATGGTTTTCAATGGTTTATGGTTACGATCTATACCCAAAACAACCTACTATCCAAGAAGGAACGATGGAGTCAAAAGGTGGTTTAGGATAGGAAACTAAGTCCTATGATCCAACCAGAACCGGAGGGATCTACCCAAGGACATTCCATAGCTAGAAATAGTTGTCCTTAGGAAAGATGGAGTAGAATGAAGCTGAATGCGGACCAATTACTTAAGTTAAAACTGGAAAAATCACAACAAGGTGCTAATGATGACGTGTTGGTAAGCATTGAAGGAGTTGAATATTCTATGCAACTTAGGCAGAAACCGGGTAAACACATCTTTTGAAGACAAGTGTCATGGACCCAGTGATGCGATGCACAACCCTTCCCCGACCATTCGAGTTTCTCTCAAAAGAAACTTGTCTCATTATCACGGAGATCAACACGTATCTATTGACTTTCTCACTCCGAGTTAGTTAATATTGAAAAGGTGGCAGACTGCTCCAGCCTCCGATTACCAAAAATGCCCTTATTGAGTCTAGAGCCAAAAGAGATCAATATATCATCTCATTATGACACAATCGATTCCTACGCATTATCCTTGTGATATTTCCAGAACATTTGAGTGATACGATTCACAATGAAGATGGAAATCCTGCTTGAGCCAGCATCAAACAAGCTCATGGTAGGTAACTTGTGCGATTCTTCACGAATCAAACTTGTGAGAACTGGAAAGCAACTAAGTTTGTATTCTTAAACGATTCAAACTTGATTCCAAGTTTCTTCGCAAAATCCATGTGATCTTGCCAGAACATTCAGAGTGACACTCTTTAGTGCTCACAGTGATGAATGGAAATCCTTTCACTGTCAACATAAAAAAACACTACGGTAGGTGACTCGCAAGATTCTCTATGAATCAAGCTTGTGACAAACTGGAAAACAACAATGGTGCGATTCTTATAGAATCAAACTTGTTCCAGGAATTATGAATTGACGACTCTAATCAGACGGATATTTTATCCTTATGATTCACTCTTTACATTCGCAGTCTGCTTTGAGACGGTCGAGTAAAGAGAACTGGCTACTACCACCGGGAAACCCTGTCAAGGAGGTTCTTAATCGAATCTATCCGATCACAGGTACGGTTTTTGATACCGTCTAACGGTCTTCACCGACCGGAGGTAAAACGCTACCGAGTTAGGATGAAATGTTCAAAGCTATTTTATCCGTGTCTATATATGTTGCTGCATATCAAGAAGGTGGCGTAGCTGTGTACTAACTGATGTCAATTCAAAAGTCACAAGAGCACAAGATGGCGATAATAAAGATACCTAAGAATATAAGAATGTAATAGGTCATCTTAGTCACAAGGAGCACAAGATGAAGATCTCAAGCACTCAAAGTCAAATGACAAAGGCTCAAGATAAAGATCACAAAAGCATGAAGGAACAAAACAGTTACAAACAAGATGAAGATCAAGACCAAGACACAAGACCAAAGAAGGAAGATCACCTCCACAAGAATGTATTCACTCAATCATCTTATGTATTTAAAGATGACCGATACATTGGGGGAGATTGTTAGCCCTATATTTTATATAGTCGAACAAGAATGTAATAGGTCATCTTAGTCGTTAATGATCTTGTATTGTAATAGGTTAGTCGGGTTAACCAGGCTTGGACTTTAAGCTAATATTGTATAAGTTACGGGCGTTAGCCCAAGCAAAGCCAAGCCTAGCCCATAAACAAGTCCACCAAAGCCCATGAGGCGTGGCATATAAATACCCTCTTCCATGTGTGGAAGAGGGTGTTGGTTACATTCACTTTCTCTCTAAGCAATGTTTAACCTTCTATAATTTCTCTACTTTCTCTCTCTAACTTCTTCTCTTTCTCTCTCTCTAAATATCATCTTTATTGTGTGTTATAGATTAAAGTGGGATTAACAAACTCTAAAGTTAAGATTTTCTCGGGCAAGCTTAAGTCCCGTTGGTCCAGACCATTCACCATTTCACAAGTATTCCCTTATGGCACCGTTGAGCTTGCTAAAAAAGACGGGCCTAACTTGGTGAATGGTCATCAAGTTAAACACTACTTTGGAGGGGACATAACTACAGAGGTTGTTCTGGATCTCCAAACATTCCCTAAGGACCAATGAATGCGGGGACCAAGTCGAGCTCATGACTCGGTTACCAAAAACGAGGTGCCTTGTGGAGGATTTCCATACATTCTATCTTCTTTCTATTTTCTAACACTAATAATGGCTTGATCTTTCAAGCTCGTGCTCGTGTTTTGTTGTGATGTGAATCTTAGGAATGACCCAAATCATTAAAGACTCTCGTGTTTGGTTTTTGCTCGGTCCACTCGAGCTTCCATACTTTGATTGTCATACGGGGAATTTGATATCCTTTGATTTTTATCGACTAACGTTTTATCCTAAAGCATAATTAATAAACGGCTTATAGATTTGCGTGCCCTTACCATGTTAGGACTATTGCATTCGACTCTTCGTGTTCTAGCACGGGGGTGTTATTCTTGTGCTAAGAAAAATTGAGGATAATGTTTGGTTTAGCATGGGGGGCCATTCGATATAATCGCTTGCACTTGCTTTTGTCGTGTTCTTACGTAATCGTTTTTATCAAAAAATTTAAAATTTTAATTTTTAAGTGCAATTTTGTGTTTAATAATAAAGAAATAAGTGTTTTTGACACAAATGTAGGCTTTCCGTTGGAGAAAATAAGAATAGTTTTTTACTTGACCGGTATTTTTTACCTTAGCTCATTCCTTAACATTCTTAAATCTAGTTTTGCTAGACTTTTATAAAGGGAACTTTAAAACGTGAAAGTCTTAACTCGAAAGGGCTTAAGAACAAGAACTTTTCGCAAGTTCCTATAATCGATTCTAGAAAGTCATTTATCAAGGGAACTTTAAAACGCGAATTCTAAACTTGAAAAAGTCTAAGAGGATGCAAGATCCTATAGATGACTTGAAAACCCAAAACTTCGATTTAATATAGTCTTAATTTAGTTAATTTCACGTTGCTAAATTTTGACTTGCAAGGCTAAGTATCCATTAGTCTCACACCTTTGAGATTTTATAATATGGAGAACAAGAGATGATAGAGTTGATCATAAGTTTTGAGGCTAAGTCTTCCTTATATAAGTCTTTGTGTGGCTCTTTCTCCTCTAATTTATTTTTCACGCTTGAATATTTAATTATTTAATAAATGAATTTTTTAGCGGTTTAGGTTCAATATCTTATTTCTTAATCGATTCTTTTATTTCCCTTGTAATTAAAGTAAGAACACATTGAGGGTGTCAGCGTCATGGACTTTTTGATCATGGGATTGCGGAATTTGGCCTACTATATGTATAATAAATAAAGAAGAATAAATAAAAACATGTTCTCTATGAGCCTTAGGATGTGAGACATGTAGTACTAGCCTTGTCATTAAAGCCTTAGGGTGTATGGCATGGTGAAGTGTTTAATAAAAATTGCTTCATCATTATTTCAAGGAGCCTTAGGGTGTGAAGTGATCATGAATGTCAAATCCCTTGTTTATGGTTCAAGGAGCCTTAGGATGTGGATCATAGATAAGGAGCACTTTTACATCTTAAAGAGTCTAAAGGTATACAATGTAAATGTTTCTAACTTTATTATAAAGTCAAAACGACTTTGGAGGAATAAATGTTGCTTAATTAGTCCTAATAAGCCAAATTTCGGATCCGAGAATTCATTCCTAAAATCGTGTTAAGTTATCCTTGACGTGGGCTTTCTTTAGTGACAACGATTTTTGAGGATGAGCTTAGGTTCTAAGTGTTGGGTTTACACCGTTTTTGCCTTCATTTTTGGACTGATAATTATTAAATAAGTCAAATGATCGTATGGGTGAATGACAATCGTTAAAATCTAGAGATACAACTAGGAATAAAGGAGATTGAGTTTTGCATAAATTACTTATATGAGTGGTCTTAACATTGGAACTTATGATTAACAATGATCTTGTTTTTAAGCTTGGTATGGAATGAGTGAAAAGTCGAGGACGGTGAATCTATTCGAGTTTTATGATCCTAAAAGTTATTTTTCAATAATGAAAGCAATACATTATGTCTTTGTAAAATAAAGTGTCAAAAGTTGAAAAAAATAAAGTTGTTACATGTCTTATTTTAACAATGCGTGAGGACACGGCAATTGCTTAGCAAGGGGGAGTTTGATATGAGTGGAAACACCCATATCATTTATTTTATAAAACGTGAAATGAAACAAGAAAAATGCTTTAAAATCTATTGTATATGCTTGTTTTGCTTGTTTCATGTCTGTAGGTACCAAGATCACAAAACCGACAAGAAAAACCGACACGAGATTGAAGAAATTATCAAAAGCCAAAAGACAAGATCGTTTACATGACGGATTTTCAGAGCTTTGTGGGGCCCACTTGAGCTTAATGGGCCTGAAAGCCCATTTATGGAGTTATTAATGTTGGAAATATGTTTTTACGTATTTAGAAAGGATCGGTCACTCCAATGATATTGGGCTCGTGATCCAATATAGCCCATATAGCCCACATGTAGGGTGGGCTATATAAACCCCCCTCCTAGCATGTTAGGAGGGGTTGAACACTTTCATTTATCATATTCCATCTTTCTTTCCATCTTTCTCCTTTCTCTCTCTTCTTTCTCTCTCTAAGTTCTCCATTCTCCATCCATATTAATAGATTATCTATAACATGCCTAATCCTTAGAATAACATTGATTCTACAATTGGTATCAAGAGCTATGGTTGAATTTCAAGATTGGCGTGTTATTATCTATTGATTTGATGGTCAAATTTTTTTTATAAAATTACAAACTTGGAACGTTTATAAATCTTTGATACTAATGTTTTTATCCTAAAAGTTCTTGACCAAAATTTTTGTCCAAAAACTCAGAATTTTCTTGTCTATTGTTTCATGTTTCTTTTGTCTTTTCTTTTGGTCTCGATTTTATTTTGTCTCGATCTTGTTTTTGTCTATTGGCTTAATCAATTTTTTTTATTTTTTTTTAATTCATCCTGTTATCAACTTTTGACTTCCCTTTTGTTTTGTCTCGATCTTATATTTCATCACCTTTTGGTCTTGGATCCATCATAATATTTTTCATCAACTTTATCAACTTTTTCTGTATCAACACTTTCTGGGTATAACTTTCTTGTTGTGATCCAAGAAATATTTTTGGCTACGATCTGATCCTTTGTGATCGCATAAACCACGGGGGTTTCTACTTGCGATCCAAGGTCACGATCACCTTTCTTCGATCCCCACTACGATCCCCACCACGATCGACGCTGCGATCACGAGTACGATCGAAGCTGCGATCGGAGTGCGATCGAAGCTGCGATCAGAATGCGATCGTGGTGCGATCGGGTGCGATCGGGGTGCGATCGGAGTACGATCCTAGTTACAACTGAGTGCGATCAACATTACAACTGGGTGCGATAGGGGTGCGATCGGACTCGATCTGACTTCAACAAATTAGACCAATTGTCTTCGACGTGACTCTAAAATCACTACTCCATCAGACCATCCACCCCAACAGACCCTCGTATAAAAACAGACCCTCACTCGACTAGTAACCCAAAATCACCAAACTCAAACCTTTTCGACACTTGACTCGACCCTGACCTCAAACTGGTTTCAAAACATCAACAGACTCAACACATACTCATCTTCAACCCATCCTTGACTCACTCAAATCTCTCGTACACAAATCCTCGTCTCATCAGACTCTCACCCACACCCCCACACAACACCCTCAACCTTTCATACTCCACCCACTCTCCAAGATCACACCAGACCAACATCTCTCGGTCCAACTCACCCTCGTCTCATCTAACATCGACCCACCTCGACTCAAACACTCTCAACCCAGACTCGACCACAACCATCGACACCTCACCCTCTATCAATCTGAACAAGACTCGAAACAAAATATAATTGATCTCAAATTATTTTCATTTTTTATATACAATCTTTTTAGATTTTATAAAAATGAAACTCACTCTTCCTTGATCTGTGAGAAGTTCAAAGTCTTCTTCATAAATTTTCAAAAATCAAATGAGATTTATAACATGTATGTTATAATCAGTATTTGTTTTTCGTTTAAGACACAAGACCTAATTAAAAACGACATGCAATCCATTTATTAACCGAACCTACCCGAGATCTATCGAAGATCTGGAAGCCTTTCCTTCTTGTTCTAAATAGATTAGAGCTTTGACTGAAAAAATCACAGTTGATGACTTGTTTCTGACTAGTTACGAGATGGAAACATTATGGTGTTCGCTTATCATCATATGAGTGTAGGATTTCGTACATCTATTTGTAGATGTTGAATGAGACGGTTGAGATTAACTGAGATTGCTTTGAGTTGAGATGGATAATTAGTATTATAGATCAAAGTTGAGATTTGTTTTTGGATGGTGGATGATATGATTTGTGTAAAGTGAAGATGGTAAGAGAAGATTGTTTTTGAAAGGACGGAGGTTACTATGTGTGTGAGAAAGATAAGGGTTAGGGGTCAATTTAGTTTTATTTAATCCCAAGTGGGATACACGTGTATCACAAAGATGGAGCTTCCAGTGAAATGGTTTGATGAGCTGCGAGTTTAGGGATTTAGTTGGGACACGTTTTTTTGTTATTTATTTTAAGAAAACTTTTATTTTTCATTTATCAGATTTTTTTTTAATTTTAATTTGTATTTTAGTTTCGTTTGTTTTTTTTTTAGTTAAGTTAATTTTTTTAAGTTAAGTTAATTTTTTTCTAATTTTATAGTTAGCTTTTTAGTTAAGTTAATTTTGTATTTTTGTTAATCGATATATTTGGATTTGGTACATCGTGTTGAGGCGGGTATTTCGAAAGAACCAAAGTGGTAAAATATTTGACGGGTTAAAAGTTTTTGTGGCCGGATTTGAAGACAAAAGTGACGAGTCAAAGTGACGGGCTTTATTTTTAGTGGCTACGAATTTTTGATCGGGTCTATTTTATCATCGTTTAGCCGACAAAAATTGCCGAGAAACAGTTATATCACCAAACGAGGATTTTTTAACAGTTTTTTTACGGATTTTTTGTTGGTTTTGTCATATCCCGTGAATTTCCATTGTAAGATACCGAACACAACTACAATCACGATCATTTTTCATCATAATTCAATGGAGTCTTTGAATTCGAAATTTCAAGAGGGAGACTTGCATCACATGCAAGATACAGCTAGAGAAAGTGCTATAATTTCATGTCGACTACTTCAGTCACATCTTCTGACCATTGCATGGGTTCAAGGAGGAAGCGAATTTGTGACACTCTTTGGTGAAAATCATCATACATTCATCGATTCACTATTCCTCAACGTGAACCACCTAGCTGAGCAACTTCACAAAGAAGACTTTAATCACTCTGCATCAAAAACTGCATATCAGGCTCTTGTGACACAACTCACGCCTTTCCTCCAATTCAATATCATCAAGTCTGACAATTCAGGGATATGCCGGTCATTTTTCAATACACACAGAACGAAGTTAAAGATTTCCGTGATAAACTGTTGAAATTTATGACATAGGTTTCATCTTCGATTTATGAAAGATCCTGACTTCAGCAAGCGTATGATAATGGAGTGCAAGAATCTATGATGCAGATGCAAGAGGAGAATGGTCATACGGTTGACAACTTGGAGCCTAATGATGGCAAGAGCACGGAATCAGGAGGACAACATGATACCAGTGGCAACTCAGGCAATGTTCACGAGATCTCTTTTGATGACACCTTACCCGTTAATGACGAAGAGCCTGCGAACATGGTAAAATGTAATGCTGATGAAATACCGCATATTGAGCATTCTGAACCTAACTATGACAAACATGGGATGGAAAAGAGTGATAGAAATACCACTTCTGATTCATCCGATGTGAGTCATAATGGAGGAGAAAGTGTTCAAAATGCTAAACATCATGATAATTGTCTTATAACTACTTCTTTGACTGTTTCTGATTCCAAGATTAGAGAGCTCGAAACGATTGTAGCTCAACAATCAAAAGATCTTGAGGATGCCAAAATTGAATTTTCAAAGAAAACGGAGAAATTTGAAACATATTTTGAAAAACTTGAAAAGTCAAACGTTGTTCTTGAACGAAAATTAGATCAAACAGTTCTAGATTCTAAAGCTGAAAAGGATAATCTTTTGAAACAAATTAAGTTGCTTGAATCTAAGTTGGCATCCCAAGATGAATTGCTCAAAGAGAATGAGACTTTAAAGGCTCAAGTTCAAGAAAAGGTTTTTGCAATAGCGGCTCTGAAAAATGAGTTAAGGAAAACCAAAGGAACTAGTGTGGACACTAAGCATGAAAAACCATCAATCTTGGGGAAACCGCCTACAAATCAGTTCATTCAACAACCGACTGCATTTAGATCTAAGCGATCACAATCCTCGAGACCGCGGTTTGTCTCCCAAGTTGATATGGCTCATCTTTCTAGAACAGTCACTCCACTTTCTAGGCCCAATGTGACTAAAACAGCTTTTGCAAGACCTAATCACATGATTGCCTCTAGTTTCCCTAGACATAGTCCAAAGAACACGTCTCGAACTAGTTCAAATGACGTTCGCCATACATTTGAAATAAGGGAAGCTAAGCAAAAGACACAAGTAAGAGACAGGAATTTCAAACCTAGTCAGATGCCTTCTAGTTTACCCAACACTGCTAACCGTAGCATGTCACATCCTAGGAGCATCAATCAATCATCTAGGAATTCTAGATCTTACTCGGACATTAAATATGCTACTTGTAAAACATGTAGAAAATGTGTCTTTACGGCAAATCATGATTCTTGTATCAAGAAACTACTTAATAAGGTGAACTCCCGTGCTAGACTTAAATCCCAGTGGGTTGCCAAAATCAAACCCATTGGTAAAATGTGGCGCCCCACTGGTAGAACTTTCACCCTTGTAGAAAACGAGTGCCTTTTAACTAGGATAGACTCCGATTCTATTAAGACTACTAGGGAGGAAATTGAAAAGGAGGATGCATCACCTAAGCCTGAACTTAAGGTTTTCTATAAAAGGAAACGTTTACCAGCTAAGACAAGTGAATCATCTCCTCAGAACACCTCTAGCACAAGAAAAGAAAACTGTGAACCCCCACTTGCTTCTACGATAGATATCGTTAACCCATATCAAAGCATGCAAATTCCAAATGAGAATGCAGGTACCAAAGAGGATGTTCCAAAAGAACGAAGCGGTCCAATCATTATATACCATTCAATAAAGGACACACTCAGAGTTTGGTTAATGAAGAAGCTGATATCTAAGAAACAAGTGTCTCGGGGGATTTGTAGTTAAGCTTACAGTGTAAAGGACTTATAGTCACATCACAGACTATAACTCGATCTTCAAAGAAAGGAAAGTTTATCACCGATGATAAACTTATCCTAACAACGAGAAATTAAGTTTCTCGGGCATGAGCTTATATTAAAAACATTCGAAGTTTTTTAAGCTCATGCACAATGGCTCCTCGCTAAATGACAGACGATGACCCGCACTTCAGAGACAGGGAAGTTTATCTACGCAACGATAACTTACCCTCTTAACGAGAATTTAAGTTTTCTTGGACACGAGCTTATCCTAAAATCATTCAAAGGTTTTAAGCTTGTGTATATGGTTCATCATTAAATATCATACGATGACCCGATTTTCTAATAAAGGAAAGTTTATCGCCGATGATAAAATTATCCTCAAAAACGAGAAATTAAATTTTCTCGGACACGAGCTTACTTTAAAACTATTCAATGGTTTTAAGCTCGTGTAAAAATGGTTCATTGTTAAATGTCAGACAATGACCCGTTCTTCAAATAAAGGAAATTTTATCGCCGATGATAAACTTATCCTTACAACGAGAAATTAATTTTTCTCGGGCATGAGCTAATATTAAAAACATTCGAAGTTTTTTTAGCTCATGCACAATGACTTACAGTTAAATATCAGACTGTAACTCGGACTTTAATTTTTGGAAAGCTTATCTTTAATGATAACTTATCCTCGTAACGGGAAATTAATTTTTCTCGGTCATGAGCTTGTAGTAAAACATTCCAGGTTTTAAGCTCATCAAGGAAAGTGTATCTTTTAAGTAAGAGAACTTTTCCTCCTAACGAGAAATTCACCTTTCTCGGTCATGAGCTTTACGTTAAAACATTCAAAAGTTCTTCAAGCTCATGAAAACGACTTCTAAGTAAATGTCAACTTAGGACTCGTTCTTCAGTTAAAAGGAAAGTTTATCGCCGATGATAAACTTATCCTTAACAACGGGAAGTTTACAACTTCTCGGACTTGAGCTCGTTTTGCAAGATATTCAACATCTTAAGCTCAAGTAATTGGTTTTCAAAACTTTGAACACAATTTTTAGAGAATTTCTCAAAAGGTTTTTCTAAATCTTTCAAAATTGTGTGTTCAAAAATGTTTTGATAAAAAGAGCATGTCTTTTGGAATCGATAATATTTACGATACTAGAAATGTCATTCAATAATGACACGGGGTTGTAAATAAAGTTCGAGCAGAAGTTCAAATGTTTTAAAACATGCTCAAAATGGTTTACTATTATTTCAGATAGTAACCCGCTTTTCATACTCTAGTCAAGCATTTCACCGGAAAGCTTTGACTCAACAACGGGAATTAATTTTCTCGGGCATGGTTTACTTTATAACCATGTAAGGGATTGTGTTCACAATCTCACACGAATATATGTACGATTCAGTGCATTTATTTGTTAAAACAAGAGAAGTCTTGTTTTTTATGAAGTTATCATCTCCACCAACCGTAGCAATTTACAATTGATATCTACATACTCGACGATGCGACTACTCAAACGGTGACTACAACTCTTTCAATAGAACACGGGTCAAAAATTGAGGGGGAGCAATTATCCAGCATTCAGAATCTTTGACGCCGAAAGTGCCAAGTTCACATGTTGGTGTCAAGACAACGATATCAATCGTACACATGGAGTCAAGAGATAACTTCAGAGGTGATGAGGCGACCAACATTCGTGAACAAGAACCATGTGCTTCTTTCATATGAAGTTCTCTATCATTCAGGTCCAACATCATAAATCGCTAATCTTGTGAATACATTATCATATATGATCTTTGCATGTGATAAGTACCTTACACTTGTGTTTAAAAGGTACTTCATTCACGGTTTAAGTACACCCTCATTAATTTGAGGGGGAGCTTGTGTAATTCATGAAGATAATTGGATTTGCATATTTCTTCCCAAATTTTCTTAAAAAAAACTATTAAATCAATTGATATTAAAAACATCGATTGGGTTAATATTTTTAATATGGGGGAGAAATTGTGATTTAATATGGGAAATGATTAATCACAAATGGTTTGACTAAACGTGCTAGCTCATCCCGACATGTGCGAAATGTTTTCGGATATCGTGGCATATGTTAAGGGGGACCAAAATGGATTTGCACTTCAAAATGGATTTCATGGTGACATATACTTACCCAAAACATCTCTATTCACGACGGTGAAGATTGTGGTGACATAAGGATGGTAGGATAGGTTAAAGTCCAATGATTCCTCTAGAACCGAAGAAATCTTCCCAAAGACATTCCACAGCTAGAAATAGTAGTCCTTAGGAAAGATGGAGAAAGTTTGTGAACGTAGCTGAATGCCGACCAAGTACTTAAGTTAGCACTGGAATAATCACAACAAGGTGCTAGTGATGACGTATTGGTAAGCATTGAAGGGGTTGAAGAATGAAAAAGAATTATAAAGATAAAGGGTGTAAAGAAAGAAGCCCTCCTTACAACTTAGGCAGAAACCGGGTCAATACATATGCTATTAAGATCATTGTTTAATGATTCTTGATATTGAAGACATACATCATGGACCCAGTGATGCAAAGCACAACCCATCCCAGCTAACTCATATATCTCTTAAAAGATATTTGTTTTAATCACACGGAGACAACACGTTATCTATTGATTTATTCACTCCGAATAAATTGGTATTGAAATGGTGGCACTCCTCTCCAGCCTCCGATCACTAAAAATCCAAAATGCACGATCAAGTCTAGAGCCATTTGAGATCATCAAATATCTCATTAGGACACACTTTCATATTTCCTTGCTTCTTCACACACTGTGAAAAGTAAGAAAGATCTTAAGAGTCCTACGCAAAATCTTCATGATCTTGCATGAACATCCGAGTAATACGAAAGTATTTACAATGAAGATGGAAATCCTTCTTGAGCGAACATCAAAAAGCTCATGGTAGGTGACTTGTACGATTCTTTATGAATCAAACTTGTGATAACTGGAAAGCAACAGTGGTTTAATTCTTAAATGAATTTAAACACGTTCCAGGCCTCTACGCAATATCTTAGTGATCTTGCCAGAACACTCAGAGTGATACCTTAGTGTTCACAGTGATGAGTGGAAATCCTTCTAGTGTTAACCTCAAACAGCACTTGGTAGGTAACTTGCAAGATTCTATACGAATCAAGCTCGTGACAACTGGAAAGCAACGATGGTGCGGTTCTTAATTGAATTTCACTTGTTCCAGGAACATGAATTGACGGCTTCAAATCATGCGGATATTATTATCCAAATGATTCACTCTTTATGTTCGCAGTCAGCTTTGGACGGTCGAATAAAGAGAACGGGTGTACCCGCGAAATCTTGTCTAGGAGGTTCTTAATTGAAATTACCTGTCACAAGTACGATATTTTATATCGTCCAACGGTCTTCACCGACCGGAGGTAAAATGCTATCGAATTAAAAATGAAATGTTCAAGGCCATTTCATCCGTGTATATGTTTTGTTGCTAACTGTCTTATGCAGCATAACAAGAAAGTGGCATTGCGGTGTACAATCCAGAAGAAGTTGTCACCACATGCTTATACTGTATGCACTTAATACTTCAACAAATTCAAGAAAGTCTAAAAGTCAAGTCTTCCGCTGTATCAAACTCTGAAGCTTTCAAGAATTTATAAAAGTATATGTATGTGGAACATCAAGTCACGAGGAGGCAAATATCACAAGTGATGAATGCAATAGGTAAAAGCAAGGACACATGCTCAAGACCAAAGTCAAAGATCTCATCAGCATATTCACAAGAACAAGATCGAATACTCAAGCATAGTATGCTAGGTTTAAGATTTTGTAAAATGGCGTGACCTCCCTTTGGGGGAGATTGTTGGAAATACGTTTTTCCAAGGAAAGTCTCGGTCACATCATTATTAGCATAGATCACGAGCTATAGACTAGTTAGGACATTGTAACTTGGAGTGACCTCCCTTTGGGGGAGATTGTTGGAAATACGTTTTTACGTATTTAGAAACGGTCACTCCAATGATATTGGGCTCGTGATCCAATATAGCCCATATAGCCCACATGTAGGGTGGGCTATATAAACCCCCCTCCTAGCATGTTAGGAGGGGTTGAACACTTTCATTTATCATATTCCATCTTTCTTTCCATCTTTCTCCTTTCTCTCTCTTCTTTCTCTCTCTAAGTTCTCCATTCTCCATCCATATTAATAGATTATCTATAACATGCCTAATCCTTAGAAAACATTGATTCTACAATTAAGTTTATTGTGGTTAAATAATATATTACAAGTCCAAATCATATCCAGCCTAAGACAAAGGAATCGGGTCAAGCCCATCAAGAGAAGGAGTTACGGTTTTTATATAACTTTGGTCAACAAGTTTCGGTCAAAGAAACAAAGAAAGGAAAGAAAAAAAAGAGAGAATAAAGAAAATGGGGAAAGCTCTTCCTAATTTCCAGTATATGAACCATGAACCCTAGATCTTCAATCAGGCCAATTAAAGGTTCAAGACCAGCGATTGAAAGCCACGGAGAGTAATTCAAGATAAAGAAGAGGGATGAGCACGTATATCACACGCGAGATGCTTAGTTCGAGGAGCCACGTAGATGGGCAAATCGTCACCAAATGGATGTGATTGGCTAATCATGTGTCATACCCTGACACCTTAGCCTCAAACTAACACAAATCATGCCACGTTGGTGATCTGTGTGATGGGGAATGAATAGGAATTGTTGGATCATAACTAACAGGAAAGAGGAGTGTGAGATGCTCATTCAAAGGCTCAAAATCGTTCATCCACCTCACCCCAAGCCTCATCTTCAAGTATAAATACCTCCTCATTTCCTTGTAACTTTTCATCCCTTTCTAGAGTAAAGTTATAATGTTAGTTTGTAGTTAGAATTTATTTTTAATCAATGTAATAAATTTTGAGTTAATAAAATTTCAATTTTTGTTCTAAATCTGTTTTTTTTTAATTTCTGTTATTATTGTTTAAATGATTTGAAGATTTCTGGCTATTGAACTCTGTAATAATATGCTTTAATCAGTTAAGCTTTTTCGTAGCTTAAGTGGTTAAGCTACCTAGTTAAGGGAAACAACTTATCTAATTGATGAGTTGAGAAAAAAGCAGGTTAAAGATTTCGATTATTGTCGAAAGCTATATGATGTTGAATAAGGCGAGGGTTTAGTGCCGAGGGCCGACGTTAGTATTAGATTAGGTTGATAAGATATAAGGCATGTAGTCTGATAACAAACATTACTTAATGAATCTATCAGCAAATCCGAACGCTTCTACTAAACTATTTTGTAACTAAATTTGCTATTGCTGACTGATTAATGCTAAACTGAGCTACAAACGAAAGATATCCTCTAGCTTATACCAATAACTTGATTACCAAAAGCTAAAAGCTCATAACAATCTGCAGCTACTCCATCTGACTTTCTACAACTACTGAAATCGCTGATCGAAAATGTTCCAGACCTTGAATATTGAACTGAACTTAAACTACTTATTAAATGTGCCTTGAGTAAAAGAAAATTTATATTTCAAGTGACTCATAAGATCTGCTTGAACTTTTTATTAGATGAACAGTAACATTTGAATAATAAGCAGTACACTAATCAAATCACTTTAAAGAGAAATTCATTCAAGAAACTCCAATGAACAGTAATATCTCAAGAACAAAGAACAACTTTAACTGAATATCAACTATTAATTTTATAACAAGACCTAACCAAATCGAAACTCTCCACTGATTAAACCTTGTGAACAGTTACCATCACGTGAACAATGGACTTTAACAAACCTTGTGAATTTGAACTTTAAAACAGTAGAAAAGAAGATAAAGAAAGAGATTAAGAAAACTAAAACTTCAATCTTCCATTAATGGTTGCAAGAGAATTCGGTTACAACTGAAAACTAAAAGTTTTTAACAGGAAAGTAAACAAGTTTAACTAACTAACTACTCCTAACTAACTATGTGTAAATCTCCACCTATGTTAACCACTGAAAATGAAGGTCTTTATCTCGTATTTATAGAGGTCTTCGAGAGATGTTGATGTAGCTTCGACGTGTTCAACCCAATTAAATCGTGCCACGTGGAAAATATGATGATCTTGATCTGTTCTTCATTCTTCATCCAATTTGGGCATTTCTTCGTCTTCCACTTTTGATTTAATTAAATCATATCTTCTTGAAGAGGAGATGATTAGGAGTATTTTTCCTTGTTTGATCTTTGCCTGAAACCTCCTTATTCTTTTGATATATTGATTTGCAGGTTTTGGTTGAAAGAGATGAAGTTGACTGTTTCTTTCTCTCTCTATCCGGTGAAAGAGATGAAACGTGTGTTTTGTGTGTGTTGTTTGACCGTGACTTGGTCAATTGACCAAGTATAAGTTAAGTAAAAGTTAACTTTCCTTTTCTTTTCTTTTTAATCCTTTAATTTCAATCTTTTATCAAATGTGATAAAACCTTTTAAGTAATTTGTTTTCATCCTTTGTTTTTGTGAAATTTTCAACTCAAGCCCTTCTTCTTTATAATTTGGCATGATTGGTCCTTGCAAGCTCTTTCGTCTTCTTCTTCGTCTTTTTGTCAAATAAATCCTTGAAAACGCGTGTTTGCTCAAACATGTATCTTGTTTACCTGAAAACACAAAAACACAAATACCCACGTAATTCTGATATTTTTCAGTTAAATATAATATATTTGGTTGTGTTTTAAGTGGTTTTTGGATCATAATTGATGCGTGTTTTCACACTTATCATAGTCCGTGGCTCGTCAGCTACGGGCGCAAAGACAAAGCTCTATAGAGCAATTTTTGATTTCCTGGAAATCAAGGTACCACTATTTTACCATTTGATTCTCTTGGTAGTTTAAAGTAATTTTATAGTTAGATGATGTCTGAATGTTTCATGGGTTTAAATTTACACGGTATGCTATTTTAAGGATCTGTTATTATGTTTGAGATTGTTTTATTGTAGTCTAAATGATATTGCATAAGCTAGTTAGTCTGATTGTTTTGATCTTGAATTAAGCTGTCAATGAAACTGAGTTTGAAGTTGCTCTAATTGTTATTTGTTAAACTATTTGTGTACATGGATTGCTATGCATCTTCGCTGTAGCCCTTGAACTATCGTGGTTTACTGTGTTACAGTGTATTTAACAAGTTTAAAGTACTTTTAAATTTATGTTGAATCATGATATAGATCTGTGATGTCTGCTATGAGCTCTTTGATGTTTGTTGATAGATGTTTTTGTATTCATATAATTGCTAAAATCTATGCTGTTTGAGCAATAATTGTTAATAGCTCGTTAACGTTTAGTGGAATCTTCATTGTGACATGCTTTGTTATGCTTTGTTATGTTTGTTATGCTGTAAGGGTGTTATTGCTGCTGATATAAGTGCTATGTGATTTCTGTATGTCTCCTTGCTGATGCGAATGTTGTTCATCATAAGTAGTTATCGTATAACTTCATGCTGCTGCGTTCCTTTGTCGTATATGTCCATACTGTTTGCATCAAATAATAATTGTCGTCATAGTCGTTTAGACTGATTTTAGCTGCTTTTGCTCTCATTTAGATTTTTATGCTCTATACATTTTTGGTTGAATCCTTTGTTTACTTTGTTATACTGAGTGATTTTGCTGCCATAGTACGATACTGTCCAAAATAAGTGTTGTCGGATATTATTAATTTCTGTCTATCGTTGTTGTCAAATAAGTTTGGCTGTTAGCATAAGGTGCTACCATTTGTTTGCTTTTAGTTTAGCTGTCGTGCAATTATTGTTGACCAACTGCTGATACTGTGATTGTACGTCATTGCTGCAACAGTTTTAACTCTACTTAAGTGTTCGATTGCTTGATTTGCCTCTGTTTAGTGTTGTTGCTATATTGTTGCTGAACTATCCCTTTAAGATGATCTGCTGCTGATATGCATTTCTTGCAAAACTTGTTTAATTTTGTGGCTGTCATATTTGGTTATCCTAGCTGCTATTGCATTTGTTCGAGTTTGCTGCAGCTTTTGTGATTTTGCTGTAATAATTTGCTATATCTGTTGTTTCTGCTTAAAATATAGCTGTCATTAGTCTCAGTTTAGGTAATTGAGTACATTATCATATGGTTCTGTGATTCTGTCTGTTCTGTAAGTGGCATTTGGGAGTAAGTCCTGCGTATAAGGGTTTAGGTTTGTGGTTGCTGAATTGGGAATATATGGAGTTCCTGTACTTTTTATGATCTGAATATAGTTGCTGAATCTCGTAATTGCTGCTGAGTTTTAATCGCTTTCTGCCGCATTCTGTGGTCATAGTGTCCTTAGCTGCTGTCTTGTTAATAGTCACTGCCATATATCTGTGTTTGGTTATTAGTTGTAGTTGCTTTTTCAGAGTCAAATATACTCTTGCGTATTGCAGTAATTATAGACGTTGTTCACAGAGGGTGCATCTGGTTTAATTAATATCAACAATAAGTGCACTTTGTGTTTCAATTAATTTTATCATTAAAGTGGGCTCAATTCCAACGTAATTTCTATGTTTTATCATTAAAGTTCATTAAAGCTTTTAGTGAATTTAAAAATAGTTTATTGATAGTATCCTTATAAATGTTTTACTTGGTTTAATTTTGGAACGCATAAGATATTTTACAAAATGGTTGTTTAGTTTTACTTTATTGCGTTTTTTTAGTAGATAAATTCATTTCTATGTTAATTTTGTTTCAAATTTGCATGATACGCGTAGTTTGCACTTTTAGATTTCATTTTTTTATTTTCAATCGTAAACGAATTATAGTTTTAATATAGATTAACGGTTCATGCACTTTAATTAAAACGTAAGATTTTTAGTTAATAAACCGAAACCATTCAAATCGATTGTCCATACCAAAACAAAAAGTCTCAAATTCACAATTTATTCGTGTACAACGAAGCGGGATCACTCTCGTGTTTAATAAATTCGTCTTTAGTGAGTTTTAGATTATTACTTTTTTCTAAAGGTAATTTCTACTACTTGCTCTATAACGTATTATATTAAAATACACCGACACTTTTCCCACACATCAGACACGGTCGAAAGTAATGAAGTGAATGCTAATCATGACATATTTGACAATATGAACATCGATTTAGAACAACGCGTCGCTAAATTACTTCTACAAATGAGCAATTAAAGGCTCAGATTCAGGAAAAGGTCTTTGCACTTGTAACTATGAAAAGAACTAAGGAAGTTAAAAGAAAATAGTGTGGATACTAAGTTTGCAAAACATTTAGTGTCGGGAAACCTCCTTCTCAACCATTCAGACACCGCTCCGTTTCTAGAAAACCGAATGAGTTTAAATCTAAATGACTCGAAACGTCGAACCCGAGGTGTGCATCCTAAGTTGACGTGAGTTGGCGAGCCAGTTGGGCTGCTAACCCTTGTACTTCTGGTTACATCCGTTACCGAAGTTCTATTGTTATTTCTGGAATAGTTGTTGTCATGGTAGTGGTCACTATCGCCTTGTCTGTCAGTTCCATGACAGTCATTATCATGACCATGATTCATGTAACTATTCTGGTGGGTGGCCGGCTGGTACCGGTTCCCACTCTTATGCCTGAAAGAACAGCTAAGTGACGTGTGACTTTTAACCGAGAAGGTAAAGACATGGAATGGGATGGTAACGTCTGGTGGGTGAAGTATATTTCTTGTATGGTCGTTTCGATCTAATGTCTTCGTCTTCATCTTGTAGGATATCCAAATATGTGAGCAGCATCAGCATCTTGTAAAGTCTCCAAATTATGAGCAACATCAACATCTTGTAAAATCTCCAAATTATGAGCCGCATCAGCATCTTGTAGAATATCGGCAAGTGGAATACACCTGAGATGATTGAGAATCGACTAGCGAATACTCATGGAGTATTGTAAGTGAAATTCACTTCGATTATGGTACGTGTAATACACATGGGGTACGGTACATGGAGTACACATGGATTACAGTACATGGAGTACACATGGAGTTCACCTGGAGTATAGTGCATGGAGTACACGTGGAATACAGTACATAGAGTATACGTGGAATGCACATGAGATGATAGGTTAGGGTGTCAACCATCTGACATGCTTTTAAAGGAAATAATTGATTAAACGGTTAAAAAACCGAATTGAAGCGAGCAACATGATAGCCTAGCAATTCCAGCGTAGACATAATTCTGTTTGCATAGAGAACACAAAATTACGATTAAACAAAATTCAACAACAATCAGCATGAAAGCATGATTAATGAAAACCAACCATGACTATCATGAAAGCAGGATTAAATGAAATCCATCAATGTCTAGCATGAAGGCATAATCAACATGATGAAAACATAATCAACATAAAGAGGCATGAAACATAATCAGCATGAAAACGTAATCAACATGAGAGTGTGAAAACATAGTAGTCAAAAGAACATAAAAGCATAATAAACAGATATTTAACATAGACTGGTGCGGACGGTGATGAGACTGCTTTTATACATGGTCTCATCGTCCAAATCGGTCTTAAAATCAATTAAATATCATAAAATATGCCAAATATATGCTCGTGTTTGTTACTTGTGTATTTTTAGGTACGGATATTGAGGAAATGGCAAAAGATCACAAGAATCATTCAAAAACGAACACGGGAAACGAAGCCGCACAATGAACCGGGCCCAAGTTTGGAAAATTGCAAAATGACCCTTGAAGAATTGAAGATTGTCAAGTTTGGTCCCTCATCTTTGAAGAACTTGTCACAATTGACCCTCCAAATGTCATTTGTACAAGTATGGTCCTTATTGTTTGAAGATTGTGCAAGATCAGTCCCTGAAATTTGAAGAATATACAAAAGAAACCTTTGGATAAAGTTTTAGAAGTTTTTGTGCCACTTTTGACAACTTGCCCAAAGTTGTCAAGTGTAATTTGGGCGCTGATGGGATTTATTACAAAGTGGAAGGAATGAGAAAGCTTGGGGGTCAAAACTGCCAAACATCCAAACCTCCCCACCCAACCAGGCTATGACACGTCATTAAACCCACCCAAATACCCATACCCTACCCATTATCCACCCAAACCCACAACCCGGCTTTAATTTATTAATTCCAGTCAAAGGTCAAACTTACTTAATCCCATTTTTCCCACCATAACACGATTTTATAATCCCTTTTAACCCAAAACAGATTAAAAACCCCTTTTAATCCCCTTAAACCCTAATCCCCACCCAGACTAATTAAACCCTAAATCAAAGGGTTTTTAGCTTAAACACTCCAGATCACTAATTACTCTTGTTGTCACCAAAACCCACCTCCTAAACACACCACCAACACACCCATGTGAGCAGTAGGGACCTCCCCTGCTGCGTCACTTTCACCCAAAACCCAATACCCCGACAAAATCAACGATTGTAACCAACTCCTTGCTCCCAAAGCTTTATTGGACGTCTATGATCAAGTATATCCAACTGGCACATCACTCTCATTCACATGGGACGTTTTTGACCCAAAAATCAGTCAAATCTTCAAGGGCATTTCAGGAATTCAAGCAACTAGGGTTTTGCTTTAGTTTTTTATTCTAGATAGTTCTTTTAGGTCTATAAAAGGAGGATGAGACTTGTTCATTTCCCTTTGTTCCAGTTTTCTAGCTAAAACCCTTGTAATTCCTTTTTTAAAATTAATGAAGTTTGGTGTTTGTTAAATGCAAGTGTAATTCCTTTTATTAAGTTTAAAAAGTTGTGTGTTGTGTTAAGTGCTAGAATTCTGAGTTCCATTTCAATTGTTCAACACTTTGAGTGTTTAATATTTCAAAAAGGTTTTTTAAGATAAATTTTTCAAGTTTCAGAAAATTCAAGAATTGTGAAGTGAAAGTGGATCAATTTTTGGATTTTGTGACTTGTTTTGAGAAGAGTTAAAGGTTTGAAGGATTTTTGAAAAGGTTTAAGAGGTTTTCAGAAAATCAGAAAAGTGGTATTTTCTTTGTGTTTGATTTTGTCTTAGCAGGTTTGAAGATTGTTGTTGATTATTGTTTCTGCATACACCCGAGTGTATAGGGAGGTGGATTAACATCCACAAAGGACTTGGATGTAAGTCCTTGAGGTAAAATTTCTTGTTTCCTTTTTCAGTTTTTTTAAGCAATTGTATGCTTTGGTGATTTTGCATGAAAAAGTGTTAGATGTTGTTTAGACTGTTGGATATTGCTCAAATGATGGTTGTGTGCATGTTAGATGTTAAATGAATCAGTTTGGTAGTGTTTAGAATAGCTTTGGTTTGTTAAAAGTTGAAAACAAAATTTTAAAGGGGTGTTTGGATACGTTTTTTTATTGAAAATTGGTGACAGGTTTGAGATTAAAAATGTGTTATAGCTACTTATAAGGATTGAGATAGGTTGTGCTAAGTCAAGTGTAGTATTATATCAGGTTTGGTAGAGTTTTGAAACAGGTTTGTATGAAAAAAGAGTGAAAAAGGAAAGCTAAGAATTATATGCAACTTTTCTGCTTGATTTTGTGAAATCTGTGCCATCACAATCTTATAATCTGTTAAGTGTTAGGTTTATTGAGTTTGTTTGTTTGTTTGTATGCTAATGGTGAGTTGGTGAACAAAATTTGGGAGGTTGAAAATCATTTGAGTGCAAGTAACCTGCTATAATCACCCACAGACCTAGTCTTAGATCTCAGAAACTTGAAAATGCTATGGTATGCTTAGATTGAGTGATTTTGTGCTTAATTGTTGTTGTTCTCTGCTTGTTGTGACTCCCTACACTCAGAAGGAGTGTACGGGTGCCTTTGTTCCAAAAATACCACCAAAACAAGCCTCAAATCCAAGTCCTCTTGGATTTCATCACAAGTGAAGAAGCATTCACTTGTTCATCAGAAACAAGTGCTGACCTGGGCACATTTTGCCTTCAATTTAGCTTAAATCTTGGTCACTTTGGTATTGTGTTTGTGTTTATTGAGCCTAGCAAGGGTTACTGTTTAAGTGCTAAAAGAAAAATAAAAAAAGAAAAGTTTTATAAAAACTACACCCGCACTGGACTCGAACCCCCGACCTGCAACTCAGGAGTAAGGGGTTCTACCAGTGATCTAGATGCGTTTTTATGTTAACCTTCCATTTCATTAAGTACTTAAGCACGTTTTGTTTTGGCTTATTTAAATAAGCCGTAGCCTTTTGGCTTATTTCTGGCTTATTTATTAAGCATCTTTGGCTTATTTGATTTTTCCTAGGATATTTATAGGCTATAGGATTTTTCTGGGTCAAAGTTTTATTTTTCCCATTATTTAATTATTAATTAGGATTATTTTTAGTTTTAAATTTAGAAAGTAATTAAAAAATAGCAAACAGTAATAAAAAAATACAAAAAAATAGTTTTTAAGTTTTAATTAAGTATTTTGAGGTTTACATTTAGTTAAGTTTTCAAAAACTTTAATTTTTAATTTTATTTGATTTTAGGTTTTTAGACAACTTTAAAAATTAATATAAAATTAATTAAGAGGTTTTAGAAACTTTAATTTGCATTTTCTTCTTAGTTAGAATATTTAGGATTTTTGAGAATTTTTTAGAATTTATTTTTGAACTTTTTATTTTTTGGAATATTTTATTATTATTTTATTCATAAAAATTCAAAGTTTTATTTTTAACTTTTTTTCATTTTTCCTAGATTCTAGACATTAAAATAGGAACTTTTTCACTTTCCAATTAATTTTTAGGCTTTTCAATTAATTTTTAGAATTAATTTAAGATTTAATAGATTTTAATAGTTTTTAGGAGTTTAAAAATAGTTTAATTTGGTTTTAAAATTTCTAAAAATAGTTTTTAGCTTAATTAGGTCATTTTTAAGGTTTACAAACTATTAAATCTTGTTTAGGGCTTTTTAATATTTAAAAGTGATTTTTAGGGCTTTAATTAGCATTAAAAAGTCATTATTAAATTAATTAAAAGGTTTTGGCAAGTTTTGATTTTTTGTAAACTCTTAGAATTTCATTTGGGATTTTTAGTAATTTTTAGGAATTTTTAGGTTAAAATTTTAAATTTTGTACTTTTTACGACTTTACGTTTACATCTTTTTCGTCGTAGTTTAATACGTTTTCGTCTTCGTCATTTTCTCTTCTTTTCTTCTTGTTAATAATCAAAAACATAAATCAATCATTCATTACACAACGCACTAGCCTCCTCGAGAGAACGATTCCCGTTAAGGGTCATAAGTGTTTACGTTTTCCTAAACGTACGCTTAACGCTTACCACTATTTTGTCATCCTTTTCCTAAAGGGTACAAAAACACTACATCAGACGGCTATGGTTCAATCCACAAAATTCGAAGAGAAGACATGTGACAAAGTATGGATGATTATGGTTCAATCCATGCTTGTCAAATTCAAAAAAAAAACATCATGGATAGAAATTAACAACATGAGACTAAATATGGATGGCTGTGGTCCAATCCATACTAGTCAAAACTTCAACGAAAACGTCATGAGTAAGGATCCCAATACTCAAACAAATAATTATCTTACATGTAATGTAACAAACGTCGTTTTAGGAACAGCCTGGTAACTACTCACTAGTCACAGGTCAAGTTTTCGATCCTACAGGTCGAAACCTTGGGCTCTGATACCATAATTGTAAAACCTCACTTTGATAAGTGGACAGTTACATGATAATTATGGCGTGTCATCAAAGCATGCAAGGTAATATATATTATAAACATAAATGACCATAAAGGAAAAACCGGAATCAAACATCGGATCCCAAACATAAACTCAAAACATGCATAATGTAAATGAAGTGCAAAAGGAAAGAAGTATAAGGTAGCTCCCATCCTATGCACGTCCTCCCCATGCTCAAGTCTGTCCTTGGGTACCTACCGTTTGGGTCATGGAAAGAAAATATACGGCTGAGCAATACGCTCAGTGAACGGATATAATGACATGATAAGAATGACTGAAACATAATTAAAGATTTGAAATGTAGCAGAATATGTGTAAGTCCTGGAAAATCTAGAAGTTGTTTAAAAACTGATTAATACTAAAAAGTCTGATTTTTATGTTTATACTGAAAAGTCTGATGTTTATACTGAAAAGTCTTATGATCATGCATGCAAAATAATTTAAATGCCAAAGAGCTCATATAGGTCATGATATATATCAACATGCATGAATACATAGAGGGGTGACCTCGTCATGCAATTAGAGTTTATATTACTCTGGGTGGAGGGATCAGCTCCATGTGATGGATGTAGAGCACACACCATATTCACATTGTAAACCTACAAAACATGTACTAGGATGCACCCATTCGCCCCACATGATAATAATAATAATGGCTAATAACTGAAAGGGACGTCGCGAGAAATCACTCTCGTCGCGGAAGAGTCATAACACCAGTGCCTAAAGTGTTATGGTTATGGTACCTCCATAACTAGGTGACATGGTCATGCATGTATATAGCTCAGGCATTTTAAAATGATTACATAGTAATTACTGAAAATTTTTATGACATGTAAACTACTGGGAAAACAGATGGCAGCAAACGGGGAATCCTAATAATAGAAACAGAAATGTCCTTACTGAAGGACGGAATATCCGTACCTTATGTCCAGTAATAAATGAAAGATGTAAAGATGGAAAGTCCTACTCCGACTTCACGAGTGCTACATAATAAAGGACGTGAATGGGTTGTATGTTCAATGTATACATTACTGATTATTAATTTACTTTACTTGTTCCTGACTTATTTTACTTGTTCTTGTCTTGTTTTACATGTTCTTGACTCGTTTTACTGTTTCATGTTTTATCGTGTATTTCTTAGTGCTTCATGTGTTCTTGATTAACGTATTTCATGTTTTATGTGTTATAATACTTGATGTTTCATAATAAGTAACTTTCTTAAAATAGCAGGTTTCTATATATAGTAACTTTCAAAAAATAGAAGGTTTCCATATATAGCAACTTTCCAAAAATAGTAAGTTTACAAAAATAGTAAGTTTCCATAATTAGTAATTTTCCAAAAATAGACAGTTTCCATAAATAGTATGTTTCCATAAATAACATGTTTGCATAATTAGTATGTTTCCATAAATAGTAATAAGCTTGTTTAATAAGCATATGATATAAGTTAAGTCTTAATAAGCATATTTTATAAGTCATGATTTATTAGATGTCATAATATAGTAAAGTTTATTAGTAATTAAATACTTTAGTCTTAACATAATAATTATTAATTAATAATATAATACATGGTTTATAGGTGATTATTAATTAATAATATAACATGATTATATTAATTAAACTTTACCATAACTGATAATTGTATAATTAAATTAAAGTATAGTATTAATTTAATTAAACAATGATTAAAATATAATTAAATAATTAAGCTAAGTTCTTAATTTAAATTAATTAAATGTGTCATGTAATTTATCATGAATAATTATATAAATAATTATTATAAGTGTATGGTTAGTTAATTAAATGTATCATGTAATTTCATGAAAAATTAACTCTAACACCCTCAAATTTACCACACAGCGGAGTACCACATTGGGTGCTAGTCAAAGTATCATTACACAAGCCATATCGAACGACTCAAAAGAGACGTTCCACAATTAAAAATTTAAACAAAGTTAAATTACAACAACATGTCTAATTGTTTCCAACCCCAAAAATAATAATAGAGTAGCATTTAGGTCCTCATGAATCTCAACCGCATAAAACCAACCATTTTGTTTTAACAAGACATAATGAAACATATATTGTTTTTAAGAAAAGGGAGGAAGACAACATTAGACTGCCAAAAAGCCACAACAACATCCATAGCATGATCCGCCACATCAGCCTCGATTACCTGAAACACATGCTTAAAATTGTCAACAAATAATGTTGAGCGAAATCTATAGGTTTATAAATCACAGTTTGAACATAAGTATAAAAATCATTCACGATTCTTCAATAGAATGGTGATCAATACAAACTATTATTCTGGCATTACTCGTTATAGCATAAGCTATTTAATTATGTTTAAGCTCATGACACCGACCCCAAAAACCAATTGCCCGCGCTAAATGCCAGCATGATCTAAGTAAAGTCATTGCCCCTCTTAGGTATTCGTTGCAAATTATACCTTTTTCTTAACACAAGTTATCCATACACAGAGGGTACTCCACGTACTAGCTCTCGTCTAGGATAGGGTCGTCAACCCAATAGTACTATCAATTGTTCAAGCGGCTATTTCCAATCCACACAAGGATTAAACAATAGTTAACGGTTCATGAATTTAGGGCCTTTTAGCAACTAGCTACTTAACATAATTCAAGGCATCATTCGGGTCTAATAATCATTCACGACTCATGTTCCTTTTTATTTAAATAGCATGTATCCCCCTCGCGGGTAAAAATCATTTAAAAATAGTAGAAAGCGAGACTATAGACTCACCTTAAGGAGTACTGGTAGTAGTAGTAATGAAGAAGTAGTCGAAGACAATCACCGACGATGAGGATGCCCCAGGAATTCAAAGACAACACCTAACAAACAAAACGCGCAATGAATCAACACATTCAAGTACCATCAAGTACTGAATATAAACAATTAAAGTCACTAAAAACTTATATAAACTCATGCCAAAAAATCAAGCAAGTGATATTTACTAGACACGTTCATTTTTATATGTTATAAAGACTATTGCTCCAAACACAATTCTGCCGGTACATACCTAATGTACGGACTGAATTCCCATACTTAAACACCACGTAATTTTACGAATATCGCTGTAGACCTCACTTACATCATATAGAAAGCTCATAAAAAAATTTATAAAAGGATTTTACTTTTAAGTCTCGCTGCCCAACACATTTCCAACCTTGAAAATCCGGACAGATTTGTACCCTTACGTTGTAAAACCATTTTGACTTACTTAACCAATACCATTTGCAAATCCGACACTAAGTTTAAAAATAGACTCATAATTCCAGGTTTAGAGCTAAAGAACATCCCTTAATCATTTTTAAAACTCTACTTATAGTCCCCGAGATTTGACCTAATATCGAACACAATTTCAGATTGCGTCGATACTCGCCTCCCGGTACACGAATATTCAAACCTATGTAACTTTTGACTAGTTTGGAGTTAAAAGCTATATCTTATACTAAAACGAAGATAGAAAGAAGCTCTACAACTATATCCGATAATGATAATCTGGACTTAGACTTAAGACCACGAAATTTAACCCTAAACAATCTGGTCTAATTTACCTCTTTCAAAACCATAAGAAATCTACTTTTCAATCAATCCCGCCAACTTCTAATCCTATAATAACACTATACTAACATCCTAATTTAATCTTATCATCCTATATCACTTGTATGAATAATCTTCATCAGAAATCCATTTCATAAATCTTACTTGCAACATGATTAACCAATTTTAAAATGATGTTAACATCATCCCAAATACATACCCATTAACAAAATAAATCAAAAATTAAAATCAACCAAACACCCCCTTGGTCGTGGGTTTTGATGAACCAAAACAAGAAAAAAATTAATTCCAAACTTAATTAATTAACACCCCATATTTATAAACACTAGATTTAAACATGCATATAAGAAAATCAATTAAAAACCCACTTGTTCATAAGATTTAATTTTTGGAAAAATCAATTGTTTGCATGTTTGATTTTAATAGATGAAAACACTTACAATGATGTTATAAGAGGTGGTCTTTGATTAGTTTTTCCAAAAACCCAACAAAATGGTGGTGGTGCTATGGTGGTGGTGATGGCCGACGGTCAAAGAGAGAGGGAGAGGGAGAGTGAATTTTTTTAAGTGTTTAATGAAGTGTGTGTTTACTTACTTCCTTTTTGTAAAATGGGAGGGGCTAAACTTGACAAGTTAGCTATCTTTTGGCCCTATTTTCAAACAACTATTTAAAGAGCGAGAATATTGCCTACTAGTCGGTTTTGAATTTTTGCGAGAGTCAGGGTTCCTCCCGGCTCCCTCAAAATACTTTTAAATGGTTCAAACGCACACAAAATTAAGTGAAATGGTTTCGACTCGACTTAACACGTAAATAAAATAAAAGCTTCGAAAAATTCAAAATATCGATCAACCGATAATAAAAGATAAATTTTGGGCATCCGTCGGTATCGTAGTCGTTATCGGTTCTTCTTAAATCATCAAACGTTAAAATTATGACCTCCAACATTGGTTTTAACTTAAACCGTCAAACATATTACCAACAAAATTTCTTAAAAATTTCAAAAATATACGTATATTAGGGTTAAATAATGACCTCAGGTTCTGGGTATTACATCCTCCCCTCCTTAAGAGAGCGACGTCTGGCGCTCGCCTCTTCTTATACTCACATTTTATACCTCTAGAAAAAATGAGGATACTTTTCCTTAAAGAAATCCTCACGTTCCCACGTGAATTCCGGTCCACGTCTAGAATTCCATCGTACCTTCACAATGGGAATTATACTATGCTTCAATCTCTTAACTTCTCGGTCCATGATCTCCACTGGTTCCTCCACAAAATGCAATTTTCGTCAAGCTGAATCTCATCCAAAGGAATTACCAAATCCCTATCTGCCAAACACTTCTTCAGATTCACATGTGAAACGTGTTATGAATAGCACTAAGATCATTCGGCAAATCCAACTTGTAGGTAACAGGTCCAATTCGTTTATTGATCTTGAATGGTCCAATATACCTTGGACTCAACTTTCCTCTCTTCCCAAAATGATTTACACCTTTTCATGGCGATACCTTAAGCATAACCATATGCCCAACCTCAAATTCAAACGGTTTCCTCCTATTATCGGCGTAACTCTTTTGTCGGCTTCTCGCAGCAAGCAATCGGTTCTTGATTTGCACAATCTTCTCAGTAGTCTCCATAATCATCTCAGGTCCAGTCAACTGACTTTCCCCTACTTCACTCCAACACACTGGAGACCTACATTTCCGTCCATACACTTCAAATGGTGCTTGATGACGTATAGTCCCCAGCCGGGTCATGAACCCGGCCCACGGGTACTACCCGCATCCGGCCCATTACTAGTGGGTTGGATTGATATCATTTAAGCTGATGGGATTTAATGAACAGTAATCACATACATGTGTGTGGCCCACAGCCCGGCATGGCCGGTACAGGGTTAGACAAAATCATAATCTTATTATGATTAGGCTTTACCCAAAAGTAGAGGATATACACTCACCATATTTAGAAGATAACAATCAAGATAATTATGGTACTTATCCTTTGCTTGGGGCCGGAGCATTAGTGACAGCCCATTAGGGTTTCACTGCCTATATAAGGAACCCCCAAGGGTTCCACAAAGGTATCACATTCTACACACTCTCAACTCTCATCCGATTCTTAAACCCTAACCGATTACTTACTCTCACGCTGGAGTCTAATCGTGGGATACATTCCCACGATAAGCCTAACGCGTGTTGTTTTAGTGTGCAGGATCCCAACCAAATATTTCACTTGGCGCAGGAGCCGGAACCCATCCAACCCGGATTAAGCCTAATTCGGGTCTAGCAAGGATCATCCAACTTTTGTATCAACAAGTTGGCGTCGTACGTGGGACCTATACACTAAGCTAGAGCAAACCTCATCTCGATCTCTCTCTCAATGATGAAAGGACATCCACAAGGAAACCCTAGGAACACGAATCTTGCGAATCGGAAGTCCACAGGGGACGGGATACTCATCCCCACTCAGTCCCCCGGCAACCAAACAGGTGGACCGAATGACCGGAGCATTTTTTAGTCCATGGGTGGAGTAGGCACGTCTGCTATCACCCCACCACCAACCTCGACCTTGGACAAACCTGATCCAGGGAGTGTGCCTAAGCCCCCTAACAAGGAGGCGCAAGCCATCGATTGAGGAAGAAGTGGAAGTCGAACCACTTAGTGAGGAAGACCTCGCTCGAGTTCTCACGCAGAACTTCGAGAGGATCGTCCCAGAAATCGCGTCCAGGTTAAACCAAGGTAGGAACCTCCAATCTAGGCTCAACTTTGGCAGGGCCGCATCTGGCACCTCTCCTCAGACTCAAAGGAAGAGGAGGGCACAGCCCCAGGAACGAAACCTATTTGAGGAAACCCCTCAACCTCGGAATGTGTTCGAGCGCATAGGGGATCGTGTTATGCAGGAAATACCACAATTTCGTGAAGAAGGAGATAGATCCGATGACTCAGCCGAACGACCGGGCCTGGAATTAACCAGGAACAATCGCCGCACAAGTGTGTGGGATAGGATGAATTCCGGGAAAAAGGCTCCTAGCTCTTCTCATAGAGAGGATCCTTTACCAAAAGGAGGGGCACCGCCCCCTTCCCCCGGTCCATCAGGAGAGGATTCGGATGACCATCCACCCAAGCGTCGCCGACCTAGGCGTACTCCTCCACCACCGCCAGATGATGAAGGGTACTACGATGGCCCCTATTATCGTGAGGCGGAAGAGGAAGATCTCTCCCGCCCATGGTGTGATCCTAATCTCACCCGTCCATGGTGTGATCGCAGGGAAGACCCTTTTACTCTCCGCATATGGAATTACTCCGAGGATAAAAAGCGTCGCATGTCGGCGTGCGTCAAGACTTATGATGGGTTTGGTGATCCGGATGATCACCTAAAGATCTTTGATACGCAGGCGAAAATCGAACGATGGCCCATGCCTATATGGTGCCAGATGTTCATTTCAACCTTGATCGACAATGCTCGTGATTGGTTTTAGGGACTTCCTCCCCGAAGCATTGATAGCTTCACTGAACTGCGTACTGCGTTCAAAAACAATTATACTCAGCGAAAGAAGTATAATAGGGACCCGGTCTCATTGGTAACCATCAAGCAACGACCTGGGGAATCTATGGAGGCCTTCACCGAACGCTTCAATGACGAGTTCACGCGCACAACGACAATGCCGGAACTTCTAAAAATTTCCGATTATATGCATGCCATAACAGACAGGGAATTAATTAGACGTCTCAATGACAAGCGACCGGAGAGATATGACGACCTCATGGAAAGGGTCAGGAACTTTATAGAAGGAGAAACCGCGGTAGCCGCGGCCTATCCTACAAAGGGAAACAGCTATCGATCAAACAACCAGTCCAGAAGACAGTCGGGTGATCGAAACAACCAAAGCAGTGGAAGGGGCTTCGACTACAAAAGCCAAAACAAAGGAGGGCGGCCGAAGGACAAGTTCACCCCCTTAAAGATGTCCTACCGGGAGATCTTGTTGACAGAAGGGGCGAACTTCCCGAGACCTCCTCCGATGACGAGTCCGGTGGACCGTCGTCAAGGAAATCGCTTTTGCGAATTCTACAACGACAAAGGTCACGACACGGAGGAGTGCATCCAGATCAAGAAGCACATTGAGTTACTGATCAAGTCAGGCAAACTCAAGCATCTGGTCAAGGATTGGAAGGACGGGAAGGATAGAAAGAAGAACGACAAGAAGGATCCCCAAAAAGACAAACCTTCGACTATATACATGATCCAATCCAGGCAGTGCCGCACAAGGCAGAAAAATAGTCAAAAATTTTCACGCGGCAGAGAAATCTCATTCCCTCCCATAACGGAAAGTGACGTAGCCGATGCACCTCTCACGATTGAGGTAAGCATTGGAACACACAATGTCCGCCGTATGTATGTGGATGGAGGGTCATCGGCATAAGTACTATACAAACACTGTTTCGTACAGCTACGACCAGAAATAAGAAGCCAATTAGTACCGGCCACGTCGCCGCTCATCGGCTTTAGTGGAGACTCCATCTGGACAATAGGATAGCTGCGTCTGCTCGTAACCATTGGGAATGAAGAGCATTCCACCACGGCGTGGATGAACTTTATTGTGATACGCTCACACTCTCCATACAATGGGATCATAGGCAGACCAGGTATCCTGGCCATACGAGCAGTACCCTCCACAACTCACAGAATGATCAAATTCCCAGTGGAAGGAGGAATTGTCACCATCTATAACTCAATCATACCATCATCCGAATGTCATACCATGACAACACCAGTCCTACCTGTTCCCGCCAAGGATGGATCACCACCTCCCAACTGGAAGGTGGCAATCCATCCCGATTATCGGGAACAAGAGGTATTAATACTCGACTTTTACACCAAGTATAAAATATTGAAGTCCCAAGTCTTTTCGAATTGATTACCGGTCTAAAGTGCGACTCAATCGTCTTTTGGTGAATGAGAGAATGGTTTGGTTTGTTTATCTAATTTTAACTAAAAGCAAATAAGTAAGTGTCGTTGAGTAAAGTTAAAGTGTTTAAGAATTAAACTAAAAGCTATGTAGAAAAACTTTAAGTAAAAACTTTAAAACTTAGAAATATGTTCCATCGCAATATAACAATTCATTTCTGTCGGAATGCACCAAATCATACCCATCGGAATATAACTAAAAATAAGCCATCGGAATAATCAATGCAAAGGTCTATCGAAATATCAATCTTAGTACCCATCGGAATGCAAGTATAAATACCCATCGGAATGCAAAAACCACAAGTCTGTCGCAATGATGCTCGTCGGAATGTTCTTAGATCGCAAAGTTTCCAGATCGAAATGTTGAAAACACCTCAGTCGCAATGCGGTTCAGATCGGAATGTAATTTGGGCAGCGTTTCGTTTTAATCAAGAGCCTTAAGACCCGTCGGAATATGCGATCGCAATGAGCGATCGCAATCCAGATCGGAATAAGGGGGAAGTAACCAACCGATCGCAAAGTAGAACCCTATTGGGTTATTGCGATCAAAACAATGACACTCATCGGAATGTGCGAAAACCCCAAGATTGCGATGGAAGCTAACTTAATCCGAAATTGGTGGCAAATTTTAAAACTCAATAAGCTGCTACAATAAGCTATTCTACCCGAGCCTAAAACAATTCAAAAATCTTAAACTTGCGACTTTTCAAAACGGAAATCAAACACTTTATGAAAGAAACTTTTGTGATGACTAAATCCTTTGTGATATCCGAAAATCAATAAGCTAAAACTCGAATAAGCTAATAAGCATTAAAAGCTTACAACTTATACGTTTAGAAGCATATGTAGGAACAAAGGGAATGAATCTTCTAACCATACAATCTCAACTTCAATCACGGAACATGGAAGATTCGGATCAAAGAAAAGATTTCGAATCAAAAACCAAGTAAACCAAGAAATGTAGAAGAAGATTAAAAACTCAAAAGTTAACTTGAATTAGATAGATGATATCCAAATACAAGAATGATGATGAAAGCTTAAAAGAAAGGAAGGAATGAAAAACTTAGTGAGAGAAAGTTTAGAACTTTCTCTCTCTAAAACTAGAAAGAAAAGTGCAAAATGAAAAACTAAAAATTAAAGACTAACTCCCTCATAATGTGTATTAGGAGGGTATTTATAGGAAAAGTGGAAGGAGTGCATGTGTTGCATCTTCTTTCTTTCTTTCTTCACGTCTTCTCGACTCGATTTTAATTCTTTGTCTTTTCTCGATGTCGTCTCGGGATTTGAACTTGTCTTTTAATTTTCTTCTTCTATTAGACTTAAGTTCTTCGACTTCATTAAACTTCCGTCTTTAGACTTTTTCTTCGATAAATCTTCAGAATAGGTCTTGGACTTCCTTTCTTTTTGCACTCTTGATCTTTTGACTTCGTCTTTTCCCGTTTTCTTTGATAAAAGCCCGTGAAAACCCGTGTTTTCTTCCTTTTTCATATTTTGGTCCTAAAACACAATAAAAATACAAACCACGCATAATTCCGACTTTTACGACATAAATCACACGTTTTGGTCTTGTTATTATTAGAAATAAGTGGTAAAAGGATAAGTGTTTTCACACTTATTAAATCCCCTACACTTGACCATTGCAATGCCCTCATGCAATGCATTAATTTAAAGTACGGTTTACATTTTCCATCATAAATAACCCACCTTGGCCTTTATTACATACTAAACATAAAAAGATAGAAACAAGTAAAGAAATCAAAAACTTACATTGGGTTTTGGCAGCCATGAACGTTTATCATCCTCAAGTTTCACGTTCCCCATACCAAGCTTAGAAACGAGATCATTGTTATTATAAGTTAGCAAACTATCACGAACTCATGTGGGCCAATTATTCACTTAGACTCCCTTATTCCTAGGTGTATCTTTTATATTTTATTTTTGTCTTGAATGATCACGAGGATGCATTGTTTGACTTATTTCGATAGTTATTTAGGCCGAAAATAAAGTGAACGATTTAATCAATAGTTAGCTAAAGGACCAAATCTTTTAAAACTGCTTCTCGGGACCTCATAAAGTTCATATCTTGGCATAACTTACTTTACAATTTGAGACCTTTCTCGGACCGATTTTTGGCAGCGACTTCATACTTCGAATCTTTGAGAGACGTTCTTAAAATTATGGTCTTCTCTTCATACTAGGAATTTCTTCACTTGAAGTTTTGAGAGATTCTTCATCTTTGGACCACGACTTCTTCATTTTTCTCCAATCTTTATTTTGGACTTCGATATACAACGATCCGCCTCCTTTTAGGACTTGGATCTATTTATCCACATACCTTGTTAGGGTCTTTTTGGATAGACTTCTCCATGATCTTTAGGTGAATATTTGCTTTTCGTCGTGTGTCTCGATCCTTCATATTGATTTTCGATAAATGATTCTTCACATCACTTTTGGATCTTTAGCAACAAAATGTAGCCCTCATGCCTTGTTAGGGCCTTTTCGGACTCGCAAATCTTCGCATCCCGCTTCAATAGGTTATGCCTTGGCTATGAACTCTAATCCGTACCGAGCAACTTTTAAACGATCTGGGGCTAGAAGCTAAGTAACCTTTTAAATCGTACAACCTTATTTATTGCAGATAAATTTATTAAGAAGCGAAGGGAGAATAGGCTTATAATTAACTCACATAAATTCACGAAAGAATACCGAACTTATAATTGACTCTATCATCTCTCGTTCTCCACATTTTAAAATCTCAAGGAATGAGACTCGTGGATGCTTAGCCTATTAAATCAAAGTTTTGGGTTTTCGAGTCGCCTATAAGATCTTGCAAATTCTTAGACTTTTTCAAGTTTTAGAAATCGCATTTTAAAGTTCCCTTGATAAACAACTCTCTAGGATCAATTATAGGAACTTGCGAAAAGTTCTTGTTCTTAACCCGTGAGAGTTAAGACTTTCGCATTTTATAGCTCCCTATATAAAAGCCTAGCAAAACTTGACTTAAACACGTTAAGGATACTAGCTAGAGTAAACTTAGATAAGTAAACTCGGGTTGGGTCAAAATGTTCACGACTAAGAAAAATCTAAAACCACTTTATTGAAGAATTATTCTAGCAATGGAAAGAAAATAATCATAACAAAGGCAAATACAACTATACAACTAGGCCAAAATAGATTAAAAATTTTGAAATGTCGAAAAATCAAATTTTCCGGTTAAAATGAGGGCAAATTCATGGAAAAGACCACTTACTTCGATAGAAGTCCCCCCTACACTTGAGATAAACATTGTCCTCAATGTTTAAGCATGTGGTAGTAAACTCCCCTACACTTATGACATTGTGCACTTTGTTTAAATCTTGCTAAGGAAAGGACAACTAAAGTGAATTCAATGTGAACATATATAAAATATGAAATATTGAATCACAAGAGTTTAGGATAGAACCGGGAAGATGGGAACACGGTATCACGGTTCGGCAAAAGTCATCAAGGTGGATCTTTGAAGCTTTAATCCCTGCACAGCACAAGAAACAAGACAACAAACACATACGGGGCTCCCCCTACACTTATTATGAAAGCAGTAAAGGATAGATCACGGGTTGCCTCCCGAGAAGTGCTTGTTTTTGTTCACCGAGTCACGAGCCTGACTCGACCCAATTTAGTTCATGGGGAACGTGGTGAGGGATGGGATCATCTCATGAGAGATGTCCTCACCAAAGTACAGCTTCAAACGCTGGCCATTCACCTTGAAATTGGGCCCATTTGGCTGAGAAAGCTCAATGGTCCCATATGGAAAGACTTTGGCGACGGTGAATGGACTAGACCAGCGGCTCTTCAACTTGCCAGAGAAGATCTTCAACCAAGAGTTAAAAAGTAAGACTTGATCACCAACGTGGAACTCTCGGTTCTTGATTTTTGCGTCATGAATGATCTTCGTCTTCTCCTTGTAGATCAGTAAGTTCTCGTAAGCTTCATTCCTCAGTTCGTTGAGCTCGTTGAGTTGAATCTTGCGATGATCACCGGCTTTGTTGATGTCGAAGTTAGCCCACTTCAAGGCCCAGTGCGCCTTATGTTCCAGCTCGAGGGGAAGGTGGCATGCTTTTCCGTACACAAGACGATAAGGTGTACAACCGATCGGGGTCTTATAAGCAGTACGGAAAGCCCACAGAGCATCATCTAACTTATCGGCCCACGCAGCGCGATGCTCTCCCACAGTACGCTCCAAAATTCGCTTCAATCCACGGTTGGATATCTCGGCTTGCCCATTGGTTTGGGGATGATAGGCGGTGGAAAGACGGTGATTGACACCATACTTAGCCACGACTCTTGCAAATTGATCGTTGCAAAAATGAGTCCCGCGGTCACTGATAATAGCCCGAGGAACGCCGAATCGAGCGAAAAGCTGCTTTAAAAAGTTCACAACCACCCTTGCATCGTTCGTAGGGAGAGCCTTGGCTTCAACCCATTTAGAAACGTAGTCAACTGCGACAAGGATGTACTTGTTCCCTTTGGAGGATGGAAATGGCCCCATAAAGTTGATGCCCCATACGTCAAAGATTTCACATTCCTGTATGAAATTTTGAGGCATCTCATCCTTATGTGTGATCTTGCCTTGGCGTTGGCAAGCATCACAATGCTTAACCATTTCGTGAGCGTCACGATAAATGGTGGGCCAATAGAATCCAGAATCAAACACTTTCTTAGCGGTGTGGTTGGGACTAAAGTGACCACCGGTGGGTCCTTTGTGGCAAGCCTGGAGAATGTCAAAAGCGGCCGGTCCATCAACACATCGACGAATGATCAAATCAGCACATTGTTTGAATAGATAAGGGTCATCCCAAAAGTAAGTCTTAACATCATTCAAGAACTTCTTCTTTTGTTGGGATGTTAACCCTTTGCTGAGAATACCACCCGCTAAGTAGTTTGCAATGTCCGCAAACCACAGGGTGTCATCAAGATTGAGATTTATAGACATTAAGGTCTCAAGGGGGAAAGAGTCATTGATCTCTTTGTTCGGATGATCCCCTTGGTATGGATCCTCAAGTCTGCTCAGATGATCCGCGGCCAGGTTTTCGGCTCCCTTCTTGTCGCGAATTTTAATGTTGAATTCTTGAAGGAGTAAAACCCAACGAAGAAGTCTTGGCTTAGAATCATGCTTAGTCATCAAGTAATTCAACGCGGAATGGTCCGTGTATACGATGGTGGGGGATAAAACAAGATAGGGGCAAAATTTCTCAAAAGCATAGACAACAGCTAAAAGCTCTTTTTCGGTTGTCGTATAATGCAATTGAGCCCCCGTCATTGGTTTGCTAGCATAGTGGATTGGTTGGAAGTGTTTATTCACTCGTTGGCCCAAAACCGCACCAATAGCAAAGTCGCTAGCATCGCACATCAATTCAAAAGGCAACTCCCAATTAGGGGTAACCAAGACCGGTGCCTTAGTTAGCTTATCCTTAAGAAGATTGAAGGCTTCAAGACACTCTTTAGAAAAGATAAAAGGAGTATCTTTTTCCAAGAGGTGGGTCATCGGGCGAGCGATTTTAGAGAAATCCTGAATGAATCGACGATAGAAGCCCGCATGACCCAGAAAACTTCTCACACCCTTCACGGTTGAAGGTGGAGGTAATTTGGCTATGACATCTACTTTAGCAAGATCGACTTCAAGACCGGCTTTAGAGATTTTGTGTCCTAGCACAATGCCTTCTTTTACCATAAAATGGCATTTTTCCCAATTCAGAACAAGGCGAGTGTCTTCGCACCGCTTAAGCATACGTTCCAAATTGGCAAGGCAAGAGGAGAAGGAATCCCCAAAGACCGAGAAATCATCCATGAAGACTTCCATGGTTTGCTCAACCATGTCATGGAAGATAGCCAACATGCACCTTTGGAAAGTCCCGGGGGCATTGCATAAGCCAAAAGGCATTCGTTTGTAAGCAAATGTGCCATAGGGACAAGTGAATGTTGTCTTCTCTTGATCTTGGGGATCGATGGGTATTTGGAAATAACCCGATAAACCATCAAGAAAGCAGTAATATTCAATACCCGCTAAACGTTCAAGCATTTGGTCCATAAAAGGAAGATGGAAATGATCCTTTCTCGTGGCATCATTGAGTTTGCGGTAGTCTATACAAACTCTCCACCCAGTAACGAGACGGGTAGGAATCAACTCGTTGTTTTGATTTGGCACAACGGTAATTCCGCCTTTCTTAGGCACACAATGGACTGGACTAACCCATGGTGAATCCGAAATAGGGTAAATCATACCCGCATCAAGAAGTTTGATAACCTCTTTTTTGATGACATCATGGATTTTAGGATTCACCCTTCGTTGGCTTTGAATTGTGGGCTTAAAGTCGTCCTCCATGAGAATTTTATGTGTGCAAAAGTGAGGATCAATTCCGCGGATGTCGGAGATTTTCCAAGCGATAGCTCTTTTATGCTTCTTCAACACGGCGATGAGTCTGGCTTTTTCTTCTTCTTTCAGGTCCTTCGCGATGATGACCGGTAACTTCTCGTTGTCTTCAAGGAAAACGTACTCAAGATGAGGAGGTAGGTCCTTAAGCTCAAGAGTGGGAGGATCCTCAATAGATGGTGAAACTAACGATGGATCATCATTAGTCACCTCTTTAGGAGAAGGAGGAGAAAACGGATCCTCATTGAGAAGTCTCTCAATAGTACGAATGTCTTCATCCCAATCGGTGGACAAATTATCATACTTAATATCAAGAGGACCCAAGCTAGCTTCAAAATCATCCAAGTCACTTTCTCCAAAAGGAGTCAATGCCGGAGCAATTGAGGCAATGGTCTCAACATTGGGTAGAGAAGAGGGAGTACTTTTGCAAGCATCATGAAAATGTTCTTCACAAGCCTCATCGAGAACATCAATAGCATTAACACTCTCATATGAATAAGGTTGCTTAGAAATCTTACCCATGTTGAAGATAATTTTATCGTCACCAACTCTCATGATTATTTCGCCCGTGGCTACATCAATGAGAGTGTGACCAGTCCTCAGGAAGGGACGTCCAACGATTAATGGAACACGAGGATCCATCTCGTAGTCAACGACAACAAAATCCACCGGGAAGGTGAATTTGTCAACGCCAACAAAGACATCTTCGGCTATCCCCACTGGATAAGCAACCGTACGGTTGGCTAATTCCAAAGTCATTTTGGTGGGGACTAGCTCGGGGAGAGATAATTGCTTCCAAACACTTAAAGGCATTAAGTTTATACTGGCACCTAGATCGGCTAGGGCCATGCAATTCTCTACTCCCGGGAAGTTGCAAGGAATTAAGAAGCGACCTGGATCACCAAGTTTGGTGGGCAATTTCCTTAAGAGAACGGCGGAGCAATTCTCATTAAGTTGGGTCTGAGCAATGTCAAGAAGCTTCTCCTTGTCACTTAGAAGATCTTTAAACATTTTCGCGTATTTGGGCATGTGAGCGAGAGCCTCGGCAAAGGAGATGTTAAAATTCAATTGTTTAAACATTTTGAGAAAGTTTGAAACCTGAATATCATCCTTGCTCTTTTGCTTCTCTTTCCTCAACCTTGAAGGATAAGGTATATTGGATGAAGAAGAAGGCTTTAGGGGAGTAGGATCACTCACAACCACGGGTGGTGGGGAAATGGGGGTAGAAGGCAAAGGAGGTAGGAAAAATTGCTCTTTTTCCTTGTTCACAATCACGGGTGGAGGTGTAGGAAGCTCGGGTTCCGTATAACCTTTTCCACTACGAGTAGTGATTCCTTTCATCTCCCCTCTTGGATTCGCAACGGTGTTACTCGGAAGAGTACCCGAAGAAGAGGGTTGATTACCTTGGATGAGCGAACCGATCATATCACGTATGTTAGGCGCTTGAGTGCTGAAAGAGTCTCTGATGTCTGCATGAATTTCATTGCTTTGTTTTGCCATGTCATTCCTTAGCTCGGCTCAAATATCGCTCCCTTGTTTCGCCATTTCGCCCTTCAAGTTGATGACTTGACTCTGAAGATTCGTCACCAGCTCCCGATTAGTCTTCATGAACGTCTCGACGTCTGGACTCACTGCCATCGGTTGATTGAGAGGTGGAGCTTGGTAAGCTTGAGAATTTCCTTGAGTTGGGTATGGGTTTCTTTGGGATTGATATTGATTGTTAGCACGAGGTTGGGATTGGTTGTTTCGGTTATAGCTTTGTTGTTGGTTTTGGTTCTGAGGAGGGAAACCAGGTGGAGCAAGATAATTGTTGGAACGATAACTTAGCAAACTACGGTCTCCTTGAGGACGAGCTTGATAGCCCCCCGTGGGATAAGTACCGTATGCCGCGTTAACGTTTTCAGAGAAATTGCCTTGGGTAGAAGGACAATCATTGTAAGAATGAGGACCACCACATGTGTCACAAGAAATAGCAACGGCTTTAGCTTGTTGAAAGTGGTTTGTGGCCATGGTCATGAAATTCTTGTTCATCTCAGCGAGTTGTCGAGAAATTTCAGTCATCTCAGGATTGGAAGTAGTAGAAAAAACATTGACTCTCGAGTTAGATCTTGAGGATGCGGATGAATCCCAATTCTTGTGGTGAGTAGTCATGTTTTCAATCAACTCTCTACATTCCTCCGGTCTCCTTTTCATAAAAGTACCACCGGCGGCGACATTGATCGTGTCACGATCACGAGAAGTGAGACCATTGTAGAAGGTGTCAATGAGAGTGACAGGGAGCATATTGTGATTTGGACAGCGGTCGATCAAATCATTGTATCGTTCCCAAGCATCGAAGAGTGATTCATCATTGTCTTGCATGAATCCACTAATTTGGTTACGAAGGCTAGTGACCATGGATGGTGGGAAGTAGCGCGACAAAAAGCGTTGAGTCATGTCATTCCACGTATGAATAGAATTCTTCGGGAGACGGTCAAACCATTTTTCGGCATGGTGAGAAAGCGAGTGGGGAAAAAGTTGAAGGCGAAGGTCATCCATAGAAACACCGGGGCACTTCATGCTTTGGGTTATGGTAATGAATTTGTCGAGGTGTTTGTTGGCATCATCATCCGGAATTCCGCGAAATGGGTTAGTTTGCACTTGTTGGATCATGTGATGCTTCAACGAAAACTCCTGAGCCGTGACGTGCATTGGCGCAATCGGGCCTCCACGTCCGTTCATGGTGGGTTGACACAATTCCTCCATTGTTCGTAAATCAGGTAGGAGGACATTGTTGTTGTTGTTGTTATTCAAATTGGGTAGAGGTGGGTTGTTATTGTTGTTATTAACACCAGCCATATCTAAATCTTCACGAGTCTCGGGCGCAGAATAGTTCGAAGATCTAGTACGCATACACCTGCAGAAGAAAAATATGCACAGAGAGAATATCTATATAATCTTTTTGGTGCAAAACCTTTTGGAAAAGAATTGCTTTTTCTGATTTTTTAATGTTTTTGTATTTTTGAAGAATTTTATATTTTTTAGGATTTTTGAAAATTTTTAAAGCAAGGAAAATAACGTTCAAAGAACGGATCCCAAAATTCAATGCGTCTCTCACTAAAAACCTTTAATCTTAACGAAAAGAGCCGGCATCGGCGCCATTTAATACTCGACTTTTACACCAAGTATAAAATATTGAAGTCCCAAGTCTTTTCGAATTGATTACCGGTCTAAAGTGCGACTCAATCGTCTTTTGGTGAATGAGAGAATGGTTTGGTTTGTTTATCTAATTTTAACTAAAAGCAAATAAGTAAGTGTCGTTGAGTAAAGTTAAAGTGTTTAAGAATTAAACTAAAAGCTATGTAGAAAAACTTTAAGTAAAAACTTTAAAACTTAGAAATATGTTCCATCGCAATATAACAATTCATTTCTGTCGGAATGCACCAAATCATACCCATCGGAATATAACTAAAAATAAGCCATCGGAATAATCAATGCAAAGGTCTATCGAAATATCAATCTTAGTACCCATCGGAATGCAAGTATAAATACCCATCGGAATGCAAAAACCACAAGTCTGTCGCAATGATGCTCGTCGGAATGTTCTTAGATCGCAAAGTTTCCAGATCGAAATGTTGAAAACGCCTCAGTCGCAATGCGGTTCAGATCGTAATGTAGTAAATTAAATTTGGGCAGCATTTCGTTTTAATCAAGAGCCTTAAGACCCGTCGGAATATGCGATCGCAATCCAGATCGGAATAAGGGGAAGTAACCAACCGATCGCAAAGTAGAACCCTATTGGGTTATTGCGATCAAAACAATGACACTCGTCGGAATGTGCGAAAACCCCAAGATTGCGATGGAAGCTAACTTAATCCGAAATTGGTGGCAAATTTTAAAACTCAATAAGCTGCTACAATAAGCTATTCTACCCGAGCCTAAAACAATTCAAAAAGCTTAAACTTGCGACTTTTCAAAACGGAAATCAAACACTTTATGAAAGAAACTTTTGTGATGACTAAATCCTTTGTGATATCCGAAAATCAATAAGCTAAAACTCGAATAAGCTAATAAGCATTAAAAGCTTACAACTTATACGTTTAGAAGCATATGTAGGAACAAAGGGAATGAATCTTCTAACCATACAATCTCAACTTCAATCACGGAACATGGAAGATTCGGATCAAAGAAAAGATTTCGAATCAAAAACCAAGTAAACCAAGAAATGTAGAAGAAGATTAAAAACTCAAAAGTTAACTTGAATTAGATAGATGATATCCAAATACAAGAATGATGATGAAAGCTTAAAAGAAAGGAAGGAATGAAAAACTTAGTGAGAGAAAGTTTAGAACTTTCTCTCTCTAAAACTAGAAAGAAAAGTGCAAAATGAAAAACTAAAAATTAAAGACTAACTCCCTCCTAATGTGTATTAGGAGGGTATTTATAGGAAAAGTGGAAGGAGTGCATGTGTTGCATCTTCTTTCTTTCTTTCTTCACGTCTTCTCGACTCGACTTTAATTCTTTGTCTTTTCTCGATGTCGTCTCGGGATTTGAACTTGTCTTTAAATTTTCTTCTTCTATTAGACTTAAGTTCTTCGACTTCATTAAACATCCGTCTTTAGACTTTTTCTTCGATAAATCTTCAGAATAGGTCTTGGACTTCCGTTCTTTTTGCACTGTTGATATTTTGACTTCGTCTTTTCCTGTTTTCTTCGATAAAAGCCCGTGAAAACCCGTTTTTTCTTCCTTTTTCATATTTTGGTCCTAAAACACAATAAAAACACAAACCACGCATAATTCCGACTTTTACGACATAAATCACACGTTTTAGTCTTGTTATTATTGGAAATAAGTGGTAAAAGGAAAAGTGTTTTCACACTTATTAGGTATCCATAGGAGGAACACTCTTGGATAGCGGCAAGAGGGCCATGTGCTCTCTCCTAAAATCAAACTTGGATGTATTCGCATGGGAGCCTAAGCATATGACGGGTGTGGCGCGTGTGATTGCGGAACATAAACTCCAAATCCGCCAAGGATATCCTCCCGTTAAGCAAAAAAAGCGTGGTCAAGCACCAGAACGCAGCCAAGTAATACTGGATGAAGTACGGAAATTAGTGGACACACGAATTATGCGCGAGGTATACTACTACGAGTGGTTATCCAAACCAGTCATGGTCAAGAAGCATGACAGGAACTAGCGCATGTGTGTGGACTTCACAGACCTAAAAAAAGCCTGTCCACAGGACTGCTATCCATTACAAGAGATTGATTGGAAAATGGAATCCCTATGTGGGTATCCCTTTAAGTGCTTCTTAGACGCGTACGAAGGATATTACCAGATCCAGATGGCGGAAGAGGACGCGGAGAAAACGGCGTTTCATACTAGTCAGGGCGTATACTAGTATACAAAAATGCCATTCGGACTAAAGAACGTCGGGGCAACATATCAGCGTCTTGTTGATAAAGCCTTCGACTCACAGATAGGCTGTAACCTTGAGGTCCACGTTGACGATCTAGTCATCAAAAGTCATACGGAGGAAGCACTTCTCCGTGACGTCCAAGAGACGTTTGACACATTGAGGAGGATTAATATGAAACTGAATCCAAAGAAATGCACGTTTGCAACTGAAGGGATGTTCCTTGGATATATGATTGATCCAAACGGCATCAAGCCTTGTTCGGAAAAGACGGATGCGGTGATACAGTTACCATCTCCTCAGACGCGAAAAGAGGTACAATCATTAAATGGGAAGCTGGCCGGGCTAAACAGGTTCTTGTCGAAGTCCGCGGAGAAGTCACTCCCCCTATTCAAAACACTCAAGAAGTGCATCAAGAAGGGAGATTTCCGGTGGACAAAGGAAGCGGAGGAAGCTTTTTGTCAGCTTAAGCAACACCTCGCAGCTCTTCCCATGCTAGTGGCACCCCGACCTAAGGAAGAGCTCATCATGTATCCGCCTGCCACACATGGAGAAATAAGTGCGTTACTCATGACGGATAGGGATACAGTCCAAACTACGGTCTACTTCATAAGTAGAACACTACAAGGGCCAGAGTTGAATTATTCCTCTATGGAGAAATTGGTTTTGGCATTAGTATTTGCCACAAAACGGTTACGCCGGTACTTTCAGGCACACCCGATTGTGGTTATTACTGATCAACCAATAAAACAAGTCATCTCCAGACCAGACGTGGCCGGTAGGCTACAGAAGTGGAGCATTCTGTTAGGAGAGCATAACATCTCTTATAGACCAAGGACAGCGGTTAAAGGCCAAATCTTGGCAAATTTCTTAATAGAGAAGCCAGACGAGGATGGACCAGTCGTACAACGAAAGGAAACTCCAGTAGAACCATGGGTATTATTCACTGACGGATCCTCATGCACGGACGGGTCAGGAGCTGGTCTCATCCTTACGAATCCGGAAGGAATGGAGTTTACATACGCCCTGCGCTTTGAGTTCACAGCCACCAATAATGAGGCAGAATATGAAGCGTTGATTGCGGGTTTAAAAATCGCCGCTAGAATGGGAGTCCACGACCTTGAGGCCTACGTGGACTCACGGCTTGTCGCGAACCACATTCTAGGGGGTTACGTAGCCAAGGAGGACAACATGGTTCGATACTTGGAGAAAGTCAAGTCGCTCATCGCTACTTTCAGCAAGTTTTCTATCAAACAGGTACCAAGATGTGAAGATAAGAAGGCATACGCTCTTAGCAAGATCGCGACTACAAGTTTCGCCCACTTATCCAAGCGAGTCCTGGTTGAAATACTAAAGGAAAAGTCTATAACGGAAGGGGAAGTCGCAGCTATAGTTGAGGAAGATGGACCTACATGGATGACCCTGATCATCAGCTATTTAACTAACGAAACCCTTCCGGATGAGGAAAAGGCGGCACGGCGTATCAGAAGGAAGTCGCAGCACTTTGAGCTTCGAGAAGGTATTCTTTACAGGCGCTCTTTCTTACAGCCGTGGTTGCGGTGTGTTGGGCCACGCCAGGCTACTTATGTGATCAGTGAAATACATGAAGGGCTATGCGGAATGCACGCAGGTCCCCAATCTGTAGTGGCACGAGCTATGCGCACATGATATTATTGGCCTACTATGCATAGGGATGCACGCGACATGATTCGTAAATGTAGTGATTGCCAAGTGCACAAACCAGTACCGCGACATCCGCAGCAGGAACTGACACCCTATACATCCCCATGGCCATTCTATAAGTGGGGGATTGATATTGCAGGACCTTTCCCGTAGCTGCAGGGGGAGTTAAGTTCTTGATTATCGCAATGGACTACTTTACACGCTGGATGGAAGCTAAGGCAGTTAAATCCATCACAGGCAAACAAGTTAAAAAGTTTGTTTGGGAAAACATCGTGTGCCGTTTTGGCTTGCCAGGAGAAATCATCTCGGTCAACGGGAAGCAGTTCGCGGATAATCCATTCAAAGACTGGTGCGCAGCATTGAATATCACGCGACGCTTCACATATGTTAAACACCCGCAGACAAATGGTCTTGTGGAACGAGCAAATAGAAGCTTAGGTGAAGGCATCAAGGCATGCTTGGATGAACGAAGTGCCAAATGGGTGGATGAGCTGCCACATCTTCTATGGGCACATAGGACTATGATTAAAACAGCCAATGGGGACACTCCATTTGCGCTCGCCTACGACACTGAAGCTGTTATACCAGCAGAAATTGGAATTCCGACCATCCGCACAGCGGAGGTTAGTGTTGTCACGAACGACAAGCGACTCCGGATTAATCTAGACTTGTTGGAGGAAAAAAGAGAAATAGCGGCTATCAATGAGGCCAAGTCCAAGGCACGGATGAAGGCTTATTATGACGCCAAGGTTAAAGGTGTTTCCTTTCGACCGGGAGATTTTGTTTATCGTGCCAACGAGGCAAGTCGAGAAGAGAATACAGGAAAGCTGGGCCCCAAGTGGGAAGGACCGTATGAGGTTACAGAAGCCTTAGGACGGGGCGCGTACAAGTTGCATGACATGGATGGCCGCGACCTGGAACGCACATGGAATATCTGCAATCTTAAAAGATGCTATCTTTGAAAAGCTACGGCTTCCGCATGGACACTTCGCTATAGTTGGCTTCAATGAAGATCCATGTATTCTCTTTTGTTATGTTTTTCATGCTTTCTAGGTTCCCTTTGTTTTTAGGATTTCCCATTCTTGTCAAAACAAAAATCGTAAACGTTCTAATAAAATGTCGTGGTGCCTAGCTAGCTCCACGGCTCGTTCTTGTGCAAATTATTGTCTTGTTTTTTAGATTCTATGTACAAATTATTGTCGTATGGATTTAGTTGTTATTGCTATAAATGTGCTATCTCTTATTCATATGCATTCATTCAAAACTGTACATGTATTATGTGCCTCTAGGCGGGGTAAGAGGATTAAGTGAACCTAATAATTCAACTTGTCGCATAAGAGGGATGCAACCCCAGTGACGCGGAACATGTATCCTTACTAGACACCTTACTCACAAGACGTTGTGATAAGTTTTCGTATGCCGCGCTCACATAGTACTTTGCATGGTAAAGACGCACGCCGCACGTCTAGTAAAATATTGACTTGATTGTATTTTAGGTAAGACGTGACATGTCATGCAACATAGGTACATGATATCTAAAAACAAATAAAAAAAATACACAAGTTTCAAATTCAAAACACAAAAGCAGCCGTGGTTATCACGGACTTACATAAACATAATGAGTTATAACAATATTATCAGTTCTAGCCGTATACATATACGAACGAATAGAGGCACAAATGTTTACAATGTAACTTACAAAGGAGGTAAGAACTCTCCTATCTCTTTCTTCCCTTCTGCAATCAAGGCGCGGATGACCTCACCGCGAGTATCTTTTCCACCCTGTGCCCTGCTCATATTAGCATCCAAAGCCTCAGCTAACAGCTTCTCACCTTTCATCACCTTTGAAACAGAGTCGTAGGTGGGCAGAGTCAGTTGGATGGGATCGGCGGTGAGCTTGGACATTATCACTTCATTGGAAGAATCCTTCAACGACTCTAGCTTGTCTAAGAATGGGTGTTGGATTTCCCCAAGGGCGGCTATCGATGCGGTCATCTTATCTTCAGCTAGAGGGTTGTGGTAGGCATGTTGGGTAATATCTTCCTTCTTGCTTATTAGCTCCGCAGCTTTGGTCAGCCCCTCGTGCCTACCACGGTCAATACCATCCGATACAACGTCGGCAAAAGCCTGCAACAGGTAAGGAGCCTCCGTTACCTTGCTCACGACAAGCCACATTCCCTGGCCAACCATCCATCTACGCCCAGCTATGGCTGTAAGCAAGGGAGGGCATAGCACTTCGGCGCAGTCCGTTGCCATCCTGCTCAGTTCTCCCTCAGCTACCGCAACTCGCTCTTCCAAAGTAGTCCGTGCATGGGTAAGTTCATCCTTAAGCGTGTCGCGTTCCTGAGCAATGGTGAAGGCTTGTACTGATACGGCTTTAGTGGCGGCTTCGGCTACGGATACCTATACATGATACTTGGAATTACTACAAGACAATGTGGGTTTTTTGTGTGAACAAATAAGTATCAATAGAAGCATATACCTTCTCATTGGATGCAGCTAAGAGGGCCTTCATCTCAACAATACGTTCCTCACGTGCGTTGGCATGGTGGGCATGTTCCTTGACAGTTGACTCTGGTACGACTAAAGCTGCCTGCAGAGATGTGATAGTTTTCTCATGCTTGTCCACCAATTCCTCGCGGCGAGCTATCTTCCTATCAGCACGGCTCACGTTGGCCAAAGCTTTTACCAGGCGGCGCCGTAGGGCCGCACCAACTGTCACCTGGTGCGCGTTGGATACATCAAACTGCTCCAGCAACGTCTCATGCTCGAGTTCATACTATTCTTGTGCCAGCGCTGGAGGAGTGATGTGTTCCATAAACTCCCTACACTCGGACTCCGCCTCTAATCTTGTTAGGCTGGACAAGTTCCAGGGTGGGCGGAGGGTGGTGTCACGTCCCTCAGGACGTGGCTCCTCTTCATGAGTTACGGGAGGGGATGGAGGTCTCATTGATATCACGGGTGAGGGTTCCCTTTCCACCTCTTTCTCCTGTGCTACTGTCGACGGATCCGCCCTGTTATTAACACACATTAGTTTTGTTTATGGATTATATCTTTTGGAGTATTAATTGGTACTACGTAGTGCCAGTCACGGGTTCCGTGATAGTAGGAGTCACGGCATTCACAGGGGTGGCCATCCAGACTTGCTCATCAACATGCAGCGAAGGGTAGACTTGGGCCGTAGAGGCACTGCTCCATTCCTGGAACTGTGGATGGTCCTTCCTTAGCTTCTTTGGGGGAGCATTGTATACCCCCGCCCCATCCCCCAGGTTTTTTGCTACCTTCCTGGTGGTCTTCCGCTTTCTAGACTTGGGCTTTGATGGCTGGGGGGATCCGGAACCCTGTATGGTTTCCTCCTCTTCACCAGTGAGATTGTTAGCTGGATTGGTGAGCTCTTCTTCTTCATCTTGGTGCGGTACGGCATCCTCCAACAACAGCTCTTCACTATCTTCATTATGGAACTCAAGGGGGGACTTTTGGATCACGGGCTCCTCTTCATCCGACCGCTGCTCAGAAGTTTCTTCCAGCGGGATGGTCATGTTCACGGTAGCCTCTAGTAAGGGGGGTTCCCCTTCTTTCAGTGGTCGTGATCCTTGGGGAACCTTGCTTGGATCGCCTTGGCGCAATAAACCAAACAAATTTATCTCTGCGGACATATGCATACACACGGATTAGTAATTTCCCAAGTACTATACAACATGTTTGCATCTAAAGTATAGAAGACCTACCCTGCCTACGTTCAGTCAGAAAGCACTGATATCTATCTTCCCTCCCATAGTAATAGCGGTTGATCCCTACTAAGCAGAGGAAATGCTCCGGCAGCCCCCTATGGAATTCTGTACGGTGGGTGTCTAATATTTTCAAATCCTTACCACTATATTCTTTGGATTTGGGAGGATAGTCTTTGGGTGCTCTGGTTTTGAGGACAAAAGGGGTGGGGAATACTTTTTCATCTATGAAAAAATAATGGCCGTACCAATTCTTAAGGGAATCTAAGGGTTTCTTATAAGTCATGGGGGCGGATGCGGATCGTTTCTTGAACGATAGCCACCCATTCACCAGCTGGGGGGGACTAAAAAACCCTAAATAGATTCACGGTCAGGGTTACCTCACATGTATGGCAGGTAATCTCAAACTGGTTGATCTTACATGCCCCTATGCAGTGAAGTTGGGTTATGTGGAAGTCGTAATATAGAAGCAGATCTACTAAGAACCTAGATAGGGGGATGCGGTAGTTAGCTGAGTCAAATAGACGCGTATAAACGCCTATCTTTCCCTTCGGAGCATCCGTAATAGCTTCACCGTCACCTGGATAGGTCGGATGTACGCTTTCAGGAATATAATACTTAGACAAAAAGTCTATGTATTTCTCCGCAGGCATCACGTTGAGGACATCCGTAATAAGAGGATTGTCCTTCACCATGTTTTATACAAAGGATTAGAGAGGCGTGATGATCTAACCTGCGGTGGAGAAAATCCGTGGGATACGAATAGAAGGTATGAAGGAATGAGCTTGGAAATGACAATGGAGGAAAGAAGTATAAACTGTGTGTGTAACATTAGCACACACCAACTCTTATATAGGGTTGCCTCGATTTCCAAGGTAACGTGGATAATCGCCACGTGTAAGCCACTACGCCCATCTAACGGATGGGATTTCTGACAATTCTGAAACGTCAGAAGAGACCCACGGGTCACTTCTTGACAGTTTTACGTGGCTCAAGGGTGGGCCTTTCTGGTGCACTTTTGCAGGCGTGCGTCCGACTATTGACTACCATTAATGCATTCATTAAAGTTGTCCCGGTCGGCTTATTTTGGAGTGCGGCCGTAATTGCAACAAAAAGGTCTATAGGACATTGATTAGTCTAGAGGTTACGCTTACGGCTGTAACAACTATACTGGGGGGACATGATGACGTATAGTCCCCAGCCAGGTCATGAACCCGGCCTACGGGTACTACCCGCGTCCGACCCATTACTAGTAGGTTGGATTGATATCATTTAAGCTTATGGGATTTAATGAACAGTAACCACATACATGTGTACGGCCCACGGCCCGGCATGGCCGGTACATGGTTAGACAGAATCATACTCTTATTATGATTAGGATTTACCCCAGAGTAGAGGATACACACTCACCATAATTAGAAGATAACAATCAAGCTAATTATGGTACTTATCCTTTGCTTGGGGCCGAAGAATTAGTGACAGCCCATTAGGGTTTCACTGCCTATATAAGGAACCCCCAAGGGTTCCACAAAGGTATCACATTCTACACACTCTCAACTCTCATCCGATTCTTAAACCCTAACCGATTACTTACTCTCACGCCGGAGTCTAATTGTGGGATACATTCCCACAGTAATCCTAACGCGTGTTGTTTTAGTGTGCAGGATCCCAACCAAATATTTCACTTGGTGCAGGAGCCAGAACCCAGCCAACCCGGATTAAGCCTAATTCGGGTCTAGCAAGGATCATCCAAATTTTGTATCAACAGTGTTGCCTTAATACTCGCGTGATAACTGTTGTTATACGAGAATTCCACTAAAGGCAGATAACGTTCCCAACTTCTACCAAAATCAATAAAACACGCCCGAAGCATGTCTTCCAACGTCTGAATAGTCCTCTCACTTTGGCCATCAGTCTCAGGATGATAAGCTGTACTCAAACTCAGCTCAATGCCCATCGCACGTTGAAGAGATCTCCAAAACTCAGATTTAAATCTATTGTCGCGATCCGAAATAATCGATAAAGGTACTTCATGTCGACAAACGATCTCCTTCACATACAAGCTGGTAAGATTATCCATACTATTCGTCTTCTTCATAGGCAAAAAGTGAGCAGATTTCTTCAATCTATCCACAATCACCCAAATCATATCATAGCCACTAGGAGTTCTTGGTAAACCCGTCACGAAATCCATAGCGATCTTCTCCCACTTCCATTCTAAAATCTCAGGTTGCACCAATAATCTAGACGGTCTTTATGTTCAGCCTTAACTTTCGCACAAGTCAAGCACTTACTAACGTATCAAGCAATGTCTGCCTTCATATTCGGCCACCAATATACCTTCTTCATGTCATGATACATCTTATCCGATCCAGCATGTATCGAATAGTTCGTCTTATGAGACTCGTTCATAACCAAATCTCGTACTCCAGGTACTCCTTCCTCAGGTAGACATAACGGTAACCAAATTCGATTCTCGAAATACCTCAGTCCGTCCGACTTCACCACATAAAGTGGATTCATCATTCTTTCCAAGTTCTCTACTTTGATATTCCCCCTTATCAACCCATTTGCTTAAGCCTTCAATATCATTCCAGTCAAATCAACAGTCTCCGTCACCACCAAAGCTCTTACTCTGAGAGGCTTCTCTTTTTCCTTCCTACTAAGTGCATCAGCTACTACATTCGCCTTACCAGGATGGTATTGAATCTCGCAGTCATAATCACTTAGTATCTCAACCCATCCCCTTTGTCTCATATTCAACTCCTTTTGATCCAAAATATGCTGCAAACTCTTGTGATCCGTGAACACAACACACTTGGTTCCATACAAGTAGTGTCTCCACAACTTCGACGCAAAAAATACAGCACCAAGTTCCAAATCATGCGTAGTGTAGTTCTCCTCATGCTTCCTCAATTGCCTTGAGGCTTAAGCAATCACCTTCTCACGTTGCATCAATACAGCTCCATAACCCTTGTGAGACGCATCACAATAAATCATAAAGTCTTCAATTCCTTTCGGCAATGACAAAATCGGAGCAGAACACAACTTGTCTTTTAGCATTTTAAAAGCGGCTTCTTCATCTAGACCTCACTCAAACGCTTGATTCTTCCCAGTAAGCTTGGTCAATGGCTTCGCGATCAACGAAAATCCTTCGATAAATCTCCGATAGTAACCAGCTAAACCAAGAAATTGTCGAACTTCAGCCGGCGTTGTCGGTACCGATCAATCCTTAATTGCCTCAATCTTAGCAGGATCTACACGAACACCTTTGTTGTCAATCACATGCCCAAGAAATTGCACCGATTCCAACCAAAATTCACACTTTGAGAATTTTGTGTACAACTTCTCTTTCTTCAACAATTCCAAAATTGTTCTTAAATGCTTCTCATGCTCTTCCTTGCTCTTGGAAAAAATAAGGATATCGTCAATGAACACAATGATAAACTTATCCAAATACGACTTGCACACACGGTTAATCAAATCTATAAACACAGCAGGTGAATTCGTCAAACCAAACGACATTACTTGAAACTCAAAATGCCCATACCGAGTACGGAAAGCAGTTATAGGAATATCTTCCTCTCTAACTCGCAGTTGGTGATAACCCGATCTCAAGTCGATCTTCGAGTACACACTTGATCCTTGCAACTAATCAAATTATCAATCCTCGGCAATGGATACCGATTCTTGACCGTCAATTTGTTAAGCTCTCTATAGTCGATACACAATCTGAACGATCCATCCTTCTTCTTTAGAAACAACACATGCACCATGGGGAGCGACTAACTCGGTCTAATAAACCTCTTATCCATCAATTCCTTCAATTGTTCGGATAACTCCTTCAATTCTAACAGTGCCAATCGATAAGGCGCACGAGCAAAAGGTGCAGCTCGAGGCACCAAATCGATCCGAAATTATACTTCACGAGATGGCGGCAATCCCGGCAACTCTTCAGGAAAAACTTCAGGATACTCTCGAATCACTGACACATCTTCCAACTTCGTCTCTACATCATCGTCGCTAGAAATTTGAGCCAACAATACATCACACCCTTCCTCCATGTACCTCATCACCTTCAAGCAAGATATTACTCTTAAATGAGAAGTACATTTGTCACCCTTCACCCACAACACCTTGTTTCTCAATGGAATCTGAACTAATCTCTCACCACAAACAATCACCGCACCATGCGAAACTAACCAATCCATCCCAATGATTACATCAAATGATCCTAGCTCTATAGGCATCAAATCAATATCAAACACATAGTTACCTAACTTCAAGGAACACCCTTTTAGTATAAAATTAGTGCTAACAATCTTTCCATCGGCTAATCTACGTTATAGTTAGTTGTTAACATTACTGATTCTCTATTGATAAGGAGACTGAATTTTACATCTACAAAGCTTCTATCCAATCTAAAATCAAACAACACGCTTGCATAACGAGCATCAAGTGAGAACGTACCGGTTACCACGTTCGGGCCTTGAGGCTTGTCTACAGTCTCTACCACATAAGCTGGAGCAACAACGTTTCCTCCTTGTCTATTCCTAGCCTTTGGACAATTACCTTGTTTGTGTCCTCTCTCACCACAACCAAAGCAAACCATAACTCTCGTGGCATTTCCTCCCGTAGCCACACCTCTCGTCCAACACTCCACAGCTTTATGCCCAGCCTTTCCAGATTTGTTACAAGCAGAAGGGCAATTCCCTACATGATACAAACTACAATGGCCATATTTGAGATTGACCTTGTTTCCTCTAGGCACTGTGGCAGCTCGCATCCCATCATTCCTCTCTAATTTAATTGTTGATTTCGGTTTGATCCCTGAGTGTTATTACGATAACCCCCACGGTTCTAACCTTGCGATTGATTGGATTGACCAAACTCCCATTTTCTCTTGTTTCCTTCAGCCACACTATCTTTCTTATCTTGCACCTTAACGTCCATTAGAGCGTGAGCCATCTGGACAGCTTCATCAAATGATCTCAGCTTTGACGAAGTAGTCTCATCCTTGATGTTGCTTGACAATCCATTGATATACTGCTTCATTTTCTTGCGGTCATCCGCAAAAGCATCAGGGCACGGCAAGCTCAACTCATTGAATCTCCTTCTATAAGCAGTGATGTCATTTTTCCTTAACACTAAGTGCCTCAGTTCATCTTTCAACTGACCCAATTCTTCTTCGGGGCAAAACTTCTTGGTCAACAACTCCTTTGTAGTAGCCCAAGTCCTTCCATTAGCCACTACAAGCCTAACGGTAGATACTTGGTTGTTCCACCAACTCAACGCATCATTAAGAAAAGTAGCAGCTGCAAACTTCACCTTGTTTGCCTCATAGCACCCACTGATTTCAAACGTGCTTTCTATTTTCTCCACCCAACGACGAAGTTCCAATGCTCCTCTAGTACCACGAAATTTCGTAGGCCCGCATTTCATAAAACTGCATAAGAACATTCCCTTGGGACTTGTGGTCCACCAGCATTTCCACCTTGGCCTTGAGCTCTAGCTGCATGATCCGCCTTATGTGCATTTGTTATCGCTTCTTCAATCATGGTGTTCACACGAGCAGCTATCAACTTTGGAAGCATGGTCCTAACATTACAACCAAAGAAAATAAAGTAAGTATACACATCAAGATCAAGAAGGATTCCTTTTTCAAGATATAATATAAATACAACAAGCACAATCAACAAATGCTACAAGTATTCATCAACCAAATCCCAAAAGAGCTAATAAACACATGTCATAGATCATGAGAGGTAAATGTAGATTGCATTGATAAATCAACAAAATTGTGACAAGTCATGTCACTACAATCATCCACCAATAAAACTTAAAGTCATCAAGTTCCATCATAATACCATAGTACAAAAGTCTAAATAAGTTCGATTACAACGAGGAAAATAAAATTGAAATACTTATAACTAATCACGTGGTGATCCACATGACTTCTTGGATGGCGGCTCGTCCTCATCATCACTGTCCTCCTCGGGCTCTATCACTATTATCCATCTTTCCCTTGCCTCTGGAAGTAGTTCCCTCATCCACCTTCCTTTTTCCCTTCGATGTCGATCCTTTACCCGGTGGAATCATACGCTTGGCCAAATATAACTTGTCCTCAAAAGTATAGTACTCGCCAACCTCTGGTGGTTCAATCATGAAATGCGTGTCCGCATACTTAGGATCACTCCTGAATTTCCATGCATCCATCAAGAAAGGTCACACACGTGCTTCCCAACTCGAAGAAGATTATACCTAATACGATCTTCCTTGATCTCCTTATACTCAGCACATAATTTCCCCACAATCACCTTCAACTTATCCAACTCCTCTCTTTCACTATCTCTAGCATAGTTAGTCCTCATCCAACCAGAATAAAATATCTGAAATGCTTTCTCATTCTCCTCAAATCGCTTAATCACCCTGGTCTCCACCACGTACCTTTCATACATCAATCTGTCAAACTTTCTCAAGAAATGCTCAGTGTTCTCATAGTTTCTTGGCCTAGGATAATAAACCCTTACAATGTTCTCATGGAGAGAACGTGCACTAGCTCCAGCACTGGATTCTGCATGAAAGTCATCACTGTCACGAGAAACTCCTGGCAATCCACTCAAATAAGCGTCACATGTGGGCATGGTAGAACGAACATGTCGCTGATCGTAACGACCAGTCGGTGGCACATCAGGTCCTCTTGGTGATATATTAGGCTGCACCACATCTGACTCAGTCTGACCAACAACATTCGCAGAAATTCCATCATCCACGGGATCCTCTTCTGGTTCCTCGTCGTTATCATCACTCCGACTGAAATTATCAACATCACTGTCATTTTCATTCCTCACAACCTCGTTCATTTCCCCTTCCGGTTCTATTCCATCATTGTCACCTTGCAGGTTTGTGGCATAAGGTCCTCCCTCAACTCCCACAATGTACTCGTCTCTATTTCCATTTGGTGGTACTTCCGCCATTTATCCAAATACAAAACGTTTGAGGGTATATAATGTCATTATTCAAAAATTATATATACATGCATTCGCATGCAATGCAAATATAATACGTATGCCAATATGCAACAATATGATAGCCATGCAAATGCAATGCAAAAATTATGATGTCAAGTACTCCACATACATTCACAATATCTCGATATAATACCATAGTATTTAGTTCATAAATATTCGGGAAATCGTTTCAGTTTCAAAGGGATACATCTAATTATAAAACAATCATGTTGATCCTTTTGATTGGATCTATATTCTGTTAAGAACTAGTATAGTAGTTTGTAATCAAACTAAAACACTTTGAGAACTCTTACTCAAGCTAAATAAGTTATGCGGAATCTAACTTATAAAGCACAAAAGAACATAATTACTTTTAACTATTCGATTCTCTTATTAATCGACTTAAATGAGGTACATAAATGTCATTGTACCTATGTTCCTTTTATAGAGTAAGGAACCCTAGAAACCTTAGAATATTCTATAAAGATAACTATATCACAGACGATATTATCAATATTCTAACTATTAAGTATATCACTAAGATATACTCTAACTATAACTATGACATATCTTATACAAAGATATATTCGTCCTAATCAATATAGCAGTACTTACTTTATAAGTAGCAGTACTACTATGTACCGCGTTAACACTAACGGTACTTTGATAATACTAACAATACTTAAATTACACTGACGGTATTTGATACTAAACATTAATTCCCAAAAGTTCTCCCCTAAACAAGAATGATAACTTGTTGTCTTCTTGTTTCTCTTTTTACTGAATGTATTAGAATACATGCCTTCAGTCTTCACTTCAAACTTGGATTGAGCTTGGTAAATTGTACTTATATCCAACTGAATGTAGCCAAACACTTCAATGTAGATCTTCTTCTGATAAGATAACCTTCAAGTCTTATGAACATCATCTTTGTCTTCAAACTATGATCTTCTTGTGTCTTGTGAACATTCATGTTATTTTGCAGCAACAGTAATTGTCTTCTTGAGTTAAATCTGTAAACTCTTGATCATGAACTTCTGTGTTGATTTGATGAGACAAAAACCTTCTAATTGTTCTTTCCTTTGATACTTCTTTGCTTGCAACTTCATACCTGAAATAAAACAGTTAACAACAAAAACCAATTTGTATTGGCTTCATGATTTTTAGCAAATCATCAGCTATCAACGGATTTGATTTATTCTTTACCAGTTAGCCGTACCCTCTGAAATAGCCAATCCTTTATTCATAAAGAATAAGGTGTACTGATAACCCTACAATTTTTGGTAAACTGTCAACCATCAACGGATTTGATAATGCCTTTACCAAGTACCGTTTGTCTAGGACTAACCAACTCTTTGTCTCGAAACATGGTGAGTTAGAACCATATAGTTTTTAGCAAACTACCAGCTTTTAACGGATTTGAGAAGTCTTTACCACAAACCGTTTGCTTATAGACTAGCCAGTTCTTATGTGTGTTAGACATGGTGAACTGAGAACCATTTGTGAAGTGTGATTGTAAATCAAACACTTAAGGTTCTTTCTCAGCTTCTTCTTCTTGCTCCAAATCCTTGATTTGTTGTTTAACCATTCTGATCAACTCCAAAGCACCAACAGACTCTTCTGAGACTTCTAATTGTTGTTCCAACATTATTTCCAACAATCTTCTCTCAAATGGATATCTCTTCTCTTGTAGCATATAGTAAGTAACATCAAATATATCCAAATATGTAGTCCACATGACCTATAATATCTCCAGTAACTAGGAACCTGATTCTCTAATTCCTTCAACATTTTCTGATCACAGTTGTGTGGTTCATACATGAAAAGTAATTCATTATACAATAGTGATACCTCAGTTTTACCTGCACTAGCTTCTTGAACTAACATGAAAAGATCTTGAATATCTTGTCTGTCAAGAATATGAAGAATATCTTCTAACATCCTGAACATTCTTGTTGTGCCATCTGTTCTTAGTATTCCATGAGCTTACAGTCCTTGATCCATAGTATATATCCATCTAGAAATGGATGACTTCTTTCCTAGAATCTCTGTGTCTATACATTGATCTCCAAAACTTACTATCTTCAAGTACTTTCTTAAGCTCTCATCATCATCACTATCTTCTGTTGTTGATTAGCCTTTTTCTTAGCCTCTATCTTCTTCTTTGTTGATCTTTTCCTCTTAATACCTTTGGAGGTTCCTTCAAACTTTATTGAACCCTCCTCACAATTTGTATGTACCATTTCTTCAGTATGTGCTGTTGACTGTGTATGTACTGCCTGTACATTTTCAGTCTTATCAACACTTTGAGCTTTATCTCCTTCATCCATTCTTTGAGCAGTCTCTGTCTCTTTTGAACTTACCTTCCCCTTTCTATGTTTCCTCACATATGTAGCCTTGATAGGTGGATATGTACTTGTATGTTCAACAGTACTTGAATCAAATCTAGGAGTACTTCCAAATTGTCTTTGTTGTTGCAGATGTCTAATGGCTTCTTCAATAGCTATTCTATCTGCTTCAGATCCAATGTCAACAAAATTCAATTCAGTTCTCTTGTGTTGTTCATACAAAGCCTTGATTTCATCAAAATTCTTTCTGATCAATTGAGCATGCGTGAAATGCTTAACCTTCTTGAGAAAAGCCATCATTTGATTCCTAATCCGCATGGTAGTTGGAGGTTTAATCCTTTCTCTTCTTCTTTTCTAAACAAAGAATCTTTGTTGCTCCCTTACCAAATCATCAATCAACTTTTCTTTTTCTTCTTCATCATAAGCATCCCTTTATTCAGCTATTAATGAGTCTGCAAGAAGCTCACTTGCTTGTAGTTCAGCTTGAATCCTATCATACTCTTGTATATTCCATTCTTGCTGCACTCTTTTAGCTTCAAACAATTGCTGCTTTGTTGCAAGTTCCTCTTGTAACTCTTCTTCACGAATTTGTTCTTGCACTCTAAAAGCAAATTCCTCATCATGGTCTAGTTGATGAAATCTGTACGTGACTTTGTTTATATCATCATCTGAATCACTTTTATTTTCAGATTCTGATTGTAACTGCTTCTTGCCCTTATCCTTTGGATTGATCTTAGGTAACTTCTTCTTCAGCTTTGAAGATCTTTCTTCATCTTCATTAGCTTGTTGTTGAATAACAATACCTTTAGTAGGATGTGAAGCTTGTACTTTCTTACCTTTAGTTTTATCTTTTTTGGCAAGAACTTCTTGTTGTGTCTTCTTCTAAATCTCTGCTTGTCTTGCTTTTTCAGCTGAACTCTTTTCCCTGAGATCAAGCAATACTTGAGCTAAAGTCTCATCCTCTCCAAAAGGAGTTTGACTTTCTGTAGAAGAATGTAGTGAAGGTTGTTCACCAGCAGTACTTCTAGTCGGCTTAGTTGGCTTAGCAATACTTGGGTCTTCAACAATGTCAGCAGTACTTGCAGTTGGCTTAGTTGGCCTATCAGTACTTGGATCTTCAACAATGTTGAATTCACCAGTGTAAGACACACTTGTTTCTTCAATCACAAAAGTATCTCCAGATAACTTTTCTTCCTTTGAGGCTGTCTTCTCAACTTGTAACTCCTCAGTCTTGTCTGATCCATAACTTACTCTTGATCTTGACAGTACTTGGAAAGACTATTTCTTGTGAAACCAAAATTTCCTTTGAGGTGGAGTTGAATATATAGGAAATTAGACATTAATTTCCTCCAGCTTGTCATAGAAACTACTCCAATTAACTTGAAGTTGTGGTGGAGTTGAAGATATAGGAAATTAAAATTACCAACATTCTTCAGTTTGTGGTTCCTCATGAGTAGGTTGTGGTTCTTCTTGTTGAAGTTCCATGTTAGTAGGCTCCAAGCTATCTTTTTACACACTAGTCTCTATGCTATTGCCATCTTCAAAATTTCCAATGACATCATCAGCTTCAAAGTTGATGTCATTCCCAGAGACCCTTGTATGAATATCAGAAGAAGGTAGTGGTTCTTCATAATTCCTCTCCTGTTTGGTTGCATTCAGTTGCCTTGCCTTGAGGTTTTTGAACCTTTGCTTCCTAAGAGCAGCCTTCTGAATAGATCTGTTATGCCTCATCCAAGGAGATACCTTATTCCTTTGCTTGATTAAACTGGCCTCCAATTCAGCAATTTTCTTGTCTTGAACAAGCTTCTCCTTTTGCAATACTTGTGCCTGTTTAGACAAGCTAGTGCACAAAGCAGTTAAATTGACAACATCCACCACCTTTGTTGCCTGTGCTTGTGGCGAAACACTAGCAGCAATGGAAGCATCATGTGTATGAATCATCTCATCTGAATTTCGTTGATTACCAACATTGTGAGAAGAAGATTGAGTATCTTCTAAGGAATGGGAACTCTGGTGAGAAGGAGTTTGCTGAGAACCACTAACAGTGCTAGGTTTCTCACCTTCTTGGTTGGCAGGTTGGGCTAACATATTAGCAAATAAGGGTGTGACAGTTCCTGTAAAGGCATTGCCTTGTTTGGTCAAGAAAGAGAAAGTTCTCTTTGTAAATGTAGGAACATCCCATGTATTTGTTAACTCTGATAGGTTAGGGATTTGGTCATTAACTAAATTCTGAATGAATCTAGGATACATTAAAAACTTCTTAACTCCTTCCAAATTCCTAGTCATGCCTTCAAAAATTAATTTTGAAAAATTAAAAACTCTGTCATTTGCCAAACAAATACCAGCTGATGCCAATGCAGCAGGGATTTGATCAAAAGAAGTACTTTTGGAGTTTAAATAGTGAATAATGGCATGACAAATCAATTTCCGTTATGGTGAAAATAAAGCTTTAAAGAAAGTAAGACTTTTCCTACCACCCTCATAACCCATGGCTGCAAGGCCATCATGTATCTCTGTATTGTTTAACATACTTAGTCCATTTTCATCATTTAATCTTAAACTAGCGCGTAGCAGTACCACAGTTACATAGATATTCCTATGATTCCCTAGCCTTAATGCAAGGTCGATTAAAACGAGTACCTAACGCAACAGTATTCCAAAATCGTTCAACAATAGGAATAGAGACAATGGGACTTACAGTAAGCGCAAAACAAATATGACTTCGAGATAAAAACCCAAGTATCTCATGGAAACCAAGAGAATCATCATTCTGAGCAAGTTTCGCAACCAAGTTGTGCTTAGAGATCACTTGTAAAGCAGCCATTAGTATTTTTGATGATCAAAAAAGTAGAGTGAAGGTTATAGAATTAAGAGATAAGAATAAAAGATTAGGTGAATCAATTGTATAATTGGAGCAAGTATTTATGTAAATAACAAACCCAAGCGCGAAGAAACCGCCAAATTTACAAATGAGACCCTTAACGGTACAACGGATATGTAGCGATACATGAAACATACTCGGTACTTGGATTTGTGCTAGCGGTACTTGGATCCATAAAGGTACCTCACAAATTTGACCATCTCATGCATGCCACTATCATTACAACCTCTTTTATCTTATTCTATCAACCTGCAATCACATCAAAAACACAAAAACATACACTATACAATAAAAATTATCATAAAAATTGTACAACAATTACCTCCCCTTAACATATGCAACAGTTTATTGGTTGAGCATACCAATATGTGTCACCAAGAATTCAAATCTCTTTGCATCAAATGCCTTGGTCAACAAATCAGCTACATTGTTGTTTGTATGAATCTTCAAGACTTGAATAAGCTTCTTGTCATAGGCATCTCTTATGAAGTGATGTCTTATTTCAATATGCTTGGTCTTGGAGTGAAAGACTGGATTCTTGACAATGCATATAGCACTTTCATTATCAATGTAGATCTTAGTATTCATGAAGTTGAATCCATAGTCTTACAATTTATTTTGAATCCAAAGTACTTGTCCACAACAATGAGCAACAGCTACATATTTACCATCTAGTACCAATAACCCTTTTACCTGATGGAAGATCCACAAGAATCCAAACCTTTTGTAGCTCAAATTATGTTAATTCTTCTTGCATGGCATCTACCCAACTTTCTTCATCAAGAGCTTGAGAAATGTTCTTGGGCTCTACTTGTGATAACAAACAGGCAAACAAACAATGCTGAGTATCCTTATGATTTGTTCTCTGCTGTTGTTTGACATAACTCACAAGTGCATGAGTTTCAGTACTGGTTTGAATTTGTCTTCTGGTTTGCACAACAAACTTGGGTTTTCCAATAATCTGAGTAGTAGGATGGTTGTTGATGACTTTATGAGTGGGAATAGAACTGACTGGAATTTCAGTTTCTAAATTATTGAAATTAGTTACTGCACCCTACTCATCAGAGGAAGCTTTGGAGAAGATTCCTTCAGTTGGACTAGTATAAACGTCTTCATCGTCCATGGCTTGTAAAATATCTTCTAATGAATCAACAGACTTTACAGACTTTAACTTAGCAGTACTTGTAGATGAGGTACCTCTCGGTGTAATACGTACTGCTGAGTGTTGTGATTCAAAAGATTCATCTCCTGAATGCTCATTAGCAAATGTAGCATTCTTTTCTTGATCTTGAAGCCTCTGAAGCTCTTGGGAGGCTTGATCATCAGTTGATGGCATTGTTTGCTTCTGGGGAGTGACATCCATAGGGGTAACAGTAGGCATACTAGGTACATAGATGTGAACATCATCATCCTGAGATTCTGATGAAGAAGGTTCTCCTTGAGTACCTAACTTTGTTGCACCAATCTACTCACATGCATTGTTAGTTTGACAATCCTTTTGCGCAGAATAGTAATCCATGGAATTAGTTAGATAATCCAGATCAAACATCCAAGCATAACCTATTCCCGGGACATTGGGTTTATTTTCTAAGAAATTAACATGGGCATTTTCTTTAACATTCTTAGATGCCAAGTTATAAACCCTATTTGCTTTACTATGAAATGAATATCCTACAAGATATCCTGGATCAGATTTTCCATCAAACTTCCCCAAATGATCAAGAGTATTTAGTATAGACACATGACATCCAAAAGGTCTTAAATGACTTATGGTTGGCTTAATACCAGTTAAAAGTTCATAAGGTGTCTTGTTTTGAGGCTTGGTCACTAAGACTCTATTTAACACATAACATGCAGTATTGATTGCTTCTGCCCAAAATATATTTGGCAACAGAGAATCATCTAGCATAGTTCTAGTAGCCTCAATTAGTGTCCTATTTTTCCTTTCAGCTACTTTATTTTGTTGTGGAGTCCTAGGATTACTAAATTGTCTCTTGATGCCTTTAGACCTACAGAATTCATCAAAATTCAACATTCTTGAATTCTATCCCATTATTTATCCTAATTATTAAGACTTGTTTAGTGAACTGCTTTTCAACTAAAGTGATAAAATCCTTAAGTAATTCATTGGTTTCACTCTTAAGAGCTAAAAAGAAAACCCAACTGAATCTACTATAATCATCAGTTATAACTAGGCAAAAGGTCTTATGACTAATGCTCCTAACATAAACTGGACCAAACAAATCCATATGCAAAAGTTGCAAAGGCTTTGTCACAGAATTGACAATCTTGGTCTTACAAGAGGTTCTATGTTGTTTACCTTTTTGACAAGCAGTACATATGAAATCATTCTGAAAAGATTTGTTAGGTAATCCTCTAACCAAATTTCTATTCACCAATCTATTAAGATTCTTGAAATTCACATGACCTAACCTCCTATGCCATAAATTAGACTCATCATTAGAAGCCTTAGCTAGCAAACATGTAATACCACCTGTTGGAGTAACAATATGAAGATTAAAGGTGTACATGTTTTCTTGCCTAGGTACCTTAAGCAGTACTTGAGATTCTTTAGGCATCTCAAAGTCTTTGGAGAGCACCAAGCAGTCTGTATCTATAAACAACACCTTGTTCTTTTTATCACAGATTTGTGATACAGAAAAGAGATTGAATTCATTCAATTCTTTTACAAAGAACACATCCTCAAATTCCAACTTCCCTGTATTGATTTTCCCTTTGCTAGTGATTCTACCTTTGCTACCTCCAAAGGCTACTGGCCCAACTCTGAATTCTTCAAATTCAGCAAGAAAATCATTATTCCCTGTCATGTGTCTTGAGCATCCACTATCTACTATGCCTTTATCTTTTAATTCATCAATTAGATGCCTCTACACATAAACAAAACTTATTAGTTTTTAATAGGGACCCAAGCCACATTTGGCTCGGATCTTGTGGGACCTACATACTTAAGAGTTTGATAGGTAGTTTTTCCAGTGAGACTACACACACTCTTATACTTCATGGTTCCAGTCAAATAATCAAAGATATAAGTGGGTTTGTTGTCTTTGAACCTTTTTGGCTTAAGTACTGTTTTAGCAGTACTTGCTTGAACACACGGTTTTTCACCTTTTGGAACCCACATTTGCACTGGTTTGTTATTAGGCTTACTTCTAGATGTTCTAGCTTTCTCATCTATATTCATAGAATCCTTGTAGGACTTTGGTTTGACAGACTTTTGACCAGCGGTACTTGAGTTTGGTCTAGCACTCTAGCAGTACTTGCAGTTCTAGACTTGTCGGTACTTGGTTTACCAGACTTCAAAGGTACTAGACCTTGTTTCATAAGTACTTCTCTTGGAACAAAGTTCTTGGTAGAAATATTTGTGACCTTATGACGTTCAACTACCCTTTTAGCATGATCAAAGTTGGGTTTGTCATATTTAGATCCCTGTTGCCTATTAACCAGTGCGTTTTCCCCATTACTTCTCTTTGTGACTTTTTGTGCAGCCTTTTGTTTTACAATTTTATCTTCATGTAAAGTGTAATCTTTGATAAAATAATTTAGACTACCACAAACATAACATCCTTTTCTTCTCAAAGAAGACCCAAAAAGTTGTTTTGACTTAATTTTCTCAAAATTTATCCCACCCCTCTTGGTTTTATTATGTTTTGCATTATTATCCAATGCCTGGCTAGGAGTTTTTACCTGCTTGGGAGCAGCACTAGTTTTAGACACCTCAAACACAAAATTGCTCATTAAAGGTGGATAAACAATGTTTTTTGTCACAATAGATTTATATTGGGTCAAAGTACTAGAGTTTGAATCATTGACAACCTTTGATTAATCTAACTCTATACTTGTATCATTACTAGGAGGCATGAAAATTCCTGATAATGGTGGAGGAACTGCCTTCATTCTATCTATCATTTTTAGGAGTATCATCTGACTCGCTAGAACTATCAAAAATCCCCTTTGATAAGTCCTTGTCAGTTAAACTTATCCCATGTTGGTCCTTTATATATCCTAGGCCTGATTTATCATAATACCCCATTTGTGAATTAATCAACTTACCCTAATCCTTTAGGGGATCTTTGCCAATGATTAATCACTTCCCTTTCATTATAAAGACTGACTTTTAAAGCTTCATTTTCTGCTGATACTTTTAAAAGTTGTTTTTCAAAAGTTTAATTTCTACATCTTTTTCCCTCATTTGAAGAGTCAAAATTCAAATTTTCTCTTCATAGTTTTGTTGACCCTTTATATACAAAACTATATTTTCCTCTAGCTTAGCAACACCCTGTTTAAAAGCATTTGTTTCTATAGTGCATGTGTTGACCTTTTGATACTGTTCATCTAGTTCTACTTTTAGACTATTAAATTTAAGAACAAAATCTTTAGAACAAGGATGTACCTCAGCATCTTCATGTGAGAGAGCCATCAAACCAAGCTCTTCTTCTTCCTCATCTTCAGCCCAGTTCACCACACCATCTACAGTCACCAATGTTTTGGTTCCTTTGGGACTCCTGCTATTTCCTTTTAGAAAGCTTTCAGAAATTCTTGGACTGGTTCCATAGCTGTTTTTGGACTTTTGACTGCTACTTTCAGCCTTGTCTCTAGTGCACTCCCTTGCAAAATGTCCATTCCTTCCACAGTTATAGCATTCAACTTTAGACTTGTCATATCCTAATGGTTCATTAGTATCCACAGTCATCTTCCTTCCAGTCTTCTTAAAGAACCTATTAGATCTCACAGACATCATAGCAGCTTGCCATTTGAGATCCATCTCCTCAACATCATCATCATCCATTTGGAACAAGTCATTGAGAGTCATACTTGGTCTGTTGTCTAGTCCAACAAAGAATGAGAAGGCATCATTGTCACTAAACAATGGTGAAGATCTTCCTTGTGGATTTTGAGAGACAATAGGACTGCCTTAGGTACTTTGTAAGTAAGTACTCCTTGTAAGTCTTCCAGCGGTATTTTGGAAGTAAGCACCGCTGCTTGATCCACTAGCGGTATTTTGAAAGTAAGTACCGCGGTTACCTTCTGACACAAAAGCGAAGTTAGACTTTGTTGTTGTTGTTGCTTTGGTTACCTCAACGCCTTTAACATCCATCTCATAAGCTCTAAGATTGTTGTAGGGATGATCAAAAGGAATTGTATCAAGATCATCCCTTGTGATGAAGTGCATAGCCATTGCTTTTCATTCTTGTGAAACATTCCTTAAGAATTTTAGATTAGCTTCTTCATTAGGAATTATTTATCCATAAACTACTAATTTAATGAGCAGCTTACTAAACCTTCCATAGCCACCATAGATTCCTTCTATACTGGGAATTGAGAAGTTATCTAATTCTTGTTTTAGAACAATCTTCTTCATCTTCTTAGATTTGTCATTACCTCCAAATCTAAGTTTGATGGCATCACAAATAGCCTTTGCATCCTTGTAGTGATGAAAGCTAGGTAAGATATCCTCTGAAAGAGCCATAGCCAAAGCAGTTCTGACCTTTCTTTCTCTGATCTCTGCTTGTACCTCTTCAACAGTCATAGCAGGTAAAGCATAGCATGTACCATCAGGCAACCAGTGTAACTTCTTAGGTGTATTCCCATTCTTGATAACTTGCCACAGAGTATGATTTGTGTGATTCAAGTAATGTTCCATCTACATAGCCCATGTCTCATAGTTATCACCATTGAGAACTAGGAGTTTGATAGCAGAGAGAGTATGGGAAGGTGTTGTAGTTGTAGAAGTAACTACATCATCTATGGCTTGAACACCTTGTAGTGGTGCAGGATGCACAACTTGAGTCTGTCCCTATGGTATTGGATCAGGATCTGGAATGTCTTCCGAGTGAGGGTCATCACCAGGTTGAGACATTGAGTTTTAGTGTGAGTGGGGATTTTTAGGGTTGTGTTATTAGTTTTCATAGTTTCTCAACAAGCTCTGATACCACTTGTTGATCCCTTTGATTGGATCTATATTCTGTTAAGAACTAGTATAGTAGTTAGTAATCAAACTAAAACACTTTGAGAACTCTTACTCAAGCTAAATAAGTTATGCGGAATCTAACTTATAAAGTACAGAAGAACGGAATTACTTTTAACTATTCGATTCTCTTATTAATCGACTTGAATGAGGTACATGAATGTCATTGTACATATGTTCCTTTTATAGAGTAAGGAACCCTAGAAACCTTATAATATTCTATAAAGATAACCATATCACAGACGATATATTATTAATATTCTAACTATTAAGTATATCACATAAGATATACTCTAACTATAACTATGACATATCTTATACAAAGATATATTCGTCCTAATCAATATAGCAGTACTTACTTTATAAGTAGCAGTACTTACAATGTACCGCGTTAACACTAACGGTACTTTGATAATACTAACAGTACTTAAAATACACTGACGGTACTTGATATTTTACAATAATTCCCAATAAATCCTAAAAGAAATCTTACCGGAGCCATGCGGGATAGTTGCGTGCTTGGGAAAAATATTTACGACACCAAAATTTATAGCTTAGGACTTTTCCAAAATCGACCTAGTTCTCTATAACTTGTGGCTCTGATTACCAATCTTTAACACCTCCAAATTTACCACGCATCAGAATACCAAATTTGGGTGCTAGTCAAAGTATCATCTGTAAGTTTATGGACTTTTATTTAATAGTCGTGCGATAGGATCGAACTCGAGATTACGGGATTGCACACAATACGTAAAGAGTTAATTTATTTAATAAATATATTTATTGTATTTTATTAATTTATTTAATAAATATATATTTATGTATTTATTAAATTAAACTAAGACATAATTTTAACGACCGTTAAATAATTAAGAGTTAAGTATTAACGAGCGTTGTGGAATATATAGAAAGAGAAATAAATAGAAATAAGTTTGGAAGGTTCTGGAACACCCCAATGGGGTGTTTGGTTCGTCGACCATAGAGGGAAAAAGAAAGGGGAAAACTTTCCTTTTATTTGTTTATGGATACAAGTCTATGCCTATATAAACAACCCCTCACCTCCATACTCCTACACTCATCAATTTTCTTTCCTCCCCTCTTGCGATCAACTAAGCAAACGCAACCTTAGGGTTGTTTGGTTTGTTTGGTTTCTTTCTTGCAATCAACACCAAAGGAAAAACACTTTTTAGGGTTCCTTTTATCCTTTGGTTTTGGATTAGCAATAATCTAGTCCTAGCCCCTCTCTAGGGTTGTTGGGTAGATTTTCCACTTGATGTTGATGCTCGGTTTACACTTGCTATAATCATGGTTAGCTCGTTGTATTACGTGTGTACAAGAACGTAATATAGTCTTACTTTAGACTATATCTTGATGATAAGGTGTTATCGACATTTGGTGCTTCGTTCTTTATCTTGTGGATCTTCGCATTGGCCAAAAGGTATGTAACCCTAATTTGATTAATTGTAATTATATTATTATTATGATCTTGTTAAATCGCTTCCGCTATATGTGCTTTGATCTTGTTTAGGGTTTTATACAATTGTTATGATATTAATAAACCTTCAGTGGCATCGAAAGCCGTTTTAACATGCTATAATTATCAAAAATCAAAAGTTTTTTAACTAATAATTGTTTTGAGCTAAAAATACATTTTTTTAGGTTTTCTTAAAATTAGGGTTTTGTTTTTTAAAAATTAGGGTTTTGACCGATTTTTTTTAGAAAAAAGAATTGTTTTGAAACCCTAAATTACATGTGGGATAATTTTAGATTAAATTGCATGATTAATTATTATGTGTTGTATGGTTACGATCCATAGAGATTTACTTGTTAAGATTTGAGGGAGAATCCATGATAACGTGCATGTTTTCATGGATCGTAAAATTATATGTTTATATGATTTTATGTGCTACTTGTTTTATTTGATTCAATACATCTTGAGTTATGGAAGACTTTTATATGAATATAAAAACCTAGATTTGATGATTATTGAATAAATCGTATGCATGTGGCTATTTGATTTATTTGTTGCACATATAATTTGTTATTATGTATTTATGATTTAGTTTTTTTACTTGTTTATATAAAATTGTTGAATTATTGTAAACAAGGGTTTTTTATGAAAAGAAATAATATGGACTAAATCATATTAAAAATAATGATTTGTTAGAGATTTAAATTACATAAGATTACGTTGATTGGTAAATTGCAATAATAATCTAACGGCCTACTCCTTTTGACAAACTATAAAGTGGGTATAACGCATCGCTGGTCATGTACCCGGTTAAGGAAGGAGGTGTTATGCCATTAGTCGCTGACCGAATTCCCGGCTCGCCTGTGTGTCAAATTGAAATTATCTACGATTATTAATTGAATTGTATCTTAAGGGTGATTTATCAAATTCACATCTGAAACACAATGAATAAGGGTATTGCTTTGTGCGTAGCCGAGTTCTAGCAAAAGTACGTTGTGAATAGTTGTGGGTAAATTCTTTAATTGGTTTAACCAATACCGCAACAAAATTTATGACGAAATTTAATCTCGTGAAAAAGTTTACTATATGTTTTATTAAACTTATGCTATGGAGTTTTATGCATGCTTCTCCATACATTGATTTTGACATCAAAAATTTATACCCTTAAAATTTAAGTCAAATGCTCCTAATTGACGAACACTTGAAATTACTTTGTCATCAAGTGAGATTTTTGGGTGATGTTGTGATGGAGAGAAAACTTCATGACTGAATGAGATTGCACATGATGGTTTTACGTTACTCAGATTAGACAACTTAATTAAGTTACTCAGTGAGATATGGAAAACTTAATGCATTCAGAAGGGATGGAACATCTTTACAATGCAAAACGTCTTTTGGCAATGTAAATCCCTTAAATATCTAAAAATTGAAAAATGTTTGTCAATTGAATTATTCGACAAGTCGCTATGTTGAGTATATTCATTACTAGCAAATCAACTGATGTAATGGATTTATGTCAATATAGTTCTAGGATTCAAGGAAAATACTATGGTTATTATTACCGGGGTAATTTTATTTTCTTGAAAGTATTTTGTTATCGAAAATACTAAAATTGAATTTTGTAAATTCTTTTACAATGTATTAATGCAACGTTACACCGTAAACGTGGTTTAGTCATTCATTTATTGATCTACTAACCATATGGTTGAGGATAGAGTCAATTTACAATGAAAAGATAAACCTAAACTCTTTTCCTTGAGTTAAGAAGGAGTCATAAGGATTTTAGAAATGTCTTATTCTAAATACATAACTCATAGCAAACTTTAATGGTTAAGAAAGTGCATATTTTGAGTTATTACATTTTAAGAATGGTTACCGCTAATTGGTGTAAAGGCAAACTAGCATATTTTATCTACTAAGTTGTGCTTTCACTATTTATAGGAACTACATACCATTGTGGGGTTGGTAGACCTATTAAGGAAGAAACTGCATGTCAAGTTTTTCAAGTTAAAATAAATTGATGGATAAGTCATCATTTACAAAGTAGAGTATACTCATAAACACTACAAGTAAATTGTTACGAATGTGTAAGTAATTGTTAAAAGTGTAAGAACGTAAACACTACAAGTAAATTGTTACGAATGTGTTTTTAAAAGTGTAAGAAAGTAAACACAACACTAATTATTTTCACCAATTATGAAACATTTTCAATGGTGTCAAATTCAGTGGGAGAACTGTGTTGTATTACTGAATTCGAGGTTATTTAAACATTCTCTAATGCAGTGGGAGTTACAAGCTTTGTTATCTTGGTAATAACCCATGTTATCTTTACTATGACCTAAGATAATTACTTTTGAAATTTTGACACTAATATCTTCAAGAATAGTTATGCACTGATTCTTGTTGATTAAGAGGTCCTACATCTACTTGTAAAAGATAGTATATATGACACAATCATATGTTGCATAGACAAACGTTAGACGTGATGTTTATCTAATATATATATGAGGTTGTTCCATGCACAAGTGGGAGAAATGGATATTGTGTGCAAGAAACAACTCATAAAGATATGATTTAAAGGATTATCTTGACTTCAAGATAAGAGACTAACGATCTAATTAATAATTAGATGAAAGTTATATCATGTGTCAATATGATTATTAAAGACTACTTAAAAGTATATATATCATTCACATTAAGAAACACTTGTTTTTTTTATTTAGTCATGTGAGAGCTTGGACTAAATTGTAAACATAAGGGTAAAATATCCACATGACGTGAGATCGAGCGTGGATTATTTTGGGGTTTCTTAAAATGGGTAATTCCTATAATGACATAAAAACTTAGAGTAATCTTATACTACTAAACTAAAATATTTGTGTATTCTTGGAATGACATAAATAGAAATAGTAGTGAATTAACTTGAAAAGATTAATGAAACCTAGTGATGTTCATGATTACTTTAGTTATACATGTTTATGATTTATTGTATAAATTCACAAACATAAAAGTCTTGAAAGACGTATAATATAAAGTAAGACGTTAATGTATTATCTCTTTTCATTAAGACATATACATAGAGTCATTTTCAAATGACATAAAACGTATTATGGAATTATAACTTTTATGTTTTAAATACATGAAAATGGAGTGACTTTGTATTAGAAGTACTTGAGTTATAAAGCATGCAAAATGGTTAGGAAATCTATTTTACCATTAAGATGATTTAGTTGGTATATAGGTAAACTGAAAGATATAAATTTATCTTAATATTGTTAAGATTGACTTACAATATTTCCCTAAATGAAATACAACATTGTTATGGTATGTTCATTAGGAGAATCAAACTCTCAATATGATGGTGATGTTTGATTCAAGATAACTATATCTTCCTTTTCTTCCATAAGATGTCAAGGTTAGAAAATTGAGTATGACTTGAGCTAAGAAGATTAATAAGATACCATTATATATGGAGTGTGATGAATCACATTATGTCTTAAATGAAGTTTGGATTTTGCTAAACTACTTATGAAGTGGGTTGTTAGAAAATAAAGAGATAGGAACTGTCATTGTATTATGTAAAGTCCCAAAAATAGATAACATTAGAGTGTTGATCTATTTGCTATGTATTTAAAGATTAACTTTAAGTTACTAAAAGCAAGTGGGAGTTTTGATCTTGAAAGATAAAATTACAAAATACATAATCTTCTTAAATACACTAGTAATTATCATGAGGTAGGCATGTTAAGGCTAACTCTCAATATAAAGGAATTTAAGTCATAGGTCCGCAAGGATATCTCGGATATACGAGTAATATGTCAAGAATTATGAGTTACAAATAATTGTTATGGTGTATTACCAAATATTGACTTGGGTAAACTACTCATACTATGAATGTTATAGATGTTGTCCAAACAAGATAATCAATTTTAGATTTGGTTTATCTTAAATAGTTTGACTAAAAATTAAAGATAAGTTTCGTCAAAGAAAGGTAGAAACGGCCATTGTGGTGGTTTAAATCCTTGTGTCAAAAATATATGGACAAGATTGTACACATATTTAATGTATGTATTATGGATAGATCATTAATTGTGATTGAGTATTCTTTCCTAAATGCATTAAATATATAAATATTTTGGTGTTCATATTTTAATTGTTAAGATGAATAATATATATGAACTCTTTCTTGAATGACTACTTGAGCACGGACTTAAGTAATCGAAAGGAGTCTATTAATTTAAAATAAATCTTTAGGAAAGTACAAATTGCAATTATTCATGAATGAATAGATGAAAGCATCTAGGAAATTATTCTTATGTTTAAATTGAAATCAAGATTAGATTTAAATTTGAATAAGATGATTTCTAAAGTATTCCTAAAAGCTAGTGGGAGTATTATGATTATTTTCTTAATTTATATGTGTCTAATAGACATATAAGAAAGTAAATTTCATTTAAATTAAATGTTGATTTGGTTTAGATTTGAAATGGAATTTTGCTTTGGTGATTTAGAAAATAAGATATACATAACCTTGGAACAAATAAATTTATTTGTTTATGCGGTGGAAATACAAAAAAATATGTCATATAGTAAGTTTATATGGATATTTAGAACATGAAGAAATCTAAATCTGGTTTGAGAATTTTTCATGTGTATCACGTTGTATTTATATCATGCATAAAATAAAAAATGATTTGAATATATTTATCTATTTGAAAGTTATTAAATAACTTGTGTAATGAATATTCTGAAGGAATATGTTTGGGTATAGAATAACATCCTTGTCTTGGATCAGCTTCCATATTCTATAGATGGGTAATTTGTCAATAGTTATGCAAATTATGATAACCAACAAACTTGGAGGTTTGTTTGGAATCAAACATTACATAATAGATATTACAGGTTAACGTATTTATATCTTTAAATGACAAGTTATAAAAACTTGAAAAGATATAACTGAGGTAACACTCAATATTTATCATGGGATATTTGGAGATGACATGTTGATTAAAGTTGCATTATACATTAAAGAATTAGAATACTTTAAACTTCAAATGTGTTTTTGGAAGTTTAGTATAATAAATTGGCGATCAAGGATGTTTCACAATTTTGGTACCATGTGGCAATATCAAACTATTTGAATGCACATGTGCAAGAACTTCAATAATTGAATTATTGAAGAAAGTATTCTCAAAATTCTAATAGGTCAAGATTGGTTATTTTATGCTTTGCCAAACTAGTGTGAAGGTCACTAGGCATAATGCATCAACCATGTTTTACATGCATTGATCTATTTAGTATTTGGATAAATCATGTTAAGACATTATTATTTAACGGAATAAAGATTGGATTTCGTTTATTCTCGTTATTTAATTTTGTATCCTATTTTACATGTTTTAATCCATGAATAAATTGTTATGCTAAATGTCCGTTGTCGATTAATAATATGGGAATATTATTAAACTAAGACAATTAGAAATTGCGATAGAGTATACTTGAAAGTATATTGATCGATGTTGGATGATATTCGATGAATCGAATATTGGACTTATCCCAACTATATGATTATACTTTATGGATCTTTGTCGTTAAGTATATCATAAATAGTTATCCTCAGACCTGAGATACCAGGAAACTGATGTGAATCTAGTGTATTTGTGTGGAATAATCTAACGCTAAACGTAATTGGTAGCTATAAGGGTTATTTTCAGAAGTGTTGCAAAATTCATAAGTTTTGCTCGTAGTCAATATGGAATTTATTTCCTTCAAATTTATTTTGAAGTTTAATATCGTTGGGCCCCTCGTGAGATTAGTAAGATGTTTGTATGGTCGTACCCAAAGTCTTTCTAAACTATGTTTAGAAGTTTTGGTAATCTTACTTGAATCCATTGAACGAGAAACATAATGGTTAATGAAAGGAATGACTAAGATCCATATCCTTATTAACGTTGTATTAGAAACGAAAGGATACTAATAATAATGATGAATCATTAAAAGGTTTTATCCAAGAAACCTTACTCGAGTTGTACTAGAGACATTGCTAGTGTAACTAGACGCTAGTCAATGTAATCACGATATTTGAAATATGTCCAAGTGGGATCTGTAAATTTATGGACTTATATTTAATAGTCGTGTGATAGGATCCAACTCGAGATTACGGGATTGCACACAATATGTTAAGAGTTAATTTATTTAATAAATATATTTTGTATTTTATTAATTTGTTTAATAAATATATATTTATGTATTAATTAAATAAAACCGAGACATAACTTTAACGATCGTTAAATAATTAAGAGTTAAGTATTAATGAGCGTTGTGGAATATATAAAAAAGAATAAATAGAAAGAAGTTTGGAAGGTTCCGGAACATCCCAATGGGGTGTTTGGGCCGTCGACCATAAAGGAGAAAAAGGAAGGGGAAAACTTTCCTTTGATTTGTTTATGGATACAAGTCTATGCCTATATAAACAACCCCTCACCTCCATAATTCTACACTCATTATTTTTCTTTCCTCCGCTCTGGCGATCAACTAACCAAACGCAACCTTAGGGTTGTTTGGTTTGTTTGGTTTCTTTCTTGCAATCAACACCAAAGGAAAAACAATTTTTTAGGGTTGTTTTTATCCTTTGGTTTTGGATTAGCAATAATCTAGTCCTAGCCACTCTCTAGGGTTGTTGGGTAGATTTTACACTTGATGTTGATGCTCGGTTTACACGTGCTAGAATCACGGTTAGCTCGTTGTATTACGTGTGTACAAGAACGTAATATAGTCTTACTTTAGACTATATCTTGGTGATAAGGTTTTATCGACATTTGGGGCTTCGTTCTTTATCTTGTGGATCTTCGCATTGGCGAAAAGGTATGTAACCCTAATTCGATTAATTATAATTATGTTATTATTATGATCTTGTTAAATCTCTTCCGCTATATGTGCTTTGATCTCGTTTAGGGTTTTATATAAATGTTATGATATTAATAAACCTTCATCATCACACAAGCCATATATTATTTTTAAGAAAAGGGAGGAAGACAACATTAGACTACCTAAAAGCTACAACAACATCCATAGCATGCTCCGCCACATCAGCCTCGATTACCTGAAACACATGCTTAAAATCGTCAACAAATAATGTTGAGCTAAATCTATAGGTTTACAAATCACAGTTTGAACATAAGTATAAAAATCATTCACGATTATTCAGTAGAATGTTGATCATTACAAACAGTTATTCTGACATTACTCGTTATACATAAGCTATTTAATTATGTTTAAGCTCATGACACCGACCCCAAAAACTAATCGCCCGCGCCAAATTCCGGCATGATTTAAGTAAAGGCATTACCGCTCTTAGGTATTCGTTGCAAATTATACCTTTTTCTTAGCACAGGTTATCCATACGCAGAGGGTACTCCACGTACTATCTCTCGTCTAGGATAGGGTCGTCAACCCAATAGTACTATCAATTGTTCAAGCGGCTATTTCCAATCCACACAAGGATTAAACAATAGTTAACGGTTCATGAATTTAGGGCCTTTTAGCAACTAGCTACTTAACATAATTCAAGGCATCATTCGGGTCCAATAATCATTCACGACTCATGTTCCTTTTTATTTAAATAGCAAGTATCCCCCTCGCGGGTAAAATCATTTAAAACAGTAGAAAGCGAGGCTATGGACTCACCTTAAGTAGTAGTGGTAGTAGTAGTAGCGAAGACGTAGACGAAGACAATCACCGACGATGAGGATGCCCCAGGAATTCAAAGACAACACCTAACAAAGAAAACGCGCAATGAATCAACACATTCAAGTACCATCAAGTACTGAATATAAACAATTAAAGTCACTCAAAACTTATATAAACTCATGCCAAAAATTCAAGCAAGTGATATTTACTAGACACGTTCATTTTTATACGTTATTAAGACTATTGCTCCAAACACAATTCTGCCAGTATATACCTAATGTACGGACTGAATTCCCATACTTAAACACCACGAAATTTTACGAAACTCTTTGTAGACCTCACTTACATCATGTAGAAAGCTCATAAAAATTTTCATAAAAAGATTTTACTTTTAAGTCTCGCTGCCCAACACATTTCCAACCTTGAAAATCCGGGCAGATTTATACCCTTACGTTGTAAAACCATTTTGACTTACTTAACCAATACCATTTGCAAATTCGACTCCTAAGTTTAAAAATAGACTCATAACTCCAGGTTTAGATCTAAATAAAAACCCTTAATCATTTTTAAAACTCTATTTATAGTCCCTGTCACACCCCATCATGGCGGAATATGGGGCGCGACGTATGGATATCATCACAACAATAGTGTGTCTATAGAGATAACTAAATGAAATGGAAATGTCATAAATGGTGACATAATGTCATGAAGATATCTCATACAATGCAGAGTCTAGGTAAGTAGGTAACAGGTCTACCTCTTACCAAATACATACAATTAACAAATAACAAACATATAGGTGTCTACAAAGTATCACTTATTCAAACATAAATAAAGACTAAGAGGAAAATGGGTTCCTCCAAATGCAATCCTAAGCCTCCAAAGCTAGCCACTCCTATTCTCACGCTTAACCACATTCTCACCTGAAAGAGACGCTAAAACACGTCAACATAAAGTTGGTGAGAGTCATAGGTTTAGACTCCAACGCCAAATCAGTTATAAGCTGTGAATAACAACCATCAACAAATAACATATGGACAATGTGTTACAATTATGCATTAACAACTACCATTCAAGATTAACCATACAATCACAATTCCAAGGCTTCAAGCCTTACCAATAACCACAATTTCCAAGGCTCCCAGCCTTACCAATAACCATGGTCCCATAGGCGCCCATACACCTATGAACCAATCCCAAGGCCCCGCCTTATCAACATCCCCTTGGTACCAAGTCAAACCACAATAACTGAGACGGTACGTGTCCCCCGATCCAAATCATAAACACAATCAAGAATCACATAGAAGTTAATCACATAAGTGTACACACAAGTCCATCACAAACCATAAAAACATTCACAACATTATTTACAAAACCACATAGTGTCTCTTCCATCCTATCTGGAAGTCAAAACAATTATACTCATAAAGACATGGGACTATGAAAGTCACCTGAACAAGCTTCTCCAAGGACCCGCGCTCTAGCAAAAATCTAAACACACAAACATATACAATCAAGACATGAACCACATACCAAAATAGATTATCAATATATGATGGATATATAACCTTCTCCTACAACTTAACCCCATTTATGTGCCATAAAAATCTCATTACATCCCTCTAGAAAGCCCTTAACTTAGTTTAGTTTATAACTCGTCCCTTTAACATTTAACCCAACACAGTCCCTTTTTTCATACCTTAAACTATGGGTCGAACACCCCCTTAACCAAAATAACATGCCCTGTAAAAGAAACCCTATGCCCTTACATGTGTTAGCTAACTCTCCTATTTGGCCTCAACCTTAAAGCTACTGTTAAGGCCTCCATATATATATATATATATATATATATATATATATATATATATATATATATATACTTTTACCTATCCAGAATTTACTGATTTTGAACATATGAAAAGTTTATTATGATCAGAGGGTCTTACCCTAACCCATATGTTTATCCCTCCTCCAGATCTTTTATTTAATATATAATCTAAGTCTCATGTTCGTTTTAAGGTTCCAATATAACCCTAAGTACCCCAAACAATTTAAAACATAAAAAGAAAACAGGCTGATCCAAAAACTGTTTTGACACCCGACTGATGTAACCTGTTTTTGACCTACTTCCAGACCTCTAATTTAGTTCTCGTTTCCTGCATTTGAAAGCCAACTGAATTACCTTTCCAGGGACATAATATTCGAAAATTAAAAGTTTGTAGAACTCTAGATATGATCAAAACAATGACACAAAAATTATATCCAGTTTTTAATGACGAGTTTAACATGATTAACCTAATTAATTACCATCACCATGTTTATTTATGAACCCTAACTAATCTAACATGATTATATCATTAAATATACAGATTTCATAATTAATCTAACCCTAAATCCATCATGTATTGATTAAGAATTAATTAAAAACAATTAATTAAAAAGAGATTGAAGGTTTTTACCTTAAAATTAATGGAAGACAAAAAATTTATGACAACCCTAAACTCCGTTGATAACCATCGTGTGTTTTTTTCCTCCAAGGATTATGAAGTGTTTTGGTTTAATTAAAACATTATATGGTTAAACAAAAGAATCCTAACCCAATTATAAAAGCCTTGTTTCCTTTTTTATTTTCTTTTCCTTTTTCTTTTCCTTTTCTTGCGTCACATAACCGACCCAACACCCCTAATTTTCGTTTTTTCTTTCCTTTTCTTTATTAATGTATTAATAATATTACCTTAAGTTACCGTAATTTATTTCAGCTCCTAAAGCCTCCAAAATCTCAAAACCGTAAAAGTAGTCAGTTTTTACGCGTATACCGTAAAAGACGTAAAAATATACAGTTTTATAAAAACTCTTGAAATATGAAATAAACTAATTAAATAAGTCCAAAATGACTTAAAACCATCCCAAAAATACTCCCATGACTAAAATACCTCATCCGAGACCTCTAAATGCTAAACCTTAAATCGTAAAAATACGATTCTATAATAAATATACGTATACGTAAAACCACTAAATAACACCATCTCATTTCATATTCACTACCATGTGAGCTCATGAACATAAAATCATCACACATCGTTTCACTCACAAGGTATCCCGTACCGGAAATGATATCCAAACCACAATCTATACACACCAATTAGCACATAAACACGTAAAGACACATAACTAGCACAAAATAAAACTAAGTGACGAACCTCAAAACCGCGGTTGTCACATCACTCCCTCCTAATAGAAATCTCGTCCAGAGATTTACTCCTTAGGATCAAACACATATTTAGCAAACAACTGAGGATACTTGTTCTAAATGAACTCCTCTCATTTCCACGTGAACTTTAGTTCAAGTCTCAAATTACCACATATACTAACCAACAATATTTAAATTCATTGCCAAACTCTTGACCTCACAGTCAATAATCTCACCAATGACTCTTTGATAAAACAAACTCTTATTAACACAAATCCCGAATAACCGTACATGTAAATATGCGTTCTCAAACAACATTTACCAATCTTAATACACGAAATATAACATGTATACCACTCATTTCCCCCAGGTAATTCTATGCTCATAAGCTACTGGTCCGATCTTTCCAAAGATCATAAATGTACCTACAAAACTCTACATCAACTCTTCCATTTTACCAAAACATACCACCCGTTACTATGGGTGAAACTTCCTAAATAACTTTGTCACTAACTCTAGTGGTTTCCTCCTTTTCTACATAGCATCCCTTGTTGCTCTCATCCTTTCCAAAAACACCATTACCACATTAGTAGCCTTTTTTACCAATTCTAGTCCACAATAGGGACAACTCACCCTATCCTTTCATATAGTGCCTCAAATGGCATTTATCGACTTCTAGTATGATAACTATCATTATATAAAAACTCAGCCATCGCTAACGAGTTTCATATCTCCCTCTAAATCAATCACTCATGCCCTCAGTGTAACTCCTAAGGTTGTATAAATATCTCACTTGCCCATCCTTTTCCAATTAGCTGGTTATACTCATATCCAATCATGTTCATCAACTCCCTTTAGTCTGTACCCTAAACTACTTAAAAATTCCAATTTCCTTACAAAGTGACCTATGACGGTCTTTCACATATCCATTAGTTCATCACAACAAGGATCTTCCAATCCAAATCAACTTATGATCCATACACATCACCAAAAGGACTCATTTAGTCTATCAATTGCCATCCAAACCCATGCTACAACTACTTCCATTAAATTTGGATAGCTCATTAGTAGCACCTATACACTTCTTTCTCACTTTTCTTCATGATTTTTTTATACTCAACACTTCCTTTATACCTACACAATGTCTTACCTTCAAGGTCATATTGCTCCTTATCTTTTCTTAGTTAGACCAAGCCCTTCGTCCCTATGGCACATCACACCTGTAACTCCTCATCCATTCGATTATCGATACTAAGCCTCCCAATAAATCAGTATAGGTCAGTGCTATATCCTTTTCCACACTACGACAGTATTAGCCTGTTTTGTGCTTTATTCTACTCTTTAGGCTCTACCAAAGTTTTACCTTCGGTTCCTATATCGACCTATTTCATTCATGCTTTGCTTCTATACACACTTCCTTCTTCTTCCTCAACTCATACCATACATCACGATGTGATGCTTCCCGTCTATCAAGTCATCTATACGCCAAAATTTTCCAAGTAGATTCACTTGTTTTTCTCACAACCAGTTCTCCTACTCCCTCCTAATAGGGACAGACTAGAGTTTCCTGTGATTCCATGTGGATCACACTCTCATCTTTTACCCACATTAGTTTCCATTTGTCTAAACTAAGCCCTATTCTAGATTATTACTCAAGTATCATACTTCTATTATGATCTTGCACCTAACATGAGGTACTTTCAGTCATCATCTTCTAGGAATACTTGGTTCTCTCCTTCTATGGTTCTCCCATATTCCTACACTATCCCGTCCAACAGAAATTCCATACTTCATTCATCAAATCTATGGAAATCACTAGTGCATTGGATAATGCATAGCTGTCTCTTCCAAAGATCTTTCATAAAACCTTCACAAAACTGACTCTCTAATCACTTCTCCACGGAACTTATTCAGCTCAGCTTTACTTCCCATCCCTCGATATTGATTGCCAAAAAAATTCTATCCGCGTAGTCACTCGACTCCCTTTGTTACTTCCACGAGTTCTTAATCTCCCGTGTCATGTATTCACTTCATCACTGGTTCATCTCTTTGTAGCTCCACTCCGATACTCGACCTGCCCTTCTTCGTCACGAACCATACGTAAATTTCCCATCATAGTGCTTGTCACCTTTCCAATCCTTGCAACTTTTGTGACTCCTTCGAAATCTCTTGCATCCTTCTTGCAGCCGACACGTAGTCCTTTCAGCTCCTTGCTTTGCGATGTAGCTCTTTACGCACTCCTTCTCGTCTCCATGATGTTACCTAGGAACTTCACACTACCAGTAGCTTCTAACTTCAACTCATCTACAACAATATTTCTAAAAGTACTTCAACCCCTCAATGGCTCACTCTTCCTTACTTGTTGTACTCACCATTAATCAGCCTCCTACTAATTATTCTTTCACATCCATGTTTTTCTTCACGTGTCTACTACTACCTTGCCTCCATAACTATACCAATTCCCTTGCGTGTTATTTGCCCAATCTTTCCATTAGTAGAAACTTTCTACTATACCCTAACATCCGCTAGTACTTTCATAAATCTCCTAATGGTACCTCAACCAACTTCTCATAGCATGACATCTCGTTCCCACGACCAGTCAACTAACTTTACTTACTCCCTTATTCTCGTAACCAATATAAGTTTCCAAACTCCACAAATCTTAATCATTCCTTCAACACAACCTTTAAACCAAAACACGTCTCTCCATTCTAATATCTAACCATAAGTAATACTACCCAACTCTATCCTCTCATCCTAACGTTCCCACAACCGCATAACTAAATCAACCATGACGTGTAACAAAAGAATTCCAAACAATCGTGTCCCAATAAAATATAGGGTAAAACGAACCCTAGCCAAAACAACTGAAAACAAAACAATGTAATCCGAAAGATCAATGGAGTGTGCCAACAACGAAAACTTTAGACTCTTCACGATTAGTATTACCAAATCTCGATACCTTAGAAAATTTTAAACTTTCGTCCCAATTAGTTACTTCTCATAAGAACCAAACTCTAATACTACTAAATCAATCATACTCATTTTTAACCATAAACTCATCATTTATCTTCATCATTTTATCAAGATATCAACTAGTTAGTATACTACAATCTTATTCTAACCATTATCTTGTTTACCCATATTAAACATATTTCACTTGTTATTATGAAACCAATACATGTTTATAAAATACACTGTTTTTTTTCTTCATTTTCTTCTATATTATTATTATTATTATTATCATTATTATTATTATTATTTTATATAATCCATTTAGGTTGGTTATAACTAAACTACTACATGTTTACAAGGTGTGGTGTTATTATTATCATCACTATAATAAAATCTCCTTTTTTTTACTCTTTCCGTCTTAGTTAATTTCTTCTAAAATTTTAACTCCACTTAAGAAAATTATTGTAAAATTTCTTTACCCCTTTAAAATGTATTATCACATGTTACATAGAAAACTAATCCAATTATTTTCAAGACAAATTTTTTTATAACTTACTACTACAACTAAAAAAAATGTAAGTTACGATATCATACCATACACTTACAAATTATTTTCAAAACCGTTTTCCTATAATTAGCCAGACTTATTTGCAAGAAAATTTAGTAGTTCTCATTAATCAAAATACATACCCGAATGTAGACACACATCAAAAGAATCAAAACGTCGTTGGAACTCCATCAAACTCCAACACAGTAAAACACGAGCAAACACAAGGTACGTTCAAGTTATAATAACTACTGAACAACCATATATTATAACTTAACACATACTAGCATATATACATCCGCATATATATACTTATTAAATCACCTAAAACATACTCGTTACTGTTAATGCAATAATGCCTAAAAACGTTACTTGCATTTTTCGGTCTCGCTTAGTTTTGATTACGACAATATGTAAAAACAAGCATTTACAAAAACAACAAAAAACGAATTCTTGAGTTCAAGTATTTTCCATTTTACCCACTTTCACTTAAGGTATGGATAAACAAGTACTACCCTTAATCAAGTGATCAAGTGATTTAATCTTTTCTTAAAACTCACTTTTTATCAAGTGTGACAAGTTTTTATTAAACTTTCTTTTTAAGAAAATGTTTTATTAAATTAATTATTTGAAAATTTGAAAATGGCATATTCTTATTTGGTTAGGAATATTCTATCAGGATATTTTTTAAACCAGATATGACCTCCACCACTAAAGAACAAAAAGGGAGCGGAGTCTAGTCCAGCGGTTCCTTAGCTCCTAGGCGGTTCCTTATCGATAAGGTACCGCGGCTAAGCTAAGGTACCGCGGGCAGATATAGTCGTTGGCCCTTTGTCCTATAAATAGTGGACCATTCTCAGCTTTTCAATTCACCTCTTTTGCACATCTATTTCCAGATTCAAACACTCTTCTTTAATCACTCAAATCTTTGATCATTTCTTTGATTACTACTTGTTTAAGAAGTGAATCTTTTCCTTCCATCCCTTCTCTCCAAGTGCAAAGAGAAGAACACTATCTTTGTGAAGTGTTGAGTCCACCACCAAAGATCCATTGAAGATCTAATTTTTATACATTTGTAGTTGTGTCATAGTTGTGAAGATCCAAGTAGTTGTGTCTATTTGGAAGTTATGCATGTACTAAGTATAGTTGTGTAGATTGGTCCTAGCTACGATTAGGGCTCGACTTTTAGCTTAGAGTCGGAAATTGGTTAAGCGACGTGTACGGTTTTCTCCACCATAAGGAGCTTGTTGTGTAGTGAACTCTCGGGTAAGGAGTACTTGAGGATTGGAGTAGGAACGAGGAGTGAGCTTCGTTGCCGAACCACTATAAATCCTTGGTGTTCGGTTTGATCTTTCTTTACCCTTAACTCTTTACATTATTTATTCTTTGTGCATATACTTTTTGTTAGTATTAGTTTAGTTACACTATCATTGTTCATATTGTGCATAAGAAGATTTCACATATTTCCTCAAACCTAAGTTTTTGAAAAAGGATTTTTGAAAACCACATTTTAACAAGTAAATATAAGAAGTTATTCAACCCCCCCCCCTTCTAGTTTCTACAGTTACCATACATGTCAGGCCAACTAATCGCGTCATACACTCATTTTGTTTTTTTTACGAGTAACCACCATCTTACAACAAGGCACATAGCCCATCACTAAAACCGGTCCATATCGTGTGACCTCATAATCACACAACATGACTATAACTCAAAACATATAACACACTAAAAAAATAGCCATATCGTAGGCAGTCGTTACATAAATCCATATATTATACATATACTCAAAACCCACATCTCATCATATACAAGCATGTACTCACCCTCTTTCATGCAATCATACTTGAGAACCCATTGAAGTTGTGGTACTTGTATAACTATGTTGGCCACCATACTTATACAATTACCCTTTCCCCAATGCACTCCCTCCTATGATGACACTTATAAGAATCAATACAACACATAACACATAAATTCATCTACTCACATAAGTTCATAAGCACATAACCAATAAGGTCTAAAACTCTATCTATTAAAATAATATAGTCAAACTCTTGGAATACATAAATCCATAGTCTAGCTAAAACAGCATAGACAAACACCAACACAACATCATAATCAGTTATAAGTCATGTCGCCCATAAGAGTGGAAACAACTTAAGATCCTTCCTATCCACCTACTCCTAGTAACTCGAATCACCACATGATTCTTAGGGAACATGACTTAAACATCAAAAAAATACTATACATTAGGTAAACTAAATAACTTACTAGGGTGAAAGTAATTTATATATCAAAAGCAAAACAGAAATTAACAGATGACTAAGTATGAGCAACTACAGTTCAACTCATACTAGTCAAAATTCACAATAAAAAAATTTTTAGGAAAATACAATCAAGACCACACGTAATCCTATGACGACTATATGTAGGGATCCTTAATCTATAGACTAGGCTAGGTAACCTAATTCTCTATAACCATTGGCTCTGATACCATTCTGTCACACCCCACCATGGCGGAATATGGGGTGCGACGTATGGATATCATCACAACAATAGCGTGTCTATAGAGATAACTAAATGAAATGGAAATATCATAAATGGTGACATAATGTCATGAAGATATCTCATACAATGCAGCGTCTAGGTAAGTAGGTAACATGTCTACCTCTTACCAAAGACATACAATTAACAAATAACAAACATATAGGTGTCTACAATGTATCACTTATTCAAACATAAATAAAGACTAAGAGGAAAAGGGGTTCCTCCAAATGCAATCCTAAGCCTCCAAAGATAGCCACTCCTATTCTCACGCTCAACCACATTCTCACCTGAAAGAGACACTAAAACACATCAACAAAGTTGGTGAGAGTCATAGGTTTAGACTCCAACGCCAAATCAGTTATAAGCTGTGAATAACAACCATCAACAAAATAACATATGGACAATGTGTTACAATTATGCATTAACAACTACCATTCAAGATTAACCATACAATCACAATTCCAAGGCTTCAAGCTTTACCAATAACCACAATTTCCAAGGCTCCCAGCCTTACCAATAACCATGGTCCCATAGGCGCCCATACACCTATGAACCAATCCCAAGGCCTCGCCTTGTCAACATCCCCTTGGTACCAAGTCAAACCACAATAACTGAGACGGTACGTGTCCCCCGATCCAAATTATAAACACAATCAAGAATCACATAGCAGTTAATCACATAAGTGTACACACAAGTCCATCACAAACCATAAAAACATTCACAACATTATTTACAAAACCACACAGTGTCTCTTCCATCCCATCTGGAAGTCAAAACAATTATACTCATAAAGACATGGGACTATGAAACTCACCTGAACAAGCTTCTCCAAGTACCCACGCTCTAGCAAAAATCTAAACACACAAACATATACAATCAAGACATGAACCACATACCAAAATGGCTCATCAATCTATGATGGATATCTAACCTTCTCCTACAACTTAACCCCATTTATGTGCCATAAAAATCTTATTACATCCCTCTATAAAGCCCTTAACTTAGTTTAGTTTATAACTCGTCCCTTTAACATTTAACCTAAAACAGTCCCGTTTTTCATACCTTGAACTATGGGTCGAACACCCCCTTAACCAAAATAACTTGCTCTGTAAAGGAAACCCTATTCCCTTACATGTGTTAGCTAACTCTCCTATTTGGACTCAACCTTAAAGCTACTGTTAAGGCCTCCATATATATATATATATATATATATATATATATATATATATATATATATATATATATATATATATATATATATATATATATATATATACTTTTACCTATCCAAAATTTACCAGATTTTGAACATATGAAAAGTTTGTTATGATCAGAGGGTCTTACCCTAACCCGTATGTTTAGCCCTCCTCCAGATCTTTTATCTAATATATAATCTAAGTCTCATGTTCGTTTGAAGGTTCCAATATAACCCTAACTACCCCAAACAATTCAAAACATAAAAAGAAATCAGGCTGATCCAAAAACTGTTTTGATACCCGACTGATGTAACCTGTTTTTGACCAACTTCCAGACCTCCAATTTAGTTCTCGTTTCTTGCATTTGAAAGCCAACTCAATTAAATTTACAGGGACATAAGATTCAAAAAGTAAAAGTTTGTAGAACTCTAGATATGATCAAAACAATGACACAAAAATTATGCCCAGTTTTTAATGACGAGTTTAACATGATTAACCTAATTAATTACCATCACCATGTTTATTTATGAACTCTAACTAATCTAAACATGATTATATCATTAAATATAAAGATTTCATAATTAACCTAACCCTAAATCCATCATGTATTGATTAAGAATGAATTAAAAACAATTAATTAAAAAGAGATTGAAGGTTTTTACCTAGAATTAATGGAAGACACAAATTTTATGACAACCCTAAACTTCGTTGATAACCATCGTGTGTTTTTTTTCCTCCAAGGATTATGAAGTGTTTTTGTTTAATTAAAACATTATTTGGTTAAACAAAAGAATCCTACCCCAATTATAAAAGCCTTGTTTCCTTTTTTATTTTTTTTTCCTTTTTCTTTTCCTTTTCTTGCGTCACATAACCGACCCAACACCCCTAATTTTCGTTTTTTTTCTTTCCTTTTCTTTATTAATGTATTAGTAATATTACCTTAAATTACCGTAATTTATTTCAGCTCCTAAAGTCTCCAAAATCTCAAAACCGTAAAACTAGTCAGTTTTTACGCGTATACCGTAAAAGACGTAAAAATATACAGTTTTATAAAAACTCTTGAAATATGAAATAAACTAATTAACTAAGTCCTAAATGACTTAAAACCATCCCAAAAATACTCCCGTGACTAAAATACCTCATCCGAGACCTCTAAATGCTAAACCTTAAATCGTAAAAATACGATTCTACAATACATATACGTATACATAAAACCACTAAATAACACCATCTCATTTCATAGTCACTATCATGTGAGCTCATGAACATGAAATCATCACACATTGTTTCACTCACAAGGTATCCCGTACCGGAAACGATATCCAAACCACAATCTATACACACCAATTAGCACATAAACACGTAAAGACACGTAACTAGCACAAAATAAAACTAAGTGACGAACCTCAAAACCGCGGTTGTCACAGTCCCTGAGATTTGACCTAATATCAAACACAATTTCGGATTGCGTCGATACTCGCCTCTGGTACACGAATATTCAAACCTATGTAACTTTTGACTCGTTTGGAGTTAAAAGCTCTATCTTATACCAAAACGAAGGTAGAAAGAAGCTCTACAACTATATCCTATAATGATAACCTTGATTTAGACTTAAGACCACGAAAATTAGCCCTAAAAAATCTGGTCCCCAGTTTACCTATTTCAAAACCATAACAAATCTACTTTCCAATCAATCCAGCCAACTTCTAATCCTATAATAACACTATACTAACATCCTAATTTAATCCTATCATCCTATATCACTTGTACGAACAATATTCATCAAAAACCCATTTCATAAATCTTACTTGCAACATAATTAACGAATTTTAAATTGATATAAACATCATCCCAAATACATACCAATTAACAAAATAAATCAAAAATCAAAATCAACCAAACACCCCCTTTGCCGTGCGTTTTGATGAACCAAAACATGAAAAATAATTAATTCCAAACTTAATTAATTAACAGTCCATGTTTATAAACACTATATTTAAACATGCATATAAGGAAATTAATTAAAAACCCACTTGTTCATAAGATTTAATTTTTAGAAAAATCAAGTGTTTGCATGTTTGATTTTAATGGATGAAAACACTTACAATGGTGTTATAAGAGGTGGTCTTTGATTAGTTTTTCCAAAAACCCAAAAAAATGCTGGTGGTGCTATGGTGGTGGTGATGGTCGACGGTCAAAGAGAGAGAGGGAGAGGGAGAGTGAACTTTTTTGAAGTTTTTAATGAAGTGTGTGTTTAGTTACTTCCTTTTTGTAAAATGGGAGGGGCTAAACTTGACAAGTTAGCTATCTTTTGGCCTCATTTTCAAACAATTATTTATAGAGCGGGAAGATGGCCTACTAGTCAGTTTTGAATTTTTGCGGGAGTCGGGGTTCGTCCCGGCTACCTCAAAATACTTTTAAATGGTTCAAACGCACACAAAATGAAGTGAAATGGTTCCGACTCGACTTAACACGTAAATGAAATAAAAACTTTGAAAAATTCAAATATCGATCAATCGATAATAAAAGATAAATTTTGGGCATTCGTCAGTATCGTATTCGTTATCGATTCTTCTTAAATCGTCAAACGTTAAAATTATGACCTCCAACATTGGTTTCAACTTAAACCGTCAAACATATTACCAACAAAATTTCTTAAAAATTTCAAAAATATACGTTGATTAGGGTTAAATAATGACCTCGGGTCCTGGGTATTACATTAACCCAATTAATTATATCCTAAGTTCATGATTGACTTAATTAATTATAAAATGATTTTATTAATATAACTAATTAAATTAAATCTTAATTAACCCAAAGTTAATTTAACAAAGCTTATAACCGAACACACCCTAGATGTGTGTTTCGGTTTACCCGAGCCCGAATCAAAGGCTAACGAGACTTCTACGTCTCGGTCGCACAAAACAACAACCAACACAAACTTCCACCGGCAGTGGCCTTGCCACTATTTCTGTCGAGAATCTCACTGCCTAGGCAGTGGTTCTCGCTGTCCAGCCGGAGTCCTATCGACGGCCTGAACTTTCCCACCAAAAGTAATGGTTGCACACCGAATCACCCTGGTCTGGCTGCCACTGCTGCGCCTTGTATTGCCACTGCTAAGACCGTATAAACCCCGGTGGTACCCAATGGTCAAATGGGTTGCGACGGCTGTGCCTACAGCGGCCACTGTGGCTGCGGCAGCAAGCCAAAACAACACCACTGAGAGCAGCAACTCTCGGTTTTCGTGCAACCAACAACCCGATTCTAACCTTATTTATTTCGTGTTTTTAAACAATAACACCCGTACCCATTTACTTATTTATTAGACTTCAAGATTCATGAACAAGAATAATATTAAAGGTTTGGTTTAATTACCGATAGATGACACATTGAGAACTGAAACATGAACACCCCTTCGAATCATGAACCAAAATCAAAACCCTTTTCTTTCTCCCTTTTTCTTTCCTTTCTGGCGGCGGCTGGAATACCCTAGGTAGGATTTGTACTTGTTTTTTCTGTTTTGGTAAAATGAAAAGAGAAAAAGGTTTTGGTCAAGTTTAATTAGTTACCAGGCCGGGCTTTGGGCCCCTTTTGTGTCTTTCTTAAAAATCGGCCAAAACACCCTCCAGTATACATGTTTCGTGTTTTTATTTATTATTCTTGTGTATTGTATTTTCGTGTAATATATTTTCATAAATTAAGTTAGTGTTAAAACTATATTCTCGGTATTAATAGTCGTGACGTAAGTTCGTGTTTTCCATTCGTGTTAAATCTTGATTTATTTCATATACACAAATACTCGTGAATAGTTAAATAATATACGTAATACTTGTATTTATACAATAAATATTCATGATACGTGTCGTGTATTAATTAATCGTAAAGTTTTAATTAATCTGTGTTTTTCTTTATTTAATGCTTTTATGTATTTTATGCGGGTTTTACACTACCATCAGTTGTGAGTGAAGGAGAAGGATATTTCAAAGACTATTTTGTTGATCCTAAACTTAGATCGATTTAGCTATATGTATACGAGATTAGATCAAGTAATACACTTAGAGAAACCTTTGTATATGCTTATGAATCTAAGTGTTATGCGGAATTTAACACTTAAACAAGAACACACAATGATATAAACAAACTTTCACTTTGATTAATGATACTTTCTTACAATGAAAGTAGTTTACGAATGAAAACTTATATGAAACATTAACCTAAAGGTCTTCTTTTATAGACATAAGAATCCTTGTACAATAATCTACGTATCAACTATTCTAGGTAAAGATAAATATAGAAAATACATTGTTGTTCCTATCTTTACTAGAAGTAATCTAGAATACAATAAACGCGTATATCTTCCCATCAGTGCTTGTCTTCAATGTGTCAACGCTTGACTTTATCTTGTCAACGCTTGAGCTGTCAGCGCTTGTTTTGTTCTTGTCAACGCTTGTTTTACTCTTGTCAGCGCTCAAGTGATCTGGCCTTAATTTATTCCCGACAATCCTCCCCTAAACTTTATATCCACTCTTATGATCAAGTTTCTGAATAAGCATTAAGGACTAGGAGGAATCTTACAAACCTTCTCATATTGGTAATGAATAAATCTGATCAAATCTTTTGCCACGTCACTTGAATAATCTATTTCCAGCTGAGTGTCCTTCATCTTCTCCAAAATAGCTTTCGATATGAAATACTGACCATCCACAAGTAGATACTCAGCAAACTTTGTAGAACTCAAATGGTAAACACCAGCAGCTGAATATAACCTCCATTGAAGACCACTGAGGTCATCTTCAAGATCCTTCCAAATAGCAGGATCCTAATCTTTTGGTCCACACATTCTTCTGAATGTGGACCACAATTTTATTCCATTAGCTGAAGTTGGTGCTTCAGCCTCATACTTGGTCTCCAGTAACCTCCAAAGGTCCATTAAGTCTTCTCTATCACAACTTTCAAACAAAGATATGAGAGTGGTAAAAGTGTGTACCTCTTTGCCATATCTGCCAATCTTCCAAAACCCACATTCATCTTCTTCATAGCTCACAATTGGGTTCATGGAATCTAATGGTAACACTTGCACCATATCTGAAGCTTCTAATGGTGAGAGCTTGAGGCTCTTTCTTATGACAGCTTCACTTGGATATAGTGGATCCATATCTTTGGGAAACTCAAGAGAAATTCCCTTTTTCACTGGCCTGGGAACAAACATAGCTTTCTTGAGCTCCATTTCTTCTGCAAGTTCTTCCTTTCTTTCATCAGAAAGAAGTCTGAGAGTGTTTTCTTCCTGCACTCTCACCCAAATGGGATAAGCCTTGCATTCCAACTCATCAAATGTCAATGCCTTCAACTTCTGATAAGTCCATCCTACTCCATGACATCTGAGCAACATGCAGTATAGCTCCCTTCTATCCCTTTTCAATTCTGTGAGAATATTACTTGCCTTGTGTTTCAAAATTACCTGACAATCCTTCTGAACTCTGAGGAGAATCTCCAAACCCCATATTTGATCTGAAGTGGTCAAGTGTGGATTCTCCATACATCTTTCTTCCCAAGCATTGTACATTTGAACCACCTCTGGCATGTCAAAGTCAACCTGCAATTTCAATTCTCTCAATTTCTCCTAGGCCAACTCCTCTTCATACTCAAGTCTTTCTGGGTCTATAATCATCACACTTGAGTCTGAGCTAGCTCCATCACTTCCTTCTTCTGAAGTCACAACAAATGGTGACTCTTTCACCTCCTTTTTATCCTGTTCCATGATTTGTGCAGCCAATCTTCTATCAAATTCAACTTGAGCTGCATCCTTTGGAACAATCTCTTCTACCATTATACCCTTACCCTTATCTGATGGTGCAATGGTTGGTAAGGTAGATGGTGATACCTGTGCAGAAACCTCCTTGATGATAGATGATGACTGGGATACATCACCTTCATGTGCAGGTCTGTCAACGCCCGATTTTTTTCTATCAGCGCCCAAAATATTTCTGTCAGCGTCCAAATTTTCCTTGTCAACGCCCAAATATCCTGCCTCAGCGCCTTTTGTAACCTCTTCCAACATGGCTGTAAATGATAAATTCAAGTTGGTAGCAGAAACTAAAGACGTATCAAAACCTGTTTGTTTCTTCAAAGTTGTAAGGGCCTCAGCAACATCTAAAGATTGACCATCATGGCTGCCCTTATCACTCAGATTTATTAGATCTTCCTCCCCTTTGGAAGATTCCTCCATGCCTCTCCTGGCACTACATTCTCCAAAACAACAATCCCCTCCCTCAATTGCTTGAGTTCAAGGCCTTGTGAGCTGACAACTTGTACTAAGTCTGAATTTTGCTTTTGCAAGCTCATGCAGACTGCCGTCAATTCCATAAGAGTCATTGGTTCTAGTCTGCCCTCTTCTAAAATGGGGATTTGACCTCCCAAGTCAGATTCATTGGGCATGGATGAGGACTTAATGATGGTGGGACTGCCTTGGCCAGCATCTAAGCCAGAACCAATAGTCCCAGCCTCATCCAGGTCACCAGCCACACTTGTGGTGGTGGTTCTCTCTGCTACATGGCTAGGACCACCAGAGGAGAACACTCCAGTAGTCCTTTGGCGTTTCATCAACCTATATTCAGGGGGTGTGGAAGATGGTGTGGAAGAATGGGTGGATGTGGGTTGGTTAAGGGGTGTGTGGGTTTGTGAAGGTTGTGTGTCAACGTTGGAAATAGGCACATCAACGCCAACATTTAATGTGTCAGCGTTGAAGGGATCTTGGACAAGTTGCATATGTTCAGGTGAAGGTATGGGTTTAGGTATTGGGTCAATTTGTGGTTGGGGGTCTGGTTGAGGTTCAATTTGGGGTTGGGGGTCTGGTTGGGGTTGTGTTGCTGCAATAACAGCAAGCATAGCTTGGGTTAATGGTAGGTCACGATGGGGTGGTGAGTTCATCTTCATAAAAATAGCTTTCTTTTGCTCAGGGATCTTATAAAAATCATTATGATCCCTTGTGCAATAACCTTGAACATCAAAAACCATTTGTAAAAATCGGGGATAAGCTAAAGTCATTTTGTTCCCCTTATTTTTACACATGCCCTCAAAAATCATTTTTGAATAATTAAATTTTTGCCCTGTTGCAATGCACACAATAGCACTTGCAATAGATCTATTGATCTCATTGTGTGCAGTGCATTTGGGACTCAAACATTGAAGGAGGACATGTATGAGGTACTTCCAGGCTGGGGGAAATTCCTGCTTATTATACTTGTTTAAGGTACCTTCATCAGGAAAAGGATATCCCAAAGCCCTAAGCCCTTGTTCTATTTCATTAATGGGAAGGGTGGCTATACCATCAGCATCATCAAGACGCAAGGCTTGGCGTACCAAAGCCTCAGTAACCACCCAAGGTCTCCCATGAACAATAGAAGTCAATGTAGTCACTCTATTAACTGTTGAGGAACTGACAGTGTTCCAAAACTGTTTAATATGTGTGACTGGAATGAGTGGTGCATGAGAAAGAGCATACCTAAAGGGGGATGCGTTCAAATATGCCACCATTTGTGTGTATTGGGGAAACAGAGTATCATCAGCTTCAAGATACGCGATCATGTTATGTTGACTTCTGAACCCCAATTCCAAATCTGATGGTCTAAACTTTGGTGCCATTGATGAAAGCTGTTAAATTTAAGTGAAGAAGATGAAGTTGATAAGAGAAAATTGTGTTAGACAAGAATTATAGATACCCTGTTTAAAAATAGGAGCCAATTTTATAGGAGAAGAAAATTCATGTGATAGGCCCAAAAATAGGCAAGTATTTTCAAAAAGTAATCATGAAAATATTGAAAAATTATAAGTTTATCTCATGCATTAAATGAAAAGTAACAACTCCCAAAATTACGGCCTAAAAATATGTCAAAAAGTAACAACTGGGTAGGTCCCATTGAGTGTCAACGGTCAAAAATAACCTATCAACGCCCAACGGCTATAATCTTGTCAATGTTTGCCTATAGCCATGTCAGCGTCTAATTTGGTCACAACAACGCTTGGAAAATTCTTGTCAGCGTCCAAAAATAAAAATGTTTAAAAATGAAAAATGACCTTAACAAAGTAATTTATCCTAGAGAAGATAACCAAAAAGCTGATAAATATTATAGGGCGGCAAGCACTGTCCAGTTATGCACACTTGCTTAAGCAAGATAGACATAACAGTCCTCTAGTGTCCCTTGCTAACCAAAACTCTTAACAACCAAGTTACCTTATAAAATTCCTTGTTACTCCCAGGTAAATCCCATAACAAATTTATTCCCAAGTCCCCAACAGACCACAACCAATTCTAGGCCAAAAATGTCTTGGCAACATGCATAGTATATCAACTTTGCACGCTACAGTGCCTCATGATTTAGTAAAACTAACTCATACTCACCTGTGGACACAATCTAGAATTGTGATAAGAGTATCATATGGATACCCAAACATCCTAAAGGTTCCTAAAACCTCCCCTTAAACTATGATACATAAGTTTGCTAAAATCATGCATGAACATAAAAATTTATGTCAAGATAGGAATTAAAAATTCCAACCATCATCCATAAATAAAAACTTGTCCAAATGCTTCTCCATTGATCCATAAGCAACTCTGTATCCAATGGTATACTTCTAACACCATCTGCACATTTAGATTGAAAACCACAAAACTAACATTGTTGCTGACAACGCCCCAATAACACATGACAGCGTTGAGGGAAGCTTTGTCAGCGTTAGACAATTATATTGCTAACAACGTTGCAAAAACACTTACCAGCGTTCAAGCAACCTTTGTCAGTGTTAGAAAAATATAGTGGAAAATCTAAATCATAAATAAGACCAATAACAATGCATCATCCTGTACATACTTTTACAAAAAGACTCCAAAACACATATTATGTGAGATTGACCATTCCAATACTTGTTATCAAGTATTGAAATCTCCCAGCATCAAAAGGTTTAGTTAGTAAATCTGAAAAATTTTCCTCAGTGTCAACCCTATCTGGTTGTATTAAACCTTTCTCAAAGCAATCTCTAATAAAATGGTGTCTAATTTCTATGTGTTTAGTTTTAGAATGATGTACAGGATTCTTAATAATGCATAAAGTGCTGTTATTGTCAACAAATATCTTAGTATGCATGAAATTATACCCATAGTCCAACAGCTGGTTCTGAATCCACAAAACTTGTCCACAACAAGCAGCTGCAGCAACGTACTCAGCTTCAGTTGTAGAATTAGCCACCACTGTTTGTTTCTTGCATTGCCAAGATATCAACCTGCTCCTAAGAAACTGACATCCACCAGTTGTGGATTTCCTATCAAATTTATCACCTCCATAATCACTATCTAAATATGCAATCAGCTCCAATGGTGAATCCTTTGGGTACCACAAACCAAGACTAGGATAGCATCTTAGGTACCTAAAGATCCTCTTCACAGCATAAAGGTGACATTCTTTGGGAGTCACTTGATGGCGTGCACAAGCACACACAGTAAACATGATGTCAGGTCTGGAGGCAGTAAGATACATCAAGGATCCAATCATGGATCTATAGTGCCTGACATCAACATCTTTCCCATCTCCAATCTTTCCCCAAGGGTGTTCTCTATCCATAGGAGTAGTAGCTCTCTTTTCATGTGGAGAAAAGCCAAACTTCTTCAAGATCTTAGCCACATATTTATCCTGGGAGATGAAGATACCATCTTCTTTCTGCTGAACTTGTAAACCAAGAAAGAAGTTCATCTCCCCCATAGCACTCATCTGGAATTTGTCTATCATAAGCTTGGAGAAATCCTCACTCATCTTTGGATCTGTAGACCCAAAAATGATATCATCAACATAGACCTGGACAAGCAACACATCCTTGCCTTTCTTCTTTGTAAACAGTATATGATCTATGGTGCCCCTCTTGAATCCATTGTCCACCAAATAGGTAGACAAAGTACCATACCATGCTCTAGGGGCTTGATGAAGGCCATACATAGCCTTTTTGACTCTATACACTTTATCTGGATGCTCTGGATCCTCAAAACTAGGAGGCTGCATTACATATACTTCCTCAACAATAGTGCCATAGAGGAAGGCACTCTTGACATCCATTTGATAGACAGTGAAGCCCATGCAGGATGCATAGGCTAGAAAAATCCAAATAGCTTCAATCCTTGCAACTGGTGCAAAGACCTCCTCATAGTCTATCCCCTCCTCTTGTGTATATCCCTGAGCCACTAACCTTGCCTTGTTTCTGACCACAATGCCTCTTTCATCTCTCTTGTTCCTTAGAACCCATCTTGTCCCTATAGGTCTGACATATCTGGGACAATCAACCAGCTCCCAAACATCCTGAATTGCAAATTGGTGAAGCTCATCCTGCATTGCTTCCACCCAACTTGGTTCTTTGAGAGCATCAAATATTTTCTTAGGTTCCTGTTGTGACAGAAAACAGACAAACAAACATGCTTGCACAAGAGGGGTATCAACCTTCTTGTGTATATTGGCAATAAACCCACTAAGACCTTGATGAGATCTTTTAGTCTGAACTGGAGTATTAACATTACCAATGATTTGAGAAGGATGATGATTCTTCATGACTGAAGTGAGTACTCCTCTGATAGGTGTGAAAACACCCATCCTTTTACCACTTATTTCTGGCTAAAACAAGACCAAAACACGTATTTAATATCATTTGTTTGGAATTATGCGTGGTTTTTGTGTTTATTGTGTTTTTAGAGTCAACCGGATGATTATTGAAGAAAACATGGGATTACACGGGTTTTATCAAGGAAAGAGACTAAAGACAAAGTCTATTGTCCAAGAGATGCAAAAGATTTGAAGTCAATGGGCCTATTTGAAGATTTATCGAAGAAAAGGACCAAAGATGGAAGATTTACATATGTTGAAGAAACTCAATTCTATTAAACGAAGAAATAAAATGACGAGTTGAATTTAATCGTCGACAAATCCCGAATCAGAATCGAAAACGTCAACTTTTCTGAAAAGACGAGAAGACAAGAAGAAAAGGGAGAAATCACACTCACCAACCAACCACCTAGCCTATATAAAGGAATCACCCTCACAATTTTTGGCATCTAGTTTTTCTTTTAGTTACACTCTTCCTAGTTCGTAGGAAACCATCTCCCTTAAGGAGTGGTTTTTCATCTCTTTTGATTTGTTCTAAAATCTTGTAAGTTTAATCCTTCATTTTTGTTACTGAATCTTAATCATCAATACAAGTTTTTATTTAACCTTTTCATTAATCTTATTCATCATCATCTTTTCATACATAGTTCTTAAGTTCTTGTTTGACTGATTTTGATCTTTTAAAAGTGATTGATTTTGTGTTTTTATTGTTGGGATTTGTTGCTTATGATATTTAAATGATTATTGGTGAATTTGGTAAAACCTTTTCAGTTGTTTGGCTTGATTTGATCTAAATTCGTGACCACTGTTCTTGCGTTCTGACTTCTGTTCTTCATCCCCAGATTATTCAGCATAAGCTGTTCATTTCATCCCTTATTCGGAATATTTATATATTCCTAATAGCCTTATTTCTTCTTCCCTTATTCGGAACACTCTTTTATTCCGCATAGCCTGATTTCTCTTTCCTTTATTCGGAATATTTACATATTCCGGATAACAACATTATTCCGCATTGCTTTGATATTCCGAATGGCCTCTTATTCCGCTTAACAAAACATTCCGCATAGACATCTTTATTCCGCATAGGGGTCATTTACTTTATTCCGAGTAGCCAATATTTCGGGTAGAGCCTTTTTCCGAATAGAACTAGTATTCCGAACGGTCCATTATTCCGTGTAACATCATTATTCCGGATTAAACCAAATATTCCGAGTAGAACTATATTCCGCATCATCTATATTCCGAGTAGCACCATTTTGTCAGAAAGGTTATTGTTTAATCAGTTAGTTGTTCAATTTTAGTTCAATTTAGATTTCATTAACTGTTTTGTGGTTTAAATCTTTACTTACTTCATTGCTTTATCTTTTTAATAGATTAGAAAACCAAACCACTATTTGTCACCAAAAACAAATCATTCCACTTTTAGCTGTGATCAATTCGAGGAGATACCGAGAACTTAATCTGAACCATAGCAAAATCTCTTGTATCAAATGGCGCCGCTGTCGGCTCTTCTCGTTAAGATCAACAGTTTTTTGTGAGAACTTGGATTTTGGGATCCGTTCCCCGTGAACGTTACTTTTTCATAAAATTTCCCAAAAACCCTAAAAAATATAACATTTTCAAAAATCCTAAAAATTAAAAAACATAAAAAACCAAAAATATTTTTGCTTTGTTCTTGCTTCGTTAGTTCTTTTGCAGGTGCATGCGTACACGATCCACGTCTTATCAAGAGCCCGAGCCTCTCGAAGACTTAGACATGGCCGGTGTACAAAACAACAACAATAACCCACCTCAAAACAATAATAATAACAATAACAACCCACCTTTCAACAACAATAATAACAACAACAATGAGCCTCTACCGGATAATCGCCCGATGATTGAACTTCTGCAAGCACATGTAGATGGTAACAATGATCCAATTGTCATACCAGCGATTGCAGCCAACAACTTTGAGCTCAAATCCGGCTTTATCGAGATGGTCTCTGCTCAACCATTCTTGGGGCGTACCATTGATGATCCACATGACCACATCAAGAGATTCTTGCAACTCACCAATACGGTCAAATTCAATGGTGTTCCACAAGAGGTAATCCGTTTACAACTCTTTCCCTTTTCTTTAGAGGGACAAGCCCGGCATTGGCTTGCTAAGGAACCGCCACAGAGTATTCTTTCGTGGACGGATTTGGAGACCAAGTTTATCAACTACTTTTTCCCACCCTCTCGTACTACCGCTTTGCGGAATGAAATCATTAATTTTGAACAAAAGTACGATGAGTCGTTTAGTGAATCTTGGGACCGTTTCAAAGACCTTTTGAGAAAATGCCCACAACATGGTTTTACCAAAGTGCACCAAATTAATACTTTTTATAATGGTTTAAACATGAATAATCAAGATTCACTAAACAGTGCCTCGGGGGGTAATCTTTTGGCTAAGACTTCCAATGCTGCTTGGGATATCATTGAGAACAAGTCTCGTGTGCAAACCAAGAGTGTTCGGACCAATGTCGCTAGTGCTAGTACTAGTGACAGCGATAAGAGACTTGACAAAATCACTGCGCTTCTTGAATCGCTTGCTACCCAAACCGCCAGTAACACTAACAGCATCAACGCTAGAAACGCTAAAGACGCTCAAGTCAATGTTGTTAGCCAACCATGTGAGATATGCGGGGGTCCTCACTCTTACACCACTTGTACCGCCACCCAAGACTACCCTTCTGAGAATGTGAATGCAGCATATGGCACCTATCCTCAACCCGCTTATCAAGCTCGACCTCAAGGTGACCGCAACTTGCTTAGCTACCGCTCTAACAACTATCTCTCACCACCTGGTTTTCCTCCTAATAACCCAAACCAACAACAAAACCTCAATCGCTCTCCTCAACAACAACAACAACAACCTCGTACACCATACATACCACCTCACAAACAACAACCACCTCAAAGACACAACCAAGTTTACCAGCAACCTGCTTATCAACCACCCGCATACAATGCTCCTCCAAACCAACCTACCGCTTTACACCAAGAAGTGGAAACCTATATGAGGACTAACGATGTGATCGTGGGAAATCTTCAGCGGGAAGTGCTCAACTTGAAAGCAGACCTGGTGAAACAAGGAAACGATCTGAGAGCTGATATGAGACACACTTTGGATAGTCAAACGAATGACTTAAAGAATATGATGGCTAGTTTCTTCCAAGGTAATCAACCCTCTTCTTCGGGTACTCTTCCGAGTAACACCGTTGCGAATCCAAGAGGGGAGATGAAAGCAATCACCACTCGCAGTGGCAAAGGTACCAAGGAACCTGAGCTTCCTATACCTCCACCGGTGATTGTGACTAAGGAGAACGAGTCACTTGTTCCTATTCCTCATCCTTCTCCTTCCCCAATTTCCCCACCTCTTAATTCTACCCCTCCTCCACCCAAGGATGTGAGTGATCCTTCGATCCCAAAGCCTTCCTCTTCTTCCGATATACCTTATCCCTCAAGGTTGAGGAAAGAGAAGCTCAAAAGCAAGGATGATATTCAAGTTTCGAACTTTCTAAAAATGTTTAAAAAATAGAACTTTAACATCTCCTTCGCTGAGGCTCTCGCTCACATGCCCAAATACGCGAAAATGTTCAAAGTTCTTCTTAGCGACAAGGAAAAGCTTCTTGATATTGCTAACACCCAACTTAATGAGAATTGCTATGCAGTACTCCTAAGGAATATGCCAACTAAGCTTGGTGATCCGGGTCGTTTCTTAATCCATTGTAACTTCCCGGGAGTAGAGAATTGCATGGCCCTAGCCGATCTAGGCGCCAGTATTAACTTAATGCCCTTAAGCGTTTGGAAGCAATTATCTCTCCCTGCGCTAGTCCCCACCAAAATGACTTTGGAATTAGCTAACCGTACGGTTGCTTATCCAGTGGGGATAGCCGAAGACGTCTTTGTAGGAGTCGACAAATTCACTTTTCTTGCCGATTTCGTCGTCGTCGACTACGATATGGACCCTCGTGTGCCATTGATTGTTGGTCGTCCATTCCTGAGGACCGGTCGCACTCTCATCGATGTTGAAGCTGGTGAGCTTATCATGAGAGTAGGTGACGATAAAATCGTTTTCAACATGGGAAAGTTGTCTAAACATCCTTATTCTAACGAGAGTGTTAATTGTATTGACGTTCTTGATGAGGCTTTTGAAGAACACTTCAAAGATGCTTGCAAAAGTATTCCTACCTCTCTTCCTAATGTTGAGACCGTTTCCTCTATCGATTCATCACTATCTCTATTTGGATAAAGTGATTTCCTTTGGAAAGATTTGGAAGCCACCATGGGAGATGTGAACTTAGCTAATGATGATTCTACCACCAATTGGGATGAAGATCTCCGCCTCATTGAGAACCTTCTTAAATAAGACAATCTTTCTCCACCATCTCCCACGGTTATTGCTATCGATGCTCCGACTTTGAAAACGCCTCCCACCGAAAATCCTCCGGATTTAGAACTTAAGGAGTTGCCGCCACATCTCGAGTACGTGTTCCTTGAAGAAAACAAGAAGTCGCCTGTCATCATCGCGAAGGACTTGAAAGAAGAAGAGAAATCTCGCCTCATCGCCGTGCTCAAAGATCATAAGAAGGCAATTGCTTGGAAAATTTCCGATATCCGCGGAATTGATCCGAACTTTCGTACTCACAAGATTCTCATGGAAGATGACTTTAAACCCACAATCCAGAGCCAAAGAAGGGTTAATCCTCATATTCATGACGTCATCAAACAAGAGGTTATCAAACTTCTGGATGCCGGCTTGATTTACCCTATTTCGGATTCGCCGTGGGTAAGTCCCGTCCATTGTGTGCCCAAGAAGGGCGGAATAACCGTTGTTCCCAATGAACACAACGAGTTGATTCCCACTCGTCTCGTTACTGGGTGGAGAGTTTGTATTGATTATCGCAAGCTCAATGATGCCACGAGAAAAGATCACTTTCCTCTTCCTTTCATGGATCAAATGCTCGAGCGTCTAGCTGGTAATGACTATTACTGCTTCTTAGACGGTTTCTCCGGGTATTTTCAAATTCCCATCGATCCCAAAGACCAAGAGAAGACCACATTCACTTGTCCCTATGGAACATTTGCTTACAAACGCATGCCTTTTGGTTTATGTAATGCTCCTGGGACATTCCAAAGGTGTATGATGGCTATCTTCCATGACATGGTGGAGGACACTATGGAAGTATTCATGGATGATTTCTCGGTCTATGGCGATTCTTTCTCTGCTTGCCTTGCCAATTTAGAACGTATGCTGAAGCGGTGTGAAGACACTCGCCTTGTTCTTAATTGGGAAAAATGCCAGTTCATGGTAAAAGAGGGCATCGTGCTAGGACACAAGATCTCCAAAGCCAGTCTCGAAGTAGACCGTGCTAAAGTCGATGTTATCGCTAAGTTGCCTCCACCTTCAACCGTGAAGGGTGTGAGAAGTTTCCTTGGTCATGCGGGCTTTTACCGTCGATTCATCAAAGATTTTTCTCAAATCGCTCGCCCGATGACCCACCTCTTGGAAAAAGATACTCCTTTTATCTTTTCCAAAGAATGCCTTGAAGCCTTCAACTTGCTTAAGGATAAGCTAACTAAGGCACCCGCCTTGGTTACCCCTAATTGGGAGCTTCCCTTTGAGTTGATGTGCGATGCTAGTGACTATGCTATTGGTGCGGTTTTGGGACAAAGAGTGAATAAAAACTTCCAACCAATCCACTATGCTAGCAAGACAATGACTGGGGCTCAATTGCATTATACGACAACCGAAAAAGAGCTTTTAGCTGTTGTCTATGCTTTTGAAAAGTTCCGCCCCTATCTTGTCCTTTCCACCACAATCGTTTACACCAATCATTCCGCGTTGAAGTACTTGTTGACTAAACAAGATTCCAAACCAAGACTTCTCCGCTGGGTTTTGCTACTCCAAGAATTTAAAATCGAAATTCGCGATAAAAAAGGAGCTGAAAACCTAGTTGCGGATCATCTCAGTAGACTTGAGGATCCTTACCAAGGGGATCATCCGAACAAAGAAATCAATGATTCTTTCCCCTTGGAGACCTTAATGTCTATCAATTCGAATTCTGATGAAACCCCGTGGTTTGCGGACATTGCAAACTACTTCGCGGGTGGAATTCTCAAGGAAGGGTTAACATCCCAACAAAAGAAAAAGTTCTTTAAAGATGTTGAACATTATTTCTGGGACGACCCTTACCTATTCAAACAATGTGCCGACTTGATTATTCGCCGATGTGTTGATGGACCGGTAGCTTTAGAAATCCTTGACGCTTGCCACAAAGGACCCACCGGTGGTCACTTTGGTCCCAACTACACCGCTAAAAAAGTGTTTGACTCGGGATTTTATTGGCCCACTATCTATCGTTATGCTCACGAGATGGTTAAACATTGTGATGCTTGCCAAAAACAAGGCAAGATCACACATAAAGACGAGATGCCTCAGAATTTCATTCAGGAATGTGAAATCTTTGATGTTTGGGGTATCGACTTTATGGGGCCTTTCCCTTCCTCTAAAGGAAACAAATACATCCTTGTAGCCGTTGACTACGTCTCCAAGTGGGTTGAAGCCAAATCTTTACCTACTAATGACGCAAGGGTGGTTTGTAACTTTTTGAAATCACTGTTCGCTAGATTCGGTGTGCCTCGTGCCATTATTAGTGATCGTGGGACTCATTTTTGCAATGACCAATTCGCAAGAGTCATGGCTAAGTATGGTGTAAATCATCGTCTTTCCACCGCCTACCACCCACAAACTAATGGCCAGGCTGAAATATCCAACCGAGGATTAAAGCGAATTCTTGAAAGAACCGTGGGAGAGCATCGTGCCTCATGGGCTGATAAACTTGATGATGCTTTGTGGGCTTTTCGTACCGCATACAAGACTCCGATTGGTTGTACACCATATCGTCTCGTGTACGAGAAAGCATGCCACCTCCCCATTGAGTTGGAGCACAAGGCTTATTGGGCCTTGAAGTGGGCTAATTTTGATATCAACAAAGCTGGTGACCTACGCAAGATCCAACTCAATGAGCTGAATGAACTCCGTAATGATGCTTATGAAAATTCTTTGATCTATAAGGAGAAGACTAAGCTCATTCACGACTCTAAAATTAAGAACCGAGAGTTCCAAGTTGGAGACAAAGTTTTACTCTTTAACTCTCGGTTGAAAATCTTTTCGGGCAAGCTGAAATCTCGTTGGTCCGGCCCATTCACCATTGCCCAAATTTTTCCATATGGTACTCTCGAGCTCGCTCAACCTAATGGACCTAATTTTAAGGTGAATGGCCAACGAGTGAAGTTGTACTTTGGTGAGGACATCTTGCATGAGATGATTCCATCCCTCACCACGTTCCCCATGAACTAATTTTGGGTCGAGTCAGGCTTGTGACTCGGTTATCAAAAACAAGCGCTCCTCGGGAGGCAGCCCGAGTATCTATCCCTTTTCGTTTTAACCTCCTAAGTGTAGGGGAACCTCTATAGGTTCTTTGTGTTTGTGTGGTGATGTGATTACAGGGATGAATGCACTTTTGGAACCTTTGAAGAACCGTGCTCCCGTGTTATCCGAAATCCAGTTCTATCTCTCAACCATCGTGATTCAATTTTCTTCATACTCACATTTGAAATTGATCACGATAGTCGTCTCTTCCTTAACTTGAGTTAACCAACGTGCACAATGTCATAAGTGTAGGGGAGACTTTTCCCACATGCTTAAACATTGAGGACAATGTTTATCTTAAGTGTAGGAGGGACTTCTATCGAAGTTTTAAGTGGACTTTTCCATGACAATGCCTTCATTTAACCAGAAAATCATCTTTTTCAACATTTTTCAAATTTTTAATTAACTTTGGCCATTTTGTCGTAATTTTTAAATTTTTATCGTCGCTTTCATATGTATATCTCCCGCAATAAAGTCAAAAATATTAATAAGTGGTGTAGCTAGTTTTGAAATCTTTGACATATTAGGCCCGTTGCGATTATTTTGACTCAACCCGAATAGACTTGTCCAAGTTTGTTCTAGCTAGTATCCTTAACCATGTAGACCTTAATTGGTTTATTAGGCTAAGTATCCACGAGTCTCATTACTTGAGATTTTAAATTGTGGAGGACGAGAAATGATAGAGTCAATTATAAGTCGGTATTCTTGCACAAGCTCACTTGGTGTAATTATTTGCCTATTCCCCCATCACTTGCTAATAATTTATCTGCAATAAGTAAGGTCGTACGATTTGAAAAGTTACTTAGCTTCTAGCCCAAGATCGTTTAAAAGTTGCTCGGTAATGATAAGAGTTCATAGCCAAGGCATAACTTATGAAGCGGGGCGCGAAGATTGGCGAGTCCGAAAAGGCCCTAACAAGGCATGAGGAATCCATTTTATTGCTGAAGATCCAAAAGTGATGTGAAAAGCATTATTCCCAAAATCAATATGAAGGATCAAGATTCACGACGAAAAGCAATCAACTCCCATAAAGATCATGGAGAAGTCTATCCGAAAAGACCCTAACAAGGTATGAGGATAAATAGATCCAAGTCCGAAAAGGAGGCGGATCGTTGTATCTCAAAATCCCAATTAGAGATTGAAGAAATAATCATGAAGTCGTGGTCAACAAAGTTGTTGTACCCCTCAAAAGTCTCCAAGTGAAGAAACTCTATTAACGATGAGAAGACCATTATCTCAAGCACGTCTCTCAAGATATGAAGTATGAAGTACATGCCAAATATCGGCCCGAGAAAGGTCTCAAATCGTGAACCGAGTTATGCCAAGATATGAACTTTTTGATATCCCGAGAAGCAGTTTTAAGAGATTTTGTCCTTTATCTAACTATTGATCAAATCGTCCTACTTTGCTTTCAGCCTAAATAAACTATCGAAATAAGTCCAAAAATGCATCTTCATGATCATTCTAAGACAAAGATAAAATATAAGAGATACACCTAGGAATAAGGGAGTTTAAGAATTTAATTAAACCATGTGTGTAAGTGTTTGAATTGCTAACTTATAATAACAATGATCTCGTTTTTAAGCTTAGTTTGGGGAACGTGAAACTTGAGGATGATAAATCTTCGCAGCACCAAAGCCCTAATGTAAGTCCTTGATCTCTTTGCAAGTTATTTCCATCCTTTTGTTTATTTTAAAGTTTTGGTTTCTCTTAGTACTTTAATTTTTGTTTAGTAGTATGTTAATAAGGCCAAGGTTGATTGATTATGAGAAAAGTGTAAATTTGCTTTATCACTAAGCATTGCATGAGGGCATGGCAATGGTTAAGTGTAGGGGATTTGATAGGTGTGAAAACACCCATCCTTTTACCACTTATTTCTGGCTAAAACAAGACCAAAACACGTATTTAATATCATTTGTTTGGAATTATGTGTAGTTTTTGTGTTTATTGTGTTTTCAGAGTCAACCGGATGGTTATTGAAGAAAACATGGGATTACACGGGTTTTATCAAGGAAAGAGACTAAAGACAAAGTCTATTGTCCAAGAGATGCAAAAGATTTGAAGTCAATGGGCCTATTTGAAGATTTATCAAAGAAAAGGACTAAACATGGAAGATTTACATATGTCGAAGAAACTCAAGTCTATTAAACGAAGAAATTAAAAGACGAGTTGAATTTAATCGTCGACAAATCCCGAATCAGAATCGAAAACGTCAACTTTTCTGAAAAGACGAGAAGACAAGAAGAAAAGGGAGAAAGCCCACTCACCAACCAACCACCTAGCCTATATAAAGGAATCACCCTCACAAATTTTGGCATCTAGTTTTTCCTTCAGTTACACTCTTCCTAGTTCGTAGGAAACCATCTCCCTTAAGGAGTGGTTTTTCATCTCTTTTGATTTGTTCTAAAATCTTGTAAGTTTAATCCTTCATTTTTGTTACTGAATCTTAATCATCAATACAAGTTTTTATTTAACCTTTTCATTAATCTTATTCATCATCATCTTTTCATACATAGTTCTTAAGTTCTTGTTTGATTGATTTTGATCTTTTAGAAGTGATTGATTTTGTGTTTTTATTGTTGGGATTTGTTGCTTATGGTATTTAAATGATTATTGGTGAATTTGGTAAAACCTTTTCGGTTGTTTAGCTTGATTTGATCTAAATTCGTGACCACTGTTCTTGCGTTCTGACTTCTGTTCTTCATCCCCAGATTATTCAGCATAAGCTGTTCATTTCATCCCTTATTCGGAATAAATATATATTCCGAATAGCCTTATTTCTTCTTCCCTTATTCGGAACACTCTTTTATTCCGCATAGCCTGATTTCTCTTTCCTTTATTCGGAATATTTACATATTCCGGATAACAACATTATTTCGCATTGCTTTGATATTCCGAATGGGCCTCTTATTCCGCTTAACAGAACATTCCGCATAGACATCTTTATTCTGCATAGGGGTCATTTACTTTATTCCGAGTAGCCAATATTCTGGGTAGAGCCTTTTTCTGAATAGAACTAGTATTCCGAACGGTCCATTATTCCGTGTAACATCATTATTCCGGATTAAACCAAATATTCCGAGTAGAACTATATTCCGCATCATCTATATTCCGAGTAGCACCATTTTGTCAGAAAGGTTATTGTTTAATCAGTTAGTTGTTTAATTTTAGTTCAATTTAGATTTCATTAACTGTTTTGTGGTTTAAATCTTCACTTACTTCATTGCTTTATCTTTTTAATAGATTAGAAAACCAAACCACTATTTGTCACCAAAAACAAATCATTCCACTTTTAGCTGTGATCAATTCAAGGAGATACCAAGAACTTAATCTGAACTATAGCAAAATCTCTTGTATCATCCTCCCTCAAAAAGTCTGGTATCTTAAACTTCATTCTCCATGTTGCCAATATCTTCTTCATCAGACTCTCTTATATCAACATAAGGATGACCTTCTTCATATGAATTGGAAGGTTCACCTTGTTCAAAAGTGGAAGAGAAAAGATGTGCAAAGGTGTTGTCAACGCCTGAATCTTGATTATCAGCGCTTGGGCTAACAACGCTTGAACTGTTGTTGTCAACGTCTGAACCATCAACGTTTGAATTGGTCTTGTCAGCGCTAGATTTGCCTTTGTCAGCGCCTGAAGGACCATGCATGTTTGTATCTGGTGGTACTTGGAAACCACCATTATCTTTACCAGTAGCAACAGCAGCAAAAGCATCTGTCCAAATGGGAATTGTGACATATTCTTGTATAGGAGATGCCTTTTCTGCTTGTGATCCAACCTTTTCATGAACCTGTGTACCTGAAACATCAACAACTTGTTCCTCCACAACATTTGAAGCTACCTTCACAATGTCTGGATTAGTGACAGGCATATAATTTAAAGTTCTAGATAAGGGTTCCAAGTCAAACAACCAATTAGGACCACTTTCAGGATCACTAGGTTTATTTTCTAAAAACCTAACATGTACTCTTTCAAGTATACGTTTTTCTTCTTTAAGATAAACCCTATATCCCTTGCTCTGCACTGAGTACCCCATGAAGTAGCCTTCATCACCTTTTGCACTAAATTTACCTAAGGCATCACTAGTGTCCAAAACTACTACATGACAACCAAAAGGTCTGCGAAAACCAATATTAGGTTTTCTTCCCCAAAGCAACTCATAAGGTGTTTTATTCTGAATTTTGTTAACCAATGCTCTATTTTGAACATAACAAGTTGTATTAACAGCCTCAACCCAAAAGGCTATAGGAAAATGAGCATCAGCCAACATTGTTCTGGCTGCTTCAATTAGGGTTCTATTTTTCCTCTCAGCAACCCCATTTTGTTGTGGGTTCTAGAAATACTAAATTGCCTAGTAATTCCTTTCCTGGCACAGAAATCATCTAGCTTCTTATTCCTAAATTCACCACCATTATCACTTCTAAGCATTTTAACCTCATTGCCATACCTCTTTTCAATCTGAGTGATAAAGTCAATTAGAATATCAGCTGTGTCACTCTTCATAGCTAGAAAGAGTGTCCAAGTAAACCTAGAAAAGTCATCTGTGATAACAAAGCAATATGACTTACCATTCTAACTTTCTATATTGGTTGGACCAAAGAGGTCCATGTGTAGCATATGAAGAGGTCTAGAACTAGTATGCACCTGTTTGGACTTGAATGAGACCTTGTGTTGCTTGCCTTTAAGACATGCAACACAAGAGTGGTCATTGTGGAAGGCCTTCTCAGGCAAACCATCAACCAAACCAAGTCTCACAAGTCTATTTATATTTTTAAAATTTATGTGCCCTAGTCTCCTGTGCCACAAATTACTTTCATCTACTGAGGCTTTAGCATAAAAACAAGACATATTATTGTTCATTTTAATCCCATTCAAATTCACATTATATATGTCCTTATGCATAGGTGTTCTATACTCAATATATTTCTCATCAGGGATCTTATAATCCTTGCTTAACACCAAACACTCAGTATCAGTAAACAGAACTTTATTTTTGTTATCACAAACTTGTGATACACTAAAAAGGTTGTAATCAAGTTCTTTTACCAGAAAGACGTTCTCAAAACGCAAATTCTTGGTGAGAAGGGTTCCTTTGCCTGTGATAGTACCATATCTGCCTCCAAAGTATACCTTATCACCATCCTTAATGGGAGTGAAGTTAGTTAAGTAATCTTCCTTCCCTGTCATGTGCCTTGAGCATCCACTATCCCAATATCCATAATCATTGACCTGTCTTTGAATGCCCTGCACATAAAGAAAACAAATTAGTTTTCTTTGGGAACCCAAGTCTTAAAAGACTTGGATTCATCTGGTTGTTCAATAAGAACAGACTTAGTTCTCACAACAACCCCATTCTCATCCTTCTTAGGATGAAATACCTAGTTAACCCCAATAGGTTTTGTAATGACCTTTGAAATGTAATTAAATCTGTTGCAGGTCATTGAAATCCCATTATCATTAGGGTTTTGATCTTTCTTGGGTCTCCATGTTAAGCTTGAAGAAGCTTTAGACCTCTTACCCTGTGGTTGCAAATATTTAGGTCTGGTTACGTTTCTGACAGCGTTCGAATTAGTCTTGTCAACACTGAAATTACCCTTGTCAGCGTTGAACCTAGGGTTTGCTACAGAAACCCATTGCCTATTTGACCAGGTGTTTGTCTTTTGAAATGGTATTTGTCCATGAGTGTTAGACCCTCTAGTAAAGAATGGGGCAGGTCTAATCACTTGTGGACTTTGTTGCACACAAGGTTTGGGTCTGACAACGTTTGACTTTCTAACAACGTTGACTTTGTTCCTGTCAGCGCTGAAATTGTTCCTGTTAGCGCTGGCTTTGGGAGCGTTGACACACTTGTATGCTAAGTGTGAAAAGCTACCACAAGTGTAACAAGCTTTTCTAGACACAACCTTAGGTCTAGAAGAAAAGAAGCCTGTTCCATTATTACTAACTTGGCTCTTGGGTGACCTAGTATTCCTATACATCTCTGCATATTTAATGCTAGGTTTTCTATCAGTGTTTGAGCCTAGGTCAACAGCTTTACCAGTGACTGGGTTTGTAACCTTAATTGGAGTTGATTCATTGGGATTTTTACATAGTAAGCCACCCTTAACAAACAAGGTAGGGTTAGCTTTCTTCCATTCATTCAGATCAGTCAACTTTTGTTGGTACTCTTCAACTGGAGTGACAACTCTTGGTGGAGGAATAAATTCCTCCTCTTGGAATTCTGGTAAACCAGTCCAAGATAAGTCCTTTTGTTGGACACCATAGAAGTCACCAGCTGGTGGTGGAACCAAAGAGTAATCATTCATCCCAATCCCAGTCATGTCCTTAGGATCCCTTTGTTTACCCATACAGTCTCCTAGGGTTTGGGTGGCTCTATCAAATCTTTGAATTTTAAGGCCAAAATTGTCTTTATTCTTAATGGCCTCATCTAATTTAGCCTGTAACTCACCATTAACCCTTTCCATGATGTTTCTAATATCCATACTAGTTTCTAACTCATGTTTTAAGATATTTATTTTATCTTTTAAGTCAAATTCCATTTTCTTGTATTCAGAAACGGTTTTCTCAGTTTTAGTGAGGGCTACTTGGTAATTAGACAATTTGCACTTTTTAGTACTCACATCACTCATTAATCTTAACACTTCTTTGTTAAGTTTCTCAGTGTTTGACCTACAACCTTTACTACAAAAAGCATCATTGTATACCTCATTATCAGATGAAGAGGAGGAGTGTGCCATGAGAGCATATTCAACATGCTCTTCTTCTTCAACCTCAGCAATCAAAGCTTTATCCTCTTCAACATTCTTAGCCAGATAGCTCCAATCCCATCCCATGCCATCAATTCCTTGAACTGCAACCATGGCTTTGGAATCCTGAGCTTTAACAACCTGACTTGAGGGTTTACCAACATCAGATCTTCTAGGAGATCTGCATTCCCTCATGAAGTGCCCCATACGATGACAGTTGTAGCATTCAACTTTGGATTTATCAAATCCAGCTGTGTCTTCTGCATTGAAGGTCATCTTCTTCTTAAACCTTCTGTTCCACCTATTTGCTCTTATACTAGCAAGAGCCATGTTCCACTTGATGTCCATCTCTTCCAAGTGCTCATAACTTATCTGCTCAAGGTCCTCATATGTAATCACTGAACCATTAGGCAAAGAAGCAATATAAGCACATACAGTATCCAAATCTAAACCAGCAGGTTTAACTCTTGAGGAGTCACTCTTGAATGTGTCAGCGTCTGAATAGGAGACGTTGACAGGACTTGTTCCAGCGCTGACATATGATGATCCAGTAACTGGATGCATGTAAGAGTCCTTCTGATTGAATTGACCTTCACTATGAGAGAAGAAGGCCATGTTACTGTTGGTAGACTTGCTTCTATGCTCTAAAAGAGTTTCATCTTCCAACAGCCTTAGTTTGTTGTAGATGTCATCAAACGAGGAACTCTTGTAAGTATTGTTGGCAAGAATAGATCTTGCCTCAATCTTCCATGCCTCACCAAGACTTTTAAGAAAGGTAGCATTAATGTCAACATCACCAAGTTGTGTCCCCATGAAGGACAACTTGCTTGTAATGTCAAGCAATCTGCTTCTCACACTACTCAGTTTCTCATTGGGTTGAGCTTTGAAGACAACATAATCATGCATGAGTTGCTTTTTCTTTTCTTCCTTAGTGTCTGCATTGCCACCATATGCAACTTCAAGAGCTTCCCAAAGGGTTTTAGCAGATTCATAGCCTCTATATTTATGCTGGTTCTTTTGTCCCAAAGAGACTTTCAGAATATTTAGGGCTTTCATGTCGACCCTTTTCTTTGCTATGTCATCAGCAGCCACAGCTCTACCATCTCCAGGTTTTTCTCTCTTATCCTCTTCAGAACATCCAGCAACAGCTGATCTTTGAGCAATAACATTAGCAATCGTTTGGGCTTTATTGAATGTGTTTCCATATTCAATAACCTCCCAGAGTGTGTAGTCATAGATTCCTAGATATTGCTCAAAGTTGAATTTCCACAAATCAAAGTTGGTTGCATCAAGCATGGGAATCTTGATGTTTGGTAAAGATGAGGAGGAGGAGGTTATTGCTTCAGACATGATGTTGTTAGGGTTTTTGAGAAAATTAGGGTTTTGGTGATTTTTAGGGTTCTTGTGTTCTTTAAGATCAAAAGTTCCTCAACAAGCTCTGATACCACTTGTTGATCCTAAACTTAGATCGATTTAGCTTTATGTATACGAGATTAGATCAAGTAATACACTTAGAGAAACCTTTGTATATGCTTATGAATCTAAGTGTTATGCGGAATTTAACACTTAAACAAGAACACACAATGATATAAACAAACTTTCACTTTAATTAATGATATCAAACTTGCTTACAATGAAAGTAGTTTACGAATGAAAACTTATATGAAACATTAACCTAAAGGTCTTCTTTTATAGACATAAGAAGCCTTGTACAATAATCTACGTATCAACTATTCTAGGTAAAGATAAATATAGAAAATACATTGTTGTTCCTATCTTTACTAGAAGTAATCTAGAATACAATAAACGCGTAGAGTATATCTTCCCATCAGTGCTTGTCTTCAATGTGTCAACGCTTGACTTTATCTTGTCAACGCTTGAGCTGTCAGTGCTTGTTTTGTTCTTGTCAACGCTTGTTTTACTCTTGTCAGCGCTCAAGTGATCTGGCCTTAATTTATTCCCAACATATTTTTCGCACACGTTACGGTCACTATGAGTTCTTGGTAATGCCTTTCGGGCTCACGAATGCTCCAGCTGTATTCATGGAATTGATGAATCGAGTTTTCCATGAATTCTTGGACAAATTCGTCATTGTATTCATCGATGACATTTTGATCTTCTCGAAATCTAAGGAAGAACACGAGGACCATCTACGCACGGTACTGCAGATTCTTCGACAGAAGCAACTGTATGCTAAGTTTTCCAAGTGTGAGTTCTGGTTAAATAATATGTCATTTCTAGGCCACATCGTTTCAACAGAAGGGATTATCATGGATCCTGCGAAGGTTGAGGCTATTACAAAATGGCCAAGACCGGCGTCTGCAACTGAAGTTCGTAGTTTTTCTGGGATTAACTGGATATTACCGTAGGTTTGTGGAAAACTTCACACGGTGGCCTTGCCTTTGACTAAGCTGATACGTAAGGGACAGAAATTCGTCTGAATGATGAGCGAGATAAGAGCTTTGAAGAACTTAAGCAACGGTTGGCTTCTGCACCTATTCTTACTCTCCCATCTGGCACAGGTTGTTGGAAATACGTTTTTACGTATTTAGAAAGGATCGGTCACTCCAATAATATTGGGCTCGTGATCCAATATAGCCCATATAGCCCACATGTAGGGTGGGCTATATATACCCCCTCCTAGCATGTTAGGAGGGGTTGGTCATTCACTTTTCACACACTTCAATCTAATCTTTCATTTTCTCTCCAACCTCTCTCTACTTTCTCTCTCTACATCTTCATCTATCTCTCTATCTCTTTAGATCATTCCAACACAAGGATTACGAGGACCTACAAATGGTATCAAGAGCCATGGGATGATTGCTTAGTTTTTGTGTTTGTGTTCTTGATTTATACGGCTATTTTGATCCAATTTCACAAGTACCAATTTTTTTTTGTGTTTTTATGCTTTAATCTTGATATACGTTATCTAGTTACTTGTTATAGTGATTTGGTATTGGTATATTGGGTTAAAAACACAAATTTTTGGGTGTTTGATTCGTTTTTAGGATTAAAATTCTGAATTTGTTGTGTACCATCCGAGAAAAGTGGTAAAGTTGTCTCCATCGCAAAGTGGGTAAGGTTCTTTATTCCGATCGCAAAGACCTAGGGTCTCTACATTGCGATCAAAGGGCATTTCGACACTTATTACGATCAAACATTGCGATAGCTCCTTGCATCGTACATTGCGATCGGTTATAAGGCAATTTCGAAACGTTACTCTGCCAAAATTTCATTAGACACATTCCGACAGGTATTGCGATCAACATTCTGACAGGTATTGCGATCATATATTCCGACAGGTATTGCGATCACAACATTCCGACAGGTATTGCGATCAAAACATTCTGACAGGTATTGCGATCAATACATTCCGACAGGTATTGCGATCAACACATTCCGACAGGTATTGCGATCAACACATTCCGATAGATATTACGATCAGGCATTCCAACAGGCATTGCGATAGGTATTCAGATAGACATTGCGACAGAACTTGTTTGTGCATTCCGATAGTTATTGCGATCAAGTATTGCGATAGTTATTGCGATCAAGTATTGCGATAGTTATTGTGATCAAGTATTGCGACAGAACTTGTTTTGTGCATTCCGATAGAGTGACAAGATTTCCAAGATTTTTCAAAAACGTGTTTTTGAAAATTTTTAACAATCGTGTGTAATTTAGCTTGGAATTTTTGGTTTATCGAGAACATTATTAGGGGATTTTAACATTATTTCTCGACTTCTACTCACAAAAACAAACACAATTACTTTCTTTCATTGATCGATCGACAAGTAATCCTTACTTTCATTTGTCATCAAATCTCAATGGATTTTTTGAATTTGACTTTTCAAGAGGGAGAATCGCATCAAATGAAAGTTAAAGCTAGAGAAAGTAGAATGACTTTATTTCGGCTACTTCGGTCCCATCTGTCGAACATTTCTCTACTTAAAGAAGGAAGTGGATTTGTGACACTCTTCGGTCAAGATCGTACCATTTTCATCCACCCAATGCTCCTCAAATTGAACCACCTACTAGAAAAAATCTAAAAAGAAGACATTAATTAAATCGAATCCTCACATTCACTTCAAGTTCTAGTGCAACATTTTTCGAGGTTCTTTCAATTTGATCCTGCCAAGGTTGAAGCTTCAATGATCTGTCAGTCATTCCTTGAAGACACACAAATCAAAGTTAAAGACTTTAGGGATAGATTGCTCGAGTTCATGAAATCTATTGCACTTTCGATTTATGAAAATTCACAACTTAAACTAGAGCATACTAGTGGAATACAAGAATCTACGATGCAGATGACACAGGAGAAAAGTGGTCTTGCGGATGACTCAAAGGAGACCGCCTTGGTTAATGATGATAGCAGCGTCATTGCATCACGACAACGTGACTCAAACATGCATGACGAAGAGCCAATAGTTGAGGTACAATTGAATACTGAATCTCACAATGATCTACAGCCTGCTGAGAACTCAGAACCCACCTATTACCAACATGGGATGGAAAAGGGTGATTCCACTTCTGATTCATCCGATGTGAGTCGTAATGGGGGAGAGAATGATCAAAATGCTAAATATCATGATATATGCCTTATGACTACTTCATTAACCAATTCTGCTTCTAGGATTGAAGAGCTTGAAATGAATTTAGCTCAGCAATCAAAAGATCTTGAGGATGCCAAACTAGAATTTTCTAAGAGAACTAACAAGTTTGAAACATATTTTGAAAAACTTGAAAAATCAAACGTTGTTCTTGAACGAAAATTGGATCAAACTGTTATAGATTCTAAAGCTGAAAAGGATAAACAAATTAAGTTGCTTGAATCTAAATTGGCATCCCAAGATAACTTGCTCAAAGAGAATGAGACTTTAAAGGCTCAAGTACAGGAAAAGGTCTTTGCAATAGCGTCTCTGAAAAACGAGTTGAGGAAAACTAAAGGAACTAGTGTGGACACTAAGCTTGAAAAACCATCAATCTTGGGGAAACCGCCTCAAATTCAGTCTGTTAGACAACCGACTGCATTTAGATCCGAGCGACCAATATCCTCAAGACCGCGGTTTGCCTCCCAAGTTGATATGGTTCATCTTTCTAGACCAGTCACTCCACTATCTAGGCCTATTGTGACTAAAACAGCTTCTGCAAGACCTAATCAGATGATTGCCTCTAGTCTCCCTAGACATAATCCAAAGAACACGTCTCAAACTCGTTCAAATGACGTTCGCCATACTTTTGGTCTAAGGGAAGCTAAGCTAAAGATACAAGTAAGGGATAGAAATTTCAAACCTAGTCAGATGCCTTCTAGTTTACCCAACACTGCTAACCGTAGCATGTCACTTCCTAGGAGCATCAATCAATCATCTAGGAATTCTAGATCTTACTCGGACATTAAATATGCTACTTGTAAAACATGTAGGAAATGTGTCTTTAAAGCCAATCATGATTCTTGTATCAAGAAATTACTTAATGAGGTGAACTCCCGTGCTAGACTTAAATCCCAGTGGGTATCTAAAATCAAACCCATTGGTAAAATGTGGCGACCCACTGGTAGAACTTTCACTCTTGTAGGAAACGAGTGCCCTTTAACTAGGACAGTCTCTGATTCTACTAAGACTACTAGGGAGGAAACTGAAAAGGAGGATACATCACTTAAGCCTGAACTTAAGGTTTTCTATAAAAGGAAACGTTTGCAAGCTAAGACAAGTGAATCATCTCCTCAGGTCACCTCTAGCACAAGAAAAGAAAATTGTGAACCCCCACTTGCTTCTAAGATAGATATCGCTAACCCATATTAAAGCATGCAAACTCCTAATGAGAATGCAGGTACCAAAGAGGATGTTCCAAAAGAACGAAGCTGTCCAGTCATTATATACCATTCAATTAAGGACACTCTTAGAGTTTGGTTGCTGAAGAAGCAGATATCGGAGAAACAAGTATCTCAGGGGATTCTTGGTTAAGCTTAACAAAGGACTTATAGTCACATCACAGACTATAACTCGTTCATCAAAGAAAGGAAAGTTTATCGCCGATGATAACCTTATCCTCACAAACGAGAAATTAATGTTTCTCGGGCATGAGCTTATATCAAAAACATTCCAAGTTTTTTTTTAAGCTCATGCACAATGGATCACATTCAAACCACAGTATGTGACCCGAACTTCAAAGAAAGGGAAGTTTATCTCGTCAACGATAACTTACCCTCAAAACAAGAAATTAACTTTTCTCGGACATGAGCTTACATAAAAACCAATCAAAGGTTTTAAGCTCGTGTATAAGGCTCTTCATTAAATATCAGATGATGACCCGATCTTCAATTAAAGGAAAGTTTATCGCCGATGATAAACTTTTCCTCAAAAACGAGAAATTAAATTTTCTCAGACACGAGCTTACTTTAAAACTATTCAACGGTTTTAAGCTCGTGTAAAACTGGTTCATCATTAAATATCAGATGATGACCCGATTTTCAAATAAAGGAAAGTTTATCGCTGATGATAAACGTATCCTTACAACGAGAAATTAATTTTTCTCGGGTGATGAGATGGCATTTATACATGATCTCATCGTTCTTTTCGGGCATTAAATGCATAAAAATGTCATAAAATACCATATATATGCTTGTGTTTGTTTACTTGTGTATTTTAGGTATGGATATCGTGAAAAAGACAAAAGATCACAAGAAACAAGGAAAACGGACACGAGAAACGAAGCCGTACAAAGAACCGGGCCCTAATTCATGATTTATCCAACATTTATCCTTGAAGACATGCAAGATTGATCCTCAATGAATGAAGATTTGACACTTAAAACCCTTGTGAAATCATAATTACAAGTTTGGTCCCTTAAGTTTGTCAAAATTACACAAATGGTCCTTCAACTTTGAAGAAATGGCAAGTTTAGTCCCTCAACAATTCTAAATTGCCAATTATGGTCCCTCATGGAGTTAAAGTTGCATTGAAGACCTTTGAAGATCAACAATGTCCAAGATCAGCCCTTGAATTATGCAAAAGTTCCAAAAATAACCCTTGTAACCCTTTTTCCAAAAGTTTGTGCCAAAAGTGTAAAGAATGGAAAGATATTAACAAAGGAAATGAAGATTTGTTGACTGAAAACGTGTTATACAACTTTGGCCATAACACAAGGACCAAAACTGCCAAAGCTCAAAGTTCAAACTCCTAAAAACGCGGGCAACAGTTACTGTAGCAATTTTACCATCAAGGACACCTCTTTTTACCCAGGATTAAAAAGGTGAAAACAAAGGGGAAATTAAAATTGGTTGTTCCCACGTGTAATTCACATCAAGACAATCACATCCCACACCAAAAACCTTAAATCCCACTACCAGAATGATACCCCCATTCCCACTCACAATACGACACCTGGCATTTGATCATGACATGGCAAGATCAATGAACCAAAACCTTTACTTTGTCACCAAGCACTAAACAAACGTCCAGGATTCACCCAAACCAGTTGGCAACACACCTAGAAGATTCTGCAAGGATAGAATAGGAAATTCAGTTCTAGGGTTTGTGAATAGTGCTAGCATTGGCATTTGCCTATAAATAGACTCCTCAACCTGTGAGAGAGCTTTTGTTCCAGTTTTACCTTTTAAACTTGTAATTCCTTTTTGAAATTTATAAAAGTTGGTATTCTGAGAAAATTGTAATTCCTTTGAATGTTTTTGAAAGTTGGTGTTGTTTAAAGGTGATTCTGAGTTCCATTTGTTGTTATAAGTGTGCTTGAATCATTTGGTTCAAGGACGTTTATGTTTGGTAAGTTTTTCAAGTTTGAAAAAGCTTGAAAAATGGTTTCTGAATTTGCTTATTTTTGTGTACTAATCCGTATCCAAAAGCTGTAAGCTCTTGCAAGCTTGTTGACACCAAGCTTGTGAAGGGATTAGGGCCTTTGGTTGGGTTGTTTGTTCATTGTGTTGAAGAAATAAAGCCCTTGAGTTTCTGCTTTGAAACATCAACCAAGGCATTCATCATCTTTCTTATTGAAGTACCTTGGTCTTGTTCTAGTTGTTGAACAAGGTCCAAGGAGCATAGCTGGCCCTCCTAGGATGTTGTGGAGGGCAGGTATAATCCCTTGATTATTTTTCCTTTAAAAATTTCATGTTACTACCTGTTTTGCATTTTGGTATATGATTTGGTGATTCTGTGTTTAAGCTTTGTGTTTTATGGTTGAAATCTGTTAGTTGTCACCTAGTGTAGCTGTTTGAATGATAAAATCAGTAGGTTGTGTTTAAAAATCACAAGTTGCTTTGAAAAGTGGTAGATTAAGGACTGTTTAGGATTACTGGTTCATAAGGCCTTGTGGCCTTGAGCCCTTGGTTCTTAGGGTTTGGGAGGTCTAAACAAGTCATTTTGAACAAGTTTTAGTCATTGGTTAAGTTTCTGAAAGTTTGGAAAAAGGATTGGAAGTTTTGCTAAAATCTGATAAAATTGCTTTTGAGATTGGTCAAACACATCAGATCTAATAACTTCTCTGTTAGTTGGATCTAAGGTCTGAAATCAGGATTGGGGATAGTTTTGGTGATAAGCTATTTATTGGTTATCTGGTTGTTGAATTTGGTGGCTTATTGTGATTGTTATAGCTTATCATAGTTAGCTGAAGTGGTCATTTGCATCAGCAAAGTGACCACCTCATTTGGTGTTGCATTGTGATTTCTAGCATAAGGATTGTTGTTTTGTTGCTTGGATCTTGTTTGTATGCTGCTTGTGAGGGTATTTGGCTATTTGGAATTATCTGTTGATAGCTTATAAGCCTACTGGCTTATTGGCTTATTTGTGCCAAAACACATCAAGTCTACCCAACTGGTAGGCTTTGATTCACAAGGTTTGCACTCAAACCTTGACCAGCAGGGTGAAAAACAAGTCTATACACTTCATTAAGTCTGTCAACGTCCACTTTGTTCCTGTCAGCGTTTGATTTTCACTTATCAGCGTTTGACTTTTGGTCAAACTTGGTTTCAAGGCTTATTGAATCTGTTTTGCTTATTGGTACATGCAACAACTTAGCTTTTGTAATAGAACTCATTTTTCTCAGCTTAATATCAAGTCTGGAAGGTTACAAGTCTTTTGGTTAAGCTTTTGCTAGGAAACTAGCTTATTTGGCTTTTTCAGAGTGCTTATTGGTTCTCACAGCTTATTCTACTTGGCTTTTTATGATTTTCTTGATTGATTATTCTTAGTTAAGCTATTTGTGAGCTTTTGCAATAAACTAGAGCTTCTGAGGTGCCCTAAATCTCAAACCCGACTATTTTGTCGTTTTGTGGAATTGTACTTTGCTTATTTCTGGCTTATTGAGTGTGCTTTTTCAAAATTTCTTTTTATAGATCTCTTTAGTATCCCAAAAGAAGGTTGTGTGTTAAACTAGAGCTTATGGCATTAGCTTATTGCTTAATGGGCTAAAAAGCCCAATAAGGATAAGCTGTTTGCTTATTAAGCTGTGATAAGCTCACTTTCAGCTTTTAGGCCTTTAGAGTTTTTGTTTAGAATTAAATTTTGAGTCAGATTGGGCTTTTCCAAGTTAATTGGGCCAGGTTTGACTTTTTGGTCTAAAAAGCCCATTTAAGTGGACTGTTTTTGGTTTTGGCCCATTTGAGGGCCCAATAGGGGTATTCTGGTCATTTCACTTTCATTTTCTGATTATTTAGGTTAAAATAAACTAGTTTGCAAGTTTTTAGAATTTTTTATAATTTTTGGATTTTTAATATTATTTTAATATTATTTTTCAAAGTTCACATTTTTCAACTTTTTACATTTTTCTTAGCTTAAATACATTAAAATAGGATTTTTGCAACTTTTAGAATAATTTTATCACTTATAGATTAATTTTTATAGTTATTTTAAGTTTTAATAGTTTTTAAATCATTTTAAATAGTTTTTATTAGTTTAAAATTTTCTAAAAATAGTTTTTAATCTTTTTAGGTCATTTTAGAGGTTTACCATTTGAAAAATCTTTATTTAGGCTTTTTGATAATTTATTTGATTTTTAGGGCTTTAATTAGCATTTAAAAATTGAATATTTAATTAATTAAAAGGTTTGAAAAAGTTTTGATCATTAGTAAACTCTTAGTTTATTTATTTTGATTTTTGGTGAATTTTTGGTAATTTTTAGAATTAATTTTTATTTTTGAGCTTTTTACGGTTTTACGTTTTGTCGTCGTAGTAATTAATTTCACGTCTTCGTCATCCTCTTTTCTCATCCCCTTCTAAACCAATATTAATCTCAAATCATTTACATCTTAGTCACACACATATACCTCCTTGGGAAACGAACTTTTCATTTCACCTTAGGGTCATTTGTACACGGTTTTCCTAAACCGTCGTATTTAATACTTTTACCCTATTTACCCCCCTTTTCCTAAAGGTGTGGTAAAACACTACAATCATTGGGCATGAGCTAATATTAAAAAAATTCGAAGTTTTTAAGCTCATGGACAATGACTTACAGTTAAATATCAGAATGTAACTCGGACTTAACTTTTAGGAAAGCTTATCTTTAATGATAACTTATCCTCGTAACGGGAAATTAATTTTTCTCGGTCATGAGCTTGTAGTAAAACATTCCAGGTTTTAAGCTCATCAAGGAAAGTGTATCTTTTAAATAAGAGAACTTTTCTTCTCAACGAGAAATTCATCTTTCTCGGTCATGAGCTTTACGTTAAAACATTCAAAGTTTTTCAAGCTCATGAAAACGACTTCTAAGTAAATGTCAGCTTAGGACTCGTTCTTCGGTTAAAAGGAAAGTTTATCGCCGATGATAAACTTATCCTTAACAACGGGAAGTTTACAACTTCTCGGACTTGAGCTCGTTTTGTAAGATATTCAACATCTTAAACTCAAGTAATTTTTTTCAAAACATTGAACACAATTTTTCGAGAATTTCTCAAAAGGTTTTTCTAAATCTTTCAAAATTGTGTATTCAAAAAATGTTTTGATAAAAAGAGCATGTCTTCTGGAATCGATAATATTTACGATACTAGAAATGTCATTCAATAATGACACGGGGTTGTAAATAAAGTTCGAGCAGAAGTTCAAACGTTTTAAAACATGCTCAAAATGGTTTGCTATTATTTCAGATAGTAACCCGCTTTTCATGCTCAAGTCAAGCATTTCACCGGAAAGCTTTGACTCAACAACAGGAATTAATTTTCTCGGGCATGGTTTATTTTATAACCATGTAAGGGATTGTGTTTACGGAATAACACAATCTAACACAAATATATGTACGTGTCAGTGCATTTAGTTGTTAAAACAAGAGAAATCTTGTTTTTATGAAGTTATCATCTCCTCCAACCGTAGCATTTTACAATTGATATCTACATACTCGACGATGCGACTACTCAAACGGCGACTACAGCTCTTTCAATAGAACACGGGTCAACAATTGAGGGGGAGCAATTGTCCAGCATTCAGAATCCTTGATGCCGAGAATGCCAAGTTCACATATTGGTGTCAAGACAACGATATCAATCATACACATGGAGTCAAGAGATAACTTCAGAAGTGATGAGGCGACCAACATTCGTGAACAAGAACCATGTGCTTCTTTCATATGATGTTCTCCATCATTCAGGTCCAACCTCATAAATCGCTAATCTTGTGAATACATTATCATATATGATATTTGCACGTGATAAATACCTTACACTTGTGTTTAAAAGGTATTTAATTTACGTTTCAAGTACACCTCATTAATTTGAGAGGGAGCTTGTGTAATTCATGAAGATAATTGGCTTTGCATTTTTCTTCCCAAATTTTCTTAAAATGCTATTAAATCAATTGATATTAAAAACATCGATTGGGTTAATATTAATATGGGGGAGAAAATGTGATTTAATATGGGAAATGATTAATCACAAATGGTTTGACGTATCGTGATAGCTCATCCTGACATGTGCGAAATGTTTTCGGATATCGTGGCATATGTTAAGGGGGAGCAAAATGGATTTGTACTTCAAAATGGATTTCATGGTGATTTATACTTACCCGTAACCTATTTATTTCACGACGATGAAGATTGTGGTGACATAAGGATGGTAGGATAGGTTAAAGTCCAATGATTCCTCTAGAACCGAAGGAATCTTCCCAAGGACATTCCATAGCTAGAAATAGTAGTCCTTAGGAAAGATGGAGAAAGATTGTGAACGTGCTGAATGCCGACCAAGTACTTAAGTTAGCACTGGAACAATCACAACAAGGTGCTAGTTATGACGTATTGGTAAGCATTGAAGGGGTTTAAGAATGAAAAAGAATTGTAAAGATAAAGGGTGAAAAGAAAGAAACCCTCCTTACAACCTTAGGCAGAAACCGGGTCAATACATATGCTATTGAGATCATTTTTTCAATGATTCTCGATATTGAAGATAGACATCATGGACCCAGTGATGCAATGCACAACCTATCCCAGCTAACTCAGATATCTCTTAAAAGATATTTGTTTTAATCACACGGAGGCAACACATTATCTATTGATTTATTCACTCCGAATAAATTGGTATTGAAATGGTGGCACTCCTCTCTAGCCTCCGATCACTGAAAATCCAAAATGCACGATTGAGTCTAGAGCCATTTGAGATCATCAAATATCTCATTAGGACACACTTTCAAATTTTCTTGCTTCCTCACACACTGTGAAAATTAAGAAAGATCTTAAGAGTCCTACACAAAATCTTCATGATCTTGCCTGAACATCCGAGTAATACGAAAGTATTTACAATGAAGATAGAAATCCTTCTTGAGCGAATATCAAAAAGCTCATGGTAGGTGACTTGTGCGATTCTTTATGAATCAAACTTGTGATAACTGGAAAGCAACAATGGTTTAATTTTTAAATGAATTTAAACACGTTCCAGGCCTCTACGTAATATCTTAGTGATCTCGCCAAAACACTCAGAGTGATACCTTAGTGTTCACAGTGATGAGTGGAAATCCTTCTAGTGTTAACCTCAAATAGCACTTGGTAGGTAACTTGCAAGATTCTATATGAATCAAGCTCGTGACAACTGGAAAGCAACGATGGTGTGGTTCTTAATTGAATTTCACTTGTTCCAGGAACATGAATTGACGGCTTCAAATCATGCGGATATTATTATCCAAATGATTCACTCTTTATGTTTGCAGTCAGCTTTGGACGGTCGAATAAAGAGAACGGGTTTACCCACGAAATCTTGTCAAGGAGGTTCTTAATTGAAACTACCTGCCACAAGTACGATATTTCATATCGTCCAACGGTCTTCACCGACTGGCGGTAAAATGCTACCGAATTAGAATGAAATGTTCAGGCCATTTCATCCGTGTATATGTTTTGTTGCTAACTATCTTATGCAGCGTAACAAGAAGGTGGCATTGCGGTGTTCAATCCAGAAGAAGTCGTCAACACATGCTTATGCTTTCTGCACTTAATACTTCAACAAATTCAAGAAAGTCTAAAAGTCGAGTCTTACGCTGTATCAAACTCTGAAGCTTTCAAGAATTTATAAAAGTATAAGTATGTGGAACATGAAGTCACGAAGAGGCAAATATCACAAGTGATGAATGCACAAGGTCAAGGCAATGAAACATGCTCATGACTAAGTCAAAGATCTCATCATCATATTCACAAGAACAAGATCGAAGACTCAAGCATAGTATGCTAGGTTTAAGATTTTGTAAAATGGTATGACCTCCCTTTGGGGAAGATTGTTGGAAATACGTTTTTCCAAGGAAAGTCTCGGTCACATCATTGTTAGCATAGATCACGAGCTATAGACTATTTAGGACATTGTAACTTGGAGTGACCTCCCTTTGGGGGAGATTGTTGGAAATACATTTTTACGTATTTAGAAAGGATCGGTCACTCCAATAATATTGGGCTCGTGATCCAAGCCCACATGTAGGGTGGGCTATATATATACCCTCTCCTAGCATGTTAGGAGGGGTTGGTCATTCACTTTTCACACACTTCAATCTAATCTTTCATTTTCTCTCCAACCTCTCTCTACTTTCTCTCTCTACATCTTCATCTATCTCTCTATCTCTTAAGATCATTCCAACACAAGGATAATCCAAGGATTACGAGGACCTACACATGTGGATTTCAGATTTATAGCGATGCTTCGGGAAAAGTACTTGGCTGTGTACTCATGCAACATAGGAATGTGATTGCCTATGCATCACGACAGTATAATCCTTACGTAGAAAATTATCCCACTCATGATTTGGAATTAGCAGCAGTTGTATTCGCACTCAAGATCTGGAGGCATTATCTTTATGGTGAGTCATGTGACATCTTCACTGACCATAAGAACCTCAAATACATCTTCACTCAGCGAGAATTAAACATGAGATAGAGACGGTGGTTGGAATTACTAAAGGATTATGACACAAACATTCAGTACCATCCGGGTAAAGCTAATGTGGTGGCTGATGCTTTAAGCAGAAAATCAGGCATGGTTGGCATCAAGATAGAGGAAGAAATTATTCGTGATCTTGAACGGTTAGATATTGAGCTTTTTGTACGTGGACAGAATGGTTACTGGGCTAATTTGAGAGTTGAGCCAGACTTAATTTCTCAGATCAAGGCAACTCAGAAGGATGACGGTGAGATAAGGGCGATTGTTCAGAATATTGATCAGCAGATTGAGTTCCGTATAGATGACGATGGCATTGTATGGTAGGGTACCAAGTTATGTGTTCCTGAAGATCTTATTCTAAGAGAAGCCTTGATGACTGAGGCTCACAGTTCTCTATTCTACATTCATCCAGCTTCTACCAAAATATATCATGATCTAAAACATCATTTTTGGTGGAGTGGTATGAAACAAGATGTGGCTACTTTTGTTTCTAAATGTCTAACCTGCCAGCAGGTTAAGATAGAACATCAGCGTGCTAGTGGTTTACTACAACCATTAGAAATTCCTAAATGGAAGTGGGACAAGGTCTCCATGAATTTTGTTACAAGACTACCGCATACTTAGAGGAAGCATGATGCTATCTGGGTTGTTGTCGATCGTTTGACCAAGTCTGCTCATTTCCTTCCTATCCGCAAGGATTACTCAGTTAGCCTATTGGAAGAAATATTTCAGCAGGAGATCATGTAACTACACGGTACTCCATCAGATATCAAATCAGATAGAGATCCGCGATTTACGTCTCGTTTCTGGAGAGGTCTGTAGAAAGCTTGGGGCACCAGGCTCAAGCTTAGCACAACTTTTCATCCTCAGACCGACGGTCAGTCAGAGCGTATGATTCAGACTTTGGAAGACATGTTACGTGCATGTGCGTTAGAGTGGACAGGAAATTGGGATGACTACATCTGTTTGGTTGTGTTTGCTTACAACAACAGTTGGCATGCAAGCATCAAGTGTGCTCCCTTTGAGATGTTGTATGGCAGGAAGTGTCGTGCTCCGATCTGCTGGGATCAGGTTGGTGAACGAATCATTGAAGTTCTAGAGATGATTTAGGTGACCAATGAGAAGGTCGCCATTGCCAAGGAGAAGCTTCAGGAAACTCGTGCTCGTCAGAAGAGTTATGCTGACAAACATCACAGATCATTAGAATTTCAGCCTGGTGAGCATGTTTTCTTAAAAGTATCACCCGCACGTGGAGTCAAGCGTTTTGGTATTAAGGGCAAGCTCAGTCCTCGTTTCGTCGGACCGTTTGAAATCCTCGATCGTGTCGGTGAGGTATTGTATCGTTTGGTGTTACTTCCTCAGCTATTCCATGTTTACAACGTGTTCCACGTGTCTTTACTCAAAGGTTATAACTATCATCATCTGCACGTCATTACGTATCCACTCGATCAGATTCGGGAGGATCTATCCTACGTTGAGGAACTCGAAGCCGTTCTAGATCGTCAGGATTGGGTCATGAGGAGAAAGACTATTCCATTTTTCAAGATGCTTTCGAGGAACCATCCCGAGCGGGAAGCCACTTGGGAAACGGAGGAGTCTATCCGGATTTCTTATCCTTATTTTCTTCTATGATTCCGGTATGTCCTTTCCAGTTATCGTATCTCTAATTCGAAGAAGAATTGTACTTTTTAGAGGGGAAGAGTTGTAAAAGCCGCATAAAATACATGAAAACATAAAATACATGAAAATACGAATTAATTAAAACTTACAGTAATAATTAATTAATGCATGACAAGTATTGCGTATATTAAATGATCAACGAAAAGCATTTATGTATAATAATAAATCATGACACGATAAAACATAAACTTAAGTCATGAATATATAACACACGGGAATTAAATAAAAACACGAAACGTATACATAAGGGGTGTTTGTGGCCGGTTAAGAAAGAAAGAAAGAAAGGGCCCAAGGCCCGGCCCGTTAACCAATTAACTAGTCAAAACCATCTCCAGGATATTCATTATTCAAGTTTACAAAAATTAAAAGAAAACCTTGATTACTTTGGTGTTGGTGCCGCCAGCCAAGAAACAAAACAAGGGAGAAAACCATTTTGATGTTCGATCATTCGGTATACACGTGTAAATCATTTTCTTATTTACGGTTCTTACGGTATACATCAAACCTTTCTTTTCTTATTTAATTTTACAAGTAAAACAATTATGAATTTAATTGAACTAATATATGAACACAAAATGTTTCATTAAAATAAGCTTAGATCAAGTTTAGTTTGGTGGTTTGTGTGGTCACGGAAACCAAGAACCCTTATGGGTGCTCTCGGTGGGTTTTTAAGCCCCACAGCCGCCGGCCTTAAGGCTCGGTGGCTGGGTTCTTTTGTCAGCCGTAAGCAGCAGGGCCCCAGTGGGGGTGGTTGTTACATCAGTGGAAACTGAGACCCTTGAGGTCTTGGGGGGAAAGGCTAGGCAGCCGGTGGAAACCCGACTTGGCAGTGGGAAAACCACACAGCCGGTGGCAGACCCAGTTGGACAGTGGCAAGGCCACAACGCCGGATGGTGGTGTTTTTTGTTTGGTTTTTGTGCAACCGAGACCATGATAGTCTTGGTGGGCTTGGTTTGTGGGGATCGGCTAAACCGAACACCAAAGGGGGTGTTTGGTTATTATTTTGGCTAAATTAATTTTGTAGTTAATAATATTAATTTATTTAGTTATGGTGAAATTAATCATGGTATAATTAAATTAAATTAATTAAAGACTTAGCCTATTAAATTAATTACATTTTAATCATGGTCTAATTAATTTAAGTGTTACTTTTAATTTAATTATACAACTTAGCAAGTTTATGGTAAAGTATAGTTATTAAAATATAATCATGCCTTATTATTAATTAATAATCAATTAAATCATGCTATGTTATAAAGGGTAAAAGCTATATAATACCATCTTACTTATTGATTTGTGCCGACTTTAAACACTTACTAATTAATCTCGTTACTTTACCATTGTACTTGTTTGTTTTGTAACAATATTAACATTATGACCGTTTATATTTCCACGTCATTAAATTAATTATTTTAAAAATAAAAAATCAGTTAATATATCTTATGTGAAGGTTGCTTTTTACCCATTCAGTTGTCTTTATCTGATCCATAGTAATGTTTACAGCAATGCTTTTGACCAATCTAGTTACCTTAACTATACTAATCTGATACGGGCATTAATCTTAACAATGACGATTCCTTATTAATTTGCCTACATTTCAAAAGAAACGAGGCCACATTATAACAGAAATATGGCAACACTATCACACTTAGGCCACGTTCTAACTCAACATGACAAAGCATGAGGGTTGGTAGGTTTTTTCCAACTTAATGCACAATATATAACATTGTAAATTAAGGGTGGAAGAGAGCTCTTGCTTGATGAAGGCTCACCGGTAACACATCATTTTTTCCAATCTCTATGGCGGCACTGGAAGAAAATCATGAACTGAACTTGGTTCCAAACATGTCTTTTACTTCTATGTTGATGCAAGTTCAAGACCAGGAGGAGGAAGAAGATAGATCAAAGTAAAGATCATGGTAGGTCATTCAAAATATAATATTTTGTTGCTTTTGGTTATGATTTAAGATTGATAGATTTAGATGAGTGGCGTTGTGACACGATGTATATTGTCGATTTTGTACTTTAGTTTGAAATTAGTGATTTTGGTTTTGGAAAAAAATGGTCTTGGTTGGAGTTGAAATCAGACGTGGATATATTAAAAAATTAATAATTACGTGGATATTACCGTGCCAGCGTGTCGGTAACAAGTTATCATGTTGGTAACTTAGGAACAAAAATAAAAGTAGAATGGTAAAGTCACGAGATTAATTAGTAAATTTTTAAACTCGGTACAATTTAATAAGTAAGATGCTATTATATAACTTTTACCTCATTATAAATTAATAATTAATTATAAGGATATAACATGTAAAAGTATTTATTAATAAACTTTACTATTATATCATTTAATTAATCATGACTTATAAAATATGTTCGTTGAGCTTCGGCTTATATTATATGCTTATTAAACAAGCTTATTACTATTTATGGAAACTTACTAATTATAGAAACTTTCTATTTTAGAAACTTACTATTTATGAAAACTTACTATTTTTGAAAAGTTACTATATATGGAAATCTGCTATTTTTAGAAAGTTACTAATAATGCAAATATCAAGTATAATAACACAAGAAACATGTAATACGTTAATCAAGAACACTTAAACGTATAATATTAAGGAAGACACGATAAAACATGAATTAGTAAAACAAGTCAAGAACCAGTAAAGCAAGTCAAGAACAAGTAAATTAAACTAAGAACTAGTAATTTATACATGAATAAATAACTCATTCACGTCCTTTATTATGTAGCACTCGTGAAGTCTTTTTTTGGGTAAAGGGGCTCACCACGGTAAAATAAAGCACTCGTGAAGTCGGAGTAGTACTTTCCGCCTTTAATCTTTCATAGTTTACTGGACATAAGGTACGGATATTCCGTCCTTCAGTAAGGACATCTCTTTCTATGCATGATTATGATTCCCCGTTTGCTACCATCTGTTTTCCCCACTATCAGTAAACTTTTCATTGTTTGCCATGCTTTTAAATTGCCTGAGCTATATACATGCATGACCATGACCACCTAGTTATGGAGGTACCATAACCATGACACTTGAGGCACTGGTGTCATGACTCTTCCGTGACGAGAGTGATTTCTCACGGCGTCCTTTCAGTTTACATGGGTTATTATTATTGTTATTATTATGTGGGGTGTCTGGGTGCATCCTAGTACATGTTTTGTAGGTTTACAAGGTGATTGTGGTGTGTGCTCTACATCCATCACATTGGAGTTGATCCGTCCACCCAACTTATATTATTAGAGGCCACCCCTCTAATTGCATGACGAGGTCACCCCTCTATGTATTCATGCACGTTGATATATGTTATGACCTATATGAGCTCATTAGCATTTAAATTACATTGCATGCATAATTATAAGACTTTTCAGTTATAAATATCTTTTTAAAACATCTTCCAGGTTTTCCAGGACTTACACATATTCCGCTGCACTTCATATCTTTTAATTATGTTTCAGTTATTCTTATCATGTCATTATATCCGTTCCCTGGGCGTATTGCTCGGTCGTATTTTCTTTCCATGTCCCATACGGCAGGTATACAGGGACGAACTTGAGCACTTGAGAGTACGTGCATAGGATGGAAGCTACCTTAGACTTCTTTTCCTTTCTGCATTTTATATACTTATGCTTGGTTGGACAATGTTTAGTCCCTTTTCCTACTTCATTTACTTTATGCATGTGAGCTTATGTTTGGGAGCCGATGTTTGATTTCGGCTTTCCTTTATGGTCATTTATGTTCTAAGATATTTTACCTTGTTATGCTTTGATGACACACCATAATTATCATGTAAGCGTCTTCTTTCAAAATGGGTCGTTACATTAATCACGGTAAAACAAAAATAAAATTATTTTAACTAGGTCGGATTTACTTATTTTATAAGTTCCGGTCAGTTCTCTTCAATTTGTCTTCAAACGGAATCGGTGACCATTAATGATCCTGGTTGAATTCATTGGTTTGCTCTTGTATGCAACTTTGTGTATTTTATTAATTTATACGATATGTATAATAACATGTACTTTTCATTTTAAACGTGGTTTTAAAATTTAACTAATTAGTGGGTTTAATGAATTAACAAGCATTTTAAGGATAATATCAAATGTGTTGATCAGTGAATACAAGTGACTTTGTGCATCGGTTAAATGTACATGTTGCATATATATATTTGTATTTTAAAGAATTAGTTGGTTAAATAAAAAATATTAGTTATGTATTAAAAAGTTGTACAATAGATTTTTTTATTTGTATGTTGTTTGCATTTTAAAGTGTGTATTTGTTTTTTTGTTATATGCATTAAAGCTTGTAAAAACTTAAGTTACTTAAATTTTTAGACGTAAAAAAATATCAATATATTTTATAAGATACTAAAGGCTTGTTTTGTTTAGTTTTTTTAATAAGTCTTGTGAAATTAAAATGTCCGTTTAGATTTAAACTGTTTATTTATATATGGTTATATGATTGTTTATGTGTTGAATATAGTGTTTAAACTATTAAAAATTATTATAATTTTTTAAATATAAAAAAATGAAGAATTAGGATAATAAAATATAAAATAATGAATGGATATTAGTTTAATGATAGAGTTATTGAATGGATAGGGTGCACAATTCTATGGGTAGTAGACTGCAGACCCACTCCTTATAACATATTCCCCAAAACCAAACATACTTAAGCACTACCAAATGTACTATCTCAAATCAAACAATATACATGGCCTGCTACACAAACATAACATTCTTTTCGTACTACATCTAAGATCCTTAAGTTTAAAATGTCATGTTGACCAACTAGAAGCACAAGTAGAACCAAGAAAACTGAGATGATGGTCCATTTTTTTAGTAAATCTATCATTTACTATTAAACTGCTCTCATTACCAACACGACGTCTCATGTTCACTTTGAATACGAGAGTATCTCATGTTCACTTTGAACACAATATCTAATATTAACCTGTAATCTGATTTATCAATATAGAACACTCTCACACTTTCCATAGAAGTATTTATTTGAAAATGTGATTAAGTAATTAGTATATGTTGGTAAGCTGCTACCATTTTTTTATTTGAAAATTCGATCGAGATCGTGTTTGCATTTGCTTATTTTATGGGATTAGCTTATAATCTTGGAACTGTTGTTCACCTTTACTTTTTTCCATGTTCTTTAGAAGCACGATCTTATCATTCTGGTCACTCTAGTAACAATATAACTCTGAAAAGGCATTCACCGATTGGTTCAAATCAAATTCAAACCATTCACGATCAATGTAATATAGATATTCGTTATAGAAACTTTTGTATTTTATAATGTTATTTGAGTTACATAACTCACAATGGTTATATGAAGTTTACCATTATGTGGTTTATGCTTATATGTTCTTATGTTGGCTAATTACCTTGAGCTAAATATAGATTTAAGGTGAAGACGATTTTTCCCATATATTATCACGGATGGAGGAACTCGAAAAAGAATTTAAAAATGTGGAACTTGACTATGAAGTTGCTGAGAAGGTGAAGATTTAGAGACATTTGATTTAAGTTACCTTATGAGTTGTACTTCATTTGAATCGGAGGTTAGAAGTTTAGAGGTGAGATCTTAAGCTATTAGATGATAGTTACATTTACTTTGCCTAATTGTTACTGCTTTTTTCTATAGATATATTAAAATGGTTGACAGGTAGAGCCAAAGAATGAACACTTGACAAGCCAAAGATCTAAGCTAAATCATACTCAACATGACGTCTCTAAGCCTTTTAAGTTAATCATCTTGTTTGTATTTCAATAAATCAAGCTATATACACTTTCTAATATTGGATTTAATATGTGTATTTATCCATATGCTTACGGTGCAGGAAAAACTCGACGCAAATGCACAACACGAGTCTGCAGTGAAACATACAGAAGAGTTCATTCACCAAAATAATTCCAGAATTCAAAATGGTAAAAACACCCCTTAACAGTTGTAGCGTTCAGATTAAAACTATTTTCTTTTATACATGTATCATAGTTCTCCAATTGTGTATTATCCTATTAATAATAAAGGGGTATTGCGAATCCCGAGGAACAATATTTTATCTCACAAACCCAATTCGCGTGTCTCACAAACCCATGAGCGTGGGTGAAAATTAACCACAACCGTTGATTTACCTCTCACAAACACAAACACACTCACAAGCGAAAGACTAAAAAAATCACCCCTCTCACACTATGTGTATTATCTCTCTCTCTCTCTCTCAAATTATTGATCTTTCTTTGATGGTTATCACTTTCTCTACGATACGATCTCTCTAAGGTTGGTTGATATAGATCGTAATGATTTTATGTGATGATTACGAACTCTCTGAGGTTGGTTGATTTATGGGTATGGTGTTTGGTTAGATCGTCTGTGATGATAGTATGTGATGATTTTATTGTTGGAGGTAATGATTGTTGGGATTTGGTTTCTAATGATGTTCTTTGCTTCTGGGATTAGTTTTTACTATTCATTGGGAATCGATGGTTGTGGTTAATTTTAAGCCACGCATGGCTTTGTGAGATAAACGAATTAGATTTGTGAGACAGAAATACTGTTAATTTGGATTTGCAATTTTCTGGGATTAGTAAGTTTTTGCTTTCACCTTAAGTATCTATTCATCGAATCTATTTATTAGGGTTTATATGGTTTTGATTGTTGACTGATGATTTTATTGTTGGGTTTTCCATGTGCCATATTAATGTGCTGAACGACAAGTCTCGGCCCATGCTCCTAATTACGATTGATGGGGTTTTCTGATTGTTGGGGTTTTGATGGGGTTTTTTAATTGTTGGGGTTCCTATGTATCATAACTTTTGGAATGGGTCAGTTTGAGCAAATATTAACGGTTAAACCTATAACGAACATTGTTTCGTCGCCGTCCTTTCGTTGCCGCCATCCTTGGCAGGCTACGATAGAGGCGGCTGCGTGATGACTTCCATAGGCATATCGGTCTTCCAGGTCAGATTCTGGTAAACGATGTCCTAGAATTTGAGTATGTATCCTTGAGACGTGCAATCAAGAGAGGGGGGGCTATGATGAGCTTTATGGTTATCGTGATTTTTAGTGTTTCGCCTGTGAGTGTGTTTATGTTTGTGTGAGGAAAATCATCGAATGTAGTTAATTTTCACCCACGGTCATGGCTTTGTGAGAGACACGAATTAGGTTTGTGAGATAAAATACTGTTCATCGTGGTTCGCATCTTCTCTTTATTATTAATAGGATAATGTTCAACATAACAAATCAGAAGACGCCGGCTCATATTTGCCTTGGCGTCTTCCGTGTACCAAAAGAGTACGCCCACATTTTACATACATTAACTGCGTAATGGCATGTTCCTAAAGTTATCTCGGGTTGTGATGACTTTAAACAAGCGCGAATTAATGTAAGAGAACCTGGATCTTGGCAGGGAGACCTCCGAAGGTTGCAGCCATGCCGGGTTATGACCATTTGTCCCAAATAACACCTTATCTGATCCTATTTTGATGAATTCGTTAACATGTGCCTATATATAGGAAGACGTCGGCTCATAAATGCCTTGGCGTCTTTCGTTTGCTGAAAGAATGCACTTGCAGGTTACATTTGTGTGGTTTTCGATGGGACTAAGGCGTCCCATATCTTGGCAGTGCAACTTAGTAGAGATGCGTCCATGGTGGGGTACCTTTTCCTGTAGAACCATGCCTTATTTGAACGTAATAAAAAAACTAGAAAACCTTTGAAGGTTGTATCCATTCTCGAGTTATACTTTTTAGATAAAACGGTGGGTGGGAGTTAGTAATTGGCGATGGAGATATTGTTTCATGTGTGCGTTACCCGGTTTCTAACTGTATTTAGTTGGGCGATGATGATGGTTGCCAACGACCTGATTCTCGCGTGGCATCACGTCGTCGTGTTTGCGTCCATATCAGGTCGCTGACTTGAATCGCTGGTAGTACGTTTTCAACTCTGAGCCACTACATTGTACCATCAGAATTTTTGCGTTCCTAAATATATGGATACCCTTCAAGGGAAGCAGGCGACAGTTTGACATGTTTAGGCTGTTCAAAACAACCTAAACATCTCAAACTGCCCCCCTCTTCCCTTGAAGAGTATCCATATATTTGGGAACACATTTGCTAAAGCGCTGCTTAAAGAACAAATATTGGGAACACATCTGTACAATCCAGTGAACAAAAATCTAAGGTAATTATAATTTTTCTAATTAAAATGATTGAAAAAGAGTGTAGTTTATATACATATTTAAACGCTCTTTTCTACAAGTTATGAACGAAGAAATCAAGAGGGCACTCCTTTTTAATATGTCGTTGAGATTTTTATTATCATTTTTGTTTTTAGGCGAGAAATGTGTATATTCAACTTAGGTAGGAGTAGCATGCTACAAAAGCACTCGATTGGATGCTTCTACACCATAGTCATATCTGCGCGAAGAGTAAGTACTTCTTGAGATAACTTAAATGAGTCATATATAACCATACTCATTGTAGTGATTCGATGTGATATTTTTTGGTGTGGATATATATATATATATATATATATATATATATATATATATATATATATATATATATATATATATATATATATATATATATATATATATATATATATATATATATATATATATATATATATATATGCATACTCATGGCCTAATAAGCTGTCACTTCGAGTCATTTTGAATGAATCGTTTTACGGGTATAATTTTGTTTGCTAAACTCCTGTGCTCTGATTTGTAGGTTCATCACATGATGTGCGGAAACTCATGCTTGCTCGGTAAGTTCTATGGATTTGTTTTGTTGTGTATTTGAAAAGTCTATTTTCACAGAGTTAACTCTATGAAATGTGTAAGAAACAAAGAAAAAGAAAAAGATATGACAAAAGGACGATGGATGGTTGTTACCGCAACATGGCTAACGATTCAAAACAGGCGGTTAGCAAGACCCAAAAAACACGAAGACCACTCTCCTTGAATTCGTCAAGGTGGCTTTTGTAAGTGGATTTTGATGGTAGATTTTAGGGGTTTTGTCCCTAGATTTTTAGTTTTCCTGATTTTATAGATGTTGGTAAAGTTTAATATTTTTTTATGTTTTTTAACTCATTCCATAATGGCTAATTATTTCTACGGTTTGTGTCTGATGTTCATATGTAGTTTGTTATGTAATGCTCCTTGGCGATAGTCTGGGAGAGAAAGAAGGGAAGCCGCATTATCATGACGAATTGGAAAAATTAGAAAAATGTAAAGGTTGTAATTTAGGTGTATCTAAATTCTTTTGTTGAATTTATTTTTAATTATTGTATTACTGGGGAGCTAGGTCTTTTTGCGGTAGTATAATGTTCATTCACACATTTTGATATTGAACCTTCTTTTTCAGGCAACAACTTATGATGTTCGACATCGATGCTGCTGCTTGGACGGACAAGATCGTGTAACGGAGTAACCAAGATCGTGTAATAGAGAATCCAGACCGATGTTGTGAATTTTTAAGGTGTGTTCTTTAGACTGGTCTAATTGTTTAACAAGAAAAATAGTAAGATTATCACTCGGGTTGGATTATCGGGCTGTTATTAGGTTAACATGTAAAATAGCAGCATAAAATTTCTTTGAAGATAAAATTTCACAAAATTTTGTTGAAATAAAATTTGCATGAACAAAAGAATGACGTGTAGAAAAAAGAGAGGATAGCGGCATATGTCATGAAAAAACAATTATAGCTACTATCGCAAATATACAACCAACTTATGTAAATAATAGTGCAGTAAGAAAGAAGATAGAAGAAACTGCATAAACCATATACTGAAAGTTTATGGACTTTTAAATCGATAGTCGTGTGATAGGATCGAACTCGAGATCACGAGATTGCACACATTACGTGAAGAGTTAATTTATTTATTAAATATATTTATTATATTTGTTGAATCAAACTGTAGCTAACGATCGTTAAGTAATTAAAAGTTAAGTTTTAAACAATCGTTATAGAATGTTAAAGAAGCTAAAAGAAGGTGTCAGAAAGTTCCGGAAACCCCCTTTTGAGCATGTGTATAACCGGATTTCAAAGAGAGGAGATAAGGAGGAAAAAGATTTTGGCTTTATCTTGTTTAAACCTTGGAAGATAAGTTTCCAAGGTGTATATAAACAAACCTTAAGGCCTCATAATTTTTCACTCCATATTCTTCTTTCTTTGCCTTATACCGCCGGCCATATACACCCTTTTAGGGTTCATCTTTGATTTTCTATAAGCTATTTTAGATCTAGTCCTAGCCCCTCTCTAGGGTTGTTGGGTAGATCTTCCATAGACTTGGAAGGCTCGGTTTTGCTCGTTCTAGACTCACGGTTAACTCACTGTATCACGTGTGTACAAGATCGTGGTGTGATCTTATTTTAGATTACATCCTGGTGGTGTTCGTGATCTGTCATTACCGGCAATCATTTTGCTAGGATAAAGGTATGTAACCCTAGCCTTGATTAATTATAATTGTGTTATATAAAGATCTTGTTAATCTGCTTCCGCTGTATGCTCTTTGATCTATGTTAGGGTTTTATAATTGTTATGATGATCATAAACCTTCAGTGGTATCAGAGCCGTTTTAACATGATTATAATTATCAAGATCTAAAGTTTTTTTTAACTAATATTAATTTGTGTTAAAATTACATGTTGTTTTTAGGTTTTATAAAAATTAGGGTTTTGTTTTATTGTTTTAAAAATGGCTTTGCCAATTTTTATAAAAAAAAAAAAATTTGTAAACCCTAAAATTACATGGTAATTAACTTTAGATGTATGCATGAATTAATTGTTATGTCATGTGTGGTTACGATCCGTAGTAGTTTTTTAATTGTTAAGAGAATATGGAAGATCCGTAATAAACATGCATGTTTTTTTTACGGATCATATAATTTTGATTGTTGTTTGTTTTATTTGATTCAAAGTTTTAAAATTAGGGAAGACTTTTTATGTTCATAAAAACCCTAGATTTGATGTTCTTTGAATAAACTGTTTTGCATGTGGCTATTTGATTTAGTTTTTTTGTACTACTTGTTTTCATGCGTTTTTTTAATTGTATGTTGTAAACAAGGGTAATTTTTTTAAGAAAAATAATATGGACTAAATCTTATCAAAATTAATGAATTGTTTTGAGGTCTAAATTACATATGATTTGTGTTGATTAGAATTGCAATAGCAACTTAACGGCCTACTCAATTTTGACAAACTATAAAGTGGGTATAACGCACCGCTGGTCAAGTACCCGGTTAAGGAAGGAGGTGTTATGCTTCAGCGCTGACCAAATTCCCGGCTCGCCTGTGCGTCAAAATTGGAATTACCTACGGTTGTTATTGGTGTAATTCTTTAAGGTTGTTTGGTTTAACCAATACCTCAACTTGCAAATATATGATGAACTTTTAGTCTCACCAAAAAGTTTACTAAACGTTTTATTAAACTTATGCTATGGAGATGTATGCATGCTTCTCCATACATGATTTTGACACCAAAATCTATACCCTAAAATTTAAGTCATATGCCCTCTAATTGACGAACACTTGAAGTTACAATTGTCGTCATATAAGATATCGGACGATGTTGTAATGGAGAGAAAACTTCATGACTGAATAAGATTGCACATGAAGGTTTTACGTTCTTTAGATTAGTCGACTTAATTGAGTTACTCAGTGAGAACTAGAAATTTAAGGCATAAAGAAGGGATAAAACATGTTTACAATGCAAATGTTTTTGGCAATGTAAATCCCAAACATATCTAGAAATTGCAATATGATTTGGCAATTATTGTTCGACAAGTTACTGTGTTGAATACATTCGTCACTAGCAGATCAACTGATGTGATAAATCTATGTCAATATGGATTCTAGTTTTTCAAGGAAAATACTATGGTTTTATTACCGGGGTAATTTTATTTTCTTGAATTTTATTATCAAAAATACTAATGTTTGAACTTATTTCTGTAGAAATGGCTCAACCCGAGAACAATCTGACAATAAGCTCGGCGTTCAAAGCATTTTTTGAACGGCCTGAACTTACTGGCCCTAATTTCAATGATTGGTACCTCTCACTAAGAATTGTTCTGAGAGCAGCGGGTACCATCAATATCTTGGAAACTCCTTTTCCGGAGGATCTTGCTGAAGGAGCAACTGATGCGGAAAGGCTTCAACACGCTGCTAACGTTAAGAAGCACCATGAGGTGGCTGCTGTAATGTTAGGGAGAATGGCTCCATCACTTCAAAGGAAGTATGAGCTAGCTTCTCCTCAGCAAATGCTTGATGAACTCAAGGCTGTGTATGAAACGCCGCAAGCTGTAGAGATCTATGATCTGGTTGATGCTCTACATAGTTGCAAGCAAGCTCCTGGAAAGTCCGTAAGTGACCATTATATGGAGATGAGGGGTTATATGGAACAACTCATCGCACTAGGACAACCCTTTGATAATAATATGGCTATTAACTTGATCAATAGGTCCCTTAATAAGGACTTCAATGATTTCGTTCGTAACTATAATATGCATTGCACGGGGAAGACAGTTAATGATTTTCATGCAACGCTCATTGACTTTGAAAAGGGTTTGAAAGATAAGGCACCCACTGCTACTCCTCGAGTACTTTATGTACAAAAGGGTAGAGTGTCGAAACCAAAACCGCAAGTGAATAAGAAGCAGAAAGGCAAAGGCAAGGTTGATAAGAGCAAGCAAGTTGCGACTACATCAAAACCAAAGCAAAACTTTGCTAAGAAATCTCTAAAAGATGAGACTTGTCACTACTGCAAGATGACTGGACACTGGAAGAGGAATTGCTCTCTCTATCTCCATGAAATGGCAGAACATAAGAAGAAGGCTGAGCAAGTTGCTGCAGCACCATCTTCAGGTAACTTATTTATGATAGAGTTATTTAATCTTTCATACAAATCAAACTCCTGGGTATATGATACGGGATGTGGTATTAATATTTGTAATACCCTACAGGGATTTGAGTTGAAGAGGAGACTTACCTATGGGGAACAATTTCTGCAAGTGGGCAATGGCGCACAAGCAGCAGTTGAAGCTATAGGAATATTTAAATTAGTTTTACCTTCGGGTTTAGTACTGTCTTTAAATAATTGTCATTATGCACCTACAATTGTTAGGGGTGTTATTTCCTTTTCTTGTATGTTGTATCTTGGATTTACTCACACGATTGATAATAATAGAATTTCTGTTTTCAAAGATGGTTTATTCTATTTTAATGTAATTTCTGTGAATGGTGTTTTTGAAATTAACATGCATGATAAACATCCCAAGAGGAAAAATAATTCTGTTTTTAGCATGAATAAGAAGAGTAAGTTAGACAAGAACTCTTCTTATCTTTGGCATTGTAGGCTTGCCCACATCGGGAAGACTCGCATTCAAAAGCTTCAACGTGATGGGCTTTTGGAAAGTATCAATGATGAATCATTTGATAAATGTGAATCTTGTATCTCTGGGAAGATGACCAAGAAACCTTTTAATAGCAATATTGAAAGGGCTACTGAACTACTTGGTTTAATACACACTGATGTGTGTGGACCACTTAGACATGTGTCAAGGAAAGGTGCTAGCTACTTCTTGACGTTTACGGATGATTATAGCCGTTATGGTTATGTTTATTTGCTTAAACATAAACATGAGGTATTTGAAACATTCAAAACCTTTAAAGCCGAAGTAGAGTTACAACTAGGAAAGAAGATTAAAGCTCTTCGTTCTGATCGTGGTGGTGAATATTTAAGTCAATAGTTTAAAGATTATTTAAGTAAGAATGGAATTGTTCAGAAACTTACTTCTCCATATACTCCACAACAAAATGGTGTATCTGAAAGGAGAAATCGTACATTATTGGATATGGTACGATCTATGTTTAATCTTACAACTTTACCATTATCTTTTTGGGATTATGCTCTTGAAACCACTGTTCGTATTCTGAATATGGTTCCCACAAAGAAGGTTGATAAGACATCATATGAACTATGGCATGGCAAGAAGCCATATTTGTCTTATTTGAAAGTCTGGGGTTGTGAGGCGTATGTGAAACGTGACTCTGGAGATAAACTCCAACAACGCTCAGTTAAATGTATCTTTGTAGGTTACCCTAAGGAAACTATGGGTTACTACTTTTATTATCCGGCTGAGAACAAAATAGTTGTGGCTCGGTATGGAGACTTCCTTGAAAATGATCTTGTAAATCAAGAATTCAGTGGGAGAAATTATGATCTTGAAGAAATTCAAGAAGATACATTGCCTTCTGAAAATACTAGCGATGAAATTCCTGTAGAACCAGAAAGTCTGAGTGTTCCACCGGAATTAATTCCTCCACGTAGGTCTCAAAGGGCTATACGTGCGCCGGACAAACTATGTCTATACATAGAGGATGATGAGGAGGAAGTAGGGGATCTTGGTGAACCTGCTAACTATCGATCCGCAATGTCTGATCCAGAAAAGTCAAAATGGATAGTTGCGATGAATGAGGAAATGAAATCCATGGAAATCAATGATGTTTGGAGTCTTGTAGACGCACCTAAAAATGCTAAAGTAGTGAAAAATAGGTGGATCTATAAGAAGAAAACTGACATGGATGGTGATGTACAATCCTATAAAGCACGTTTAGTGGCTAAAGGTTTTACTCAAACTTTTGGCATAGACTACGAGGAGAAATTCTCTCCTGTAGCAGACTTACGAGCTATTAGGATTCTCATAGCTATAGCAGCATACTATGACTATGAGATATGGCAAATGGATGTTAAAACTGCCTTCTTGAACGGTCGCTTAGATGAAGACATCTATATGAAACAACCAGAAGGGTATGTTGATCCTAAATATCCAAAACGCGTGTGCAAACTTCAAAGGTCTGTTTATGGTTTGAAGCAAGCATCACGTCAATGAAATAAGCGATTTGATGAAGAAATCAAAAAGTTTGGATTTATTCAAAATCGTGATGAGCCATGTGTATACCGCAAAGCTAGTGGGAGTAATGTAGTGTTCCTAATTCTATATGTCGATGACATATTGATCATGGGAAGTAACATTCCAAGACTTAAGGAAGTTAAGGATTATCTTGGTAAATGTTTTTGTATGAAAGATTTGGGAGATGCTGCATATATTCTGGGAATTAAGATCTATCGAGATAGGAGTAGACGGTTAATTGGTCTTAGCCAAGATGCTTATATTGATAAGATATTGAAGAAATATAACATGCATAACTCTAAGAAAGGTTTCTTACCGATGGAGGTTAAGCATGAGTTAAGTCATGAGAAAGATGCATCATCACCTGAAGAGGTGGCTTACATGAAGAAGGTGCCTTATGCTTCGGCTGTAGGATCTATTATGTATGTTGTAAGATGCACAAGGCCTGCTGTGGCATTTACTCAGAACTTGGTCAGTAGATACCAACAGAATCCAGGAAAGTCCCACTGGACTGCTGTTAAGCATATTCTGAAGTATTTAAGAAGTACGAAAGATATGTTTTTGGTATTCGGGGGTAAACCAGACACAGAATTGAATGTAACAGGATTCTGTGATGCGTCCTGGCAATGTGATAAAGACGATACGAAGTCTCAGACGGGTTACGTGTTTGTCATCAATGGAGGAGCAGTTGAATGGAAGAGAAGTAAGCAGAAAACCATTGCTATGCATGCGACTCAATCTGAGTACATGGCCGCTTCAGAAGCTGCAATGGAAGCTGTTTGGATTAGGAAGTTTATTGGAGATCTTAGAGTGATGCCTTCAATTAAAGAACCTATTGATATATATTGCGACAACTCTGCGGCAATAATATTCGCCAATGACCCTGGAGTCATGAAGGGTGCCAGACACTTTAAACGTAGATATCACTACGTTCGAGAACAAGTGGAAGCTCGAGAAATAAAATTAATAAAAGTTCACACAGATGATAACGTAGCTGATCCTTTTACTAAGTCTTTGTCTAGGACAAAGGTAGTTAAGCATGCCAAGGCAATTGGGCTGCAACTAGCTAGCGAATTCATGCAATAAATCTGTTGATTAGTATTTGGATAAAGGATGTAAGACATTATTGAATTGATGAAATAAAGATAGGATTTCGTTTATTTTTCTGTTATTTGATTTTGTATCCTATTTTACATGTTTTAATCCGTGAGCATTATGATGTTTCTAAATGTCCGTTGTCAATTAATAATATGGGAGTATTATTAAACTAAGACAATTCAAATAGTGATAGAGTATACTTGAAAGTATATTGGTCAATTTTGGATGATATTTGATGGATCAAATATTGGACTTATCCCAACTATGTGATTTTACTTTATGGATCTTTGTCATTAAGTAAATCATGAATAGTTATCCTTAGACCTGAGATGCCAGAAAACTGCATTGAATATAGTGCATTTCTGTAAGGTAACCTAACGCTAAACGTAACTGGTAGTCATAAGGGTTATTTTCAGAAGTGTTGCGAAGTTCATGTGTTTTGCTTGTAGTCGAAATGGGATTCGTTTCCTTCAAATTATTATTTGAAGTATAAATACAACTGGGCCCCTCGGGGGAATAGTAAGATGTTTGTGTGGCCACCCCAAATGTGTTTTGGTAATCTTGCTATATCCGTAAACGAGAAACAGAATAGTTAATGAAGGAATGACTAAGATTTATATCCTTATTAACAATGTATTTGAAATGAGAGGATAATAATAATGATTATATATCATTAAAAGGTTTTGTCCAGGAAGCCTTACTCGAGTTGTACTAGTGACATTGTTAGTGTAACTAGACGCTAATCAATGTGATCACGACATTCGAATTTTGTCCAAGTGGGAGCTGAAAGTTTATGGACTTCTAAATCGATAGTCGTGTGATAGGATCGAACTCGAGATCACGGGATTGCACACATTACGTGAAGAGTTAATTTATTTATTAAATATATTTATTATATTTGTTGAATCAAACTGTAGCTAACGATCATTAAGTAATTAAAAGTTAAGTTTTAAACAATCGTTATAGAATGTTAAAGAAGCTAAAAGAAGGTGTCGGAAAGTTCCGGAAACCCCTTTTGAGCATGTGTATAACCGGATTTCAAAGAGAGGAGATAAGGAGGAAAAAGATTTTGGCTTTATCTTGTTTAAACCTTGGAAGATAAGTTTCCAAGGTGTATATAAACAAACCTTAAGGCCTCATAATTTTTCACTCCATATTCTTCTTTCTTTGCCTTATACCGCCGGCCATATACACCCTTTTAGGGTTCATCTTTGATTTTCTATAAGCTATTTTAGATCTAGTCCTAGCCCCTCTCTAGGGTTGTTAGGTAGATCTTCCATAGACTTGGAAGGCTCGGTTTTGCTCGTGCTAGACTCACGGTTAACTCACCGTATCACGTGTGTACAAGATCGTGGTGTGATCTTATTTTAGATTACATCCTGGTGGTGTTCGTGATCTGTCATTACCGGCAATCATTCTGCTAGGATAAAGGTATGTAACCCTAGCCTTGATTAATTATAATTGTGTTATATAAAGATCTTGTTAATCTGCTTCCGCTGTATGCTCTTTGATCTATGTTAAGGTTTTATAATTGTTATGATGATCATAAACCTTCATATACAACCAACTGTGAAATAAACTTAGCGTCTGGTTTATAAAGTAGATCTGTAAAGCAAAACAAGTAATGCACATAAGATGCATAAAAGCTTAATAATTAGAAACTATAGCCTTTTGTAAACAAAATGTAGTTCTATTCATGTTATTTGTTTCATGTATCGTTTATCCTATACTTAGAAAACAATATCAATAAGTACAATAGAGGTGATTGCATAATATGGAGGCGTATTTGCCATTCCTCACTTTATCCTTGCATTTGGTTGCATAATATCTCAAATTGTCTTATTGCATTGTACTTTATGATGGGTAAGTCAACAGTTTTGGAAGCTTGGGTATATAATACAAATATGTCTTCCTTTTCTTGCTTTGGAGGTGGAACATAGCCGGTTGTATGGCGTGTCAGTTTGGGTAATATTTTGTACACCTACAGTAAGGTTTGCCAAAACCTTAAAACAATTCTTACGAAATTTATGATGATGCTTAAGAAATTTAAGATGTTGTGCATTTGAAATTAGGATGACTTTCGACTCATGGGTTTTCTTTCCTTTTTAGTTTCTTTTATACATCTATCTTGGATAATAGTTTCTTGCAGATTGACGCGGTCTCTAAAATAATTGTCAAATGAAGATGGAGTAAGCATTATGTTGTAGATGCAAAGAGGATAGTTGCATACGACTATACATACTTGCCATTACAAACATCAACAACAAAAGCCCCGCGATTAATCGTGTGATATGACAAGTGGTTCTTTTACTTTGCACCTCACTAAAGTATGGTCAATGTGGACGTTGAAGCTAGGAAAACAGATGGTTCATCGGATTAGTGCCAATAATGAGGTGAGTATCATGAGATGCCATCTAAGACCGTGATTACTGTCATAAAGGGGTGGACACTCTATAAGAATGCTATTGGGAAAAGCTTGAGATGGGCAACTACTGATGCATCTATGTCACCAGATAAGCATTCCCTGGTAAGCAATTCATTCTTTGTTGTTGAATCATTAATAAGAAATATATGTTATACATGTAATGTTAGGAATCTATGTGATTATATATACACGCACTAGGAGAGAAATAGGTCACTTCAACAAGTTGTGTAGACAAGATGACAGCCTCATGACAACCATCCTAAATTATTAGCTTAAATAGTCGCTTCCTTGAAGCCATTATCAACAAGTTAAAATGGTCTAAGAAAGATTAACATCCACAATTTGGTCATTTGTTGTTTATAGTGGTAAGTAGGAGTCACGCACTATCCTAATAGTAGTTCTTTTTATGGTATGCGCGGTTGTAATTAGAAAGAAAATGATCGTTGTAGGTGGTTAATCTGGAACCTGGTTGTTAGAAGATGTAAAGGTGGTCTCTCTCTAAATTACATGCTTCATCTAATAAGAAAATGTGATGATGACAGGGACTTTAATATGATCATAGAGAAACTTTCATTCGTTATTTTCTCTCACCCAGTCGTTGGAGATCATATTGTAGTCCAAGTTACTAATCTGCTTCTCCTAGGCGTGGTTAAGTATGTGATAGATTAATAGGGATGTTTGCCAGTTGGGTTTTGATGATAAAATAATGGAAAAGAAGGGCAGCCACATTCTGGTCACAGTGAACTGGAACAAGGATGTTTTGGTGCTCCTTTGTTGGCCAATGATACAGAAGCGGAGGATGCAAGATCAGTAAAAATTAAAGATGCAATTACAGTTATGTTAGTTCTTTTTTGTACACGTATATATACTCATGCTACAAATATATTAACATTAAGGATGTGTTACCATAACTATAACATATACTTCAGATTCTAACCGTGTTTTCGAGGGTGTTTTGCAATTTTTTACCTTAGACAACATACTCCCATGGCAACCTCGAACAAACCAAAACACCGCGGCAAAGCGCGAACACCCTACCTAATTGAGCTAATAGGGTGTTTTATATAGTTTGCAATCTCTGCTCACAAAGTTTAAAACCATATCAAATTTGAGGTTGAAAATAGCCTGCCAAACGTATAAGCTAATTAGTTGAGTAACTGTTGGTTAATCGCGGTTTTACAGGACGGCGAACATTGGAAGGCTTGGGCAGTTGTTTACAAAGATGGTGAGTTATGGTTTCTCTTTCAATGATCACTCATTTCTTGGTATTTTTTCCATTCTTTAGAATAGAATTAGTTAGTTCGCGTAGTTATTTGTATATGTTTATTACGTATTCTGCATATAAGCAAGAAAAATAATAGTAGGTGTTGGTGGCTTTCATAGTTTTACATGGAAAAAGAAAATTGGTGTGAAGCATTTTTAACTAAACACTAATAGTTCAACACGTTTCAACTGAGAGTAACGATTATGTTGGATACGGATATATTGTCTAGACGACTTACCTTATACGTTCCGAGTTAAATAAGCAGCATGGAGTTGCTAATTCCAAACTGCTTAAGAAGATAAGCAGTTTAAGAAAACTATTCGAATGTGCTTAAGAAAATGATCAATTTTAGTAAGCTATTTCAAAAACTGCCTCACGACTTATGGGACATTGGGACTGATATAAAGCGTTCTTACATAATTCACATGTTCTAAAGATATTTGAGTTGCTGCAGGTTCTCCCATGAAGGCTATTCTTGATGACTTATTGTAGATGATAGAAATATGACAATAGACATAATGAAACTTTATGTGAAAACGAGAATACATGTTGTTCGATCCTTTCTTAAAAGTTTACAAGATTGTGCGTCATATGCTTATATGCCTCGACTTTAGGTCCTTCATTGTGCGGTATTTGTCTTTCCGAATAGCCATTTGCGTAGTTGAGAATGAAGGACGTATGATATATGTGTCATTTTAGGGCTCATTTGGTTTGCCTTTCATCTATAACCGGTCAAATTAAGCCAAAGGATGTGAAAGAGTGTTCCTAGATCAGATCGCTACAATTTGTTTTGGCTCCAAAATGAACCACTCAAACCCACTAATGTTTTTTATGATTGATTTTGTATTTGTTATATTGTCACCATATTTGGGAAAATCTTGTGATTCATTAAACACTTCTAATTAACTAAACTTATGAACTCACCAACTTTATGTTTGACACTTTAGAAATGTTTTCTCTAGTATTAAGAATGAAGATGTCATGTGAAGTTTGATGAAGTTTGATGCATTGTCGTCATTTTTGTTGAAAATAAAGATCATTTGTACCATTTAAAAACTATGTTTCTTTATCTGTGACTAGTTGTTATGCTTCCGCACTATATTTAAACTCTTTTATTTATCAAATGCAAGTGATCAATTTTTCGAATCCAAAATGTATTCATATGAATAAAAGGATGATAGATATTCTATTAATTTTTATGTCCCAATGTCGGTATGTGATTAAATCCATGTACGATATCAGATATTGCTTTTCTTGTGAATTAAAAGATTATATCCGTCAAGCTGCATAAAATTGCTTTACTCCGTAAACTTCTAAGATGCTTTTTCCTAGACGACACATGCTAATATGAAGAAATAAAACTCTCTTGTTAACTAAATTTGTGAAGCTAACCATCTATATTGACATGTTTTAACTATAAGTATGAAAAAAATTTCTATTTCTTATAAACTTTTAGAAAAAATATTCGTACGTACACAAATATTAACTAGTGTTTTAACAATAAATTTATCAATATTTATCACACACTACCTAATAATAAGTAGCACTAAATTTTTGCAATCCATATGTATCCACGCATATATCACTGCCCCAAATTAAATAACAGTTATCTAACCGTATCAATAGCCATTATATACATTAATTACCATTGTTATATTTCATTTTCGCATATCATTTATACTTATTTTTTTCGTCTCCTTAAGTTGTACCCATATTATATATTTATTATATTTGAAAGGATAAGTAAACGTGAAAAGAAAAAAATTCAGTAAAACGTTTTCTTCGTAAAATAATGAGAATCACAACTTGTGGATCACGTGAAGACTGAAAAGTCATGTTGCACGTTTATTTATTTTTTAACTACAGCTGTGGTTATATGGCTCTTAGCTGAGAAGGCGTAGCGAGTTCACATTAGATTAGGTTCAGAGCAAATGAAGTCTAGCTCAGTTGAATTGATGCATTTGGTTATAATCTTTATGTGGAGAGGTCAGGGGTTCGACTCCTGTCATTCCTCATGTGGGGATTTTCCCAGAATTGGCAGCCGGGTTTGAATCTCATCGCAATGCCTTGAAGCCCCTTAATGGGAAACTGGATGGCTAGCATGGGGGTTAATATTCTCTTCGTGAGATGATTCGAACTCGGGTTGAGAGACTTGGTGCCTCGGTGGCACGCAAGATACTCCGATGCACCAAACTGCCGTTCAAAAAAAAGGTTAGGTCCAGCCTATAAGGCAATGACACTTTTCCTTTTACACACACAAGAGAAAACTCCTATCGTCTTAGACAAGACTCGAACATAAAACCATGCTTAGGAGGATAAAACCTCTATGCCCCTAAACCAGAAGACCTTTGGTGCACGATTAATCTTATGTGTTGTGGTTCTTTTATTACAAAAACATATAGTTATATACATATAACACATTAGTCATGTAGAGTGTTAGTTCGTTTAATAAAAAAAGGTAGATCTTTGAGGGAAGAGATCCCTCACATATCATTATTTATCAAAGATCTCATGGACTAATCTAAGCCACTCATCTTAAATGATCTAAGGGTTATAATTAAACCAATCACTCACAATAAACCACCCTTATTTCTCTCTCTCTCTCTCTCACATACACACAAGTATAGATCGGGATAACCAATCTCTCACCGGCGACCACCTCAAAAACCTCATCTCCAACCTTTTCTGGCGACCACCACAACAACCCCACCTTCTCCCCGCGACCACCACAACAAACCTACCATTTTCCAGAGAGTTCTACAACAAACCCGGTTCTCCGACGACTTTCACAACAAATTCACCATTTTTTGACAAGATCCACAAGAATCCACCTATTTTCGGTGAGTTCCATAGCAAACCCACTTATCCATGGACTTCTACAACAAATCCATCATTTTCTGGCGACTTTCACAACAAACCCGTTTTTTCGGCGACCTCGTCACTGACTCATATATGAGTCACCATGACTCATATATGACTCATGTATGAGTCACCGTGACTCATGTATGAGTCACAGATAACTCATGTATGAGTCACACATGAGTCACGGTGACTCATACATGAGTTACTAGTGTCAAAACAATCCAAGTTTTATAAAATTCTTCATCTTGAACCCTCTGTATATCAGTCCTAAATGAATCAGCAGACCAAACATAACAGAATCACAAATTCAATCTCTATAAATCAACACAGTTTACCAAATTAGTAATTAAAACCAAGCTCAAAAATAATTCTATGACAAAACTATATCACACTCAGTATAGTCTATTGATCACATAAGAGATCATATTAGCAGTCTAACAACAAGATCAGTAACTAACAAAACTGTATATCCAACAATAACAAAAACTAAACCTACAACAATTCAATATCATCAAACCATTCTTAAATAGTGATTCAATAAACCCAATCTTACAACATGATTTAGCAGATCAGATTAACAGTTTACTCAATGAATTCAGTCAAATACTTTGCATCTGAATCATTATTAACTCATTATTAACACAGCAAGTTTGATTTCGCATTGATTTGTGATTTTCTAAACTGATTAATCAAGTGATGGGTTTTTGTGAATCTCGTCGGAAATAGGTGGTGTTGTGGTTGATCGGATCGAAATATACGGTGGTGGTGGCTGGTGGTGATTGGTGTGTGAGATATATGGTGGGTGGATGAGAAAGAAAAAGAACCGTTGTGGGATATAAGGGGAGGGGGTTTGTTTAATTTATTATGTTTTAATCTGGGCCATTGGATGTAAATGGGTAAGATAGTGTAGATTAGTCCATCAAGACTTTGCAAAAAGATGAGACTTCACTGAACTTTTGGCAGATCTTTGGTTAAAGTAGATTAGTAATGTTATATTCTTTAAAAGAAAAACCATTAACGTATTTTTCATATTTGTCTGCAAATATATCTAATTAGATGTATTGTAACATGAATGGAGAGCCACAACTCCTTGCTATTTGTATTCATCTTTAGAACTTTCCGAAGCGAAGATCTCATGCTATCATTGAACGACTACCGAACCGCCATACTCAAGTAAATGGTCTAGGCTCCGAGTACATCAACACCTCATAGCTACTTCGGGCCGTAACGCAATAAGGCTTTTCGCTCTAGTTGGGCAATGCAAGGAGACATCTTTTGCCATTCTTTTCATTATATGCATATAGACTTTTTTTCTTAGGTGCTCATTTTGTCTGAGCTTTTAGATTCATGTTTTTATTCATTAGAACGTGGTTATTGGCAAGAACTTACCGAATCCATCGTTTAGGAGGGGATTCAGTCCTCTCTATCGAGTGCCGACTTTTGTCGGGCCAAACCACGCCTTCGCCGCTAGATATATATTTAGTGTGAATCGAAGCCGAAGACCTGTTATGCTAAGTATTTGAGAAAATTCGAGACATGTCGCATTGGACAAAAAGACTACTAAAACATTCTTCAAGGGTATATCACTACTTATCGCCAAATTAGAAAAAATATAAATCGAAAAAATATAAACCGAAAAAGTAAATAATAACTATAGTCATATATTTTTAGTATATTTTATTTTTGCGAGCCAAATTTGTTGCTAATTATGTACTTCATATTATTTTTGTTTTAAAGATAGACTAGTTATAATACCCGTGCACGCACGGGATTTTTTCTAAAGCTTTTTAGTAACGTTTTTTTGACGATTAGCATCGATTGTTTATGTTGATCAAAAATTTGTTTTCTTTTAGATATAAATAACTGACTTTTCGCTGTCAAACCATTTCCCTTTCATGTTATTCAAATGATAGATTATAGATTATCATTCATTAATTGCATCTTTATGAAATTTATCACTTACCTAGCAATGTGGTAAGGCGTTGATCCATACAGGTTGGGCAAGAAATGATCCATGTTGAATGAGATTATAAATTGTGGGAAACCACAATTAAGACACATGAAAATAGAGCCATTAAACGGGACCATCAAAATTTTCTTTTCTTTCAAAAGTCTTTGGTCACTTAAATATCATGGTCATAAATATTTAAACTTTGTTCAAAATCTGAAATATGAGCAACATAATTAAGAATAATGTGGGATTCAATCTTCTTTCGAATCATTCTTATTGCAACCATCGCCAATCACCATCTAATGGTATATCAAAACCTGACCATCATGAACGCGTTGTCACCTAAGTTGTCAGCACTAAAACCGTGCAAAAGAATTAAAAAAAAGAGTGTTGCACTGCTTTGCCAATATCGAGAAGAAAAAGACAACTTGATTGAGTCTTGGGAAAATGACAGCTCCTTAGTGTACCATGCCCAAAAAAGTATATCCAGAACTGAGCAGAAAAGCCTAAACCAATTTATATTGAAATGGGTCAAAACAGGCCATTTTATGTTATCACAACATATACCAAATTTATATACTTAATCCTACTTCACAACCTAATGTATCCCTAAATTTGAATAGATAGGTGTTGTTAAAAAATACTATACTGAAAACAAAACTCATAGACTACAATTTATATCGAAATGGGTAAAAACGAATCAATTTATGCAATACCACTGACTGACCATTCCTATTTACAATAAAGTAGACTAACTTTATCAGAAGATGTGGTGTAGTACATATACACACAAATGGGAATAAAGTAAAATATCAGTACATGGATACATTGTTGCTAGCATGGATACCTTGCTTAAGTTAATATAGGCATATTGATCAGATGACCAATGAATCTGTTATTATTACCTAAAGATGACAAAAGTTAACCAATTAAGATTCGGTCGGTTGTTATAGCTTCTAAAATCTTTTTTCTTCATGTAAGTTTAATCTAAAAGACACAATGCCTCGAGTCTTTATATTGACTACTACTGTTAACTTGTAGGCTGTGATACCTAGCATATATGTACACTTTCACTCAGTATAAGTTCTTTATTTCAATATCAATTTTACGCCAGGGCGTTTTTACACCAAGACATTTTGATTCTTGAAATGGCCCATACTTTTGAAGACCCGACTCACATCTCATGGCTATATATACGCAGTATTTGGCAATGTCTTACCTATAAATCAGATTATATTTTTCATTCATTTAAGCCTTCTTTTAATGGCTACCTGACCATTCACAATTAAGTATATCTATATACCATGAGGTTATGCCTACAAATTCCTTTCTTTATAGAAGAAAAAAAATTAAAAATGGCAATAAGTTTTACCAAACCATATCTTTTACTGCAAGTTATTAAATGCTTGTTCGCCTCCAAATCAACAACAATCAGATCCCACATCCTCAGCTGCCCTACTCTATAAAAGCTGGTCTGGTGTACGCCTTTTCCATTGGCACCATAGGTTTGTGGCCTTTTTCTTTTCTGACCAACTAAAGACGTTCCTTTCGAACAACATAAAAAAAAGACCCTGAATGTTAAAGCAAATATTTGTCTAGCACACACAAAGCAAATCGTAGTATCATACACATACATCAACAAATAATCAAGTATCTATTAGAACACTTATACTTGTGCTTATGTAGTCTCGAGACGGCGTCTAGCAAACGTAAGAAAGCGTTGGCACTTCTATAGTTTATATCTTAACTTAAATTAAATTGAAGCTCTTTTTACTTCATGGTCAACCTTAAAATCATGCCATTCAAAAACCTAACTCAACGATAAGCACATTACCCAGTAGATGTATCATCTCTTTATGTAAACATGATAGTCATTTAACACACAAATGCTACAGTACTGATTATGATCTCTTTATTATAAACATGATACTCCTTTAACACACAAATGATACAGTAGTGATAAAAAATCACTAATTAATTTTTTTTATTCCTAAATGCTCACTCACATTGGCTTGTTTGATAGTGTTCTATACGAAAACGATAGAAAAATATTTATATCATCATTCGACTAACCTTTATGTAGTACTTTAGAGTCCTGAACAAATGTAAACGTATAACTATCAATGTGTTGAATAAGCAACGATTTAAGCATCATATCTGAATATTCAATCCCAAACATTCTGAGGACGGAATAATCAATTCCACAATCAACCCCAAAATCAGCCAACATATCAGAGGGTAAATACATAAACAACTGTTCCAGCCATTCTAAAATAGATACCATGATTGTTGCAAAAGTAGCATACCTGATAAGCTTCCGCCTGGTTAACTGCAGCTGTAGCTTGAGCATTGTGAGTCCCTATATCAGCATTTGCCACATTACAACAAAAAACTTTGCAACAATTTACAGTCTTCTTTCCAAGTTTCAAATACTACAATCCAACCTATTTGCCTATTTTTTGTTTGAGGACTCTCTTTTTAAAGATGTTTCGAGTTTTTGCTTTTCAAGCATATAATTACGTTGCTTATAAGCTAGAAAAAGTAATCTTGTTGATTTCCCAATTCTCTATAAGCCTATAAACCCATAAATTTGGCAATCCAAAGATTCCCTAAAGTGGTAGGCTAATCGTGGGTGCTGGCGTGTTCATCTCTTGTGGGTGGATTTGTGTGTTGGATTAAGGTCGTGGGGTTAAGAGGTATCAGTTATGTCTGATTCGGTGCACCTAATCTTGCAAGAATTGTTGATGGCGTAAAGGGAGGGTCTGTATAAACCCTACTCTGAATTCTAAGCTTGTTGGCAGTGATGGTAAGCCAGTGATGCATAAGAGTGTTATCAATGCGGGATAAAATATTGCTGGTATAGGGACGTCTGATGTGGGAGGTGTGAAAGCAGGTTCGACACCTGCTGATATACATAATCCAGTCGTCTTATTAAATCGATACTAATGTCTTCTTAAAGTTCGAGTCCTCACACGTCTCTAGAAAGGCCGGTGGGGTATGGAAAGAAGCTCATTTAGCAGGGTTTGAGATGTTAATTTTGCTGCTAATAGTGCAAACGGGGTGAAAAGGATGTAAATGTAGCTGCAATATATCTCAAAAGTCGAATAAACCTGAAATTGCATGAAACCTAGAAAAGGTAAGTAATTAAGAACGTAAAGAGTGGCACATTGGTTCGTGGAATTATCCAAAAGGCGATGCCCCTCATGTGTAACTAACTAATGACACAAATTTGTTTGTTCTGACTCAGATGTGTGCATTTCTGCAATAAGAGGTTTGCCAAATGAGCAGAGCTTGACTGCAAGTTTGACACCTTTATAAATGACTACATAAAGTTTATGAGAATGTAATACAAAACAAACTTGGAGCCTAAAGCAGAAAAAGCCAATCTAATTACATTTGGACATCTTATTGAATCAAAGTCACTAATTACTACTACAAAACTTATTATAGCTACAAAACTTATTATAGCTACAAAACTTATTATAGCTAGTCGTATTGTACAGTAAACAAACTTGGAGCTTAAAGCCAGAAAAAGGCTATCTAATTACACTTGGACATCTTATTGAATCAAAGAACTGTATTATTTACTCAATAGTTTTGGTACCTGAAAATCAAACACTTAGAATGACACTCGATATCAAGGGAACGACTACATATATCATAGATGGCCTCTATCAAGAAAGACAGAGACATCAGTGTGATCCAAGAGAGAGTGGGTGGACAGCACACTGTTGAATGGATCCACAACATAGGTCGAAACCTGGGTTGAATGATATACACTGAATCCCAACTTTGAACTCTTTATGTACTGAACTAAAAATAAACTATTTCTTTAGTTTTTGTTGATATCCAAGCTTGGGAATTCAAGAATGATAAATACATATGCCTAATTTCATATGAAAGCTATGTGAATATAGATGTCTTACCAACATGTCACCATTTTATATATCTGCCTTCATATGAGAGTGGAAGTTCCAAGAAGGGTGAATATCACAAATGACAATGTTTTAGTTTGGCATGATTCAATGTTCAGGTTATACTCCTCAATTACTTGGCGTAAGGTTGTATTCGATTTCCTCTTTAGACTTTACTCGACCAGTATCACCACTGATACAACAAAATAATTGACATTTTCCCTGCCACCAACAAAATTCAAAAGTATTAAATAATCAAGTCATAAGCAATACATATTAAGAGAAAATTACTTTTTATCAAATTTTATTAGATTAAGTAATCGGCTCATAAGCAATACAAATTCAAAAGTCTGATTCGGTAGGCTAAACGTGGTAGGCTAATCGTGGGTGCTGACGTGTTCATCTCTTGTGGGTGGATTTGTGTGTTGGATTAAGGTCGTGGGGTTAAGAGGTATCAGTTATGTCTGATTCGGTGCACCTAATCTTGCAAGAATTGTTGATGGCGTAAAGGGAGGGTCTGTATAAACCCTACTCTGAATTCTAAGCTTGTTGGCAGTGATGGTAAGCCAGTGATGCATAAGAGTGTTATCAATGCGGGATAAAATATTGCTGGTATAGGGACGTCTGATGTGGGAGGTGTGAAAGCAGGTTCGACACCTGCTGATATACATAATCCAGTCGTCTTATTAAATCGATACTAATGTCTTCTTAAAGTTCGAGTCCTCACACGTCTCTAGAAAGGCCGGTGGGGTATGGAAATAAGCTCATTTAGCAGGGTTTGAGATGTTAATTCTGCTGCTAATAGTGCAAACGGGGTGAAAAGGATGTAAATGTAGCTGCAATATATCTCAAAAGTCGAATAAACCTGAAATTGCATGAAACCTAGAAAAGGTAAGTAATTAAGAACGTAAAGAGTGGCACATTGGTCCGTGGAATTATCCAAAAGGCGATGCCCCCCATGTGTAACTAACTAATGACACAAATTTGTTTGTTCTGACTCAGATGTGTGCATTTCTGCAATAAGAGGTTTGCCAAATGAGCAGAGCTTGACTGCAAGTTTGACACCTTTATAAATGACTACATAAAGTTTATGAGAATGTAATACAAAACAAACTTGGAGCCTAAAGCAGAAAAAGCCAATCTAATTACATTTGGACATCTTATTGAATCAAAGTCACTAATTACTACTACAAAACTTATTATAGCTACAAAACTTATTATAGCTACAAAACTTATTATAGCTAGTCGTATTGTACAGTAAACAAACTTGGAGCTTAAAGCCAGAAAAAGGCTATCTAATTACACTTGGACATCTTATTGAATCAAAGAACTGTATTATTTACTCAATAGTTTTGGTACCTGAAAAACCAAACACTTAGAATGACACTCGATATCAAGGGAACGGCTACATATATCATAGATGGCCTCTATCAAGAAAGACAGAGACATCAGTGTGATCCAAGAGAGAGTGGGTGGACAGCACACTGTTGAATGGATCCACAACATAGGTCGAAACCTGGGTTGAATGATATACACTGAATCCCAACTTTGAACTCTTTATGTACTGAACTAAAAATAAACTATTTCTTTAGTTTTTGTTGATATCCAAGCTTGGGAATTCAAGAATGATAAATACATATGCCTAATTTCATATGAAAGCTATGTGAATATAGATGTCTTACCAACATGTCACCATTTTATATATCTGCCTTCATATGAGAGTGGAAGTTCCAAGAAGGGTGAATATCACAAATGACAATGTTTTAGTTTGGCATGATTCCATGTTCAGGTTATACTCCTCAATTACTTGGCGTAAGGTTGTATTCGATTTCCTCTTTAGACTTTACTCGACCAGTATCACCACTGATACGACAAAATAATTGACATTTTCCCTGCCACCAACAAAATTCAAAAGTATTAAATAATCAAGTCATAAGCAATACATATTAAGAGAAAATTATTTTTTATCAAATTTTATTAGATTAAATAATCAGCTCATAAGCAATACAAATTCAAAAGTCTTAAGTAATCAGCTAGGATAGCTTTCGAATGCTAGCTTTACCAGCTGAAAAGGCTCAAACACTTTACATGATATTGTTCTGCAACATATCTTGATAACGATTCTAAATACAACATGTCCCAAAGGTCTGGCTAGTTATGGAAAATTGGTATACTTCCTGTGTGATGTTCCCATTACACCATCCGTCTGTCACAACATATATGTGAGCTTAATGTGCAAAATTACATAAGTATCTTTTATTGCACCGAGGTTCTACATTTTCATCAAAAAACACCAATAGTTCTATTCTACTATAGACTTCAACTTGTTAAATTAGATTTGTTTCTAAGTTCAGTACGGCAACTACATCAACGGAGGCCTGGATATGCAGGTCACAACTTTTAATTCATTTCATTTTTATTTTCTATTTTGTACTGTTTCATTTGGCATTGCAGTTTTCACACATCCAGCCTAATGCTGAAACGGGTCATATGGTTTGACCTGGCCAAAAAGGGTGTTATCAAAGGCATAAAATCTCATATAAATGATTTTCAATAATTATAAAACATAAAGCTACACCTATTCTGTCATACACAATCATGATCAACCATAAAAAAATATAATTAAGAACAGATTTTGTCACTATAATTCAGGTTATTTAATGAACCAAATCGACGCATTCATATATAAATGGGTTAAAATTGACATCCAAATGTACCTTTTGTCCATAGAATTCAACCTAGAGGCATGTGATCTGTAAAACCCGCATAATAATCCCTAGAATATTACGTACATGAAATTACGTATAAATTTAAACTTTACGATTACTTAATAATACGACACGCGTTATGAATAATTAACACGACTACTACGAATATGATTTTAGTACGACAAATAATTACGTATATTATTATTAATATTAATATACGACATGTAATTACATATAATAAATAAAAACCACAAAATAATAATTCACGTCATTTAATTAACGCTACACGAATAATTAACAAGACATTTAGAAATACATGAACGCGCGTACATATTAAATAAACATGGATATGATAAGGTACGTGATTAACACGATAAGGAATTACGGATATAGTTATGTACGTATAACATGTAATTAACAAGCCAAGAAATATAGTTTATGACATATAAAACACGAAAGCACGTAACGTTATTTGAGTCACGAAAAAAAGTAAAATTAAGAAAGGAGGGCTATTTGGTTTTAGTTGGGCGGCTGTAAGGAGAAACTGGGCCGAGGCCCAATATGGGTTGGACCAACTGACATGAAACATAATAAAACAAGGGGGTCGTTTTTTTTTGTTTCCTGTTTAGCCGACACCAACAAAACCCTAAACACCAACGATCATTTTTTTTTCTTCTTTGACTTCTGCCGTCACTTCCAAACATGCAGCGATCGTTCTTCCTGTTTCTTTTCCTGCCGTCGCAGTGATCACCAAAACAAGAGCGAAACAGTGGGTCGTGATTCTAGGAATAAAGGTTTGATGTTCGTTCATTCCCAAAACCCTAACACTTAAATCAAGGTAATAATTAATCACGTTTTATTTATTTATGTATATATTTTTCTTTTGTGAATCGATTAAGGATTCAGGAATTAGGATTTTAAACATGTTAAAACAAGAGATGTGAAGAGGATTCGGGAATTTATTATGTATTCATGGCTGTTGCAAGCAAACCGAGACACCATGTGTCTCGGTGGGTTTTATTGTCCACCAGCCGCAACCCTAGGGGTGGCAGTGGTGGTTTTGTTCAACCAGCGACAACCCCAAAACACGCAGCAGGGGTGCGTTTGGGTAAAACAGTGGGAACCGAGACACTTTGTGTCTCGGTTGGAAATTAATTGACGCCGGTGGGTAGAGTTAATGGGCAGCCAGAACGAATGTAGTAAAACAGCGGGTATAAAATAAACAGCCAGACTAAACTAGGGTTCCAGGTTTATCGGACAACAAACAGACAAATTTATCGGATAAAAGGCGTATTATATATCGGACAACACAGTGATGTTATATCTTGGATAATACTGATATTATTTATCGGACAAAACAGAAACAGTAGATATTGGACAGTATGGAATTCTAGGGTATTTTTTTATTAATTGTTGTTTTGCTTCGTGCGACCGAGACGCGGGTGTCTCGGTAGGCTTGGGTACGTTAAAAATATGTTATTAACATGATTAGTTTAATATTATTTACGCGTTAAGATTAAATATTTTACGCGACTAAATTTATATTTAATTAATGATATTAACCGAGGTATTTGTTAGCGTAATTAAATTAATAACTAGACTTAATTTAGTTACGTAATCATCAAGTTTTAGTAAAGTTTATTTAATTAGGCTTACCTTATTACTAAATTACGATCCCAAAGTAATAACTCATTTTATTGTTAACTAATAAGTATTATTATTTTAGCGTAAGTATTTATTAAGTAAACTTTATGACATGATCATGAATTATACAGTTTATGCTTGTTAACGTATAAGAATACGAATTACACTAATCATAATACATGATTTTATATGAAGCCGTAAAATAAGTCAAGAACGTTAAGGCAATACGAGAACAAGTAAAACAAGTTAACGTTAAGTCATTATTAATTATTAAGTATAAGTTAACCAAGCGACTCATACATGTCCATCTTTATTATGTAGCATTTATGGAGTGTGATCTTCTTCACGTTTTCATCCTCCACGTTATTCTTCATTTGCGTTACTGGACGTGAGGTACGGATTTTCCGTCTTTTCAGTAAGGACTTCCTTTCCTATGCATGTTTAGGATTTCCCGTCTGCAGCCAAATGTTTTTCCCCAGTATATGTTTAAGATTCTCAGTAATCATGTTAATAACTAAATAAATTGCCAGAGCATTATATACAAGCATGACCAGTTTATGTACTAGTTACGGAGGTACCGTAACCACGACACTAGAGGCACCGGTGTCGTGACTCACATGTAGGAGAGTGATATCCTGCATCGTCCCACTCATGTTCAGTTTGGCCATTTTTTATAAGTATGTTTAGTGGGGCGTATGGATGCATCCTAGGCTTATAAGTGTTACAAGTTATCAGGGTGAATGTGGTGTGTGCTCTACATCCTTCACATTGGAACTGATCCCTCCACCAGCACAGTATTTAGAGGTCACCCCTCTATAGCATGACGAGGTCACCCCTCCATGTATTCATGCACGTTGATATATTTCATGACCTATATGAGCTCTTTGGCAGTTAAGTTACAGTTTCATAATTAAACAGCAGAATTTCAGTATTTACATGAACATGATATTCTAAGAATAAGCCAGTTTATTACAAGTTACAAGTTACAAGTTTATTACAAGTTACAAGTTTATTACATGTCACCAGGTTTCCCAGAACTTACATTTTTCCGCTGCATTTTCATTTTTTTTATGCTTCCATTTCAGCCTTCACTTATGTTATGTTATTCCATGTTATTATTATATATCCGCGCACTGAGCGTCTCGCTCAGTCGTTTTCTCTTTTCATGTCCCAAACGGTAGGTACACAAGGTCAAGAGCATGGAAAGGTTATGCATAGGATGGGAGCTATATTATATGTTTCTGTTTCATTTGCATTACTTTTACTTTATGTTATGTTTATGAGTTTATATTGGGGACTGATGTTTGATTCCGGTTATCCCTTATGGTCATGTAATGTTTTAGGACATTTACCTTATGCTTTGATATTACACCATGATTATCCTGTGACATTCCATTTATCCAAATGGGGTGTTACAATTATGGTATCAGAGCGCAAGGTTTCGACCTGTAGGCTCTAAAACTTGACCTGTGACTAGTGGGTAGTCACCAGGAGCTTCCTAAGCCAACGCTTGTTATTCCATGTATCGATATTTTCAGCACCTTGACGTTTTAACCATGATGTTTTCTCAGAATTATTTTTCTAATATGGATTGAACAACCGTCATCCATACTTAGTTACATGTCATTGTTTTATGCATGATGTTTCTTGAGAAATTTGGCTAATATGGACTGAACCAACGTAGTTCATACTTGGTCATACGTATTCTGTTAGGTTTAGACAGTTAGTTTTCACGCATTCATTTTATTTTCATCCCAGGTATCCATTCATGCATGCATCTCATTGTCGCAGAAATTTTGACTAAATACTGGTTGGTACAGGACTGGCTCTATTTAGTCGCATGTGCTTTTATCGAAACTTTTGTTTGATTAGTGGACCGACCCATAGGCGTCCACACTTGCCTTTTGTTTTGTGAACCGACCCATAGGCGTTCACTCATGTACATATCATCATAGATATTAACCATGCATTTTAAATTGTTCTATGCATTATAAATTCTTTCATGCATTATAAACTATTTCACGCATCTTTCATGTTTATGTCGTATTATATTGAGTCATACTTAGCATGTGAGTTGCATTGTTGTGCATTATGAAACGACTCCTAGTCGTCCACACAATTAACTTTTAGAATTTAGCTCATTTTAGTCATAACTTTTCATGTTTCCTCATTTAATTCTTATGTCTCCTTATGTCAAGTATGTTTCATACCATCATGGTTAACTTAATTTTCATACTGATTATGTTTTATGCTCCTTCATGTTAATTTTGTCCCATGCTTCTTTAAGATAATTTCATTTTCATGATGATTATGTTCCATGCCTCTTTATGTAAATGATGTTTTCATCATGGCGATCATGCCCTCATGCTAGACATTAATGGATTTCATTTAATCCTACTTTTATGATAGTCATGGTTGGTTTTCATTAATCGTGCTTTCATGCAAATCATCGTTGAATTTTGTTTAACCATCCTTTTGGTGTTTCCTCTATGCAACCAGAATGATGTCTACGCTGATATTGCTATGCTATCATGATACTCACTTCAGTTTGATTTCCTAACCGTTTGATCAGTTTATCCTTTTTAAATCATGTCAGATGATCGACCCCATACCGATCATTTCATGTACATCCCATGTGTAATCCATGTACCACGTTCCACGTGTACTCCGTGTACCGTATTCCATTGCACTACACGTGTCGTAATACATGTGTATTTCATCTACAAATACTCCACGAGTATTTGCTAGTCGATTCTAAATTATCTCAGACGTATTCCACTTGTTGATATTCTACAAGATGCTGATGCCGCTCATAGCTTGGGAATGTTACTAAATGTTGATGTTGCTGATTATTTGGAGACGCTACGAGATGCTGATGCTGTTTACAACCTGGAGATCTTACAAGACGAAGACAAAGGCGTTAGACCAAGCGATCGGACGAGAAGATGCTTCATCACCATACGATTTCCATCCCAATTCATGTCCTTACCTTTTAGTTATATGTCACACGTCATTCAGTTTTCTTTTCAGTCATACGAGTGGGAACCGGTACCAGCCGACCACTCAGCTGAATAGTTACATGAATCACCGTCATGAGAATGACCATCATGGGACTGACAGACAAGAAAATAGTAAGCACTACTGTGACAACAAGTATTCTAGCAATCACAACAGAACACCGGTCACAAACTTAACCAGAATTACAAGGGTCAGCATTCCAGTAGATCCACCAACCCTGGCATCTTTAACCACCATTTTCATTACGATTTCTTTCACATGTCAAGATACTAGTCAAGACACATGTCACACGTATAGTCTTCATGATATGAGTCAAGACACACGACTCATGCATAATTTATGAACTCAGCTTCAGCTATTCAAGATAACTTTCCAAGGGTATACGTATTCTGTTGTGCCATGTACAAATCAAGCCACCAAATTTCAGTACCACCTCCAACTTATGGATCATAGTTGGTCATGCAGTGCTTGTTCCTTGTGAGACGGACGATACACATCCAGTGTATTCTACCACGTTTACTTCATGTGTTGAGACGACACTTTCATTTCACGATTTCATATTCGGATATTCATGTCCACCTTAGAAGCCGTTGTATCATCTATGTATATATAGATTTTCAATTTAGGCTGATGACAAGATCTTTCATTTCTACAGTGAATCATTATTCGTACCAGACTATATTCAGCGATGTTTAGGGTCCTGAATACATTCAGCATGGGTTTTCCACTAGGAAAAATCGGTGAAATTTTTTTTCTTCGGCCTTACAAGCATGTATTATTGGCTACGAAGATTTTCTAGCTATCATTTATGATACGACTCCTGATATTCTCCTTTATTAATCAGTCTATAATTTCCGAATCTTCTCTGATGTATTACCATAAGGAACTACCAATCATACCACCATTCATAACTATATTTTCTCTTTCCAAGTATTATTCAGCCATTCAATCAACTCCCAGACTCTAAACACTTTTCAAGATCGATTTATTGTCAGGCTATCAACAGTTGTGAGTGAAAGAAGAGGACACTTCCATGACTGTCCTTCGCACACGTTATGGTCATTATGAATCCATGTTTGTGCCTTTTGGTTCACGAACGCGAGCTGTAATTGAGGATTTGAGAAATTTAATTTTCATGAACTCTCGACAAGTTCGTTATACTATTCATTTTTAACATTATGACTTTCTTTAAGTCTAGAAAAGAGCACGAAGACCATCTTCACTCTAGGCTGCAAGATTTACAGCGAAGGAAATTCACACTAAAATTTTCTTGTACGTGTGCAGTTGATTCCAGTGACACGTTGAATCACATCATTTCCTTGGTAAATCCTTACCATGGCTAAGCCTACGCGTAAAGGAGAAAATCCTACGCTAAGAGAGGCCTAAATTTTTCCCAGACTCATAACCTTCCAATTTCTATGTAACCACATCCTACAAAGATGTATTATGATCTCAACCGCATTTTGGTGGAGAGGCATGAAACAAGATGTAGTTATGTTCATATCTAAATGCCTGACTATTCAGTACGTTAAGATAGAACGCCAACACGATTGCAGTCATTTAAACCTTAGAAATTCTGAATCGTCGTTCGACTATTTAACCAATCCTACATGTCTTCTTTCATCTGAAAGGAGTGCACATTAGCAGACTATCAGCTATTATTCAGCAAATGATCGTACGATTACACGACACTCTTTTAGCTATCAGATCAGATAAAGGTTTATGTTATCATTTGTTATTTGCGTTCACGTCCGTATGATTATTCAGCTCTCAAGTTATGTCTCACATTAGCGTTCACGACTTTGTTCATGCTTAAGTCCGTTCTTCATTATTTTATGATTAGGCATTTTCACTTCAAGTTCATGACATCATTCACTATCATGACCATATTCTATCTTATGAATTACGATTCACTTTTATTCAGGGAAAGATTGTAAAAGCTTGGTAGACTAGACTCAGGTTTAGTATGACTTTCATCCTCAGATAGACGATTCACGTCACATTTCACGTCTTATCTAGTATTATTGATTTTACCTCCTCAGTTATTTCACGTTCACGATATGTTTTTCACGTATTCTCATTCACCATATGTCTCATAATTCATGTACCATATCTCCAAGCATCACGTTCACAATTGTTCACGTATCACGTTCACAATTGCTCACGTACCACGTCTCAATATGTCTTACCCATCAATGCTGTGTGTGTGCTCATACCAAGTAAGTATGACACTTAGTATCATAAGTTCAAATATGTTCTTTTCAGTCATGTCATGTTCCATGTTCTCTACAGTCACGTCACGTTCATGTCCCTTCCAGGATATCGTATCTCTAATTCGAGGACGAATTATTCTTTTAGAGGGGAAGAGTTGTAAAACCCGCATAATAATCCCTAGAATATTACATACATGAAATTACGTATAAATTTAAACTTTACGATTACTTAATAATACGACACGCGTTATGAATAATTAACACGACTACTACGAATATGATTTTAGTACGACAAATAATTACGTATATTATTATTAATATTAATATACGACATGTAATTACGTATAATAAATAAAAACCACAAAATAATAATTCACGTCATTTAATTAACGCTACACGAATAATTAACAAGACATTTAGAAATACATGAACGCGCGTACATATTAAATAAACATGGATATGATAAGGTACGTGATTAACACGATAAGGAATTACGGATATAGTTATGTACGTATAACATGTAATTAACAAGCCAAGAAATATATTTTACGACATATAAAACACGAAAGCACGTAACGTTATTTGAGTCACGAAAAAAAGTAAAATTAAGAAAGGAGGGCTATTTGGTTTTAGTTGGGCGGCTGTAAGGAGAAACTGGGCCGAGGCCCAATATGGGTTGGACCAACTGACATGAAACATAATAAAACAAGGGGGGTCTTTTTTTTTGTTTTCTGTTTAGCCGACACCAACAAACCCCTAAACACCAACGATCATTTTTTTTCTTCTTTGACTTCTGCCGTCACTTCCAAACATGCAGCGATCGTTCTTCCTGTTTCTTTTCCTGCCGTCGCAGTGATCACCAAAACAAGAGAGAAACAGTGGGTCGTGATTCTAGGAATAAAGGTTTGATGTTCGTTCATTCCCAAAACCCTAACACTTAAATCAAGGTAATAATTAATCACGTTTTATTTATTTATGTATATATTTTTCTTTTGTGAATCGATTAAGGATTAAGGAATTAGGATTTTAAACATGTTAAAACAAGAGATGTGAAGAGGATTCGGGAATTTATTATGTATTCATGGCTGTTGCAAGCAAACCGAGACACCATGTGTCTCGGTGGGTTTTATTGTCCACCAGCCGCAACCCTAGGGGTGGCAGTGGTGGTTTTGTTCAACCAGCGACAACCCCAAAACACGCAGCAGGGGTGCGTTTGGGTAAAACAGTGGGAACCGAGACACTTTGTGTCTCGGTGGGAAATTAATTGACGCCGGTGGGTAGAGTTAATGGGCAGCCAGAACGAATGTAGTAAAACAGCGGGTATAAAATAAACAGCCAAACTAAACTAGGGTTCCAGGTTTATCGGACAACAAACAGACAAATTTATCGGATAAAAGGCGTATTATATATCGGACAACACAGTGATGTTATATCTTGGATAATAATGATATTATTTATCGGACAAAACAGAAACAGTAGATATTGGACAGTATGGAATTCCAGGGTATTTTTTTATTAATTGTTGTTTTGCTTCGTGCGACCGAGACGCGGGTGTCTCGGTAGGCTTGGGTACGTTAAAAATATGTTATTAACATGATTAGTTTTAATATTATTTACGCGTTATGATTAAATATTTTACGCGACTAAATTTATATTTAATTAATGATATTAACCGAGGTATTTGTTAGCGTAATTAAATTAATAAATAGACTTAATTTAGTTACGTAATCATCAAGTTTTAGTAAAGTTTATTTAATTAGGCTTACCTTATTACTAAATTACGATCCCAAAGTAATAACTCATTTTATTGTTAACTAATAAGTATTATTATTTTAGCGTAAGTATTTATTAAGTAAACTTTATAACATGATCATGAATTATACAGTTTATGCTTGTTAACGTATAAGAATACGAATTACACTAATCATAATACATGATTTTATATGAAGCCGTAAAATAAGTCAAGAACGTTAAGGCAATACGAGAACAAGTAAAACAAGTTAATGTTAAGTCATTAATAATTATTAAGTATAAGTTAACCAAGCGACTCATACATGTCCATCTTTATTATGTAGCATTTATGGAGTGTGATCTTCTTCACGTTTTCATCCTCCACGTTATTATTCATTTGCGTTACTGGACGTGAGGTACGGATTTTCCGTCTTTTCAGTAAGGACTTCCTTTCCTATGCATGTTTAGGATTTCCCGTCTGCAGCCAAATGTTTTTCCCCAGTATATGTTTAAGATTCTCAGTAATCATGTTAATAACTAAATAAATTGCCAGAGCATTATATACAAGCATGACCAGTTTATGTACTAGTTACGGAGGTACCGTAACCACGACACTAGAGGCACCGGTGTCGTGACTCACATGTAGGAGAGTGATATCCTGCATCGTCCCACTCATGTTCAGTTTGGCCATTTTTTATAAGTATGTTTAGTGGGGCGTATGGATGCATCCTAGGCTTATAAGTGTTACAAGTTATCAGGGTGAATGTGGTGTGTGCTCTACATCCTTCAAATTGGAGCTGATCCCTCCACCCAGCACAGTATTTAGAGGTCACCCCTCTATAGCATGACGAGGTCACCCCTCCATGTATTCATGCACGTTGATATATTTTATGACCTATATGAGCTCTTTGGCAGTTAAATTACAGTTTCATAATTAAACAGCAGAATTTCAGTATTTACATGAACATGATATTCTAAGAATAAGCCAGTTTATTACAAGTTACAAGTTTATTACAAGTTACAAGTTTATTACAAGTTACAAGTTTATTACAAGTTACAAGTTTATTACATGTCATCAGGTTTCCCAGAACTTACATTTTTCCGCTGCATTTTCATTTTTTTTATGCTTCCATTTCAGCCTTCACTTATGTTATGTTATTCCATGTTATTATTATATATCCGCGCACTGAGCGTCTCGCTCAGCCGTTTTCTCTTTTCATGTCCCAAACGGCAGGTACACAAGGTCAAGAGCATGGAAAGGTTATGCATAGGATGGGAGCTATATTATATGTTTCTGTTTCATTTGCATTACTTTTACTTTATGTTATGTTTATGAGTTTATATTAGGGACTGATGTTTGATTCCGGTTATCCCTTATGGTCATGTAATGTTTTAGGACATTTACCTTATGCTTTGATATTACGCCATGATTATCCTGTGACATTCCATTTATCCAAATGGGGTGTTACATGATCTCCACAGGTTAGCTTGAGGTCATCTTTTTCTTCTCCCCTCATCCTTTATCATATAATCACAAATTTTCTGCAAAAAATTATATAAACAATAATGAGTTCCAGTATTGCGCTCCAAGTCCCTTAAACTCTTGAGCTCGCAGGCAACCTCAAGTCTGACCGTTGACCCTTTAATTTCACGATAGCAAATAACATCTAATTTTCAAAAATAATAATAGCTAAGGCAACATCACGCATGAAATCAAACTGGAACATCCAACAAAAAACCTAATTAACACTAATAATAGAAAATTATAAAAATTAACAATACCTTTGAAATCAAACTGAAACATCCAACAAAAACCCTTAATTGATTAATTGTGTCTCAAAGAATATGTTATGGTGGTTTGGATGTCTGCCTTGAACTTGAATCGCTCTCCTTAAGGGTGACGGTGACGGTGGCCATGATATGGTTTGGTGACTTCCATTTTCGTCGACTGTCGAGTTTCGACCTTAAAGTATTATAAATGATAACTTTTAACCCTAAAGTTTTACAATTCTCATCCCGCTTTTTCTTATATGTTTTTTTCTTTTCGTTTTTGACACTTATATTTTTTATCCGAGTTTTTACTTTTATTAAACAAAAACACGAAAAGTAGACATTTTTTACTAAATTAAGAAACACTTATACTTTTAAAAGGAATAAATAAAATAATTATTTTCTACTAAGGAAAGAATCTCTTGAAAAAGTCCCTATTTTGAGTTTTGCTTTATAAAGAAAAAGATATGTCGCGATGTGTTGCATTGGTTGTAATTTTTTTATTATTTTTACTTTGGAGATCTTTAAGATAAACAAATATGTCGCAACGTGTTGCGTTTTTTTTTTTATTATTTTCATTTCTTTTGTATTAATTTTATTTTATAGATATGATCTATTTGTAAAGCAAAAAAATGAGAAAGATAAATACAACATATTGCGATGTGTTGCATATCCTTTTACTTCTTTACTTTCAATCGAATGTTTTTGAGTTAAATACATGCTCTCGGATTTACTTTGCCCTTATGTGGGACAAGTAGTAACCCACAAACTACGTCTGATCAAAGAATAATTTTTCCAAGCATACTCAAATAAATACATACAATTGTCTCTAATAATATATTGAAAGACAAAAAACTTTAGTGAAACGATAGTCTATGTATTAGATATGATGTTCTTTATTTATTGTCTAGCAACAACTTATCAAGCTCCGATTGATTTCTCATAATGGAAATTTGATAAAGTTGTTACATGATATAATGCAGAATCCAACTGATGCGATTCATGATAATCAATCAGTCATTGAGTATAGAGGAACGCATACTCAATAGTCAATACTAGATACATATTATTATATGAGAAAATGTCGAGTCCGTTCAACATTAGGTTAAAGATAGAAGCAAATTGTTTCAAATGAGCTCTAGATCAATTGTAGTTTCAAAGTTTTAATTGTTAATGCGACAGTGTTGACATTCGTGGGCTTAAATTTATGAGTTACTATCCTTTTCAACTTTCGCATACTAGACTACTGCCATCGGTATGGACCAATTATTTGGTGGATTTGTTCATTCATAAATGTCCATACCAGAATAGGCGGAAATAAGTCTTAGGATGTCACGAGACATTTATGAATTATTTTGATTTTTACTAATGTTTATGGTTTTTAGAGCACAGGGTAGAGTGTCATGTCATAGCAAAAGTAGTGCCGTAATCAAAAAATATTGTCATGTAAGCTATGACATCCGAATGATATGACACCACATTTTATGGGGTATCGGTGAGCCATGAAAAAATAATGTCATAACCTTTTTTTGTTAAAAAAACTTAAATAAAATATATACTAATTAAAAACACATTTTATTCATAAAAAAACAATACACAAAAATACACGAATTTAAAAAAAAAACATAAAATAAAAAACATAAAAAATACACGAATTTGAAAAAACATAAAAAAACTAGGCATAACGAGCCCAGATCATTTCTTTCTTCGCCTCGACAATACCCGCGTCAATTGGTGTCATTTTGGTCGTGTCGATTCGTAGGACCCTCATATCCGACTAGAATTGTTGAAAAACCATTAGTTCCATTCGAGTCTTTGTTTCGGCTTCCATGATATCCATCTTACCCTTGCGATCCAAATCGTATTGTTGTTCCATCATTGTTTTAAACATTTCCATGTTTGAATCTGAACTAGCGAACGAGTTCATTGAACGTTGACTCTTTGAAACCCGATGTAACCCATCCAAACGCGGCACCGCGTCCGGTCTGAAAATTTCGGGTTCTTCTTCAGGAGTGGAGGGTAGACGATTTCATCCTGCTTGGATCGAGTCGGTATTTTTCACTTGTATTTATCTTTCAAAAAATTCCAAGCACTCTTGTGCCTAAACTCAGTACCCGTTTGGTTTTTAAACGCGATTCGACCCACGTCAAAAATCCCTCGTTGTCCTCCCCGCGTGCCATATCCAATTCTTCATAAATGTTATTAAACTTAACCGAAAGACGATTCAACGGAGTCCATTTTCCGGTCAACATGTTCTTGGTTCGTTCCTTGTACCTCAACTTCGCGGCTTGCATGTCGTAGACGGCTAGAACCTTGTACCAAAAAGTATCATTCTTTTGACACACACCGTATTTTGGATCATCGGATACTTGATGTAACACTTTGTGAAAAGCAACTCTTCAGCTTGGGTCCAAAAAATTCGACAACACCCGCACCTTCGGGTTTGGGTTCTTGTGATTTATTCGCTTTTGTTTTCTTTCTTGCTTTCTCTTTTTTTGGATGTTGGCGTCGGTTGTGGCTCATCTTCTTCTTTTTCTTTTTGGTTTTCGCCGTTTGTGGGATTGTTGTTCGGATGGTGGGTGTGAGCCGTCGGGTTGTGATTGTTGAGACATTTGAGCAAATTGTTGTTGCAGGTGAAATTGATTATATATCATTTGGGCGCCGGGGTTAGCATATGGGTTAAAGTTTGGATAGTATGACATTTGATATTGAAGGGAGGTTGAGTCGGATTCGAGGAAGAACCGGGGTTGAAATTCGGATTCGAGGAAGAATCGGGGTTCGAAGATGATCCCGAGATTTGGTTTAAAGGGTCGTTAAGTATGTTATCGAGTCATTGGTTGTTTGGATTCATTTTTGTGGAAAAAATAAGAATTTGAAAGTTTATAAAATATATTGGAAGTTGTATAAAAAATTGGGATGATATAGAGGTTTTTATAAAGATTTAAGGGGTTAAATTTTGAAAAAATGGGGGGTTTTAAAAAAAAAGAAAAAACCGTTACCCCCATTGTTAAAAATGAGACAAATGCTAGGGATTACGGCGCGAAAGCCGGTGTGGTGCGCCGTGACAATTCCCGTGCCATGAGGTACGACACGAGTCAAAACGCGATCGTATCCTACGTTCTTATAGAATAATATTGATGATAAAATACAATATTTCTTATTTATTTTCTTTTTTTTTTCATTTGGCATTAAGGAAGTGGTTACGCAGGGTGAGGTGCACGCAAATATAATTAAATGGGGTTGCTTATATGTTCCTTTCAATACATATCTCGTGGCCATTTGTATTGCCCATTTCTTCATCTATACTCTTCACTAGAAAATGCTAGTACTACTTTTAGTTTTATTATGAGGTTCACTTTTGATATTTTAAGTCAAAACTTGTGTTTTCTGTAATTTAATGTAGTAGTTACTAGACTTTTGTTATACGACCAAAAAGCTTAGTTACCTGCCATTTTTACTTTTACACTTCTAGAAGAAAGTTGATTAGCAATTAGACACTTTCATTATCATTGTAAACCTTTTGGTTGTGTCTCAATACTATTGGAACAAATGCCCTATATAAATATTGTGAAATAATGGATTTGTGTTTTAACTTTGAAAGATGATGTTCCAATTTATATTTGTACTAATTAAATGTTGCCTCACTTTTATGTATTTTTAATAATTAAACACAAAAAATGAAACAATCGAGATTATTGCATCCAAATGAACATTCTTTGTATGTTGTTAGGCCGCAAAAGTCAAAACAATTTCATAAATATTTATGGGCATTGGATTGTTGACATTGTTATTCACCCATAAATTAATCAATAACATGCATTGCCATGTTACACAAAAGAAATAAAACGAAAGATTTTCAAGATTATGATGTATTTTTTTTTAATATTTTTGCTATATTAAATCAAAAGTACTGATTGTTGTAGTTATAATAACATCAACTTATCAAAGTTTTATAGGCTAATGACTTGGAGATTATTTTGTCACTTTGTTTGATTGTGTATAGTTATTTTTTCGATTAAGATATAAATCTTATAAATTTCGACTTTTATGTAGCTTGTGCTTTGATAGATAAAAATAAAGATGTTTAAGAGTGTTTTAGTTTAGAAAAAAAAAACTATTGATTTATAAACTAGCAATTAACATTTTGAACAAAATGCTTATTTGAAAACAAGCAACTAAAATTCTTATTTTTTCTAAACTTTTTATTCAAAATGCTTCTTACTAGCATTTATTATTATCATAATTACACAATTACTTAAACAAACACTTTATTAAAACATACATCTATTATTATTATTTATTTTTTTTTGGGTGTTGCTTTTCGCTAACTTTTATGTCCTAATGCTTTTTGCTACCGTTATTTTGCTAACTTACAAAATTTTTACTTTGCCTACGATTTTATGAATATACTAGTATATATTTGCTCATGTGTATAAATACCAAATGCAGTAACTCATTGCGTTTGAAATAAAAGTAAATATATAAAATATTACTTCTTCTGTTCCAAACTTATTGTTATTAGACAAAAATCACACAGTATAAGAAAAACATAATTATTATAGTTTTTTTTCTTACTTTTTACAGAATAACAGTTCTATCATTAACTAATTAATTTAAAACTTATTTAATATTTGTAATAATAACCATAAAAGAGGATAATATAGTAAACTCGATCTAAATTATATACTGTATTTATTTTTAAAAAAGAACAATAATTTTAGAGAGAAGTGCAAAAATCATCCCTGTGGTATGTCGAAAAATCGAATTACATCCTTCGTTAACTTTTTGGACAACAGCCATCCCTCCGTTAGTGCGCGGGGCACAATACATCCCTCATGGACTAACGGTGCAAATGTTTTCTCGTTAAAAATTAACAAAATCTAAAACAGAGGGTATTCTTGTCTTTTTCCTTTCCCAGAGATGTATTGTGAACCTTATCATAAATAGTTTCAAAAAAAAAAAATTAGTTTTGAAAAAAAAAATTATTTTCAGAAAAAATAAGTTTTATTTTCTCGAAAAAAAAATTATTTTCGAAAAAAAAAATTTATTTTCGGAAAAAAAAGTTTTATTTTCTTAAAAAGATTTATTATCGAAATAAAAATTTATTTTCGAAAAAAAAAATTTATTTTCGAAAAAAAAAATTATTTTCGAAAAAAAAAATTATTTTCGAAAAAAAAAATTATTTTCGAAAAAAAAGTTTTATTTTAAAAAAAAAATTTATTTTCGAAAAAAAAGTTTTATTTTTGAAAAAAAAGTTTTATTTTCGAAAAAAAAAATATTTCCCGAAAATAAAACATATTTTTTCGAAAATAAAACTTTTTTTTTCCAAAATAAAACTTATTTTTTAGAAAATAAAACTTTTTTTTCCGAATATAATTTTTTTTTTCGAAAATAATTTTTTTTTCGAGAAAATAAAACTTATTTTTTCTGAAAATAATTTTTTTTTCAAAAATAATTTTTTTTAAGGTTCACAATACATCCCTGGGAAAGGAAAAAGACAAGAATACCCTCTCTTTTAGATTTTGTTAATTTTTAACGAGAAAACATTTGCACCGTTAGTCCATGAGGGATGTATTGTGCCCCGCGCACTAACGGAGGGATGGCGGTTGTCCAAAAAGTTAACGAAGGATGTAATTCGATTTTTCGACATACCACAGGGATGATTTTTGCACTTCTCTCATAATTTTAATATAAACGAAAAAAAAAAACTGAACAATAATTTTAAAACGAAAAAAATAAGTAACATATTTAAATTTACAACAAAGTTGCTAGAAACAAATCAACTAGTTGATAACACTAAAATCTAGAATCTTAATTTGTGTGGTATTCGATAAAAATAGACCAATATGTCTTGAGCGGGTTATAGGAATCTGAAATCTTACTAAGTACTAACTGTGTAGCGTGCGAGTTGGAAATAATGTGTTAGAATTGTAAATCAATTTTGAAAAATTTTAGGTTGTGTTTGTTTCATTAATATGTTTTGAGTCTGAATCTGACTATCCCATTTTATTAGTAAGAAGCGGTTATAAAATCTGAATATGAATGAAAAAATGTTGTTTGTTTTTCTATAATTTTCTGAGTGTTTTTAATTATTTATTTTTTAAACATATATAAGTATATATATATATTGTTATAATTCACAGCTTAAAGCTTGAATTTATTGCATACCACTTTGTCAAATATAGATCAATAATGTGGCTAGCTATTGTCCCCTAATTACCCAAGTGAAAATGTGAAATGCATAGTGTATTTTATTAGTATAAATATCCATGCAATCTATCAATAAACTTGCACCAATATCACCTAGTAAGGTAATATTACTTCTCATCCTTCTAATGTTTCTCTAATGTCTTTTTGGGTGATACTTAAAAGTTCTTGGTTATACCAATAATCTTGTGATAAAACTATTTAATTACAACACGTTATCAGCACGATCGTTCACGCCGTTATAATCAAGTAAGTTTTAGAAAATCTTTTCGAAGTAAACATTTTCTCAAGTTAGTTTTGTAATCAACAAAAGTCTCCATTTTATCAAAACCATTTATAACTAACAATTACACTTATTTTCATAAAACGTTATACTTTATATCAAACTTAATAAATTTATAAAAACTTTCTTACCAACAATCTAGAATGACAATTAGAAGCATAATTACCTTAATCGACTACGTTGACACATATGATAATCTATCATGGACATATGACAATCTTGGGACTACTAACCATTTGTATCTTATTATTACGCTAACTTTTTATTATTATTATCACTAACCTTTTATTCATGCAACTAACATTTAATTTGTTACAACTAACTTCTATTTATGTTACTAACATTTACTTTATTACATCTAACTTCTATTTATGCAATTAACATTTACTTTACTACATCTAACTTTAATTTATGCAATTAACATTTACTTATGCCGTAACTAATTTTTATTTATGTGTTAGTTGTTATCTATTTATGTAGACTAAAAGTTATTATCTGCTAATCTTTATATTTATGTTAACCAATTTTTATAAAAAAAACTTTTTATAAAAAATGTATATTCACAACGGCTCTTTAACAGATATAAACAGAAACAAACAGTTTTACAACGTTTATATTTTTCACTATAAATTCAAATATGACAATCCACAAAGTTTTCACAAAAAAAAAAAATCATCCTCTGTCTTAAATCAAGTTTGTTGCCCGAAGAAAATTTTCAAATATGATTCACCCACTTCTCATTGTTATCGCCATCATGCTTGTCTTACTTCTTATCCCGATTTTTCAGCTCCCACCTAATGTATTTGAAATTAGTTTATTTATGTATCTGTTTGTAGCTCTCCCAATGTATTGTATTGCATTACTTATTGATATATATGGATTTTGATATTGACTATGTTATTCATTCTATTTATAGCAACAAAATGTCAAACATCGAAAATCCCAAAATTCCAGCTCTTAAGATAACTGGAGAAAATTACATACAGTGGACAGGATTTGTCAAAAGGCGCCTCAAATCATTGGGTGCTTTAGAAGTAATAAATGAAGTCAATGAATGCACTGACGAAATAAAAGCAAAAGCTGATGAATTTCTACATCTTCACATTGATGAAATGCTCGAATTTGAGTATTCAAATTGTGATAATCCAAGCCAATTGTGGAGAGATCTGGACGAAAGATTTAATAATCAAAGGGATGTTTTACTCCCTACTGCCAGGGATGAATGGAACAATTTAAGGTTCCAAGATTTCAAAAAGGTAAATGAGTATACATCTGCCTTATTCAGAATTTGCCGCACACTCAGGTTTTATGGGCAAACTGTTACTGATGGTGATATGTTGGAGAAAACTTTCTCCACATTCCATGCCTCAAACATAAACTTGCAGCAACAATACCGACTGCAAAATTTTAGGAGGTATTCTGATCTGAATGTAAATCTTCTCGTGGCAGAGAAAAACAATGAATTGTTGATGAAAAATCATCAAAGTCGTCCAACAGGATCATTGGCAATTCCAGAAGTAAATGTTGTTAACAATACCAATACTAGAAACTTTGGAAATAAAAGAGGACGAGGTAACCCTCGCGGGCATGGTCGTGGACATGGTCGTGTTCGTGGTCGTGGTCGTGGCCATTATGATCACAACCGTTTTTCCAACCAAAACCATAGTTACCACCAAAGTGGTTATAATGTTCGTGGTCGTGGTCGTGGGCGTGGTCGTGGCCATGGTCGTGGTCAAAGAAATTACACTTACCATGCTCCACAAGTTAATAACCTCAATCAGAAAGATAATGATGTTGGTACCTCCCAAAATGCTGAAGGAGCATGTTTCAGGTGTGGAAGTACAAACCATTGGGCAAAGTCTTGTCGAACACTCCCTCACATCTGTGAGCGATACCAAGCATCTCTTAAAGAAAAAGAAAAAGAAGTGAACCATGTGGATCACTTTGATAACACAAACACTGAGCTTGTTGCCTCGGACTTTTTCGATGACTTGGAAGTTTGAAAGAAAAGTTGTTGGATCTTTAATAAATATGTATAATACCTATGTAAAATAACTATGCATTTCCTTTCAGTAACTCTACTTAAATATGTATAATTATTTTCCTTTCATGTAGAATAAATAAAGATTGAATAAATCTGTTATGCTCACTCATTATTTTCCTTTATGTTCATATTAGAAATGAGTCTAAATGAAGCGAAATACCAAGAAAAAGATGGAGATCTGTGCATAGCGGATAGTGGTGCCACACACACTATCCTCAAATTCAAGAAATATTTTGTTGAATTAAAACCAACAAAAGGAAGCATTAACACAATTTCAGGTCCTACTAACTTGATAGACGGAGTAGGTAAAGCTAATGTAGTATTACCAAATGGTACACAACTCTTGATAGAGAATGCTTTATTCTCCCCAAAATCCAAAAGAAACTTATTAAGTTTCAGATGCATATATCATAATGGTTATGATACTCAGTCAAGGACTGTTGGAAACAAAAAGTATTTGCAAATCATAAATGAGAATAAAGTACTTGAAAATCTGCCAATGCTCCATTCTGGTCTGCATTATACATATATTAATATGCCTCAAGCGCATATGGCAGTAAAAGAGAAATCTTGTGATCCTGATATAATAAGTTTGTGGCATGACCGTTTAGGTCACCCAGGATCAACAATGATGAAAAGGATAATTGAAAGTACACATGGACATCCATTGAAGGATAGAAAAATCATGGGAAAAATAGCTCCATGTACATCTTGTTCCCTTGGGAAATTAATTGTAAGACCATCTCCACTTAAAGTTGAAAAAGAATCGCCAGTGTTTCTTGAAAGAATTCAAGGCGATATTTGTGGGCCAATACATCCACCATGTGGACCATTTAGATATTTTATGGTCCTAATAGACGCATCAAGTAAATGGTCTCATGTATCACTGTTATCAACTCGTAACGTAGCCTTTGCAAAATTCCTTGCTCAAATTATTAAATTGAGAGCACATTTTCCGGATTACACTGTTAAACGTGTAAGGCTTGATAATGCTGGTGAGTTTACATCTCAAGCATTTAATGACTACTGTATGTCAGTAGGGATTGTCGTTGAACATCCAGTTGCTCATGTACACACACAAAATGGTTTAGCCGAATCATTAATTAAGCGTCTACAGCTAATAGCTAGACCGTTGATCATGAGAACAAAACTCCCCGTATCTATATGGGGTCATGCAATCTTGCATGCTGCATCTTTAATACGCATGAGACCAAGTGCAAACCATGTGTACTCTCCTCTGCAACTTGCTTTTGGCCAAGAGCCAAGCATATCCCACCTTAGAATTTTTGGGTGTGCAGTATATGTTCCTATTGCACCACCTCAACGGACAAAAATGGGTCCTCAAAGAAGGTTGGGGATATATGTTGGATATGAAACAATTTCTATCATAAGATATCTTGAACCCTTGACAGGTGATGTCTTCACAGCACGTTTTGCTGATTGCCAATTTAATGAGGCAATTTTCCCTCCGCTTGGGGGAGAAAAGAAAATCAATGGGAAAGATGTCTCATGGAGTGAACCTTCACTAATGTATCTTGATCCTCGTACTAAACAAAGTGAGACTGAGGTTCAGAAGATAATGCACATGCAAGAGATTGCAAATCAGTTACCTGACGCATTCACTGATACAAAGAGGGTGACTAAATCTTACATACCAGCTGTCAATGCTCCAGCCCGGGTTGAAATTCCAGACATAAAATCTGATGATAAAGTCACTCAAGATTCCAAAGCACGTTTGAAGCGTGGGAGGCCAATTGGTTCTAAGGATAAAAATCCTAGAAAAAGAAAAGCAGTCAAAAATGCAATTATCAATGAGGATGTTGTTCTTGAAGGAACACAAAATGTTGCTCCTTCGGAAGAGGAAATTGATGATATCAATAAAGATATTTCAATCAATTATGGTTACTCAAAAATACCATTGGAACAGATTGGAACAGAAATTATTGATGATAAATTCTGTTATAATGTTGCATGTGATATCATGAATGGAAATGATGATCTAGAACCAACATCAGTCATTGAATGTCAAGGTATACATGACTGGAACAAATGGAAAGAAGCAATGGAAGCTGAATTAAATTCACTTAATAAACGAAACGTTTTTGGACGAATTGTTCTTACACCTGGAACTGTGAAACCAGTTGGGTACAGATGGGTTTTCATACGAAAACGAAATGAGAACGATGAAGTCATCAGATATAAAGCTAGACTTGTTGCTCAAGGTTTTTCTCAAAGACCAGGGATTGATTATGAGGAAACGTATTCACCGGTAATGGACGCAATTACGTTTCGATACTTGATCAGCCTAGCAGTTTATGAAAACTTAGACATGCGTCTTATGGATGTTGTTACGGCTTACTTGTATGGATCACTTGATAGTGATATCTATATGAAAGTACCTGAAGGTTTTAAAATGCCAACTGCATTAAGTGCAAAACCCAAAGACATGTATTCAGTCAAATTACAAAGATCTTTGTATGGGTTAAAGCAGTCTGGACGCATGTGGTATAATCGTTTAAGTGATTATTTGAAAAGCAAAGGATATAAGAGTAATCTTATATGTCCTTGTGTCTTTATCAAGAAAACAACATCTGGGTTCGTAATTATAGCCGTCTATGTTGATGATCTCAACATCATTGGTACAAATAGAGAAATAAATGAAGTCATTGTGCACTTAAAGGAAGAATTTGAAATGAAGGACCTTGGGAAGACTAAATATTGTCTTGGCTTGCAAATCGAGCACATGCCTAACGGCATACTTGTTCATCAATCAAATTATACCGAGAAGGTCCTAAAACGTTTCAATATGGATAAAGCAAAATCTTTAAGTACACCGATGGTAGGAAGATCTCTGAATGTTGACAATGATCCGTTTCGCCCATGTGAAGAAGATGAAGATGTTCTTGGTCCAGAAGTCCCGTATCTAAGTGCAATTGGAGCTCTTATGTATCTAACAAATTGTACCAGGCCTGATATTTCTTTTGCAGTTAATTTGTTAGCAAGATTTAGCTCATCTCCCACAAAAAGGCATTGGAATGGAATCAAACACATATTCCGATACCTTCGAGGAACAACTGACTTGGGCTTATTTTACTCTAACAGTTCGAAGCAAGGATTGATTGGTTATGCAGATGCAGGTTATTTGTCTGATCCTCACAAAGCTAGATCTCAAACTGGTTATGTATTCTTAAATGGAGGCACTGCTATTTCATGGCGTTCTCAAAAGCAAACACTCGTAGCAACATCATCAAATCATGCTGAAGTTATTGCACTACATGAAGCTAGCAGAGAATGTGTATGGCTAAGGTCAATGACACATCTAATTACGACATCTTGTGGGCTAAACAAAGAGAAAAGCCCAACACTTATCTATGAAGATAATGCAGCATGTGTCGCACAAATGAAAGAAGGCTATATCAAAAGTGATAGGACGAAACATATACCGCCAAGATACTTCGCGTACACTCAAGATCTCATAAAGGATAACCAGATTGAAATGAAGTATGTCCAATCAAGCAACAATTCTGCCGATCTTTTCACCAAGGCACTTCCAACTTCCATTTTCAAGAAACACGTCCATGCTATTGGCATGCGACATGTACATAAGCGATAACACTCTACGGATGTCTACATTAGGGGGAGTCAAGTATGCTGCACTCTTTTCCTTGACTAAAGTTTTTTCCCATCGGGTTTTTCTTTAGCAAGGTTTTTAACGAGACAGTACTTCTAAGTTGACTCTACATTGAAAAAGTGGCATCCAAGGGGGAGTGTTATAATTCACAGCTCAAAGCTTGAATTTATTGCATACCACTTTGTCAAATATAGATCAATAATGTGGCTAGCTATTGTCCCCTAATTACCCAAGTGAAAATGTGAAATGCATAGTGTATTTTATTAGTATAAATACCCATGCAATCTATCAATAAACTTGCACCAATATCACCTAGTAAGGTAATATTACTTCTCATCCTTCTAATGTTTCTCTAATGTCTTTTTGGGTGATACTTAAAAGTTCTTGGTTATACCAATAATCTTGTGATAAAACTATTTAATTACAACATATATATATATATATATATATATATATATATATATATATATATATATATATATATATATATATATATATATATATATATATATATATAAACCACTGCAATACAATAAATAATTGTCTGAAGTTATTTATTTTCTTAAGATAGTTTTAGTATTTCATTTGGGCCCAATTTTAATAGTTACTGCAACTTACAAAGTAAAGTAATGTATCTAGTTTTTTCACCTTAAGTCTAGCCCATAACACAATATGTCATTATATCTTTATAAGCCACATTTAACCCTAGCTATTTTTTCACTGCCTCTTTCCTATCTTTTCTCTCAAAGAAAACGCCACCACACATTTATAAGATAAACACAGATTCTCTTGTAGATATTAAGTACCAAAATAAAGATCATTCTCAAACCCACGAATGACAAAACAAGAACACTCATATGCCAAAAGTTTAACATAGTCCCACTTTTTAGCAAAGTTCCAATGGACTCATCTTAGCCATTCATTTTAATTACATCCAACGGTCCAGATTAAATGAATAAAAAAAACCATATACCCGTATACTTCCACTCCCCGTTCCCCTTAACCCTTATTTTACACACATCACCACCCCCAATCATCTTCGCCACCACCAACCCCAATCATCTCCGCCGGCACCACCACCACCCCCAATCATCTCCGCCACCCCCAATCACTCTCCAATCGATCTCCGATATCTCCGCCGCCACCACCACCACCCCAAATCATCTCCGCCACCCCCAATCACTCTCCAATCGATCTCCGATAACGATTTAAACTCCATTTCCGATTGAAACCCTAACAATCGATCAGAGATGGCTTCTATTCCTAAAGATGGCGGCTTGGCTCCTGGTAATCGAGTTTATATTGCTTTAAACTCCATTTCCGATTGAAACCCTAACACTTTTCATTTTTATTTTTAATTGTTTTATGCTTATTTTTTAGTTTATATTGCTTATTTTTATGCTAATTTCTGTTTTTGTGCTTTTTTAAAAGATTTTTAGGCTTATTTTTGTTATTAATAGCTTTAATTTACTGGTTGTTAATTAGGCTTATTTTTATGATTTTAGGCTTATTTTTATGCTTATTTTTGTTTGTATGCTTTTTTTTTAAGATTTTAAGGCTTATTTATGCTTATTGGTGATGACAAGAGGTGACTTGTGTAGAATGGTCCCTAGAATTGGTTTTGCCATAGCGGTTCTCGATTTTATTGTTTTGGCTAGAAGTATGGGTTGTAATCTGAGATGTATGATAGTTTGTTCAATATTTTCTTGGCGTTTTTGTTCATGGAAATCAGTAGCCAGAACGATTTGGAGTTAAATGTGCGCCGTGCCTAATTTGGAAGGGGTTTTCGAGGAATATTTCAGCACAATCGAACACCAAATACTTCAAATATGATTCTTAAACTTTTTGTTACTCTTTGACATGTGATTAACAAATTAATCTAGTCACGCGGATGTATCATTTATGTCATTAGCCCTTGTTAAAACTTAGAATGCGAGTATTTGTATATATAGAATAACATGAGTGGCGACACTAGACAGAACCTGACTGAAAACGCGCATTTTTCGCGAATTCCAGCTGAAAACTGGATACTTGTGCTGCAAAAAGAGTTCAAATTCAAATACAAACGATTTTTATTTATTATTGAACAGCAATGTGTATTAGAATCCTTCTAGTAAGATAAAAAAATATCTACTTCACTACGAACAGAACCTGACTGAACCTTCTAGTAAGATAAAAAAGTAACATGAGTGGCGACACTAGAATCCTTCTAGTAAGATAAAAAAATAACATGAGTGGCGACACTAGATAGAACCTGACTAAAAACGCGCATTTTTCGCGAATGCCAGCTGAAAACTGGATACTTGTGCTGCAAAAAGAGTTCAAATTCAAATACAAACGATTTTTATTTATTATTGAACAGCAATGTGTATCAATAGGTCACTTTCACCATGCTTATCATCGTTGTTCGGTTTATGTAACTTTTTAGATAGCTGTGTATTTGTTTTTATCATGAATCATGCATGATTCATGAAGAATGATGCATGATTCATGAAGAATCATGCATGATTCATGAAGAATCATGCATGATTCTTCATGAATCATGTTTGTTAAATCATGCTTGATTTATGTTAAATCATGCATATATTTTTTTGTATTTGTAACTTTTTAGTACTTAACTGATTGTGTTCTTACTTTTTGCAGTTCATCGTAATACGAACAAGCGTCAGAAATCTTTAGGTCATAAAGGATCTATCTCACCTCCTCTCGCTGAAAAAAAAATAAGAACTAGTGCAATGCCAAAGTCGAAAGCTCCTTCACAAAAGTCTAGTGCTGCTATTAAAAAAGAACCATCTGCTATTAAAAAAGAAGCTACTGTTAAGAAGGAACCAGTTGGTAAGAGGAAGAGATCTACTGATTTTGTAGATAGTATAGTGTCGGAGGTTGTGAGTGACTACAAAGAGGAGTCAGATGACGATGATCAAAATGACGATGCAGTTAAGAAAGAGCCTGGGGTAAAAAAAGTTCCCCAAAAAGTGAAGGTTGAAAAGCAGGAATCTGATGAGTACAATGTCAAAGATGAAATTGACGAGGAAGATGAAGAGGGTGTTAAGAAACCTGGGAAGAAGCATAAGAAAACTTCTGAAGGTGGAGAGGTTTTCTTGAGTGAAAGAGATAAGTATCTACTCAAGTTTCCAATTATAAAATCTAGGACAGTGCCTACTTCTTTCTTCGCAGCAATTCGAGATAGCAGGGTGGACATTGATAAGTTTTTGGGAAGTATTGGGTTTTCTGCATTTCGTTCCATTAAAATAGATACCTTACCTGGGCGTTTAGGGAGGTTTGATGTTAGAGCGTTTGATAAGGAGAGCTATCATTTTAAGCTTTTAAACGGGTCTTCGATTCTTGTAACTCCTCAAAAGATTAAGGATATTTTAGGACTTCCCATTGGTGGAACTTCTTTATATGATCTACCTGAGAGAGCTTTGGATGACCCGTTTGTGTTGTTGTGGTTAAAACAGTTTGATAAACCATGGAAACTACTTCGTGCTTCTGATATTCAAGAGAAACTTAATGAAGCAACAGAAGTTGACTTGATGTATAAAGTCAATTTTCTTACTCTATTTTCTGTTGGGTTGTGTACAACTTACACGATGAAAGCAATACCTGATCTAACTATTGTTCGGCGTATTCGTGAGGATACGGATATTGCTGGAATTGATTGGTGTGAGTTCTTATACAAGTGTCTTGGAAATAGTACGGAACCGAATACTTTGGCTGGTTTTTACATTGGGCCGTTGTGTTTTTTAATTGTAAGTGTGTGTATATATACATTTTTACGTTTTTTTTTGTGTTTTTTTATTTTATGTTTATATTGTTTATAAACAAGAAATGATTTTATTTTCCTAACAGCTGCTGTATTTGGATTCAACAAAATTTGATTGTTATCCTGTTCTTCGGTCTAGACCTGCTATACTGAATTGGAATACAACAAACATGCATCGCAGGCAGGATTTAGAGGTGCAAGATAAAGTTATTGGGATGTTGGAGTGGCAGCCAGAATGGACTGCGTCCGAAGAAAAACAAAGTGAAGGTTTTTTTGATGTGGGTAAACAAAGTGAAGAAAAACAAAGTGGTTTTTCCGGTAAACACGTGTGTTGTCGTATCTTTTTACGGTTTTTATTGTTTTTTCAATTATTTTTGTATCATATAAAGTGTTACAATAATTTGAGTTTGCATGATTCAACTGAATCATGCATGATTCAACTGAATCATGCATGATTCAACTGAATCATGCATGATTCAACTGAATCATGCATGATTCAACTAAATCATGCATGATTCAACTGAATCATGAATTTTTCTACATGAATCATGCATGATTCAACTGAATCATGAATTTTTCTACATGAATCAAGCATGATTTATATATTTCATTTTTGTAGGCCTTTTGCACAAAGATCAATGAAAAGCTTTCAAGCATTACCAAAGACAAGGCCGAACTTGAATGCTTTTTAAGAGATACGAACAATGAATTTCCAAATGATGAGAACATTCATCAATTAATTGAGAAATATGAGGGACTTTTTAAGGATACTGTTTCGTTTCAAGGTGAACCTACTCATATTGATGATTTCAATGCTTTCCCTGACGAGAATGTTGATTTAAACAAGCCAAAAGAGTCGGATGCAAAGGAGTTACCTACAAAGGACATTGAGCCCGGGAATGAAGCAGCAGCAGACGAAACAACAGATGAAGGAGCAGACGAAGCAGCAGTCGATGATGTTGAAGAAACTTACACGCAGTGGCTTGAAAGAAATATTCATTGGGTTGGAGAGGTGATTGATATGCTTTCAGATGCATTTTATGACGTATATTTTTAACTTTTCCTCATGAGTTGTATAATGATATGTTCATATGTATGTTTATAATTAAATTTTTTGAACTTTTTGCAGGAAAATTTGTTTAATATGATTATGAATGAACCTACTAACGTTTCGCCTCCCAAGACGCCTCCACGAGTTTCTACTCGTTCATCTCCCAAGAAAAAAGTTAGGAAGCCATCTTCTGTGTTGTCATCTCCTTTTATGAACAAGAGAACTGAAGTTGGTCCTGATCTAAAAAGGCTTGAGTTTATACTGGGGAATAGTTTGTTCTCTATGCAAGGCGATACATAGTAAGTTCTCTATTTCAGTTTTTGCTTTCGATTTGTAGTTAAAGAATGACGTATCCTAATTTGTGTGTTATTTCTAATTGTAGTGAAACTGTTTTCCAAACTAATTCGGGTTATGAGCAAAAATCTGTACGAGTGAGCATGGAGACATTGACACCTGGATTATGGTTAGACCACAATGTTATTGATAGTTGGAGTGCATTGTTGAACCTGGAGGAGCGGGCTACATTGTTGAAGCTGGTGGAAGCTGGTAAAGTTAATGAGCGGTTAAGAAGGCTTTTTTTACAACTGGCTGTATTATAAGTTTCTATTCACTTGTAGCTATGTTTTTTTTTTCATTCTGTAAATCATGCATGATTCATCTTGAATCATGCATGATTCATCTTGAATCATGCATGATTCATCTTGAATCATGCATGATTCATCTTGAATCCTCTCTAATTTTGTTTCGCTTGTCTGTAAACAGCCAGAAGGAACTATTAAAAGTACTCTTGATCCAGATGGACAGTGGAAAGTCTTTTCAGATGCCAATTTAACTCAATTGCAGCATGATGAGGATGCACTTCGCCTCTCGGATGTTGATTTGGTGTTTTTTCCTATTTGTGCTTCTGGACACTTTTATGTTGTTGTTTTCAACTTGGAGAATCCGTCAATGTTTATCATTGATAACATTTATGCTGGACCATATTCCTATACTTCAAGATACAAAGCAGCTTGTGATCCTTTGGTAAGTTTAAAATCATTTTGTTTATTAATGTATTGAGTTTTATTAATGTATCGAGTTTTATTAATGTATTGAGTTTTGTGATCCTTGTATCTTTTATTGACTTTTATATTGTTTCTCTTTTACAATTTTTTTTGTAGAAAAAGTTTTTTATCAGACATCTAAAAGAGCATGGGCATGACAAACTATCGGCCATGATGAAAGTCAAAGCACGCATTCTACGTTTGAATTGGAGTACAGAGAGTAACTATGAAGATTGCGGAATATTTACTATGATCCATATGGAATCTTACACTGGTAATCCTGTTGATTGGGATGTTGGGTTCGATGAAGAATCAAAGGAACAGTGCTCACAGTTGTTATGTATGAGGTATAGGATTGCTACCAAGCTTTTGTTGCATGATTTTAACATTCATAAACAGAAGATGTTTGAGTTGGCCTTCAAGTTTGAGACTGAGAATGAACACCAGAAAAGGGTTGATATTATTCAAGAGGCAATCAAAAACAGGAATGAGCGTGATCCACCGAAGACTATGCCTGGCCAAGAAGATCCGGCAGAAGGGAAGGATGTTAAAGCTGCAGAAGGAAAGGAGGAGGTTGGGAAGGAGGTTAAAGTTGCAGAAGGGAAGGAGGTTCGGAAGGATGTTAAAGTTGCAAAATCGAAAGATTTTCATATGACATATGCTGGTGCTAAAAAAATGATGTTTGATTGTAGTTTGTTAAACTTTTGTTTGTAAAATGGATGGTAGTTTTATGAGAAGGGTTTTTTTATGTTATATTCTGGTGTAATATGTTGGTAATATTTTGTTGGTAAAACTGATGGTACTTTTATGTAAATATTGGATGTTATCTTTTAACTGTTACATGACTGTCTTTTTATGTTTTTTTACTGTTATGTAACTGTTTGCACGATTCATCCATGAATCATGCATGATTCATCCATGAATCATGCATGATTCATCTATGAATCATGCATGATTTCATCCATGAATCATGCATGATTCATAGATTAATCATGCACACATTTTAACCAAATTAAGGAAGAAATCTAAGAATAATTATAAGTGAACTACAAAAACAATTCAAGGACCACCAGCACCCACTTGTTCCTGTTTGTAGCAGTAGTTACCTTGCTAACTCACATGCATGATTTTTGGATGAAGAAATCTAAGAATAATTTTAAGTGAACTACAAAAACAATTCAAGGACCACCCGCACCACTTGTTCCTGTTTGTAGCAGTAGTTACCTTGCTGACTCACATGCATGATTTTTGGATAAGGTGATGATTCCTTATGAATCATGCATGATTCACTGATGAATCATGCATGATTCACTGATGAATCATGCATGATTCATTATGACTCATGCATGATTCATTCTGAATTTCATTATGAATCATGCATGATTCATTATGAATCATGCATGATTCATTATGAATCATGCATGATTCAAAATGAATCATGCATGATTCAAAATGAATCGTGCATGACTCAAATTGAATCATGCATGATTCAAAATGAATCATGCATGATTTTCCAAAACTTTTGTAACAGTTTCACTTTCAATTGAATATTATATGAACATTAAACAAAGTACTTCAATCCCAGAATTTTAATACAGTTAAATCAAATTAAAGAAGAAATCTAACGAATCTTATAAGTGTACTGCAAAACAATTCAAGGAGCACCCGCATCAATTGTTGTATTCCTTGCTTCCTTTTCAGTAGCAGCCGCAATAGATGCATTCTTTGCTGCATTTGCAGCAGCAGACGCAGCAGCCGCAACACCCGCACCAGTTGTTCCTGTTTGTAGTGCATCAGCAGTAGTTGTATTCCTTGCTTCTTTTTCAGCAGCAGCCGCAATAGTTGCATTCCTTGCTTCCTTTGCAGCAGCAGCCGCATCAAAAATCTTTTGGACTTTAGCAATGTATTTTGGATTTTCCGGACATGTTGTTTTTGTATGTTTGTTAGTCTTCACTCCACATTGTCCACACTTCCGCGCTTGCTTTTTTTAGCATTGATAGCTACTTCTCTTGCACTTTTTCTACGTTCTCCTTTCTTAGCACCTCGTATTGAAGAAACATGAGGATTGTTTACAGTATTCTTATTCGGCTTTTGAACAGCATAAATATCTTCAATCATGTCTGTCATTTTCTGTGAAGAAGGCCTTGGCACTAGAACCTCAAATTCCTTCTTTATAGTTTTGAGCTTTTCCACAAATTGCGACATCTTTTCTTTATCTTTACTCAACAAAAACAAACACTCATCTACTATATAATTAGCCTCATTTGTTAATATTTCCATTTCTTTGTTTTTCTCTCCATATCTGTTTGTGCTTCTTCTTAATGAAAGTGGTATCAAATCCCTCCTCCAACGCCTTAAAACGTACTTCTCCGGAATCATTTGAACATTACGGTTCTTCAAAACACAAAATACATGTCTACATAAAAGCCCGTAACGCATGAAATGTCTACAGGTACACTCAACTGATCCATCTTCAAGAGAACACAAAACCTTGTTTTGATGCAAAAAAAACGTATTAATACCTGATTCTTACTAAGTCATGCATGATTCACTAATGAATCATGCATGACTCATTATGAATCATGCATGATTCATCAATGAATCATGCATGATTCATCAATGAATCATGCATGATTCATCCATGAATCATGCATAATTCATCCATGAATCATGCATGATTCATTGTTGATTATATATGAATTATACATGATTCACTAATGAATCATGCATGATTCATAAATGAATCATGCATGATTCATAAATGAATCATGCATGATTCATAATGAATCATGCATGATTCATTGTTGACTATATATTAATTATGCATGATTGTTAAAAAAAAATCCACTAACCTTGTATTCTATTACTTTGTCTTCTTCCTGCACAACCATCTCTTTTCCTTCTTCTGTGAATAATGTCCTATAAGCACCCGCCTTTGTGTCTCTAACTAAAACCATCTCAACTCCCTCGTCCTTTTTAAACTCTTCTATTTGACCAGACCAAATAGATTCATACATTTCTGTTTGAACAAGCAGAAATATTGTCCTTGTATAAACTTTAGCCGCATGTCTTTCCATTTCTAACATTGTTTTATATCTTGGGGCAGCATCAAAAGTTCTAAAATCTAGATGTTCTTGTTTATTCCTTTGCCTTTCCATTGCTGATTCATAGCACATCATGAAGTTGACCAATGTTGACCCGTGATTTGTGAAACCTTTAAAAACGCGTTTTCACACTCTGATCTTGAAGTAGTTCTCATTAAGCCAAACAGAGGTGACGTAATAAAATAAGCTGGTAACCACATTTTTCAAAGGTCATACATCTTTGTCATCCACTTGTGTTTTTCCAACTTAAAGTCTTCAATAAGTATTGACCATCTTGCTTCAAATTCTTTTGGCTCTATAAACATATTCCACACCAATTTGTTGAAACGTTCTTTGAAATTAGTTTTATCATAAATTTCTTCACATATCTGTAAGTAAATCATAATAGATTATTTATAAGAATCATGAATGATTCAAAAAAGGTTATGAAAATGGCAATACCTTTGATGGGATTTTTTGCATGATATGCCACATGCATAATCTGTGTTTTGATTCTTTCAGAACAGCTTCAATTGCCCTTTTCATTGCCCCATCTTGATCCGTTACAATCATTGTTGGTTGTTTTTCGTGAGCAGTCATGAACGATGTTAGAAGCCACGTATAAGCTTCTGTGTCCTCTCTTAGTAGCATTCCTGATCCAACATTCACGCACTTTCGGTGATTATCTATTCCAGTGAATGGAACAAAGACCATATCGTACCTGAAAATAATGTACGATTACAAAATAAATAAAAGATTATGCAAAAAAGACAGATTCAACATGAATGATTTATGATGAATCATGCATGATTCATGATGAATCATGCATGATTCATGATGAATCATGCATGATTCAACAGATGAATCATGCATGATTCATGTTGAATCATGCATGATTCATGTTTAATCATGCATGATTCATGGATGAATCATGCATGATTCATGTTGAGTCATGCATGATTCATGTTGAGTCATGCATGATTCATGTTGAGTCATGCATGATTCATGTTGAGTCATGCATGATTCATGTTGAGTCATGCATGATTCATGTTGAGTCATGCATGATTCATGTTGAGTCATGCATGATTCATGTTGAATCATGCATGATTCAACATGAATCATGCATGATTCATATTCAACAGAATCATAAATAACTTACTTGTTTGTTCGGAAGGTAGCATCAAAAGATATAATATCTCCAAATTCTTCATAGTTGCGTTTATCTACTTCGTCCGCCCAAAACATTGCAACTAATTCGCTGTTTTCAACCTTATACTAAAACGTAAAGCCTGGAACAAACTTCTTCCTGTTTTCCATCTTATTTATAAGCATTTGCGCATCACTTTCTCCTATATATTCATTAACGTCCCTTATCTGATTCTTAAAATCATCACTAGTTCCATGCACATACTCATCACCCCCTTTGATACTAGAATACACGGCATGTGCCTTGGTTGCCCCAAGTTTCATTGTTGAAGCTTTCACAACAAAACCTCTTTCTGCATGAGTCATTTTTCTTTGTTTCTTTGTTAAATGTTTATACTCTTTCGGAAGCATTTGATGGTTGTGCTTAGCAACAAATTTGGTTATTTCATACTTTCTCTTAACATAATCCAAATCAACCTTTATTTGTGCCTCACAACCTGTTACACGATATCTTGTATTCCTTGTTTGCTTTCCACTGTTTGCAGGATCCAAGGTGTTAACATTTACGTCTTTTGGAAGCCCTTGCCGGTTACACATGATGTACTTTGATTTAACGTCACCACTCCTATTTCTTTTTTGCGTGTACTTTTTAACTTCAAATCCTGATTTTTCAGCATAAGCAGAATAAAACTCAATACATTCCTCCATTGTATCAAATCTTTTTCCCTGCTTAGGTAACAACTCGTCCGGAACAAATGGTTCCCAATATACAGATCCTCCGGGTGTCTCACTATGAATGTATAAACTTGGTCTTGGAGTGCTGGTAGAACCTGTTAGAGAATAACAATTGTTAAAGTGCTGGTATAAACTTGGTCAAAAAATTATAATAATACTAAAAATGATTCATGTTGAATGAAACATGATTCATGATGAATCATGCATGATTCATCATGAATCATGCATGATTCATCATAAAACATGCATGATTCATCATGAATCATGCATGATTCATCATGAATCATGTTTCATTCAACATGAATCATGTTTCTACATGAATCATGCATGATTTTACATGAATCATGCATGATTTTACATGAATCATGCATGATTCATGATGAATCATGCTTGATTCCACATGAATCATGCTTGATTCCACATGAATCATGCATGATTCCACATGAATCATGCATGATTCCACATGAATCATTCTTGTTCCACATGAATCATGCTTGTTTCCACATGAATCATGCATGATTCCACATGAATCATGCATGATCCACATAAATCATGCATGATTCATAATGAATCATGCTTGATTCTACATGAATCATGCTTGATTCTACATGAATCATGCATGATTCATAATGAATCATGCATGATTCCATATGAATAATGCTTGATTCCGCATGAATCATGCATGATTCCACATGAATCATGCATGTTCCACATGAATCATGCTTGTTCCACATGAATCATGCATGATTCCACATGAATCATGCATGATTCCACATGAATCATACATATTCAACATGAATCATGCATGATTCAACATGAATCATGCATGATTCAACAAGAATCATGCATGATTCGACATGAATAACACATGTTCAACGTGAATTATGCAGAATCAGCATGATTCAACATGATTTCGACAAGAAAGATTTATTACTGCATTTGTATTCAAATCATGCATGATTCTGTTTTCAAAGAACTCAAACTAATCATTTACCTATATTTTTGACAAGATTAGCTTCTGGATCTGCATCTTCATCAAGTACGTGACGTTCTGGATCTAGATCTGCATTATTAGTTTGCGTAAATGGAACCACAACAACATCTTCTTCGATTTGAGTTTCCATGTTTGTTTTTTCGATGTGGTAAGTCGCCGGAAAAGATGGCCTGAAAAGATGGAAGGTAGGTGGTTGTAGGTGATGTCGCCGGAAAAGAAGGTTGTTTGCGGTTGTAGGTAGGTGTAGGTGATGTCGCCGGAAAAGGAGGTTGTTTGCGGTTGTAGGTAGGTGTAGGTGATGTCGCCGGAAAAGATGGAAGGTAGGTGGTTGTAGGTGATGTCTGATAGGTGTGAAAACACCCATCTTTTCTACCACTTAATTACAATAATAACCGGACCAAAACGTGTATTTTATGTCTTTTATGTCGGAATTATGCGTGGTTTGTGTTTTTGTTGTGATTTAGGACGAAAAGGTGAAAAGTGGAGAAAACACGGACATTCACGGGCATTTACGGACTTTTATTGAAGAAAAAGATGAAAGACGAAGTCAAGAAGTCGAGAGTGCAAAAAGAACGGAAGTCCAAGACCAATTCTGAAGATTTATCGAAGAAAAAGTCAAAAGACGGAAGTTTATCAAAAGTCGAGAAACTCAAGTCTAATTTATTGAAGAATTTAAAGACGAGTTCAAAGAAGTCCCGAAGCCAAAAGTCCTTTAAATCCAAGTTTAAAGAAGATTAGAAGAAAGGGACTAATGGTGCAATTAAAAGAAGATTAAAGAAGGAGGGACTAAGCATGCAATTAAGGAAGCTTCCTAAGCAAGCCTTAATCTTCCCTATATATAGATTAGATCATTTTCATTTTTCCTCTTGTTGGTGGCTTGACAAACCACTCTTCCACCATTTTCATTTCTTGTCATTTCATTTCTTTCACTTTAATTAAATGTTATGCACTTTTAATTATTTAATTTTCAAGTAAGTCTTCATTATTTGTTCTTTAATCTTTACTTTTCTTGTCTTAATCTTTCATCTTCCTTTCTTGATTCTTGTTTACTTTTGGTGCGAATTACTTATGATCCGTGTTGTTCATTTATGTTTTCGTGCTTAAAATTTCATCTTTTTATATTTTGATTCAAAAAGTTTGTTTCTTTTACGTTGGATAAGTTGTCTTTCATGCTTATTTTGTCCTATTCATTATTGATTCGTCCTAGTTTTGGTTTGAGCTTATTTCCATAGCTTATTTCCTTTGCCTTTATTTTCGGATCAAAGAACCAAATCGGAAAGGGAAAACCCCTTTCCGATCTTACTTTCCGACCGGCACACCCTTTTTCCGATTGGCAAATCGGAAAAGGGTTTAGCTATTCCGATTGGCTTCAATTTTCTCCATATTCCGATTGTATTGCTTTTTAGTGTATTCCGATTGATTCATTTCCTAGTTATTCCGATTGGGTGTTTTTGATGTGTTCCGATTATAGCCTTGTTCCTAATATTCCGATCATGTCTTGTTTCTACCATTATTCCGATTGGACCCCCTACATTCCGATCACCCCCTTTTCCTCATTCCGATCGGGTACATTCCGATCGGATCCTTATGGATTCCGATCGGGTGTATTCCGATTGGGTGTTTTTGACTTGTTTTAATATTTTGCTTTAGTTAAAGGGTTAATGTTTCTTGTTTTATTTTCTTTAAGTCATTTTAATTTCGCTTTGTGTTCTTATTTAATTCTTGATTTGCTTTTTCGCTAAGTTTTAATTTTACGTCATTTAATTTCACGTTATTTACTTTCAAAGTTTTAAATATTGCACCGTTTACATTTCACTTAGTTGTAGTTTTAATTACTCGTCCTTTATTTTTAAGTCTTGCACATTTATTTTACCAAAACCAAACAAACATTTGATCCACCAAGAACAACTAATCTCACACAATTAACCGGAAATCAATTCGAGAAGATACTGAGAAAACGAACTTTCAACTAGTAAAATCTCAGTTATTAAAATGGCGCCGCTGCCGGCTCTTTTCGTGAGGATCGAAAGTTTTTTGTGAGAGAAGCGTTGGCTTTTGGGATCCGTTCACTTGTGAACGTTATTTTTCGTGTCCAAAAATTTTCAAAAATCCAAAAACATTTGAAAAATCATAAAAAGCATCTCTTTTTCAAAGTTTTGCACCAAAAATATTCTTCTTGCTTATCTATCTTTCTCTATGGATTTTTATGTCAATTGCGTCGGGTGCGGGAGACGATTGTACGGGAACGACTCTTGTCAATGGTGTAAATGTGAGCAGTGCGGAAACGATATCAAAGATACACAATTAATACCAGGATTTTGTCCTTTGTGCCACTCACTTAATTCGTCCTTTTTGAACCCACCTAATCTTTCCCCGTGCATCTATTGTGGAAGCGATTCTCCTTGGCATGTTTCGTGCCCGGTTCAATACTCGTATGATTACGGGCAAGAACCGGGGTACAATTATGACAATGAAAATAACTATCCACAAGACGCACCCGACTTTTCTCCTTACCCTTCTTGCCAAACTTGTGGGGGTCCTCATGATTTTTCTTATTGTCAACCAATGAATTGTTATGAGCCAAATCCGTGCCCTCAGTTTTCTTCACAAGTGGATTATTATGAACCAAATCCGGTTTATAATTCTTCTCAACCGATGAACTACTATGAGCCACAACCATGCTATAATTCAGGCTTTCAACATTTTGAACCCCCACAGCACATCATCGATCATCAACCTTCCTTCGAACAATTGAGCCCCCACGAACAATGGAACTCTCTTGTTAAGCAAAGTCAACAAATTCAAGAAACTTTCAACAAGATCATCCGAAAATGGCAAGAGGATCAACGACAAGAGCAAATATCGAATATCGAGACTTATACTCCTCCTCCGGTGTACCCATACTATTATGATGATGACGAGGATGATGTCTATGATCTCAACCCATCTTCTGAGATCACTACTCCTATTCTTGATAGCACCAATTCGTCTAAGGATAGTGATACTTCGAGTGAGATTCGTGATTTTGGTCTTGAAGAATTCTTTGACGAGGTTTGTGATATTCCGACTTTTGCTGAAGGTAAGGATGAGGTCGCTTTTAATGATGAATTCCAATTCGAGCCTGAGATTGCGGAAATTATCGAACGAGAGCTAGCTCTTTTACCTCCGCTTCCTCCTACAAGCGAGGTCGATTTTTCCAACATCGATGCCGAACTTGATGAGTTGGAGCGTCTTATTTTTCATAATAATGACGAACCAACTCACTTGACCAATCATCCTATTCTCGAGGAGTTACCTAATCAACACTCCTCCACTGAGAATTACGTTTACCACATTCGTGCGGATTTAACTTATCAACAATCCCCACAAATGAATGATGGTTTCGTACTTGATCGTGATCTTTTCGAGCGAGTTTCTGAAATCCTCAATGATGGGAACGACAAACCTTGGTTTGACGCACCTATCTATGATGAAGAAATCGAAGAGATTAACGTTCATGAGGATGAGCGCTTTGACCCGGGGGGTGTCATTGATTATTTTATGCTTGATGACCTTACGGCTTTGCCGCTTGCTGCTGAGCATCCATTGTCTTTAGGGGATGACAATGTGATTCCTTTACCCACCCCACCTCCCGTGGATCATTACCTCACATACCTCTCGTATGTTGAGCGGACCTTTCCCCCATTTAAGACTTATTCCCCCGCCTCTCCTTTGTTGATGTCAACCGGGAACGAGGACAAGGTCTTTGATCCCGGTATCACATTCGAGGCTTCCCCATGGACCATTTAATTCGGGGACGAGTCAGGCTCGTGACTCGGTCAACAAAAACAAGCACTTTTTGGGAGGCAACCCAATTATCTATCTATTTTCACCATAAGTGTAGGGGGAGCCCCGTGGTGTTTCTTGCTTTCTTTCTTATCATTGCAGGGATTCGAGCTTCAAAGAAACATTCTTGATGACTTTTGACGAACCGTGACTCCGTGTTCCCTTCTTCCCGGTTCTATCCTAAACTCTTTTCGATTCACTATTTTATATTTCTCAATACTAAAATAGGAATCTCTTTAGTTGTCTCTTCCTTAGCGAGATTTAAACAAAGTGCACAATGTCCTAAGTGTAGGGGAGTTTTACTCCCACATGCTTAAACATTGAGGACAATGTTTATAATAAGTGTAGGGGGACTTCTATCGAAGTTAAGTGGTCTTTTCCTTGTATTTGTCCTCATTGTAACCGGAAAATCAATTTTTCGACATTTTTCAAAATTTTTAATCTATTTTGGCCTAGTTGTATAGTTGTATCTTCCTTTGTTATAGTTATTTTCTTTCCTTATTAGAATAAATTTCAATAAAGTGGTTTTAATTTTCAAACGTTGTGAATCTTTTGACTCAACCCGAGTTTACTTATCTAAGTTACTCTAGCTAGTATCCTTAACATGTTTAAGTCAAGTTTTGCTAGGCTTTTATATAGGGAGCTATAAAACGCGAAAGTCTTAACTCTCACGGGTTAAGAACAAGAACTTTTCGCAAGTTCCTATAATTGATCCTAGAGAGTCGTTTATCAAGGGAACTTTAAAATGCGATTTCTAAACTTGAAAGAGTCTAAGAATTTGCAAGATCCTATACGCGACTTGAAAACCCAAAACTTTGATTTAATAGGCTAAGCATCCACGAGTCTCATTCCTTGAGATTTTAAACTGTGGAGAACGTGAGATGATAGAGCCAATTATAAGTTCGGTATTCTTTCGTGAATTTATGTGAGTTAATTATGAGCCTATTCTCCCATCGCTTGCTAATAAATTTATCTGCTAATAAATAAGGTTGTACGATTTGAAAAGTTACTTAGCTTCTAGCCCCAAATCGTTTAAAAGTTGCTCGGTAATGACGAGAATTCATAGCCAAGGCATAACTTATGAAGCGGGGCGCGAAGATTGGCGAGTCCGAAAAGGCCCTAACAAGGCATGAGGGCTATGTTTTGTTGCTAAAGATTCAAAAGTGATGTGAAGAATCATTTATCGAAAATCAATATGAAGGATCGAGACACACGACGAAAAGCAAAAACTCCCAAAAAGTCATGGAGAAGTGTATCCGAAAAGACCCTAACAAGGTATGAGGATAAATAGATCCAAGTTAATAAAGGAGGCGGATCGTTGTATATCAAAATCCAAAATAAAGATTGGAGAAAAATGAAGAAGTCGTGGTCCATATATGAAGAATCTCTCAAAAAAATTCCAAGTGAAGAAATTCCATTTATGAAGAGAAGACCATTATTTCATGAACGTCTCTCAAGATTTGAAGTATGAAGTCGCTGCCAAATATCGGCCCGAGAAAGGTCTCAAATCGCGAACCAAGTTATGCCAAGATATGAACTTTTTGATATCCCGAGAAGTAGTTTTAAAAGATTTGGTCCTTTAGCTAACTATTGATTAAATCGTGCACTTTATTTTCAGACTAAATAATTATCGAAATAAGTCAAACAATGCATCTTCGTGATCATTCAAGACAAATAATAAAATATAAGAGATACCCATAGGAATAAGGGAGTCTAAGTGAATAATTAGCCCACATGAGTTCGTGTTAGTTTACTAACTTATAATAACAATGATCTCGTTTTTAAGCTTGGTTTGGAGAAAGTGAAAAGTTGAGGATGATGATTATTCATGACATTTTCAAAACCCAATGTATGCTTTTAATTTCTTTGCTTTGTATTTTTATAATTTTCTATCTCTTTAATAAAGGCCAACGTGGATTGATTATGATGAAAAGTGTAAACATGCTTTGTAACTAATGCATTGCATGAGGACATTGCAATGGTCAAGTGTAGGGGATTTGATAGGTGTGAAAACACCCATCTTTTCTACCACTTAATTACAATAATAACCGGACCAAAACGTGTATTTTATGTCTTTTATGTCGGAATTATGCGTGGTTTGTGTTTTTGTTGTGATTTAGGACGAAAAGGTGAAAAGTGGAGAAAACACGGACATTCACGGGCATTTACGGACTTTTATTGAAGAAAAAGATGAAAGACGAAGTCAAGAAGTCGAGAGTGCAAAAAGAACGGAAGTCCAAGACCAATTCTGAAGATTTATCGAAGAAAAAGTCAAAAGACGGAAGTTTATCAAAAGTCGAGAAACTCAAGTCTAATTTATTGAAGAATTTAAAGACGAGTTCAAAGAAGTCCCGAAGCCAAAAGTCCTTTAAATCCAAGTTTAAAGAAGATTAGAAGAAAGGGACTAATGGTGCAATTAAAAGAAGATTAAAGAAGGAGGGACTAAGCATGCAATTAAGGAAGCTTCCTAAGCAAGCCTTAATCTTCCCTATATATAGATTAGATCATTTTCATTTTTCCTCTTGTTGGTGGCTTGACAAACCACTCTTCCTCCATTTTCATTTCTTGTCATTTCATTTCTTTCACTTTAATTAAATGTTATGCACTTTTAATTATTTAATTTTCAAGTAAGTCTTCATTATTTGTTCTTTAATCTTTACTTTTCTTGTCTTAATCTTTCATCTTCCTTTCTTGATTCTTGTTTACTTTTGGTGCGAATTACTTATGATCCGTGTTGTTCATTTATGTTTTCGTGCTTAAAAGTTCATCTTTTTATATTTTGATTCAAAAAGTTTGTTTCTTTTACGTTGGATAAGTTGTCTTTCATGCTTATTTTGTCCTTTTCATTATTGATTCGTCCTAGTTTTGGTTTGAGCTTATTTCCATAGCTTATTTCCTTTGCCTTTATTTTCGGATCAAAGAACCAAATCGGAAAGGGAAAACCCCTTTCCGATCTTACTTTCCGACCGGCACACCCTTTTTCCGATTGGCAAATCGGAAAAGGGTTTAGCTATTCCGATTGGCTTCAATTTTCTCCATATTCCGATTGTATTGCTTTTTAGTGTATTCCGATTGATTCATTTCCTAGTTATTCCGATTGGGTGTTTTTGATGTGTTCCGATTATAGCCTTGTTCCTAATATTCCGATCATGTCTTGTTTCTACCATTATTCCGATTGGACCCCCTACATTCCGATCACCCCCTTTTACTCATTCCGATCGAGTACATTCCGATCGGATCCTTATGGATTCCGATCGGGTGTATTCCGATTGGGTGTTTTTGACTTGTTTTAATATTTTGCTTTAGTTAAAGGGTTAATGTTTCTTGTTTTATTTTCTTTAAGTCATTTTAATTTCGCTTTGTGTTCTTATTTAATTCTTGATTTGCTTTTTCGCTAAGTTTTAATTTTACGTCATTTAATTTCACGTTATTTACTTTCAAAGTTTTAAATATTGCACCGTTTACATTTCACTTAGTTGTAGTTTTAATTACTCGTCCTTTATTTTTAAGTCTTGCACATTTATTTTACCAAAACCAAACAAACATTTAATCCACCAAGAACAACTAATCTCACACAATTAACCGGAAATCAATTCGAGAAGATACCGAGAAAACGAACTTTCAACTAGTAAAATCTCAGTTATTAATGTCGCCGGAAAAGAAAGTAGATGTGTTGTATGTGATGTCGCTGGAAAAAGGTAGGTGGTAGGGGTGGTTGGTGGTGGAAGGTAGGTTGTTGGGGGTGGTCGCCGGAAAAAGTTGTTGGGGTGGTTGTTGGAGGTGGTCGCCGGAAGGTAGGTGGGTGGGAGACCCGACCTAATTTTTGTGATAAAAATGGTTGTGTGTGTAAAATATTGTTATTTATATGGGGACTATTTTACCCCTCTAGTGTTGGAGGAGGGTATAATCTGGACCATTGGATGAAAAGATGATGGATGGTTGAGATTGATCCATTGGGACCTTGTTACATAAAGGGTTGTTGGGGAACCCAACTCACACTCATATAGTGTTATGTTTGATCTCGGCTTGGATCTTATTGATATTTCAGGTAAGGTGTATTTTTTGTTGGATATTAAGTTGTATTGAGATCAATGATGGGTTTGATTTATCTTTTCTTGGAAAGATAAAACATAAGATCTTCATTTGATCTTTGTTATTTTTTTAGTTTTTTTGTGATATTGTGAAGTTTACAAAATAGTAAGAGGCAGTCAGAGTTTACCACTGGCTCTGACCGAGTCAGATCATCAAAGTCTTACCATGTCTGATTGAACAAGAAAAAACAAACAAGCTTCCCTTCTGACCGCGTCTGATTGGTTAGAGATCAAAGGCCAGTCAGATGTTTTTATTGAAAACAAACACACCTTTACTACTTATGTCTTAAAATTATTGTTTATTATATTTTTTATATTGTCTCAAAATAATTGTCAATTTTAAAAATAGATAAAGAATTTAGTTCGACTTTAATATGTTACCCTCGATTGATATTATTATTACAAATAATAAAGAAGTTTAAAATTAATTAGTTGAGGGTACAAGTGTCATTTTATAAAAAGTATGATAAATAAAGCTGTAATATTGAGGCTTTTAAAAATTGTACGTTTTTTATTTGTGAACAATAATTTTAAGACGGATAGACTATTTGAGTAATACAATCACGAAATAATATGATTTGACCTACTTATAATTGGGTTAATGACTTAAAAATGCAATCAACCTGATCTGCTTGAGTGGTTAACATGTTACCTTAATAACAGTTTAGTTTTTTTATTACAACGTTAGTCCTTTATATTGACTGTAATTAATATAAACAGTTAAAATTTGATTTTCTTTAAAAATAAAATGCATAACTTTAAAAAAAGTATGTAACTTTAAAAAAAATTATTTAAATAATTATATATATGCAAGTTTATATAAAAAAAAATTAAAATAATTATTATTTTTAAATAAATTTTATTTAACTTTTAAAATTTATGTAAAAAACGTGTTTTATATGACTTGGTTTTTTTCGTATTTTATAAATATTTTTTTTACTTTTTAAATTTCACGTTAAAAATATTTTTTCACATCTCCAGAATGTTATTTCATAGCATTAAAAATCTATGGTACTTTTTTTTGACAAAATTGTATTTATATATTTTTTAAAATTATTTTTATAAAGTTTTAAACTTTATTTTTCAAAAACCTTACTTTCTTTTACAGGATTTTAATTTTTCAAAAGTAAAAAGTCGTACTCTTTTAATAAAAAATATTAAATGAAATTCTTGGCCTTTTAAAAAAATTTTAAAAATACAAAAGTATAAATATTTTTATTTAAAAAAATAAGTGAAATATATTTATAAAAATAAAATATAGTTTACCTTTTTAAACACAAAAGTGCTTTTTTAAAATTAAATCTTTAAAAAATATTATTATTTTTAAACCTGTTTTTTTACTTTTAGAATTCATATAAAAATGTGTTATACATAATTTTCGTACTTTGAAACTTTTTTTGTTTTTTATATAAACTTGTGTATATTTCTTTTGTAAGAGTTTTTTTTTTCAAATTTAAATTTATAAAAATCTTACATTTTCTTAAAGAACCTTACAATTTTTGAGATAATATATCGTACTCTTTTTACAAGTTTTTTAACAACTTTAAAATTTTTATACATATTATCGTACTCTTTTTTAGAATATTTTAAATTTTCGAAAGTCAAAATTGTACTTTCTTTACAAAAGAATTTTGAAATTTTTGTTTCTACAAAAAATCGTACTTTTTTTTACGAATCTTCAAAATTTTCAAAATTAAAAATAGTTACATTTTTTTAAAGGAAAATGTTTTAAAGTTCTAAAAAGGTACGATTAACAAAACTAAAAATATTTACGTATTTATTGCTTCTACTTTCTTCCTTTTAAATTCTCAAATAAAATGTTGTTTTATTCAATTTCTTTATCATATACTGTACCAAAATGAGCATCAAATACACTGAGTAACAAAAAAAAATATACTTTCAAACAGAAACAACAACTCAGATCTGGTATCAAATACACTAATTTCCTCCTAAACATAAACACTATCTTTATCAATCAGAATTTCAAAACTAATCAAAACCATGACCTTATTTTAAATACAATATAAAAACAATAATCCCCATTGATCTCAAAATTGTATTTTAAAACTAAATCTAAAGTGTAATGAAAACCATAGATTTGGTTGTTTAGCCAAACTATGGATCTTGTTTGATCAACCACAATTAAACTACAGATTTGGTTGTTGTTGACAGATGGTAACGGGTATTGACGGATGATGACAGGTATTATGATGATGGTGGCGTTAGTGTCGCTTCTTCCCAAATCTCTAACGAATCTCAAAATGTATGGTGACAGGTGTTATGATGGTGGCGGCGGCGTTGCTTCTCCGGCCTGATTTGACGGTGGCGGACGAATCTTTTAAATTAGTTGATGAAGATGAATGTGTACAGTTTCAAAAAAGTTGTGCTCTCATGATCATCTCTACTACTTATAAAGAGAATTCCCCAATTTCTTGAATGTTGAAAATTCATGTATTTTAGGAATTTTTGAAAAACTTTTTAAATTAGGAAATGTTAAAACACATAAAATTCATACTACTACAACACACAGTTTGTGACAACCTATAACTCGGTGGAATGTTTCATATTTTTAATTTTAGAATGTCCAAAATTCATTTATACAATTATACTGATTAATAAAGGCAAGGTTGAACATTTGCTAATTAAGGCAATGTTGAAATCTAAAAAAACGTATGAAATCAATATCATATGTTGGTTTTACATTACGTCTATATCTATTCTATACACCTTATAAAAGGTGCATCCAATTTTTTTTAAAAAGTGAGAAACTGAAAACTTAAACTTCCATAAATAGTTTGATGAAAACTTAAACTTTTGTGAACAATTCACTACATTTGAGAATCGGAATGCTGCGAATTATTAGAAGCCTATAATCAGAATGCCTAATTAATGAAAAAGGAAACAAAATAATGTCACTAATGAAAAAGGAAACATATTAAGTAAATATTGAAACGTATTGATAAAACATAAAATTAGGAAATTATAAAAAAAAAATTCAACAAAGCTTGTTTTGGAAGAAACAATTTATGTTTAAAGTTGAAAATTTTTCCCATTTTGTTAAGAAAGGCAATGTTGAAAAATATTTAGTTAATAAAGGCTAGACAGGGAAATGGTGCTAAATTTTGGAATGTATAGGCTGGAAGAAATTATGTGGTGCTCAGAAATTAGTTGTAACCCACCCTCTATAGTGGTTATCGTATAATTGTGATGATATGCATAAATCATTGCTTAAGTTACAATATTCTCTTTGGGGTTATATAATGCCAACTCTCTTACTTTAAGAATTTACTATCCCAGTATTTTCATAATCATTCTCTAATCAGCTTCCTAGCTATCCCAGCGGCAAAGAAAAGTGAATTTGTGCCCTCAATGATACAACCTGTGTATAACAAACCGAATGTGACCAAAGATTTGTATACATATCTTTTATATTCGTATGCATGTGTTTTATTGTACTTTTGTTGTGATATTGTAATTACCCCTTTTGTAGTACAATGTAATATCTTTCTCTCATTTTTGTAATATCATCTGTAAGCCAGTTTTGATACTAATTATCATTGTGAGATCTTATGTTATGCCAAGTGGTGCTGCATTCTTCTAGCTGTCTTATAATCCCTGTGACTAACGTTTTAAAAGCCGGTTCGACCCGACTGTTATACCAGTTGAACCGGGAACCGATGTGGTGACAGGTTCGTTGTAGGCCGGGTTTATACTTACGTTCGAAGCGGGTTTATGCTGATGTTGGACATGCTTGCTGTGCAATTAAAAGATGCATTTTTGATATTCTTAAAGACATTTGCCAATTGTAGTTTTGGTTTTTGTAAGTTTGCATTCAGTAAAATGCTTTAGCATTAGTGGTCATTGAATGAGAATTGAGGTAAGCCGTCCTGGTCAGGTATCAGGTGTGTGTGTGATAGTGAGAGTGTTGAGGAGGTTTGTGATGTAAAAAGAAATTTGTTACAATTATGGATCGTAATAAAACGTAAGATTTACGCTTTATGTGATTATTAATATGATGATATGAACTTCTGTAATAGATATGCTACTCTATTTGATAATGTGGTTACTGGAATTATTCTCTTATTAAGTTTGCAAGTAATCGATATAATTATCCTTGATTGTTCCTATAAAACTAATAGATGTAATATTAGTGTAATATTAAGCATTTAGGTTTACTTAGTTACTTCTGTGTTGATTAATAGTAACACATTACTTTACTACATAGTCACGGGTTAAATCATCGAGTTAATTCGGTTAAGTCATAGGTCTTGAGTTTGACCAAAGTCAATTCGGTTGAGTCACTCGGTCACAGGTTTGATCATCGGGTCAATCCGGTTGAGTCACCGGGTCACGGGTTCGACCACCAAGTCAACCCGGTCAAGTTCTCGGGCATGGGTTAGACCACATGTTCAACCCGACTGAGTCATCGGGTTACCCGTTTTAGACCACCGGGTCAATTCGTTAACTATCAAACGCTAGACAATTTCCGAATCACGGTTCGACCATCGAGTCAATTAACATATCGTTAATTATATCTTTCTAGATAATTCCGCCGCTATGCGCGGGTAATCGTCTAGTAACTCTAAAAATCCGATTAAATGAAAGTGGAATGAAATAAGTAATGAGTGAAAGCCCAAAATTAAAAAATTAAAACGAAACTGACCAATAGAAATATTCATAAACCGTGGAATGAAACAAGTTTCAACCAAAGCAATTGAACTGCTTTTATTATAACTAGACGAGTACCCGCGCATAGCGGCGGAAATTGTCTAGCAACAGATAATTAACACGATGCGATATTGTGGTAAGTGTTTCGGTGACCTTCAAAATATAACGTCAAAAGATTAAACTTTTATTGCAAAGCGTTGTAACATGTTATAATTCAAAATATCTTATAAGTATGTTTCAATTGGATGAAAGGGTGCCATTTGTTTAATTAACCAAAGTTTATATATTTTTTCATGAATAAGATTTGCATGTAGTAGTTTTAGTGGGACCCACATTTTTCAACCATTCAACATTTTCAACTTTCAACCAAAGGGATACACCCTTTATAATGTAGTATAGATATAGATTAGTGGGACCCACATTTTTCAATCATTCAATATTTTTAACTTTCAACCAAAGGGATACACCCTTTATAATGTAGTATAGATATAAATTAGTGGGACCCATATTTTTCAACCATTCAACATTTTCAACTTTCAACCAAAGTGATACACCCTTTATAATGTAGTATAGATATAGATTAGTGGGACCCACATTTTTCAACCATTCAACATTTTCAACTTTCAACCAAAGGGATACACCCTTTATAATGTAGTATAGATATAGATTAGTGGGACCCACATTTTTCAACCATTCAACATTTTCAACTTTCAACCAAAGGGATACACCCTTTATAATGTAGTATAGATATAGATTAGTGGGACCCACATTTTTCAACCATTCAACATTTTCAACTTTCAACCAAATGGATACACCATTTATAATGTAGTATAGATATAGATTAGTGGGACCCATATTTTTCAACCATCCAATATTTTCAACTTTCAACCAAAGGGATACACCCTTTATAATGTAGTATAGATATAGATTAGTGGGACCCACATTTTTCAACCATTCAACATTTTCAACTTTCAACCAAAAGGATATACCCTTTATAATGTAGTATAGATATAGATTAGTAGGACCCACATTTTTCAACCATTCAACATTTTTAACTTTCAACCAAAGGGATACACCCTTTATAATGTAGTATAGATATAGATTAGTGGGACCCACATTTTTCAACCATTCAACATTTTCAACTTTCAACCAAAGGGATACACTCTTTATAATGTAGTATAGATATAGATTAGTGGGACCCATATTTTTCAACTATTCAACATTTTCAACTTTTAACCAAAGGGATACACCCTTTATAATGCAGTATAGATATAGATTAGTGGGACCCATATTTTTCAACTATTCAACATTTTTAACTTTCAACCAAAGGGATACACCCTTTATAATGTAGTATAGATATAGATTAGTGGGACCCGCATTTTTCAACCATTCAACATTTTCAACTTTCAACCAAAGGGATACACCCTTTATAATATAGTATAGATATAGATTAGTGGGACCCACATTTTTCAACCATTCAAGATTTTCAACTTTCAACCAAAGGGATACACCCTTTATAATGTAGTATAGATATAGATTAGTGGGACCCATATTTTTCAACCATTCAATATTTTCAACTTTCAACCAAAGTGATACACCCTTTATAATGTAGTATAGATTATAACAATAATTATGAAGGATTGAATGAACCACGAGGAAAGACGTTCAAGTTCGATCACTCATAATCGCCCAGATAAACAAAATAATATTTTTATTATTATTATACGTTTTGTGAAAAAAATAGCATAAACATTTTTTTAACCTATGCGTTTTGTAAAAAAAACTGTAAAAAAACTCTTACAAAACATTATTGTAATTTTTTTTGAAGGTATACGTCTTCTGAAAAATATTACTTTTAAAAAAAATCAAAGTTCAAGTGTTTATATGAACAACCCTTAATATTAAGACTAACTTTCTAATAAAAATTTAAACAGTCGTTAAGTTAATCAGCTACAGCAAGTCATACAAGTCACCAATACACACAATGTACGAAATCATAAAAATTTAATGATAATATAGAGAAAAAAAATAGCTATACGAAATTATCAAAAAATAATAAGTTAGATACATTTTTAAGTTATTAACCTTTTGTTGTAATTAAACAGCTCGTATAAGCAGAGAAATATCACATTACGAAACTACAATTTGAGTTACCTCAATTCATTTAACACGTTTCAAACACTTACTTTCAATCATTTAACTCGTGTAATAGCATGAATGCAACATGATGACATATAGTCCCCAACCGGGTTATGAACCCGGCCCACGGGTACTATCCGTATCCGGCCCATCACGAATGGGTTGGATTTGAGCCAATGGGTTCAAAATGAACAGTGGCCGCACGTGTCATGTACGACCCACGGCCCGGTACGTCCGGTAAAGGGTTAGACAGTATCACAACCTAATTAGGATTGTGATCTGCCCTAAAGTAGGAGATATACATTAACCATAATTAGAAGATAACAATCAACTAATTATGGTACTCATCTTTTACTTGGGCTGAAGCTTCGGTAAAGCCCATTAGGGTTTTACCGCCTATATAAGGAACCCCCAAGGGTTCCACAGAGGTACAATCTAAACCATTCTCACATCTTACTCAGCTTTAACCCTAACCGATTACTTACTCTCACGCCGGAGTCTAATCGTGGGATACATTCCCACGGTAAGCCTAACAGCGTGTTGCTTTTAGTGTGCAGGATCTCAAACCGAAGTTTACTTGGTGCGAGAGCTGGGGCCTTAGACACCCGAATTAAGCCTAATTCGGGTCATATAAGGATCATCCAACTTTTGTATCAACAAGTTGGCGCCATCCATGAGACCCTACACTAAACTCGAACTCTGCTAATGACGAAGGGAAACCCCTATCAGGGAAACCCAAGGAACGTTAATCCGGGGAACCGAAAGTCGGAGGGAGATGCCCCCGTCACTCCTACTCCACCACTCAATGGGTAGGCAGGAGGGCCTAACAGCCGCAACACGGTACTTCAATTCCCTAGGGGTACAGGCACGTCCCTGAATACCCCACGACATACTCTCACTTTGAACAATCCTGAGACGGGGCCAACACCACACGCCCCCAACAAGGAAAATCAAAGGCCACTTCCTGTGGAGATGGACCACGAACTCGCTTCACTTGATGATGAAGACATTGAGGGCCTGCTCACGCAAAATTTCGACAGAATCATCCCGGCCATCACGGCAAGATTGAATCTGGGAAGGAACCTCCAATCCATACTCAATTTTAGCAGTGTCGCACGCGGCACCCCGATCCAAACCCGAAAAAGACAAAGAAGGCACCAGATCGAGGAACAACCTCCTATCGAGGAACGACCTCGAGCACGGAATGTTTTCGAACACATAGGGGATCGAATTATGCAAGAATTGCAAGGGACTCAAGGAGAATCAGACCACTACGATGGATCTGTAGGGCGCGCGACTTTGGAAACTCCACATAATTATAATCGCCGCACTAGTGTGTTTAGGAGGATAGATTCTGGAGCAAAGAAAACTACCACCTCCTCTCATAAGAGTGGCTACCATAGCCAATCAAGGGGTGGGGCAAGATCGCCCTATCACGATCCTTCAGGATCTGATTCGGATGACCACCACCCTAGGCACCGTCGAACAAGGTATTCCTCGTCTGAACCATCAGACGATGAGGGAGGACGCTACGGGTACTCCCATTATCATACGGATGATGAAGAAGGCCTCTCCCTACCATGGTGTAGCGAGAGAGAAGATGTAACCCCCCCCATTTGACAAATGGAATATCACAGGATAATTATGGCGTGTCATCAAAGCATGCAAGGTAATATGTACAAACATACATGACCAAAAGGGAAAACCGGAATCAAACATCGGTTCTCAAACATAAGCCCAAAACACAAATAAGATAAATGAAATGAGAAGGACAAAACAAGTGTCCAAGCAATCATAAGTATATGAGGCAAAAAGAGAAGAAGTCTAAGGCAGCTTCCATCCTATGCACGTGCTCCAAATGCTCAAGCATGTCCTTGGGTACCTACCGTTTTGGGACATGGAAAGGAAAATATACGGCTGAGCAATATGCTCAGTAAACCGATATATGACAATGAAACGAATAGCATAAACATAAGTAAAGTGAACTGGAAGTATGAAATGATAGTGTAGTGGAAATAATGTAAGTCCTGGAAAACCTGGTTTAAGCTTATAACACTGGTTTTATATTTCTGAAAAGACTTATGTTTGGTGTATACTGAAAACTATGTATTAAATATGCCCGGAGCCCATATAGATCATGTTACATCAACGTGCATGAATACATATAGGGGTGACCTCGTCATGCAATTAGAGGGGCTACCTCTAATTAAAATAAAAATGAGTGGAGGGATCAACTCCTGTAACGGATGCAAGGCACACACCGCGGTTACCATAAAATCATACTACTTGTCCTAGTTTGCACCCATTCGCCCCACATGATAATAATAATACTGACCAAAATTGTAAAGGGACGCTGCGAGCAATCACTCTCACCGTAGAAGAGTCATAACATCGGTGCCTCCAGTGCTATGGTTATGAACCTCCATAACTAGGTGAAACTGGCATGCATGTATATAGCTCAAGCAAAATAATCATACATATACTGATGTGTTTAAGACACTTAAACTACTGGGGAAAACAGATGGTTGCAAATGAGGAATCCTAACATAGGAAGAAAGGTGTCCTTACTGAAGGACAGAATATCCGTACCTTATGTCCAGTAAATGAAGACGAAAACGAACGTAGACGATCACTCCGACTTCACAATAGCTACATAATGAAGGGACATGAATAAGAGTCGATCTTACTTATACACACTTGTTATTTGGTTTACTTGACGTGTTCATACTTATTATACTTGTTCTTGTCTTGTCTTAATATTCCATGTTCTAATCATGTGTTTCTTATAGTTTCACGTGTTTTAGATTAATATGTTTCATGTTTTAAGTGTTGTTATACTTGTTATAGCATAATGAGTAACTTTCTAAAAATAGTAGGTTTCTATATATAGTAACTTTCCAAAAATAGCAAGTTTTCATAAATAGTAACTTTCCAAAAATAGTAAGTTTCTTTAAATAGTAAGTTTCTAAAAATAAAATGTTTCCATAATTAGTAAGTTTCCAAAAATAGAAAGTTTCCATATTTAGCATGTTTCTATAAGTAGTATGTTACCATATTTAATGTATTACCATAAATAGCATGTTATCATATTTAGTATATTACCATAAATATCATATTACCATATTTATCATGTTGCCATAAATAATATACTTCTATAAATAATCATGTTTCCATATTTAATTATATGCTTATTTTATGTCATGTATTATCATATTATAAAGTTTAATAATTAATAAATACTTAGTTTATTATTAATTAATAATATCATCTCATGTTTATAAGTTTAATATTTATTAATAATATTACATCTTCCATGTTATTGAACTTTATCATAAAAGATATAAATTAATTTAACCTAAGTTTAATTAATTAAATCCATGTTCATGAATAATTAAATAATTAATTATTATAACCTAAGTTTTAATTTAATTAAATCACAATTAATTAATAACTAGATTAATTAAATCATAACATAACTTATGATACGTGTTGGTTTAATTACATGTTCATAAAAATATTAGTACCCGAACTAAAATCCCGAGACCCGACACCCGAGCACCACGACCCGGAAGCCGTGGCCCCGAGGTCGTGTCCCGTCCGAGCCACAACCCTACACCGAGAGCCGAAGCTCTCGGCTTCACGGTTGTGTCCGAAACAAACACCAACCCCAACGGCTGCCGGGGTCCTTCGCTGTCCGAGAACCACGCCGAGCCCCACTTGGGGTCTCGGTCGCCTACTGACCCAAGCCACAGCCCCCATGTTGGGGGTGTGGTGTCTCGGCTGTCACGAACCACCAATGCCGACCACTTTGTGGTGCGGCTGTTGGTCCCGAACGCCACCGAGACCGAATCTTGGTCTCGGTTCGCGTGTACCCAAACTACAAACCATATAATACCCGATCCCTTAATCAATCTTTTTATTAAACATGTTTTTCATACTTGTTTTTAAAGATCTATAACATATAAAATAAAAAGATTAGAGAATTCAAGGATACCGTATGCGTGAAAAGTGTTTAAGCACGAACACTATACCGTATAATTTATCAACCAAAAATCAAAACTGAAATCGTCTTTGTGTTTTGGGTGAGCCGCAGCAAGAGAGAGACCAGGAGGAGGGTAGGGTTTTGATTTTATGTAAAAGTGTTTAATAAAATCCTCTGTGGTTTTTATTAACTAATTAGTTAATGGGTATGGGCCAAAGCCCGGTTCTCCCTTCCATTTCTTTCTAAAACCGACGCCAAACACCCCCTGTACTTTTATGTTTTGTTTTTCTTGTTTAATTATTATCGCGTACGATCGTATTTACTTATCGTGCTTTCGCTACTTGAACGTTTTCTTAATATCCTACGTACATACTTATCGTATATTAATATTCGTGTTTACGTACATAATACTTATGATAATTAATTAATATACATAGTATTCGTATTAAATAGTCGTGATCAGGGGCGGAGCCATGTAGAGAGTAGTGGGGGGACATGCCCCCAGTCAAGTTCTTGGGAAACATTAAACTGTTAAGAAAAGTTTGTTAAATTAGGAGATAAAAGTACAGTGCCCTCATCCCACAAATCAAAATGCCCTCAATGTAATTGGCTAAAAAGTAGAAATGAACTATTCTGTGCTTCATTGCTCGTGCAGACATGTATGTGGTTTCGTGGGAGATGGTAAAAAACTTGTTGGAGAAGAAGAGTTTGATTGGGAAGTGAGAAAGTGAGAATTAACATTTATTACTCAATGGAAATGTGTGATAGCATTAAAATACATATAGCGTGAGTACCCTATGAAAACAAAAGGACATTGTACACGACAAAAGTATATAGGAGTAATAACATTGCTTTTACATTTTCTTTTAAATACAATGAACAGCTAGTTTTTTTCCCAAAAATACGTAAGTAATACTTTGATGTAACTTCTTGTGTTTCCTTTTTGTACAATACCTCTACAATAATATAGATTAATAGTTATATAAGATGATTTTAAATTCTTAACTAAGTTAAATGAAAATCTTAAGTTTAAGCTTGGTTCACAAAGAAGATTTTGCTCACAAATTAAAATAAAACATCCATGTTGTTATGCATTGCAAGTGAGAATAGACTACGAGTCGATTTGATTTTATTTAAAGTAACTTTATGAAATCGCATTATTTTTATATACATAATAAATCACTCTCGTGGTTAATATTAATTGCATAACATGAGTGTTCCCCTTGCGCTTAATATGTACCGACCCAGCCCGTTTCGAATTACTATAAAAAAAAGTTAGCCCGTTATCAAATTATTTTATCGTTTATTGCCCCCTTCGACTAGAGATGCTGGCTCCGCCACTGGTCGTGATGCATGTCGTATATTAATTAATTACAAAGTTTAAATTTAACGGTAACTTCGTGCATATAATGATCTTAGGATTATTTAAAGCGGGTTTTACGGAAGATGCCTTCATAACCCGCATAAGGAATTACTTCAAGGACAAAAAAACGCCGCATGCTGGCGTGCGTCAAAAACTACGATGGATCTGGTGACCCAGACGACCATCTCAAAGTTTTCACCGTAAAGCAAAAATTGAACGATGGCTGATGCCTATATGGTGCCAAATGTTTAATTTGACCTTGATTGGAAACGCCCGTGACTGGTTTGAAAAACTCCCCCACCGGAGTATCAACAGCTTCGATGAACTACACTCGGTGTTTAGAAGAAATTATACCCAGCGAAAGAAGTACAACAAGGATCCAGTCTCATTGGCGACAGTCAAGAAGCTGCACCGAGAGTCTACGAAAGACTTCACAGAACGTTTCAAAGATGAGTGCACGCGGACAAGAGCGTGTCCAGAAGTTCTTAAGATCTCTGATTATATGCACACCATAACTGACAAGGAGCTAATCAGACGCCTCAATGATAGGCGTCCCGCAACGGTTGACGAGCTCATGAAAAGGGTTAGGAACTTTGTGGAAGGAGAGACTGCCGTGTCCGCAATCTATCCCATAAAGGGAAACCAAAGCTATCGATCGAATGACCAACCAAAAAGGCAATCGAATAACCAAGGTAGCAGTAGGAGCTTCGATTAGAAAAATCAAGCGAAAGGAGGGCGGTCGAAAGACAAGTTCACTCCTCTCAAGATGACATACCGAGATATCCTACTGACAGAAGGGGCAAATTTCCCAAGGCCGCCCCCAATGACAACTCTAGTCGACCGTCGCCAAGGGAGTCACTTTTACGAATTCCATAACGACAAAGGCCATGGCATGGACGAGTGCATTCAGCTTAAGAAGCATATTGAGTTGTTAATTAAATCTGGCAAACTCAAACATCTGGTCAAGGACTGGAAGGACGGGAAGGATAAAAATAAGAATGACAAGAAAGACTTCCAGAAGTACAAGCCCACAACCATATTCATAATTCAGTCATGGCAGCATAGGACAAAGTAGAAAATTAGTCAAAAATTTTCTTGCAGTAAGGAAATCTCATTCCCTCCTATCACTACAAGCAATGTGGCGGACGCACCTCTCACGATTGAGGTTAGCATTGGAAACCAGGATATTCGCCGCATGTACTATGACAACCCTAGATTTTGGATTTGTCACTTTTGACTGTTTGACTTTGATTATGTGCTTCGTGTGCGTTTACGTGTAATATGTTTATATTTGAGTCTTGGATTGGATGTTAGTCATCGTTCGTGTATTGCGTGGTACATTATAGAATGTTATGATGGGGATAGTCCGTGCTCATGAGTTCACTTGGATGTAACTATGACAGAATATGGTGTTATTTTATGCTTTTACGTATACGTATAAGTATTATACTAAATCGTATTTTTACGATTTAGGGTTTAGCGTTTAGAGGTCTCGGATGAGGTATTTAGTCACGAGAATAATTTACGGGATGGTTTTAAGTCATTTAGGACTTAGTTATAAAGATTATTATTTTAAGAATTTTCATAAAAAACTGTATAAATTGACTAGTTAAAAGGTTTAGGTGTAATTAATTAATTAAGGGATTAATAAAAAATATAATTAAGGAAATAATTATTAAAAAAAGAATTTAATAATAAAATAAAATAAAATATTATTTTTGGTAAAAAATTTAAAGGACGGTGGAAAAAAAGGAAAAAAAGAAAAAAAGGTAAGTACTATTGGGCTAGGATTTGTTTACTTAAAATATATAAGGATTTTATTAAAATCAAAACACATAAAAAACGAATTCCTGGCGAATTTAATCGGTGATCAAATATATTTTTTTAGAGTTTCCTAACTTTTTCTTAATTCAAGGTAAGTGATCAATTAAAAATCTTATTTTAATTCATGTTTTATTAATTAATCATGTTCACAGTGTTAGTTAACCATAATTGAGATGATTAGGGTTTTATTAATTTTCTAGAAAATATAATAATTAAGACCCATTAATGATTTTAAGGTTCTTGTTTAATAATTTAGGGGTAATTAATGATGTTTAGAGGGTTAGTGCATAAAGGCGTAAACAGTCTGATTTTTTGGGCTGTCTTGTGCCTACTGTTCTGGGCAGTAGGTAGCACCTTTGGTCGAGTTTCTTTTTTTTTTAATTAAGTTCAGAGAGTCTACTTTTAAAAAATGTAAGGTTGATCAAAAATGGAGTTCGGGAAAGTCGTCAAACAATTTTTACAAAAAAACAGTGCGCTGTTTAGGAATAAATTTGGATTATAGGAATTTGAGTCAAAACTTAACCAAACGAATGAGGTAGCCAAAGATTTTTGATTTGGGAACTCTTTATAATATATATGAAAGTACTGGAAATTTTCAATAAAAGTTATGGTGTTTAGGTCAGGCTTTTGGTGACAACATTTAGCATGTACAGAAAATCAATTTTGGTGAAAACGACTTTTGGCGTAGAGACTAAACGAAAGGGTTAAACGTGTAAGTAGAAATTAAAATTGGTTTTTGGAGTTCTAAGATCATATAACAACATAACTCCAGTAGGGTACGAGCCATGTGTGGTGTTAAGTTCACTTCATGTTATCGTTTAGTGACTAGTAAACCGTACCGGGAAAAACTAGATTTTTACGTATAGAATAGCTTGTAGTGAGAGAACTAGATAGAGGGGATTGGGGGATTAGATTCATCTCCTTTATTGTTACTTAACTTGGGTATTAAGACCTGAGCTAAGGGTTTCGTGTATGATTTTATAGGTTTGCAGGAGTGCTAGCTTGGTGTGCTATCAGGTGAGTTCATAGTCCCATTTTCACTGAGTTTTTAAATGTTTTCTTCTAGTATGGGATGAAGATGACACTTGTGGTGTTCTTAAAATATTTTGGTACTATAAATTTATAAATGTTTGGACATAGATGTGTTATTGTGTGATATGCGTGCTTATGTGTTTTGTTATGTGTTATGATATGTGTTTTGATATGTGAATCTTGATTGGGTTATGTTTTGGTATGGTACATAGATGTATGGGCGTCTATGGGACCAGTTGTGATGTCTGTGGAGCGTGGGACATGATCCGTCCTGAGTTCTTGGTTCTAAGTACTTGTGCATCATCTCCTTGGAGGCAAGATATCTTGACGGGGATATGGTTCATCTTCCACTAGTGGTGTGGGAAATATCCGGATAGTGTGGTGCATTGTTCTTATTGTGTGTTCTTGACTGATATAATTGTGCTTTGTTTGTAGTTGTATGTAACATGATTATCACATTATAGTCCATTGCTTTAACTTATTTTCTTCAACTTATTTACAGCGGTTGACAAGGTTTCTTAAGATGTTTTGATAACTTAAACCTATGTTCTCACCAAGTTTATGTTGACAGATTTTAGTGTCATTTTCAGGTGGGATAGTTAAGAAGCATGATGTTAGAAGTGGCTAGAGTCTAGAGGCTGCTAGGATTGCATTAGGAGGAATCCCTTTCCTCTTAGTCTTTATTTTATGTTTGAATAAGTAGTACATTTTAGACACCTATATGTTTGATGTTTGTTTATTTGTTTGTCTTTGGTAAGTGGTAGGCATGTTACCTACTTACCTAGATGCCTGCATTGTTTGATATATTGTCATGACATTGTGTCACGGTTTTATGACATTTCTATTTCATATAGTTCTCTCTATAGACACGCTATTGTTGTGATGATATCCATACGTTGCGCCCCATATTCCGCCATGGTGGGGGTGTGACAGAATGGTATCAGAGACAATGGTTATAGAGAATTAGGTTGCCTAGTCGTGTAGCCTAGTCTATAGCTTAAGGGTCCCTGCATATATGCGTCATAGGGGTATGTGTGCATTTTATAATAATTGATGTGTTTGGATGTTATTTTTGCGATATTTGTTAACTTATGAACTACTATGGTTCATACTTAGCTACATCTTGTTTTCTTTACGAGTTTTGACTAGTGCGGGTTGAACCATAGTCGTATACGCTAGTCATTATTGGATTTCGTTTAATTATGTTTTCATGTTCTTTATACATTTTGAATTTTGTCTACGCTGGTTCAGCTGGACTACTAGTTTATGTGTTTCATGCATTGGCTATGTTGTTTTAATACATGGGATTTTGGATCTTATTTTATGTTGTGGTTATGTGCTTATATGAGTTGTAGGATCTATGTGCTTATTTGAGTTGGTAGACTGACGTGTAATGTGTAGTATTAATTCTTATAAGTGTCATCATAGGAGGGAGTGCATTAGTGAAAGGGGACTAGTATAAGTATGGTGGCCAACATAGTTATACAAGTACCACGACATCAATGGATTCCTAGGTATGGTTGCATGAAAGAGGGTTAATACATACTTGTATAGTGTATGTTGGATGGATTTGAGTGTATGTACGCCTATGCATATATATGTATATATCCCTTCTATTTATCGGTTGTATTCTTAGGATGTTTTGCTAGCTCTTTTCTCTTTGGGATGTTCAACTTCTGTAGTAGCGCATTTATCGAGTCCTCATTTCACGTGTTTGTTTGTACGGTACTTTTGATGTAGAGGCTATTGAGAGGGTGGAGATTTCTTTTTGGAATAACGATATCTTTCGTTTTGAGTCTTACATGGTAAAAAAATAGAACTTGCAAATAGTAAAAAATAGTTGTTGGTAGTCGATAAAATGAGGGTAAAGTGTCGAAAACGTGTTTGAAATAAGGTGGAATATAAATTTTTTAACATATAAGCATGGCTTGTTTATTTTAAAATATTTTGGTTTTGATCACCTAAAGTTATTGTTATTTAGTTAGAATTTTGTTCTTATTTAATTAAATATGTTAAAATCATGTAATTAATCTTAGGGTGGGTGAGAGTTTAATTTTCTGGTATTAAAATAAATTAGGGCTCGAATTTGGTAATTAATAAGGGGTTTTAGGGTTTAAAATCCTTTTGTCATAACTTATTCGTTTTTAAATCTTTTTTTTGGTGATTCAAAAGCCTAAAATTATGTACTCGGAACATACTTTTCAAGTATTCAGAATTAGTAAATGGGGGTCAGTGGCTAGGTCTAATTAACTGTACAAGTGTCGAGTTCAAGGTTAATTTTCAGACAACATGGTTTAAGCTTGTGTTTTGGGTATTTTGGGTTAATGAACACTTGGAGGGATAACATAGAGATGAGTTGGGATAGAATTTGAGAGTTCTTTAGACCTTAGAATAGGTGGTTATATTTTGATGAGTTTTGATTTATGGTATTTATGAGTAAGACTGAAATCGGGGTGATAGTTTTAAACCCGTCGAGTTATGTGACGGATCCCAACTTGGTTTCAAAACAGTTCTTGTTTGATGAGTTGTGAGATTTTGTTAGGTTGGTTACATAACTTTATGGTTTTAATAAGTTTCCTTGCGGACAGTTAAGGCTCATGTGTTGTTGGTTGAGATTATTTTAGTATAAACTGAGTTCACGTTTGAACATGAAGGTTTTATCAGGGATATGTATCCTCGTTTGTTTGCTAGGAAGATATACATGTTTATTTGTACCATGAGTATAAGTTCTTTATTACGTGGATAATACAAGACATGGAACATAGATTTGGGTTATTTTACTTCTACATCAAGATTATTGTATTTCCTTCAAGGTCATTACGCAGAGCCTACATTTGGAGAATCTTCGATTGCATACATTGTTTCCTTCCCTATTTGATGTGACGAAAAGGGGAAGCTATACATGGATTTGAGGGGAAGAAATTTGGAGATTATGTACCACTTACAAGAGATACACAAAGAGTTTTGCCGACATCAACTAGGGGAAGATTGTTGGGTCTAAAAGTTGATGTGGCAGAAACTCAAAACGAAGAAAAGATCAAGACGCTGACACAGCTTGTCTAGCCGTTGATGGATGTCTACGGGCTGGTAGAATCTTCTAATTAGGGAATATATTGAGTATATTATTTATGATATATTCAGTATATAGTTATCTAAATAGAAGATATACATGTTTATTTGTTATTATCTCTTGTAGACTGTGTTCCGTGCTCTATAAAAGGAACAAGGGTCTTAGGTTTTATTCATATCATTCATACAAAATGTAAACCTAAAGTGTGTGTCGAATAGGCGTGGGGTTAAATGCATACACGCCTAGTGATTGTTTGTTACTTATAAAATGAGCAATCATTTTGAGTAATTCATTTGTGTGTTCTTGTGCCTAAACATCTTGTTTAATGGTTGTTGTTCTATTCCGTTGTGATTGTTTAATCATATGAATAATGATCATTCCTAGTAGCTAAAAGATCGAGGAAACTTAGGTTTCCACACTTTACGTTGAAGCTTTTGTATACGAGTCTTCCCAATATGGGCAAGTATACAATGCCAAAGATAAGAAGAGTTCTTGTCAAACTTTCTCTTCTTACTCATGCTAAATACAGATTTATCGTTCTTGGATTCATTATCATGCATGTCTATTTCAAATACACCATTCACAAAAACTGCATTAAAATAGAAAATACCATTTTTCCAAACAGAAATTCCATTATTATCAATCGTGTGAATGAATCTATTATTTAACAAACAAGAAAAGGAAATAACATCCCTAACAATTGTAGGTGCATAATGACAAGAATTTAATCTCAGTACTAAACCCGAAGGTAAAACTAGATCAAATGTTCCTATAGCTTCAACCGCTGCTTGTGCGCCATTGCCCACTTGCATGTATTGCTCCCCATAGGAAAGCTTCCTTTCCAGATTAAATCCCTGCAACGTATTATAAATGTTAATACCGCATCCCGTATCATATACCCAGGAACTTAATTTGTATGTTAAATTGAACAATTCAATCATAAATAAAGTACCTGAAGCTGCAACGCTCTGCTCAGACTTCTTCTTTATTTCTCGCAATTCTTCTAGGTAAAGAGGGCAATTCCTCTTTCAGTGACCACTTGCCTTGCAATGGTGACAAGTCTCATCCTTTTGAGATTGACTCCTCTTGACAAAGTTCTGCTTGGGTTTTGAATAAGTCGCAACTTGTTTGCCCTTATTACCCTTGCCTTTGCCTTTCTTCTTATTCGCTTGCGGTTTTGGCTTACTCACCCTACCCTTTTGTATGGTTAGTACAGAAGGCGTAGCGGTAGATGCCTTGTCTTTCAACCCCTTTTCATAGTCAATGAGCATTGCATGCAAATCATTAACTGTCTTCCCCGTGCAATGCATATTATAGTTTCTAATGAAATCATTGAAGTCCTTGTTAAGGGACCTATTGATCAAGTTGATAGCCATATTATGATCATAGGCTTGTCCTAGTGCAATGAGCTATTCCATATAACCCCTCATCTCCAAATAATGGGCACTTACAGACTTTCCTGGAGCTTGCTTGCAGCTATGCAAAGCATCTACCAAGTCGTAGATCTCCACAGCTTGCGTCTTTTCGAACATAGCCTTGAGCTCATCAAGCATTCGCTTAGGTGAAAATAGCTCATACTTCTGTTGAAGTGCAGGAGCCATTTTTCCTAGCATTAAGCAAGCCACCTCAGAGTGCTTCTTAACATTTGTAGTGTGTTCAAGCCTTTTCACATCAAATGCTCCTTCAGCAAGATCCTCCGAATAGGGAGTAGTCAAGGTATCGATAGTATCCGCTGCTCTCAAGACAATTCTTAGCGAGCGATACCAATCATTGAAGTTTGGGCCAGTAAGTTTAGGTCATTCAAAGAAAGCTTTGAACGCAGAACTTATCGTGTTATTGGTTGGTTGAGCCATTTCTACAAAAATAAGTTCAAATATTTGTATTTTCGATAACAAAATACTTTCAAGAAAATAAAATTACCCCGGTATTAAAACCATATTATTTTCCTTGAATTCTAGAACTATATTGACATAGATCCATTACATCAGTTGATCTGCTAGTAATGAATGTACTTAACACATCGACTTGTCGAACAATTCAATTGACAAACAATTTTCAATTTCTAGATATTTAAGGGATTTACATTGCCAAAAACGTTTTGCATTGTAAACATGTTTCATCCCTTCTGAATGCATTAAGTTTCCAGATCTCACTGAGTAACTTAATTAAGTCGTCTAATCTGATTAACGTAAAACCATCATACGAATTCTCATTCTACAAATGGTTTTCTCTCCATCACAACATCATCCAAAAATCTCATTTAATGACGAAGTAATTTCAAGTGTTCGTCAATTAGGAGCATTCGACTTAAATTTTAAGGGTATAAATTTTGATGTCAAAATCAACGTATGGAGAAGCATGCATACAATCTCCATAGCATAATTTTAATAAAACATTTAGTAAACTTTTTCATGAGATTAAATTTCTTCATAAACTATGTTGCGGTATTGGTTAAACCAATTAAAGAATTTACCCACAACTTATCACATCGTACTTTGCTAGAACTCGGCTACACATAAAGCAATACCCTTATTCATTACGGTTCGGATGTGATTTGTGGTAAATCACCCTTAAGGTATAATTCAATTAATAATCGTAGGTAATTTCAATTTTGACGCACAGGCGAGCCGTGAATTTGGTCATCGACTAATGGTATAACACCTCCTTCCTTAACCGGGTACATGACCAGCGGTGCGTTAAACCCACTTTATAGTTTGTCTAAATTGAGTAGGCCGTTAGATTATTATTTCAATTCACTAATCAACGTAATCTTATGTAATCTAAATCTCTAACAAATCATTATTTTTAATATGATTTAGTCCATATTATTTCTTTTAAAAAAAACTCTTGTTTACAACAATTCAACAATTTTATATATATACAAGTAAAAAAACTAAATCATAAACACATAATAACAATTTATATGTGCAACAAATAAATGAAATAGCCACATGCATACGATTTATTCAATAATCATCAAATCTAGGTCTTTATATCTCTATATAAAAGTCTTCCCTAATTCTAGATTTATTGAATCAAATAATCATGTAGCACATAAAATCATTAAACATATAATTTTACGATCCATGAAAACATGCACGTAATCATGGATTCCCCACAAATCTTAACCATTAAATATCTAAGGATCGTAACCATACATGACATAACAATTAATCATGTAATTTAATCTAAAATTATCCCACATGTAATTTAGGGTTTCAAAACAATTCCTTTTTTTTAATTAAAAATAGAGTAAAAGCCCTAATTTTTAAAAAACAAAACCCTAATTTTATGAAAAAACCTGAAAAACATGTTGTTTTAGTTCAAAACAATTATAGTTAAAAAAAATTTAGATTTTCGATAATTATAACATGTTAAAACGTCTCTCTAATACCACTGAAGGTTTGTTAGTATCATTACAATTATATAAAACCCTAAATGAGATCAAAGCACATATAGCAGAAGCGATTTAACAAGATCATAAGAAATAACACAACTATAATTAATCGAATTAGGGTTACATACCTTTACGCTAAAGCAATTCCACAAGACGAAGAACGAATCACCAATTCGGGTTTATACCGTATATACCAAGATATAGTCTAAAGTAAGACTATATTACGATCTTGTACACACGTAATACAATGAGCTAACCGTGATTCTAGCACGTGAAAACCGAGCTACAACGCTTGTAATTAATCTACCCAACTACCCTAGAGAGGGGCTAAGACTAGATTATGTATATAATCGATCAACCAAGAAAAACCAACTGAAACCCTTTTTTATTTCCCTCTTGCGATCAAACGAAAGAAGAGAAGGGGAGAAAGATTTATGATGTTGTGATTATGAGGGATTAGGAGGTGTATTTATAGACTTCCAACCCATTGTAGCCCATATAAGGAAACTTTTGCCCCCCCCTAGGGCATAACCGACGGTCGAACACCCCTAAGGGGTGTTCCGGAATCTTCCAAACTTCTTTCCTTTTGTTTATACATACTATATGTTTATTTAACGCTCGTTATAACTTAACTATTAATTAATTAACGATCATTAAAGTTATATAGTTACTTGCTCAGTTAAATTAATAAATACATAAATATATTTATTAAATAAATTAATAAATACGATAAGTATATTTATTAATTAAATTAACTCTTTACGTATTGTATGCAATCCCGTAATCTCGAGTTCGATCCTATCACACGACTATTAAATATAAGTCCATAAACTTTTAGATGAATCTTCCAAACTCAGAGGTTATTTAATGTGGTTGAATAGTTGGATTGCCCAACGTATAAGTCTACTTTATGGATCTTCGTCATTAAGAGATTACACTAATGGTAAGAGTTGCTAGTCCTTAGACTTGAGATGCAAGCAGATCTTCGCATGAATGGTTAACATTTCCTAATTTAGCGTAAACGTTGTGTCAGTAAAATAGGCAGTTATAAAACCTATTTCAGAGATGTATTTGACATGTGTGAAATGTACTTGTTGTCAAAATGAGTTTTTGTTCCTCCATGAATGGAGTATGATACATATTGGGCCCATCGTAGGGTTGATCGGATGTTTACGTGCGCACGCCCTAATTGTAGTTAAGATGATTCTTTTTATATTTTGTAATCATGATCAATATAGAAACGAAAAACAAAATTGTTGATACATAAAATGACTTATTGATCCATATTCATGATTGATAGTATCATAAATAAAAGGGATGAAATAATTCATACCATAAAGCTAAGATGTATATTGAAACCAAGCTCATGTACTTTTGAGAGTATTGATAGTGTTGCTAGACTATCTGTCAATATTAATGTAGAGTATGCTATGACGGAGACTTCCGCAAGGGGGAGCTGTTGGAATGTGCGAAAGTCATAGTTATACGGCTAAAAGTACGTGGGCATAAAGGGTCACACACTTACACATTGAGACCATTCTTTCTTAAGATACATAATAATATATGGCTAATTTATTGTGTATACTTAATTTGTCACTAACGAATACTTAACGGTAGTTAGTTATTAGTCAAAAAGTTTAACAAGGACTAACTAAAAGACTTAAGGACTTTAAGAATTTAACACCCCCAAATATACTGCGCAACGGAAATACACATTTGGGTGTTAAACACAAGCATCATCACACAAGATACATTGAACGACCTCAAAATGAGACGTGTGAAACATAAAAGAAAATGAATTTAACATTTGTCTAAAACCTACGATCCCAAATAAAAACAAATTTAGAAATATCAGAGAAGCGTTTCGGTCCCCCAAAGATCTCAACCAACGAACCATTTTACCAAATTACATGACTACACATAAAAAGTTTTATCACGATACAAGGTCAAAAGATAAATATTTTATGACAAAAGGGAAAGAAATCAGTTTTAGACTAACCAACCATAAAAGCAACACCACAACCTTCCCAAGCAAGCTCCACCATCATCACTTTTGATTACCTAAAACACATGCTTAAACTGGTCAACAACTAATGTTTAGCGAATCTATAGGTTTATCAAATCACATTTGAACACAATAGAAAAATCAATCATAATCATTTAATAGAATTGTTACGTTTACAATCTATTATCCAAGTATTCCGTCTTATAGCAACAGCTATAGATTTGTATTAAGCTCATGACACCGACCCCTTAACTTAGTCACCCATGCCTAATGCCAGCATGACTAGATGAAACCACTGCCCCTACTTGGGTATTAGTTGTAATTTTTATACCACTGACTCTGATTCTCGAAAAATATCCTTCCCAAAGGTTACTCAACGTAAAGCCCTAGTCTCAGATAGGGTCGTCAACCCAATAGTACTATCATTTGAACAAGCGGCTATTTCTATCCCACACAAGGGTAAGACAATAGTTAACGGTTCATGAATTTAGGGACTTCTACAACTAGGTACTTATAAAATTCAAGGCAACAACAGGTAACATTCGGGTCCAAACAATCATTCATGAAATGTGTTTATTTTATTTCAAATAGCATGTATCCCCCTCGCGGGTTTAAAAACATTTAAAACAAGTATAAGCGAGACTACAGACTCACCTTGAGTAATAGAAGTAGTAAGACGATCTTCAACGATAGATGATGCCCGATGAACACGAAAATCGCAACCTACCAAATAAGACGCGCATTTTAATAACAATATATTCAAGTATGATCCATACTTAATAAAATAAATAAATAATTCAAAACCAAAATAAACTCACACAATTTCCCATACAAGTGATACTATTATAAACTTCTACCTCTTTACTTTGCTAAACAATACTCCCGATAATATTCTGCTGGTACATACCAAATATCTGAGCTGATTTCCCTTACTTAGACATATCAAAAGTTTATGAAACAACCTGAGCAACTCACTTACTATATGTAGAAATCCCTCCTAAAATTTTATCAAAAGTTTTAACTTCTAAGACCTTCTGCCCGACACATCTTTGAATTATAAAATCCGGACAGTTTTACGCCTTTGACTTACAAAACCATTTTAACCTTCTTAACTAATTCCGTCTACAAAACCAAAACTTGAGTTTAAAAATAGACTCAAAACCATAGGTTTAGATCTCAAGAACAACCCTTGAACATTTTTAAAAATTAATTTTATAGTCCCCGAGATTTGATCCAAATATCGACAACAATTTCTTATTGTGTCAATACTCGCCTACCGGTACACGAATGATCAAACTAACATAACTTCTTCCTCATTTTGAGTTAGAAGCTCTACCTTAATCCAAATCGAAGCTTATGAAAATCTATACAACAAAATCCAATCACCTCAACTCATACTCAGACCTAAGACTTCTAAAAATAGCTTCAAACTTGCTGATCTAAATTATACTTTTAAAAACCATCCAAAATCAAAATTTTAACCCATTTCAACCAACTCTATACTCCTATATCAACCTACAATCATCCATTTCAAGTCCTAACCTTCCTAATTCACTTGCATGTACATTTCTTACAAAACCCACTTCACAAATCATACATGCAACCACTCTAAATCAAATATAATAATATTAACACCACATCTTTTCCATCAAAATGAATCAAACAAGTAAAGTTCTTATGAAAAATGATTGAAAAAAATGTTCATGCATGTGGTTAAATTTTAGATCAAAATGATCACAAGAGTAAAACTAAGATGGGACTAACCTTAGATTATTAGGATTCAAGCTCAAAATTAAAAATCAAGGGTGTTTGTGGCTTGGGGGGTTCACGGCAAGAAAAGAAAAAAAGAAAGGGAGAAGAAGTTTTTGAGTGGAATGTGTATGTGTGTGCGTTTTATGAGTAAAAATTTCCTTTTATATGGTGGGTAGTTAGGGTAGAAATTCTAAATTGGTGTTTCTTTTGGGCTAAGTGTAAATATTAGTTTAAAGAGAGGGAAATGACTAATAGTCAATTTTAAAAATATTTACGGGTTTCGGGTTTCATAAAAATATCTTTGAAAATTTAAAACGCACACGAAATATGATATAATATAGTCCCGACACGACATAATACTCAATAAAATGAAAACGTCAAAATATCAAACATCGAAATGATCAAAAATAAAACGTAAAGTTTTGGGCATCCGTTGATATCGCGATCACCAATAATCCTCGTAACTCGTCAAAACGTAAAAATATAACTTTCAACATTCGTTCGATTTAAATCATCAAACATAACGGCATTCAATCTCATCAAAAATTTCAAAAATATTCGTAAAATATAATTAAATAATGACCTCAGGTTTGGGTTATCACATGCTGCCCTCCTTAAAAAGAGCGACGTCCTGGCGCTCGACCCTCCTTAAACTCAAATTTTATATCACTAGAATAAATGAGATATCTTTTCCTTAAGGAAATCCTCTCGCTCCTCACACAATTTCGGGTCTATTCCTAGAATATCATCATTACAAGGAATTTTTACACAAATTATATTGTGAAGGGACGATGGAATTATGCTATGCTTCAATCTCTTGATTTCTCATTCCAACGATTTCTTTCGATTTTCAATCATAACTTTTCTGATGACTCTTCATAGCTTTCCGATTATTCTTAATCTGCACCATCTCCTCAGTAGTTTTCGAAAATTAATTGCCTCCCTACATCACTTCAATACACGGAAAACCTAACATACGTCCATATAAAGCCTCAAACAGTACATCCTAATTACTAGTATGACGACTATTGTTGTATAAAGATTCTATCAATAGTTGATGTCATTTGGGTTTGCAGCGAAATAGTTGAGAATGACATCACCCCAAGTTTTAATCGCACATGCACAAGTACATTTACCACTGTTTAAATCATCCTTCCACTCTGTCCATTAGTTTCTGAATAATACGCAGTATTCAAACTTAATATCATGATAGGAATGGAGTTATATCCAACATTTATTACAGTACGAAGAGTTTCAAAACTCAGAAGTAAATCTCAGTCTCTGGATCGTACGTTGTACTCAAACATAATTCAATTCCTATCGCTCTCTACAGAGATCTCCAAAACTCATAAGTAAATTTCAGTCTCTGGGTCGTGATATCAGATTTACTAGAATTTCTTGACAATTCCGTCACTAAATCCATAGTGATTTCCTCCTTTTCCATTCAGGGATTTCATGTTGTACTAATTACTTAGACAATTTTCTACACTCATCTTTCCCCTTTATCCAAGTCAAACACTTACTAACACATTAAACCACTGAATGGTTTGGTGCTCCATTCAGGAAATCATATTACACCAACAACTATTTAGATAACTCAAATGATTTCCTATATTCAAGTCCGACCATCAATACATCTTCCTTATGTCATGATACATCTTACCCAAACCAGAACGTATCAAATACTTTGACTTGTGAGATCCCTTTGTCACTAATTATAGAACTCCCAACACACCTTGAAGAATCGAGTTTGGTTACCTGATTCTCAATATACCGTATCTCACTCGACTTTACTATAAAATCCTTTTCATAAGTTTGACGAAATGTTGAAACCATTTTCCTTGACATTCTCCTCCATCAAACCATTTGCTTAAACTTTTAATATCATTTCGTCAAATTAACAATTCTCTTGATCCAGTTGAGAAATGTGCGTTACTCTAACCTTTAGAGACTTTTCCCTTCCCTTCCAGCTAAGTGCATCAGATACCACATTTGCCTTTCCAGGATGGTAGCGAATCTCGTAGTCATAATCACTCAACACTATAATTACTGAAGGATTATTAATATCATAACAATTATATAAAACCCTAAACGAGATCAAAGCACATATAGCGGAAGCGATTTAACAAGATCATGATAATAACAGCATTATAATTAATCGAATTAGGGTTACATACCTTTATGCTAAAGCAAATCCACAAGACGAAGAACGAATCAGCAATTCGAGCTTATACCGTATATAACCAAGATATAGTCTAAAGTAAGACTATATTACGATCTTGTACGTACGTAATACAACGAGCTAACCGTGATTCTATCACGTGTAAACCGAGCTATAACGCTTGTAGAAAATCTACCCAACAACCCTAGAGAGGGGCTAGGACTAGATTTATAAGTAAAATTGATCAAACAAGAAAACCAACCAAAACCCCCTTTGTGGGTAGTCTTGCGATCCCAACAAAGAGAGAGGATGGGAGAGATTTTTTGTGTGTCTTGAATTATGAGGTGAGGGGTTGTTTAAATAGACCTAATTCTTGTAGTCAAAACAAATATAAGGAAAGTTTTTTTCCCTTCCCCTTGCCTCCATAACCGACGGCCCAAACACCCCATTGGGGTGTTCCAGAACCTTCCATCCATCTTTCTATTTATTCTACTTACTATAAGATCATTAACGCTCGTTAATACTTAACTCTTAATTACTTAATGAGCGTTAAAGTTATATCTTGGTTTAATTTAATAAATACATAAATATTGTAGAAACTAGAAGGGGGGGAGGGGGGGGGGGGGTTGAATAGTTTCTCTTCTATTAGTCACCTAATTTAAATTAGTTTGAATTAAGTGTGTATCAAAAACTATCTTTTACTTGAAGCTAAGTTGCATAATGATTAGGTTTAGTTAAAATGCATTAGCAATGATAATAGGTAAGTACAATGATAATGAAATAAGTAAAGAGTAAGGAAATAGACAACCTAGTGACAAGACACCAAGATTTATAGTGATTCGACAACGAGGCTCTATCCTCGTTTCTACTCCACTCCTCGAGTACACCTACTCGAGATTTCCACTATATCCACAAGCTCCCTTCTTGGCGGATAAAGCCTTACATCGTCGCTTTCATTATTTTCCGACACTAAGCTAAATGTCGAGACCTAATCATTAGCTAGGACCAATCTACACAACGTTGCCTACTTCACAATTTAATGACACAAGGCTAAATGTCGAGTTCTAATCCAAAGCTAGAACCAATCTTCACGACTCTTCACTTTGAAGCTAAGTGAGAACTTCACACAACACAACTACTAATCACTTTCAAGTTTAGTGAGAACTCACAAGACACAACTACATCACTTTATAGTTTAGTGAGAACTACTACACAAATATATTACAACTCAACTAGACATATCCAAGTACACACATGTAGCTTGGATCTACACAACACAAATCCAAGCAAACACATATGCGATGGATGTACACAACAAATCCAAGTATTCACAAATAGCTTGGATGAACACAACTAGTCTAAGTATTCATAAATACAAATGGATTAACAAAAACAAAAAAAAAGGCTAACATGATGAACATGACTAATTCATAGATTCATCTTTATCACAACACTAGTGAGTGAGTGATCTTCTCATTGGACAAGGTAAAGGAGGGGATCAAGAGGATAATCATATGTAAACATACTTAACACATTAAGTGATCATTTACTAATGATTATGCTATAGAAAAGAGAAAAGGGGGCTGAGAAAAACGCCCAAGAGGCTTGTTGGAAAATGAGATTTGATCCACTATTTATAGAAGACAAAGTCCAACGGCTAGCTGGGCGCGGATCCTTATCTAGCCGGCGGTTCCATATCGCTAAGGAACTGCCTAGCTATTTAAGGTACCGCCCAGTAGAGTCCGCTCCCTTTTTTGTCTTTTAGTGGGGTAGGAATATCTAAGGTTTTTTAAACCTTCAAAGGATATTCTTATGGCATATGGAATATGCCATTTTCATATTTACATTTTCCATTTTAATAAAAAAAGTTTCTTAAAAAGAAAGTTTATTAAAAAATCTTTTGTCATATTAACAAAAGTGAGTTTTAAGGATAATCACTTTGATGATCACTAAGTATGATTAAGAAAAGTTAGTGATATGATTATTACCTTGATGATAGTGTTAGTTAAATAATTTGTTTTGTGTTTTACACTAAATGTGTTGTATAGTTTGTTGTGATCAAAACTAAGAAAGATTTGTTAACACTAATAATGTTTTTAGGCATCACTTGCATTAACAATCTCCCCCTTTTTGATTACGACTAACTATAAACTCATTTACTTAGAACCACAAAATATCGAATTATTAATGAGTTTATCACTATCATTTCTCCCCTTTGTCGTAGCAAAAAGGTAAGCACAAGTCTTTGAAGATATCCGGACTTTGCTAGTAGCTCCCCCTTGGTGGTTGCTCCCCCTTGCTTGGGGCACCAAGTGTATGAGCTAAGGTGACATGTTACACAAAGGTTAGTAGAAAGGAAAGAAACACCAATATATATATGATCACTACCTACTAAGTAACTTGAGAGGGAGAAGGAGAAGAAATCTCAAATTAGAAGCAAGTATTTGCTAAGTATGTCCAAAAAGGTAAATGACAAAATCAAGGTTCAATTGGTGGAATGGAGGTAGAAAGGAAACATCCAACCAATGAAGATGATAAACTTGTCAAGGGGTTAAAACTTAGAATTGATGGAATCACCCATAAACAATTGTAAAGATTAACCACGATCAACTCAAAAGTAAAAGAGAATCATCAAATAAAGAAAACAAACATAACACAAAGATTTCATATTACATAAATATGAAAAAGACAAACAAAGTAGATAGTCATACACACAATATGAGTATCTAAAGCAAAAGATATGGAAGATAAACCACAAAGCATAAGCTAGTCTAATAGTGATAATTTTCCAAGATTGCTTAAAAACACTAACGACTCTAAAACAACTAAAGTTTTATTGACTCCAAGGGAGTATAGTCCTTTAGTTGGAAAAAAAGACGACGATGCATCATTTGAAGTTTTGTCCACGGGAACGAAAACTTTGAGAGGAGGTCGAGTGAGGAGGAATTCAAGAAAATTTAACTTCTCATACACATGAGCAAGTTCAATTTGTTGAAATCGACAACAAGCACACGAGGATCCATGATGCAACACAAATTCGGTTGATGGGGGAAGGCCATCACACCTAGGGTTTGGTGGTGGTGAGGAGAGTGGGTAGGAAATGTTTTCACAATGCCTTGTGAGGTTTGGGAAGGTTGAAAGGTCATTGAGTTGAGGAGTGTCAAAAGATTTTGGTGGTGGGGGGAGATTTTCCTTTTCTCCGGTGATGGGGTTAATGGAGTAGGTATCATTCCAATACTTGATTGGAGAGAAGGTGGGGTTCTTGGGTGGTTTGGATGAAGAGGGTTCATTTTTCTTGATCCAAATAGGTCTAACCGAGATTTTCGGTTTCTTGGAAAGCTTGGATGAGGAAGCTTTGGGTGAGGAGGTTTGTGACAAAAACATGTCAAGGTTATGAAAGGGAGAGTTAGGCATTGTTGAGGTGTGAGAATGAAATCTCAAGGTGGGGGTATAAGAATAAAGAATACAAGGCAAAGGTTTGAAAATCAAATGTAAAGTGTCAAGGAATGTTTGGCCAAAATGAGTAAACATGGAATCTTGACTGGGAATAGGGTGATGAAGAAAGACCAAAAACGAGCCATAAAATGACTTTCTGTCCGCGGTACCTTATAGGGACCGGTGGTTCCTTATCACTAAGAAACTGCGCGACTTTAAGGATCCGCGTGCAGTGGACTTGAAACCTTGATTTTCCAGGGTTTTGAGAAAAACTAAGACTTTTTCAAAAAAATTAAAATCTTGGAATTTTACCTCTAGCACTAAATTATGCTAGGGTTGCATAAAAGCAACACATTCACCAAGAATGTCTTGATAAAGGGTGACAAAATATTTGGATAACATTTTGAACCAATTTTAGTCAAGTTTTAGAGGTTGTGATAGATTTAGGTTCAATTTTAATTTGGAATTAAAGTTGATTAATGTGCATATAAAGATAGAAACACACAATGCTAAGTCCATAATTCATACTCATAAAACACTCTTGAAAGGGATACATAAAGGAAATAAAGAAAAACAATTAACTAAACTAAAGATTAAAACTAGGTCTTGATTAGTAATCTTCCTTGGCTTGAATTTTCTAGAAAACTATTTTTAAAGAAAATCACCATCCATCTCCTAGGAGGAGGCATGTTAAACAAGGTGAGAAAGAAATCTTGCAACCTCATATGAAGTCCCAATATCTCCATCCTAACGTTTTGAATGATGTAGTTATTGTAGAGGCAACATGGACAATGAGAACCATGAGCTTCTAGGAACCCAAGGAAGTAAGGATCACCCATAAAGAAGGGAAGTGGAACACCCAAAATGGGAGTGTTTGAGGGAGGTAGAGGTGGAGGAGGTATGTTCTCCAAGGGTGATGTGGGTGAGTGTGGAGGAATGCTCTCCAAGGGTGAAAAGGGTGAGTTTGGAGGGGTAAATGGTGAAGTCACCAAGGTATCATCAAACTCATTCACAATAGGAATGCTTTGGATGGGTTGTGGTTGGGTAGTCACATCCAAGAGATTACTTGGAGTGAAGGGTGAGGAAAGCTCATTCATCTTAAATTGGAATTAAGAGGAGGTAGAACCATGAGAATGGTTGGTTCCATGGGTTGATGAAGTCTTGTATGGAGCAAGAGGTGGTGAGTTTGATGAAGAAATGAGAATTGGGACAATCTCCTTGGGTGTGTGAAAGGGTGAAGAGTTAGGTTTAGCCATTTTAATCTTAATCTTAAGATTTTTCCTTGAGGTGGAGGTTTTGGATGAGTTTGAGCTTCTTGTAGAAACCATGGTTGAAATGAGAGGTTTAAGGAAGAATGGTTTGATGTGTGAAGAACATGGCTAACAAGGTGGGTTTAAAAGGGTGAGGGGATGATCCAAACTAGTAATGGGCTAAAAACATTTTATGTGAACAATGAATTTAGCTAACCTAGTTTAGAAAATGTGCAAGTTTTTGCAAAGAATCAAGCAAGGTTTTGCACAGATTAAGGAAAATAGTGTAAAGCAAAGATTCTATCGGACACAGTAGCCGACGGTTCCTTATCTAGGGGCGGCGGTTCCTTATCAATAAGGTACCGCGGGTCTATAAGGAACCGCGACTAGTGGTGTTCAAAAATGGTACTTCCCCAAACTTTGGTTAACCCAGATTTTTACCAAAGGATTTTCAAGCCAAAGTTAACTACTGACCAAAATATAGGAAGCTAACTAACACATAGGATGCACAAAGCTATGCAAATCATAATCACAATGGCAAACATATAGGATAAATAACAAATAATCCAACCAAGTAGAATTTAGTTAATACACATCCAAGATAAAAATTGTTCAACATTACATGTTTACCAACATGTATTCTTTGAAAACACTTCAAAGTCTTCACCTTCTTTTCTTGCCCAATCCCTTGATCATATTCCCCAAATACTTGAATCCCTTCCTTGACTCAATCCGATGTTCATGCAATTCACCTCGAGTCCTAAGATTTTCACGGTAGAGATGCTCCATGTTGAGATCTTCCGGTACTTCACTAGATAGTAATGAGGTGGGGGAGCTAAGTCTTCAAGTCCATCCACGAATGAGTTTGAGGATGGGTGGGAATTACTCGAAGAGTTGAAGTGAGAACTAGAACCTATGCCATCACCATCACTTGTTGGCATATAGGTGTCCTCATCATCCGTCTCTTGATAATCGGATTTTCGCGAAACTCGATCACTTCTAGGCTTTCTTGCATATACCTCTTTAATAGGCAACATAACCCGATGAACCGGGTGAAAGCGAGAAAGGTCGAGGTGGAGAAAGTCATGAGCAACCCTTTTGAAAAGGCGAGTAAGAAGCATAGCATAGGGAAGGTTTGTTTTGGGCTTTGAAAGGGCATAATTTATTCGTCGAGCGATATAGAATGCCAAATTGTACTTGGTTGATGTAAAGATGCAACTCAACATATGCACCATGCAAGCCGGGATATGATCTCAGTTTCCACCAAGACAAAATACATTCTCCCTAAGGATATTTGCCCATTGGACCATAAAATCCTTAAGGTCGCTAGAGAGCACTTCATAGGGATTCACATTTCGCACATTAGAATGAAGGCTTCTCACAACATTTCCATCACGCTCTTTCGAAATCATGTCAAGGATAAACTCCGGGTCAATTTCGGTGTGGTCATTTGGAGGTTTATCGTAGGATTCCAAGAGAGCATCAAGTCTCCATTTATCCGTGAAACGACAAGTGCCTTCATATGGCACACCAAAAATTTCACCAAAATTTTCAAGAGAGTATTGAATCATTTGATCATTTAACAAGCATCGAATGAAGATTTCGCCATTGTATTCAAACATGGAGTAAGTGCTAAAGAATTCTAGAAGAAATAAGGGGTAGATATCTTCTTCTATGTTGAGCAAGCAATCAAACCCCGAAAGCTCAAACATAGATTGAATATAGTCATAACCCGTTACTCCCTCATCAACAACTCTACCCTCATGGAAACATCGAGTAGAAAGGGATGGAAAGGAGTTTCGAAGTTGAGTGGAAGCATAGGTTTGGGAAAGGTTTGGCATGTATTGTTTAGTAAGTTGATGATCCTTTTGGTATTGTGAAGGCATGATTAGTACCTAAATAAACACAAGAAAATATTTTTCCAATCACTCATATGAAAAATAAACTCAAAACTAAAAAATATGAGAATGTGTTATATCAATTTCTTGACAAACAAAGGATTGAATCCATAACATTCTCATGTTCACAATGTGTCTATTCCATTATTAACCAAGAACATATGACCTATGTTGGATCAACAATGAACTAGAGCATTGGTTTTTCAAAACAAGGTTTTTAGGTAAGCATTAACAATGCAACTACCTATTTGTTCATGGGTTCATCTCAATTCCATCTTTTAACCAAGATCATTTAGCCAAAATTAGGATTTGTTCTACAAGTGGGTTTTAGTGAAATCTTAATGAATATGAACCTAAGGAATCATAGTAAAATAACCATGTCAACTCATATTCCTATTAAGGTTCTAATTCAATTTCAATTTTAGAAATCCCCAATTATGAAAGGATGAACCCTAGAACAAAATAGATGAAATTGAAAGAAAGTACTTACAATTAATTGATGTTTGATGAAGGATGAGTGAAACCCACAACTTGGAATCAATTAATTTGAGTGATTGAAGGTTTTTGAAGCTTCAACAATGGTGGAAAAGGTGAAATCCGTCGGCTGTGTGTTTTTGGGAGAGAGAGGGTTTGGTTTGAAAAAGGTTATTTTAATAAAACTGGCGCTCTGACAAACTTTACTGCTCGCGATACCTTATCGATAAGGAGCTGCAGGTTTGAGCCACCAGAGATAAAGAACCGCCTGCAGAGGCTGGTTTTTATCAATGAAACACGCCAAAATGAAAACCAAGTTTTCTAAAATACTTAAAAATATATCTTAAACCTTTTAGAATATCATTTGGATCATCATAACACTAAGCAATATGCCTTAATGAAGGATTACGAGTTGAATCGAGATCGAAAAGAACCGAAACGGACAAACGACTACTCGTAGCGAAAAGGCAAAGTGGAGAAAAGTCAAGGGAAGTGAATCAAGACTAAGATCAATGCTCAAGGGACTAATGACAATCTTCAAATCATGGAGACGAATAGCTTGTGTCATATATAGTGGTTTAAGACGTGCCTTTCTGGCGAAACGTTAAACGGCTTTGGTAATGAATAAACAAAAAGCAATTATTGATGCATAGACTAAGATCACTTTCAATAATAGTCTTAGTCTAAACCAAAATATGAGCAAGGTATTGATTCACTTTCTCTCCCACAAAGGGCCTACTAACCGTATGGGTGCAAACAATGGAAATCATGCTTGATACTTTAAGCTACTACTAACTCACTCTACATCACCATAGTGAGTCAAGTATCCAAGCAATGAAGGTTTGAGAGGATTAAAAGAAAAGAATCACAAACCACAAACAAATGTCAAGGCAAGGATGCCAAGAACAAGCATATAGTCAAGTAATGATCAAAAGAATAATCAAAGGGCGTGTGGAGGAATGAAAGCGTACCTTGGCCACAAAGAGCAATCCATCAAGGAATCAATGTAATGCCCAACAATGACTATGATGAGTACTAAGTCTTCAAGGACTAGTATCATTCCCAATCATCTTGATATCATCATTCAAAGATGTTGAAGATCAATGAAGATGAGTCTTCTACAAGTGCAAGTAACTCAATCCACAACCAATTGAATGATTGATCTTCATGAGTAACTACACAAAGCAAGATGCAAACTAGTAGATACATTTCAAGAGTAGATCTAAAATACATAAGGGCTACTAATCTAAGAGGGATGCAATATTACCAATTAAAAGACCTATTTTCCAAGATAAAATAGTTTTGACCAAAGAGAAACTTTAGTACAACTAGACCTTCTAATTTGAGGAGACAATGGATCGATCCAAGTTTTAAAGTACAATATACTTCAAAGATCTTGAGTGACCATCTCTCTGATACCAATTGTAGAAACTGGAAGGGGGGGGGGGGGTTGAATAGTTTCTTTTCTATTAGTCACCTAATTTAAATTACTTTGAATTAAGTATGTATCAAAAACTATCTTTTACTTGAAGCTAAGTTGCCTAATGATTAGGTTCAATTCAAATGCATTAGCAATGATAATAGGTAAGTATAATGATAATGAAATAAGTAAAGAGTAAGGAAAGAGACAACCTAGTGACAAGACACCAAGATTTATAGTGGTTCGACAACGAGGCTCTATCCTCGTTTCTACTCCACTCCTCGAGTACACCTACTCGATATTTCCACTATATCCACAAGCTCCCTTCTTGGCGGAGAAAGCCTTACATCGTCGCTTACATTATTTTTCGACACTAAGCTAAATGTCGAGACCTAATCATTAGCTAGGACCAATCTACACAACGTTGCCTACTTCACAATTTAACGACACAAGGCTAAATATCGAGTTCTAATCCAAAGCTAGAACCAATCTTCACGACTCTTCACTTTGAAGCTAAGTGAGAACTTCACACAACACAACTACTAATCACTTTCAAGTTTAGTGAGAACTCACAAGATACAACCACATCACTTTATAGTTTAGTGAGAACTACTACACAAATCTATTACAACAAATCTATTACAACTCAACTAGACATATCCAAGTACACACATGTAGCTTGGATCTACACAACACAAATCCAAGCAAACACATATGCAATGGATGTACACAACAATTCCAAGTATTCACAAATAGCTTGGATGAACACAACTAGTCCAAGTATTCATAAATACAAATGGATCAACAAAAACAAAAAAAGGCTAACATGATGAACATGACTAATTCATGGATTCATCTTTATCACAACACTAGTGAGTGAGTGATCTTCTCATTGGACAAGGTAAAGGAGGGGATCAATAGGATAATTATATGTAAACATACTTAACACATTAAGTGATCATTTACTAATGATTATGCTATAGAAAAGAGAAAAGGAGGATGAGAAAAACATCCAAGAGGCTTTTTGGAAAATGAGATTTGATCCACTATTTATAGAAGACAAAGTCCAACGGCTAGCTGGGCGCGGATGCTTATCTAGCCGGCGGATCCATATCGCTAAGGAACCGTTTAGCTATTTAAGGTACCGCCCAGTAGAGTCCGGTCCCTTTTTTTCTTTTAGTGGGGTAGGAATATCTGAGGTTTTTTAAACCTTCAAAGGATATTCTTATGGCATATGGAATATGCCATTTTCATATTTACATTTTCCATTTTAATAAAAAAATTTCTTAAAAAGAAAGTTTATTAAAAAATCTTTTGTCATATTAACAAAAGTGAGTTTTAAGGATAATCACTTTGATGATCACTAAGTATGATTAAGAAAAGTTAGTGATATGTTTATTACCTTGATGATAGTGTTAGTTAAATAATTCGTGTTGTGTTTTACACTAAATGTGTTGTATAGTTTGTTGTGATCAAAATTAAGAAAGATTTGTTAACACTAATAATGTTTTTAGGCATCACTTGCATTAACAAATATATTTTTAGTAAATAAATTAATAAATACAATAAATATATTTATTAAATAAATTAACTCTTTACGTATTGAGTGCAATCCCGTAACCTCGAGTTTGATCCTATCACACGACTATTAAATAAAAGTCCATAAAATTTGAGCTCCCACTTAGACATATTTCGAATATCATGATTACATTGACTAGCGTCTAGTTACACTAGCAATGTCTCTAGTACAACTCGAGTAAGGTCTCCTGGATAAAACCTTTTAATGATTCATCATTATTATTATCCTTTTATTTCTAATACAACGTTAATAAGGATATGGATCTTAGTCATTACTTTTATTAACCATATTGTTTCTTGTTCACGCATTCATCAAGATTACCAAAACAAATTTAGGTGTGGCCACACAAACATATTACTAATCCCACGAGGGGCCAAACTGTATTAAACTCCAAAACAAAATTGGAGGAAATAAATTCCATATTGACTACAAGCAAAACTTATGAATTTTGCAACACTTCTGAAAATAATCCTTATAGCTACAAGTTACGTTTAGCGTTAGATTATTCCACAGAGATGCACTAGACTCATAACAGTTTCCTGGTATCTCAAGTCTAAGGATAACTATTTATGATTTACTTGATGACAAAGATCCACAAGGTAAAATCATATAGTTGGGATAAGTCCAATATTAAATTAATCGAATATCATCCAAAATCGATCAATATACTTTCAAGTATACTCTATCACAATTTTGATTTGTCTTAATTTAATAATGTTCCCATATTATTAATCGACAACGGACATTTAGCATAACATTTTATTCATGGATTAAAACATGTAAAATAGGATTTAAAATTAAGTAATAAGAATAAACGAAACCCGATCTTTATTTTATTAAATAATAATGTCTTAACATCCTTTATCCAAATACTAATCACGGATTAATTGCATGAGTTCGCTAGCTAGTTGCAACACAATAGCCTTGACATGCTTAACTACCTTTTGACTAGGCAAAACCTTAGTAAAAGTATCAGCTACGTTATCATCTGTGTGAAATTTTATTAATTTGATTTCACGAGCTTCTACTTGTTCTCGTACGTAGTGATATCTATGTTTAAAGTGTTTGGCGCCCTTAATGATTCCAGCATCATTGGCGAATATGATTGCGGCAGAAGTGTCCCAGTACATATTTATTAGGTTCTTTTATTGCAAGCGTCATTCCAAGATCTCCAATAAAATTCCTAATCCAAACAGCATCCATTGCAGCTTCTGAAGCAGCCATGTACTCAGATTGAGTAGCATGCATTGCAATTGTTGTCTGCTTTTTGCTCTTCCAGTCAACTGCTCCTCCATTGATAACACAAACGTAACCCGTCTGAGACTTCTTATCGTCTTTATCATATTGCCAGGACGCATCACAGAAATCTGTCACATTTAGTTTTGTGTCTGGTTTCCCTCCAAATACCAAAAACATATCGTTTGTACTCCTCAAATACTATAGAATATGTTTAACAACAGTCGAATGGAGCTTCTCTGGATTCTGTTGGTATCTACTGACCAAGTTCTGAGCAACGCCACATCAGGCCTTGTGCATCTAACAACATACATAATAGATCCTACAGCCAAAGCGTATGGCACCTTCTACATGTATGCCTCCTCTTCAGGAGTAGATGCATCCATCTTCAGGAGTATATAAGCATCTTGACTTAGACCAATTAACCGTCTTTTCCTATCCCGATAGATCTTAATTCCAAGAATGTATGCGGCTTCTCCTAAATCCTTCATAGAAAAACATTTACCAAGATAATCCTTAACATCTTTAAGTCTTGGAATGTTACTTCCCATGATTAATATGTCATCAATATATAGGACTAGAAATACTACATCACTCCCACTAGCTTTGCGATATACACGTGGCTCATCATGATTTTGAATGAACCCAAACTTTTTTATTTCCTCATCAAATCATTTATTCCATTAACGTGATGCTTGCTTCAAACCATAAATGGATCTTTGAAGTTTGCACACGTGTCCTGGATTCTTAGGATCAACATACCCTTCTGGTTGCTGCATATAGATGTCTTCATCTAAGCGACCGTTTAAGAAGGCAGCTTTAACATCCATTTGCCATATCTCATTGTCATAGTATTCTACTATAGCTATGAGAATCCTAATAGCTCTTAAGTCTGATACAGGAGAAAATGTCTCCTCGTAGTCTACGCCAAAAGTTTGAGTAAAACCTTTAGCTACTAAACGAGCTTTATAGGATTCTACTTTTCTGTCCATGTCGGTTTTCTTCTTGTATATCCACTTATGTCTCACTACTTTAGCATTTGGTGGTGGATCTACAAGAATCCAAACATCATTAACTTTCATGTATTTCAATTCCTCATCCATAGCAACCATCCACTTATCCCTTTCAGGATCAAGCATGGCAGATTTATTATTAGCAAGTTCACCAAGATTCCCTACTTCATCATCATCCTCTATGTTAAGACATATATTGCTATTTGCATTTTTAATCCTTGCGGATCTACGTAGAGGAACTAATTCTGGTGGAACCGCCAGACTTTCTGGTTCTATAGGAATTACATCTCTAGTGTTTTCAGAAGGTATGTATTCATATGAATCTCTTCAAGATCATAATTTCTCCCACTGAATTCTTGATTTACAATATCACTTTCAAGGAAGTCTCCATACCTAGCAACAATCACTTTGTTCTCAGGTGGATAATAAAAGTAGTAACCCATAGTTTCCTTAGGGTATCCTACAAAGATACATTTCATAGATCATTGTTGGAGTTTATCGCTTGAGTCACGTTTCACATACAACTCGCAACCCCAGACCTTTAAATAAGACAATTATGGCTTCTTGCCATGCCATAGTTCATATGGTGTCTTATCAACCTTCTTCGTGGGAACCATATTTAAAATGCGAACAACAGACTCTAAAGCATAATCCCAAAAGGATAAAGGTAAAGTCGTAAGATTAAACATAGATCGCACCATATCTAATAATGTATGATGCGTTCTCTTGCGATTACACAAGTTTTAAATTTATAACACGGATTTCCATATATGCTAAGAATACATGGGTAAGTATGACCCTTTCGTTATAGCTAGCTTGTTGTGGTAAGTCGAGGTCGTTCACTGGGATTTGGGTGTTTTTGGTTGTAAGGAATCTAAGTAACAATGTAAAGTTATTGGTAAAGATGGTTGTCACTCCCAAAATTACCATACAAGTAACAATAAGCAAATAATAACAAGTAACACGAAGATGATGATTAAGCTAATAAGATGAGATAACAAATAATAATAGAAATACTTGCTTGGAACTAGTATTCATTTCAATGGAGTGAATAGATTATCGGGTAGATAGTTAAGAAATAGCACACAAATTATAAGTATACAATTCCAAGTCAATGGGTAATATCATAGAATTACACATGACATGGTTTAGAATAAAGAACCCTTTCGACCTATGATCAATATTACAAACCGGTAATTAAAAGTCATTTGTGAGAAGTATGATTTTAATCGACTTGTTCATTAGAGCCCTTTCGACCTATACTCTAGATTAAATCTTTATTAGTCCATTTAACTTGCATATTCATAGTTGTCAATTATTAGATACCAAACACATACGCGCGTAGCATTTGGAACAAAACATAATTAGGAATCCTTTCGACCTTTCGACCTTTAGACCCGATTATGTTTTACCAACAAGTTATCAAGACTCATATCAATTCAAACAAACTCATAAGCAAAATCATAATTCACTATTGCAAAATAACCAACACTCCATATCCATGTTTACATTATTCCAAACAAGTATAAGAACACTACTCCATAATCATATTAATCAAGAACAACAATTCAACATATGATATAGAGTTTAACATCACGAAAGTAACAAAAGTTTACCCAAATTATGAATACAATAAGTAATGGAAGGAATTAGAGCAATCCTTAAGCCTCCAATTGACTACAAGTTTCTTTGTGGTCTTTTGGGTTATGTATTTGTAAATTCGTATTTGAGAATTAAGGCATGTTTTGGGGAGGTTTGGTGAAGATTGGTGGTGATTTAAGTATCAAGAAACACTACCAATAATTAGGGTAATGATCCCTTAGAGTTTGGCAAGGTTATTTTGATGATTGGAGCTTCAAAAACGTCACTTTTTGGCACTCTAATATTAAATCCGAGAATGAGATTCTTCACCAAGGTTGGGATAGTTTCTTTGGTGAATATGAAGTTTGGTAATGAATTACCTTCAAGGGATTCAAGTGATATGTTACAATGACCCCCAAGGGTCTTATTTATAGTGAATATAAGGCCATCCCATCAATGCAAGAACTTGGAGCCAAAGCAAAATACTTGGAGCTAAAGGTGTATGCTTGGAGGAAAAGACAATTTCTTGGTCCCAAAGTAGTTTTAGAATGCTCCAATAGAATGTTCTTGTGTCTTTCAAAGTTGCATGAATGTAGACATAAAATCCGCCAACACAAATATAGGTGGCAACTTGAACTCTGCTGGTGGCAAATCAACTGCGTTTTGTTGGTGGCAACTTTGAATTCTGCTGGTGGCAACTTCATGCTGAGTGACTTGTATGCTCCTTGGAAACACTTGTTCTTGTACCCGATATAGATCTTCAAAGGCTTGTAGCTAGTCGAGATTCCTTCGTATATGCATGAATCGTCGTTTATTCTTTCTTTTCTTCTCTTTCCTTGTTCTTGGCTAACTAACAACACAAAACACAACTTCACATATATATGAGCTAAATAGCTCATTAGTATAACCAAAAACCATGCAAAATATATGGATAACGCTCAAGAAAACATGTTGGATTTGGGTGTTATCAAATCCCCTCACACTTAAGTTTTGTTCATCCTCGAGCAAGGAAAAGAAAAACTTTGCTTGTCCTCAAACAAATAAAAGAAAAAAAAATTAGAAACTAAATACCTAGTGTTGGGACTTAGGTATCTTGATTTGATATGACAAAACAAGATGAAGGACCTAATAGCAAATAGTTAGCTTCTATAGTAAGCTAGGGTTGTGATGTAACCCTAGTACCTCTATTATATAAAGAGGGTTAGGCACACATGGTTATTCACTCATTCACAAATATGTAAACCATAGGTGTGTGTGTGTTCCTCCTAGTGTCAAGCCTATAAGGCACCAAGAGTAGTAGTTAGTAGCATTATTAATAGTAATCTTTATTAGTGAAAGCCTTGTTCTTGGTTATGATTGTCTTAATTATTATTCCGATGTGCATGTTACAATCATGATCATGATATCCCAGATGAGTCTAGATCCTAAGACTCAACAAGTGGTAGTAGAGCTTGTTGGCTCTCGATCTGGTTGATCTAGAAGGTTTTCAGTTTATGTTATTTTCTGCTTTTGAATAATAAAGATGTTATTGCTTATCTAGGGTTTTTCCCAACAAACCCTAGATGATTTGTTGTTCTGGTTTGCTGCTGTTACTATCATGTTGCTGCTGGTTATTTGATGGTACTGCGTTCGTAGTTTGTGATGGTGGTCATACTGGTTATGGTGAGTTGATTCGTGAATCGACGATGAACCCCGTATGATCTAAGGAAAATGATGTTTATGACTGCTGTGATTTTCGTTTTAGGGTTTTCAAACCCTGGATCGATATGTTATCCTTGCGGCTGTTAGAAGGACATAAATTATTTGTGATAATGGCTGCTACTAGGATTTTGAGTGTAAACTCTCGATCTGACGTTTGAAGCTATTATTGATGCTTAATTTATCACAACGATATGACGAATGAGGTATATTGTTGTTTATTCAAAATATGTTGTCTTATAAGTATAGGTGTTCACGTGGGAGAAAGAGACGTGGGGTAAGTAGATGTAGCAGCTATGATGGGGACGTGAGGTTGGCAGATGGTTCCAATGAGACATGAGATTTTCAAGCACAGACAACGATCCTTTAATTTGAGACAATAGGCAAGTTGGTGGTCCCACACGACTATAAAGTAAGTACTTCTCATCACAATTTGTACGTTAGTCCCGATCATGCAATTATTTGTGGATGGGGTACAGTTTCGTTGGCATTACGTGTAGACTTATGTGACTCCCTTGTTTCTAGGGATTGAGTTTTAATTCATATCCTAGTTAATAGGGTCAAACACGTATTATGATAAATAGGATATATACCATATCCTGCGTGATATATATGGAAGCAGTTATGGACGACTTGAAGTGAGGTATCCCTAGTTTTAAGGGATTTGCTCTAGTGTTGCAAACGTTATGAGGTATGAGATATATATGGAATGTATTGCAACTCTAAAGGTATATATTTATGCACATGCTATTATGGTTATATTTGGACGTGATATATGGCTTGAATACCAAAGTCAACACGTGTGATGAATCTACGTCAGTTATGGCCCACGTAACATATGGGAGTGGTTGAATTTCGTATATTTGGTTCCTGATTTTCAGGGATTATAATTTATCATTATTCCCTCTATGTTCAGAGATTTGAGTTGGACGTGACATATATGTTACGGTAGTACTAGTGACAACGCAGCAACAACAACAGCTTTGGCAACAAGTGGTGACAGAATGTGAGAAAGAAAAAAAATGAAAAAAGAAAAAAAAAAGAAGGGGTTTGAGATGCTACTGGTAGGTTATGTTGTTCCTACTGGTGCGCTATGGTTTCTACTGGTCTCATATATTCATGTTGGTTGTGTTCTTGGTTCCTCCTAGTAATATTAGTCGGTTCTTACTGGTCCGTACCACTGGTTTGTTCCTACTGGTGGGCTTATATTCTTGCTGACTTCAGTCGGGGATGGTTCCTGCTGGCTTCTTGTATACTAACTTTTCTTTGGCCGATTTTGGTTCCTTCTAGTTAAGTAAGATTGCTACTACTCTGATTTAGTGACTAGTCTGATGTCACTACTGTTACTGGAGGAGGAGTTCTCAGAAATCATCATTTAGTTATGGAGATTCATTGAAGAAGACATTTGATTATCACTTATTTTATGTTGTAGTTGATTTTCACAGGTTTTGTGTTCTTATCATATCATAAAAGGGAATGAGGACCCATTTTAAGATAACTTGCTTGGTTTGTATGGTGACGAGGACTTGACATATCTAGCGAATGGGTACGATCTATTCATATCTTAAAAGGAGTTGTGGCCTTTTTCAGATAAGTTTGCTCTATGCATACATTTGCTATCGCTTGAAGGGGTTACGTTATTGTGCTCAGTGTCTCATTTATTTGAGGATTTTGTTCATCCTCGGCGTTACGTGGTTAGTGCAAGACATAAGACACAAGTTTGGGAGATTCCACTTCTTCATCAAATTCGTTATACTTGATTTTCTTCATCAGTGATCACTCCAAGGAGCCTACTGGATTCGACATGCACTTATTAAGGGGAAGACGATCCCTTTTGAGTTGATGTGACAAAAAGGGGAAGAATGCATGGATCAAGGGGAAGCTTAGCCTTCATCTATATTAGCTTCAGGGGAAGCTTGTGCTTACTGGTTTTGTCAAATCAACTAGGGGAAGATTGTTGGGACTTAGGTATCTTGAGTTGATATGACAAAACAAGATGAAGGACCTAATAGCAAATAATTAACTTCTATAGTAAGCTAGGGTTGTGATGTAACCCTAGTACCTCTATTATATAAAGAGGGTTAGGCACACATGGTTATTCACTCATTCACAAACAATGTAAACCATAGGTGTGTGTGCGTTCCTCTTGGTGTCAAGCCTATAAGGCACCAGGAGTAGTAGTTAGTAACATTATTAATAGTAATCTTTATTAGTGAAAGCCTTATTCTTGGTTATGATTGTCTTAATTATTATTCCGTTGTGCATGTTACAATCATGATCATGATATCCCAGATGAGTCTAGATCCTAAGACTCAACACCTAGGTTCTAAAAAAAGAATTTTTATAAAAAAATTTATGAAAATTTAATCTATGAAAAATTGAAAAATATTTTTTTGGTTTTTTAAGAAATGGCTAAAGGTGAAAACCCCCTCACACTTAAGAGTTTGCTTGTCCTCAAGCTAGTAAAAGAAAAACTTCCCACATGGTACATGAAAATGGTTTATTGAAAAATAAGATGCAAATCTACCAAGTACAAAAAGACTAAACCAAATGGCGTGAGCACGAAGCGTACACATCTAAAGAGGACTTTTATTGGGTTACAAGGCTAAGGATTAATGGGTATGGATAAGACATGGGATATTTTATGAGAGGTGTCACGAATATACAAATTAAAAGTCTAAGTCCCATGTTGCTAGTTACCGAACAAATTACAAGCCCAAAAAAGATCATAGCTACGAGCTTTATTCAACACATATGGATCAACAAAAATATATATCATGTCTTAGCACATTGGCTAATCGATATCCAAATATACTTCTTCTTCCTTCATCTTCATAAATTATTATAGCTCATTGACTATTTTTGTCATCACTTTTTCTTACTTTTTTTCGATGACTTATTTTCTTTTTCTCATCCTCCTCCTTTTTTTCTTTCATTTTTTTTCAACATACATCACATGATCCCCTCACACTTCTCTTAAGCACACACCACAAAAAATACAAATACAAAGGATCTCATCTTCATCTTTGGTGAAATAGCACATACAAATGCGATATGTGGCATAACTACTAACCATAAAAAAACGATCCACTATACCAAGCAACTAGCAACCCTCCATTTAGACTTTGACATGTCTTAGGCTAAGGTTTAGGGTTAAATATTTTTTTCTTTTTAGTGGATTTAACAAAAATGAAAAGATTGGCTCAATGGGTGTTCTAAGGGTATCTAGCACTAGACGAGAGTGCTAACAAAATGGTTAATATGGGAGGTTAGCTAATCCATTCAACTAGCTAAAAAGAAAACGGAAAAAGCTATTTGGGTTTTATTCCTAAGGTTGCCTCTTTATCACGCATATACACTTATATCACACAAGTGTGATCTCACTAAAATTTATTTTTTTATTTTTTTATGAGTTTTTTTTATATAACAAAAATTGGTTTCGTTTTCCCATTTATTTCCCCTCACACTTAAGATTTTGATTGGACTCAATGTTAAAAATAAACTTCAAAGCATGAAAAGTGAGGAAATAAATAAATAGTCAGAGAGAAACGAAAATTACCGGGTTTAGAAATTGCAATTGATCTCCATGTGATGCAATGCTACACCATTTCGAACATAAGCTTGTGAGATCAATCGATTTCTTGATACTTCCTTCCTTCTCCATGTATTCTCCTCCATTACCTATTGCTACATTTATTCAAACAAAACAAAACAAAACACACAAACAAACTAACAAACATAGATATACAATACTACTAGCAATGTACACCCCCTAACACTTAAGATTTTCTAAGTTAGAAAAATACTTTAGGGTGTACATATTTATTCAAAACACACAAAGTTAAACACACAAACAATCAAAGCACGGATTGACTCCCGAGAAGCGCTTAATTTATTATCGAGTCGTTAGCTAGACTCCTCCCCTCGGTGTTAGGATTCTTTGATGATACAGTTAAGATGGGGAACTTTGGTTGGGTGCCATTGATTTTGATAATTATCAACATTGAACCGAAGCAATTCTCCATTTATATTCCAAACTTTGAAAGGCTTCTTCGGTACAACATTGTCGTCCTTCTTTATCGTTCTTCTACTTCCAACGCCATTCATTGATTTCAACTCCACTTCATGAATTGACATTACATCATGTTCATACGTCTTCTCCTTTTTGTATGGGATATGCACGGTGAAATCCTTGGGAAAAGTTGAATTAGAAATAATGGGTTTTGGTTTTGGAACGGTTGGAATAGGTTCTTCTTCTTCCTCAATAAATACAACATCACCCTTATCACTCTCGTTCCGTATAGAGGGTAGATCGTATCTTGATTTGGTTTTGGTGATTTGAGGATGGGACTTGGTTCGTTTTATGTCCTCTTCTACATAACCTAAGTGTCTATCCAAGTCTTTGATTATGGCTGTATGGTTTCGGAACCTTAGATTGATTTGAAACTCCAAGTCAACCAAATTGTTCTTGACACGTTCATTTTCTTCCGTTTGCCAAGCCATAAATTCTCTCATCATCTCCTCCGTTGAGGCTTTGGGTTTTGGGAGATATTGTGATGAGTATGTCGTCACATCTCGCGGTCGAGATTGAGGAAGGGGACGGTTCGGGTTTAGGGTAAGATAGGAATGTGAATTCTTCGAATTTTGGTTGGGATATCCTTCGTGATATTCTTCGACATAATTCACTTCATGAGGTTCACACATCGGCGTGTCATCCTTCATGGTGGTTTTTGGATCGTGGTCGTCTCTACGATCTTCTCACATATCTTTTAGTTCATTCCTTATGTTTAGGAATTGGGAATTGATAAGCCTAGCGGGAGCTTCGAATTTCTCCATCAACACGGTGTGATCGGAGATGAGGTTGTTTGCACCGGTGGAAACAACGGTTTTAGGATAAGGTTCGACATAGGAATCTTTCGAATAATCGAGTTTGAGAAAGGCCTTGTCCTCGAGGATTTGGAAAGCTTTGTTGGAAGTATTGTAGAGGAAGATTCCTCCGGCATCGAGAGATACTTGAGTTGGATCGTCTAAACCATGATAAAATGTTTCAGTTATCGTTCTCTTGGTTAGATCATGTCCATAACAAGCGCGAAGCATTTGTTTCATTCGGAGCCAAGCTTCAACGAGAGTCTCGTCATCGACTTGGTGGAAGTCATGAATTTCGTTTAGGAGACGTTTAAACTTTGCGGGTGAAAAGTAACGGCTTATGAAAGCTTCTCTTAATTCGTCCCACAAAGAAATTGTTCCTTCATTTAGTTCATTCAACCAAGACTTAGCTTCTCCGGTTAATGAGAATGGGAATATCCTCAAGTTAATCGCTTCCTCTTGATTTTTACCATATTGGAAAAGGCTACTAATCTCAAGAAAATCGAATACATGTTGGTGGGATCGCATAGGGATTCTCCATCAAATTGGTTTTCCCGAATCATTTGTATGTGGTTACTTTTGATAGTGAAATTGTTCAAAATAGGAATTTGTACAATAGAGGAAGTAGGTGTTGGAGCAATGATCCTAGTGTTTGACCACATTGGTTGATCATCGGGATAAATGGTAATAATGGTTGAGGAATCGGATTCGGTTTCATAGGTGAATATTCCTTCGCTATGGAATGGGTTTTCGAATTTCGACTCAAGTATGTCGATAATGACAACACGTTCCTCGGTGAACGGTGTGGGTGATTCGATATCAAATTTGGTTTTATCGGGTTTACGAGTCTTCTTCTTGAACTTACGTTTAAGTTCATAGAATTTATTAACGAGGCATTTACCTCTAAGACGTGGGTTTACGGAAAACCGAAATAATTCGAAAAATTATTAAAAACTAAAAATAAAAAAGAAAAGATAAATAAAATATAAAGGAACTCAAATAGAAAATATTTTTGTATTTTTTTTTACTAAACAAAACAAACAAAGAAACAATAGAAAATAAAAATGAAAACGTAAATGATATATTATACCAAATCAATCAACCCGGATGGTTCGAATGACTTCGGCTTCTAAACACGGGGTTTGGGAATAAACCGGAGCGAATAGAAATACGAACGAGGCACAAAATAATTAAACGGGTGGTTGGGTGGGTTACGATAAAACAAGGATAACTAGTTAATAACTGAAGAACGGACGTTAAACGAGTGAAAAACACAATTAGGAACGAGTTTTGGGTAAGGCTCGGTTTAAATAAAATTAGATAAAATATTTTTTTTTATTTTTTTTTCAGATTTGAAGAGTTGCCGGAGGCAAAAGGGGTTTGCCGGACGGCAAAAGCGAGTCTGTGAAAAAGTGGGAAAAGTCGCCGGCAGCAACTTTGAGTCTGCCGGCGGCAAAATGGGGGTCGGGCGGCAACTTGGGGTCTGTGGAGAAGTTGTCGGCGGCAACTTAGGAGTGTCGGGCGGCTTTTTCGAAGCTGTGAAGTAGTTGCCGACAGCAAATTGCTTTTGCCGGGCGGCAAAAGTGCGTCTGATGAGCAGTTGCCGGCGGCAATGGCTTTGTCGTGCGGCAACTCAGCTGCTGATGATTTTTTTTTTTACTTTTTGGATTTTGGAAACTATAAAATTATAACAAATAACTTTTGTAGGGATGATGAAATAAGGACTAAAACACTTAATAAAACATACTTTTAATTTTAAACCAAATAAGCACAAAACAAATAAGCAAAAAGGAGATTAAACGATACACGATATGAAACAAAGATTCAAAACATGAAAAACACAAAACACAAATCCCCGGCAGCGGCGCCAACAACTTGATGGTGGCGATGCCGGATTATGAGATTCAAACACGAAATTATAGAACTTAATTCCTATAAAATAAACAAAACAAGCAAGCACAAATAAATAAGAAGCAAGAAACAAAGATTCTAACACACGAAAAATATAAAAAAAATCCCCGGCAGTGGCGCCAAAAACTTGATGTGTTCTCTTGCGATTACACAAGTTTTAAATTTATAACACGGATTTCCAAATAAGCTAAGAACACATGGGCAAGTATGACCATTTCGTTTGTAGCTAGCTTGTTGTGGTAAGCCGAGATCGTTTACTAGGATTTGGGTGTTTTCGGTTGTAAGGAATCTAAGTAACAATGTAACGTTATTGGTAAAGATGGTTGTCACTCCCAAAATTACCATACACAATAAGCAAATAATAACAAGTAATACGAAGATGATGATTAAGCTAATAAGATGAGATAACAAATAATAATAGAGATACTTGCTTGGAACTAGTATTCATTTCAATGGAGTGAATAGATTATCGGGTAGATAGTTAAGCAATAGCACACAAATTATAAGTATACAATTCCAAGTAAATGGGTAATATCATGGAATTACACATGACACAGTTTAGAATAAAGAACCATTTCGACCTATGATCAATATTACAAACCTGTAATTAAAAGTCATTTGTGAGAAGTATGATTTTAAGCAACTTGTTCACTAGATCCCTTTCGACCTATACTCTAGATTAAATCTTTATTAGTCCATTTAACTTGCATATTCATAGTTGTCAATTATGAGATACCAAACACATACGCGCGCTAGCATTTGGAACAAAACATAACTAGGAATCCTTTCGACCTTTAGACCCGATTATGTTTTACCAACAAGTTATCAAGACTCATATCAATACAAACAAACTCATAAGCAAAATCATAATTTAATATTTCAAAATAACTAACACTCCATATCCATGTTTACATTATTCCAAACTAGTATAAGAACACTACTCCATAATCATATTAATCAAGAACAACAACTCAACATATGATATAGAGTTTAACATCATGAAAGTAACAAAAGTTTACCCAAATTATGAATACAATAAGTAAATGCAAGGAAGTAGAGCAATCTTTAAGCCTCCAATTGACTACAAGTTTCTTTGTGGTCTTTTGAGTTATGTATTTGGAAATTCGTATTTGAGCATTGAGGCTGGTTTTGGGGAGGTTTGGTGAAGATTGGTGGTGATTTAAGTATCAAGAAATACTACCAATAATAAGGGTAATGATCCCTTAGAGTTTGGCAAGGTTATTTTGATGATTGGAGCTTCAAAAACGTCACTTTTTGGCACTCCAATATTAAATCCGGGAATGGGGTTCTTCACCAAGGTTAGAGAGTTTGTTTAGTGAATATGAAGTTGGTAATGAATTACCTTCAAGGGATTCAAGTGATATGTTACAATGACCCTCAAGGGTCTTATTTATAGTGAAATTAAGGCCATCCCATCAATGCAAGAACTTAGAGCCAAAGCAAAATACTTGGAGCCAAAGGTGTATGCTTGGAGGCAAAGACAATTTCTTGGTCCCAAAGTAGTTCTAGAATGCTCCAATAGAATGTTCTTGTGTCTTTCAAAGTTGCATGAATGTAGACATAAAATCCGCCAACACAAATGTGGGTGGCAACTTGAATTCTGCTGGTGGCAAATCAGTTGTGTTTTGCTGGTGGCAACTTTGAATTATGCTGGTGGCAACTTCATGCTGAGTGACTTGTATGCTCCTTGGAAATACTTGTTCTTGTACCTGATATAGATCTTCAAAGGCTTGTAGCTAGTCGGGATTCCTTCGTATATGCATGAATCGTCGTTTATTCTTTCTTTTCTTCTCTTTCCTTGTTCTTGGCTAACTAACAACACAAAACACAACTTCACATATATATGAGCTAAATAGCTCGTTAGTATAACCAAAAACCATGCAAAATATACGGATAACGCTCAAGAAAACATGTTGGATTTGGGCGTTATCAATGTACGATTTCTACTTTCAAATACACCATTATGTTGTGGAGTATAGGGAGAAGTAAGATGCTGAACAATTCCATTCTTACTTAGATAATCTATAAACTCTTAACTTAAATATTCACCACCTCTATCATAACGAAGAGCTTTAATCTTCTTTCCTAGTTGTAGTTCTACTTATACTTTAAACACTTTGAATGTTTCAAATACCTCATGTTTATGTTTAAGCAAATAAATATAACCATAACGGCTATAATCATCCGTAAATGTTAAGAAGTAGCTATCACCTTTCCTTGACACATGTCTAAGTGGTCCGCACACATCAGTATGTATTAAACTAAGTAGATCAGTAGCTCTTTCAATATTGCTATTATAAAGTTTCTTGGTCATCTTTCCAGAGATACAAGACTCGCATTTATCAAATGATTCATCATTGATATTTTCTAAAAGACCTTCACGTTGAAGCTTTTGTATATGAGTCTTCCTAATATGGGCTAGTCTACAATGCCAAAGATAAGAAGAGTTCTTGTCAAAATTTCTCTTCTTATTGATGCTAAATACAGAATTATTATTATCTTTGGATTCATTATCATGCATGTCAATTTCAAACACACCATTCACAGAAATTACATTAAAGTAGAAAATACCATCTTTCCAAACAAAAATTCCATTATAATCAGTAGTGTGAACGAATCTATTTATCAACAAACAAGAAAAGGAAATAACACCCCTAACAATTGTAGGTGCATAATGACAATCATTTAAAATCAGTACTAAACCCGAAGGTAAAACTAAATTAAATGCTCCTATAGCTTCAACCACTGCTTGTGCGCCATTGCCCACTTGCAGAAATTGTTCCCCATAGGAAAGCTTCCTTTCCAGATTAAATCCCTGCATCGTATTACAAATGTTAATACCGCGTCCCGTATCATATACCCAGGAATTTAATTTGTATGTCAAATTGAATAGTTCGATCATAAGTAAAGTAACTGAAGCTGCAGCGCTCTGCTTAGACTTCTTCTTTATTTCTCGCAACTCTTCAAGGTAAAGAGGGCAATTCCTCTTCCAGTGACCACTTGCCTTTCAATGGTGACAAGTCTCATCCTTATGAGATCTATTCTTCTAGACAAAGTTCTGCTTAGGTTTCGAATAAGTCGTAACTTGCTTTCCCTTATCACCTTTGCCTTTGCCTTTCTTCTTGTTCGCTTGCGTTTTTGGCTTACTCACTCTACCCTTTTGCATGGTTATTACAGGAGGTGTAGAAGTAGATGACTTGTCTTTTAACCCCTTATCATAGTCAATGAGAATTGCATGCAAATCATTAACTGTCTTCCCCGTGCAATGCATATTATAGTTTCGAAAAAAATCATTGAAGTCCTTGTTAAGGTACCTATTGATCAAGTTGATAGCCATATTATGATCATAGGGTTGTCCTAGTGCAATGAGCTGTTTCATATAACCCCTCATCTCCATGTAATGGGCACTTATAGACTTTCCAAGAGCTTACTTGCAGCTATGCAAAGCATCTACTAAGTTGTAGATCTCCACATCTTGCAGCTTTTCGAACATAGCCTTGAGCTCATCAAGCATTCGCTTTGGTGAAAATAACTCATACTTCTGTTGAAGTGGAGGATCCATTTTACCTAGCATTAAGTAAGCCACCTCCGAGTGCTTCTTAACATTAATAGCGTGTTCAAGCCTTTGCGCTTCAGAAGCTCCTTCAACAAGATCCTCCGGATAAGGAGTAGTCAAGATATCAATAGTAACCGCTACTCTCAAGACAATTCTTAGTGTGCGGTACCAATCATTGAAATTTGGGCCAGTAAGTTCAGGACAATCAAAGAACACTTTGAATGCAGAACTTATAGTGTTATTGTCGGGTTGAGCCATTTCTACAGAAATAATTTCAAATATTAGTGTTTTCGATAACAAAATACTTTCAAGAAAATAAAATTACCCTGGTATATAAACCATAGTATTTCCTTAAATCCTAGAACTATATTGACATAGATCCATTACATCAGTTGATATGCTAGTAATGAATGTACTCAATGTAGCGACTTGTCGAACAATTTAATTGAGAAACAATTTTCAATTTCTAGATACTTTTAAAGGATTTACATTGCCAAAAAACGTTTTGTATTGTAAACATGTTTCATCCCTTCTGAATGCCTTAAGTTTCCAGATCTCACTGGGTAACTTAATTAAGTCGTCTAATCTGAGTAACGTAACCATCATATGAATTCTCATTCTATGAAAGTTTTCTCTCCATCATAACATCATCCAAAAATCTCATTTGACGATGTAGCAATTTCAAGTGTTCGTCAATTAGGAGCATTCGACTTAAATTTTAAGGGTATAAATTTAATGTCAAAATTAATGTATGGAGAAGCATGCATACAACTCCATAGCATAAATTTAATAAAACATTTAGTAAAAATTTTCACGAGACTAAATTTCTACATAAATTATGTTGAGGTATTGGTTCAACATATTAAATAAGATACCCACAACTATTCACAACGTACTTATGGCTAAAGCACAAAGCAATAACCTAATTCGTTGTGAATTCGGATGTGAATTTGCGATAATTAACCTTAAGGTACAATTCAAATAATAATCGTAGGTAATTTCAATTTGACGCACAGGTGAGCCGGGAATTTGGTCAGCGACAAATGGCTTAACACCTCCTTCCTGAACCGGGTACATTACTAGCGGTGCGTTATACCCACTTTATAGTTTGTCAAAAGGAGTAGACCGTTAGATTATTTTTGCAATTCACCAATCAACGTAATCTTATGTAATTTATATCTCAAACAAATCTTAATTTTTAATATGATTTAGTCCATATTATTTCTTTTCAAGAAAAACTCTTGTTTACAATAATTTGGACAATTTTAACATAAACAAGTAAAACAATTAAATCATAAACACATAATAACAATTTATATGTGCAATAAATAAATCAAATAGCCACATGTAAATGATTTATTTAATAATCATCAAATCTAGGTTTTTATATTCATATAAAAGTCTTCCCTAATTCAAGATTTATTGAATCAAATAAAACAAGTAGCATATAAAATCATATAAACATATGATTTTACGATCCATGAAAACATGCACGTTAATCATGGATCCACCCTCAAATCTTAACAATTAAATCTCTTCGGATCGTAAACTTTAATTTACATGACATAACAATTAATCATGCGATTTAATCTAAAATTATCTCACATGTAATTTAGGGTTTCAAAACAAACCTTTTTTTATAAAATTCGGCCAAATCCTAATTTTTAAGAAAACCTAAAAACATGTAGTTTTAGCTCAAAACAATTATTAGTTAAAAAACTTTAGATTTTCGATAATTATAACATGTTAAAACGGCTATCGATGCCTCTAAAGGATTATTAATATCATAACAATTATATAAAACCCTAAACGAGATCAAAGCACGTATAGCGGAAGCGATTTAACAAGATCATGTAATAACACAATTATAAATAATCGAATTAGGGTTACATACCTTTATGCTAAAGCAAATCCACAAGACGAAGAACGAATCACCAATTCAGGCTTATACCGTATGCAACCAAGATATAGTCTAAAGTAAGACTAGATTAGGATCTTGTACACACGTAATACAACGCGTTACCATAACTCTAGCACGTGTAAACTGAGCTATAACGCTTGTAGAAAATCTACCCAACAACCCTAGAGAGGGGCTAGGGTTTATAAGTAAAATTGATCAAACAAAAAACCAACCAAAACCCCCTTTGTGGGTAGTCTTGCAATCGCAACAAAGAGAGAGGAGGGGAGAGATTTTTTGTGTGTCTTGAATTATAAGGTGAGGGGTTTTTATATAGACCTAATTCTTGTAGTCAAAACAAATATAAGGAAAGTTTTTTCCCCTTCCCCTTGCCTCTATAACCGACAGCCCAAACACCACATTGGGGTGTTCCGGAACCTTCCATCCTTCTTTCTATTTATTCTACTTACTATAAATTAATTAATGCTCGTTAATACTTAACTCTTAACTATTTAACGATCGTTAAAGTTATATCTCAGTTTAATTTAATAAATACATAAATATTTTTTTATTAAATAAATTAATAAATACAATACATGTATTTATTAAATAAATTAACTCTTTACGTATTGAGTGCAATCCCGTAACCTTGAGTTCGATCCTATCACACGACTATTAAATATAAGTCCATAAACTTTCAATTACCGATTACAACCTTCGACCCGATGCTAGGTAATCTTTTACTCATCTCCCTTGTAATTTCCAAATGTTAAACATGAGCAAACCCTTATAATTCTTGATTACCACACACTTGATTCCATACAAGTGATGTTCCATAGTTCCAAAATACATATCGCAGTTGTTGAAGCTTAGAGTTATGTAGTTCCCCTTGTACTTCCTTAATTAATTTAACACATCACCGATCACTTTCTCCCGCAACATCATCATAACTCTATAAAGTCTTCAGATTCTTCCAACAATGACAACACTAGCGCATAACACGACCTATCCTTCAGTGTTCGCAAAACAACTTCCTCATCAGATCCTTATCAGACCTCGAAACTTACAAACTTAGATGCATGAGTGGGGTTCACACATTCAGTTCTTCTTAGTCAACTTAATCAATGGTTTAACAATCAGTGAAAACCTTCCGATAAACCTCCGATAATACTCAGCTTAGACCAAGGAATTAACAAGCTTCAGTCGGCTTCGTCGGTATTGACAAATCCTTAAACGTTTCAATCGGAATTTGTACTAACTCCAACCAAATTCATACTCAAAGAATTTTGCATACAATTCCTCTTTCTTCAATAATTCCAGAGTTATTATCAAATACTTCTCTTACTCCTCCTTACAATTGATCAAACAAAACATCAATCATCAGTAATGGATACCGATTCTTGGCACTCAATTTGCTTAAAGTCACGACAATCAATATACCTCTGAACGATCCATTCTTTTTCTTGATAACAATAACAACATTCCCTATGTCTCACCTTTCCACATTTATTAGATTAGGTTCTTCGCCTTATCCATCAATTACTGCAATTGATCGGATAACTCCTTCAATTCTGACAATGTCAAACGACAAGACACACAAACAACAAGCGTAGCTTCCAACACTAAATCAACACGAAACTCCACTTCACGAGACGGAAATAAACTTGACAACTCTAAAGGAAAACATCAAAATAATCTTAAATTACAGACACATCCTCTCATTTCCTTTCAATCACTACTAATGGAGTGATCTGAGCATACAATACATTACATCATCCTTCTAAATCCCTTCTCATCTTCAAACAAAGCATAATTCTCAAATGAAAAGTTCACTCATCACCTTTTGCAGTCAATACTCAGTTCTCAGCAAAATCTAAACCAATCCTCTCCACAAACAATCATCATACCACACAACTTAATCAATCTATACTAACAATCTACATAAAAGGTTCTAACTCAATAAACATCAAATCCACATCAAACACCTAATTTCCTAAGTTCAAAGAATACCCTCTTGGTATAGAAATAATATTAACAACCTTTCCATCGGTTAATTACTCATCACAGCTAGTTGCTAATCTTACTGGTTCTCTATCCTTAAGGCAACTAAATCTAACATCTTCAAAATTCTTACTGGATCTAATATTCAAAAAATACACTAGCTTAATGATCATCAAATGAGAACATACCAGTCACAACATTTGAATCTCGAGACTTTTCAGCATCATCCACAATATAAGCTGGAGCAGCAGCAACATTTCTCTCCTGTCGATTCCCAATCCTTGGACAATTTCCTTGCTTATGCCCTTTTCACCACAACAAAAACATATCACCACTCCAGGAATACTAACTCCAGTAACCACATTCCTTGTCCTACACCCAGCAGCTCGACGTCCAGCCATTCCACACTTGTGACAAGCAGAAAGACAATTACTGATATGGTACAAAGTACATCTCCTACACTTAGGATTTCTCTTGTTACCTTGGTTAACAGTAGCAGCACAAACGTCATTCTTCCTTTTCTTAGACTGCTGATTTCGGTTTTGTCCTTGGTTAGATTGAACAGATTTACATTTCCTTTTGTTATTCCCAACAAGACTGTCCTTCTTCTTCTTTTGCACTTCACTCACTCTTGAACAATCACCAACCTTAGATATATTCTCCATCTCATCCATCTATTTGTACATCTCCAAAACACTATTAGTATCATGTGTTTGAGTAGGCCCACACCTCGTGTAACTAACATACGAACATCACTTAGGAACTTGCGGAACATCAATAACATTTCCATTTGAACCATCAAAATTGGTGGTGCTGGTCATAAAAGGATTTCCTGCTCCCCGACCTTTACTTCTTTCAGTAAGATCGGCTCCAAGTGCCCTAGCAATTGCTTCCTTAATCATAGTGTTTACCCTAGCAGTTGTTAACTCTGGAGACATGTTTCAAGAAACTTAGTCACGTGGTGATTCACTAATTACAGAAAATGCCTCACTTAATTCTTTTCACTGTCATCACAGATGAAAGAAACATGATAAGTATACACATCGAGATAAAAAGAAGGATTTCTTTATCAGGATATATCATGGATACTACATGTATAAATGATGCGCTCCTGGTTGATTGGATTGAAACAAGTTTTAAATTTATAAACACGAATTACGGGAATGACTAAAAACGCACGGGCAAGTATGACCCTTCCGTTTGTGTATAGCTTTTATGTCGTAATACCGAGATCGTTCACGGGGATTTGGAAAACCTATGATCATTCAAAAATCTACTATAATCTTTTGATTGTAGCAAATTGTAAACAAATAAATAACAAGTAATTTGATGAGATTAACATTAAGATTAAAGGCAACACTTGGTAAAGACTAGTTTGGGCATCCATTGTGGTATGATTGTGAAGATATGATAACATATATGATTATGATAATTAGATGGTTAATCCAATCTATTATTTTCATAAGTTTTAATCTTCGTCAAGACTTTAGTTAAGGAAAACAAGCATTAGACTCAATCACTCATTTCAATACTTAATCTAATTTCAACTCATTCGATTCACGGTCGTTTCACGAATTTGCTAACACTTATAATTATGTTTCTTGATAATCAAAACTTCTTAAGAAATGGTCAATACAAAAGATAGCCAATCATAGACAAACCGGCTATGACTTGTTGATAGAAAATAACCCTCCGACCTATGAAATCTTTATCAACAAATTAAGTTTTGACAACAAATGTCACATGAAACATAAGTACCAATGGTTCAAAGGAAAGCTTTAAATTGAAATAAAACATAAATCACAATCACAACCACTACTTCATACCACAAACATCATCCTACCAAGTGTAGAATGAGATTTAGCTACTCATAATGAACAATGAAATAAAATCATAAATAATAGTCTTATAAGTCACAATCAAAAGCCTTACAAATTAGAAATATAGTGCTAATGGTTAGGGTAATGATCCCTAAGAGTTTGATGATGTTAACTTTACTTTTCGGACACCAAAAGTGACTTTTCTTGCACTTCCTTGCTCAAATCCGGGAATGGTGTTTTGGAGAGAGTTTATTAACTTGAAATAACACACACAAGTATGTTATGAAATGGGATATATGATGAGATGTGGTCGTATGGGTCTTATTTAATGACAAATTGAAGGCTAGGAGTGAATGCATAGCTTGTTGGCAAAGTCATTTGCTTGGAGCAAAAAAGACTCTAGACTCTTCTATAGAAGGTTCTTGTGCCTTCTTTAGATGCTTCAAGAATGCATGTAGCTTCTAGTAAAAATCTACCAACATGAAAGTAAAGGGTGGTGACTTAGATTTCGCTAGTGGCATGCATGCTGATGGAAGAAATCGTCGATGGCAACTTTCAGAATGTTGGTGGCTACTTTCATGTTGAGTGACTTGTACACTTCTTGAAAACACTTGTTCTTGCACCCCAAAATATATCTTCAAAGGCTTGTAACTCGTACACGGGTCTTGAACTTTGACTAGGATTCTTCGTACTCGTACTAATCTTCACATTTGCATTGGTTTATACTTTATTCCTGCAATTGGCTACACAAAGACTTGCAAACACATTTTGGCACAAATATGCACAAAATTATTATAAAAATAACCAATATACATGTACAATAGTACAAATAATGCTTCCAAAAACATGTTGGATTTGGGTGTTATCAAATCCCTGCACACTTAAGTTTTGCTTGACCTCAAGCTAGAATAAAATTAAATTAAATTCAAAGGTACATGTATCTTATAAAAATTCGATGCAAGTCTAACAAGTACAAGTAAAAGATAAAACTCATCAGTTTAAGTTTTTAGGTTGAAAAATTAAGATATAAAGTCAATACCCATAAAGGTCGAAGAAGTCTTTTATTTCTAACTATACTATACTAGCAACATATAAATTGAAGCAACATGTATCACGACTTAGCACATTGGCTAATCGATACCTTTTATTCCTTCTTCTCCCTTCAACTTCATAACATTATAGCTCATTGGCTATTTATTTGTCTTTTTGATTTTTTCTTTCTTTTTTTCTTGGCTAAACTCCTAGCCATGGATCAACATACTTGCAAAGTTCATATTGTATTGACAAACATGGAGTTTGCAACTTTCTCCTTTTTTTAGATTTTTCTTCTACTATTATATGAGAATTTGACTTGGGTAAGTTTGACACAAAAGTATATCTCAAATCTTCAAAAATTACCGATTGGATAATTTCTTAATTATTTATATACATTTGCTTGAAACTCATTATTTAGGAGGGCAAACAAGAAAAAAAAAATTAAAAATAGCCAAAAAATATGGCAATTAAGCATCTTTTTCTCGATTTCCCTACAACCCCGTCACATTTAAGTTTAGCATTGTCCTCAATGTGATGAAACTGAAAAAATTAGGGAATAAGAGAAAAAACAGAATCAAGGACATATCATGCATCATAAAGAATACACATGAGTCTTGTCTTCGCCTTCAACTTGCGGTACCTACAAAAAAGATAAAACACACAAAAATAAAAAATAAAACACTTTATTTTTTGTTTTTATAGGTTTTATAAAAGCGAAACATGCTACACCCCCTCACACATAAGCAAAACATTGGTTACAAATTGTGGGGTGTAAGCATAAATTTATTTAAAAAAAAGGAAAATCACACTTAAAAATTAAAAACACACGGGTTGCCTCCCGAGAAGCGCTTAATTTATTATTGAGTCATCAGCCTGACTCATACCTCTTTTTAGTTTTCTTTATTTTTATCGAGTGGAAAATCTTCACTCCACTCATCATGATATAGTTTAACACGGTGTCCATTAACATTGAAGCTTCCTCCATTCTTGTCATATAATTCAACATAACCGGACGGGTATCCATGCTTAACTATAAAAGGACCGTACCACTTTTGTTTAAGCTTTGGAGCTTTGAATTTATATCGCATGTTAAACAAGAGAACTTTATCACCTTTCTTGAATTCTTTTCTGATTCTAAGTTTCTTGTCATGATAAGCTTTGGTACGTGCTTTGTATAATTTGAAATTCTCATAGGCCTGGAGTCTTAATTCATCGAGTTCATGCAATTGCAAGAATCGGTTTTCTCCAGCGAATTTGAGATCGGGATTACAGCTTCTCAATGCCCAATAAGCACGGTGCTTGTTGGAAATACGTTTTTACGTATTTAGGAAGGATCGGTCACCCCAACAATATACATCTAGTATGGGCTCGTGATCTAGTATGTAATAGTATAACCCACAAAGCCCACATGTAGGGTGGGCTATATATACCCCCTCTTAGCATGTTAAGAGGGGTTGGTTTTCATATATTACACACATCTAATCTAATATTCTCTCTTTCTCTCCAACCTCTCTCTACTTTCTCTCTATAGTTCTTCATCTATCTCTCTCTCTCTAGTAATCATCTCCATAGTTAGATAATCCAAGGATTACAATAAACTAACATTTGGTATCAAGAGCCATGGGATGATTATATTGTTTATGTGTTTGTGTTCTTGAATTTTGCGTCCTTTTTGATTCAAATCATTCGATCCAATTTTTTGTGTGTGTTTTTTATGGTTTTTTCTTGATACAAATCTTATACATAGTTGTGGTATAGATTTGGTATATTTACTTTGGCTAAAAACACAAAATTTTTGGGTGTTTGGATCATATTTTGGCTTAAAATCTCGAATTGGGTGTGTGTTATTCGAGAAAAGTGGAAATTGGGATACTTTTGTACTATTGCGACAGAAATTCCATTGCAAAGGCTAGGGTTTCCACATTGCGACGGTTATTGAGACCAGTATTGCGACAGCTTATTGCAACCATTATTGCGACAGGTTATTGCGATAGGTATTGCGATGTGTATTGCGATGGGTATTGCGACAAGTTTCGTGATATTGCGACATGTGTTATTGCGAGAAGTCTTGTGATATTGCGACAGGTTTAGTGATATTGCGACAGGTGTTATTGCGATAAGTCTTGTGATATTGCAACAGGTTTAGTGATATTGCGACAGGTATTATTGCGATAAGTCTTGTGATATTGCGACAGGTTTAGTGATATTGCGACAGGTGTTATTGTGATAGTCTTATGATATTGCGACAGGTTAAGTGACATTGCAACTGATACTGTTTTTGTGATATTCCGAAGATACCAAAATTATTCCTTAAAAAAGTGTCGAACATTCGTGAGTTTTTGTTTGTCTTGGAATTTTTTGGTTTATTGAGAACATATTTTAGGGGATTTCAACATTTTTGTTGACTTCTACACACGACAACAAACAAAATTACTTTCTTTCATTGATCGATCGATAAGTAATCCTTACCTTCATTTTTCATCAAATTTCAATGGAACCGTTGAATTCGACATCACAAGAGGGAGAATTGCATCAAATGCAAGTCAAAGCTAGAGAAAGTGGTATAACTTTGGTTCGACTACTTCAGTCTCATCTTGTAACCCTTTCATGGCTTCAAGGAGGAAGCAAATTTGTGACACTCTTTGGTCAAGATCGTTATATATTCATCGATTAAATATTCCTCAACTTGAACCAACTAGCTGAGAAACTTCATAAAGAAGACTTTAATCACTCTGCATCAGTATCTGCATATAAAGATCTAGTGACACAACTTGAGCACTTCTTCCAATTCAACATCGTTAAGTCTGAAAATTCAGGGATATGTTAGCCATTTCTTTAATACACACATACGGAGGTTAAAGAGTTCTATGGTACATTGTTGAAATTAATGACATCGGTCTCGTCTTCGATTTATGAAAGATCCCGACTTCAGCAAGCGTATGATAGTGGAGTGTAAGAATCTACGATGCAGATGCAATAGGAGAATGGTCATACGGTTGACAACTTGGAGCCTAAAGATTTCAAGAGCATGGAATCAGGAGGAAAGCATGATACAAGCAGCTTGTCAGGGAATGATATAGACACCTCTTATGATGACACCATACCCGTATTTGACGAAGAGCCTACACATACGGTGCCGCATGTTGAGCATTCCGAACCTAATTATGACAAACATGGGATGGAAAAAGGTGATAGTTTTACCACTTCAGATTCATCCGATGTGAGTCATAATGAAAGAGAGATTGTTCATAATGCTATAATACATCATGATAAAGGCTTTATGACTGCTTCGTTAACTGATTCCAATTCCAAGATTAAAGATCTTGAAACGATCATAGCTCAACAATCTAAACATCTTGAGGATGCCCAATTTGAATTTTCGAAGAAAACGGACAAATTTCAAACATATTTTGAAAAACTTGAAAAGTCAAACGTTGTTCTTGAACAAAAATTGGATCAAAAAGTTCTAGATTCTAAAGCTGAAAAGGATAATCTTTTGAAACAAATTAAGTTGCTTGAATCTAAGTTGGCATCCCAAGATAAACTGCTCAAAGAGAATGAGACTTTAAAGGCTCAAATTCAGGAAAAGTTTTTGCTATACCTGCTCTGAAAAACGAGCTAAGGAAAATTAAGGGCACTAGTGTGGACACTAAGCTTGAAAAACCATCAATCTTGGGGAAACCGCCTAAAAATCAGTTCGTTCGACAACCGACTGCATTTAGATCCGAGCGACCAAAATCCTTGAGACCTCGGTTTGCCTCCCAAGTTGATATAGTTCATAGTTCTAGACCAGTCACTCCACTATCTAGGCCTACTGTGATCAAATCAGCCTATGCAAAACCTACAAACAAGACTGCTACTAGTGATTCTAGGTATAGTTCTAAGAATATGCCACAACATAGGTCGAATAGCATGCCTAATAATCATTATGTAGATGCATCTAAGAAAATAACACAAGCAAGAACTAGGATTTCTAGATCTCATTCGGATCTCAAACACGGTGTTTGTTCCGTATGCATGAAAAGCGTCTTCACGACAAATCATGCGACTTGTGTAACTAAAGTCTTGAAGGAACTGAAATCAAGTACTAAAAGAGGGATTCATAAAGGAAATAGGTTTTCTACCGCTAAGTCTTCTGCTGTGCATAAGAAAACCATGTCGCCTAGATCCAATCTTAGGTGGCAACCCATGGGTAAGATTATCAAATCAGTTAATCTTCAATGGGTTCCTACAGGAAGGATGTTCCCCTCTTGCACTACCAAAGTTGGCTGTGAACCCTCACATGGTTCTAAAATAGATATCGCTAACCCATATCAAAGCATACAAACTCCTAATGAGATTGCAGGTACAAACATCAACGTTCAACAAAGCGGTCTAGTCGCTTTATATCATTCAGCTCAGGACACTCTCAGAGTTTGGTTGCTGAAGAAGCTGATATCTACGAATCAAGTGTCTCAGGGGATTTGTAGTTAAACTCACAAAATGGCTCATCGTTAAATATCAGACGATGACCCGAGCTTCAAATAAAGGAAAATTTATCGCCGATGATAAACTTATCCTCGTAAACGAGAAATTAAATTTTCTCGGACATGAGCTTACATTAAAACTATTCAAAAGTTTTAAGCTCGTGTAAATTGTGTATAATTATATCTCAGATTATGCCCCGGACTTCAACAAAAGGAAAGTTTATCGCCGATGATAACTTATCCTTACAACAAGAAATTAATTTTTCTCAGACATGAGCTAATATTAAAAACATTCGAAGTTATTAAGCTCATGCACAATGACTTACAGTTAAATATCAGACTGTAACTCGGACTTTAATTTTAGGAAAGATTATCTTTAATGATAACGTATCCTTGAAACGAGAAATTAATTTTTCTCGGTCATGAGCTTGTATTAACCTACATTCCAAGTTTTAAGCTCAGAAAGGAAAGTGTATCTTTTAAATACGAGAACTTTTCCTCATAACGAGATATTCATCTTTCTCGGTCATGAGCTTTACATTAAAACATTCAAAAGTTTTTCAAGCTCATGAAAATGACTTCTAAGTATATGTCAGCTTAGAAATCGTTCTTCGGCTAAAAGGAAAGTTTATCGCCGATGATAACTTATCCTTAACAACGGGAAGTTTACAACTTCTCGGACTTGAGCTCGTGTCGTAAGATATTCAAAATCTTAAGCTCAAGTAATTGGTTTTTCAAAAAGGCATGTCTTCTAAAATTGATAATATTTACGATCCTAAAAATGTCGTTTAATAATGACACGGGGTTGTAAATAAAGTTCGAGCATAAGTTTAAAAGATTTAAAACATGCTCCATATGCTTTGCTATTATTTCAGATTGTAACCCGCATTTCATATTAAATTCAAGTATTTCTTAGGAAAGATTTGGCTCAACAACGGGAATTAATTTTCTCGGGCATGGTTTACTTTATAACCATGTAAGGGATTGTGTTTACGTTATAGCACAATCTAACACGGATATATGTACGCATCAGTGCATTTATTTGTTAAAACAAGAGAAATATTGTTTTTATGAAGTTATCATCTCTTCAATCATAGCAATCTACTATTGGTATCTACTTACTCGACGATGCGACTACTCAAACGACGACTACAGCTCTTTCAATAGAACACGGGTCAAAAATTGAGGGGGAGCAATTGTCCAACATTCAGAATCTTTGATGCCAAAAGTGCCAAGTTTAGAAATTGGTGTCAAGACAACGTTATCAATCGTACAGATGGTGTCAAGAGATAACTTCAGACGTGACGAGGCGACCAACATTCGTGAACAAGAACCATGTGATTCTATCATATGATGTTCTCCATCATTCAGGTCCAACCTCGTAAATTATTAAACTTGTGAATACATTATCCTATATGATCTTTGCACATGATAAATACCGTACACTTATGTTTAAAAGTTATTTAATTTACGTTTCAAGTACAACCTCATTAATTTGAGGGGGAGCTTGTGATAATCATGAAGATAATTGGATTTGCATTTTTCTTCCCAAATTTTCTTATAATTTCATTAAATTAATTGATATTAAAAACATCGATTGGGTTAATATTTTTTATATGGGGGAGAAAATGTGATTTAATATTGAGATCAATTAATTGAATGCATTGACTTAATGTGCTGGCTCGTTCCTACATGTGCGAAATGTTTCGAATATCGTGGCATATGTTAAAGGGGAGCAAAACGGATTTTCACATCAAAATGGATTTTCATGGTGACATATACTTACCCTAAACCCATTTATTTCACGACGATGATGATTGTGGTGACATAAGGATGATAGGATAGGTTAAGTCCAATGATTCTTCCAAAACCAGAGGAATCTTCCCAAGGACATTCCATAGCTAGAAATAGTAGTCCTTAGGAAAGATGGAGAAAGTTTGTGAACGTAGCTGAATGCCGACCAAGTACTTAAGCTAGCACTGGAACAATCACAACAAGGTGCTAGTTATGACGTATTGGTAAGAATTTAAGGGGTTGAAGAATGAAAAAGAATTGTAAAGATAAAGGGTGTAAAGAAAGTAGCCCTCCTTACAACCTTAGGCAGAAACCGGGTCAACACATATGCTATTGAGATCATTGTAATGATGCTCGATATTGAAGATAGACATCATGGACCCTGTGATGCAATGCACAACCCATCAGGTTGGGAATTATTTGTTAAGTGTCAAGTACAGTTAGTGTTATTCAAGTACTGTTAGTTATCTTTCAAGTACCGTTAGTGTTAACGTGGTACATAGTAAGTACTGCTACTTATAAAGTAAGTACTGCTATATTGATTAGGACGAATATATCTTTGTATAAGATATGTCATAGTTATAGTTAGAGTATATCTTATGTGATATACTTAAATAGTTAGAATATTGATAATATATCGTCTGTGATATAGTTATCTTTATAGAATATTCTAAGATTTCTAGGGTTCCTTACTCTATAAAAGGAACATAGGTACAATGTCATTCATGTACCTCATTCAAGTCGATTAATAAGAGAATCGAATAGTTAAAAGTAATTATGTTCTTCTGTGCTTTATAAGTTAGATTCCACATAACTTATTTAGTTTGAGTAAGAGTTCTCAAAGTGTTTTAGTTTGATTACAAACTACTATACTAGTTCTTAACAGAATATAGATCCAATCAAAGGGATCAACAAGTGGTATCAGAGCTTGTTGAGAAACTCTGAAAAAGAAGAACACAACCCCATACACTCCACTCACACAAAAAAACTCAATGTCTCAACATGGTGATGGTGCTCACTTGGATGATGTTCAAAATCCTGATCCAATACCACAGGGACAACCACAAGTTGTGCATCCTGCACCAGCACAAGGTGTTCAAGCCGTGAATGTTGTAGCTACCTTTACAACTACAACACCTTCTCATACTCTTTCTGCTGTCAAATTCCCAATGCTCAAAGGTGACAATTATGAGACATGGGCTATGCAGATGGAACATTACTTGAATCACACATATCACACTATGTGGCAAGTTATCAAGAATGGGAATACACCTAAGAAGCTACACTGGTTGCCTGATGGTACATTTTATGCTCTACCTACTGTGACTGTTGAGGAGGTACAAGCAGAGATCAGGGAGAGAAAAGCCAAAACTGCTTTGGCTATGGCTCTTTTAGAAGACATCTTACCCAGCTTTCATCATTATAAGGATGTCAAGGCTATGTGGGATGCCATAAAACTTGGATTTGGAGGTAATGACAAATCTAAGAAGATGAAGAAGATTGTTCTTAAGCAAGAATTTGATAACTTCTCAATTTCCAGTATAGAGGGAATACATGGTGGCTATGGAAGATTCAGTAAGATGCTTATTCAATTGGGAGTTTATGGACAAGTAATTCCTAATGAAGAAGCTAATCTAAATATCTTAAGGAGTGTTCCAAAAGAGTGGAAAGCAATGGCTATGCAGTTCATCACAAGAGACGATCTGGAAACAATTCCTTTTGATCATCTCTACAACAATCTTAGAGCATACGAGATGGATGTGAAAGGCATTAAGGTGACCAAGGCAACAACTACAACAAAGTCTAACTTGGCTTTTGTGTCAGAAGGAAACAACGGTACTTATTTTCATAATACCGCTAGTGGATCAAGCAGCGGTACATACTTCACAAATACCGTTGGGGGACTTACAAGCGGTACGTACCCACAAGGTACTAAAGTCAGCCCCATAGTCTCTCAAAATCCACATGGAAGATCTTCACCATTGTTTAGTGACAATGATACCTTCTCATTCTTTGTTGGACAAGACAACAGGCCAAGATTAACACTCAATGACTTGTTTCAAATGGATGATGCTGATGTTGAAGAGATGGATCTTAAATGGCAAGCTGCTATGGTGTCAGTAAGATCTAACAAGTTCTTCAAGAAGACTGGAATAACGATGACTGTTGATCCTAATGAGCCATTAGGATATGACAAGTCCAAAGTTGAATGCTATAACTGTGGAAGAAAGGGACACTTTGCAAGAGAATGCACTAGAGACAAAGCTGAGAGTAGCAGTCAAAAGTCCAAGAACAGCTATAGAACCAGTCCAAGAATAACTGAAAGTTTTCTAAAAGGAAACAACAGGAGTCCAAAAGGAACCAAAGCATTGGTGACTGTAGATGGAGTGGTGAACTGGGCTGAAGATGAAGAAGAAGCTACCTAAGATTAATCCAAAGGATAAGGGGAAGAAGCAAATACTATCAGAATCTGAAAATGAAAGTGATTCAGATGAAGACATAAGCAAATTCATGTATAGATTTAATCAATTAGACCATGATGAGGAATATGCTCTTATAATGCAAGCTCAGATTCGTGAAAAAGACTTACAAGAAGTACTTGAAGCTAAGCAGCATTTGCTAGAAGCTAAGAGAATACAACAAGAATAGAACATACAAGAGTATGATAGGATTCAAGCTGAATTACATGCAAGTGAGCTTCTTGCAGACTCATTGATAGCTGAAGAGAGAGATGCTTATGATGAAGAAGAGAAATCAAAGTTGATTGATGATCTAGTAAGGGAGCAACAAAGATTTTTTGCTGAAAAGAGAAGAAGCGAAAAGATTAAGCCTCCAACTACCATGCAGATTAGGAATCAAATGATGAACTTTCTCAAGAAAGTTAAGGGTTTCACTCATATTCAGCTAGTCAAGAAGAATTTTGAAGAAATCAGGACTTTGTATAAGCAACATAAGAGAACTGAATTGAATTTTGTTGAGATTGGATCTGAAGCAGATAGAATGGTTGTTGAAAGACATAGAAGACATCTGCAACAACAAAGACAATTTGGAAGCACTCCTAGAATTGAGCCAAGTACTGCTGAACCTACAAATACATCTCCAACTATCAAGACCACTTATGTGAGGAAGAATAGAAAGGAGAAGGTAAGTTCAAAGGAGGAAGAGACTGCTCAAAGAATGAATGAAGGAGATAAAACTCAAGATATTGCTCAGACTGAAAATGTACAAGCAGTACATACACAGTCAACAGTACATGCTGAAGAAACGGTACATATAAACTTGGAAGAGGGTTCAACAGAATTTGAGGGAACCTCCAAGGGTGTTAAAAGGAGAAGATCAACAAAGAGAAAGCAGAAAGCCAAGAGGGCTAAGTCAACAGCAGAAGATAGTGATGATGATGAGAGCTTAAAGAAGTACTTGAAGATAGTAAAATTTGAATATCAATGTATTGATACAAAGATTTTTGGAAAGAGATCATCTATTTCTAGATGGATATACTTTATGGATCAAGGACTGGAAGCTCATGGAAATAAAAGAACTGATGGCACAACAAGAATATTTAGACTTTTGGAAGATATTCTTCACATTCTTGACAGACAAGATATTCAGGATCTTTTCAGGTTAGTTCAAGAAGCCAGTGCAGGTAAAACTGAAGTATCACTATTTTATAGGGAAATGCTATTCATGTATGAACCACACAACTGTGATCAAGAAATGTTGAAGGAATTAGAGAATCAGGTTCCTAGTTATTAGAGATATTATAGGTCATTGATGAGACTGCTTTTATACATGGTCTCATCGTCCATTTTGGGCTTAAAATGCATAAAATATCATTAAAACTGCCAAATATATGCTCGTGTTTGTTACTTGTGTATTTTAGGTACGGATATTGAGGAAATGACAAAAAGATCACAAGAATCATTCAAAAACGAACACGGGAAACGAAGCCGCACAATGAACCGGGCCCGAATCAAGAATTTCCCAAAATGGTCCTTGAAGAATTGAAGATTGTCAACAATGGTCCCTCAACTATTGAAGGCTTGTCATTTTATACCCCTGTAAATCCTCAAAATTACTTGTGGGTCCCTAAAATATCAAGTTTGTACAAGTTTGGCCCTTGAAGATTGCATTTATTTCATTTATGGTCCTTATACAAAGATTGCAAAACATGTTGTGCCAAAAGTGTAAACTTCCCAAACTTATAACAAAGGAAAAGAAGTTTGGTTGCTGTTTTTACAAAGTGAAGGAAACAAAAACCTTTGGGGGCCTTTTCTGCCAGACAAACAAACCTATACACCCAACCAGAAACCGACACGTCACATTGACTGGTCAAGCAGCCAATCACCTTCCCCCAAACCCACACGTCATTTCCCACTCAAGTTAAGTAATAACTGATTTTTTAAAATCAGTTTAATGAAGGATTAAACGTGGGAAACATCTTTTTAAATCCCAAAACAAATCAAACCCTGCTAATCACCCCTAATTCACCCACATAAACCCTAATCCTAAAAACCTTAAAACAAAGGGGAAATTGTTAATAGTTTCCAGAATGATGATTAACCCTACACTAAACCAATCCCCCAACCCAGATTCTTTTCACAACATACCCATGTGACTGTAGGGACCTCCCCTGCACGTCACTTTCCTCCTCAAAACCTAAAACCGACAAGATGAACGTCCCTGATCCTTTTACTTGGTCCCAAAGGTTGAATGAACGCACAAGATTACCCTTACAGCTTGCACATCACTCTCCATGGACAGAGATCACATGAAGGCCAATTTTGACCAAGATTCGTCTAAGGACAAGACTGGAAATTTGAAGATTAGGGTTTAAGCATTTGTATATTTTATTCAAGTATCTAGAATTATCTATGTACGCCTATAAAAGGCACTAGGATTTTTCATTTTTCCTTGTTCCAGATTTTTACTCAAAAAGTTGTAATTCCTTTTTAAATCTATAAAGTTGGTATTTTTTATGAAAAATGTAATTCCTTTTATTACTTTTAAAAGTTGGTAAATGTATGAGTATTAATCTGAGTTCCATTAACATTGTTCAAACATTTTGTGTTTGAAGTTTTCAGAAAAAGGTTTCTGAAAACTTGATTTTTCTTGGTGAAATCTTGTTCTAAATTTGGTTTTCCAAGTTTTGTAAGAGGTTTGTGTAAGTGTTTTGAAAAGAAAAACATTTGAGAAAGTTATTTGAAAAGGATTTAAAAAGAAGAAAAAAGATCAGATTATTGGTTCTTGTTTGTTTCTTGTTGATTTTAACAGGTTAAGTGGAAGCTGTGTTTCAAGGATCAGCTCAGGCTCCAGCCTGAAGGAAATGGCATTGCAGCCATAGTGGGGCCCGGATGTGGGTCCCACAAGGTAGCATTCTTGTTCTTCCTTTTTCAGTTTCAGAAAATATTGATTTGGTATGAATTTTGTGCAAAGTGTTTAAGTGACTGTTTATTTGGTTGGTTTATGCTAATATGTGTTTGTTATGCATGTTAGAGTAAGTTTTAATCAGTTTAGTTGAGGTTGAAAAGCAATTGGTTTGATAATTTTGATTTCCAGAAACTAAAGGGGTGTTTGGGATAAGGGATTAGCCAAGATTTGTGACAAAATTTTGTGTTAGAACCTGGTTAAACACACTCATTAGTTTATTATTAGGTGACATAAGCATTTTGTTTTCATTTTGATAAGTTTTAAGACGGTTTGCATGTAAAAATTTGGCTAAAGTAGCTCAAATCAGTAAGGTGCCCCAAGTGACAGATTTTGGTGGAATTTGTGCATCAAATCTTGTAGTCTGTTAGATTATAGGCTAACCTAGGATTGTGCATTGCTGGTATGTCATTTGGTTGATCATTGTGCAAGTTATTGACCTTTAAATTTCATTTTTGTGCAAGTAAAAACAGTCTACTGTTCATCAGAAAGGGGTATAGCTTAATCAGAAACTTTCTTGGTTATTTGTGCTTGATTTTTTGCTTGCAACCTGCTTGTTTTTGTGTTGTAATTGACTCCCTATACTCAACTGAGTATAGGGTTGCCTTATTGTCCAAAATAAGCCACCAAATAAGCTCTCCTGAGCTTATAGGTCAACTGACCAAAATTTATAACTAGTAGTAGGAACAAACTTCCCACTGGTAGTTCACAAGTTACCACTACTCAACTAGCAAACAAAACCAAACACATGTCACTATCAGTTTTCTAGAATTTTTGTCTTTAGTGGGTAAAAATTAGAATTAGGACTTGAAATTTGTTTCTTTATTTTTCTTATTTTATTTCTGATTTTTAGTTTAATTAGATTTTTTATTACTGTTCATTTGGTATTTTTTAGGATTTATAGCTATTTTAATTAACTTTTTAATTACTGTTTTTGGCATTTAGTGCAAAAAATTGTTATTTTTCAGTTTTAATAATTTTCATAGACTTAGAAAAAGATTTTAAGATTTTTGGTATAAAATTTTTTTACTATTCATCTTTTATTTATTTTTTAGAATTAATTTAGTATAATTAGGGTTTTATTTAAACTGTTTTTGTCTTTTAGTGAAAATTTTATATTTTTCAAACTTTTTCATTTTTCTTCTGTTCATTAGAGTAAATTAGGTTTTTTAAAATTGTTAAATTATTTTTAGCATTATTTTATTATTTTTTATAATTATTTTAGTTTAAAAATAGTTTTTAGTAATTTAAAAATAGAAAAATAGTTCTTAAAAATTAGGAAAAATACTTTTTAGTCTTTAGATAATACAAGTAAGTTATTTGTTCAATAAAATAATATTTTGGACATTTTGATTAATTATATTTAATTTTAGGGCTTTAATTAGCATTTAAAATTGAATATTTAATTAATAAAAGGTTTTAAAATATTTTTATTGGATTTTTGTTCTTATTTATATTATTTTAGACTACTTTTAGCTTTTAATTAATTTTTAGGTTTAAAATTTTTAATTTTGTAGTTTTTTACGGTTTTACGTGAACGCTTTTTCGTCTTAGCTCGATCCGTCTTCGTAACCGTCATTTCTTTCTTATTTCTATTTTCTTTTCTTCTCAATATAATCACAAACATTAATCAATTCATCACGCAACACACGTGCCTCCTTGGGAAACGAACTTGAACTTATTTGGTCATTAGTGCTCGGTTTTCCTAAACCGACACTTAACGCTTACCACTATTTTGTCATCCTTTTCCTAAAGGGTACAATAACTCTACAATCATTTTGGCGCCGCTGCCGGGGAGGCGTGTTGTGTTTTGGTTGAACAATTGTTGTTTTTTATACTAACCATAATTAGTATTTGTATTAGTAGCACTCTACTAATACGTATTATCGTTTTTCGGTTTTTGTGTGAATACTATTACTATATTGTATACATAGAACAGTAAATTCACAAGTACTCCAAATACGTGAGAAATCACAACCTTGACTTGGGAGGTCATTACCCAATCATTGTATTCGAATCTCAAACCAAAGAAAAAAGGCAAAAATAGATAAATACTTTCGTTAAGCTCGATTTTGAAAAATACAAACTATAAGGTGGGTATAAGGCGGTTGTATTTCACGACCTAAAGAAAAAAGGCTCTTAAGTGCTTCGCGCCGCCTCGTTTCCTCCGCTTGCTTGTGAGTATTTGATTTTGAGAGCTAATCGAGGGTTTTTCCGCCCAAAGTATTATTACATATCATATATATTTTCTTGGTTTCTATTGATTAAACCCTCTTGAACGATTTGGTGTTCCACCATCGTTCTAAAGTCATCAAAGGCGTTCACTTCACGTGATCGTTTTCATTCCTTGAGGCTTCTTTAATCGAGAGATTTGATTAAGGGGGAGATTTGTAGATTTGTGTCTACTTAATACATTCACCAATTTCCAAAAAGGTTAATACAATCCAAAACCACAAAAAAAAATTGAAAAAATACAAAACACCAAAAAGAATCTTCTTTGCTCGTCTCCACGTTGTACGTGACGTTTATGCTAACTCGAAATCAAGCAAAACGTGCACGTAGACGAAAGAACAAAACTCCCACTCCAACTCATTCTAGTGAGGAGTCTCCTATTGACGAACCCATTATACGAGAAGCACCAACCATGGCGAATCGAACTATGATGGAGTTACTTCAAGCACCCACCGAGGGTTATGGAGAAGCTATTGTGATTCCCGCTATCCTTGCGGAGAATTTTGAGGTGAAAACGGGTTTGTTGTCGATGATCCAAAACAACAAATTCCGTGGTGATGAGAAGGACAATCCCCACAACCATATCCGCCAATTCAATCGTCTTACCGCCACTTGCAAATTTAAGGATGTCTCGAATGACTCGATTAAGATGATGCTTTTTCCGTATTCCTTAGCAGGGCCCGCTAAAATTTGGTTAGAGAAAGAGCCACCCAATTCTATATTGACGTGGAAGGATCTCGTTTCGAAATTTGTGAACCAATTTTTTCCGCCCTCTAAGACTACGCATTTGAAAAATGAGATTTCTAAATTTTCACAAGAATCAAATGAAAGTTTTTCAACGGCTTGGAATAGGTTTAAGGAGATGTTACATGAATGTCCTCATCACGGTTTTTCCGACTTGCACCAAATTGACACGTTTTACAATGGACTTAATGATCATGAAAGAGATTATTTAAATGCCGCCGCGGGTGGTAATTTTTTGTGTAAAACGATTGAGGAAGCTTTGGTCATAATTGAGAATAGGTCTAAGGTTTATAGCCCTCGTATCACACCGAGTGTTGCCAAATTGGGCTCGTCATCATCGTCTCGTAGTATCAATGCCTTACATGATGAAGCAAATGAAGAAAATCGGTTTTTTGATAGATTTGCTAACCTTATGTCCCATTGGAAAGCTCAAGAAGCTTCGAATTCCGCTTCGGTTAAAGCGGTTGCTAAGAGTTGTTTGTCGTGTGGTGGAGCTCATGATCTTTCTGAGTGCATTACCGCGGATGGTAACACTTCGACTGCTTATGTAGCCACGGGAACTTATAACCAAAACGGCCAAGGTTCCCGCCAAAATCAAGCTCCACCAAATCAAAATGCTAATAACTATCGAAACAACAACCAAGGTGGTAATTATGAAGGCAATCATGGAATTACAACAAAGGTAATTATCAAAGTAGAAATGGGCAAATTTCAAACCAAAACCAAAACCGTGATTTTCAAACTACTACTCAAGGTTTTCAAAATGATCACACCAAAAATCTTCAAGGAGAATTTTTGAATTATGCTAAGGCTAATGATGCTAAGTTTGATAATATGCAACGTGAAATGGTTAGCTTAAGATCCGAGTTGAAAAACGAGCTTAAAAACAAACTTGCTAATGAACTTAAAACTCATGCTAATAAAATGGAAGGAAATGTCACACGTCTCCAACAAAATCAACAAAAAATGGAGCAAGGTCAACATGAGATTAAGCAAGAGTTGTTAAAAGCGGATGCTAGGCAATCTAAATTTGAAGACCAAATGGCTAAAATGTTTGAAGCTATCATGTGTAAACCCTCTTATTCGGGTGGTCTTCCTAGTGACACCATCGTGAACCCGAAAGGAGAATTGAAGGTTATTACTACTCGTAGTGGTAAAACTTTCAAAGAACCCATTTCTCGTCCAAGTACTTCTATGGAGAAGGAAAAAGAGAAAGGACCCGAGGTGTTGGTTGAAAAGGAGCAAATTCCAAGCCCACAAAGTACCGCTCAAACCACACCTACGGTTGAACCAATACCAATCATGGAACCCGAGATTCCAAGGCCGATGCCTATGCCTATGCCCCAACCCACACCACCCTTACCTTACCCTTCAAGACGAGACAAGGAAAAGGCACAAGAACGAAATAATTATCAATTTGAACTCTTTATGAAAATGTTTCGTGACTTGCATTTTAATATAAGTTTTGCCGACGCCTTAGTCATGATGCCTCGATTTGCCGCGAACTTCAAAAGTATGTTGAATAACAAAGAGAAATTGCAAAAATCGTCTAGTTGTTCATCGGTTTTTCTAAGCCGCATACCTCAAAAAGTCGGTGATCCCGGCAAGTTTTTAATCCCATGTGCTATACAAGACATGGAAGAATGCTACGCCTTGGCCGATCTTGGTGCTAGTATTAATTTGATGCCTCTTGAGATTTTTAAATCGCTCAATCTTCCCAATCTCACTCCTTCAAGAATGTCAATCGAAATGGCCGATCATTCTACGATTCTAGCTTGTGGAGTAGCCGAGGGCGTCTTTGTGAAAGTTGGAAAGTTCTACTATCCCGTAGACTTTATTGTTGTTGACATTCCCATCGATCCTAAAGTTCCGTTAATTTTAGGTCGATCTTTTTTGGATACCTCGAGAGCACTTATCGATGTGCATGCAAGGAAAATCACTCTTCGTTTCAATGAGGAAGAACTCGTCATTAATGCAACTCAAAACTCCACACTTTCTCATGTGTATTCTATCACGTCTTTGTACAATGTCATTCCCATCAAAAACATTTGCAAAAAGATTTCAAAAAGAGTTTTAGAAGTTGTTGAGAAAAATGAAGTTCCGTCCCCTCCGCCGATGGAGGTTAAGAGTGTTAAGCCTACGATTCCAATTGTGAATGATTCTTCGGATGATGAATGTGTTGATCCCGATGGGGGAGTTTTCTTTGTCGACAAACGTTTTGAAAACTTACCACCACCTTTACCAAAACGCTTTTCAAATGTGAGAATTTTTAGTGTGACTAACATTGCCTTAGAAACACCAAATATTTTTGACATAATTAAATCGGGTTTTCACAAGGAGAGTTTAAAAGATGAAAAAGGGAAAGATTTTGAATTAAATTTAGAAGATTTTTCTACAATTCTAACTCTGTCATCACCACGTGTTTTGAGTACTACAAGCTCGTCTTCTCCTTTTGACAATGCTTTGTATGGACTTAGTGTGGGGGAAACCCCTTATGTTCCCTCCCCTTTCTCCACCGAGGACGAGATATTTGATCCTGGAATTGCTTATAAAGGGAAATCTCGGTCTTCCACCGATGAAATAAATGGAAAATCTTTTCATTTGATTGGTGCGAGTCTACCTCGAGTAGCTCAATGTTTCTATGACTTACCCATTGTCCCACCCTTCTATTTCTTCTCATCTATTTTCTTGAAACTCTTTGAGTTTTTGTTGACTCATGATGGAGTGGCGTTGATTTGTTTTTCCAATGAAAACGAGAACGCCATCTTTGATCCCGATATTTTGCACCATCAAAGGACTTAGTCCTTTATACCGGTTGTTTTTGGGCCTTGTTTATCATGTAAGCCCCACTACAAATTGACCATACCATGATTATCCCTAAATGATCACATTTATGAGGGATTCGAGTCGAGCTTTTGACTCGGTTATCAAAAACAAGGTGCCTCGTGGGGGAGACCCATGCTTATCCATGTACATATTATCGCTTTCTAATGTAGTTAATGTGAGGGGATTTGTGCCCTTCCAACCTTTGTTCCGTGGTTGTTTGTGAATTGTGGTTTTTAGATAATGATCTTCACGATTGGAGCCTCTCGTGTTCGTTTTATGGGAGCACTCGATTGATTGCTTTGAAGACTTTCTCAATATCCATGATATATCCTTGATTGTTCTAACCTTAGGTTAATAGCACACTTCATAAACGGCTATTAATTTATTGGTTACACCCTTTCCATGCTAGATTAGGCATTCGACTACGTCTCTAGTATGGGGGTGTTTGCACCCCTAGACTCGAAACATTGAGGACAATGTTTAACTTTAGTATGGGGGGGGGGGGGGGGTGAATAGATACTTGCCTTGCCAAACCTTCACGCTTTCCAAAGTTTATCTTTTTGTTTATCGTTTTGTTGCAAAATAAGGCTAAAAATGGCCAAATTTTAAATTTTTCTCATGTTTTATAAGTGTTTGAAGACACGAATGTAGGTTTTCCGATGGCGAGAATAAGAGTAATTTTTGACTCGACCGTACGTGTTGAGCACTTAGCTTTGATTCCTTAACTACACATTAGGCTAAGTCTCTTAAATGAGGACGAGAAATGATAGAGTTAATTATAAGTTACTATGCTAAACGTAGAGTACTCGTATTCTTTCAAAAACTCATGTGTTCTCGTTGTTTTCTTATTCTCCCTTCGCATGTAAATATTTTTTGCTTAATAAATATTGACTTAGCGGTTTAGTTAGGATTGTTGGGTTTCTAGTCTTTTCTAGTAGCTTCCGTGTGATTAAATTGGGAAGACATTAAGGTATCGCCAACGTCACGGTTTTGAAGTATTGGCACCCCAATAATCAAAAGATTCACCCAATAATAAGATTTCAAATGCTCACCTAAATCAAGCAAACAATTTGAAGCCCCACAAGGCCGAAAAATCTATGCAAAATTGAAAGTGAATCAAGCCTTAATCTTCGAAGCTTTAAAGATCTAAAATTCGCTTTAGCGTGAGGATATACGTCTTTGGCTAATAAAACCACCGATGAGGCGGATAATAAAAGGCAAGGCAAGACCGAAGTCATAATAAAAGCTTCATGGCAAAGTTGAATAAAAGATGGAGGTAAACCAAAGATAATAAGGCCCTTCCGTTAGGGGGCGTATAAAAGTCTTGGTAATAAGTCTCATGTTCAAAACCGTTATAAAACCGTGTTTATCGATTCTTCTTGTCAACTTAATTTTTTAACATCGTTGTCTATTGGTAGGGGTTATTAATTTGATGGTCTTAGTTACACCGTTAGGACTCTATTTTTAGACCTAAATCTCTATTATCGCATAAGTCAAACAATGTATCCTCGTGAAACATTCAAGACAAAATAAAATATAAGAGATACAACTTAGGAATAATGGGAGAATAAGTACGTGATTAGGGCATATGAGTAGTGTTAGCATTACTAACTTATAATGACAATGATCTCGTTGCACGCTTGGCATGGAATTGAGTGAAAATCGAGGACGATGAAATTATTTCTAACGAAGCATTCACGTGTTCTTATTCTATGAACCTAAACGTCCCATTTTGCGATGAAAATCATACATTATGTCTATAACACAATAGTGGTAGTGTAGCTAGTTTATCATTCCAATAAAGTGAATAAAAATGAATTTTGGAGGTGCTACGATACTTTATTCTAGCATTGCGTGAGGGCACGGCAATGGTTTAGTATGGGGGAGTGATGAGACTGCTTTTATACATGGTCTTATCGTCCATTTTGGGCTTAAAATACATAAAATATCATTAAAACTGCCAAATATATGCTCGTGTTTGTTACTTGTGTATTTTAGGTACGGATATTGAGGAAATGACAAAAAGATCACAAGAATCATTCAAAAACGAACACGGGAAACGAAGCCGCACAATGAACCGGGCCCGAATCAAGAATTTCCCAAAATGGTCCTTGAAGAATTGAAGATTGTCAACAATGGTCCCTCAACTATTGAAGGCTTGTCATTTTATACCCCTGTAAATCCTCAAAATTACTTGTGGGTCCCTAAAATATCAAGTTTGTACAAGTTTGGCCCTTGAAGATTGCATTTATTTCATTTATGGTCCTTATACAAAGATTGCAAAACATGTTGTGCCAAAAGTGTAAACTTCCCAAACTTATAACAAAGGAAAAGAAGTTTGGTTGCTGTTTTTACAAAGTGAAGGAAACAAAAACCTTTGGGGGCCTTTTCTGCCAGACAAACAAACCTATACACCCAACCAGAAACTGACACGTCACATTGACTGGTCAAGCAGCCAATCACCTTCCCCCAAACCCACACGTCATTTCCCACTCAAGTTAAGTAATAACTGATTTTTTAAAATCAGTTTAATGAAGGATTAAACGTGGGAAACATCTTTTTAAATACCAAAACAAATCAAACCCTGCTAATCACCCCTAATTCACCCACATAAACCCTAATCCTAAAAACCTTAAAACAAAGGGGAAATTGTTAATAGTTTCCAGAATGATGATTAACCCTACACTAAACCAATCCCCCAACCTAGATTCTTTTCACAACATACCCATGTGACTGTAGGGACCTCCCCTGCACGTCACTTTCCTCCTCAAAACCTAAAACCGACAAGATGAACGTCCCTGATCCTTTTACTTGGTCCCAAAGGTTGAATGAACGCACAAGATTACCCTTACAGCTTGCACATCACTCTCCATGGACAGAGATCACATGAAGGCCAATTTTGACCAAGATTCGTCTAAGGACAAGACTGGAAATTTGAAGATTAGGGTTTAAGCATTTGTATATTTTATTCAAGTATCTAGAATCATCTATGTACGCCTATAAAAGGCACTAGGATTTTTTATTTTTCCTTGTTCCAGATTTTTACTCAAAAAGTTGTAATTCCTTTTTAAATCTATAAAGTTGGTATTTTTTATGAAAAAACCTTTTATTACTTTTAAAAGTTGGTAAATGTATGAGTATTAATCTGAGTTCCATTAACATTGTTCAAACATTTTGTGTTTGAAGTTTTCAGAAAAAGGTTTCTGAAAACTTGATTTTTCTTGGTGAAATCTTGTTCTAAATTTGGTTTTCCAAGTTTTGTAAGAGGTTTGTGTAAGTGTTTTGAAAAGAAAAATATTTGAGAAAGTTATTTGAAAAGGATTTAAAAAGAAGAAAAAAGATCAGATTATTGGTTCTTGTTTGTTTCTTGTTGATTTTAATAGGTTAAGTGGAAGCTGTGTTTCAAGGATCAGCTCAGGCCCCAGCCTGAAGGAAATGGCATTGCAGCCATAGTGGGGCCCGGATGTGGGTCCCACAAGGTAGCATTCTTGTTCTTCCTTTTTCAGTTTCAGAAAATATTGATTTGGTATGAATTTTGTGCAAAGTGTTTAAGTGACTGTTTAATTGGTTGGTTTATGCTAATATGTGTTTGTTATGCATGTTAGAGTAAGTTTTAATCAGTTTAGTTGAGGTTGAAAAGCAATTGGTTTGATAATTTTGATTTCCAGAAACTAAAGGGGTGTTTGGGATAAGGGATTAGCCAAGATTTGTGACAAAATTTTGTGTTAGAACCTTGTTAAACACACTCATTAGTTTATTATTAGGTGACATAAGCATTTTGGTTTCATTTTGATAAGTTTTAAGACGGTTTGCATGTAAAAATTTGGCTAAAGTAGCTCAAATCAATAAGGTGCCCCAAGTGACTGATTTTGGTGGAATTTGTGCATCAAATCTTGTAGTCTGTTAGATTATAGGCTAACCTAGGATTGTGCATTGCTGGTATGTCATTTGGTTGATCATTGTGCAAGTTATTGGCCTTTAAATTTCATTTTTGTGCAAGTAAAAACAGTCTACTGTTCATCAGAAAGGGGTATAGCTTAATCAGAAACTTTCTTGGTTATTTATGCTTGATTTTTGCTTGCAACCTGCTTGTTTTTGTGTTGTAATTGACTCCCTATACTCAACTGAGTATAGGGTTGCCTTATTGTCCAAAATAAGCCACCAAATAAGCTCTCCTGAGCTTATAGGTCAACTGACCAAAATTTATAACTAGCAGTGGGAACAAACTTCCCACTGGTAGTTCACAAGTTACCACTGCTCAACTAGCAGACAAAACCAAACACATGTCACTATCAGTTTTCTAGAATTTTTGTCTTTAGTGGGTAAAAATTAGAATTAGGACTTGAAATTTGTTTCTTTATTTTTCTTATTTTATTTCTGATTTTTTAGTTTAATTATATTTTTTATTACTGTTCATTTGGTATTTTTTAGGATTTATAGCTATTTTAATTAACTTTTTAATTACTGTTTTTGGCATTTAGTGCCAAAAATTGTTATTTTTCAGTTTTAATAATTTTCATAGACTTAGAAAAAGATTTTAAGATTTTTGGTATAAAAAGTTTTTACTGTTCATCTTTTATTTATTTTTTAGAGTTAATTTAGTATAATTAGGTTTTTATTTAAACTGTTTTTGTCTTTTAGTGAAAAATTTTATATTTTTCAAACTTTTTCATTTTTCTTCTGTTCATTAGAGTAAATTAGGATTTTTAAAATTGTTAAATTATTTTTAGCATTATTTTATTATTTTTTATAATTATTTTAGTTTAAAAATAGTTTTTAGTAATTTAAAAATAGAAAAATAGTTCTTAAAAATTAGGAAAAATACTTTTTAGTCTTTAGATAATATAAGTAAGTTATTATTTGTTCAATAAAATAATATTTTGGACATTTTGATTAATTATATTTAATTTTAGGGCTTTAATTAGCATTTAAAATTGAATATTTAATTAATAAAAGGTTTTAAAATATTTTTATTGGATTTTTGTTCTTATTTATATTATTTTAGACTACTTTTAGCTTTTAATTAATTTTTAGGATTAAAATTTTTAATTTTGTAGTTTTTTACGGTTTTACGTGAACGCTTTTTCGTCTTAGCTCGATCCGTCTTCGTAACCGTTATTTCTTTCTTATTTCTATTTTCTTTTCTTCTCAATATAATCACAAACATTAATCAATTCATCACGCAACACACGTGCCTCCTTGGGAAACGAAATTGAACTTATTTGGTCATTAGTGCTCGGTTTTCCTAAACCGACACTTAACGCTTACCACTATTTTGTCATCCTTTTCCTAAAGGGTACAAAAACTCTACAATCAGTCATGTGGATTTCATATTTTGGATATAGATGATGTTACCTACTATATGATACAAGAGAATAGTTATCCATTCAAAAGAAGATTGTTGGAAATAATGTTGGAACAACAATTGGAAGTTACAGAAGAATATGTTGATGCTTTGGAGTTGATCAGAATGGTTAAACAACAAATCAAGGATTTGAAAGATGAGGAAGAAGCTGAGAAAGAGCCTTAAGTGTTTGACTTTCAGTCACACTTCACAAATGGTTCTTAGTTCACCATGTCTAACACACATAAGAACTGGCTAGTCCATAAGCAAACGGTTTGTAGTAAAGACTTCTCAAATCCGTTGAAAGCTGGTAGTTGGCTAAAAACTATATGGTTCTGACTTACCTTGTTTCAAGACAAAGAGTTGGCTAGTCCTAGACAAACAATACTAGGTAAAGACTTCATCAAATCTGTTGATGGTTGACAATTTACCAAAATTTGTAGGGTTATCAGTACACCTTATTCTTCATGAATAAAGTATTGGCTATTCCAAAGTGTACGGCTAACTGGTAAAGAATATATCAAATTCGTTGATAGCTGATGATTTGCTAAAAATCATGAAGCTAATACAGATTGGTTTTTGTTCTTAACTGTTTTATTACAGGTATGAAGATTGCAAGCAAAGAAGTATTCAAGAAGAAAATACTTAGAATGTTTTGTCTCATCAAATCAAGACTGAAGTTCATGATTCAGAGTTCATAGATTTAACTCAAGAAGACAATTATTGATGCTGCAAAGATAATTGAATGTTTACAAGACATAAGAAGATCATAGTTTGAAGACAAAGATGATGTTAATGTTGTTTGAAGATTATCTTATCAGAAGAAGATCTACATTGAAGTCTTTGGCTACATTCAGTTGGATGCAAATACTGAAAGTCCCTTAATATGACAATTGTTGATAAACTATAACTCTTTTAACCACGAAACACAATGAAATACTTTTCAAACGCGTAATGCTTTATTAAGTATTATAAAAAAAGTATTACAAAGTGCTATGAATACACTCGTTGAATGACAACAAGATATGAACCCTAGAAACAAGTAAACTAGATTCGAGACTCAAGTTTACAAGGGAACCAATGAGACGCTAGTAGACAGCTGGGGGCTCAGCGGTTCTAAGGTGAGAAAGAACTTAGATAAATTATCCAAGCAGAAGGGTTGAGTTAATTCATCTTTCTCACTCCTATTTATAGTGTACGAGGTTGCTTCCTTAGTGGGAGTAGTTGATACGTGTCACCTTCTGATGGAAGAGTACAACGTATTAAATGCATGTCCAAATCGAGACATACCTTTAAACAACTTTAGGTGAACAGTTCTGCCAACTGTTCACCTTTTGTCCCACTAGGTCGTACAAGGATTTATCTTGAATCTCTTGTTTTGTCCCGCTCAAAACACTTGGTAGATTCTCCCGCCTAAACTATAAAGGATTGGATAAGCTTTGCTTATCCCAGACTTCTAGGGTTCTTAAGTGATCTCTGAGTGTTGTCAACTCAGAGATCCTTGAACACTAGTACATTCCTTCAACATCCCAGCTATCCATAATCGCTGGTGAGTCTGACTTCAGATTGTCTTCGACTTCTCTGACGTTGTCTTTGACTTGAATGTTCCTGGTGTGCCAGCTGAGGCTTTGCCTTCCACTGGTCTGGTCTTTGCCGCTGGTCCTCTCAGCGATCAGTAAACACTTAGTCTAATTAAACAAATCTAGACTGGGCCATAGTTAAAACTTTCATTGGCCCAACAATCTCCCCCTATTTGTTTATAAATTATACTAAGTCTAAAATTATTGTAAGTGAGTACACAGCTTCTTCTTACACATAATTTAACAAACATACCTCAAAGTTTTATTAAACATAAAGAACCTAGTCTATTACAAGAACACCCAGAGGTGTAAACAAAAACAAAAAGTAAGAAGGTTCTTCAGCGATCGAGGCCTTGATCACAGATTCTCTGGGCCTCAACTTTGTCACTCCTAGAGTTGATGACAAGCTCAACTTCAAACTCAAAATCCTCAGCTGCTTTGCAATTCCTTAGGATGCCATGTTTGAGTCTGATAAGCTGGATGGTTGATGCCAGATGTAGTTCATTCATCCGCTGAAAGCAATACTCACAATTACCATTCATAAAGACCATACCTGTCTCTGGTTCTGAGTATACTTGGCCCCCTACTGGTTTGGTGATCTCTTTGGGCAGAACCAAGTTTCTGTGCATCCCATCAACAACAATGTTTTCAGTAACTAACTTCTCCACCAGAGGCCCCATTTGGGTTTTCCTTTTCCTTTGTCCTTGAGAAGGTTGTTGTTGTGAAATTTGAGGAGGCAGTGGTACCTTCAGCTTCTTTGCCGTGTCTCTTACCCAATTCAGCTTTGCTTGAATGTTCTTCATCATTTGGGCAGCACCAGGCCCAGTCTTCTTTTGGGAAAGAGCCAGCATTTCTAACCATTCAGAGAGGCCCAGATCTCTGAGTTTAAAGTCACTGGAGACTTTGTAGTTGGTTAGTTGGTTCTCTCTGTAAAGGGTCATCACCACCTTTTTGTCCTTGTCAGTGTAACATGCATACTTGGTGATTTGACCAGGTTCAGCTCTCTGGTTTACAAGTCTTTCATATTCCTTTAGAAGGTTGCTCCTTTTAACCTCCAATTCTTTGAGCTTAACCACCTGAGCTTCCTTTACAGCAGGAGAGAGTTTGTTCAGAGCTTCTTTGCCTTTGAGTTCAGCCGCTCTGATGTTTGCCAGCCTTTGGTGTTCCAAGATTTGAGCTTTTGCCTGCTCTGGGGTGAGCGGTGGTTCATCAGCGCTCTTGATTTTTTTAGATCAGAGTCTTTGGAGAGCCTAGCTGTAGATCCACCTTCTTCTTGGAGGGAGTGCAGGGTTATTTCAGGCTGTTCAATAGCAATTCCTTTTCCCTTATCCTTTATTGCATCAGTGCTGGGGTTGAAGGACCTAAGAGGTTGTGGTGTAGGAATCCCTGTTGAAGGTTTTGGTTGTTTAAGTGACTGCTCACCCTTAGGTGAGGCAGTGTCTTCTTCTTCTTCAGAGGTGGAGGTTGCTGAATTCTCCCCCTCAGGCATAACGCCGGTAGTAGCTGTGCCTGATCTAGGCTTGAGGAACTTAACGAATTCTTGATTAACAAATAAGCAGATCTCTTTAAGTTCCTCTTGTAACAGCTCTTGAAGAAGTTTTCTTGAAGGCTCAGACGCCTTAGCAATAGCTGCAACATTTGCTTTGACAGCTGAAGTGAGGACAGATGGTATGTATTGCTGAAGGCTCTGGTCGAGAACTGCTGGGAGGTGAGCTTGCAAGGCATTGCCCAGTAGTTGCGGAAGCAAGGCAGTCATAGAGGACTCCACAGATGAAGTTAGTGAAGTTTCTAGTGTGGTGGTGAGTTCCTCAGCAGCATGGGTTAGTGTTTGTATTTCAGAGAGGATGACATCATTTGTGACTTTGGGCTTGGTTTTACTGATGTCACCCCTCTTAACCCAGAGAGCCTCAGCAGCGAGTTCCTGAACATCTTTCATTCGAGGAACATGGACAGGCTTGAGTTTATGTAAATATTCCAAGTGTTTCTTGGCCCCTAGTTCCATGACATTTGGTAAGGTTGGGAAGGGAACTGGGGTTGGTGTACAGAGCCTTTAGTCCAGTAGCCGCTTAGCAGCCAATTCTTGCACATTGGGCATTGATGGGAAGGAGATGGGTTTCAACTCTGATGTAACTTGGTCATCATCAGCATCCATATCAGCATAATCTGAAATGGTCAAGTCCTCTTCAATAATGAAGACCTCATCCTCTGGCATGGAATCAGTGTCTGACATGGCATCAAGATCTATGTGGGGGACTTCAGCATTTTCATCACCAGCAATAGAATAGGCATCATCATTCTACTGTTCTTCATGAAGATTATGAGCCTGTTATGACATTTGTTAGTAACCAATTGTGAAAAAATATGAAGTTATAGGTCGCCATTCGCTGCCCCTAGGAAAGCTGGGTGTGATTATCCAGCCCCCCCTAAGGATTTCTCCTTGGGACTCTTTTAATTGTGAAATAGTTATGTTGAAGGGTCGCCATTCGCTGCCCCTAGGATAGCTGGGTGTGATTATCCAGCTCCCCCATAAGGATTACTCCTTGGGACTCATTTGAGTTGTGAAAATTATGTGGTGAATGGTCGTCGTTCGCTGCCCCTAGGATAGCTGGGTGTGATTATCCAACTCCCCCTGAAGGATTTCTCCTTGGGACTCTTTTAGTTGTGAATTCATGGAAGTTAAAGGTCGCCATTTATCACTGCCCCTAGGAAGACTGAGGGTGATTATTCAGTCCCCCCAAAAGAATAAATTCTTTGGGACTCTTTTAGTTGTGAATTGTTTGAAGGTAATGGTCGCCTTTTATCGCTGCCCCTAGGAAGACTGAGGGTGATTATTCAGTCCCCCCAAAAGAATGAATTCTTTGGGACTCTTTTCAAATGAGGGGACCCAGAGACTGCGTGAAGTGCAGAGACTCTGGGTCGGGACCTATAGCATGCTCAAGTTGGTATGGACAAGAGCACAGTCCAGAGGGTGAAGGATCATCGGGGTGCGTTATGAGCACAAATGAATCATATCCTTGTGTTAAGACAGAGTGTACAGATAATCATAAGAGTTCTAGGTGCTGACACAGACACTCTATGGGTTGAGGCAAACCCTAAGACTTCATCACTCTCTCCTACAGAATGTTGAGAGTGATTGTATGTGAACCTCCAAGAGAATAAAATGGCAAACTAATACCTGAGAGATATCAGCGTTGAGAAGGTTCTTAGTCGTCTCTACTGACTCGGAGACGCTAGACTTAGGTTGTTTGTCAGCGGCAGGCTCTTCAACCACATCCACCAGAGAAGGGGATGGGTTATTCTTAGTCTTCTTGGACTTGGAAGGATTAACAGAAGGGGTTTTAGAGGAAAGGGGGATGTCTTTCCTCTTCTTCTTCTTTTCCTTGGGCACCTTGGGCTGAGAAGAAGACTGCACAGAGGTCTTTAACAGAGACTCGTCAGTTGCTCTTTCAGCATTCACCTCATAGTGAGGGATCAAGGGCTCTCCATCAGCAACCAGTAGCCCAGCGACCTGCATCATGTGCCTGCTGAGAGGTACTTCGTCTTCCAAAGGAGTCTTTAGTAATGCAGCAGTGATGTGATAAGGAGAGAAGGAGAGAAGTTCATCATTAGTGTAGCCTTCACCCAGCATATCTTCTAAGAGAAGAGAGAGATATCTTGTGTAGCAGATGGTGGCCAGTATGTTCTTCTTCCCTTTGTTTTCTAGCTTAGCAATAAGGTCAGAGTAAAGTATGTGAGCGATCCCTATATCTTGCCCCCAAATTAAGCTGTAAGCAATCGCTTGCTGGGCTCCATTAAGTTGATCATGTGACCCTGGTTTCCACCCAGACATTTCACAATGTATAACATCAGCATCCTCCAAATAGGTGAGAATTAGTTCACTTTGATCAGGGATTTGGTTTGGAAACCTTGTGTGGTGAAGGGTTTATCATTGTCGTCATGAGGACGAAGGGTAGCTAGAGCCTTCTTCACCGTGGCGCTGGCAGGCACAGCGGACATACCTTCATTAAATGGAAGTCCAATGACTTTGGCAAAGGTATTAAGATCAAAGGTGAGAGGTTGGGGATGTGTGGAAAGGTTGAAGGTGATGTGTGAAGAGGTTGGATCAACTTCGGCGCTATACCAGAAATCCTTCAAATATTGGTGGTAGCATGTAGAGGGTACTCTGGTTATGGCTTCAAAAATGGTAGAGTTTTTGAGGAAGGAGAACAAAGGTTGGTAGAGTGAGTCGGTGTGTTCCAAGAGAGCTACACAATTGTTTAAGGCAATTTTGCCATCGTGTATCCCAAAATCAACGTTTGAGGCGGCCAGGACGGTGAAAGCGGTGTTAGATGATGAAGACGCCATTGTTGAAGTGAGGAAGAAATGAAGGTTTTGAGAAGATAAATAGTATGTGTGTGTGAAAGATATGAGTAATGTGAGTTTTTTGAAAAGTGAGTCAAGGGTTTTGATAAAAGGGTTAGTCGTTTTTAAAGCATTTAATGCAAAAAATTACCTTTTAGGAAAAGTGGGACCCTTTGACTCTTCATGTGATATTTCTGTCCCTTGGAAAGCGGGAAAGTTGTTGACAATAAAGGTTAATCATTTGAATTAAATATGGGAATATATTAAGTCCCATTGGAATGTAACTATCTCGTTACATTCAATTCCCTTTAATGCCCAGAGACAGAGGTCAGAGATCATTTATCAGATTTGTTTACCAATATTGAGCATACCCAGCTCAGCATCCAACCTAGTAAAACTTGGCTCAGCCAGAGATTTGGTGAATATATCAGCGAGCTGGTATTCAGTGGGTATAAAATGAAGCTCAATATCACCTTTTAAAATATGGTCTCTGATAAAGTGATACCTGATGTCAATATGCTTAGTTCTGGAATAAAGTACCGGATTATTTGAGATGGCTATAGCACTTGTGTTGTCACAGAATATGGGAACCTTTTCATAAATGATCCCATAATCAGCCAGCTGACTTTTCATCCAGAGAACTTGAGCACAACAACCAGCGGCCGCTATGTATTCAGCTTCAGCTGATGACATGGCCACAGAGTTTTGTTTCTTGACGCTCCAGCATACCAACTTTCCTCCAAGGATTTGACAACTCCCAGAGGTGCTCTTTCTATCAAGACATCACCCAGCATAGTCAGAGTCTGAGTAGGCTTTGAGGTCGAAGCCTGATCCATTTGGATACCAGAGACCCAATGTGGGAGATCCTTTTAAGTACCTGAAAAATCTTTTGACATCTACAAGGTGGGATTCCTTGGGGTTAGCTTGGTACCTAGCACAGAGACATGTGGCAAATTGTATGTCTGGTCTGCTTGCTGTGAGGTACATTAGTGACCCAATCATGCCTCTATATAAGGTCTCATTAACAGAGACCCCTGAGTCATCAGCTCCCAAGTTGTTGGGAGGAAGCATGGGGCATTTCACTGATGCACAATCAGATAGATCATACTTCTTGAGCAAATCCTTAACATATTTTTCTTGACAAATGGAAATTCCTTTTGAATTTTGGTTAATTTGAAAACCCAAGAAAACAGTTAGTTCCCCCATCATGCTCATTTCATATTTTTTGGTCATTAATTTTGCAAACTGTTTGCTCAATGTAATATTGGTTGAACCAAAAATTATATCATCCACATAAATCTGTACTAAAATGACATCACCCTTGGACCTATAAGTGAACAGGGTTTGATCAATGGTACCTCTAACAAATTTGTTTTCAAGTAAGAATTTTGATAGGGTTTCATACCAGGCTCTAGGCGCTTGTTTCAGCCCATAGAGTGCTTTGTGAAGTCTACAGACGTGATCAGGATACTCACTGCTTTCAAACCCTGGGGGTTGATAGACATATACTTCCTCTGCAAGCTTCCCATTGAGGAAAGCACTCTTCACATCCATCTGGTACATAGTAAACCCCATATAAGCTGCAAAGGCTAGGAAGATTCTGATAGCTTCCAATCTGGATACTGGTGCAAACGTTTCATCATAGTTAATCCCCTCAGATTGATTATATCCCATCACCACAAGCCTAGCCTTGTTTTTTACAATCATGCCAGCTTCATGCCTCTTGTTTATGTAGACCCATTTAGTTCCAACCACTTGCTTCCCATCTGGAGCTTTTACCAGAGTCCACACCTTGTTCCTCTTGATCTGATTCAACTCATCTTGCATGGAAACAACCCACCCTTCATCTAGAAGCGCAGCAGCCACATTCTTAGGTTCATCCTCAGAGAGAAAATCAGCGAAAAGGCATTCATTCGCTGAGGCGGTTTCTAGAGATCTCAATTTTCCTCTGGTGGTGACTCCCTCAAAGGGCTCACCAAGAATATTCACCAAAAGAATATCTTGGTTCCTACTCCATTTGGATTGAGGAGCAGGAGTCTCTGTGGGTTCAGGAGTCACAGCAGGTTCAATGAATGCTGAGGGATCTTCACAAATTATTTCTTCATCCATAATCTCTTCATCAAGAGGAGAGATTGGTTCGATGAGATCAGCATTCACAGTAGTGGGTGGAGTGATTTGTTCAGCATTTTCAACTTCTGGAGTGATGTCAGAGATGAAATGAGGATCAAATGCATGAACATAAGGGAAGTCCTTGTGACAACCCTTGTATGATTCCTTGGGATGTGAGAAATCATCCTCTGGATATTATTTAACTTCATTGAAGTCAATGTCACATTCTTCTGAGTTGGTTTGGTTGATGACAGCATCTGCTTCATTGAAGGTGACATGGATGGATTCTTCTAATTCTTGTCTGCGGATGTTGAATACTCTGTAAGCTCTGGAGGTGAGAGAGTAACCAACGAAGAATCCATCATCAGACTTTTCATCAAATTTTCCCAGGTGATCTCTGTAGTTGTGAATGAAAACAGGGCAACCAAAGACATGGAAGTAGCTTACATCAGGGGCTCTCTTCCTATATACTTCATAAGAGGTCTTGCCATGCCTCTTCACAATAATGGATCTGTTTTGTGTATGACAAGCTGTGTTCACAGCTTCACCCCAAAATTGTTTAGGAAGTTTTGATTCGCTGAGCATTGTTCTAGTAGCCTCTATGAGGGTTCTGTTTCTTCTTTCAACGACACCATTTTGCTCAGGGGTGCCTGGGTTAGAAAAGTTCTGTGTTATTCCCTTTTCATCACAAAAGGCTTCCATGGCATGATTCTTGAATTCAGTGTCATTGTCACTTCTGATAGCCTTAACTCTGCAGTCATTGAGATTCTCTATTTCTCTGATGAAGGACATTATTCTTTCAGCAGCATCACTCTTTCTTTTGAGAAAGAATACCCAAGTGAATCTGGAGAATTCATCTACAATGACTAGTGTATACTTGTTGTTATTAAGGGATTGAGGTTTTACTGGTCCAAATAATTCCATTTGAAGGAGATGGAGGCACTTATTTATGGAGAATGATTGTTTAGTCTTGAATGAGGCTCTGTGGTGCTTCCTTTTATCGCACGCTGAGCAGGGTCTGTCTTTGGTGAAGGTCAGAGAGGGAAGCCCAGCTACTAAATCATTCTTGGCCAGTTTGTTAATGTATTTGAAGTTGAGATGGGAGAGTCTCTTATGCCATAGCCAATGTTCACTATCAGATGCTTTGGCATAGAGACAAGTGTTTGTCCCTTCTGGACAAGATGTCATGTCGATGACATACACATCCCTTCTCCTGGGTGCAATAAGAACAACATCATCATTTTGATTGAAGATTTTTCCTTGTGTCTTGGTGAATAGAACTTTGAAGCCAGCATCACAGAGTTGACTAATGCTGATTAGGTTGTGCTTCAGTCCATTGACATAAGCGACCCTTGTGAAGGTTATTCCATTACAATCCACTGAGCCATAACCCTTAGTAGCCCCTGAGGAATCATCTCCAAAGACTACTTTAGGACCAGACTCCTTTTTATATCTATGCAGATATTGTTTAACCTCTGTCATGTGTCTAGAGAACCCGCTATCCAGATACCAAACAGATTTCTTCAGATATTCCTGCATAGATATAACAAATCCATATTAGTTTCTATGATGAACCCACTTTCCAGTTGGTCCATGTTGTCGCTGACCAGCGACATTGGTGCTTCTCTGGTTACTTCCCTCTCTTTGGTTGCAATCCCTGGGTTCATGACGCATGCTTCCACAGATGTCACATCCAGGATAATGCTCGCACTCATCAGAGTGATGGTCAAAGAAACCACAGTACTTGCAGGGGGGTTAGGTCTGTAACCCTGAGAGCTATCTCTGGGTTTAATGCTCAGCCTTTCTTGAGGATCGATGAGGAGTTTTAGATCTCATTTGAGTTCTGGTTCTTTGAACCGCAATGACCTCCTCATGCTCTCTAGATGTGTGTTTAGTGGACTCGCATGTGATACATTTTGGTTTCTTAGAGCAATCCTCGGATGAGTGATTCTTGAAACCGTAATGCTTGCAAGGTCTGAACAAAGCTCTCCCCTTGGAGCTACTAGAACCTTTACCAAGAGAGTTAACAGATGGACTATTAACTTTGGGGTTGATTTGTTCTTTCAACCCTTTTACCTCTTCCATCAGGGTGAGGAGAAGTTGCTTGGTGGGAGAAAGCTCTTCAGGGGGAGGAGTGGGTTTGTTGGAGTCCTTAGCCACAAAAACCTTTTTATTCGCTTTGTCAGCGACTTTGAGAATTGAATTCCCAGGGGTTTTAGTTTGAGGTTTTGGGCCAAGCAAGGAATCAGATGGGTTGGCACCAGCGAGTCTTGGTGGGGCTGGTACCTCTGATTCTTTGTCAGAGTTCTTCTCATCCACAGAGGTGGAAGAAGGAGAAGAAACATCTAAAGGGACAAATTTGACATTGGGAACAGGGATATGTTTTTTGAATCTACCCTTTCCCACAATAGCTTGAACCACATCACCAGGTATGGATTCAGCGACTATTTATTCCACTGTGGATTGAGCCAAATTCCATTTTTCAATGGTTTTTCTAAGTTCAGAATTTTCATCAGACAAAGACTCATTTTCAATGGATAATTTGCTCACTTTATTTTGAAGTTGATTGGCAAGATTCACAAATGGTTTAAGATTTGTTAATTTAGATTGGCAAAGATTTAACTTTGTTTTAAGACTATGAAATTTGTTTAACAGGTTTTTTCTTTGCTCTTCCACAAAGTGGAGGTCAACCAAGGTATAGTCACTGACATGGTCTCTATCAGGACCTTCAGACATAGATAACATTCTTTGTACCTTTTTCATGGTGATGTCCACCCATTGACCAGATCTTGCTTCACTTTTACCCACAGCGGGTTCTTCATCAGAGACAGCCATAAAGGCTCTAACAATGGTGGTACCTTCATCCTCAGAAGTGAGGGGTTCATCATCCCAGTCGAATGAGGCAGTGATCAGACCTTTTTTATTCGTCTTGGCATCCTTTTTCTTTGCTGCATCATCGACTTTCTGACTGAGTTTTAGCAGCTCAGCTTTCAAGGCTTTGTATTTGACTTTGTAGTCCTTCTTCCCTTCTGAATCAGAGAGAGGTTTGCTTGAAAGGTGAGGTGGAAAACTTCTTCTTGTTGTTGTTGTTGCTGGATGAAGGGAAGCTTGGAGAGGAGGTTTTGTTTGACCAGCAATCCTTTTGATAGTGACCAGTCTTTCCACAAGTGTAGCATGACACCTTGGATTTATCAACCTTTGCAGCTCCAACTCTACCAGATCTCTTGTAGTACCTCTTTTGATCAGCTAAAAGAGCTCTGTCATGGAACTCAACATGTAATTCATCAAGAAATTCTTGACTACTTCTGGTGTCCTCTTCAATGTCAGAGTCGATGTCCTGAAAGGAATGGTTAGCAACAAGAGCTTTTGAACCAGTGAAACTGGTGGTAAACCTGTCAGTCTTTGATTTGTAAATGGAGTCAATTAGCCATTCTTCATAGTTATATCTACCAAACAATTGGGCTAAAGTATCATTCTTTATAGCATTGTTAGCTCTTAAGGTCTGATTTAGGCTAAACCATTTTCTAGGTAGACTATTGACAAAAGTAGCATTAACCTCAGCCTTAGGTAGAACAACTCCATTGTTTCCCAAATCATTCAACAAAATCTTAAGCCTAGTATAAGTTTGTGCAACAGTTTCTATTTCCAAAGCTTTAAAAGCATTAAACTTAAGTCTAAGGGCTTGGATTTTGGTTTCTTTTGTTTCCTCTGGACCTTCATACCCTAACACTAATTCAGTCCACATCTCCTTAGCAGAGTTGCATTTAATGATGGACTTCATAATGTTCTTAGGTCTAACACCCCACCAAATGCTATGCGCAGCGGAACTACAACATTTGGGTGCTAGGCAGTTATCATCGCACACAAGATATATCGAACGACTCCAAAGAGACGTCAATTTAAAACTTAAATTAAAAATTGTTAAAAGATACATGTCTACGGTTTTTCCAACCCCAATTGATACAACAGAGTTTAGCGTTTTTGGTCCCCATGAATCTCAACCCAAAAGTTACAGTTTTCACAACAACATGACATTAAAGTTAAAAATGTTTAAGTAATAACGGGAGGAAAAACAAGCAGACTCCAAGCCATACACACAACATCCATCCAATGCACGCTCCATCCTACACTTCAGCGGTTACCTGAAACCAATGCTAAATTTGGTCAACGAAAACGTTGAGTGGAATTCATAGGTTTTACAATTCATTTTGAACATATGTGAAATAAAAACCATTCACGATCATTCATAGACTTGTCGATCAAACAATCTATATTCAAGATACTGGCAATTGTGTTTAAGCTCATGACACTAAACCGTTAACTCAATCACCAGCGTAATAATTACCGGCGTGATTTAGATGAAACCAAGGCCCCTAATAAGGCATCAGTTGCAATTATACCTTATCTCTTATCACCAATTATCCGTCCGCAGGGGGTATCAACGTACTAGCCCTCGTCTCGGATAGGGTAGTCAACCCCATAGTACTATCACTTTGTATAAGCGGCTATTTCTAATCCACGCTAGGACTAAACAATAGTTAATAGTTCATGAATTTAGGGACTTTTGCAACTAGGTACTCAACACAATTTCAAAGGCAACATTCGGGTCCAACAATCATTCATGACATATGTTCATTTTAAAAACTAGCATGCATTTCCCTCGCGGGTAAAACAGTTTGAAATAATAGTAAGCGAGGCTATAAATTCACACCTTATATAACAAGTAGTCGATAGTTCGAGAGACGGTCACTGACGACGATACGGATGCCCGGGTAAATCAACACCTATCAAACCAAATAACGCGTAATGAGTAATATCATTTTAAAACCTTATGGTACTGTATAAAATACATAAATACTAGTCACTTGTGACAATTACAACTCACGCCAAAACAAAACAACAAGCGTTACTCATTTTACACTATTTGTCCTTATTATTAACGTTATCAATTTTTACTCATTTTCGCCGATACTTACCAAAAGTACGGGCTGTTTTACCATACTTAACCATCTTTATAAAATTTGACAAAATTCTCAAAAATACTATAAGACCTGTAGAAAACACATATTTAATCCCAACAAAATTTTTTACTTCTACGACCCGTTACTCAACACCTTTCCAAAAACTACGTTTTTCGGACTGAAATTGTACTTTGACCAAGTCGGACTCATTTGACCCGTTTAAAACACTCCATTGACCCATTTGACACCTAAGTCCTACAATAGACTCAAATGTGCAGGTTTGACACCAAAATTCAGCCCTTGACCATTTACCAAACTAGACTTATAGTCCCCAGGATTTGACCTAAAACCAAGCATAACTTCGGATTATGACGGTTTTCATCTCCCGGTACACGAATTTCAAAACGTCGTAACTTTTGACTCGTTAGGAGTCGTAAGCTCTACCTTATACCAAATCGAAGCTAAGAAAATGCTCTACAAATCTATCCTATCCACAAGACCTGTTTTCAAAATAATTTTTACGAAAATGCCTTAAACTTTCTGCCTAAAATCAACCATACCAAAATCACACTAACGCTCGTTTCCAAACCCATTTATCATCACTAGACATCATCCTAAGCTTCCCTAATCACAACCAAACAATGTTTTCAGTCCCTAACCCCTATTGATCATCAACCTCATAAGACTAAAATCCTAAAAACAAACATGCAAGTAAGTGTACCCATCTACAACATCTAAAAACATGATATTAAACATAGAATCAAGCTCAAAACATGAACCACCATGATTCCCAAACACCCCCCATTGAGCCGTGGGGTTTGGGTGATCAAAACCCACCAACCAAGTTGATTTTGGTTGATTTGTTTGGTGTTCTAGCATCCTTTTAGCATGAATTAAACATGCAAATGCTCAATTAACATCAAAAACGAATTTGAAAAATCTTGAAATTTTTGGATGAATTTTTGTTAATGCATGTGTGAAATGAGCATGGATTAACACTCACTAGATGATTTTAGGAGGTGGTCTATGACTAGAATGGATCAAAACTAAAAAAAAATGGTGTGGTGGTGGATTGGGGTTTTGGCCGTCGGCCTAAGGAGAAAAGGGAGGGGGTTTGATCTTTTTTTTTGTAAAATGTGTTGTGTGTGTATGTTTGTCCCCATTTTGTGAAATGGGAGGGACTATGTGCAATTTCACCTTTCTTTTGGCCTTAAGCAAAAACGACACCAAAACTTTGCGGATTGACTCACTAGTCATTTAGAAAATTTTACGGGAGTCGGAAATTATCCCAAACACTCCAAAATACTTTTGGGATACTTTAAATGTACCCGGAAAGCAATAAAACTCACCCGACTCGACTTAACACGAACCGTAAGTAAAATTCTCGAAAAATTACATTATCGATAAAACGTCAATAATTATAGAAATTTGGGCATCCATCGGGATCGTATTCGTCATCGTCCTTCTTAAATCGTCAATCGTCAAAAGTATAACCTCGAACATCGGTTTCAACCAAAATACTAAAATATATAGCAATTAAAATTTATTAAAAATTTCAAAAATTAGCGTAATTTAGGGTAATGTTAGTGACCTCGGTTCTAGGGTATCACATCCACCCCTCCTTAAAGAGAGCGACGTCCCGGCGCTCGCCTCTCCTTATACTCACATTTCGTGCCGCTGGAACAGATGAGGATACCTTTCCTTGAAAAAGTCCTCACGTTCCCAAGTGTATTCCGGTCCACGCCTAGAATTCCATCGAACCTTCACAATGGGAATTCTACTACGCTTCAGCCTCTTGACCTCTCGGTCCATAATCTCCACGGGTTCTTCCACGAAATGCATTTTGTCGTCCAGTTGAATCTCGTCCAAAGGAATCACCAATTCCTTATCCGTCAAACTCTTCTTCAAGTTCGATACGTGAAACGTGTCGTGAATAGCACTAAGCTCGCTCGGCAATTCTAACTTGTACGCTACTGGTCCAATTCGTTTAACGATCTTAAATGGTCCAATATACCTCGGACTCAACTTTCCTTTCTTCCCAAAACAAATTACACCCTTCCACGTCGATACCTTAAGCATAACCATATCTCCGACTTCAAATTCCAACGGTTTCCTTCTGTTATCGGCATAACTCTTCTGTCGGCTTCTCGCAGCAAGTAGTCGGTTCTTGATTTGCACAATATTCTCTGTCGTCTCTAAAACCATTTCGGGTCCAGTCAATTGACTTTCTCCTACTTCACTCCAACACACAGGCGATCTACACTTCCTTCCATACAATGCTTCGAACGGTGCTGCCTTGATACTCGCATGGTAACTATTATTATACGAAAACTCCACTAGAGGCAAGTGGCGTTCCCAACTTCCTCCAAAATCGATCACGCATGCTCGGAGCATGTCCTCCATCGTCTGAATAGTTCGTTCACTCTGGCCGTCAGTTTCCGGGTGATAAGCCGTACTTAAATTCAATTCAGTGCCCATCGCACGTTGAAGCGATTTCCAAAATTCCGAAGTAAATCTACTATCGCGATCCGAAATGATCGATAACGGCACTCCATGTCTACAGACGATCTCTTTCACGTACACACTAGCCAGCTTTTCCATACTGTCCGTCTTCTTCATAGGTAAGAAATGAGCAGATTTCGTCAATCTATCCACTATTACCCATATCATATCACATCCACTAGGAGTTCTAGGTAAACCTGTCACGAAATCCATAGCGATTTTCTCCCATTTCCATTCTGGGATCTCTGGTTGTACCAACAACCCAGACGGTTTCTTATGTTCGGCTTTAACCTTCGCACAAGTCAAACACTTACTAACGTAACGAGCAATATCCGCCTTCATATTCGGCCACCAATAAACTTTCTTCAGGTCATGATACATTTTATCCGATCCGGGATGTATCGAATACTTCGACTTATGAGACTCGTTCATAACCAAATCTCGTACTCCAGGCTTTCCTTCCTCAGATGAACACAATGGTAACCAAATCCGATTCTCGAAATATCTCAATCCGTCTGACCTAATCACAAAAAGAGGTTTCAACATTCTTCCCAAATTCTCAGCATCAACGTTCTCCTTCATTAATCCCCTCTCTTGAGCCTTCAGTATAGTTTCGGTTAAGTCAACACTCCCAGTCATCACCAAAGCTCTGACTCTCAAAGGTTTCTCTCGTTCCTTCCTACTAAGTGCATCCGCTACAACATTCGCCTTGCCAGGATGGTAGCGAATTTCACAGTCATAGTCACTCAGTAATTCTACCCATCGTCTTTGTCGCATGTTCAACTCCTCTTGATCTAAAATGTGCTGCAAACTCTTGTGGTCAGTGAATACAACACACTTCGTCCCATACAAATAATGTCTCCACAATTTCAACGCAAAAACTACAGCTCCTAATTCCAAATCGTGCGTCGTGTAGTTCTCCTCATTCTTCCTTAGTTGCCTCGACGCGTAAGCTATCACCTTTTCACGCTGCATCAATACCGCTCCGTAACCTTTACGAGATGCGTCACAATACACTACAAAGTCTTCGGTTCCTTCAGGTAATGACAATATCGGTGCGGAACATAACTTGTCATTGAGCGTTTTGAAAGCGAATTCTTCCTCATCTCCCCATTCATACACCCTATTCTTTTCGGTAAGCTTTGTCAATGGCTTTGCAATCAACGAAAATCCTTCAATGAATCTCCGATAATACCCAGCTAAACAAAGGAATTGTCGAACTTCAGTAGGCGTTGTCGGTGCTGACCATTCCCTGATCGCTTCGACCTTGGCAGGATCCACGCGAACTCCTTTGCTATCAATCACGTGACCAAGGAATTGCACGGATTCTAACCAAAACTCACACTTTGAGAACTTCGCATACAGCTTCTCTTTCTTCAGCAGATCCAATATCTTTCTCAGGTGCTTCTCGTGCTCCTCCTTACTCTTAGAGTAAATAAGAATATCATCGATGAAAACAATAACAAACTTATCTAGATACGGCTTGCATACGCGATTCATAAGGTCCATGAATACAGCAGGCGCGTTCGTCAACCCAAACGGCATCACTCGAAATTCAAAGTGTCCATACCGCGTACGAAAGGCAGTTACAGGAATATCCTCCTCTCTTACACGTAGTTGATGATACCCTGATCTTAAATCGATCTTTGAGTATACACTGGAACCTTGTAATTGATCAAACAAATCGTCAATCCTCGGCAATGGATACCGATTCTTAACCGTCAGCTTGTTGAGTTCTCTATAGTCAATACACATCCGAAATGAACCATCTTTCTTTTTCACAAACAACACTGGCGCTCCCCATGGTGATTAGCTCGGCCTAATAAATCCTTTATCCATCAACTCCTTCAGTTGATCTGATAACTCCTTTAACTCGGATGGTGCTAATCGGTAAGGTGCACGCGCAATCGGCGCAGCTCCTGGCACCAAATCGATTCGAAACTCGACCTCACGGGTGGGTGGTAAACCTGGCAGCTCGTCTGGAAAAACTTCCGGATATTCGCAGATAATAGGTACCTCTTCAATCCTCGCCTCTAAATCACCATCACTCGAAACTTGTGCCAAAAACACATCGCATCCACTTTCCACATACTTCATCATTTTCAAACAAGAAATCACTTTCAAACGAGAAGTGCATTTGTCTCCCTTCACGGTCAAGACTTTATTCCTCAACGGGATCTGAACTAATCTCTCACCACAGACGATCATAGCATTGTGCGCCATCAGCCAATCCATTCCCACAATCACGTCAAACGATCCTAGCTCTATAGGCATCAAGTCGATTTTAAAAGCGTAATTTCCTAACTTCAAGGTACACCCTTTCAGTATAGAATTCGTACTAACAATTTTCCCATCGGCTAACTCAACGTTATAACTAGTTGCTAACAACACCGGTTTTCTATCGATATGACGACTAAATTTAACATCTACGAAACTCTTGTCGGAACCAGAATCAAACAAAATACTAGCATAACAAGCGTCTAGCAAAAACGTACCGGTAACCACGTTAGGACCCTGTGGTTTATCAGCCGTCCCTACTTGATACACGGCAACAGCATTGTTACCTCCTTGCTTGTTTCCTGCCTTCGGGCAATTCCCTTGCTTATGGCTTCTCTCTCCACATCCAAAACAACCCATCACTCTTGTAGCATTCGCCCCAGTGGCTACCCCCTTGGTTCGACAATCAGACATCCTGTGACCCGCTTTTCCACATTTGCCACACGCAGGCGGGCAATGCCCTACGTGATATAAGTTGCATCTACCACAGTGGGGATTCACCTTCGCTCCTCTGGGGTTTGTCACAGCTCTCATCCCTTCATTCCTTCGCTGGTTAAACTGCTGACTGCGGTTCTGACCATTGTTGTTTCGGTTTCCACCTCGGCTTTGACCCTGGGATTGATTGCTCTGTGCCGCTTCCCACTTCCTCTTATTTCCTTCAGCAATGAAGTTCTTCTTGTCTTGGAGTTTGACATCCATCAACGCGTGAGCCATCTGGACCGCTTCATCAAACGACCCAAGTTTAGACGAAGTCGTCTCACCCTTGATATTACTGGATAGACCTTTGATGTACTGTTTCATCTTCTTGGTATCATCGGCAAAAGTGTCTGGACACAAAAGGCTTAGTTCATTAAACCTCCTGGTGTAAGCAGTGATATCATTGTTTTTCAAAGTCAGGTGCCTCAACTCATCTTCCAATTGACCTAACTCCTCTTCCGGACAGAACTTCTTGGTCAAAAGAGCTTTAGTTGCAATCCATGTTCTTGCATTCGCTACTGCCAATCCAACAGTGGCTACTTGGGTGTTCCACCAACTCAATGCATCGTCAAGAAATGTAGCAGCCGCAAACTTGACCTTGTTCGCTTCTGAGCAACCACTAATCTCGAAAGTACTTTCAACCTTTTCTAACCATCTCCTGAGTTCTAGAGCTCCACCAGTTCCACGAAATTGCGTGGGACCACATTTTATGAAACTAGAGTAAGTACATTCTCTTGGGGCTTGCTGTCTCCCCGCATTTCTGCCCTGGTCTGGATTCCTTCCTGCTCGGTCTGCTTCTAGCGCATTCGCAATGGCTTCCTGAATCATCGTGTTCACACGGGTTGCGGTTAGTTTTGGAGGCATGGTGCGTTATCAAATATACCTTTCTGCAAAGACAGGGAAAATAGAAAAACAATGTAAGTATACACATCAAGATTAAGATGGATTTCTCTTTCAAGACATAATATAAATACAACGACACATCACTACAAAGTTACTAATATTCATCAATTCACATCACAAAAGATCAAATTAAAGACATATCACAGATCATGAAAGGTAAACGTGGATTGTATTGATAATCAACCAAAATTGTGACAAGTATTGCCACTACAATCATTCACCATAAAACTTAAGTCCTCAAGTTTTTCGTCACAATGCCATCATACAAAAGTCTAAAACAGTTCTATTACAACGATCAAAGATAAAATATAAGACAAGCAACTAGGCATGTGGTGATCCACACGGCCTCTTGGATGGCGGTTCGTCATCATCTTCCTCGGGTTCCTCATCGCTATCATCCTCGTCCACATCATCCATTTTTCTCTTTCCTTTGTCGTTCGGCCCACATTCAGTCTCCTTTTTCGTCCCTGACGTAGACCCACACTCAACCGCTACATGATTTCCCACAGTGATACAAGCACCTCTGGCAGGTGGCTGGATCATGAAGTCATTAGCTTCCATTTCCAAATCGTCCACAAATCTCCAATCTGGGGGCAATAATGCTCTCACTCGATGCTCCCAACTCTGCATCCTAGACAATCTCACTTGATCTTCCCTAACACGGTCAAGACTGGCGCTCAAGTTCGCGATCATCGATCTTAGACTATTGATATCACTTTTGTTTGCATTTCCATCATACTCAATTCTTGAAGTCCTTTCCAATAGTCCTTGGTGTGCCCTTTCATTCTTATCAAACCTCTTAATTACCCTGGTCTCAACCACAAACCGCTCATACAACAACCTATCCATCCTCCTCAAACGACCCTCGGGATCCCAGTAGTGTCTTGGTCTCGGAAAGTAGACCCTTGCGATATTCTCATGAATAGATTGTGATTTTGATAACTTGCTGGACTCTACACCACTCCCATTACTTATTCGAACAAATCCTGGTACTGTCCTCAAATAGTCCTTACAATTGTCCATCGGGCGACTAAAGGGTTGCTGCTCATATCGATCGGTCGGAGGTACTTCATAACCCTTTGGCGAATTCGGAGATTGAAACAAATCAGGTTCGGTCTGACCTACAACATTCTCGGGAATGCCATCATCCATCAGTTCCTCGGGCTCTTCCTCAGAATCCTCACTCTCATCACTACTGATACTAAAGTTGTCCACCTCACTTTCATCATTGTCATTTTCCGGCCCTATTTCTTCTTCTGGAGCGATCCATCCATTGTCATTATCCGGCGGGTTCGGAGGAAACGGTCCCCCTTCGTGACCTACGACGTAATCGTTTCCATTACCATTAGGCGGTACCTCGGCCATTCCTGCAATAACAGAGAATTTCGGAGGGTACGTAAGATAACTATACAATATTTATAAATACATGCATGCAAATGCAATGCAAAGGTGGTACATATGCCCAAAATGTAATAATATGATGCTCATGCATGATTAATACAAAAATTACGGTGTCGGGTATTCCACGTATAATTTCAACGTCTACATATAGTAATTTCCATACTTACGTAATAAATACCCTCATATATACTTCAACTCAAAAGTATACGTCAAAAGCCATGAATACAAAATAAACCTTACCGGAGCCATGCAGGATAGTTGTGTGTGCTTGGACAATTTCTTACGACACCAAAAGTTATAGTTTAGGATTTTCAAAACGACCTAGTTCTCTATAACTCATGGCTCTGATTACCAATCTCTAACACCCCACCAAATGCTATGCGCAGTGGAACTACAACATTTGGGTGCTAGGCAGTTATTATCGCACACAAGATATATCGAACGACTCCAAAGAGACGTCAATTTAAAACTTAAATTAAAAATTGTTAAAAGATACATGTCTACGGTTTTTCGAACCCCAATTGATACAACAGAGTTTAGCGTTTTCGGTCCCCATGAATCTCAACCCAAAAGTTACAGTTTTCACAACAACATGACATTAAAGTTAAAAATGTTTAAGTAATAACGGGAGGAAAAACAAGCAGACTCCAAGCCATACACACAACATCCATCCAATGCACGCTCCATCCTACACTTCAGCGGTTACCTGAAACACATGCTAAATTTGGTCAACGAAAACGTTGAGTGGAATTCATAGGTTTTACAATTCATTTTGAACATATGTGAAATAAAAACCATTCACGATCATTCATAGACTTGTCGATCAAACAATCTATATTCAAGATACTGGCAATTGTGTTTAAGCTCATGACACTAAACCGTTAACTCAATCACCCGCGTAATAATTACCGGCGTGATTTAGATGAAACCAAGGCCCCTAATAAGGCATCAGTTGCAATTATACCTTATCTCTTATCATAAATTATCCGTCCGCAGGGGGTATCAACGTACTAGCCCTCGTCTCGGATAGGGTAGTCAACCCCATAGTGCTATCACTTTGTATAAGCGGCTATTTCTAATCCACGCTAGGACTAAACAATAGTTAATAGTTCATGAATTTAGGGACTTTTGCAACTAGGTACTCAACACAATTTCAAAGGCAACATTCGGGTCCAACAATCATTCATGACATATGTTCATTTTAAAAACTAGCATGCATTTCCCTCGCGGGTAAAACAGTTTGAAATAATAGTAAGCGAGGCTATAAATTCACACCTTATATAACAAGTAGTCGATAGTTCGAGAGACGGTCACTGACGACGATACGGATGCCCGGGTAAATCAACACCTATCAAACCAAATAACGCGTAATGAGTAATCTCATTTTAAAACCTTATGGTACTGTATAAAATACATAAATACTAGTCACTTGTGACAATTACAACTCACGCCAAAACAAAACAACAAGCGTTACTCATTTTACACCATTTGTCCTTATTATTAACGTTATCCATTTTTACTCATTTTCGCCGATACTTACCAAAAGTACGGGCTGTTTTACCATACTTAACCATCTTTATAAAATTTGACAAAATTCTCAAAAATACTATAAGACCTGTAGAAAACACATATTTAATCCCAACAAAAATCTTTACTTCTACGACCCGTTACTCAACACCTTTCCAAAAACTACGTTTTTCGGACTGAAATTGTACTTTGACCAAGTCGGACTCATTTGACCCGTTTAAAACACTCCATTGACCCATTTGACACCTAAGTCCTACAATAGACTCAAATGTGCAGGTTTGACACCAAAATTCAGCCCTTGGCCATTTACCAAACTAGACTTATAGTCCCCGGGATTTGACCTAAAACCAAGCATAACTTCGGATTATGACGGTTTTCATCTCCCGGTACACGAATTTCAAAACGTCGTAACTTTTGACTCGTTAGGAGTCGTAAGCTCTACCTTATACCAAATCGAAGCTAAGAAAAAGCTCTACAAATCTATCCTATCCACAAGACCTGTTTTCAAAATAATTTTTACGAAAATGCCTTAAACTTTCTGCCTAAAATCAACCATACCAAAATCACACTAACGCTCGTTTCCAAACCCATTTATCATCACTAGACATCATCCTAAGCATCCCTAATCACAACCAAACAATGTTTTCAGTCCCTAACCCCTATTGATCATCAACCTCATAAAACTAAAATCCTAAAAACAAACATGCAAGTAAGTGTACCCATCTACAACATCTAAAAACATGATATTAAACATAGAATCAAGCTCAAAACATGAACCACCATGATCCCCAAACACCCCCCATTGAGCCGTGGGGTTTGGGTGATCAAAACCCACCAACCAAATTGATTTTGGTTGATTTGCTTGGTGTTCTAGCATCCTTTTAGCATGAATTAAACATGCAAATGCTCAATTAACATCAAAAACGAATTTGAAAAATCTTGAAATTTTTGGATGAATTTTTGTTAATGCATGTGTGAAATGAGCATGGATTAACACTCACTAGATGATTTTAGGAGGTGGTCTATGATTAGAATGGATCAAAACTAAAAAAAAAATGGTGTGGTGGTGGATTGGGGTTTTGGCCGTCGGCCTAAGGAGAAAAGGGAGGGGGTTTGATCTTTTTTTTTTGTAAAATGTGTTGTGTGTGTATGTTTGTCCCCATTTTGTGAAATGGGAGGGACCTATGTGCAATTTCACCTTTCTTTTGGCCTTAAGCAAAAACGACACCTAAACTTTGCGGGATTGACTCACTAGCCATTTTAGAAAATTTTACGGGAGTTGGAAATTATCCCAAACACTCCAAAATACTTTTGGGATACTTTAAATGTACCCGGAAAGCAATAAAACTCACCCGACTCGACTTAACACGAACCGTAAGTAAAATTCTCGAAAAATTACATTATCGATAAAACGTCAATAATTATAGAAATTTGGGCATCCATCGGGATCGTATTCGTCATCGTCCTTCTTAAATCGTCAATCGTCAAAAGTATAACCTCGAACATCGGTTTCAACCAAAATACTAAAATATATAGCAATTAAAATTTATTAAAAATTTCAAAAATTAGCGTAATTTAGGGTAATGTTAGTGACCTCGGTTCTAGGGTATCACATTAGGTAGGCAAGAGACTATGATAATTTTGAGTCTCTTGTCCTGGTTAGCCAGACGTCTATCCGCTTGAGACCATTGCTTAACAGGTTTCTTAATGGGTCTCTCAGGGGTAGAGGAAACGGCCAGTGGTACATATGGACCATTTTATAAGATTTCTATCAAGAGGGTTCTAAGCCATCTAAATATATAAGAAATTCACTTTTCCAACTTGAGAAATCCTCTTCATCGAATGCTGGTACATTGGACACATGTGACCCCCCTCGAACATCAAGTAGTTGTGGAAGGTCATCATCATTATTACCAGTGCTTACAACTGGTGTAGGCATGGTAGTAGATGTGGTGGCCGGTATGGTGGTCGAAGTAGTACCTAAACTGGTTTGACCAAAAGGTGGAGGAGGTATAGTATCAGCCATATTAAGGTCTTGATTTTAAAAACTAGAACAGTTTATGAAAAGTTTATAAATCAAACCGCTCTGATACCAATTGAAAGTCCCGTAATATGACAATTGTTGATAAACTATAACTCTTTTAACCACGAAACACAATGAAATACTTTTCAAACGCGTAATGCTTTATTAAGTATTATAAACAAAGTATTACAAAGTGCTATGAATACACTCGTTGAATGACAACAAGATATGAACCCTAGAAACAAGTAAACTAGATTCGAGACTCAAGTTTACAAGGGAACCAATGAGACGCTGGTAGACAGCTGGAGGCTCAGCGGTTCCAAGGTGAGAAAGAACTTAGATAAATTATCCAAGCACAAGGGTTGAGTTAATTCTTCTTTCTCACTCCTATTTATAGTGTACGAGGTTGCTTCCTTAGTGGGAGTAGTTGATACGTGTCACCTTCTGAATGGAAGAGTACAACGTATTAAATGCATGTCCAAATCGAGATATACCTTTAAACAAATTTAGGTGAACAGTTCTGCCAACTGTTCACCTTTTGTCCCACTAGGTCGTACTAGGATTTATCTTGAATCTCTTGTTTTGTCCCGCTCAAAACACTTGGTAGATTCTCCCGCCTAAACTATAAAGGATTGGATAAGCTTTGCTTATCCCAGACTTCTAGGGTTCTTAAGTGATCTCTGAGTGTTGTCAACTCAGAGATCCTTGAACACCAGCACATTCCTTCAACATCTCAGCTATCCATAATCGCTGGTGAGTCTGACTTCAGATTGTCTTCGACTTCTCTGACGTTATCTTTGACTTGAATGTTCCTGGTGTGCCAACTGAGGCTTTGCCTTCCACTGGTCTGGTCTCTGTCGCTGGTCCTCTCAGCGATCAGTAAACACTTAGTCTAATTAAACAAATCTAGACTGGGCCATAGTTAAAACTTTCATTGGCCTAACAAATACAAATTACCAAGTTCAATCCAAGGATGAAGGAAAGACTGAAGACATGTATTCTAAATATATCCAGTACAAGAGAAACAAGAAGACAACAAGTTATCATTCTTGTTTAGGGGAGGATTGTTGGGAATTATTTGTTAAGTGTCAAGTACCGTTAGTGTTATTCAAGTACTGTTAGTTATCTTTCAAGTACCGTTAGTGTTAACACGGTATATAGTAAGTACTGCTACTTATAAAGTAAGTACTGCTATATTGATTAGGACGAATATATCTTTGTATAAGATATGTCATAGTTATAGTTAGAGTATATCTTATGTGATATACTTAAATAGTTAGAATATTGATAATATATCGTCTGTGATATAGTTATCTTTATAGAATATTCTAAGATTTCTAGGGTTCCTTACTCTATAAAAGGAACATAGGTACAATGTCATTCATGTACCTCATTCAAGTTGATTAATAAGAGAATCGAATAGTTAAAAGTAATTATGTTCTTCTGTGCTTTATACGTTAGATTCCGCATAACTTATTTAGTTTGAGTAAGAGTTGTCAAAGTGTTTTAGTTTGATTACAAACTACTATACTAGTTCTTAACAGAATATAGATCCAATCAAAGAAGAGCTTGGTTTAATGGCTCTCTCACATGAAGATACTGAGGTACATCCTTGTTCTAAAGACTGTGTTCTTAAATTTAATAGCTTAAAAGTAGAACTAGAGGAACATTATCAAAAAGTCAACACGTGCACTGTATAACTAAATGCTTTTAAACAGGGTGTTGCTAAGTTAGAAGAAAATATAGTTTTGTATAAAAAGGGTCAACAAAACTATGAAGAGAAAATAAGAATTTTAACTCTTCAAATGAGGGAAAAAGATGTGGCAATTAAAGCCTTTAAAAGACAACTTTTGAAAGTGTCAGCAAAAAATGAAGCTTTAAAAGCCAGTCTTTATAATGAAAGGGAAGTGATTAATCATTGGCAAAAGTCCTCTAAAGGATTGGGAAAACTAATTAATTCACAAATGGGGTATTATGATAAGTCAGGCCTAGGATATATTGAGGACCAACCTGGGATAACTTTAAGTGACAAGGACTTATCAACGGGGATTTTTGATAGTTCTAGTGAGTCAGATAGTACACCTGAGAATGATAGATATGCTGAAGGAATGAAGGCAGTTCCTCCACCACTATCAGGAATTTTCATGCCCCCTAGTAATGATACAAGTATAGAGTTAGAAGAACCAAAGGTTAAAAATACCTCAAACTCTAGTACTTTGTCCCGAGATAAGACTGTTGTGACCAAGAACATTGTTTATCCACCTTTAATGAACAATTTTGTTTTTGAAGAATCTAAGACTAGTTCTGCTCCCAAGTAGGTAAAAACTCCTAGCAAGATATTGGAAAATGATGTAAAATATAATAAAACTAAGAGGGTTGGGTTAGGTTTTGAGAAAGTTAAGTCAAAACAACCTTTTGGGTCTTCTTTGAGAAGAAAAGGATGTTATGTTTGTGGTAGTCTAAGTCATTTTATCAAAGATTGTACTTTGCATGAAGATAAAATTGTGAAACAAAAGGCTGCACAAAAGGTCATGAAAAACAGTAATGGGAAAAATGCACAGGTTAATAGGAATCAGAAACTTAAGAATGACAAACCTAAGTTTGATCACTCAAAAGGGTAGCTAAACAGGTTAAAAATAACTCTACCAAAAGTTTTGTTCCTAGAGTAGTACTTATGAAACAAGTTCTAGTACCTTTGAAGTCTGGTAAACCATGTGCCGGTAAGTCTAGACCTGCAAGTACTGCTAGACCAATCTTAAGTACTGTTGGTTCAAATTTTGTCAAACCAAAGTTCTCTAAGACTTCTAAGAATGTTGTTGAAAAAGCCAAAACATCTAGAAGTAAGTTTAATAACAAACCAGTGCAAATGTGGGTTCCTAAAAGAGAAAAATCATGTGTTAAAGCAAGTACAAGCAGTACTTAAGGCAAAGAAGTTTGAGCACATAGAGTCACCCTATGTCTTTGACTACATAACTGGAACCATGAAGTATAAGAGTAAAAGCAACATTACTGGTAACGCTTCTTAATAGACTCTTAAGTGTGTAGGTCCCACAAGATCCGAGCCAAATGTGGCTTGGGTCCTTGTTAAAAACTAGTAAGTTTTGTTTATGTGTAGGGGCATCTAATTGATGAATTGAAAGACAAAGGTATAGTAGATAGTGGATGCTCAAGACACATGACAGGGAATAAAGATTTCCTTGCTGAATTTGAAGAATTCAGAGGAGGACCAGTAGCCTTTGGAGGTAGCAAAGGTAGAATTACTGGCAAAGGGAAAATCAATACAAGGAAGTTGGAATTTGAAGATGTGTTCTTTACGAAAGAATTGAATGAGTTCAATCTCTTTTCTGTATCACAAATGTGTGATAAGAAGAACAAGGTGTTGTTCACAGACAAAGACTGCTTGGTGCTGTCTAATGACTTTGAGATGCCTAAAGAATCTCAAGTACTGCTTAAAGTACCCAGGAAAGAAAATATGTACACCTTTAATCTTCATACTATTACTCCAACAGGTGGTATTACATGTTTGCTAGCTAAGGCTTCTTATGATGAGTCTAATTTATGGCATAGAAGGTTAGGTCATGTGAATTTCAAGAATCTTAACAGATTAGTGAATAGGAATTTGGTTAGAGGGTTACCTAACAAATCTTTTCAAAATGATTTCACATGTGTTGCTTGTCAAAAAGGTAAACAACATAGAGCCTCTTGTAAGACCAAGACTATCAATACTGTGACAAAGCCTTTGCAACTCTTGCATATGGATTTGTTTGGTCCAGTTTCTGTAAGAAGCATTAGTCATAAGACCTTTTGTCTAGTCATAACTGATGATTATAACAGATTCAGTTGGGTTTTCTTTTTAGCTCTTAAGAGTGAAACCAATGAACTACTTAAGGATTTTATCACTTTAGTTGAAAAGCAGTTCACTAAACAAGTTTTAATCATTAGGACAGATAATGGGACAGAATTCAAGAATGCTGAATTTGATGAATTCTGTAGGTCTAAAGGCATTAAGAGACAATTTAGTAATCCTAGGACTCCACAACAAAATGGAGTAGCTTAAAGGAAGAATAGGATACTAATTGAGGCTGCTAGAACTATGTTGGTTGATTCTCTTTTGCCAAATACCTTTTGGGCAGAAGCAATCAACACTACATGTTATGTGTTAAATAGAGTCTTAGTGACCAAGCCTCAAAACAAAACACCTTATGAACTTTTGACTGGTGTTAAGCCTACCATAAGTCACTTAAGACTTTTTGGGTGTCATGTGTCTATACTAAATACTCTTGATCATTTGGGAAAGTTTGATGGAAAGTTTGATCCAGGTTATCTTGTAGGATATTCATTGCAAAGTAAAGCATATAGGGTTTATAATTTGGCATCTAAAAAGGTTGAAGAAAATGCCCATGTTAATTTCTTAGAAAATAAACCCAATGTACCAGGAATAGGTTATGCTTGGATGTTTAATTTAGATTATCTAACTAACTCCATGGATTACTATTCTATGCAAATAGATTGTCAAACTAACAATGCAGGTGAGGAGTCTAGTGCAACTAATGCAGGTACTCAAGAAGAAGTTTCTTCATCATATGATAATGTTCGTATCTATGTACCCAATATGCCTACTGTTACTCCCATAATCTACTACTCCCAAGAAGTAAACCATGCCATCAACAGATGATCAAGCCTCCCAAGAGCTTCAGATGCTTCAAGATCAAGAAAAGAATGCTACATTTGCTAATAAGCATTCAGGAGAAGAATCGTTTGAGTCACAACACTCAACAGTACATACTACACCTAGCGGTACTTCATCTACAAGTACTGCTAAGTCAAAATCTGCAAAATCTGTTGATTCATTAGAAGATATTTTACAAGCTATGGACGATGAAGATGTGTTTGCTAGTCCAGCTGAAGGAATCTTCTTCAAAGCTTCCTATGATGAGCAGGGTGCAATAACTGATTTCAACAATTTGGAAATAGAAATTCCAGTCAGTTCTATTCCCACTCATAGAGTCAATGATTGTAGTAAAATCTAGATAACTTGCTTTAGGAAAAACAAGCAACTAAATATGAGCGGTAAGTATCGAGTGACGGTTTAGGAAAACCGTGCACTAATGACCCTCAATCACTTAAAAGAGATGAAAGATTCGTTTCCCAAGGAGGTATGGTGTTGTGAATTAACTTGTAAGTATTTGAGATTAATATTGAGAAGATGGAATGACGGTTTCTTGGAAATTATACTATGACGTGAAAAACGAAAACGTAAAACCGTAGAAAAATCACTAAAATTAAAAATTATTAAAACCAAAAACAAAATCAAGAAAAAGATTAAAAAGACTAAAACAAGTCTAAAATGATATAAATAAAGACAAAAATCCAATAAAGATATTTTAAAACCTTTTATTAATTAAATAATTAATTTTAAATGCTAATTAAAGCCCTAAAATTAAATTTAACTAATTCAAAAGTCTAAAATATGATTTTATTGAACAATTACTTAACTTATATTATTATAAGACTAAAAAGTAATTTTCTAAAAATTAAAACTTATTAAAACTATTTTTAAAACTCTAAAAATGATTAAAAGTAATTAAAAACTAATTAAACTTAAAATAATTATAAAAATAAATCTAAAAGTTATAAAAATAATCTAAAAATGGAATTAGTCCTATTTAATGCTATAGAACTTAAGAAAAATGAAAAAGAAAGAAAAATAAAATTTTGAAAATTAATTAATAAAATAATATTAAAACACACTCTTGCGCCGCAACGCTTTGGTCATGCGCCGCAACTAGTATAACGGGATCACCAAGTTCTGCAGGACCTTGTGTTGCGCCGCAATACTTTGGCTTGCGCCGCAACTCTTATGACGAACCTGGGTTTTGCTGAACCAAACAAGTGCACACTTGTGCACTTTTGATGCCAAGAGGAGCTTGGCAATGAGCTTGTTTGGAGATTACTTTTGGACAATTGGGCACCCTTGTGCTCAATGAAGCACAAGGAGTCAATTAACACACAAATAACAACAAGAATCAAAGATCAACAATCAAAGATCATGCACAAAGTTCATCACAAATCAAGCAAATTAGCAATATGCGGATTTTTAACACCCTTTATCCTTTAAAACACTCCAAATCCACTCCAAACTTGATCAAATGATTACACAACAATAAAACAATCTATCTCAAACCTTAATCAAGTTGTCTAACATCTTTTAGCAACACAAATCAATGATTGTACCCTGCTTAAACCTGTTGCCAAACACCCTTTTAACTTTTTGAAAACCAATTTTAACAAAGAAAAACCTTACAAACCCTATGCAAACTTGTTCCAATATCTCAAAACATGCATAACAACACTTGAGAACACAAATCCACTATCTATAACACACTTAGTAACAAAATCACATAAGATCATATAAACTAGCACTTTTATGAACTTTCAAAAGAAAAAAGGAGTTTACCTAAGGTTCTTACATCCAAGAACCTAGAGGATGAAAATCCTCCTCCAATCCAACTCGGGTTGGAGCTGAACCAAATCAACAAGCCTTCAACCTATTGAACACAAAACAAAGAAAGAAAACACAAAAACAAGTAATAATATATATTTTTGATTTTCTTTTCTTTCTCTTAAATCTTTCCAAAACCTTTTCAAACTTCCAAATATGTTTTCTAAAACCCTATATTACCAATAACATCAACCAAGAACACCAAAATACCTTTGAGAAGATTTTACCAAAATCTCTCAAAATCTCAAAACCTTAAACAACTTTGAAAATCAAAGTTGCTTAACCAAATAAAAGTGGAACTCAGAATCAATCTCCTCACAACACACAAACTTTTAAAAACAATAAAAAAGGAATTACACTTGAATATTTCAAAAACCAAACTTTTTATTTCTTTAAAAAGGAATTACATGTGAGAGACTAGAAACTGGAACAAGGGCTTCACACAAGTTGTGAGCTCCTTTTATAGAGTCCTAAGAAGATACTAGAAGGCTAAAAACATAAAACCCTAATCATAAGAAAATCCCAAATGTGCCCTTGAATGATTTTGAGTGCATTTTGTCCTCTCTTGATCTTGAACGTTTATTTTGCTTTGGGAGGAAGCAAATAATCTTGGCCATTGATTTATGCCACGTCATGATGCTTGGGGGCTAAGGAATGATGTGATTGGTGGATTGGGGAATTGGGGTTTTGGTGCATATGAGTGGGATGCAGGTTTTTAGGAGTGGGATAGGTTTTGGCATGTGTGAATTACTTGTGTGCAAGTTTAATTGGTTTTTACCCAAGTAAATATGAGGGTAAAATCTGGGGTGGTAAGAATGATGAATAGTACTCATTTGATCCGAAATTGGGGGTGGGGATGGTGTTAGGCGCATTTTTATTTAAATGTTTCAGCTTTGTCACTTTTGGTCCTTGGTTTTTGGTTTTTTTGGCTTTTAAAGATTTTCAGCCTAAAACTTGCATCCCTTTGATAATTAACTTTCCCACTTTGACAATTTTGGCACCAACTTTTGATAAAAGGTTATCAAGGATGTAATTTGACATTTGGTGATTTTTCAAGGACTAATCTTGGACAATTTTGATCTTCAAAGGTCTTCAATGAGTCTTTCACTTGTTGAGGGACCATTATTGGCAATTTGAAAATGTTGAGGGACTAAACTTGCCATTTCTTCAAAGTTGAAGGACCTTTTTGTAATTTTGACAAACTTAAGGGACCAAACTTGTAATTATTAATATACAAGGGTTTTAAGTGTCATTTCTTCAATAAATGATGATCAATCTTGCTTGTCTTCAAGTCTTCAAGGGTATTTTGATGAAAATTCCATGATTAGGGCCCGGTTCTTTGTACGGCTTCGTTTCTCGTGTCCGTTTTTCCTTGTATCTTGTGATCTTTTGTCTTTTTCACGATATCCATACCTAAAATACACAAGTAAACAAACACAAGCATATATATGGTATTTTATGACATTTTAGTGCATTTAAAGCCCGAAAAGAACGATGAGATCATGTATAAATGCCATCTCATCACTCCCCCATACTAAGCCATTGCCGTGCCCTCACGCAATGCTAAGAATAAAGTATCTAAGCATCACCAAAGTTCAATTTTATTAACCTTTATTGAAGAGTAAAAGACTTGCAACATACTACGAGATTGTGAAAAGACATAATGTATGATTTTCATCACCAAAAGGTGACTTTTAGGGTCAAAGAATAGAAACAAGTTAATGTCCCTTAGAGTAAATTTCGTCATCCTTGATTGTCATACATTCCATGCTAAGTGCAAAAACAAGATCATTGTTGGTACAAGTCACAATGCTAACACTACTCATACGTCCAAATTGTGTAATACTTTTTCTCCCCGCAATCCTAGTTATTATAAAAGGAAATGGGTTACTAGCATTTTTTATCTATTTGTCATGGATCACAAGTGATTCATATTGACTTATTTGAGTAGTTATTAGTCCGAAAGCAAAGTAGCACGATTTGATCAATAGTTAGCCGAAGGACAAAATCTTTTAAAACGGCTTCTCGTGTATCTCCTTAAGTTCATATCTTGGCATAACTCGTTTCACGATTTGAGACCTTTCTCGGACCGATATTTGGCATGTACTTCATACTTCAAATCTTGGGAAGACGTTCTTGAAATTATGGTCTTCTCTTCATATAATTGGAATTTCTTCACTTGACGTTTTTGAGAGATTCTTCATATAGGACCACGACTTCATCATTTTTCTTCAATCTTTACTTTGGATTTTGATATACAACGATCCGCCTCCTTTTCGGACTTGGATATATTTATCCTCATACCTTGTTAGGGTCTTTTTGGATAGACTTTCTCCATTCTTTAGGGGAGTAATAGCTTCTCGTCGTGTGTCTCGATCCTTCATATTGATTTTGGAACAATGATACTTCACATCATCTTTGGATCTTTAGCAAAAATAGAGCTCCTCATGCCTTGTTAGGGCCTTTTTGGATAATCGCCAATCTTCGCGTCCCGCTTCAATAAGTTATGCCTTGGCTATGAACTCTATTCAACCCCGAGCAACTTTTAAACGATCTTGCGCTAGAGGCTAAGTAACCTTTCAAATCGTACGACCTTACTTATTGCAATTATGTTTTATTCCTAATGCATTGATCTTATGGGAAGAAAAAGCCACAATTAAAAACATATGAGTTTTTGAAAGAACACTTTCATGTTCTACGTTTAGCATGATCACTTGTCTAACTCTATCATTTCTCGTTCTTCACTATTTAAAGACCTCTAATTAAAGAGACTCGTGAATACTTAGCCGTGCAAGTCAAAATTAAGCCAAATTTGGATTAGCTTTCATTAAGACTATATCAAATCAAAGTTTTGGGTTTTCAAGCCACCTATAGGATCTTGCACTTTCTTGGACTTTTTCAAGTTTAGAGAATGCGTTTTAAAGTTCCCTTGATAAGTGACTTTCTAGAATCAATTATAGGAACTTGCGAAAAGTTCTTGTTCTTAATCCGTATGAATTAAGACTTTCGCGTTTTAAAGCTCCCTATATAAAAGTCTAGCAAAACTTGAATTGAGCGGGTTAAGGAATGTAAATGGCTCCAAATGCCCATCAAGTCAAAAATTAACTCTTATTCTATCCATCGGAAAATATACATTCGTGTCTTAAAAACACTTATGAAAACTAAGAAAAATTTTTAAAATTTGGCCATTTTTAGCCTTATTAGCAAAACAAAACATTGAAAGATGGAACACGTGAGGGCGTAGCAAAGCAAGTACCTATTCACCCCCCCATACTAAAAGTAAACATTGTCCTCAATGTTTCGAGTCTAAAGGTGGAGCACCCCCATACTAGAGACGAAGAATCGAATGCTTAGGATCTAGCATGGAAAGGGTGATCAACAATATATCTAAAGCCGTTTATTAATTATGCTAAAAGATAATTGTTAGAACAATAAAGGATATGTCATGGAATCGTGAAAAACTTCTTCAAGCGAACGATGGAGGCTCACGTAAACGAACACGAGAGTCTTCAATCGTAGACGATGATGATGATCTAGATAACACAATCACAAACAACCACGAGACAACGAGTTGGAAGGGTACAAGTCCCCTTATTAGTGAATAATAAAAGCATAAAGATAAGCATGGGATCTCCCCCACGAGGCACCTCGTTTTTGATTACCGAGTCATGAGCTCGACTCGATCCCCTTAAAATGTGAACATTTAGGGATATCATGGTGTGGTCAATTTTTTTGGCGGGGCTTACATGATAAACAAGGCCCAAAAAGCAACCGGTAAAAAGGACTAAGTCCTTAAGTGATGCAAAATACCGGGGTCGAAGATGGCGTTCTCGTTTCCATTGAGAAAACAATTCAACACCACTTGAACATGTGCCATAAACTCAAAGAGTTTGAAGAAAATAGATGAGAAGTAGAAGGGTGGGACCATTGGTAAGACAAACGTTTGAGCTACTCGAGGTAGACTCGCACCAAGCAAATAGATATAGTTTCCATTTATTGCATCGGTGGAAGACCGAGATTTCCCTTTACATGAAATTCCGGGATCGAATATCTCGTCCTCGGTGGACAAGGATGAGGGAACATTAGGGGCTTCCCCCATACTAGAACCACACAAAACATCGTCAAAAGGAGTAGACGAGTTTGTAGCACTCAAAGCACGCGGTGATGACGGAGTTAGATTTGTAGAAAAATCAATTAAATCACATTTAAGATCTTTTCCTTTTTTATCTTTTGAACTCTCCTTATGAAAACCCTTGTTGATTATGTCGAAAATATTCGGTGTTTCTAAGACGATGTTAGTTACACTAAAAATTCTCACATTTTGAAACCGTTTTGGTTTTGGTGGTGGCAAGTTCTCAAAACGTTTATCGACGAAGAAAACCTCCCCATCGGGGTCCATAAATTCATCATCCGAAAGATCTTCCGTAGAAACCGGCAACTTATCAACACTTTTCAAGAATGAAGGTGAAGGATTTTTCGATTCAAGTATTGATGGTTTCTTCTTTGTAGGCTTAGCACTCTCCACCGGCGGAGGAAATGGTAAATTGTTTTTGGAGACATTCCCTAAAACTCTTGGTGAAAATTCTTTGCAAATGACATTGGTCGAGTCACCATGGTTTAAAGTTGCAATAGAATATACATGAGAAAGATTGGAGTTTTGTGTTGCATTGATGACAAGTTCTTCTTCATTGAAACGAAGGGTGATTTTACGAGCATGAACATCGATAAGTGCTCTTGATGTATCCAAAAATGAACGACCCAAAATAAGAGGAACTTTTCGATCGATGGGAATATCTACAACGATAAAGTCAACGGGATAGTAAAACTTTCCGACTTTAACGAAAACGTCCTCGGCTACTCCACATGCCATGATCGTAGAATGATCGGCCATCTCGATGGACATGTTCGAAGGAGTAAGAGCCGGAAGCGAAAGCGATTTGAAAATCTCGAGAGGCATTAAATTAATACTAGCACCAAGATCGGCCAAGGCGTAGCATTCCTCCATATCTTGTATAGCACACGGAATCAAAAATTTACCGGGATCACCGACTTTTTGTGGTATGCGGCTTAGAAAAACCGACGAACAACTAGACGATTGTTGTAACTTCTCTTTGTTGTTTAGCATACTTTTGAAGTTTGCGGCGAATCGAGGCATCATAATTAAAGCATCGGCAAAACTTATGTTAAAATGCAAATCACGGAACATTTTCATAAATAGCTCAAATTGATAATTGTTCCTTTCTTGTGCTTTCTCTTTGTTTCGTCTCGAAGGGTAAGGTAAAGGTGGTGTGGGTAGGTCATTAGGCAACGGCCTTGGAATCTCGGGTTCCATACTTGGTATTGGTATAACCGTAGGTGTGGTTTGAGCGGTACTTCGTGGGATTGTAATGTGCTCCTTTTCGACCATCACCTCGGGTTCTCTCTCGATTTCCTTCTCCGTAGAAGTACTTGGACGAGAGATTGGTTCCTTGAAAGTTTTACCACTACGTGTAGTAATAACCTTCATTTCTCCCTTCGGGTTTGCAATGGTATCACTAGGAAGACCACCCGAAGAAGAGGGCTTACACATGATAGCTTCAAACATCTTAGCCATTCGGTCCTCAAATTTAGATTGCCTAGCATCCGCTTTCAATAACTCTTGCTTAATCTCATGTTGTCCTAATTCCATCTTTTGTTGGTTTTGTTGAAGACGTTGGACATTTCCTTCCATTTTGTTAGCATGAGTTTTAAGTTCATTAGCAAGTTCATTTTTAAGCTCGTTTTTCAACTCGGACCTTAAGCTAATCATCTCACGTTGCATATTATCAAATTTAGCATCATTTGCTTTTGCATAATCCAAAAATTCTCCTTGCAAATTTTTCGTGTGAGCATTTTGAAAACCTTGTGTAGTGTTTTGAAAATCACGGTTTTGGTTTTGATTAGAGATTTGTCCATTCCCACTTTGATAATTCCCTTTGTTGTAATTGCGTGTGTTGCCTTGGTAATTACCTTGGTTGTTGTTTCGATAATTGTTAGCATTTTGGTTTGGTGGAGCTTGATTTTGGCGGGAACCTTGGCCGTTTTGGTTGTAAGTTCCCGTTGCTACATAAGCACTCGAAGTGTTACCATCCGCGGTAATGCACTCGGATAAATCATGAGCTCCTCCACACGATAAACAACTCTTAGCAACCGCTTTAACCGAAGCGGAATTGGAAGCTTCTTGAGCCTTCCAATGGGACATTAGATTAGCAAATCTATCAAAAAACCGATTTTCCTCATTAGCTTCATCATGTAAGGCGTTAATGCTACGAGATGATTGTGATGACGATGACGAACCCATATTGGCAACACTCGGTGTGTTACGAGGGCTATAAACCTTAGATCGATTTTCAATGATTTGTAAAGCCTCATTTGTCGTCTTGCACAAAAAATTACCACCCGCGGCGGCATTCAAATAATCTCGTTCATGATCATTAAGCCCATTATAAAAAGTATCTATTTGATGCAATTCCGAAAAATCATGATGAGGACATTCATGTAACATTTCCTTAAATCGTTCCCATGCCATTGAAAAACTTTCATTGTTACGTTGCACAAATCGTGAAATCTCATTTTTTAAGTGTGTTGTTTTTGATGGTGGAAAAAACTTGTTCACAAACTTAGAAACGAGATCGGCCCATGTCAAAATAGAATTTGGCGGTTCTTTCTCGAGCCAAATTTTAGCGGGTCCATCCAACGAATATGGAAACAACATCATCTTAATGGCGTCATGCGGAACATCTTTGAATTTGCTAGTGGCGGTGAGACGGTTGAAATTCCTAATATGGTAATGCGGGTTGTCTTTCTCGTGACCTCGAAACTTGTTTGCTTGTAGCATCGACATTAAACCCGTCTTAATTTCGAAATTCTCCGCAAGGATGGCGGGAATAACAATGGCCTCTCCAAAACCCTCGGTGGGTGCTTGTAGCAACTCCATCATAGTACGATTAGCCATTATGACTTCTTGTTCTATAATAGGTTCAACAATTGGAGGTTCTTCAACAATCAACGATCCTTGATTTGCTTGCTTTTGAAGACGTTTACGAGCTCGTTTAGCTTGATTACGAGTGATCATAAACTTCACGAAGAATGGGAGGTGAGCAAAGAAGATTCTTTTTGGTCGTTTTGTGGATTTTCAATTTTTTTGTGTTTTTGATGATATTTAATTTTTTTGGATTTTGGTGTATCTTCGTAGACAACAATCTACAAAATCTCTCCTCGAATCAAACTCTTGATTAAAGAAGCCTCAAAGGAATGAAAACGATCACGTGGAGTGAACGCCTTCGAATGACTTTAGAACTTTGGTGAAAACCAAATTGTTCACGAGGGTTTAATCACAAAGAAAACCAAGCAAATATAGTATACGTATTAATACTTTGGGCGGCAAAACCCTCGATTAGCCTTCAATCTCAAAATACTCACAAGCAAGCGGGGAAACGAGGCGGCGCGAAGCACTTAAGAGCCTTTTTCCTTAGGGTATATTTTATAATACCCGCCTTATACCCACCTTATAGTTCGTATTTTTCAAAATCGAGCTTCTCGAAAGTATTTATCTATTTTTGCCTTTTCTTTTTGTTTGAGATTCGAATACAATGATCGAGTGATGAAATCCCGAATCAAGGTTGTGTTTTCACACTTTTGGAGATATTGTATTTTTATTGTGATACTTAATACAATATATTAATAATATTCACAAAGAAAAAACCGAGAAAACCGATAATACGTGTTAAGGGAGTTCCACTTAACACAAATATTATTATGGATAATATTAAAAACAAAATTTTCCAAATTAAATCACGACACACCTCCCCGGCAGCGGCGCCAAAGTGATTGTAGTAAAATCTAGATAACTTGCTTTAGGAAAAACAAGCAACTAAATATGAGCGGTAAGTATCGAGTGACGGTTTAGGAAAACCGTGCACTAATGACCCTCAATCACTTAAAAGAGATGAAAGATTCGTTTCCCAAGGAGGTATGGTGTTGTGAATTAACTTGTAAGTATTTGAGATTAATATTGAGAAGATGGAATGACGGTTTCTTGGAAATTATACTATGACGTGAAAAACGAAAACGTAAAACCGTAGAAAAATCACTAAAATTAAAAATTATTAAAACCAAAAACAAAATCAAGAAAAAGATTAAAAAGACTAAAACAAGTCTAAAATGATATAAATAAAGACAAAAATCCAATAAAGATATTTTAAAACCTTTTATTAATTAAATAATTAATTTTAAATGCTAATTAAAGCCCTAAAATTAAATTTAACTAATTCAAAAGTCTAAAATATGATTTTATTGAACAATTACTTAACTTATATTATTATAAGACTAAAAAGTAATTTTCTAAAAATTAAAACTTATTAAAACTATTTTTAAAACTCTAAAAATGATTAAAAGTAATTAAAAACTAATTAAACTTAAAATAATTATAAAAATAAATCTAAAAGTTATAAAAATAATCTAAAAATGGAATTAGTCCTATTTAATGCTATAGAACTTAAGAAAAATGAAAAAGAAAGAAAAATAAAATTTTGAAAATTAATTAATAAAATAATATTAAAACACACTCTTGCGCCGCAACGCTTTGGTCATGCGCCGCAACTAGTATAACGGGATCACCAAGTTCTGCAGGACCTTGTGTTGCGCCGCAATACTTTGGCTTGCGCCGCAACTCTTATGACGAACCTGGGTTTTGCTGAACCAAACAAGTGCACACTTGTGCACTTTTGATGCCAAGAGGAGCTTGGCAATGAGCTTGTTTGGAGATTACTTTTGGACAATTGGGCACCCTTGTGCTCAATGAAGCACAAGGAGTCAATTAACACACAAATAACAACAAGAATCAAAGATCAACAATCAAAGATCATGCACAAAGTTCATCACAAATCAAGCAAATTAGCAATATGCGGATTTTTAACACCCTTTATCCTTTAAAACACTCCAAATCCACTCCAAACTTGATCAAATGATTACACAACAATAAAACAATCTATCTCAAACCTTAATCAAGTTGTCTAACATCTTTTAGCAACACAAATCAATGATTGTACCCTGCTTAAACCTGTTGCCAAACACCCTTTTAACTTTTTGAAAACCAATTTTAACAAAGAAAAACCTTACAAACCCTATGCAAACTTGTTCCAATATCTCAAAACATGCATAACAACACTTGAGAACACAAATCCACTATCTATAACACACTTAGTAACAAAATCACATAAGATCATATAAACTAGCACTTTTATGAACTTTCAAAAGAAAAAAGGAGTTTACCTAAGGTTCTTACATCCAAGAACCTAGAGGATGAAAATCCTCCTCCAATCCAACTCGGGTTGGAGCTGAACCAAATCAACAAGCCTTCAACCTATTGAACACAAAACAAAGAAAGAAAACACAAAAACAAGTAATAATATATATTTTTGATTTTCTTTTCTTTCTCTTAAATCTTTCCAAAACCTTTTCAAACTTCCAAATATGTTTTCTAAAACCCTATATTACCAATAACATCAACCAAGAACACCAAAATACCTTTGAGAAGATTTTACCAAAATCTCTCAAAATCTCAAAACCTTAAACAACTTTGAAAATCAAAGTTGCTTAACCAAATAAAAGTGGAACTCAGAATCAATCTCCTCACAACACACAAACTTTTAAAAACAATAAAAAAGGAATTACACTTGAATATTTCAAAAACCAAACTTTTTATTTCTTTAAAAAGGAATTACATGTGAGAGACTAGAAACTGGAACAAGGGCTTCACACAAGTTGTGAGCTCCTTTTATAGAGTCCTAAGAAGATACTAGAAGGCTAAAAACATAAAACCCTAATCATAAGAAAATCCCAAATGTGCCCTTGAATGATTTTGAGTGCATTTTGTCCTCTCTTGATCTTGAACGTTTATTTTGCTTTGGGAGGAAGCAAATAATCTTGGCCATTGATTTATGCCACGTCATGATGCTTGGGGGCTAAGGAATGATGTGATTGGTGGATTGGGGAATTGGGGTTTTGGTGCATATGAGTGGGATGCAGGTTTTTAGGAGTGGGATAGGTTTTGGCATGTGTGAATTACTTGTGTGCAAGTTTAATTGGTTTTTACCCAAGTAAATATGAGGGTAAAATCTGGGGTGGTAAGAATGATGAATAGTACTCATTTGATCCGAAATTGGGGGTGGGGATGGTGTTAGGCGCATTTTTATTTAAATGTTTCAGCTTTGTCACTTTTGGTCCTTGGTTTTTGGTTTTTTTGGCTTTTAAAGATTTTCAGCCTAAAACTTGCATCCCTTTGATAATTAACTTTCCCACTTTGACAATTTTGGCACCAACTTTTGATAAAAGGTTATCAAGGATGTAATTTGACATTTGGTGATTTTTCAAGGACTAATCTTGGACAATTTTGATCTTCAAAGGTCTTCAATGAGTCTTTCACTTGTTGAGGGACCATTATTGGCAATTTGAAAATGTTGAGGGACTAAACTTGCCATTTCTTCAAAGTTGAAGGACCTTTTTGTAATTTTGACAAACTTAAGGGACCAAACTTGTAATTATTAATATACAAGGGTTTTAAGTGTCATTTCTTCAATAAATGATGATCAATCTTGCTTGTCTTCAAGTCTTCAAGGGTATTTTGATGAAAATTCCATGATTAGGGCCCGGTTCTTTGTACGGCTTCGTTTCTCGTGTCCGTTTTTCCTTGTATCTTGTGATCTTTTGTCTTTTTCACGATATCCATACCTAAAATACACAAGTAAACAAACACAAGCATATATATGGTATTTTATGACATTTTAGTGCATTTAAAGCCCGAAAAGAACGATGAGATCATGTATAAATGCCATCTCATCAGTCAACAACAACCATCCTACTACACAGATCATTGGAGATCCCAAGTCTGCTGTATAAACTAGAAGACAACTTCAAACCAATACTGAAACTCATGCACTTGTGAGTTATGTCAAACAACAGCAGAGAACTAATCATAAAGATACTCAGCATTGTTTGTTTGCCTGTTTCTTATCACAAGTAGAGCCCAAAAACATTTCTCATGCTCTTGATGAAGAAAGTTGGGTAGATGCCATGCAAGAAGAATTAACACAATTTGAGCTACAAAAGGTTTGTATTATTGTGGATCTTCCCTCAGGTAAGAGAGTAATTGGTACTAGATGGGTTTTTAGGAACAAGAAGGATGAAAGAGGAGTTGTTGTGAGGGACAAGGAAAGACTTGTTGCTCAAGGCTATAGACAGGAAGAAGGGATAGACTATGATGAGGTTTTTGAACCAGTGGCAAGGATAGAAGCCATTAGGTTATCTTTGGCCTTTACATCATATATGGGTTTTATAGTCTATCAAATGGATGTGAAAAGTGACTTTCTTTATGGTACTATTTCAGAGGAGGTATATGTCTCACAACCTCCAGGTTTTGTAGATCCTAAATTCCCCAACAGAGTTTACAAGGTTATCAAAGCACTTTATGGTCTGCATCAAGCTCCTAGGGCCTGGTATGCAACTTTATCCAATTTTCTAATAGAGCATGGATATAGGAGAGGGACCATTGACAAAACTCTGTTCATTAAGAAGAATGCTAAGGATATTATTCTAGTTCAAGTCTATGTTGATGACATCATTTTTCGTTCTACCAAGAAGTCATGGTGTGAAGAGTTTGAGGCTTTGATGAAAGGAAGGTTTCAGATGAGTTCTATGGGAGAACTAACTTTCTTTTTGGGACTGCAAGTCAAACAAAGGAAAGATGGAATATTTATTAGCCAAGATAAGTATGTTGCTAAAATCTTGAAGAAATTTTCATGTATGGATACAAGGAGTACAAGCACACCTTTTGAAGCTAAGAAGTCTTTATCAAAAGATGAACATCGAGAAAGTGTTGATATTCATCTATACAGATCAATGATTGGTTCATTGATGTATCTTACTGCTTCAAGGCCAGATATTATGTTTGTTGTGTGTGCCTGTTCAAGGTTCCAAGTCAATCCAAAGGTGTCACATCTACATGCTGTGAAGAAGACTTTTAAGTATCTTAAAAGTCAACCCAATTTAGGATTATGGTATCCTAAAGATTCCACCTTTGAATTGGAAGCTTACTCAGATAGTGATTATGCTGGAGCTAATCAGGATAGGAAATCCACAACAAGAGGTTATCAATTCCTAGGCAGAAGACTCATATCATGGCAGTGTAGGAAGCAAACCATTGTTGCTACTTCTACAACTGAAGCTGAAATATGTAGTTGCTGCTCATTGATGTGGACAAGTACTTTGGATTCAAAATCAATTGTTAGATTATGGGTTTAACTTCATGAACACCAATATTTACATTGATAATGAAAGTACTATATGCATTGTCAAGTGATACAAGATTTTTAGTGTGGGTTCTAATTCTCTCACAGTCCTCTCGAATTGATCTCAGTTAAAAGTGGAATGATTTGTTCTTGGTGACAAAAAGTGGGTTTAGTTTTCTAATCTACTAAACAGGGAAACAATCAACAATTTAAAAAGCAACACTTGAATTAAATCAGGAAAATACCCTTACTGAAAAATATCCCACTCGGAAAAATAGTCCTATGCGGAATGATGCTCAATTCGGAATATGGAGATCTATGCGGAAAAACTGATCTTATGCGGAATAAATTCACTTATTCGGAAAAATACCCTTATGCGGAAAAAGGTCCTATTCGGAAGAATAAACTCCTATTCGGAAAACATGTGCTATGCGGAAAAGTGACTCTATTCGGAAAACATGGTCTATTCGGAATAAATAGCTCAATGCGGAAAATCAAGCTCTATTCGGAATATATAAAATATTCCGAGTAAGGTAAAAGTAAGACTGCTTATACGGAAAGAAGGTCCTATTCGGAAAATTGCCCCTATTCGGAATATATAGAATATTCCGAATAAGGGATAGGAGATGGCTCTATCCGGAATAATTAGAATATTCCGAATAAAGTAAACATAAGAATGCTATTCGGAAAGTTTCGGAACTGAAGAACAGTAACAGGACAACAAGAACAGGAGATACGAATTTAAATCCAAATCAACTAAAATACTCAAAAAGGTTTCACCAAACTAATCAATAATCCTTTAAAAACCATAAGTAACAAATCCCACCAATAAAAACACTAAATCAACAACTTTTAAAAGATCAAAATCAATCACACAAGAACTTAAGAACTTAGAATAAAAATGGAGATGAACAAGATGAATGAAAAGATGGAATTGAAAGATTAATGTAAAGGTAACAAGAGTAATGATTAAAACTTACAAGATTGAAGGAAAAATTAAAAATCACCAAACACCCTAATGGTGTTGGTGATGAAACGAACCAAAGAGAAAACTGGGAAGGAGAAAACAAAAACTAACTCCCTAAAATGTGAAGGAAGAAACTATATATAGTCCTAGTGGTTGGTTGGTGAGTGGGCTTCCTCCCTTTCTTCTTGTCTTCTCGTCTTTTCAGAAAAGTTGACGTTTTTCGATTCTGATTCGGGATTTGTCGTCGATTAAATTCAACTCGTCTTTTAAATTCTTCGTTAAATAGACTTGAGTTTCTTCGACATATGTAAATCTTCCATCTTTGGTCCTTTTCTTCGATAAATCTTCAAATAGGCCCATTGACTTTAAATCTTTTGCATCTCTTGGACAATAGACTTCGTCTTTAGTCTTTTTCCTTGATAAAACCCGTGCAATCCCATGTTTTCTTTAATATTCATCCGGTTAGCTCTGAAAACACAATAAACACAAAAACCACGCATAATTCCAAACAAATGATATTAAATACGTGTTTTGGTCTCGTTTTAGCCAGAATTAAGTGGTAAAAGGATGGGTGTTTACACACCTATCAAATCCCCTACACTTAACCATTGCCATGCCCTCATGCAATGCTTAGTGATAAAGCAAATTTACACTTTTCTCATAATCAATCAACCTTGGCCTTATTAATATACTACTAAACAAAAATTAAAGTACTAAGGGAAATTAAAATTTTAAAATAAACAAAAGGGTGGAAATAACTTGCAAAGAAATCAAGGACTTACATTAGGGCTTTGGTGCTGCGAAGATTCATCACCCTCAAGTTTCACGTTCCCCAAACTAAGCTTAAAAACGAGATCATTGTTATTATAAGTTAGTAAATCAAACACTTACACACATGGCTTAATTATATGCTTAAACTCCCTTATTCCTAGGTGTATCTCTTATATTTTACTTTTGGTCTTAGAATGATCATAGAGATGCATTTTTGAGACTTATTTCGATAGTTTATTGAGGCTGAAAGCAAAGTGGGACGATTTGATCAATAGTTAGCTAAAGGACAAAATCTCTTAAAACTGCTTCTCGGGATATCAAAAAGTTCATATCTTGGCATAACTCGGTTCACGATTTGAGACCTTTCTCGGGCCGATATTTGGCATGTACTTCATACTTCATATCTTCGAGAGACGTCCTTGAGATAATGGTCTTCTCATCATAATAGAGTTTCTTCACTTGGAGACTTTTGAGGGGTACTCCAACTTTGTTGACCACGACTTCATGATTAATTCTTCAATCTCTAATTAGGATTTTGAGATACAACGATCCGCCTCCTTTTCGGACTTGGATCTATTTATCCTCATACCTTGTTAGGGTCTTTTCGGATAGACTTCTCCATGATCTTTATGGGAGTTGATTGCTTTTCGTCGTGAGTCTTGATCCTTCATATTGATTTTAGGAATAATGCTCTTCACATCACTTTGGATTTTCAGCAATAAAATTTGAATCCTCATGCCTTGTTAGGGCCTTTTCGGACTCGCCAATCTTCGCGCCCCGCTTCATAAGTTATGCCTTGGCTATGAACTCTTATCATTACCGAGCAACTTTTAAACGATCTTGGGCTAGAAGCTAAGTAACTTTTCAAATCGTACGACCTTACTTATTGCAGATAAGTTATTATCAAGTGATGGGAGAATAGGCAAATAATTACACCAAGTGACCTTGCGCAAGAATACCGACTTATAATTGACTCTATCATTTCTCGTCCTCCACAATTTAAAATCTCAAGTAATGAGACTTGTGGATACTTAGCCTAATAAACCAATTAAGGTCTACATGGTTAAGGATACTAGCTAGAATAAACTTGAATAAGTCTATTCGGGTTGAGTCAAAATAAACGCAACGGGCCTAATAGATCAAAGACTTATAAACTAGCTACACCACTTTATTAATAGTTTTGACTTTTAAACAGGATATATACATATGAAAGCAACGATAAAAATTTAAAAATTACGACTAAATGGCCAAAGTTAATAAAAAATTTGAAAAATGAAGGCATTTTCATGGAAAAGTCCACTTAAAACTTCGATAAAAGTCTCCCCTACACTTAAGATAAACATTGTCCTCAATGTTTAAGCATGTGGGAAAAGTTTCCCCTACACTTATGACATTGTGCACGTTGGTTAACTCAAGTTAAGGAAGAGACGACTAAAGTGATCAATTTCAAATGTGAGTATGAAGAAAATTGAATCACGATAGTTGAGAGATAGAACCGGATTTCGGATAACACGGGAGCACGGTTCTTCAAAGATTCCAAGAGTGCACTTATCCCTGTCATCACATCACCACACAAAGACAAACGACCAAAATAGGTCCTCCCCTACACTTAGGGGGTTAAAGGGATAGATACTCGGGTTGCCTCCCGAGGAGCGCTTGTTTTTGATAACCGAGTCACGAGACTGACTCGACCCAAAATTAGTTCATGGGGAACGTGGTGAGGGATGGAATCACCTCCTGATAGGTGTCCTCACCAAAGTACAACTTCACTCGTTGGCCATTCACCTTAAAATTAGGTCCATTAGGTTGAGCGAGCTCAAGAGTACCATATGGAAAAATTTGGGCAATGGTGAATGGGCCGGACCAACGAGATTTCAGCTTGCCCGAAAAGATTTTCAGCCGAGAGTTAAAAAGTAAGACTTTGTCTCCAACATGGAACTCTCAGTTTTTGATCTTGGAGTCGTGAATGAGCTTAGTTCTTTCCTTATAGATTAAAGAATTTTCATAAGCCTCATTACGGAGTTCATTCAGCTCATTGAGTTGGATCTTGCGTAGGTCACCGGCTTTGTTAATATCAAAATTAGCCCACTTCAAGGCCCAATAAGCCTTGTGCTCCAACTCAATGGGGAGGTGGCACGCTTTCCCGTACACAAGACGATAAGGCGTACAGCCGATCGGGGTCTTGTAAGCAGTACGGAAAGCCCACAAAGCATCATCAAGTTTATCAGCCCATGAGGCACGATGCTCTCCCACGGTTCTTTCCAGAATTCGCTTAAGTCCTCGGTTGGATATTTCAGCCTGGCCATTAGTTTGTGGGTGGTAGGCTGTGGAAAGACGATGATTTACACCGTACTTAGCCATGACTCTTGCGAATTGGTCATTGCAAAAATGAGTCCCACGATCACTAATAATGGCACGAGGCACACCGAATCTAGCGAATAGAGCTTTCAAAAAGTTACAAACCACCCTTGCGTCATTAGTAGGTAAAGCTTTGGCTTCAACCCACTTTGAAACGTAGTCAACGGCTACAAGGATGTATTTGTTTCCTTTAGAAGAAGGGAATGGCCCCATAAAGTCGATACCCCAAACATCAAAGATTTCACATTCTTGTATGAAATTTTGAGGCATCTCATCTTTATGTGTGATCTTGCCTTGTTTTTGGCAAGAATCGCAATGTTTAACCATCTCGTGAGCATCACGGTAAATGGTGGGCCAATAAAATCCCGAATCAAACACTTTTTTGGCGGTGTAGTTGGGACCAAAGTGACCACCGGTGGGTCCTTTGTGGCAAGCATTAAGGATTTCAGATGCTGCCGGTCCATCAACACATCGGCGGATAATCAGGTCGGCACATTGTTTGAATAGGTAAGGGTCGTCCCAAAAGTAAGTCTTGATGTCGGTGAAGAACTTTTTCTTTTGTTGAGACGTCAACCCTTCCTTGAGAATTCCACCCGCCAAGTAGTTTGCAAAGTCTGCAAACCACGGGGTTTCATTCGGCTTCGAGTTTATAGACATTAAGGTCTCCAAGGGAAAAGAATCATTGATTTCTTTGTTTGGATGATCCCCTTGGTAAGGATCCTCAAGTCTGCTGAGATGATCCGCGGCTAGGTTTTCAGCTCCTTTTTTATCGCGAATTTCGATTTTAAATTCCTGGAGCAGCAAAACCCAGCGAAGAAGTATTGGTTTGGAATCTTGCTTTGTCAACAAGTACTTCAGCGCGGAATGATCGGTATACACGATGGTGGTGGAAAGGATAAGATAGGGGCGAAATTTTTCAAAGGCATAGACAACAGCTAAAAGCTCTTTTTCTGTTGTCGTATAATGCAATTGTGCCCCCGTCATTGTCTTGCTAGCGTAATGTATTGGTTGGAAGTGTTTGTTCACTCTTTGTCCCAGAACCGCACCAATAGGAAAATCACTAGCATCGCACATCAACTCAAAAGGAAGCTCCCAATTAGGGGTAACCAAGACGGGTGCCTTAGTTAGCTTATCCTTAAGCGAGTTGAAGGCTTCAAGACACTCTTTGGAAAAGATAAAAGGAGTATCTTTTTCCAAGAGGTGGGTCATCGGGCGAGCGATTTGAGAAAAATCTTTGATGAATCGACGATAGAAGCCCGCATGACCCAGAAAACTTCTCACACCCTTCACGGTTGAAGGTGGAGGCAACTTGGCGATAACATCAACTTTAGCACGGTCTACTTCAAGACCGGCTTTAGAAATCTTATGTCCCAGCACGATGCCTTCTTTTACCATAAAATGGCATTTTTCCCAATTTAGAACAAGGCGAGTGTCTTCGCACCGCTTAAGCATACGTTCCAAATTGGCAAGGCAAGAAGAGAAGGAATCCCCGAAGACCGAGAAATCATCCATGAAGACTTCCATGGTTTGTTCAACCATGTCATGGAAGATAGCTAACATACACCTTTGAAAAGTCCCGGGCGCATTACATAAGCCAAAAGGCATTCTTTTGTAAGCAAATGTGCCATAGGGACAAGTGAATGTTGTCTTCTCTTGATCTTGGGGATCGATGGGTATTTGAAAATAACCCGAGAAACCATCAAGAAAGCAGTAATATTCATTACCGGCTAAACGTTCAAGCATTTGGTCCATAAAAGGTAGAGGGAAATGATCCTTTCTCGTGGCATCATTGAGTTTGCGGTAGTCTATACAAACTCTCCACCCAGTAACGAGACGAGTGGAAATCAACTCGTTGTGTTCATTGGGAACAACAGTGATTCCGCCCTTCTTGGGCACACAATGGATTGGACTAACCCATGGTGAATCGGAAATAGGGTAAATCATACCCGCATCAAGAAGTTTGATAACCTCTGTTTTGATGACTTCATGTATTTTTGGATTCACCCTTCGTTGGCTTTGAATTGTGGGCTTAAAGTCGTCCTCCATGAGAATTTTGTGTGTGTAGAAGTGAGGATCAATTCCACGAATATCTGAAATCTTCCAAGCAATAGCCTTCTTATGATCTTTCAACACGGTGATAAGTCGGGCTTTTTCTTCGTCCTTTAGGTCCTTAGCAATGATGACTGGCGACTTCTTTTCTTCTTCAAGGAATACATACTCAAGATGGGGCGGCAACTCCTTAAGTTCTAAATCCGGAGGGTTTTCGATGGGAGGCGTATTTAAAGTCGGAGTATCGATAGCAATGACCGTGGGAGATGGAGGAGAAGGATTGTCTTCGGTGAGAAGATTGTCAAAGAAATTCATATCTTCATCCCCATCGATGGGAGAATCATCAGTAGATAAGGTCACATCTCCCATGGTATCTTCAAGATTGTTCCAAAATAAATCACTATCTCCAAACAGAGACAACGATGAATCAATAGAGGACACGGTCTCAACATTGGGAAGAGAGGTAGGAATACTTTTGCAAGCATCATTAAAGTGTTCTTCACAAGCCTCATCAAGAACGTCAATACAATTAACACTCTCATATGAATAAGGCTGTTTAGACAACTTTCCCATGTTGAAGACTACTTTATCGTCACCCACTCTCATGATAAGCTCGCCGGCTTCAACATCGATGAGAGTGCGACCGGTCCTCAAGAATGGACGACCAACAATGAGTGGCACACGGGGGTCCATCTCGTAGTCGACGACAACAAAATCAGCAGGAAAGGTGAATTTGTCGACTCCTACAATGACGTCTTCGGCGATCCCCACTGGATAAGCAACCGTACGGTTAGCTAATTCCAAAGTCATTTTGGTGGGGACTAGCTCTGGGAGAGATAATTGCTTCCAAACACTTAGAGGCATGAGATTAATACTGGCACCTAGATCGGCTAGGGCCATGCAATTCTCTACTCCCGGGAAATTGCAAGGAATTAAGAAACGACCCGGATCACCAAGCTTGGTTGGCAATTTCCTTAAGAGCACTGCAGAGCAATTCTCATTAAGTTGGGTGTTGGCAATATCGAGGAGCTTTTCCTTGTCGCTCAGAAGATCTTTAAACATTTTTGCATATTTAGGCATGTGAGCGAGAGCCTCAGCGAAGGAGATATTGAAATTCAGTTGTTTAAACATCTTAAGAAAGTTAGAAACCTGAATATCGTCCTTGCTTTTGAGCTTCTCTTTCCTCAACCTAGATGGATAAGGTATATTGGAAGAAGAGGAAGGCTTTGTAAGAATAGGATCACTCACATCCTTGGGTGGAGGAGGGGTAGAAGGAAGAGGTGGAGAAATTGGGGAAAAAGAAGGATGAGGAATAGGAGCAGGTGACTCGTTCTCCTTAGTCACAACCACCGGTGGAGGTATAGGAAGCTCGGGTTCCTTTGTACCTTTGCCACTTCGAGTGGTGATTGCTTTCATCTCCCCTCTTGGGTTCGCAACGGTGTTACTCGGAAGAGTACCCGAAGAAGAGGGTTGACTACCTTGGAAGAAACTAGCCATCATGTTCCTCAGATCATTAGTTTGGCTATCCAACGTATTTCTCATGTCGGCTCTCAAATCGTTTCCTTGTTTGACCAAGTCTGCCTTCAAGTTTCGCACTTCCTGTTGGATATTTTCCACAATCACATCATTGGTCCTCATGTAGGTTGCAACCTCTTGGTGTAATGCAGTGGTGGTTTGGTTGGGAGGAGCATTGTATGCGGGTGGTTGATAAGCAGGTTGTTGGTAAACTTGGTTGTTACGTTGAGGTGGTTGTTGCTGCTTGTGAGGAGGGAGGTATGGTGTACGAGGTTGTTGTTGTTGTTGAGGAGAGCGGTTGAGGTTTTGTTGTAGGTTTGGGTTGTTTTGGGGAAAACCAGGTGGTGAAAGATAATTGTTAGAACGGTAGCTCAGCAAGTTACGGTCACCTTGAGGTCTAGCTTGATAAGCGGGTTGAGGATAGGTGCCATATGCTGCATTCACATTCTCAGCAGGGTAGTCTTGGGTGGCAGTACCAGTGGTGTAAGAGTGAGGACCACCGCATATCTCACAAGGTTGGCTGACAGCGTTAACTTGAGCGTTTTTAGCGTTGTTGCTGTTGTTGTTGCCGACGGTGTGGGTGACAAGCGATTCAAGAAGCGTAGTGATTTTGTCCAATCGCTTGTCGCTGTCACTTGTGCTAGCACTAGCGACATTGGTCCGAACACTCTTGGTTTGCACACGAGATTTATTCTCAATGATGTCCCAAGCAGCATTGGAAGTCTTAGCCAATAGATTACCCCCCGAGGCACTGTTCAGTGAATCTTGGTCACTCATGCTTAAACCATTGTAAAAAGTATTAATTTGATGTACTTTGGTAAAACCATGTTGTGGGCATTTTCTTAAAAGATCTTTGAAACGATCCCAAGATTCACTGAACGACTCATCGTACTTTTGTTCAAAATTTATGATTTCATTCCGCAAAGCGGTAGTACGAGAGGGTGGGAAAAAGTAATTGATAAACTTTGTTTCCAAATCCGTCCACGAGAGAATACTCTGTGGCGGTTCCTTAGCAAGCCAATGTCGGGCTTGTCCCTCTAAAGAAAAGGGAAAAAGTTGTAACCTGATAACCTCTTGTGGAACACCATTGAATTTGACCGTGTTGGTGAGTTGCAAGAATCTCTTGATGTGGTCGTGTGGATCATCAATGGTACGTCCCAAGAATGGTTGAGCGGAGACCATCTGGATAAAGCCTGATTTTAGCTCGAAATTGTTGGCGGCAATTGGTGGTATAACAATTGGGTCAGTGTTGCCATCTACATGAGCTTGCAGCAATTCAATCATCGGGCGATTATCTGGAAGGGGCTCATTGTGGTTGTTATTGTTCATGTTGTTGAAAGGTGGGTTGTTGTTGTTATTATTGTTTGGAGGTGGTACACCGGCCATGTTTAAGTGATCGAGAGGCTCGGGCTCTTGATAAGACGTGGATCGAGTGCGCATACACCTGCAAAAGAACTAACAAGGCAAAAACAATACAAAAATATTTTTTTGGTTTTTAATTTTTTTTTTAATTTTTTTTGTATTTTTGAAAATTTTATATTTTTTAGGATTTTTTTGAAAATTTTTATGAAAAAGTAACGTTCACGGGGAACGGATCCCAAAATCTAAGTTCTCACAAAAAACTTTTGATCTTAACGAGAAGAGCCGGCAGCGGCGCCATTTGATACAAGATTTTTACTGTGGGTTCTAATTCTCTCACAGTCCTCTCGAATTGATCTCAGTTAAAAGTGGAATGATTTGTTCTTGGTGACAAAAAGTGGGTTTAGTTTTCTAATCTACTAAACAGGGAAACAATCAACAATTAAAAAGCAACACTTGAATTAAATCAGGAAAATACCCTTACTGAAAAATATCCCACTCGGAAAAATAGTCCTATGCGGAATGATGCTCAATTCGGAATATGGAGATCTATGTGGAAAAACTGATCTTATGCGGAATAAATTCACTTATTCGGAAAAATACCCTTATGCGGAAAAAGGTCCTATTCGGAAAAATAAACTCCTATTCGGAAAAACATGTGCTATGCGGAAAAGTGACTCTATTCGGAAAACATGGTCTATTCGGAATAAATAGCTCAATGCGGAAAATCAAGCTCTATTCGGAATATATAAAATATTCTGAGTAAGGTAAAAGTAAGACTGCTTATACGGAAAGAAGGTCCTATTCGGAAAATTGCCCCTATTCGGAATATATAGAATATTCCGAATAAGGGATAGGAGATGGCTCTATCCGGAATAATTAGAATATTCCGAATAAAGTAAACATAAGAATGCTATTCGGAAAGTTTCGGAACTGAAGAACAGTAACAGGACAGCAAGAACAGGAGATACGAATTTAAATCCAAATCAACTAAAATACTCAAAAAGGTTTCACCAAACTAATCAATAATCCTTTAAAAACCATAAGTAACAAATCCCACCAATAAAAACACTAAATCAACAACTTTTAAAAGATCAAAATCAATCACACAAGAACTTAAGAACTTAGAATAAAAATGGAGATGAACAAGATGAATGAAAAGATGGAATTGAAAGATTAATGTAAAGGTAACAAGAGTAATGATTAAAACTTACAAGATTAAAGGAAAAATTAAAAATCACCAAACACCCTAATGGTGTTGCTGATGAAACGAACCAAAGAGAAAACTGGGAAGGAGAAAACAAAAACTAACTCCCTAAAATGTGAAGGAAGAAACTATATATAGTCCTAGTGGTTGGTTGGTGAGTGGGCTTCCTCCCTTTCTTCTTGTCTTCTCGTCTTTTCAGAAAAGTTGACGTTTTTCGATTCTGATTCGGGATTTGTCGTCGATTAAATTCAACTCGTCTTTTAATTTATTCGTTAAATAGACTTGAGTTTCTTCGACATATGTAAATCTTCCATCTTTGGTCCTTTTCTTCGATAAATCTTCAAATAGGCCCATTGACTTCAAATCTTTTGCATCTCTTGGACAATAGACTTCGTCTTTAGTCTTTTTCCTTGATAAAACCCGTGCAATCCCATGTTTTCTTTAATATTCATCCGGTTAGCTCTGAAAACACAATAAACACAAAAACCACGCATAATTCCAAATAAATGATATTAAATACGTGTTTTGGTCTCGTTTTAGCCAGAATTAAGTGGTAAAAGGATGGGTGTTTACACACCTATCATCAAGAATCCAGTATTTCACTCCAAGACCAAGCATATTGAAATAAGACATCACTTTATAAGAGATGCCTATGACAAGAAGCTTATTCAAGTCTTGAAGATTCATACAGACAACAATGTAGCTGATTTGTTGACCAAGGCATTTGATGCAAAGAGATTTGAATTCTTGGTGACACATATTGGTATGCTCAACCAATAGACTGCTACATATGTTGAGGGGAGGTAATAGCTGTACAATTTTGTACTATTTTTTATTGTATAGTATATGTTTTGTGTTTTTGATGTGATTGCAGATTAATAGAGAAAGATAAAAGAGGTTATAATAATAGTGGAATGCATGAACTGGTCAAAATTGTGAGGTACCGTTATAACTCCAAGTACCGCTAGCACAAGTTCTAGTACCGAGTATGTTCCATGTACCGCTACATGTCCGTTGTACCGTTAGGGGTCTCTTTTGTAAATTTGGCGGTTTCTTCGCGCTTGGGTTTGTTATTTACTTAAATACTTACTCCAATTACACAATTGATTCACCTAATCTTTTATTCTTATCTCTTGATTCGATAACCTTCTCTCTAAATTTTCGATCATCAAAAATACTAATGGCTGCTTTACAAGTGATCTCTAAGCATAATTTGGTTGCGAATCTTGTTGTGAATGATGACTCTCTTGGATTCCATGAGATTCTTGGTTCTTATCTCGAAGTCATGTTCGTTTTGCACTCACTATAAGTCCCATTGTCTCTGTTTCCATTGTTGAACAATTTTGGAACACTGCTGTGTTAGGTACTCGGTTTGATCAACCTTGCATTAGGGCTAGGGTGAATCATAGAAATATATATGTAACTAAGGTACTGCTAATGGCAAGTTTGAGATTAAATGATGAAAATGGACTTAGTATGCTTAATAACACAGAGATGCATGATGGCCTTGCAGCCATGGGCTATGAGGGTGGTAGGGAAAGTCTTACTTTCTTTAAAGCTTTATTTTCACCTCAATGGAAATTGCTTTTTCATGCTATTATTCACTGTTTAAGCTCTAAAAGTACATCTTTTGATCAAATTCCTGCTGCATTGGTATCAGCTGGTATTTGTCTAGCAAATAACAGGGTTTTTAATTTTTCAAGATTAATTTTTGAACGCATGACTAGGAATTTGGAAGGAACTAAAAAGTTTTTGATGTATCCTAGATTCATTCAGACTTTAGTTAGTGAACAAATACCTAACCTACTAGAGTTAACTGATACATGGGATGTTCCTACATTCACAAAGAGAACTTTCTCTTTCTTGACCAAACAAGGCAATGCCTTTACAGGAATAGTTACACCATTGTTATCTCATATGTTAGCCCAACCTGCCAACCAAGAAGGTGAGGAACCTAGCAATGCGAGTGCTTCTCAGCAAACTCCTTCTCACCAGAGTTCCCATTCCCTAGAAGATTCACAATCTTCTTCTCACAATGTTGACGCTCTACCAAATACTTATGAGATGATCCATACACCTGTTGCTTCTATTGCTGCTAGTGGTTCACCAACAGCACAAGCACCAGAGGTGGTGGATTTTGCAAATTTGACTGCTTTGTGTACTAGTTTGTCCCAACAGGTACAGGTGTTGCAAAAAGAAAATCTTGTTCAAGACAAGAAAATTGCTGAATTGGAAGCTAGCCTAATCAAGTTGAGGAACAAAGTATCACCTTGGATGAGGCAACATAGATCTATTCAGAAGGCTGCACTCAAAAAGCAAAGATTTAGAAACCACAAGAAAAGGCAACTGAATTCAACCAAAAAGGGGAGGAATTATGAAGAACAACCACCTTCTTCTGATAATCAAACAAGGATATCTGGAAATGACATTAATTTTGAGCTAGATGAAGATGTCATTGGGACTTATGAAGATGGAACTGGTTTAGAGACTGGTGTGGATGAACCTACAAACATGGAGTTTCAACAGGAAGAAACACAGCCTACTCATGAGGAGCCACAAGTTGAAGAAATGATGGTAACTCAGCCAGCACCAACACCTCAATCACCACTTTAAGTGAATTGGAGTACTTTCTATGAGAAGTTGGAGGAAGTAGATGTTTAATTTCCTGTATCTTCAACTCCACCACCACAAAGACAAATTTGGTTTCACAAGAAACAGTCTTTGCAAGTACTGTCCAGGTCAAAAATGAGCATTAGATCAGACAAGACTAAAGAGGTGCAAGTTGAAAAGATAGCTTCAGTGGAAGAAAGAGTATCTGTAGATACACAAGTGATTGAAGAAACAAATGTGTCTAATACTGGTGAAGTCAACATTGTTAAAGATCCAAGTACTGCTAAGCCAACTAAGCCAACTGCAAGTACTGCTGACATTGTTGAAGACCCAAGTACTGCTAAGCCAACTAAGTCGATTGCAAGTATCGCTGGTGATCATCATTCACTAGAAAGTCAAATTCCTTTTGGAGAGGATGAGACTTTAGCCCAAATACTTCTTGACTTAAGAGAGAAGAACTCAGCTGAGAAAGCAAAACAAGCAGAGGTAGAGAAGAAGACACAACAAGAAGTTCTTGCCAAAAAGGATCAAACTAAAGGTAAGAAAGTTCAAGCTTCACATCCTACTAAATGTATAGTTATTCAACGGCAAGCTGATGAGGAAAGACCTTCCAAGCTGAAGAAGAAGCTACCTAAGATCTGATCAAAGGGATCAACACATCCCAGCTAACACAGATATCTCTCAAAGGTATTTGTTTTATTCACACGGATACAACGCATTATCTATCGATTTATTCACTCCAAATATATCGATATTGAAAAGGCGGCACTCCTCTCCAGCCTCTGATCATTAAAATCCAAAATGCACGATCGCGTCTAGAGCCATTAGGAGACACTTTTATAATTCCTTGCTTCTTCACACACTGTGAAAAGTAAGAAAGATCTTAAGAGAGTCCTACGCAAAATCTTCATTATCTTGCCTGAAGATCTGAGTAATACGAAAGTATTTACAATGAAGATGGAAATCCTTCTTGAGCGAATATCAAAAAGCTCATGGTAGGTGACTTGTGTGATTTTTTATGAATCAAACTTGTGATAACTGGAAAGCAACAGTGGTTTAATTCTTAAATGAATTTAAACACGTTCTAGGCCTCTACGCAATATCTTAGTGATCTTGCCAGAACATTCAGAGTAATACTATTAAGTATTTACAGTGACGAATGGAAACCCTTCTAGTGTTAACATCAAACAACACTTGGTAGGTAACTTGCAAGATTCAATATGAATCAAGCTAGTGACAACTGGAAAGCAACGATGGTGCGGTTCTTAATTGAAGTTCACTTGTTCTAGCTATATGTATTGACGGCTTCAAGCATACGGATAGTTTTATCCAAACGATTCACACTTTACGTTCGCAGTCAGCTTTGGACGGTCAAGTAAAGAGAACGGGTTTACCCACGAAATCTTGTCAAGGAGGTTCTTAATTGAAACTACCTGCTACAAGTACGATATTTAATATCGTCCAACGATCGTCACCGACCAGAATAAAATGCTAACTAATTAGGTTGAAATGTTCAAAGCCATTTCATCCATGTCTATGTTTTGTTGCTAATTGTCTTTTGCAGCGTAACAAGACGGTGGCATTACGGTGTCCGAGAAGAAGTCGTCCCTGCATGCTTATACTTTCTGCACTTCATACTTCAACAAATTCGTGAAAGCCTAAAAGTCAAGTCTTCTGTTGTATCAAACTCTGAAGCTTTCAAGAATTTATAAAGGTATAAGTATGTGGAACATGAAGTCACGAGGAGGAAAATATCACAAGTGATGAATGCACAAGGTCAAGGCAAGGAAACATGCTCAAGACTAAAGTCAAAGATCACATCAGCATATTCACAAGAACAAGATCAAAGACTCAAGCATAGTATGCTAGGTGATGTGAGTGAAATCTCATATCAATTATATCTATAAAACCCCTAAAACACAAAGAAAATACCAAGCTTTATTGTGATAAATGGAATTACAGGGTATTCTTTGTTGTTTTTGAATGTGCAGGTAAAAAGATACATTATGAAGCAAACACACGTTTTCTAGAGATATATCTGACAAAAGACTAAGGAAAGAGACAAAAGAAGACATAAAGGATCAATCTTGTCATGCTTATAAAGAATCGAGGGCTGAGAATGTATTTTCTTCAAATTTTAATCAAAATTACAACAAAGTTTCTAAAGATTAAAACTTCATGGATTTAATGGAAGACTTATAACATGGGAATATATCAGCAATAATGGGCGTGTATCTACAACAACAATAACTAGTTCAATCATAGAGATTTTATCACAGCAGCATTAATGCAATCCGAGCAACATTAATGGATATCAGTCGGCCATTAAACCAAATATCCCAATCATTGGCTATTAAATGAGCTGACATTCTAAAACCAACAAATACAGTCCAAGACTTACAACATTGGAAAGTTATCACATCATTTAATAGGAATAACAGCGGCCATTTATACAAAACCAAATATCCTAATCACTTCAACAGCAATGATTGGCAATTAAATGCCCCCTCATTTATTTCATCCCGAATCCCACTCGCCCCATTCCCCACCAATCACAATGCACAATTATCTTACATCCGGATTCATATTACCCTAGCCTAACAACTTCTGCCACGTGGCAAGTTCTCATTGGTTTGAACAACTCATCAAACCCCACCCCTGCATGTATCTCGGATCTATATATATTTCACTTGTCCTTCATTTTTTAAGCGTAGCCTAGTGTGTATTTTACACACACAAATTAGAAATTTAGTTCTCATTTTTCTTTCCTTTTTACTGTGTGTTTTTACACACAGTTTCACACAGTTAGTTACCAATAGTTAGTTAGCTACGATTTGTAACTGAATTTGTAAATGTCAATCACCATTAATACAAAGTTCTGATTCAATAATACTCAATTCTTCTTCTGTTCTTACTCATTTTTCATATAGAGATAGTTACAAAGAACAGCTTGTGTGAAGCTGTTAATGAGAGCTTGTTTACGGTTTCACTAGTTTTCAGAAGTGAAATTCATGCTATCACCAGCAGTTATGAAGGTTGTTAGTTTCTGTTGACATTTTTGAGACGATCAGTTGATGGTTCCGTGTATAGCTACTAATCAGTTGAGCCGTAGAAGAGTAATGGAGATCAAGATCTCGTTTAGTTGATGTGTTGATCAGTAGTGTAATCAGTTTCAACAGAAAGAAGGATCGACATCAAAGGTTCTTTTTAGAAGTTCAATTTGAACTAATTTGGAGTTTTACTTATGGAGATTACCAGCTGATAATTGTAGTTGTGGTCGTGATCAGTTAGTGTGATTTAGCCAATAGAAGATCTCGTTTAGTTGAAATTCATTTCTGCATAGTTGTTATGACAGAGGATCGGTTTTCGATTCAGCAATTAGTGAGCGACTATAGTAGCGGAGGCATGGGATCAAACTGTGATTATCGGTTGGTTTAGAGATCGAGATTATGGAGTTTAGTCGATTGAGTTGGTAGATGAGTTATATTAGTTCGATTCAGAAAGTAGAGTATACAGTCATGATTGTGACTGTTTGATGTGGTAAAGTCGATATTATGGAGTTTTGATTTTGATATCAGTTTTCGGTTTACATTCGAAGGTGGCATTCGATTTAAGCTAGCTCAGCGCTACGCTTCGACCTCAACGGGTTACTCGAATTACGACACGGTTAAGCTCTAGTTTACTTCTCTGTTCTCTTTAGTGTAACTGTTAGTTTAGATTTGTAGTGTAAGTGAAGTCATGTTTAGTTGTCAGTTAATCGTTGAAAGACTTACTGTTGCGATACAATGTATGCATGCATGTGTGAGTGAAGTTGCGTAATTGTATAAAATGATTTAAGTCATGCATGCATGTTGTACGTGATTGTTAATTGGGATATTTGATATATGCAAGTGGTTACTGTATTCATTTGTTAGTTTTATTCTTGTAGTGTTAATTCAGTGAGTAATAATACAGTGAGATTGATAGATATTTGGGCTAGTTTGTTTCATTTTGGGATATAAGCCTAAACGAGTAGGATATTAGTTAAAGTTTTCAAATTGTGAACTTTTATAAAATTGAGTTTCACTTTGACTTTAGGTATTATAAAACATTACAAATTTACTTTTATAAAAAATAGATTTTGTCATTTTGAAATTGTACTTTTATAAAAAATAGTTAGTTAAAATTTTGTTAAAAGTTTGTTAGATTTTGGTTAAAAAATTAGTTGTAATTTTGTTAAAATTTTGTTACATTTTTTTAGTTGGTTAAAGTTGTTAAATTTGTTAAGAATTTTGTTGAGTAGTTAAATTCTTGTTATTTTTGTTATAAAGTTTGTTGAGTTTGCTACTTGTTTGACTTTACTTGTACTTTGTGCTTAATTATGGTAATTGCAAGATGTTTTACATTAGTATGGATATGTAGTATAATATTTTTACCATTTTTACGTGCTTCTTAAAATAGACATAGATACCAAATAACTTTGTTAACACCAAAGACAATTATAAACTTGAGATTGGTTGGACTTTCAATTTGTCTTGAGCTTGGAAAAATGAACTAAAAACGACTTATTACTAGGTTTAAGATTTTGTAAAATGGTGTGACCTCCCTTAGGGGGGGATCGTTGGAAATACGTTTTTTCAAAGAAAGTCTCGGTCACATCATTGTTAGCATAGATCACGAGCTATAGACTATTTGGGACTTTGTAACTTGGAGTGACCTCCCTTAGGGGGAGATTGTTGGAAATACGTTTTTACGTATTTAGGAAGGATCGGTCACTCCAACAATATACATCTAGTATGGGCTCGTGATCTAGTATGTAATAGTATAACCCACAAAGCCCACATGTAGGGTGTGCTATATATACCCCCTCCTAGCATGTTAGGAGGGGTTGGTTCTCATATTTTACACACATCTAATCTAATATTCTCTCTTTCTCTCCAACCTCTCTCTACTTTCTCGCTCTAGTTCATCATCTATCTCTCTCTAGTAATCATCTCCATAGTTAGATAATCTAAGGATTACGATAAACTAACAGTGCTCAATTTCAAAGGGCAAGTGACACGTTTTACCGTACAACAAATGATAAGGTGTTGTGCCAATTGGTGTTTTGTAAGCTGTTCGGAATGCCCACAGAGCGTCGTGAAGTTTCCTTGACAAAACGGAAGGATTGTCCTTAACCATTTTTTTCGAGTATTCATTTTAAGGCTCTGTTGGTATTTTTAACTTGTCCACTCGTTTGTGGATGATAAGCAGTGGCAAAGCAATGGGTGACTCCATAACGCTTTTAGATTTTCTCCATTTGTTTGTTACAAAAATGGGAACCTCGATCCCTAATTAAAGCTTTCGACATTCCATAACGAGAGAAAAGCTTTTTCAGAAAATTGATTGCGGATCGCACATCATTCGTGGGTAAAGCCTCAGCTTCTGCTCATTTGGACACGTAATCAATAACGACTAAGATATATTCGAACTTATGGGACATGTGAAAGGGTCCCATGAAATCAATTCCTCATACGTCAAATATTTCGCTAACTTGGATGCTGTTTTGAGGCATCTCATCTCTTTGTGAGAGGCTACCAGTACGTTGGCAAGCATCGTAGTTTTCGACTAGAGTATGAGCCTCCTTAAAAATTGTGGGCCAATAGAAACCAACATCAAAGACTTTTTTCGCAGTGGTGGAAGGACCATAATGTCCCCCAGTAGGGCAATGATGACATTCATCAAGGATTTTTCTTGTTTCCGCACCATAAACACATCTCCTAATCATGCCATCGGGGCATACCTTGAAAAGATAGGGATCTTCCCAGAAATAGTGTTTAAGATCAGAAAAGAATTTACAACGTTGGTGATAGGTTAAACCTTTTCTTAGAATTCTTCTAACGAGGTAATTTGAAAAATCTGCAAACCACGGAGATTCATCCGTAGAGATTTTCATAAGAGTTTCATCCGGAAAATAATCATCGATACTTCATCCCTTAACTCTTCCATGTTTGGATTTTCAAGTCGCGACAAATGATCGGCTGCGATGTTTTCTGCTCCTTTCTTGTTTTGAATTTCGATGTCAAATTCTTGGAGTAGTAAAATCTATCTAATAAGATGCGGCTTAGCATCTTGTTTAGAGAATAAGTAATTCAACGCGGAATGATCGGTGAATATAATTGTTTTTGACAATACGAGATAGGATCAAAATTTGTCGAAAGCAAAACTACGACAATTAGTTCTTTCTCATTGATTGTGTAATTGAGCTGCGCGTTATTTAGAGTTTTTCTCGCAAAGTGTATAGGACGGAAGTGCTTTCCTTCACGTTGTCCTAATACGGCTCCTACAGCGAAATCGCTTGCATCACACATAAGTTCAAACGACCACGACCAATCCGGTGAAACCATGATCGGCGCATTTGTTATCTTGTCTTTAAGCTTGTCGAATGCCTTCATGTATTCTTCGTCGAAATCAAAGACTATGTCTTTTTCAAGGAGTTTGGTCATCAGTCTAGCGATTTTGGAAAAATCCTTTATAAATCGGCGGTAAAATCCCGCATGACCTAGAAAACTTCTAACGGCTTTAACGTTAGTGGGCGGTGGTAATTTGGATATCACTTTGATCTTAGCCTTGTCTACTTCCAATCTGGCTCCGTAGAGTTTGTGTCTTAGCACAATTTCTTCAGTCACCATGAAGTGACATTCTTCCCAATTGAGCACTAGATGAGCTTGTTTGCATCGAATGAACATGTGCTCTAGATTAAAAAGGCAAGACTCAAACGAGTTTCCGAAGACTAAGAAATCATCCAGGAAAACTTCCATGGATACTTCAAGCATGTCTTGAAAGATCGCGATCATACACCTTTGAAACGTTGCAGGTGCATTGCAAAGACCAAATGGCATACATCTATAAGCAAACATTCCAAAAGGATACGTAAAGGTGGTCTGGTCTTGATCGGATGGTTCGATAGGTATTTGGAAATATCCAGAAAAATCATCGAGAAATCAAAAGAATTTGTTCCCCTTAAGTCTTTCCAACATTTGGTCCATGAAAGGTAGAGGAAAATGATCTTTTCGTGTGGCATCATTCAATTTGCGGTAATCAATACACACACGCCAACCGGTAATGGTTCTTGTAAGAACAAGTTCGTTATGTTTGTTGGTCACAACAGTCATTACTCCTTTCTTATGAACGCAATGGATAGGACTAACCCAAGGACTATCTTCTATGGCATAGATGATTCCTGCCTCAGGACGTTTGAGTATTTTGGTTTTGACAACCTCCTTAATATTTGGGTTAAGTCGACGTTTCCTCTTAATAACGGGTTTGGCATCGTCTTCAAGATTGATTTTATGTTTGCAAAAATTCGGGCTAATGCCCGGTATATCGGATGTTTTCCAAGCAAACACTTCTTTATGGTTTTTGAGCATAGAAACAAGGCGTTTCTTCTCATCTTCCTCGAGTGAGGCTAATATAATCACCGGAAGAATTGAATCCTTCTTGTCGTCCCTTAATTTATGATGATTCTACACGAGTAAATAAGAAAGAAAGGTAGATAAAAGATGGAAGGTTTCTAAAGAGAGAAAGTAGTGAGAGAAAGTAGAGAGAAGTGTGTGTGTTAAACTTTTGTGAGATTAGATTAGAAAATGAGACAACCAACACCCTTCCTAAAATGCTAGGAAGGGTATTTATAGCCTTTGCCTACATGTGGCTTAATGGGATATAGTTTGATTGGGACGGGCTTGAATAAGTGCTTAGTACCTTGAAAGAGGCCTTTTAAGCTATACATCAAGCCCGTAATGTCACGACTATTTTAACTAGCTATTACAACGTTCTAATAAATGTTACAATATAAACCTATGACCGAACATTCTTGTTTGACTCAATATTTTGAGGCTAACAATCTCCCCCAATGTGAGGTCATTCCTTTTGATATTTGGAGATCAATGGAGATTAAGAATTTCGTCATAAATGAGTCTTGAACGTGTAATAGCCGTCCTTTTCTTCATGCTGTGATCTTTGAGCCTTTGTTGTTGTCTTTCGACTTTGTCTTTAAACTTGAGATCTTCAAATCATTATTGACTTATCTTTGCCATCTTGCGATCTTGTGTCTTTATCCACATGCTCATACATTTCACTATCTTTAAAGCTTGCTAACAATCTCCTTTGAATAGAGGTCATTCCTCTACATTAATTGTTAAGGAAGATTTTGATCATCAGAGTTCCAGATGTCTTTAGCTTTCCTGATTGTTGAATGTCTTTGGGCATGAGAATGTGGTTTTGAATCTTCGACTTTGCTGAGTACACCGTAACGCCACCTTCTCGAGACAAAACTTACACACGGACTGAATGGCTTTGACATTCGTCCTAAATCGGTAGCGTTTTACCTCCGGTCGGTGAAGACCGTTACACGATATTAAATATCGTACTTGTGATTAGGTAGATTCAATTAAGAACCTCCTTGACAGGGCTTCGCGGCTGTACTAGCCGTTCTCTTTACTCGAACGTCTCAAAGCAAGACTGCGAACATAAAGAGTGAATCAATTGGATAGATATCCACTTGATTAAAGTCGTCAATTCAAATTCCTGGAACAAGTTTGATTCATTAAGAATCTTACCATTGTTGCTTTCCAGTTGACACAAGCTTGATTCATAAGAATATCGCAAGTTACCTACCGTAGCGCGGTTTGATGTTGACGCTAGAAGGATTTCCATTCATCACTGTGAATATTAATGAATATCACTCTGAATGTTCTGGCAAGACCATAAAGATATTGCGTAGAAACCTGAAATGAGTTTGAATCAAATCAGAATCAAACCATTGTTGCTTTTCAGTTTACACATGTTCAATTCTAAAAGAATCTTACACATGACCTACCACAGTGTTGTTTGATGTTAACACTGGAAGGATTTCTACTCATCATTGTGAATACTAAGTAGTATCACTCTAAGTGTTCTAGCAATATTGCAAGGATATAGCGTAGGACTCTCTTGATCGTCATCCGTGTGTCCTAATGAGATTTTATTGATCTCTTGGCTCTAGACTCGATTTGTACACTTTTGGTGGTCGGAGGCTGGAGCAGATGCCACCTATTCAATATCAACTTTCTCGGAGTGAGAACGTCAATAGAAGTCGTGTTGATCTCCGTGATAATAAAACAAATTTCTTTTGAGAGAAGCCTGAGTCAGCTGGGGAGGGGTTGTGCATTACATCACTAGGTCCATGATGCGTTGTCTTCATGATGTGTTGACCCGGTTTCTACCTAAGTTGTATGGAGGGCTAATTTCTTTACACCCTTTATCCTTACATTTCTTTTTCATTCTTCAACCCCTTCAATGCTTACCAAGACATCATTAATAGCACCTTGTTGTGATTGTTCCAGTGCTATCATCAGTACTTAGTCGGCATTCAGCTACGCTCACATTCTACTCCATCTTTCCTAAGGACTTCTAATAATCTATTGGATTGTCCTTGGGAAGATCCCTCCGGTTCTGGTTGGATCATAGGACTTAAACCTAACCACCCTTTTGACACCAATAATGTCGTGAATTAAAGATGTTGTGGGTATTTGATCGCAACCATGAGTGCTTGAGTCTATAGATCACATTTTAATCACATTTTCTCCCCCTATCTCTAATATATAAAATCGTTTGATATTAGAGATACCAAATTTGATTAAAATATATTTTTGAAAAATAGTCTTGAAACTTTTTGGGAGAAAAATGTGTCAAACTTAGCATGAATTTGGAATGCTCCCTCTCAAAAATTGATCCAATTGAATTATCATTGTGAGGATGTGATCCACATTTCACTTTTTGAGGATAGGGGTTGTTAAACACACAATTTTTGGAAGATTTTGAATAATCATTGAGAAATTCTTGAAAAAATTGTGTTCAACGCTTTTTGAAAAACTCTATTTCTTTTTGGCGAAAAGATTTTTCTAAAGCATAAACTTGAGTTCATAGACTTTGAATGTCTTGACAAATCCACTCAAGTGTAAGAAGATTTCTCTTCTTTTGCTGAGGGTAAGGGCACTAAAGCGTACACTCCCCCGTGAATATAGATCTGGGTTGCAATCTGAAAGTGATTACAAGCCATTTTGTTGAGCTCAAAACGTGAATGTTTTGTGACAAGCTCAACCCAAGATAGATTGCTCTACTCGTTGTTGGAAAAATTGTCCAAAATAGACATTTTCCTTTAAAAAATAGAAATGACATGTTTTGAAAAATATTTACAACTTTCATTCGAGCTTTATGTACACACCCATGTCGTTATTGAGCGACATTTCTAGGCACGTCCATATTATCGATACTGAAAGACATGTCGAGAAGAATGTTTTTGGATTTTCAAAGATTTTTTAATTTTATATTTTGCTTTTTCATTAATATTTACATATAGATGTTTGATAGATGAATCAAGCAGGCTTCTTTGCCAGAATCTCCAGTTCTGCTGGAGTCAAACATCTCATACCAATTTGCCTAACTAGATACGTAAACCTCTCTTTCGAAAGAGCTTTTGTAAACAAGTCAGCTAATTGGTAATTAGTTCCAACAAAGTAAAGTTCAACGATACCTCTTTCAACTTGTTCCTTAATGAAGTGATATCTGACATCAATGTGCTTCGTGCGGGAATGATGTACCGGATTGCAGGAGATGGCTATGGCAGACTTTGAGTCATAGTACATAGGTACTTTATCAAAGTGGAAGCCATAATCTGTGAGTTGTGTTCTCATCCAAAGAACTTGAGCACAACACGCAGATAGAGACACATACTCCGCTTCAGCTGATGACAGTGACGTTCAATCCTGCTTCTTGGAAGACCATCCCACAAGCTTATCTTGACCTAGAAATTATGCACCACCAGAAGTACTTTTTCGTGTATCAAGACACCCTGCATGATCAGAATCTGAATAGGCCGTTAGAAAGAAACTGATTTCCCTCGGATACCAAAGTCCCATATGAATGGTATTCTTAAGGTACCGAAAGATCCGTTCAACCTCCTTGAGGTGCTTTTCAGTGGGTCGTGCTTGATATCGTGCACAGTAACACGTAGCATGTGATATATCTGGTCTGCTTGCTGTTAAGTACATGAGGGAGCCGATCATGGAACGATATTTTGTTTGATATATGGCATCTCCCTCCAAATCAGCATCTAGGGATGTGGTTGATAATGGTGTCCCAACGGGGTCACATGAGGTCATACCATGCTTTTTGATTATCTCTTGACAATACTTATCCTGGTTGATAAAGATACCACTTGGGGATTGGTGAACTTGAATTCCTAGAAAGAATTTTAGTTCGCCCATCACTGACATTTCAAATTTGTTGTGCATTACTTTTTCAAACCATTTTGGAAGTTTTAGGTTTGTAGACCCGAAAATAATGTCATCAACATAAATCTGCACAAGCAAAATGCCATCCCCATATTTATAAGTGAACAAAGTTAGATCAATTAAACCTTTTGAGAAACCTTTGGATACCAAAAATTTTGAGATCTCGTCATACCACACCCTTGGAGCTTGCTTGAGTCCATAAAGTGATTTGTGGAGACGGTACATCTTGTCAGGATAATGAGGATTGACGAATCCTTTCGGCTGCGTGACATAAACTTCTTCCTTCAAAGGACCATTAAGAAACGCCGTCTTTACGTCCATTTGATAAACAATGAATCCCTTATGTGCAGCGTAAGCAAGGAAAATCCTGACCGCTTCCAAACGAGCTACTGGTGCAAATGATTCTTCAAAATCAATACCCTCTTTCTGGCCATACCCTTTAGGCACTAGCCTAGATTTATTCTTGATGATCTTGTTCTCTTCATCCATCTTGTTTTCCAGTTCCATCGAAGATTTAATGGTATTACATCGTATGGTCTGTCAACAAGTTCCCAGACTTTAAGTCTTTCAAATTGTTGAAGTTCATCCGTCATCGATTCAATCCAAACATGATCAGCCATGGCTTCTTTGATGTTTTTCGGTTCAGCTGAACTCACGGCGAGTGCGAACATACAAACATCGCCATCAGTGTTAAGCAGTCGTCTTGTACGAACGGGCTGTGAAGGGTTTCCAATTACTTGAACCAAAGGATGATCTCGGGTCCAATGATGTGTTGACGGATGTCGTTGGTAGAATGTATGCATATTTGACGGATCAACATGGCGAGTAGAAGGCTCTACAGTTTCGTGTACCGGTGTATCAAATGGGTTGATAAATTCGTCTTCGTCATTTAATGCATTGTCTGCTTGATTTGTGTTCTCTGGAGCAATGACACTATTTGTGGATGTTGTAGGAGCGGTTGTTGATGTGATATTCTTAGGAGGTAAATCTGCAGCAACCCGTGTTGAAGTAGATGAGGTTGTATCCTTTTGTTGACGATGATCGGTATCATCATTCTTATCATGAGTGACAGCGGAAGACTTCGATACAATTTGTTTCTCCCCCGTGAAATATTCATCATACATTGGTCCATATAACATTTCCAACTCTTCAAGTGTCGTGTTGACTGTCATATCTGCTCTTGGAACATTTCCTTGAACCAGCGTTGAACTTGATGGTTCATTGCTGTGGTCTTGAGTTCCGAGTTCCGTGCGGTTGTGAACAGAATTCGTTTGTCGTTGTGGATCGGGACTTAAACTGTTTTGTTCAAGTGCAATTTCTTGTAATTCATCAAATAAGATATGAATAGTCTCGACTATCAGTTTTGTTCTCTTGTTGTAAACTCTATATCCCTTAGACTGAGTTGCATATCCCACTAGAATACATGCATCACCTTTCTCTTTCATCTTATCTAAATTTTCACTATCTCGAATTATATAACAAGTACATCCAAAAATATGAAGGTGTTTGAGTGAAGGTTTTCGATCATGGATTATGTGATATGGTGTCTTTTCATGTCTTGGGATAATTATGGATCGGTTTTGTGTGTAGCATGCGGTTGACATGGCTTCGGTCCAAAAGTATAGGGGAAGTTTTGAAGCAGATAATAATGTTCGAGCAGCCTCAACTAAAGTACGGTTTCGTCTTTCAACAACGCCGTTTTGTTCGGGTGTTCGGGCAATAGATGTTTCATGTTTAATTCCTTTAGCTTCAAAATAGTTTCTCAGAGTTGAATTTAAAAATTATGTGCCTCTGTTAGTACGAACCACTTTTACTTGAGCTTGAAGACCACGTTGTATCAGTTTAAGGAAGCTGATGAGAACTTAGAGAGTTTCATCCTTGGACCTCAAGAAGTGAGTCCATGTGTACCTTGAGTAATCATCGACAATTACCATAACATATTTCTTCCCATTGATACTTTGAACACGCATGGGACCACACAAATCTATATGAAGATGATCTAACCGTCCTTTAGAGCTTGGTGTAGTCTTTGTCTTAAAGCTACTTCATTTAGCTTTACAAAGCTCACAAGAAGAACAAAGATGATCTTTGATGAATTTCAAGCTTGGAAGGCCTCTCACAATATCTTTCTTAGAAAGCAAGTTGATGGTATCAAAGTTGAGATGAGATAGACGTTGATGCCATAACCATGCCTGAGTTGTTGAAGCTTTAGCCATGAAGCAAATTGGAGTTGATGAAGTTGTGTCTTGTAGTGAAATTGTGTAAAGATCAGTACCCCGTCTACCGGTAAGTAAGTCATTCCCATCATAATCACGAAAAAAGCATGTCATCTTTCTGAAAGCAACCTCCAAATCTGCATCACAGAATTGACCAACCGAGATTGATCCCTTCGACGTAGTATACCCTTTTTATCGTGATATTCCCCTGAACCAAATCTCCATATCCTAGGATCGGTGCAAATTGATCATTTCCGAATCGGACCGTACCCAGGAACTTCTCCACGAAGTTAATTAGAAGCTTGAGATTCCCCGTCATGTTCTTCGTGCATCCGGAGTCCAGTATGAAGAGAATTATTTGTATTACATGCAGAAGAGTTAGAACATGATGGAGCATTTGCTAAATTGGATACCACAGTAGTTGTGATTGTAGAATCATTAGCGTCCTTAGCAACATTTAAAGGCATACTAACACTCGTTGTCACATATTCTGTCCTAACTTTAGGCATCCATTTATATCCCAGAGGAAATTGATTAGCAAACCATCATTTCCAAGACTTGCTAGCAGACTCATATAATTCCCTAATTCTACTTCTAGGGTTCTTAGTGGTGGAGTCTGATGCATTACTTTTCCTAGTGGGGGTTGTACCAAAATGGTTCACTTTGCATTTGGGTTTACTAGCACTAGTAGGCATCGCAACTTGCTTCTTAGTTCTAGTAGCTACGCCTTTCACATTATTCATAGCACACATAGAATGATCAGCAGTAGCACATTTTCCACATTTCACACAAACAAACTTAATATTTAAAGCATTCAAAGCAGTCAAATCATTCAAATCGTCATTACAAGCGATTACAGATGTTTTAGTCTTAGAAACATTCAAATTCCTAGGGTGTTCTTCTACTTCCTTCATCTTTCCTTTACTCTTTTGTTTCCAAACCTTATCATTTACTTGAGTGCTCTTAAGCTGAGGCCGGCTAACACTAGCAGTGGAGACTACTCCTATAGTAGAAGACACACAAATATTAGTGTTTCTAGAAGTCTGAGGCGAGTGACTAACTTTGTTTGTGGGTTTAGTGGTCATTCTATACATCCTTGCTTTAATCACATTATTGTGTTTAACGCTTGGTTCTACAGTATTCCTTATGGGTTGAGTATGTGGTAACCTTTCCTTTGCATCCATCTTGGGGGAAAACACAGGTTTTGCAAACGAGGAATTTGAGAAAGCAGATGGTTTTCCCAAGATAGAGGATCTATTTAATTTAGAGGCATTGGGTTGTCTAAGAACAGGTTTCCTAATGCTAGGTTCCACAACTTTCCCACCCATCTTAGCAACGAGTTTCTTCAACTCTGCTATAGCGATGTCTTTTTCTTGTAACTGAGCTTTCAAATCCGTAATATCAATACTTTTTTCGTTTAGTAATCGACATGACTCAGATAATTTGACTTCCAAAGGTGTATCATTTGAAAACTGCCAACTTTCTTTTGCAAAGCAAGTTCAAGTGAATGACAATGTTTTTGAATATAATCATATCTATGTTGAAGTAACGACTCTTTTTGGTCAACTTTATTCGAAAGCTCAGTTTCAAGACGTTCACACTCTTTTACTTGATCAAGATATTTGCATGCAACATCAGAATATTCATCAATATCAGCACAAGATGTAACATAAACACACATAATATCTTTTGAGAGAGATTCATGTAAGAGTAGATCATATGATGTAGAAAACTCGTCTCTTTCAGGTTGATGGTCGTTCACTTCTTGTTCAAGAGATTCCACATATTTCAAATCATCAAACATTTCTTGCTTAATTAATGTTTCAAATTCCAAAATATGTTTTTGCGTTCTTTCCGCAAGCGGAATCAAAATACTTTTCACAAGCACAGTTATATCGTGAGGAATTTCTTTGTCTCCTTTCAAAAGTTCACGTTTTTTCCAGTCATTATCAACAACCTTTTTGAAATTTTCAATGTTACTCTTGAGAATACTAAGTGCTTGCTTACTCTTGCTTACAGAAGCTTTAAATGGCAAGTACTCAATAAATTTTGAAACATTAGTTTTCTTAGTGGCAAAAGCTTGTCTCCATTTAATTCTTATTTGTTCACATTCGAAAAATATTTGCTCACGAGTTTTCTGTGTGCGGTTTGAAAAGACCATAAAGACTATTTGCATAAGCATAATTATATGGTTTAACAAATTCTTTATTAACTTTTGGTCTACTCTCTTCTTCCAAATCATTTGTCTTGTCACTATCGGGCCTAACAACAAGGCAATCAAGATCGATCCATTGGGACTCATCAAGATATAAGTGCTGATTCTCAGATTGAGCTTGCTCAAGGTACTTAGGATTAGCAAAACTAGGTCGATCCTTAAAAAACGAACGAGGTGCCAACTTTCTCATGGTTTGAACTGATTGATTAGTTTTGTAAACAATTTTTTTGTAAAAATCAATTTGAGTTTCAAGTTCCACCATTTTGTCGATATCTTTTGCTTGTTTAGTTTTGAAATCCTTTTCCAACTTTTCAACCACTGCTTTCTTTTCATTAACAAGTTTAGTTTTATCCTCTTGAAGAAAACTATTTACTTGAGTTAGCTCATTGACTTTTGTGGTAACAAGATACGTTTTGTGACGTTCAGTACTCAAAGAGGTGTTATAATTATGTTTCTCTTGTTCTAGAAGCTTAAGAGTTTTGTTATATTTCTGTTGATAATCGTCCTTTTTACGTTAATTAAACACCCTTTGTACCCCTCAATCTCATTTGGTCTTTTGAAGAAGCTGAGCTCAATAGCTATCAATGGTCTCACTAGATTTGATTAGAGCAGCTTTGCATTCTTCAAAATTTTGAGTGAGCGTAGCGTTTGCCTTCTTTAATTGCTTTTGACTCTTTCTAGTTTCTTTGACATCTTTTTGTAAAGAAGCAATTAAGTTAGCAAGCGCAATACGCTCATCATCATCATCATACTCGTTTGCATGTTGATCATCATCAGACTCATTATTGCACATGTCTGATGAATCAGGTGTGGTATTGCTATCAACCGTTTTCATCATACATGTGTCATTAATGGCTTTGGGTGGCTCGCAATGCTCATGAGTATTACCAAACACATTATATTCCTCTTCAGTGTGTACCTTATCGATTGGCTCAGTATCAAAGATAGGACCATTGTCATCTTCAGTGACGTTGAGAACTTCTTCAACGTTTTCCATGTACGAGTAATGTGCTTCAAGTTATTGATCGAAAGCTTCATCATCAGTGTCATCAAGCATGGTTCCTTCCTCAGCCGATAATTTAACCCCAACTTCCATCTTCTTGCAAAGCAGCATCTTTTCCTTATGATAACCAGAGTCCCTAACTCATTTCGGCTTTCTGCATTCCTTTGCCATATGCCCATAACCTTGAAAATTAAAGCATTGAATCCCAATTTGCTGAACTACTTGAGTACCAACAGTGTCCCTATTCACAGCAGCAGTAGCAATCCTCCGAGCATCGTACTTAGCAGTTTGTCGATCATACCGTACAGAACCCTCAACATGTGTTGGATTACGTCGATCATACCTTGGAGGTCTTTCATATTGATTCCTTGAATTTGATGATGTTCGAAGATTGTTGTTGATGGGTTTGAAGATTTTATTGTAGGTCTTCATAATGAAAGCAATTTGTTGCTTCATCTCCCTATCCTTCTGAGCTAGTTCTTCGTCACTGTCCTCTTTAGATGATGGCTCAAGTGATGGTGATGTTGCTCTTGGTTCTTTGTCTCGTGATCTTATAGGAGCTGAATACTTAGATGAAGTGGAGTATCTTGGTGAAGAGTATGTGGTGGAGTATCTTGGTGATGAGGATGTAGTGGAGTAGGATTTTGGAGCACGAGAGCGATGATCTTGGACATGGTGAGTGGTAGATACCAAAGCAAGTGGATTAGCAGTCTTTGCTACCCGTTCAGCTCGAAGTTCATTTGCCTCATTCTGAAATTGTTTCAAAATGTCAAAGAGTGTATGATATTTGACCTCATCCAACTTATTTTGTTGTTTCACCAATGTTACAAATCGTGTCCACTCGGGTTGAAGGTGTTATAGAAACTGCACATTGACTTGCATGGTGGAGACTTGCAGATTGTTTCTTGTCATGTCATTCATCATCTGGTAGAACCTTGAGTAATATGAATCAATTGATTCCCCATCCAATGAAGTAAACTTACCAAAGTTCCAGAACAAGTTAGTTTTGACATCTTGCTTGTTAAGTGATTCTCCTTGTTGCAAGCGTTCAATGGCAAACCACATTTCTTTTGCAGTAGAGCATGCATCAACCGTTGAGTAAATATCATTTCCAATCCCACTGAGAATCAAATAGATTGCTTATTTCTCTGCATCAATCCAAGCACGTTTCTCTTTCGAAGTGTTCTCATATGTTTCCTCAATTGTTTGCGCATCGGAACCGGGTGTCGAGTCGGTTGCTGGAATTGCAGGAATGGTTATTGTAGAGAGAGTATATGGTCCTTCTTTGATGCAACGTCGAAGAACATCACCATTGGGTTTAGTGTCAAGATATCGAGGAATCGTGATTGCCATTGTGCATATCTACCAGTCACAAGCATGGGTGGTCTCTTATTATTGCCCGCTACCATGATATTGTTGTTTGTTACACGATATTCTGTAGTAGAATCCATCTTGATAAGCTTTGAAATTAGAAATGAATATGGATCTTAAGTAGTTGTTATTGTGATTGTTGTTGAGAAGAAAAAGTGTTGAAATCCCTTAACAATATGTTCTCGAAAAACCAAAAATTCTCAAAAACCAAAAAATACGATTCGAAATTTTTTAAGTGTATTTTTGGAATTTTTAAGAATCCTTCAATAGTCGCATGTCCAAACCTATCGCAATGTCTCAAAGTGCTTCGAAATGTTGTATCGCAAGTCTGATTGCAACCCTGATTGTAACTCTTGATCGTAACTCTTATCGCAACCCTTATCGCAACCCTTATCGCAACCCCTTGATCGTAACAATCGATTGCAACACGTGATCGCAGTCACTGATCGTAACACGGATCGCAATCACTAGATCGTAACACGGATCGCAATCGCTATATCGTAACACGGATCGCAGTCACTGATCGTAACACGGATCACAGTCACTAGATCGTAACACGGATCACAGTCACTGATCGTAACACGGATCGCAGTCACTGATTGTAACACGGATCGCAGTCACTAGATCGTAACACGGATCGTAGTCACTGATCGTAACACGGATCGTAGTCACTGATCGTAACACGGATCGTAAGATGTGATCGTGATATTCGAGACTTTTAGGCAACAAGAAAGATGAGAACTTTACCTGGGAATTCGTGTTTCAATCCAAACCAAAGTAACTAAAATCTTACCACAAGTATGTAGATAATCTATAGTACGATTTAGAACACGAAACACAACGAAAAACAAGAAAATACTTGAATTCGAAATGATGATAGGAGTAAATCACACGAACCAAATATTATAGTAACAACGAATCACAAAACTACCCCATGGCGATTGATACCAAATGTCGTCCCTTAATTTATGATGATTCTACACAAATAAATAAGAAAGAAAGGTAGATAAAAGATGGAAGGTTTCTAGAGAGAGAAAGTAGTGAGAGAAAGTAGAGAGAAGTGTGTGTTAAACTTTTTTGAGATTAGATTAGAAAATGAGACAACCAACACCCTTCCTAACATGCTAGGAAGGGTATTTATAGCCTTTGCCTACATGTGGCTTAATGGGCTATAGTTTGATTGGTCCGGGCTTGAATAAGTGCTTAGTACCTTGAAAGAGGCCTTTTAAGCTAGCCATCAAGCCCGTAATGTCACGACTATTTTAACTAGCTATTACAACGTTCTAATAAATGTTACAATATAAACCTATGACCGAACATTATTGTTTGACTCAATATTTTGAGGCTAACACTTCTCTAGATAAGCGTACTCGAGATGTTCGGGAAGAGGCTTTAATTCAAGATCCGTCGGTGGGTCTTGAATAGATTTAGTGACTACAAAGTTCGATTTCGAAGGCAAAACTTCGAAGGTTTTGTTTGTGTCTTCCTCTTCTTCGAGAGTTACTTCAGAATCAAGGGCCATGAATTCCTTGAATTCACGATCACGATCGGTATCGCTAATCATTTCTAAAGTTGTTTCGAATGGTGCATCGTCATCAAGCAATGCATCTAATTCTTCTTTCGTTACTTCATCGATAACATCCACTCGGAATCATGTGACATCATTAGAATGGGAATGTTGCATAGCTTTATCGACTAAGAATGTGGCTCGACCGTCACCAACTCCAAGGTCGAGTTCTTTATTTTTCACACGAATGATAGCATCGGCGGTGTGCAAGAATGGTCGTCCTAAAATGAGAAGGACTTGACGGTCTTCCTCCATTTCAAGGATCACGAAGTCGGTAGGAAATATGAATTTAACTTGAACAAGCATGTTCTCGGATATCCCGTTAGCTACACGTATACTCATACTTGTGGGTTTCAAAGTAATATTTAAAAGATTCTTGTATAATGAGTATGGCATAACATTGATACTCGCGCCTAGATCAGCCAAGGCGTGACATTCAACATTGTTGGCTAACGTGCTGGGATGAGAAAGCTTCCCGGATCTCCGAGCTTTGGTGGAAGTTTGTTGTGCAAAACCGCAGAACATTCTTCGTTTAAAAATGCAACAGATATTTGCTCCATCTTGCTATGGTTGCTCACAAGATCTTTGAGGAATTTCCCATAGTTGGGCATGCCGGTTAAGATATCAACAAGGGTACGTTGATCTTAACTTCTTTGATCATTTTTAATAATTTGGCATTTCTAGCCTCCATCTTTTCTTTTCTTAGGCGTTGAGGATATGGAATTTTTGGTGTATACGCCTTCGGTGTGGGTATAGGTCTGGTTTGTTTTGATTTGGATTTGGAAGGAGAAACGGCTTCTTCCTTCTCGAGCTCATCGGCTTCATCTTCACTTTCATCGGCAAAAGTGGAAGTATGGACGTTTGGGTTTGGTGGTTGATACATGATTTTTGGATGGGGTTCAGATTTATGTCTCGGAATCTTCTCGAATTGATCACAGCTCAAAGTGGAATAGTTGTTCTTGGTGACAAATAGGGGGTTTGGTTTTCTATTCTACTAAAAGGTAATTGCGTGAAGTAACTAAAAGTAAACTAGAAGCAGTTAATCAATAAAAATAAAATTTGAATTAAAATTTAAATAAAACAGTAACAGTAAATAACCTTAAAAATGCTTGATTCGGAATGTGGCCTTTATTCGGAATAAATCAGACACAACTTGTTCATGCGGAATAAACTACTCATGCGGAATATAATTGCTTACTCGGAATAAATAGGAAAAGGCTTCATGCGGAATAAAATGGAAATAAGCTTGATCCGGAATGTAAGGTTGATCCGGAATAATTGATTATTCCGGATGAAAGAGGTTGATTCGGAATGTTTAACAAAAAGTGACTGATCCGGAATATAGGAATATTCCGAACGAAGAGCTTGATCCGGAATGTTTGGATATTCCGAACGAAGAGCTTTGATCCGGAATAAATGAAATATCCCGGATGAAGGACGTTGATCCGGAATAATGGATATTCCGGATGAAGGAGCTTGACTCGGAATAATAAATATTCCGAATGAAGGGCACTGATCTGGAATAAATGAAATGTTCCGGATGAAGCAACTTGATACGGAATAAATGATGAACAGTAGTTGATCCGGAATGTATAAGTTGGTTCGGAATGCTGGGGACGAAGAACAGTAAAAACAGGGGAAGATGATTTTTAACAAAATCAAGCCAAATAAACAAAAAGGTTTAAACCAAGCTAACCAATATTCATCTACTAACCATAAACATCAAATCCCAACAATAAAAATACAAAATCAACTAACTTTTGAAGATCAAATAAACCAAATAAGAACTTTAAGCTTTAAACCAAAAAGATGAAGATGAACAAGATTAATGGAAGGATTGTATTGATGATTAAGGTTTAAACAATCAAAGGAAAAGATTAAACTACAAGATTAGTGAAAACAAGAATAAAAATCACCAACACCTTAGTGGTGTTGGCTTCTTCCCTACGAAACAAAGAGAAACAAAAGAGAAAAACTAAAAAACTGCCTAAATTGTGTGAGGGGATCTCTTTATATAGGTCTTCCATTTTGTTGGTGAGTGGGCTTTCTCCCTTTCTTCTTGTCTTCTCGTCTTTTCAGAAAAGTTGACGTTTTTTATTCTGATTCGGGATTTGCCGACGATTAAATTTAACTCGTCTTTTAATTTCTTCGTTTTAATAGACTTGAGTTTCTTCGACATATGTAAATCTTCCATCTTTGGTCCTTTTCTTCGATAAATCTTCAAACAGGCCCATTGACTTCAAATCTTTTGCATCTCTTGGACAATAGACTTCGTCTTGAGTCTTTTTCTTCGATAAATCCCGTGCAATCCTATGTTTTCTCCAATATCCATCCGGTTGGCTCTGAAAACACAAAAAACACAAAAACCACACATAATTCCAAACAAATGATATTAAACACGCGTTTTGGTCTCGTTTTAGCCAGTTATAAGTGGTAAAAGGATGGGTGTTTTCACACCTATCAAATCCCCTACACTTAACCATTGCCATGCCCTCATGCAATGCTTAGCGATAAAGCAAGTTTACACTTTTCTCATAATCAATCAACCTTGGCCTTATTAACATACTACTAAACAAATATTAAAGTACTAAGAGAAATTAAAACTTTAAAGTAAACAAAAGGATAGGAAACCATTTTCACTTGAAAATAGCTATATGGAAAAAACTTGCAAAGAGATCAAGGACTTACATTAGGGCTTTGGTGCTGCGAAGATTTATCACCCTCAAGTTTCACGTTCCCCAAACTAAGCTTAAAAACGAGATCATTGTTATTATAAGTTAGCAAATCAAACACTTACACACATGGCTTATTTATATGCTTAAACCCCCTTATTCCTAGGTGTATCTCTTGTATTTTATTTTTGTCTTAGAATGATCATGAAGATGCATTTTTGGACTTATTGCGATAGTTTATTTAGGCTGAAAGCAAAGTAGGACGATTTGATCAATAGTTAGCTAAAGGACAAAATCTCTTAAAACTGCTTCTCGGGATATCAAAAAGTTCATATCTTGGCATAACTCGGTTCACGATTTGAGACCTTTCTCGGGCCGATATTTGGCATGTACTTCATACTTCATATCTTGAGAGACGTGCTTGAGATAATGGTCTTCTCATCGTTAATAGAGTTTCTTCACTTGGAGACTTTTGAGGGGTACTCCAACTTTGTTGACCACGACTTCATGATTATTTCTTCAATCGCTAATTGGGATTTTGAGATACAACGATCCGCCTCCTTTTCTGACTTGGATCTATTTATCCTCATACCTTGTTAGGGTCTTTTCGGATAGACTTCTCCATGATCTTTATGGGAGTTGATTGCTTTTCGTCTTGAGTCTTGATCCTTCATATTGATTTTGGGAATAATGCTTTTCACATCACCTTGGATCTTTAGCAATAAGATTGAATCCTCATGCCTTGTTAGGGCCTTTTCGGACTCGCCAATCTTCGCGCCCCGCTTCATAAGTTATGCCTTGGCTATGACCTCTTATCATTACCGAGCAACTTTTAAACGATCTTGGGCTAGAAGCTAAGTAACTTTTCAAATCGTACGACCTTACTTATTGCAGATAAATTATTAGCAAGTGATGGGAGAATAAGCAGATAATTACATCAAGTGAGCTTGTGCAAGAATACCGACTTATAATTGACTTTATCATTTCTCGTTCTCCACAATTTAAAATCTCAAGTAATGAGACTCGTGGATGCTTAGCCTAATAAACCAATTAAGGTCTACATGGTTAAGGATACTAGCTAGAATAAACTTGGACAAGTCTATTCGGGTTGAGTCAAAATAATCGCAACGGGCCTAATATGTCAAAGACTTCCAAACTAGCTACACCACTATATTAATATTTTTGACTTTATTGTAGGATATATACATATGAAAGCAACGATAAAATTTTTAAAAATTACGACTATATGGCCAAAGTTAATAAAAAAGTTGAAAAATGCTGAAAAAGTTGATTTTCCGGTTAAATGAAGGCATTTTCATGGAAAAGTCCACTTAAAACTTCGATAGAAGTCCCCCTACACTTAAGATAAACATTGTCCTCAATGTTTAAGCATGTGGGAAAAGTCTCCCCTACACTTATGACATTAGGCACGTTGGTTAACTCAAGTTAAGGAAGAGACGACTAACGTGATCAATTTCAAATGTGAGTATGAAGAAATTTGAATCACGATAGTTGAGAGATAGAACTGGATTGCGGATAACACGGGAGCACGGTTCTTCAAAGGTTCCAAAAGTGCATTCATCCCTGTAATCACATCACCACACAAAGACAAAGAACCTATAGAGGTCCCCCTACACTTAGGATGTTAAAACGGAAAAGGATAGATACTCGGGTTGCCTCCCGAGGAGCGCTTGTTTTTGATAACCGAGTCACGAGCCTGACTCGACCCAAAATTAGTTCATGGGGAACGTGGTGAGGGATGGAATCATCTCATGAGAGATGTCCTCACCAAAGTACAACTTCACTCGTTGGCCATTCACCTTAAAATTAGGTCCATTAGGTTGAGCGAGCTCGAGAGTACCATATGGAAAAATTTGGGCAATGGTGAATGGGCCGGACCAACGAGATTTCAGCTTACCCGAAAAGATTTTCAACCGAGAGTTGAAGAGTAAAACTTTGTCTCCAACTTTTAACTCTCGGTTTTTAATCTTAGAGTCATGAATGAGCTTAGTCCTTTCCTTATAGATCAAAGAATTTTCATAAGCCTCATTCCGGAGTTCATTCAGCTCATTGAGTTGGATCTTGCATAGGTCACCGGCTTTGTTGATATCGAAATTAGCCCACTTCAAGGCCTAGTAAGCCTTGTGCTCCAACTCAATGGGGAGGTGGCACGCCTTTCCGTACACGAGACGATATGGTGTACAACCAATAGGAGTCTTGTATGCGGTACGAAAAGCCCACAGAGCATCATCAAGTTTATCGGCCCATGAGGCACGATGCTCTCCCACGGTTCGTTCAAGAATTCGCTTTAATCCTCGGTTAGAGATTTCAGCCTGGCCATTAGTTTGTAGGTGGTAGGCGGTGGAAAGACGATGATTTACACCATACTTAGCCATGACTCTTGCAAATTAATCATTGCAAAAATGAGTCCTGCGATCACTAATAATGGCACGAGACACACCGAATCTAGCGAATAGCGATTTCAAAAAGTTACAAACCACCCTTGCGTCATTAGTGGGTAAAGCTTTGGCTTCAACCCATTTTGAAACGTAGTCAACGGCTACAAGGATGTATTTGTTTCCTTTAGAGGAAGGGAATGGCCCCATAAAGTCGATACCCCAAACATCAAAGATTTCACATTCTTGTATGAAATTTTGAGGCATCTCATCTTTATGTGTGATCTTACCTTGTTTTTGGCAAGCATCATAATGTTTAACCATCTCGTGAGCATCACGATAAATGGTGGGCCAATAAAATCCCGAGTCAAACACTTTTTTGGCGGTGTAGTTGGGACCAAAGTGACCATCGGTGGGTCCTTTTTGGCAAGCTTCGAGGATTTCTAAAGCTGCCGGTCCATCAACACATCAACGAATAATCAAATCAGCACATTGTTTGAATAGATACGGGTCATCCCAAAAGTAAGTCTTAATGTCTTTGAAGAACTTCTTCTTTTGTTAGGATGTTAACCCGTCAACGAGAATTCCACCCGCCAAGTAGTTTGCAATGTCCGCAAACCACGGGGTTTCATCAGAAGTCGAGTTGATAGACATTAAGGTCTCCATGGGAAAAGAGTCATTGATCTCTTTGTTCGGATGTTCCCCTTGATAAGGATCCTCAAGTCTACTGAGATGATCCGCGGCTAGGTTTTCAGCTCCCTTCTTATCACGAATTTTGATTTTAAATTCTTGAAGTAGCAAAACCCAACGAAGAAGTCTTGGTTTGGAATCTTGTTTAGTTAACAAGTACTTCAACGCGGAATGATCGGTATAAACGATTGTGGTAGAAAGGACAAGATAGGGGCGGAACTTTTCAAAAGCATAGACAACAGCTAAAAGCTCTTTTTCGGTTGTCGTGTAATGCAATTGAGCCCCCGTCATTGTCTTTTTAGCGTAGTGGATCGGTTGGAAGTGTTTGTTCACTCTTTGGCCCAAAACCGCTCCAATAGCATAGTCACTAGCATCGCACATCAACTCAAAGGGAAGCTCCCAATTAGGGGTAACCAAGACTGGTGCCTTAGTTAGCTTATCCTTAAGAAGGTTGAAGACTTCGATACACTCGTTGGAAAAGATAAAAGGAGTATCTTTTTCCAAGAGGTGGGTCATCGGGCGAGCGATTTTAGAAAAATCTTTGATGAAACGACGGTAGAAGCCCGCATGACCAAGGAAACTTCTCACACCCTTCACGGTTGAAGGTGGAGGCAACTTAGCGATAACATCGACTTTAGCACGGTCCACTTCAAGACCGACTTTGGAGATCTTGTGTCCTAGCACGATGCCCTCTTTTACCATAAAATGGCATTTTTCCCAATTAAGAACAAGGCGAGTGTCTTCACACCGCTTAAGCATACGTTCTAAATTGGAAAGGCAAGCAGAGAAAGAATCGCCATAAACCGAGAAATCATCCATGAATACTTCCATAGTTTCTTCAAGCATGTCACGGAAGATAGCCATCATACACCTTTGGAACGTCCCAAGAGCATTGCATAAACCGAAAGGCATGCGTTTGTAAGCAAATGTTCCATAGGGACAAGTGAATGTGGTCTTTTCTTGGTCTTTGGGATCGATGGGAATTTGAAAATACCCGGAGAAACCATCTAAGAAGCAGTAATAGTCATTACCAGCTAGGCGCTCGAGCATTTGATCCATGAAAGGAAGAGGAAAATGATCTTTCCTCGTGGCATCATTGAGCTTGTGATAGTCGATACAAACTCTCCACCCAGTAACGAGATGAGTGTGTTGATCCCAAACTTAGATCGATTAAGCTTTGTGTATACGAGATTAGATCAAGTACTACACGTAGAGAAACCTTTGCTTATGAATAAAGTAACAAAGTGTTATGCGGAATTAACACTTGATCTAAAACACAAAGATGTTAAACAAACTTTCACTTGTATTAGAATGATCGTACTTGATTACAATGAAAGAGGTTTAACTTGCGAATACTTATGAAAACTGATAATAACTTTAACCTAAAAGATCTTCTTTTATAGAACAAGAAGTCTTGTACAATAAGCTACGAATCAACTATTCTAGGTAAAGATAAACATAGAAAATACATTGTCGTCTCTATCCTTACTAGAAGTATTCTAGAATATAATAAACGTGCAGCTCACATCTTCTATCAGTGCTTGTCTTCAATCTGTCAACGCTTGACTTTAACTTGTCAACGCTTATGCTATCAGCGCTCACTTTGCTCTTGTCAACGCTTGAGTTGTTCTTGTCAGCGTTCAAGTGTTCTGGCCTTAATTTATTCCCAACAATCCTCCCCTAAACTTGATATCCACTCTTATGATCAAGTTTCTGAATAAACACTAAGAACTTGGAGGAGTCTGACAAACCTTATCATATTGGTAATAAATAAATCTGATTAAATTCTTTGCCACGTCACTTGTATAGTCTATCTCCAACTAGGTGTCCTTCATCTTCTCCAAAACAGCCTTGGATATGAAATACTGAGCATCTACAAGTAAATACTCAGCAAACTTTGTAGAACTCAAATGGTATACACCAGCAGCTGAATATAACCTCCATTGAAGACCACTGAGGTCATCTTCAAGATCCTTCCATATTTCAGGATCTTCTTCTTTTGTCCCACACATTCTTTTGAATGTGGTCCAAAGTTTTATTCCATTGACTGAAGTTGGTGCTTCAGCCTCATACTTGGTCTCTAGCAACCTCCAAAGGTCCACCAAGTCTTCTCTATCACAACTTGCAAATAAAGATATGAGAGTGGTAAAAGTGTGTACCTCTTTGCCAAATCTTCCAATTTTCCAGAATCCACATTCATCTTCATCATAACTCACAATTGGATTCCTGGAATCTAGTGGTAACACATGCACCATATCTGAAGCTTCTAATGGGGAGAGCTTGAGGCTCTTTCTAATAACTGCTTCACTTGGATATAGTTGATCCATATCTTTTGGAAACTCAAGTACAAATCCCTTCTTTACTGGTCTGGGAACTATCATAGCTTTCTTGATTTCCATCTCCTCTGCAAGTTGCTCCTTTCTTTCATCTGAAAGAAGTCTGAAAGTGTTTTCTTCCTGCACTTTCACCCAAATAGGATAAGCACTATGTTCCAACTCATCAAATGTCAAAGCCTTCAGCTTCTGATGTGTCCATCCAACTCCATGACATTTGAGCAACATAAAGTAGAGCTTCCTTCTATCCCTTTTCAACTCAGAGAGAATGTTGCTTGTGTAACACCCCATTTTGGAAATGGAATATTACGCATATCATGGCGTGTCATCAAAGCACACAAGGATAAATGTCTAAGCATTATTCAACCATAAAAGGAAATACCGGAATCAAACATCGGTATCCCAAAGTAAAGCTCATCACACACAAACATAAATACTGTAAAAGGAAGGACGAAACAATGTCCAAAGCAACTGTATCAAAGTAAAGGAAATGCATAAAGTAAAGAAAGACAGTAAAGCTTCCAGTCCATATGCACCTACGTTCGAGATCTATGAGCGTCCCTGAGTACCTGCCGTTTTGGGAACATGAAAAGGAAAACGGCTGAGCAAGACGCTCAGTGCACGGATGTACAATAAAGCATGAAATAGGATAAGCATGTAACATATAACAGCGGAAGACTAAGTACTGAGTAAACTGGTTAAGTATCATGAAAACTGGTTTTATAGTTTGAAAAGCCTTATGTTTAACCTGTGAAAACTGTTTTAACATATATATACCATAGCCCATATAGGTCATGAAAAGGTCACGTGCATGAATACTTGGAGGGGTGACCTCGTCATGCTGATTAGAGGGGATGCCTCTAATCAATATACTGATTTGGGTAGGAGGGATCAGCTCCTTGTGAAGGGTGCAAGGCACACACCACATTCACCATGATAAACTGAATAAAACATGTAACTAGGATGCACCCATACGCCCCACCTGATATAATAATATGGCCAAACTGAAAAGGGACGCCACGAGCAATCACTCCGCCGTGGGGAAGTCATAACATCGGTGCCTCCAATGCTATGGTTATGGTACCTCTATAACTAGGTGAAACTGGTCATGCTTGTATATGGCTATAGTTTATGCTAAATTAACATAAGCAGTTCAAAACAATAAAACAAATGCTGGGGAAAACAGTTGGCTGCATACGGGGAAATCCTAATAAGGAAGGAATGTCCATACTGAAAGGACGGGAATCCGTACCTCAAGTCCAGTGAATGAACGGAAGAAAGACTCCTACTTCTGGATCACTAACGCTACATGAATACACACGTGTATAAGTATCGATTCACTGATTACGTACTGGGTTCTGTGTCTTGTTATAGCTGATTTGGTATGTTTTAGGTCATGGTTCACTGTTTAAAGCCTTAAACTGTGTTTATCTAGTATTCTGATTAATCTGATTAAGTATTACTGTTGTTTCATGCATTAATATACTTACTGTGTAATAATAAGTAACTTTCCAAAAATAGCAGGTTTCCAAAAATAGAAAGTTTCCAAAAATAGAAAGTTTCCAAAAATAGAAAGTTTCCAAAAATAGAAAGTTACCAAAAATAGAAAGTTTCCAAAAATAGAAAGTTTCCAAAAATAGAAAGTTTCCAAAAATAGAAAGTTTCCAAAAATAGAATTTACTGCCTAAAATAGATTAGTTTCTAAAAATAGAAAGTTTCCAAAAATAGATCAGCTGCCTTAATTAAATAAGTTTCCATATATAGAAAGTTTCCATGATTAGATTAGCTGCCTGAAATAAATTGATTTCCATATATAGAAGGTTTCCATAATTAGATCAGTTGCCTTATTTAATTAAGTTTCTATAAATAGAAGTTTCCATAATTAGAATTAAGCTGATTACATAAGCTAACATATAAGTCTAAGTGTTTAAGCTTATTTCTTAAGTCATATGATATAGTGTATAGTTTAATTATTATTTCATGTATTTTAATTAAACTATAGGTTAAGCATTTTAATTAAAGTATAACATGTATAATTAAAATGAAATGAAAATACTTAGGTTAAAATGTGTATTACTATTAATAATAATATAACCTAAGTCATGTCTAAATTAATTAATTATAGGCATGTTTTAATAATTAATTAATTATAACTTATAACATAAAATACTTAGGTTAAATTAATGTCATGATAAACTAATAATTAAAATAACCTAAGTCATGATTTAATTAATATTTCATGTTATTAATTAATTATATCCTAAGTTCATGATTCATAAAAATTACATGTAACATAGATCATGATTTTAACCAACGAACCATGAATCGGGTATGAATTCGACACCGTACCCCGGGCCAAACCCGGGGCACACGTGTCCCCTTGCTGCCGTGGGTCCCACATGAGCCAACCAAGACCAATTGTGGTCTTGGTGGTGGCGGCAATAGCAAACCAAACCCCTCGGGTTTGTTTTGCTAGGCGGCTAGAAACAAACACCCCTTTAAATCATTCCTTGATTTTATTTAATACCAAAACATGTTAGATCAATGATTAATTATCTTGTTTTCATAAGAAAAATAATAACATGTTCATGAAAATAATCAAAGATTAAAAGAATTAAAAAGAATTAAAAAGAAGGGTTAGAAAGGTATACCACTATGTAGCTTGGAAAAAGGATGAACAAACACTTATTCTAACACTTGTTTTTAAGATCAAAATCAATCAAACACCCTCTTATGGTGGTGTAAGGGTGGCGGCACAAGGAGAGCAAAAAGGAGAGGAGAAAACTATTTTTAGGGTTTTTGTTTATTTCTTGTAAAATGAAAAGTGAAAACAAGTTTAACACTTTACCCCCCTTAACTTGTAAAGTCCATGGGCCAAGCCCATTTTGTCTATGTGTGCCGTGGGTATGGGGGCCCCACATGGGGTACCCGTACCTTTCTCGTGTCCCGATGTTTCGTGTTCGTTCGTGGTTAAACGTGCTCGTGTTTAACGTGTTTCTGTTTCTTTTAACGTGTCGTTTATCGTAAACTTAACGCTCGTAAATATATTATAAGTATTTACGTAATTATTTTAGTTAGTATTTTAAATGGTGTTCATGATTTAATTATGTTCACGTGATATATTATTAACTGTTTATCATGGGTTCGTACGTAATCGATACTTGTCATGACATACACGTACGCACTTGCTTGATTATTAGCACATGAATGTGATCAATACTACATGAGGTAAGTTTTAATCTAGAACGTACGATCTTAAGGGCACTATTCATGGTAAAAGCATGCGGGTTTTACAGCTTGCCTTGTGCTTCAAAATCACCTTACAATCCTTCTGAACTCTAAGAAGAATTTCCAAACCCCATATCTGATCTGAAATGGTCAAGTCTGGATTATCCATACAGCTTTCTTCCCAAGAATTGTACATCTGAACCACCTCTGGCATATCAAAATCAATCTGCAACTTCAAATCTCTCAGCTTTTCCCTAGCAAGCTCATCACCATACTCAAGTCTTTCTGGTTCAACAATCATTACACTTGAATCTGAGCTAGCTCCATCACTTTCTTCTTCAGAAGTCACAACAAATGGTGACTTTTCCTTTTCACCTTGTTCCATCATTTGCTCAGCCAATCTTTTATCAAATTCAACCTGAGCTGCATTCTTTGGAACAATTTCTTCTACCAACTTACCCTTACCCTTATCTGTTGGTGCAATTGTTGGTAGGGTAGATGATAATACCTGAGTAGGAACATCTTTGATGATAGATGATGACTGGAATACATCACCTCCATATGCAGATCTGTCAACGCCCAAATTTCCTCTATCAGCGCCCAAAATACTTCTGTCAGCGTCCAAACTTGTCTTGTCAACGCTCAAATATTTTCCCTCAGCGCCTTGTGTAACCTCTCTCAACATATCTGTAAATGATAAATTTAAATTGGTTGGAGAGATCAAGGACGTATCAAAACCTTTTTGTTCCTTCAAAGTAGTAAGAGCTTCAGCAACATCCAATGATTGACCATCTTGACTGCTCTTATCACTCAGATTTCTTTGATCTTCCTCCCCTTTGGAAGACTCCTCCATACCTCCCTTTGCATGAGCACTCTCCAAAACAACAATCCTCTCCCTCAATTCCTTGAGTTCAAGGCCTTGGTTACTGACAATTTGTACCAAGTCTGCATTCTGCTTTTGCAAGCTAATGCAGACAGCCGTCAATTCCAAAAGCGTCATAGGTTCCAGTCTGCCCTCTTCTGAAATGGGGATTTGACCTCCCAAGTCAGGTTCATTGGGCATGGATGAGGACTTAACTATGTTGGGACTGCCTTGGCCAGCTTCTAAGCCAGAACCAATAGTCCCAGCCTCATCCAGGTCACCAGCCACACTTGTGGTGGTGGTTCTCTCTGCTTCATGGCTAGGACCACCAGAGGAGAACACTCCAGCAGTCCTTTGGCGTTTAAACAACCTATATTCAGGTGGTGTGGAAGATGGTGTAGAAGAAGGTGTAGATGTGGGTTGGTTAAGGGGTGTTTGGGATTGTGATGGTTGGGTGTCAGCGGTGGAAATAGGCACATCAACGCCCACATTAGATGTGTCAACGTCAAAGGGATTTTGGTCTATTTGCATTTGATCAGGTGAGGGTAAAGGTTCAGGGATAGGTTCAAGTTGTGGGTGAGGGTCAATATGAGGTTGGGGGTCTGGTTGGGGTTGTGCTGCTGCAATAACAGCAAGCATGGCTGGGGTTAAAGGTAGGTCTCTATGAGGTGGTGAGTTCATCTTGGTAAAAATAGCTTTCTTTTGTTCAGGGATTTTATAAAAATCATTGTGATCCCTTGAACAATATCTTTGAGCATCAAAAATCATTTGCAGAAAACGGGGATAAGCTAAAGTCATTTTTGTCCCCTTGTTTTTACACATTCCTTCAAAAATCATTTTAGACCAGTTATATTTTTGCCCTGTTGCAATACACACAATAGCAGTTGCAATGGATCTATTGATCTCATTGTGTGCAGTACATTTGGGACTCAAACATTGAAGGAGAATGTGAATGAGGTACTTCCAGGCTGGGGGAAATTCCTGCTAATGGTACTTATTAAGAGTACCTTCATCAGGAATAGGGTATCCCAAAGCCCTAAGCCCTTGTTCTATTTCAGATATGGGAAGAATGGTTATACCATCAGCATCATTAAGATGCAAGGCCTGGCGTACCAAGGCCTCAGTAACCACCCAAGATCTCCCATGAACAATAGAAGTTAATGTGGTCACTCCATTAACTGTTGAGGAACTAACAGTGTTCCAAAACTGTTTAATGTGTGTGACTGGAATGAGTGGCGCATGAGAAAGAGCATACCTTAATGGGGATGCGTTCAAATACTCCACCATCTGTGTGTATTGAGGAAACAAAGTATTATCAGCAACAAGATAAGCAATCATGTTGTGTTGAGACTTGAACCCTAAATCCAATTCTGCTGAGTTAAATCTTGGTGCCATTGATGAAAGCTGTTAATTTGAAGTATAAAAGATGAAGGTTGATAAGAGAAAAGTTGTTAGACAAGAATTATAGATACCCTGTTTAAAAATAGGAGCCAAATTTATAGGAGTGGATGAATGCATGTGATTGGCCCAAAAATAGGCAAAGATTTTCAAAAACTAATCATGAAAATATTGAAAAAGTGATAAGTTATCTCATGCATTTAATGAAAGTAACAACTCCTAAAATTACGGCTTGAAAATATGTCAAAAAGTAACAACTGGGTAGGTCCCATTGATTGTCAACGGTCAAATATAACCCATCAACGCCCAACGGCTATAATCTTGTCAACGTTCGCATAAAGCCATGTCAGCGTCCATTTTGGTCACAACAACGCTTGGAAATATCTTGTCAGCGTCCAAAAACAAAATTGTTTTAAAAAGTGAAAAATGACCTTAACAAGTAATTTATCCTAGAGAAGATAACCAAAAGCTGATAATTATCATAGGGCGGCAAGCACTGTCCAGTTATGCACACTTGCATAAGCAAGATAGACATAACAGTCCTCTAGTGTCCCTTGCTAACCAAAATTCTTAACAACCAAGTTACCTTATAAAATCCTTGTTACTCCCAGGTAAAACCCATATCAAAATGATTCCCAAGTCTCCCAACAGACCACAACCAATTCTAGGCCAAAAATGTCTTGGCAGCATGCAAAGTTGATATACTATGCATGCTACAGTGCCTCATGGTTTAGTAAAACTAACCCATACTCACCTGTGGACACAATCTAGAATTGTGATGAGAGTATTGTAAGAATACCCAAGAGTCCTAAAGGTTCCTTAAACCTCCCCTTAAACTAGGATACATGAGTTCTCAAAATATATATGAACATTAAAAATTTATGTCAAGATAGGAATATAAATATTCCAACCATCATCCATAAATAAAAACATGTCCAAATAGCTCTTCAAAGATCCATAAGCAACTCTGTATCCAATGGCATAAAGCTACCACCTACCTACACATTTAGATGAAAACCACAAAACTAACATTTGTTGCTGACAGCGTCCCGACAACACTTATCAGCGTTGAAGGAACTCTTGTCAGCGTTAGACAATAATATCTCTAACAACGGCAAAATAACACTTGACAGCGTTACATTTACCTTTGTCAGTGTTAGAAAAGTAAAGTGGAAAAAATCTAAATCATCACAAAGACCAATAACAATGCATTATCCTGTACATACTTTTACAAAAAGGTTCCAAAACACATATTAAGTGAGATTAACCATTCCAATATTTGTTACCAAATATTGAAATCGTCCAGCATCAAAAGGTTTAGTTAATAAATCAGCCACATTATCCTCTGTGGCTACCCTATCTGGTTGTATTAAACCTTTCTCAAAGCAATCTCTTATAAAATGATGTCTAATTTCTATGTGTTTGGTTTTAGAATGATGTACAGGATTTTTAATAATGCATAAAGTACTGTTATTGTCTACAAAAATCTTGGTATGCATAAAATTATACCCATAATCCAATAGCTGGTTCTGAATCCATAAGACTTGTCCACAACAAGCAGCTGCAGCCACATATTCTGCTTCAGTTGTAGAGTTTGCCACCACTGTTTGTTTCTTGCATTGCCAAGATATCAATCTACTCCCAAGAAATTGGCATCCACCAGTTGTGGATTTCCTATCAAACTTGTCACCACCATAGTCACTGTCTGAATATGCAATAAGATCCAATGGAGAATCTTTTGGGTACCACAAGCCAAGATCTGGATAACATCTTAGGTACCTAAAAATTCTCTTCACAGCAAAAAGGTGACATTCTTTGGGAGTCACTTGATGGCGTGCACATGCACACACAGCAAACATGATGTCAGGTCTTGAGGCTGTAAGATACATCAATGAACCAATCATTGATCTATAGTGCCTAACATCCACATCCTTTCCAGCTCCAATCTTTCCCCAGGGGTGTTCCCTATCCATAGGAGTGGAAGCATCCTTTTCATGTGGAGAAAAACCATATTTCTTCAAGATTTCAGCTACATACTTGTCTTGGGAGATGAAGATACCATCTTCTTTCTGCTGAACTTACAATCCTAGAAAGAAGTTCATCTCACCCATTGCACTCATCTTGAATTTATCTGTCATGAGCTTGGAAAAGTCCTCACTCATTTTTGGATCAGTAGACCCAAAAATGATGTCATCAACATAGACCTGCACAAGCAACACATGTTTTCCTTTCTTCTTTGTAAATAGTGTCTGATCTATGGTGCCCCTCTTGAATCCATTGTCCACTAAATATGTAGACAAGGTACCATACCATGCTCTTGGGGCTTGATGAAGTCCATACATAGCTTTCTTCACTCTATAAACCTTGTCTGGATTCTCAGGATCTTCAAAACCAGGAGGTTGCATGACATATACTTCCTCAACAATTGTCCCATAGAGGAAAGCACTCTTCACATCCATTTGATAAACAGTGAAGTTCATGCAAGAGGCATAAGCTAAGAAAATTCTGATAGCTTCAATTCTTGCTACTGGAGCAAAAACTTCTTCATAATCTATACCTTCCTCTTGTGTATATCCCTGAGCTACCAAACGTGCCTTGTTTCTGACCACAATGCCCCTTTCATCTTTCTTGTTCCTTAGAACCCATCTTGTCCCAATTGGTCTCACATATCTAGGACAATCAACCAGCTCCCAAACATCTTGTATAGCAAATTGGTGAAGCTCATCCTGCATTGCTTCCACCCAACTAGGTTCTTTGAGAGCATCAAAAATCTTCTTGGGTTCTTCCTGTGACAGAAAACAGGCAAACAAACATGCTTGTACAAGAGGGGTATCAACCTTCTTGTGTATATTGGCAATAAATCCACCAAGACTTTGATGGGATCTTCTTGTCTGAACTGGAGCCATAACATCACCAATGATCTGAGATGTGGGGTGATCCTTAGCTGTGGAAGTGAGAACTCCTCCTTCAAAAAGTCTGGTGTCCTCAACTTCACGCTCCATGTTGCCAATATCTTCTTCATCAGACTCTCTTTGATCAACATGAATCTCTTCATGGACATTGGAAGGTCCACCTTGTTCAAAATGGGAAGAGAAAAGCTGTGTAAAGGTGTCACCAAAGTCTGATCCTTGTTTGTCAGCGCTTGGGCTAACAACGCTTGAACTGTTGTTGTCAGCGTCTAAGCCATCAGCGTCTGAATTTGTCTTGTCAGCGCTTGATTTCCCTTTGTCAGCGCCTGAAGAAGTATGCATGTTTGTATTTGGTGGTATCTGAAAACCACCATTATCTTTTCTAGCAGCAGCAGCAGCAGCATAATACTCATCTGTCCATATAGGAAGTGTAACATATTCTTGTGTGGGAGATGATTTGACTGCTGGTGGTCCATCCTCCTTAGCAACCTGTATACCTGAAACATTACCAATTCTCTTTTCCAAAACACTTGAAGTTACCTTCACAATGTCTGGATCAGTAACAGGCATATAATTTAAAGCTCTAGATAAAGGTTCTAAGTCAAACAACCAATTTGGACCACTTTCAGGATCACTAGGTTTACTCTCTAAAAACCTAACATGTACTTTTTCAAGTATACGTTTTTCCTTTTTAATGTAAACCCTATATCCTTTGCTCTGCACTGAATAACCCATGAAGTAGCCTTCATCACCTTTTGAGTCAAATTTACCTAGGGCCTCACTAGTTTCTAAAACAACTACATGACATCCAAAAGGCTTGAGAAAGCCTATTTGGCTTCCTTCCCCAAAGTAACTCATAAGGTGTCTTATTATGTATTTTGTTGACCAATGCCCTATTTTGAACATAACAAGCTGTGTTAACAGCTTCAGCCCAAAAGGCTATAGGAAAGTGGGCATCAGCCAACATGGTTCTGGCTGCTTCAATAAGGGTTCTATTCTTCCTTTCAGCAACCCCATTTTGTTGTGGGGTTCTAGCTATGCTAAACTGCCTAGTAATCCCTTTCTTGGCACAAAAATCATCTAACAACTGATTTCTAAACTCACCCCCATTGTCACTTCTAATAATTTTGACCTCATTACCATTTTTCTTTTCAATTTGGGTAATGAAATTAATCAGACTTTGGGCAGTTTCACTTTTCTTGGCTAAAAAGAAAGTCCATGTAAACCTGGAAAAATCATCAGTGATAACAAAACAATATGATTTACCCTTTAAACTTTCTATATTAGTTGGACCAAAGAGGTCCATATGCAATAAGTGAAGTGGTTTAGAACTAGAGTGCACCTGTTTAGACCTGAATGAGACCTTGTGCTGCTTGCCCTTAAGACATGCAACACAAGTGTGGTCATTGTGGAAAGCCTTTTCAGGCAAACCATCAACTAAACCAAGCCTCACAAGTCTATTGATATTCTTAAAGTTTATGTGCCCTAATCTCCTGTGCCAAAGATTACTTTCATCTACTGAGGCTTTAGCATACAGACATGACATTTTATTATTTATCTTAATTCCATTAAGATTCACATTATATATGTCTTTATGCCTTGGTGTTCTAAAATCTATGTATTTTTCCTCAGGGAGCTTATAATCTTTGCTTAACACCAAGCACTCAGTATCTGTGAAAAGAACCTTATTTTTGTTATCACACACTTGTGATACACTAAACAAATTATAATCCAGTTCTTTTACCAGGAAGACATTCTCAAATCGTAGATTGTTGGTGACAAGGGTTCCTTTTCCTGTGATGGTGCCATAGCCCCCTCCAAAGTATACCTTATCACCATCTTGAATAGGAGAGAAATTAGTCAGATAGTCTTCCTTCCATGTCATGTGCCTTGAGCATCCACTATCCCAATATCCATAATCATTGATCTTCTTCTGAATGCCATGCACATAAAGAAAACACATTAGTTTTCTTTGGGAACCCAAGCCTTGGAAGGCTTGGATTCATCTGGTTGTTCAACAAGAACAGACTTGGTTCTCATAACAACCCCATTTTCATCCCTGTTTGAATGAAATTCCTAGTTAACCCCAATTGGTGTTGACAATGCCTTTGAAATATAATGAAACCTGTTGCATGTCATAGAAATACCAGTAGAATTAGGGTTTTGGTCTTGTTTTGGTCTCCATGTTAAGCTAGTAGAAGCTTTAGACCTATTTCCCTGTGGTTGCAAATACCTAGGTTTGGCAGTGTGTCTGTCAGCGCTGAATTTGCTCTTGTCAGCGCCCCGATTGCCTTTATCAGCGTTGAACCTAGGGTTTGCTACAGGAACCCATTGCCTATTGGACCAAGTGTTTGACTTTTGAAAAGGTCTTAGGCCTTGTGTGTTAGACCCTCTAGAAAAGAATGGGGCTGGTCTAACAACTTGTGAACTTTTGTTCACAAAGGTATTGGGTCTGACAGTGTTTGACCTATGTTGACTTTTGTCAGCGCTGAAATGGTTCCTATCAGCGTTGACATTGGAAGCGTTGACACATTTGTATGCCAAATGTGAGAAGCTACCACATGTGTAACAAGCTTTTCTAGACATAGTCTTAGGTCTAGAAGCAAAGAAGCATGTTCCATGATTACTAACTTGGCTTTTTGGTGACCTAGTATTCCTATGCATCTCTGCATACTTAACACTAGGTTTTCTAACAGTTTGTGGGCCAAGGTCAACAGCTTTGCCAGTGGTAGGGTGTGTGATCTTAATAGGTTTAGGATCATTGGACTCCACAATTGGTATCATGTTTGGTGTGGGCTCATTTGGACTTTCACACAACAACCCTCCCTTAACAAACAAGGTGTGGTTAGCTTTCTTCCACTCATCTAGGTCAGTCAGTTTTTGCTTGTATTCCTCAACTGGGGAAGTCACTCTAGGTGGAGGAATGAATTCCTCCTCTTGGCATTCTGGCAAGCCAGTCCAAGATAAATCCTTTGATTGGACACCATAGAAATCCCCAGCTGGTGGTGGAACACCAGTATAATTATTCATCCCAATCCCACTCATATCCTTAGAGTCTCTTTGTTTACTAACACACTCTCCTAGGGATTGTGTGGCCTTATCAAATCTCTGGATTTTAAGACTCACATTATCTTTATTTTTGTTAGCCTCCTCTAACTGAGCTATCAAATCAAGATTAACCCTATTTACTATATCTTGAACATCTTTACTCTGATGTAACTCATGTTTTAAGATATTTATTTGATCCTTTAAATCAAACTCCATTTTCTTATACTCAGCTACTGTCTTTTCTGTTTGGGTAAGAGCAATTTGATAATTAGATACTTTGCATCTTTCAGTACTTGCCTCATCTAATAATTTTACTATCTCTTGATTTAGTTTTTCAGTATTTAAACGACAACCCTTATGTGACAATCCGTCAATTTTAGGTCGTTATTTTAGTCTCGACTATTAAGAATTATAAATTTATTTTAATGAGAATTTTAAATTATCGATTAACCGAGAAGGTCATGGCTTGAAACTAGCGTAAGAATGTCGATTAGATGAAAACCGACAAGGAATATGTTAAGTATCGATATTATATTCTCAAATAATCATGGAAATGATTTTTCTTATATTTATTTTTATTTCTCGTATTTTTCGTTTTAACGAATGACGAGAACTACGAATGATCGCGATACCGACGGATGCCCAAAAATTTACGTTTTATTATCGATTGTCTCGATATTTAATATTTTCGACGTTTTCGATTTAATTACGTTTTAAGTCGTGTCGAAGTTATATTAATTTATTCTTGAAGCGTTTTTACTTTTAAAAAGTATTTTTACGAAACCCGAGTCCCGTAAATATTTTTAAAATGTAATATTTACATTTTCTACCCTTATAACCATTTAATTACTTTTTGGACCAAAACTATACCTTATTGGCAAAAATTACCCTCACCCCACTATATAAAAACTCCCCACTAACACAAAATCTTATTTTATTTATTTAAAAAATTTTTTCATCCTCCCCTCACTCTCTCTCTAACCCACGGTTCAAAACCTCCCCCAAAACCCATTTGATTTTCAAAATCAAGTTTGAATCAAAAGAAACTAAGAAAAGACCCATGTTGGAAATTTGATGGTGATCATTTTGATGTAAAAATATACAACATGCAACAACTTTCAAATTTTGATGAAGAACAAGGGTGTTTGATCTATTCTATGCTTGTAAGTAGTGTTAATATTATTATATTTAAAATTTTGAGTGGTTGCATGCAAGATTTTTATATATTTAATTTTTGTAAGATTGAATTTGAGGATGATATAGGCTAGTTAGATGTGTTAGGATGATATTGGGGTAATATTAGGAGTGTACAAATTGTTGGAATGGGTTGAAAAATTGTTTTAGTATGATTTTTAGAAAGGCATTTTAGACCAGTAGGTAAAACGTAATTTTTGAAAATCTTACTGTTTGAAAATGATGAAACCAATAGGATAGGCTTGTAGAGGATTCTTTTAGCTTCGATTTGCCGCTTGAATGAGCTTCTAACTCATTTCGAGCGAAAAGTTATGCTACTTTTAGTATTCGTGTACCGGGAGACGGGTATCGGCACAATCCGAAAATTGTTGTCGATATTTGGATCGAATCTCGGGGACTATAGAATGAGTTTTAAAAATGTTCAAGTACTGATGTAAGTTGCTAAACCTCAGGTCATGAGTCTATTTTCAAACCCGAGTGTCGGTTTTATAAACGGAATTGTTTAGATAAGTCGAAATGGTTTTACAAGTAAAAGACGTAAAACTGTCCGGTTTTTATAACACGAAGATGTGTCGGGCAGAAGGTCTTAGAAGTAATATTTTTGAATGAAACTTTTACTGAGTCTTATTCATATTATGTGTGAGTTTGTCACCAAGTTTCGTCGAAATCGGACAAGTGTAGATAGGGTAGATTGGTGTGTACATTTGGAGTGTACATGCTGAGTGGTATTTTGGACACGTAGTTCAATACTTGTGTGGCGTGAGTTGAGTATTCACTATTGGACATGGTGACTTACTCAAATGTTAAGTCATTATATAAATGACTTGGCTACTGGTCCGAGGGAAGTAAAATGATAAGTTGACTTGCGTTGACTTGGCGTCTTATGACGGGTCAATATCGAGAGTGCAAGTGTTTAAAAGAATAGTGTTGAATAAAAAGGGTATAGTAATAACACTTGTATTATTAAAATTTTCGGGATTGTCTTGGTTTTGTAATTTTGATTTTTATATTATTTAAGTATGATTTATACTTAAGTCGATTATTAACGAACGCGCCTTATTCGGTAGGTTGCGGTTTTCGTGTTTTAACGGGCATCACTAATCGTCGGCGATCGTCTCATTACCACTATTGGCTAAGGTGAGTCTATAGCCTCGCTCTCAACATGTTTACTTGTTTTATAAAACCCGCGAGGGGGATAACATGCTTGTTTTACTAAAATAAACGGGGGCAACGAGAAGTTGTGGGAACCCTTATTTTACTTGAAGTAATTATTGAAATTTAAGGGTACAACGAGAAGTTGTGGAAACCCTTATTATTGGAAAAGTATTTATTATAAATGATGGGAGCAACGAGAAGTTGTGGTAAACCCTCTTTGTTTTAAAATTGAACACAAAGGAACTTGATTGTATGCTTAGATGAAAGTTGTTATATAAGTTTGTTTAGCCTTAAAGACCCATGAATCGTGAATTGTTAATCGAAAAGAACGCTAATACTATGGATAGATCTATCGGGGTGACGCCCAGTCCGGTCGCGACTAGCTATCGCGTGGTGTTGTGATGCACCAGTAATGAAACATCGGATGCAATTGTATAAGAGAAATATACGCACTTGGCTAGGTGTGTTGGGCTGAAATAATATATGTTAACGTTCAATTTCACGAGACTTATAGAAATAACAACGATAATTATGTCCATACAACATGGTCGTCTTTGATAAATTATTAACCATGGAAGGTTATTTTTCATACTTGTGTTCACTTTATTTAAATTAAAATCCTATAGATTCACTCGGCAAATTTTGCTGACTTTTTAGCATGTTTTATCTCAGGTCCATTTAGAAGGCACTCGAGGAAGGCGGTTTCGTGAAGCTTGCATATTTGAAATGTTTTGGCCCGCTTTTCTAAAACATATCCATTCAAATAACTTTTATCATTTATAATAGTTTGTAAACTTTTGAATCATCCGGGACCATGTATGAAATTTTATCTTGATTAAATAGAATTGAATGGATGTTTATTAAAACGACTCGTTTTGAGCCGTTTTCTATGATTATGAGATTGAACCATGATAGTAACACCCAATGACCCTTCCGCTGCTATGAACGAAATTGGGGGTGTTACAGATTGGCATCAGAGCTCAAGTTATAGAGAACGAAAAGATTTTCCAAAAATGAATTTTTGAAATCTTTTAACTATAACTGTTGCAAGCGAAACCTCCGAGTTGCCAATGGACGAGAATGATAGTATTTATATATATATATGTCATTATATATGTTGCTGTAATCTTTATCGATTACTTGTACTTGTGAATTACAAGGTATGTTTTCATTTTTTTTTAATTATAAATGATAGTTTTATATTAATACGAGGCATTATTATGACGCAGATTGTCATGGTTTGTAACCTATCGCATATCGACTTGTTTAAATTCGATTGTTATCATCGTATCGTGATGTGCCATTTTTGGACATCTCCTTTCGAAACGTAATTAATAAATGCGATGTTCGTGTTTTCGTTACTACTTATGATTTTGAAGAATCATTTATCTGAGGCGACATCTTCTATGTAATGCGACGTGTGATTTGAGTTTATATGACCACGTTTTATTGGCGAAAAGGAGAATGCCAATGTTGGACTTAAGATATATATATCCTAATCAAATATATATAGTTTGGGTACAACAATGATATGCTCGTAGTAGCCATTCGGTTGAGTGACTTAATATTGTGTATCTAAATGGAATGGGACATTTAGATATATAGATTTTAACTCACCCAACTAAGAGTCGTTTAATGTTGTCTTACTTAAATGGATTAGGCCATTTGAATAAGAAGGTTTTAAACCACTGGACCTTAGATCGTTATGATCTCCTTATTCAAATGGAATGGGACATTTGAATACGGAAATCATGATGTAAGTTTATTGACACCTTGTATTTATCATGGTATTTTGATATGATCGTGTTGAGAGGTAGTAATACTTGAGTAGGTTGACTTATAATCGTTTTGTTGAATTGGAATGGGACGCCTTTTCATTTGAACAAGAAAGTTATAAGTTCCCGAACCGTAAATTTATAAACTCTTGTATACATGGAGGGGGACGCCTTTTGATGTAGACAAGGAGTTATAAATGAGTGGGCCCAAGTATGTCTGGCTCGATTTGTGGATTTTTGGTATGCGTACGTCTTCCTTCGACTCGTATTTCGTTGGTAAGAATCGTTCGATGCTGTCGTCATTATGATGATCATCGATTATCATCTATGTACAAGTAACCCGTTGGACTTCTCTCGAGTTATGATTTGTTTTAATAGACCATTTCTAATGTGTCTCGATGATCGCGAGCTTTATAAACAGATTGTTAAGAACCGTTGACCGTTCCGAGAATAGGCGACTCACTTAAGCGTCACCATGATTTATGTGTGTACTTGCGGATTGACTGAGGATCAGTTATCAACGACAACTTATCGTGGACGTGAAGATTTTGTAATTTTACTTGCTACTATCGAAGGGTCACCGAAGACTTTTCTTGATGACGAAACTCTTGGGGCTAGTATGACGAACTAAAAACGAGGAATATGATGCAGCACCTTGAGCACTAAAGTCGAAATTATTGGGACGCCTTTGTACGATGAACGCTGAAGCAAAAATTAGTGGGACGCTTTTGTACGTTGAACACTGGAGTAGAACTTAATGGTATGCCCGATGTGTTGTGAATTCTCGCCAATGGACCGAATTTCTTAATGACTGGAATTAACAAATTCGTTTTCACTTCGAAGAGTATGTTGTTGCCGACACTGCAAGTGGAAAGACTTTAGAGATCGAGTTGTATTATCAAGGGCTAGTCCAAGGTTTTATCGATGATCAACGACGGAGATTTACATTTGATGTGTATGTTTGACCTTTGCTTTTAGATACTTATGTGGTATGTGATCGAGTTGAGTGATCGTAAGTTGTGAGAACTTGAGGCGGCATTGTCCAATGACGTCCGATCATGAAGAACATGTACCATATAATATCTTTTGACTTTCTTTGGAACCTAGACGATGACTTTCCTGTTTTTCACTCTTCACTGTTACACTGAAGACTATCGTACGCGAATTAAGCGCCGGGACGTCGCTTCCTAGGAAAAGTCATGCCAAACTATCACCATGAAAAGGTGTTATGTATTTTGGAAAACGTGGGAAGTTAAGTCCCCGTTAGTTTGGACCATTCGAGATGATATCGATGGAAGGTCCGATGGCATGAAAACTTAAATTACCTCGAGAGCCGCAAGGAATTCACGATACTTTTCATATGTCGAACCTAAAGAAATTTCTTCTCGTCGAAGATCTTATTATCTCTCTTGATGAAGTATGAATCGACAGTAAGTTGCATTTCATCAAAGTACTTGTAGATATTATCGATAAGGAAGTTAGGCAACAGAAACGAAGTCGGATTTTTATTGTCATGTGTGATGGAACTCTAGACGAGGACCAAAATACGTTTAACTCTTTGATTTCAACAAGCGATCGAGGAAGAACGCAAGTTGATCTTCGGGACGAAGATCCCAATTTGGTGGGGATAATGTGACAATCCGTCAATTTTAGGTCGTTATTTTAGTCTCGACTATTAAGAATTATAAATTTATTTTAATGAGAATTTTAAATTATCGATTAACCGAGAAGGTCATGGCTTGAAACTAGCGTAAGAATGTCGATTAGATGAAAACCGACAAGGAATATGTTAAGTATCGATATTATATTCTCAAATAATCATGGAAATGATTTTTCTTATATTTATTTTTATTTCTCGTATTTTTCGTTTTAACGAATGACGAGAACTACGAATGATCGCGATACCGACGGATGCCCAAAAATTTACGTTTTATTATCGATTGTCTCGATATTTAATATTTTCGACGTTTTCGATTTAGTTACGTTTTAAGTCGTGTCGAAGTTATATTAATTTATTCTTGAAGCGTTTTTACTTTTAAAAAGTATTTTTACGAAACCCGAGTCCCGTAAATATTTTTAAAATGTAATATTTACATTTTCTACCCTTATAACCATTTAATTACTTTTTGGACCAAAACTATACCTTATTGGCAAAAATTACCCTCACCCCACTATATAAAAACTCCCCACTAACACAAAATCTTATTTTATTTATTTAAAAAAAATTTTCATCCTCCCCTCACTCTCTCTCTAACCCACGGTTCAAAACCTCCCCCAAAACCCATTTGATTTTCAAAATCAAGTTTGAATCAAAAGAAACTAAGAAAAGACCCATGTTGGAAATTTGATGGTGATCATTTTGATGTAAAAATATACAACATGCAACAACTTTCAAATTTTGATGAAGAACAAGGGTGTTTGATCTATTCTATGCTTGTAAGTAGTGTTAATATTATTATATTTAAAATTTTGAGTGGTTGCATGCAAGATTTTTATATATTTAATTTTTGTAAGATTGAATTTGAGGATGATATAGGCTAGTTAGATGTGTTAGGATGATATTGGGGTAATATTAGGAGTGTACAAATTGTTGGAATGGGTTGAAAAATTGTTTTAGTATGATTTTTAGAAAGGCATTTTAGACCAGTAGGTAAAACGTAATTTTTGAAAATCTTACTGTTTGAAAATGATGAAACCAATAGGATAGGCTTGTAGAGGATTCTTTTAGCTTCGATTTGCCGCTTGAATGAGCTTCTAACTCATTTCGAGCGAAAAGTTATGCTACTTTTAGTATTCGTGTACCGGGAGACGGGTATCGGCACAATCCGAAAATTGTTGTCGATATTTGGATCGAATCTCGGGGACTATAGAATGAGTTTTAAAAATGTTCAAGTACTGATGTAAGTTGCTAAACCTCAGGTCATGAGTCTATTTTCAAACCCGAGTGTCGGTTTTATAAACGGAATTGTTTAGATAAGTCGAAATGGTTTTACAAGTAAAAGACGTAAAACTGTCCGGTTTTTATAACACGAAGATGTGTCGGGCAGAAGGTCTTAGAAGTAATATTTTTGAATGAAACTTTTACTGAGTCTTATTCATATTATGTGTGAGTTTGTCACCAAGTTTCGTCGAAATCGGACAAGTGTAGATAGGGTAGATTGGTGTGTACATTTGGAGTGTACATGCTGAGTGGTATTTTGGACACGTAGTTCAATACTTGTGTGGCGTGAGTTGAGTATTCACTATTGGACATGGTGACTTACTCAAGTGTTAAGTCATTATATAAATGACTTGGCTACTGGTCCGAGGGAAGTAAAATGATAAGTTGACTTGCGTTGACTTGGCGTCTTATGACGGGTCAATATCGAGAGTGCAAGTGTTTAAAAGAATAGTGTTGAATAAAAAGGGTATAGTAATAACACTTGTATTATTAAAATTTTCGGGATTGTCTTGGTTTTGTAATTTTGATTTTTATATTATTTAAGTATGATTTATACTTAAGTCGATTATTAACGAACGCGCCTTATTCGGTAGGTTGCGGTTTTCGTGTTTTAACGGGCATCACTAATCGTCGGCGATCGTCTCATTACCACTATTGGCTAAGGTGAGTCTATAGCCTCGCTCTCAACATGTTTACTTGTTTTATAAAACCCGCGAGGGGGATAACATGCTTGTTTTACTAAAATAAACGGGGGCAACGAGAAGTTGTGGGAACCCTTATTTTACTTGAAGTAATTATTGAAATTTAAGGGTACAACGAGAAGTTGTGGAAACCCTTATTATTGGAAAAGTATTTATTATAAATGATGGGAGCAACGAGAAGTTGTGGTAAACCCTCTTTGTTTTAAAATTGAACACAAAGGAACTTGATTGTATGCTTAGATGAAAGTTGTTATATAAGTTTGTTTAGCCTTAAAGACCCATGAATCGTGAATTGTTAATCGAAAAGAACGCTAATACTATGGATAGATCTATCGGGGTGACGCCCAGTCCGGTCGCGACTAGCTATCGCGTGGTGTTGTGATGCACCAGTAATGAAACATCGGATGCAATTGTATAAGAGAAATATACGCACTTGGCTAGGTGTGTTGGGCTGAAATAATATATGTTAACGTTCAATTTCACGAGACTTATAGAAATAACAACGATAATTATGTCCATACAACATGGTCGTCTTTGATAAATTATTAACCATGGAAGGTTATTTTTCATACTTGTGTTCACTTTATTTAAATTAAAATCCTATAGATTCACTCGGCAAATTTTGCTGACTTTTTAGCATGTTTTATCTCAGGTCCATTTAGAAGGCACTCGAGGAAGGCGGTTTCGTGAAGCTTGCATATTTGAAATGTTTTGGCCCGCTTTTCTAAAACATATCCATTCAAATAACTTTTATCATTTATAATAGTTTGTAAACTTTTGAATCATCCGGGACCATGTATGAAATTTTATCTTGATTAAATAGAATTGAATGGATGTTTATTAAAACGACTCGTTTTGAGCCGTTTTCTATGATTATGAGATTGAACCATGATAGTAACACCCAATGACCCTTCCGCTGCTATGAACGAAATTGGGGGTGTTACACCTTAGAACAGAAAGCATCATCATATACCTCATTATCTGATGAAGAGGAGGAGTGTGCCATGAGAGCATATTCAACATGCTCTTCTTTAACTTCAGCAACCAAAGCTCTATCCTCTTCCTCATTCTTGGCCATCCAGCTCCAGTCCCATTCTCCAACGCCATCAATTTGATGAACAGCAACCATGGCCTTGGGATCTTGACTCTTAACCATTTGGCTTGAGGGCTTACCAGCATCAGATCTTCTTGGAGATCTACATTCCCTCATGAAGTGCCCCATCCTATGACAGTTGTAGCACTCAACTTTAGACTTGTCAAATCCAGCAACATCCTTAGCATTAAAGGTCATCTTCTTCTTGAACCTTTTATTAAACCTGTTTGCTCTTAAACTTACAAGAGCCATAGTCCACTTGATGTCCATCTCTTCCAATTGTTCATCACTTATCTGCTCAAGATCTTCATATGTAATCCTTGAATCACTGGGCAAAGAAGCAATGAATGCACACACAGTATCTAGATCTAAACCAGCAGGTTTAAGTCTATCAGCGCCAAAGTTGTGTGTGTCAGCGCTTGAGTATAAAGCGTTGACAGGATATGATCCAGCGCTGACAGACTGACATCCAGCGCTGACACCTTGAGATCCAGTGGCTGGATGTCCATAGAAGTTCATGGAATCAAATTGGCCTTCACTTTGTGAGAAGAAGGCCATGTTACTACTGGAAGATTTATTATCACCATCCAATTGCCATTCATTCTCCAACAGTCTTAGTTTGTTGAAGATGTCATCAAACCTGGAGGTCTTGTGGGTATTATTGACAAGAATGGATCTTGTCTCAATCTTCCATACATCACCAAGGCTTTTGAGAAAAGTAGCATTCAATTCAGGGTCATCAATCTGTGTTCCCATGAAGGAAAGTTGACTTGTGATGTCAAGAAGTCTACTTCTCACACTGCTGAGATTTTCATTGGGTTGAGCTTTAAAGACAGCATACTCATGCAAGAGTTGCTTCTTCTTTTCTTCTTTTGTGTCAGCATTGCCACCATGTGCTACTTCAAGAGCTTCCCAAAGCTCTTTTGCAGACTCAAAGCGTTTGTACTTGTGCTGATTCTCATGACCTAGGGCGTGTTTCATGATGTTCAAGATTTTCATGTCCACCCTCTTCTTGGCTATATCTTCAACAGCTACAGCTCTCCCATCTCCAGGCTTTTCCTTCTTATCAGCTTCAGGACAATTAGGAACAGCTGTCCTTGTGGCAATTGCAGCAGCAATCTTTGCTGCTTTGTCGAATGTGTTCCCATATTCGACAATCTCCCAAAGAGTGTAGTCATGAATAGCTATATATTGCTCAAAATTTGACTTCCAAAGCTCAAAGTTCCTGGCATCAAACATGGGAATTTTGATACTAGGATTTGAGGAGTTGTTTTGTAGCAAAGCAGCAGGTTGATCTGTGCCAGACATGGTGTTTTTTTAGGGTTTTGAGAATTTTAGGGTTTTTAGGGTTTTTGGTGTTTTAGGGTTCTTGCGTTACTTAAAGATCAAAAGTTTCTCAACAAGCTCTGATACCACTTGTTGATCCCAAACTTAGATCGATTAAGCTTTGTGTATACGAGATTAGATCAAGTACTACACGTAGAGAAACCTTTGCTTATGAATAAAGTAACAAAGTGTTATGCGGAATTAACACTTGATCTAAAACACAAAGATGTTAAACAAACTTTCACTTGTATTAGAATGATCGTACTTGATTACAATGAAAGAGGTTTAACTTGCGAATACTTATGAAAACTGATAATAACTTTAACCTAAAAGATCTTCTTTTATAGAACAAGAAGTCTTGTACAATAAGCTACGAATCAACTATTCTAGGTAAAGATAAACATAGAAAATACATTGTCGTCTCTATCCTTACTAGAAGTATTCTAGAATATAATAAACGTGCAGCTCACATCTTCTATCAGTGCTTGTCTTCAATCTGTCAACGCTTGACTTTAACTTGTCAACGCTTATGCTATCAGCGCTCACTTTGCTCTTGTCAACGCTTGAGTTGTTCTTGTCAGCGTTCAATTGTTCTGGCCTTAATTTATTCCCAACAGAGTGGGAATCAACTTGTTGTGTTCATTGGGAACAACGGTTATTCCGCCCTTCTTGGGCACACAATGGACGGGACTTACCCAAGGCGAATCCGAAATAGGGTAAATCAAGCCGGCATCAAGAAGTTTGATAACCTCTTGTTTGATGACGTCATGAATGCGAGGATTAACCCTTCTTTGGCTCTGGATTGCGGGTTTAAAGTCATCTTCCATGAGAATCTTGTGAGTACAAAAGTTTGGATCAATTCCGCGGATATCGGAAATTTTCCAAGCAATTGCCTTCTTATGATCTTTAAGCACGGCGATGAGGCGAGATTTCTCTTCTTCGTTCAAGTCCTTAGCAATGATGACAGGCGACTTCTTCTTATCTTCAAGGAACACGTATGTGACAATCGTGAATTTTCTAGACTTTAAATAATAATAAATTATATTATTTATTAATCGAAATTCATTTTTTAGAGATATCAAAGTTATTTTATTTGAAAACTGGAATTATTTTGTGATTTTAAAAGACTGCGCAAATCTGAGAACTGACGCGATACAAATTAAAACTATATATGGTCATTCAAAAATAGTTGGTAAAAAGATTTAATAAAATATTTAATATTTTAATTTTAATATTTCCAACGTATGTTACAAATCAAGAGTAATTAATGTAAAATCCATTAATCGAGGTCACTAGAAACATCATGTCATTCATCACGTGATAATTTGAGCCTAAACGTCTAATGTTAACTAGTTAAATTAACAATTAATCAAATTTTATTATACACATATACCTACACTTTTTACCATTTAATTTTACCTACAAATTATCTCTACATTATCATACTACTACACTTTATTCATATTTTGCTTCTATTTTACAAACTTCAACTCTTACATCCTAAATGAATTCAAAATCTTCAAATAAACAAAAATTGTAACTTTAATGGGAAAGCCTACAACACACTTTTATGTCAACTTAATACCACTTACCCTAATACTCATTCCCACCGATTCATTTTTATTTCCCCTCAACCCAATTGGCATGACTCAATTGTATACATTGTCTTTTATTCATTTGGGAACACACAAAGTCTAGCATGACCAAAAGACACTCCAACCACTTCCCTATGTACCTTTACTTAACAACACTTATACTCTTCTTTTTCTTCTTACAATACACAACACAAAGAAACATATTCCCATCTCTCTTTCTTTTTGTCTCTGTTGAAACCACCATCAACACAGAAACTCCATCTTTCCATTTTCATTTTCATACAAAGGTTACAAGAATATGAAAACACCTTACTCATCTAAACTCATAAACAAATCACTTACATACATCATTCAAACACATACAAACACCATGGGTGCACACGGTTATAGTTTTGGTGTGTGGGTTTCAAGCTAGGGTTGGAGATAGGACGAATTTGGTGTCGAGTTTGGTTTATCGTTCAAGGTTTAAGGAGAACGATTTAGGGTTCGAATTAAGCTTTCGGTTAGGGTTTACCATTGTTCGGTTCGTGTTCGATTTGTTACCTCGTGTGAAACTTTGTAAGCCACTAAATCTTCATTTATTTTCTTTCACAACTCATTACTTGTACTTGCACAACTAAAAATCATTGCTTGCAACTAACAAAAAAAAAAGATTTACATGAATTGATAAACTTTGTTCGAAAAAATGGCTAAATGGTACGTTGAAAACATGAGTTAAAATATATTTTCGGATGTAAATGTTTCGCATATGAGTACTATAAGTCACTTAAACGAAAAGTTTGATATTATATGAGCTAAAAATATGTTTTGAGTTTTTGTGTAACTTATAGTTCTTTCAAGTAAAACGAGTTAAAATCACGTCCAATCATGACGTTTTTGTGATGGGTTTCATAGTCGGGGTCGTAAGAGTTAACATGCAACTCGAATTTTTAAAAACCGTCAAGTAACGAAGACACACTTTGATTCATAAGTGACGAGTTGAAATTGTACAAAATGGTTTTGCGTTTTTGTTCTAAACGTAAGAAATAATGACAAGAGAATTGTAATATATTTTTTTTATAGTACTTTGGTGGTGTCAGTGTGTCAGGGGAGAAACAAAAGACCAAAAACAAAAAAAAATGACATTGACATGTCATAAGTACATTTTAGGTATTAAAATTTTGGTAAGAAAATAAAACCCACTTAATTAGTAGACTTATCAAAATTAAACTCTTTAGTTAATTTAAACTTAAAAATTAAAACTTAATAAATTATAAATATATATAATATAATTTAACCCGGACTAAATTGGTGTCACGGTTTGCGTGTGGAGCGTGGGATTAAGCATTTTTTTCGAGTTATTCGTATATGTCGAGTTCCATTGACTCTAACCGAACTAAGACCAGAATAAGTGGGTTCCGAAAAAGGGTCTTATAATTTATTTATAGATGACCCAAAAGGGATGTTCACTGTATTTTGACCTTCATATTATTAATTAATTGACCATAAAAATAATATGACGTAGAGGACTGATATATTTATTGGACAAACATTAGGACTAGGTCCCTATTATTATCTAGACTGTATCAGACTGAGACATGAATAATTATTAGATATAGTTAGAGACCAACTACCAATTGACCCAAATTAAAGTATAATTAATTGTTGTGTTTATTTTTCTAAAAAGTTTGTCTTTGTGTCATTTTAAATTAATTTTTTTGTGTGCGTATTTATTTATAAATGTTGACGTTATAAAATACTTCGACTTTTTAAATAAAAAGTAAATATTTTGATTTATTAATTAACAGGTGCAAGTACAATGTAACGACGGTATAATTATTTATTTGTATTATTTTTATAGCTTATTTAGTCATTATTATTGTTAGGTTGCGGATAGGGTTGACGTTGTTGCATGCATTTTTCCGTGCTTACTACTTACTGATTTTTGCTTGACTTTCATTTGAGGTGAGTTCATACCCCATCTCTCTAGTTTTAAATTGATTTATAAAGGTTTTATAATCATTTTGGGGGAGGTACATGCTTGGTCACAAATTATTTATGAATTTGGTTGTTTTGTCATAAACTAGTTTAATTGTTACGTGCTGAGTGGTCAATTCTATTAATTGTTATACTTATGAACGTTGATACTAAAATTTATATTGCGGGTTTCATAGCCAAAACATTAACTGCTTTTCACTGGTTCTCGGATAGAGACAATGGTTGCAAGAATGAACACAAGTGCATGTACTCGTTTATGTATTGGTCTAAGTCCCGCTTTAACCCAATTACTTTGGCCCATTATCATGAACCGTTAATTTCGGACCGGATGACCGGTCGAAAGCGCGAATGTTATGGATAGATCTATCGGGGTTGATGCCCCTGTCCGGCTTGGTCCAACAGAGGACAAGCGGGCACAGTTTCATTTGAGTCTGACGACGGATGTCGTGGGTTAGGCATCCTTAGGGGCTACATTATATGATTATACTACCGGTGTTGTTAACGTTTCGGTGTCATGAGCTTAGACAATAATAAATGTTTTTCTATGGTGACATTGTATTTGTTATATTGTCACCATGTTTGGGAAAATCTTGTGGTTCATCAAACATTTCATTTACTATCAAAAATCTTATTTATTAACCGGAATATCTTTTATTACCAAGGAATTCAACTATTAACAAGAACATCTATTATTATCAGTAAACCTTGCTTATATAAATAAACTCTAGTTTTATCTGTAACTTGTCTTTATTATTAATCTATAATATTATCAATGAACTCTTTTTCTTTTATCATAAACACTGTTATTATTGAACTTTGTTTTTCATCAAGAAACACATTTTACCAAGAAACTATAATCTTTTAAACTCTTATATTTTTACTGCAAGGTGCAGTGGTCGACATAAACTCTAATTTTTCATAAACGTTTAAAAAAAAACTTATGAACTCACCAACTTTATGTTGACATTTTTAAGCATGTATTTCAGGTACTTGACTATGTGGATTATTTGGAGTCTTCTTTGTGGTTCTTGGCATGTAGAGGTCGTTCTCGGATCAAGCTCTCGAATACTCATGAAGTCACAAGTCCCCAAAGCAAGTCTTCCGCTGCAGTGAATTTGGGGGTGTGACAGATTGGTATCAGAGCCTTGGTTATAGAGAACTAGGTTGCATTAGTAACTCTAGACTATAACCGGCTCGTAGTTTTATTTAGTAGTAACCTGCATAACATCATACTCATTATGCTTCTATATGAATAATTGCAATGCTTGTTTGCTATTGATTGGTTACCTGTCATGTTATTACTTGTTTACATGAGTTCGATTGCTTGATTAGTGCACTCAGACATATAATATATTTTTATATATGAAGGCTAGAACAATTATTGGGCATTGTGAGTACACATTGGTCCCGCATCTCGTTTTATAACAAAACCTAGAGTCATTATGTAAATTTTGGTTGACGATTGGTCGTGAGTAATCCCTATGTTCGAGCTAATTCATTCAAAAAGGTTGAGAGGTGTAACAATACTTAACTATGCCTCAGTAGGCCTCATGTTTGATTGAGTGCGAGATGGAATTAAGTATGGGACGTTACACAGCCTATGATTTTTGATGGATTACCTCGAGGGTGGGTAGGACTCGTAGTCTTACGTGTTAATGTGGAATGTGTTGTATGCTTAGAGTCGAGCTGAGTCATCGAAAGGTTGAGATGTGTAATAATTCATAACAAAACCCGAGGCCATTCTTTGTGAGTGAGTTTCGAGGTTGGGTTATGATAAGTTATTACTCAGCTTAGTGTTTGATGAGTCTTCCTCGAGGATGGGAAGGATTATGTGATTGGATAATTGCTTATTTAGAACCGAGTACTATATAATTATCCTACTTATAACCGTGAGCTTTTTGCTTGATATACGTCTACGATCGCTTTATCGCCTATGGACACTACGTTCTTCGACCCCGTACTTTCGAAAGTCTACTTATGGAGGACGATTTATTATCTTCTCATGCTCTTTACTTTTGGTAATTTTGGATAATATCGTTTAGAGATTCTAACGATTGTGAATTGGGTATTTTTTTGGTGACACTTAAGTAGGATGATTTATGAAATCTTTATTGAAATGGATTGGGACGCCTTTGCATTTGAATAAAGAAATCATAAATCCCTGAACCATAAATTTATAATAACATATTTGCATATATTAGGACGCTTCTGTATACAAATATGAGATTATAAATGTGTGGGCTTGAGTATATCCGACGTGACCCTGTATTTGTGGTATTGATTTAGTACTTCAGTTTTAGGTAGTTTTTTTTTCTTTCGACACATGACTAGTCCATACGTTATCGTATTTTGTCATGTTATCATTTCGAAGTTATAACGAGTGATACTTTAAACTTCGTCTAATTTGTGAACTGTCGCGATAAATTTGTTCGAATATATACCGATTGACGTAAACGTAACGGGCTGGTGGTTGTGAAACCTTGTAGACTTTTAAGAACGATCGAGTTTTCTAGACTCTTCGTCTCGAATTGTTTCCTCTTATCGTTCTATGAATGATGACCGATTTGTCAGATTAACATTTAGAACCGCTAAGATATATTCCTCTTCCACCTATTGCTTGTCTAAGTAACTATTGGTGGGTAACACAATTTTAAAAGATCGGACAGAATTATCTGTGAGCAGATCTAAGTAAATTTTATATAACACTGGGGTAGAACCTCAAAATCCCTTTCTCTACACTTTTAATTGGGAAACAATGATTGAGTTCGAGGACGAACTCCAAATAACACGTATGTACTGTGACAATCGTGAATTTTCTAGACTTTAAATAATAATAAATTATATTATTTATTAATCGAAATTCATTTTTTAGAGATATCAAAGTTATTTTATTTGAAAACTGGAATTATTTTGTGATTTTAAAAGACTGCGCAAATCTGAGAACTGACGCGATACAAATTAAAACTATATATGGTCATTCAAAAATAGTTGGTAAAAAGATTTAATAAAATATTTAATATTTTAATTTTAATATTTCCAACGTATGTTACAAATCAAGAGTAATTAATGTAAAATCCATTAATCGAGGTCACTAGAAACATCATGTCATTCATCACGTGATAATTTGAGCCTAAACGTCTAATGTTAACTAGTTAAATTAACAATTAATCAAATTTTATTATACGCATATACCTACACTTTTTACCATTTAATTTTACCTACAAATTATCTCTACATTATCATACTGCTACACTTTATTCATATTTTGCTTCTATTTTACAAACTTCAACTCTTACATCCTAAATGAATTCAAAATCTTCAAATAAACAAAAATTGTAACTTTAATGGGAAAGCCTACAACACACTTTTATGTCAACTTAATACCACTTACCCTAATACTCATTCCCACCGATTCATTTTTATTTCCCCTCAACCCAATTGGCATGACTCAATTGTATACATTGTCTTTTATTCATTTGGGAACACACAAAGTCTAGCATGACCAAAAGACACTCCAACCACTTCCCTATGTACCTTTACTTAACAACACTTATACTCTTCTTTTTCTTCTTACAATACACAACACAAAGAAACATATTCCCATCTCTCTTTCTTTTTGTCTCTGTTGAAACCACCATCAACACAGAAACTCCATCTTTCCATTTTCATTTTCATACAAAGGTTACAAGAATATGAAAACACCTTACTCATCTAAACTCATAAACAAATCACTTACATACATCATTCAAACACATACAAACACCATGGGTGCACACGGTTATAGTTTTGGTGTGTGGGTTTCAAGCTAGGGTTGGAGATAGGACGAATTTGGTGTCGAGTTTGGTTTATCGTTCAAGGTTTAAGGAGAACGATTTAGGGTTCGAATTAAGCTTTCGGTTAGGGTTTACCATTGTTCGGTTCGTGTTCGATTTGTTACCTCGTGTGAAACTTTGTAAGCCACTAAATCTTCATTTATTTTCTTTCACAACTCATTACTTGTACTTGCACAACTAAAAATCATTGCTTGCAACTAACAAAAAAAAAAGATTTACATGAATTGATAAACTTTGTTCGAAAAAATGGCTAAATGGTACGTTGAAAACATGAGTTAAAATATATTTTCGGATGTAAATGTTTCGCATATGAGTACTATAAGTCACTTAAACGAAAAGTTTGATATTATATGAGCTAAAAATATGTTTTGAGTTTTTGTGTAACTTATAGTTCTTTCAAGTAAAACGAGTTAAAATCACGTCCAATCATGACGTTTTTGTGATGGGTTTCATAGTCGGGGTCGTAAGAGTTAACATGCAACTCGAATTTTTAAAAACCGTCAAGTAACGAAGACACACTTTGATTCATAAGTGGCGAGTTGAAATTGTACAAAATGGTTTTGCGTTTTTGTTCTAAACGTAAGAAATAATGACAAGAGAATTGTAATATATTTTTTTTATAGTACTTTGGTGGTGTCAGTGTGTCAGGGGAGAAACAAAAGACCAAAAACAAAAAAAAATGACATTGACATGTCATAAGTACATTTTAGGTATTAAAATTTTGGTAAGAAAATAAAACCCACTTAATTAGTAGACTTATCAAAATTAAACTCTTTAGTTAATTTAAACTTAAAAATTAAAACTTAATAAATTATAATTATATATAATATAATTTAACCCGGACTAAATTGGTGTCACGGTTTGCGTGTGGAGCGTGGGATTAAGCATTTTTTTCGAGTTATTCGTATATGTCGAGTTCCATTGACTCTAACCGAACTAAGACCAGAATAAGTGGGTCCCGAAAAAGGGTCTTATAATTTATTTATAGATGACCCAAAAGGGATGTTCACTGTATTTTGACCTTCATATTATTAATTAATTGACCATAAAAATAATATGACGTAGAGGACTGATATATTTATTGGACAAACATTAGGACTAGGTCCCTATTATTATCTAGACTGTATCAGACTGAGACATGAATAATTATTAGATATAGTTAGAGACCAACTACCAATTGACCCAAATTAAAGTATAATTAATTGTTGTGTTTATTTTTCTAAAAAGTTTGTCTTTGTGTCATTTTAAATTAATTTTTTTGTGTGCGTATTTATTTATAAATGTTGACGTTATAAAATACTTCGACTTTTTAAATAAAAAGTAAATATTTTGATTTATTAATTAACAGGTGCAAGTACAATGTAACGACGGTATAATTATTTATTTGTATTATTTTTATAGCTTATTTAGTCATTATTATTGTTAGGTTGCGGATAGGGTTGACGTTGTTGCATGCATTTTTCCGTGCTTACTACTTACTGATTTTTGCTTGACTTTCATTTGAGGTGAGTTCATACCCCATCTCTCTAGTTTTAAATTGATTTATAAAGGTTTTATAATCATTTTGGGGGAGGTACATGCTTGGTCACAAATTATTTATGAATTTGGTTGTTTTGTCATAAACTAGTTTAATTGTTACGTGCTGAGTGGTCAATTCTATTAATTGTTATACTTATGAACGTTGATACTAAAATTTATATTGCGGGTTTCATAGCCAAAACATTAATTGCTTTTCACTGGTTCTCGGATAGAGACAATGGTTGCAAGAATGAACACAAGTGCATGTACTCGTTTATGTATTGGTCTAAGTCCCGCTTTAACCCAATTACTTTGGCCCATTATCATGAACCGTTAATTTCGGACCGGATGACCGGTCGAAAGCGCGAATGTTATGGATAGATCTATCGGGGTTGACGCCCCTGTCCGGCTTGGTCCAACAGAGGACAAGCGGGCACAGTTTCATTTGAGTCTAACGACGGATGTCGTGGGTTAGGCATCCGTAGGGGCTACATTATATGATTATACTACCGGTGTTGTTAACGTTTCGGTGTCATGAGCTTAGACAATAATAAATGTTTTTCTATGGTGACATTGTATTTGTTATATTGTCACCATGTTTGGGAAAATCTTGTGGTTCATCAAACATTTCATTTACTATCAAAAATCTTATTTATTAACCGGAATATCTTTTATTACCAAGGAATTCAACTATTAACAAGAACATCTATTATTATCAGTAAACCTTGCTTATATAAATAAACTCTAGTTTTATCTGTAACTTGTCTTTATTATTAATCTATAATATTATCAATGAACTCTTTTTCTTTTATCATAAACACTGTTATTATTGAACTCTGTTTTTCATCAAGAAACACATTTTACCAAGAAACTATAATCTTTTAAACTCTTATATTTTTACTGCAAGGTGCAGTGGTCGACATAAACTCTAATTTTTCATAAACGTTTAAAAAAAAAAACTTATGAACTCACCAACTTTATGTTGACATTTTTAAGCATGTATTTCAGGTACTTGACTATGTGGATTATTTGGAGTCTTCTTTGTGGTTCTTGGCATGTAGAGGTCGTTCTCGGATCAAGCTCTCGAATACTCATGAAGTCACAAGTCCCCAAAGCAAGTCTTCCGCTGCAGTGAATTTGGGGGTGTGACAACGTACTCGAGATGGGGCGGCAACTCCTTAAGTTCTAAATCCAGAGGATTTTTGATGGGAGGCGGATTCAAAGTCGGTGCATCGATAGCAATAGCCTTGGGAGATGGTGGAGAAATATTGTCTTCTTTGAGAAGGTTTTCAATGAGACGAATGTCTTCATCCCAATCGGTGGGAGAATCGTCATGTTCTAAGTTCACATCTCCCATGGTGGCTTCAAGATCTTTCCAAAGGAAATCACTTTCTCCAAATAGAGATAGTGATGAATCAATAGAGGAAACGGTCTCAACATTGGGAGGAGAGGTAGGAATACTTTTGCAAGCATCTTTGAAGTGTTCTTCACAGGCCTCATCAAGAACGTCAATACAATTAACACTCTCGTATGAATAAGGCTGTTTAGAAAGCTTTCCTATGTTGAAGACAATTTTATCGTCACCCACTCTCATGATAAGCTCACCCGCTTCAACATCGATGAGAGTGCGACCGGTCCTCAAGAATGGACGACCAACGATCAATGGCACACGAGGGTCCATATCGTAGTCGACCACGACGAAATCGTCAGGAAAAGTGAATTTGTCGACTCCTACAAAGACGTCTTCGGCTATCCCCACTGGATAAGCAACCGTACGGTTAGCTAATTCTAAAGTCATTTTGGTGGGGACTAGCTCAGGGAGAGATAATTGCTTCCAGACACTTAAAGGCATTAAGTTAATACTGGCACCTAGATCGGCTAGGGCCATGCAATTCTCTACTCCCAGGAAGTTGCAAGGGATTAAGAAGGGACCCGGATCACCAAGCTTGGTTGGCAATTTCCTTAAGAGCACTGCAGAGCAATTCTCATTAAGTTGGGTGTTAGCAATATCAAGAAGCTTCTCCTTGTCGCTAAGAAGATCTTTGAACATTTTCGCATACTTGGGATTGTGAGCGAGAGCCTCAGCGAAGGAGATGTTGAAATTCAATTGTTTAAACATTTTGAGAAAGTTCGAAACATGAATATCATCCTTGCTTTTAAGCTTCTCTTTCCTCAATCTTGAGGGATAAGGTATATCGGAAGAAGAGGAAGGCTTTTGGAGAATAGGATCACTCACATCCTTGGGTGGAGGAGGGGTATAAGTAAGAGGTGGAGGAATTGGGGAAGTAGAAGATTGAGGAATAGGAATAGGGGACTCGTTTTCCTTAGTCACAATCACCGGTGGAGGTATAGGAAGCTCGGGTTCCTTGGTACCTTTGCCACTGCGAGTGGTGATTGCTTTCATCTCCCCTCTTGGATTCGCAACGGTGTTACTCGGAAGAGTACCCGAAGAAGAGGGTTGATTACCTTGGAAGAAACTAGCCATCATGTTCCTTAAGTCATTCGTTTGACTTGCCAAAGTGTTTCTCATATCAGCTCGAAGATCGTTCCCTTTTTTCACCATGTCTGCTTTCAAGTTGAGCACTTCCCGCTGGAGATTGTCCACGATCACATCATTAGTCCTCATGTAGGTTCCAATATCTTGGTGTAATGCGGTGGGTTGGTTGGGTGGAGCATTGTAGGCGGGTGGTTGATAAGCAGGTTGTTGGTAAACTTGGTTGTTTCTTTGAGGTGGATATGGTTGTTTGTGAGGTGGTTGGTATGGTGCACGAGGTTGTTGTTGAGGAGGGCGATTGAGGTTTTGTTGTTGGTTTGGGTTGTTAGGAGGAAAACCAGGCGGGGAAAGAAAGTTGTTTGAGCGGTAGCTAAGCAAGTTGCGGTCTCCTTGAGGACGAGCTTGATAAGCGGTCGGAGGATAGGTACCGTATGCTGCATTCACATTTTCAGAAGGGTAGTCTTGGGTGGCGGTACAAGTGGTGTAAGAGTGAGGACCCCGCATATTTCACATGGTTGGCTAACAACATTGACTTGAGCGTCTTGAGCGTTTTTAGCGTTGATGTTGTTGGTATTGTTAGCGGTGTGGGTAACAAGCGATTCAAGAAGCGTAGTAATTTTGTCAAGTCGCTTGTCGTTGTCACTAGTACTAGCACTAGCGGCATTGGTCCGAACACTCTTGGTTTGCACACGAGACTTATTCTCGATAATATCCTAAGCGGCATTAGAAGTCTTAACCAAAATATTACCCCCCGAGGCACTGTTTAGTGAATCTTGGTCATTCATGCTTAAACCATTGTAAAAAGTATTAATTTGGTGCACTTTGGTAAAACCATGTTGTGGGCACTTTCTCAAAAGGTCTTTAAAACGGTCCCAAGATTCACTAAAAGACTCATCGTACTTTTGTTCAAAATTAATGATTTCATTTCGCAAAGCGGTAGTACGAGAGGGTGGGAAAAAATAGTTGATAAATTTGGTCTCCAAATCCGTCCACGTAAGAATACTTTGTGGCGGTTCCTTTGCAAGCCAATGCCGGGCTTGTCCCTCTAAGGAGAAAGGAAAAAGTTGTAAACGGATTACCTCTTGTGGAACACCATTGAATTTGACCGTATTCGTGAGTTGTAGGAATCTCTTGATGTGGTCATGTGGATCATCAATGGTATGTCCCAAGAATGGTTGAGCAGAGACCATCTGGATAAAGCCGGATTTGAGCTCAAAGTTGTTGGCTGCAATCGCGGGTATGACAATTGGATCATTGTTGCCTTCTACATGTGCTTGCAAAAGTTCAATCATAGGGCGATTGTCCGGTAGAGGTTCATTGTTGTTGTTATTATTGTTGTTGAGAGGTGGATTGTTATTGTTGTTATTGTTTTGAGGTGGGTTATTGTTGTTGTTGTGTACACCGACCATGTCTAAGTCTTCGAGAGGCTCGGGCTCTTGATAAGACGTTGATCGTGTACGCATGCACCTGCAAAAGAACTAACAAAGCAAACAAGAAATATTTTTGGTTGTTTTATGGTTTTTTAATTTTTTTTGTAGTTTTGAAAATTTTATATTTTTTAGGGTTTTTGAAATTTTTTATGAAAAAGTAACGTTCACGGTGAACGGATCCCAAAATCCAAGTTCTCACAAAAAAATTGTTAATCTTAACGAGAAGAGCCGGCAGCGGCGCCATTTGATACACGATTTTTGGATGGGGTTCAGATTTATGTCTCGGAATCTTCTTGAATTGATCACAGCTCAAAGTGAAATAGTTGTTCTTGGTGACAAATAAGGGGTTTGGTTTTCTATTCTACTAAAAGGTAATTGCGTGAAGTAACTAAAAGTAAACTAGAAGCAGTTAATCAATAAAAATAAAATTTGAATTAAAATTTAAACAAAACAGTAACAGTAAATAACCTTAAAAATGCTTGATTCGGAATGTGGCCTTTATTCGGAATAAATCTGACACAACTTGTTCATGCGGAATAAACTACTCATGCGGAATATAATTGCTTACTCGGAATAAATAGGAAAAGGCTTCATGCGGAATATACTACTCATGCGGAATAAAATGGAAATAAGCTTGATCCGGAATGTAAGGTTGATCCGGAATAATTGATTATTCCGGATGAAAGAGGTTGATTCGGAATGTTTAACAAAAAGTGACTGATCCGGAATATAGGAATATTCCGAACGAAGAGCTTGATCCGGAATGTTTGGATATTCCGAACGAAGAGCTTTGATCCGGAATAAATGAAATATTCCGGATGAAGGACGTTGATCCAGAATAATGGATATTCCGGATGAAGGAGCTTGACTCAGAATAATAAATATTCCGAATGAAGGGCACTGATCCGGAATAAATGAAATGTTCCGGATGAAGCAACTTGATACAGAATAAATGATGAACAGTAGTTGATCCGGAATGTATAAGTTGGTTCGGAATGTTGGGGACGAAGAACAGTAAAAACAGGGGAAGATGATTTTTAACAAAATCAAGCCAAATAAACAAAAAGGTTTAAACCAAGCTAACCAATAATCATCTACTAACCATAAACATCAAATCCCAACAATAAAAATACAAAATCAACTAACTTTTGAAGATCAAATAAACCAAATAAGAACTTTAAGCTTTAAACCAAAAAGATGAAGATGAACAAGATTAATGGAAGGATTGTATTGATGATTAAGGTTTAAACAATCAAAGGAAAAGATTAAACTACAAGATTAGTGAAAACAAGAATAAAAATCACCAACACCTTAGTGGTGTTGGCTTCTTCCCTACGAAACAAAGAGAAACAAAAGAGAAAAACTAAAAAACTGCCTAAATTGTGTGAGGGGATCTCTTTATATAGGTCTTCCATTTTGTTGGTGAGTGGGCTTTCTCCCTTTCTTCTTGTCTTCTCGTCTTTTCAGAAAAGTTGACATTTTTTATTCTGATTCGGGATTTGTCGACGATTAAATTTAACTCGTCTTTTAATTTCTTCGTTTAATAGACTTGAGTTTCTTCGACATATGTAAATCTTCCATCTTTTGTCCTTTTCTTCGATAAATCTTCAAACAGGCCCATTGACTTCAAATCTTTTGCCTCTCTTGGACAATAGACTTCGTCTTGAGTCTTTTTCTTCGATAAATCCCGTGCAATCCCATGTTTTCTCCAATATCCATCCGGTTGGCTCTAAAAACACAAAAAACACAAAAACCACGCATAATTCCAAACAAATGATATTAAACACGCGTTTTGGTCTCGTTTTAGCCAGTTATAAGTGGTAAAAGGATGGGTGTTTTCACACCTATCAGTGGTGGATCATAACTCAACCCACTCCTTGTGAATACGGCATTCACATGTTCATTACGGGAGGAGGGTGGGCGGTATAGTTTATCCATAGATGGTTTTGGGTTTGTTTGTGTGTTGCTCGGTAGCGAACCACTTGGTCGATTGGCTAGTTGGTCAGAGATTCAACCAAACTTGGTTTCGAGATCATTGATAGAGGCGATGTGGTGTCTTTGTCCTCTTTCAATGTTGGTTTTGAGATCGAAGAATTGGTTCTTGATGAACGCGTTTGTTGCTTTTTTGAGATTCTATGAAAGCTAGCAACGTTTTCTCTAAGCTTGATTCTTCGGGTTTCTTTTATTTGATGGAACGGAATTATCGTTCTCACGAGGTTGTGAGTTACGATTTTCGTTTTTGGGGTACTCACACCAAATGCCGAAGTTTCTACCGTAGTAGTTACCTCGATAACCACCTCCTCGGTATCCTCCTTGGGCGTAGTTTGCTTCTTGTGGTGGTTCCCTTATCGGTGTGTCATTACACTCCGTAGAAGGGTGTGGTCCTCCACAAAGAGTACATTCGCCTCGCATCTCTTTCATTTCATCTTTGATAGTCTTGAATTGTGAGTCGAATTTAGATGCGAGAGCGTCCATCTTTTCCATGAGTTTGGAAATTGTTTCTACTTTCATCGAAAGCAACGGTTTTCTTGAAGGGTTTGAAACGGTTATCTTTGGACCAATCGAGTTTTAAGAGAACTCGATCCTCAAGCAATTGGTATGCTTCGTTGGGAGTTTTATAAAGAAAGAGACCACCGGCGTCAAGGATTGCTTGCATCAGTTCATTGAGACCATGATAAAAGATTTGGATGATGGCTGCTTTTAATAAACCATGTCCATGACAACTACGCAGTAGGTCTTTCATTCGGTTCCATGCATCAATGAGTGTCTCATTTGGAATTTGGGCGAAACCTCGGATTTCTCCCATGAGTCTTTCGTACATGGCGGGTGGAAAGAAACGGCTAACAAAATCAGTTCTCATTTGTTCCCATGTTTCTTGGTACTGGGTGTCAACTCATTATACCAAACTCTTGCATCTCCGGAGAGAGATGATGGGAAGAATTTGAGTTTAATAGCGTCTACATTGATGTTGGCTCCATATCGAAACATGCCACATATTTCTACGAATTCGGCTATGTGCTTATGCAGATCAGCCCACGCACGGCCGTCAAATTGGCGGTCTTTGATCATTGAAAGGTGATGACCTTTCACGGTGAAGTTATCTCCAAACTCAACTTAAACAATAGCAACCCCGGGAGTGGGTGCTACTACTCGGTCGGTGGCCCACATGGATTGATCGTCGGCCATTGAAAATGGTAGATCGTTAAATAGGTTATAGACAACAAGTGCGTCTAAGAGAATATCAAATGGCGGGTTTTTGGTTCTAGGAATTCGGTTTTCGGAAGAAACAAAGGGTTGCTTCTTGCGGTTTTTCTTTCGAGATTGATGAATAAATCGTTCGGGATCGGTGTATGGACTAAGTAGTTCTTGACCGGAAGAACGTGTGTTCATTCAAGTCTTGAAACACTTTTGAAAAAGATCACAAGTAACAAAAATAAAAACAAACAAAAGATTACTAATAGGAAAATAAGTAGATAGGAAATTAAATATACTAAACAAAATAAAAACATAATTTTTTTTTTTTATATCAGATCAAGAGTTGCCGGCGGCAACTTTGGTTTCGCCGACGGCTACTTTGACTCTGTGAAAAAAAAAGGAAAAGTTTTCGGCGGCAAGATTGGTTTCGTCGGCGGCTAGTTGAGACTTCGAAGAAGTTGCCGGCGGCAACTTTGCTTCTGCCGACGGTTTCTTTGATTCTGTGAAAAAAAGGAAAGTTGCCGGAGGCTACTTTGAGACTGTTGAGAAAAAATGATTTTTTTTTTGCTTTTTGGAATTTGGCAACAAGAAACGCTACAATGGATTTGATTGTAGGATGATTTTGGAACTAAGAACACAATTAAATCCCCGGCAGCGGCGCCAAAAACTTGATGCGCTCCGGTGTGGTTGATTGGATTGAAACAAGTTTTAAACTTATAAAATCGAATTACCGGAATGACTAAAAATGCACGGGCAAGTATGACCCTTTCGTTTGTGTATAGCTTTTATGTGGTAATACCGAGATCGTTCATGGGGGTTTAGAAAACCTATGATCATTCAAAACTCTACTATAATCTTTTGATTGTAGCAAATTGTAAACAAATAAATAACAAATAACTTGATGAGATTAACAATAAGATTAAAGGCAACACTTGGTAAAGACTAGTTTGGGCATCCGTTTTGGTATGATTGTGAAGACATGATAACATACATGATTATGATAATTAGATGGTTAATCCAATCTATTATTTTTAAAAGCTTCAATATTCGTCAACACTTTGGTTAAGGAAAACAAGCATTAGACTCAATCACTCAATTCAAGACTTAATCTAATTTCAACTCATTCGATTCACGTTTGTTTCACGAATTTGCTAACACTTATAATTATGTTTCTTGATAATCAAAACTTCTTAAGAAATGGTCAATACAAAAGATAACCAATCATAGACAAACCGGCTATGACTTGTTGATAGAAAATAACCCTTTCGACCTATGAAATCTTTATCAACAAATTAAGTTTTGACAACAAATGTCACATGAAACCTAAGTGCCAATGGTTCAAAGGAAAGATTGAAATTGAAATAAAACATAAATCACAATCACAACCACTACTTCATACCACAAACATCATCCTACCAAGTGTAGAATGAGATTTAACTACTCATAATGAACAATGAAATAAACTCAGAAATAATAGTCTTAAAATCATAATCAAGAGCCTTACAAAATGGAAATATAATGCTAATGGTTAGCGTAATGATCCCTAAGAGTTTGGTGATGTTAACTTTTCTTTACGAATTCCAAAAGTGATTTTTCTTGCACCTCCTTGCTCAAATCAGGGAATGGTGTTTTGGACAAGGTTGAGAGAGTTTATTAACTTGCAATAACACACACAAGTATGTTATGAAATGGGATATATAATGAGATGTGACCCCATGGGTCTTATTTAATGACAAATTAAAGGCTAGGAGTGAATGCATGGCTTGTTGGCAAAGTCATTTACTTGGAGCCAAAGAGAGTCTAAACACTTCTATAGAAGGTTCTTGTGCCTTCTTTAGATGCTTCAAGAATGCATGTAGCTTCTAGTAAAAATCTGCCAACATGAAAGTAGAGGGTGGCGGCTTGGATTTCGTTAGTGGGAAAACTGCATGCTGCTGGAAGGAATCGCCTTTGGCAACTTTCAAAATGTTGGTGGCTACTTTCATGCTAAGTGACTTGTACACTTCTTGAAAACACTTGTTCTTGCACCCAAAATAGATCTTCAAAGGCTTGTAACTCGTACACGGGTCTTGAAATTTGACTAGGATTCTTCGTACTCGTACTAATCTTCACATTTGCATTGTTTTATACTTTATTCATGCAATTGGCTACACAAAGACTTACAAACACATTTTGGCACAAATATGCACAAAGGTATAATAGAAATAACCAATATACATGTACAATAGTACGAATAACGCTTCCAAAAACATGTTGGATTTGGGCGCTATCAATAAACAACACAACACTGCCTAAATTCATCAATCAAATCACAAAAGAGTCAATAAGGACACATCATAGATCATGAAAGGTAAATATAGATTGTATTGAGGTTTTAACAAAATTGTGACAAGATATGTCACTACAATCACTTACCTAACAAACCTAAAAGATAACAAGTTCCGTCACAGTACTACAACATAAAGTCTAAATAGGTTCGATTACAACAAGTAAATAAAGATAATAATACAAAGAAATCCATCACATTATTAGTTCTTAGGCAACGGCTCATCGTTCTCCTCAACCTTACTATCAGCTTCATCTTTCGTCCACCTCCTTCTTGCACCTCTAATCTGAATCATAGCACGGTGGCAACTCATCCCCAACGTCATATACGCACCTCTACACGGCGGATACATCATATAGTGAGTCTGATAACGGCTCTTATCATCCCTAAACTTCCAACCCTGACTAATAAATGGCCTAATATGAGCTTCCCTAGCACTTAATCTTTCTAACCTAGCTATTTCCTTCTTAAACTTCTCGAATTCAGTCCCAAAAATACTTACTTCAACTTCACTCCTAGTCTTTACAACTTCGCTCTTATCTCCATCCCCGTCTATCCACCCATGATAATTATGACCTTGCGGAAACAGAACACTCGGTCCACCTATAGCATACCTATCTCTATTACCAACCGGCGGTATACCGGTCATTTTCTGCAAACACAGAAAATTCAAGGATACATAAGGTCATTATTCGAAATTATATATGCAATGTATGAGCATGAAAATGTTATACATATGACAATATATATGCAATGCAACAAAAATGATGATTATGCAATGCCCGTAAAAATAAATTATGATGACAAGCACTCAGCGCACTTTCACTAATACCAATACATTATCATAGTATTTACTTAATAAATACTCGGGAATTCATAACAGTTTTCAGGGATACATCTAAAATATAAAACAAAACTAAAAATAATCTTACCGGAGCCTTGAGGAGAAGTTGCGTTGCTTTTTGTAAAATATTTTCGACACCAAAGTTATAGTTTAGGACTTTTTCAAAACCGACCTAATTCTCTATAACTTGTAGCTCTGATTACTAATCTTTAACACCCCCAAATATACTGCGTAGCAGAAATACACATTTGGGTGCTAAACACTAGCATCATCACACAAGATACATTGAACGACCTCAAAATGAGACGTTTGAAACATAAAAGAAAATGAATTTAACATTTGTCTAAAACCTTCTATCCCAAATAAAAACAAATTTAGAAATATCAGAGTAGCGTTTCGGTCCCCCAAAGATCTCAACCAACCAACGAACCATTTTACCAAATTACATGACCACACATAAAAAGTTTTATCACCATACAAGGTCAAAAGATAAATATTTTACGACAAAAGGGAAAGAAATTAGTTTTAGACTAAACAACCATAAAAGCAACACCGCAACCTTCCCAAGCAAGCTCCACCATCATCACTTTCGATTACCTAAAACACATGCTTAAACTGGTCAACAAATAATGTTGAGAGAATCTATAGGTTTGTCAAATCACATTTGAACACAAGAGAAAAATCAATCATAATCATTTAATAGAATTGTTACGTTTATAATCTATTATACAGGTATTCCGTCTTATAGCAACAGCTATAGAATTGTATTTAGCTCATGACACCGACCACTTAACTTAGTCACCCACGCCTAATTCCAACATGACTAGATGAAACCACTGCCCCTACTTGGGTATTAGTTGCAATTTTTATACCACTTGACTCTCATTCTCGAAAAATATCCTTCCCAGAGGTTACTTAACGTAAAGTCCTGATCTCGGATAGGGTCACCAACCAAATAGTACTATCATTTGAACAAATGGATATTTCTATCCCACACAAGGGTAAGACAATAGTTAACGGTTCATGAATTTAGGGACTTCTGCAACAAGGTACTTATACAATTCAAGGCAACAACAAGCAACATTCAGGTCCAAACAATCATTCATGACATGTGTTCATTTTATTTCAAATGGCATGTATCCCCTTCGCGGGTTAAAAACATTTAAAACAAGCATAAAGCGAGGCTATAGACTCACCTTGAGTAATATAAGTAGTAAGACGATCTTCAACGATAGATGATGCCTGGTGAACACGAAAACCGCAACATACCATATAAGACGCGCATTTTAATAACAATATATTCAAGTATGATCCATACTTAATAAAATCAAATAAATAATTCAAAACCAAAATAAACTCACACAATTTCCAATGCAAGTGATACTATTATAAACTTCTACCTCTTTACTTTGCTAAACAATACTGCCGATAATCTTCTGTCGGTACATACCAAATGTCTGAGCTGATTTCCCTTACTTAGACATATCAAAAGTTTATGAAACAACCTGAGCAAATCACTTACTCTATGTATAAATCCCTCCTAAAATTTTATGAAAAGTTTTTACTTCTAAGACCTTCTGCCCAACACATCTTTAAAATGTAAAATCCGGACAGTTTTACGCCTTTGACTTACAAAACCATTTTAACCGTCTTAACTAATTCCGTTTACAAAACCGACACTTGAGTGTAAAAATAGACTCAAAACCCTAGGTTTAGAGATCAAGAACAGCCCTTGACCATTTTTAAAAACTCATTTTATAGTCCCCGAGATTTGATCCAAATATTGACAACAATTTCGTATTGTGTCAATACTTGCCTCCCGGTACACGAATAATCAAACTAACATAACTTCTTCCTCATTTTGAGTTAGAAGCTCTACCTTATACCAAATCGAAACTTATGAAAATCTCCACAGCAAAATCCAATCACCTCAACTCATACTTAGACCTAAGACTTCTAAAAATAGATTCAAACTTGTTGATCTAAATTATACTTTTAAAAACCATCCTAAATCAAAATTTTAACCTACTCCTAATATCAATCTACAATCATCCATTTCAAGTCCTAACATTCCTAATTCACTTGCATGTACACTTCTTACAAACCCACTTCATAAATCATACATGCAACCACTCTAAATCAAATATAATAATATTAACACCACATCTTTTCTATCAAAATGAACCAAACAAGTAAAGTTCTAATGAAAAATGATTGAAAAAATGTTCATGCATGTGGTTAAATTTTAGATCAAAATGATCACAAGAGTAAAACTAAGATGAGACTAACCTTAGATTATTAGGATTCAAGCTCAAAATTAAAAATCAAGGGTGTTTGTGGCTTGGGGGGTTCACGGCAAGAAAAGAAAAAAAAGAAAGGGAGAAGAAGTTTTTGAGTGGAATGTGTATGTGTGTGTGTTTTATGAGTAAAAATTTCCTTTTATATGGTGGGTAGTTAGGGTAGAAATTGTAAATTGGTTTTTCTTTTGGGCTAAAGTGTAAATATAGTTTAAAGAGCGGGAAATGACTAATAGTCAATTTTTAAAATATTTACGAGTTTCGGGTTTCATAAAAATATCATTGAAAATTTAAAACGCACACGAAATATGATATAATATAGTCCCGACACGACTTAATACGCAATAAAAATAAAAGCGTCAAAATATCAAACATCGAAATGATCAAAAATGAAATGTAAAATTTCAGGCATCCGTTGATATCGCGATCACCAATAATTCTCGTAACTTGTCAAAACGTAAAAATAGAACTTTCAACATTCGTTAGACTTAAATCACCAAACATCACGGCATTCAATCTCATCAAAAATTTCAAAAATATTCGTAAAATATAATTAAATAATGACCTTAGGTTCAGGTTATCACAAAGAAAACTAATTATAAATACATATAATTAAAATATAAAGTCAAAAGTCAACACCAAGGGTATTTTTACCCTTAGTGTGACATGACTTAAAAAGGAAGGGAATGGGATACAAACTTAAACATAATATTGATTCACTTGTTGGAAATCTTATTCATGTTTAGCCTTGTCTCCTAGCATTATAAATACAAGGGATTAGGAATTCATTTTTTTATAATTGAAAAACCTAAAACTCCCTTGGTGTACTTATGGTGGTCGTTCACTTTCAAGCAAAAAAGAGGAAGAATTTTTTTCCTCTTGTTTTCATGTATTTTGTTGACAAGACCTAACAATCAAGGATGGTTGAATGAGGTGTTACGTGGACACATTTAGAGAAGATCATGCTCTTGATCTTAGGTTTTGGTGAGGCGAATTCGTGTATAATAAAGAAGAGGGTGTTCTTAATTTGGTGATCTACCTAGTTTTTACCATTGTTGATTAAGAGGGCATTTTTTCTGGTTATCTTATGTTAATTACAATGTGCATATGTGATCATTAATCTTTCGATACTCTTACTCTTGATGTCTTTATTTATATGTGATATAATTGTTAAACTCTAACACTAACCTCCTAAAAACTCCATCTTATCACCTAAATTAATTGAAGAACAATGTTCTATACATTTATCATTGTCATGTCTATATGTTCTATGATTATGTATTCTATTTTTTTTCCTTTTTTATACTTGGCTAAATTAATTAGTGTTTGTCTATGATGGCATTAGGGCTTCAATCAAACCAAGCTTTTATCAAGCAACTCGAGCTCGAGCTAGAGTTTCACTCGATCAAGCCAAACTTTTATCAAGCTCAAGCCCAAAAAATAGCTTGACATATATATCAAGCTCAAGCTTTTGATAGCTCGGGTCGAAACCTTCAAGATTTATTAAAATGTGTTTTTATGATGAATTCATACAAGCAACTTATAGTTAATTTGAGTATTAACTTTGATAAAATTTATAATTTAGCTCATCGTATTTTAAATAATTTTTTTATTTTTATAAATTTATTACATTTACTTGGTACTTGGTGAAATATAATATGTATAAATATTTTGTACTCTTTTTAATACGAAGGTGTCGTAATTGCGTCAACAATCACATCATGCAATGACCTTTGGGACCTTAATCACATTGGATTGCAAAACGCATTTTGAAACCAAGACTGTACGATTATGTTATTTTTGGTTTTATTAATGCTAAATGAATCGAATTTGGTTTTGAGTTATTGACTTTGTTTGTTTTACTTTATACATATGTTTTTATTGATGAGTTTTATTATAAAAAATAACTTTATACACATTCAAGCTTTTCAAGCCAAGCTCAAGCTTTGATCAAGCCTTATCAAGCCAAGCTCAAGCATGAATTGTTAAAACTTGACATACTATCAAACCAAGTTCAAGCCTATAATTGTTTTATCAAGCCAAGCTCAAGCTCTATAAAGCTTGAGCTCGGTTTGACTCGATTGCACCCCTAGATGGCATGAAAGCTACAATGTGATTCTTATATTATTATTGCTTCTTGATTTGGTTGTGTGCACATTAGGCTATAGAAAACCATACTATATCTTTATATCTTAACTATTTATGTGTCTTGAAAAACTTGAGTGTATGGATGATGCCTCGTCTTGCATATTTGTGTATTTGGTCGTTGGTTTCCTTTTGGGTCGTCAATTGCATTGATATCATGGCTCATTTTGGCGGATTCATTTAGGTATTTGTTAATGCATGTGTTAATGAAGTGGATCTAGGGTTCTAGGTTTATGATTTGTCACATACACGATTACAAGTGCACGTGTCAAATGAGTAGTCTAGTAAACGTCGCCATACCACTATGCTAGATTCTATTTGCTTCGTGTATGACTTGTAATTATTACAAACAAAAACACTTACACATCTAATCAACAAGGTGTGACGAGAAATGAACATGTAGGAAGAACATTGTAGGGGATTAGTGTATGATTAAATGAACATGTTTGTTTACCAAGTGAAATTCTCACAATCGTAGCTCGGAGTGTTAGTAGTGTTGGTCAAAATCCCCTTATTTACCTGATAATTTTACTTCTTTCGTAAAACATAAAAATACAAAAAGAATCTTCCTTCTCACCTCTGGAACACATTCTACGCGGACCTCTACACTATTCCCCTAGAGAATTATAACAACCCCGAGTCTTTGCCCATGCTATACTACTCAACCAGGTACATTGCTTGAGGGTTGTAAAACTTCGATTTTCATGTATTGCACCCGTAATATATGCACGTCTAGTTTTTGGCGCTGTTGCCGGAGAATAGTTAGGTCTAGTGTCCGACTAGCTTAGGTCTACTTTCTCGGTTCTTTCCAAGTCTCAATGAGACCATTTATCCTCTCACTTCTAATAATTAGCATTCTTATAGTCTATGTATTTCTTCGTGTCTTTGTTTTATAATCGTCTTCATTTGATTATCATGACAAGTGAGGACAATCCACTATTCACCAAAAGAGATTAAATTATAAATCTCATTATGACACAATACATGTAAAACAATTGTTACACATCATTAAGACACAAGTGATAACAAATAGTCCTCGCATTATCCTTGTGATTTTGCCATAATATTTAGAGTGATACTAATCAGTTTCACACTGACAAATAAAAATTCTTCCAATGTCAATCTCAAACAACACTTCCGTAGGTGACTTGCAAGATTCTGTATGAATCGAGCTTGTGTTGAATGGCTATCAATTTTGGTCCAATATATGAACTAACGATCAATCAGTAGGATAGTAACCAACTGAATCATTTATTAACTATTCTCAATACTGCGGTCTTTTTCAGTGTAAGTTCGCTTTAGGACATGTCATATAGAAAACAACGAGCAGCCGTAAATCTAATAATCATGTATTAGAGGAACGCCTGCCATGAGCCGGAAACCTTGTCAAGAAGGTTCTGTGAAGGAATCTATCACAAGTACAATATTTATACTACAAAATGGTCCTCACAGTACCGGAAGTTAAAGCAACCGAACTTCGATGAACGACAAAACCATACTTTCTCGATATTGGTTATTTATTTCTAGCCTTTTAATGCAGATTAAATCGATGATATTACTAACTCTTAAAATGAAGTCATAATTTATTACTGCATGCTCATACTAAAGAGTCACACATTCTACAACATGGAGACAAGAATGTAATCGATTAAGAAAGTTAAAGTACATGTCATTTTTTTTCAGCAAACTATAGTAATCAAGAACTTTCTCAAAGTCATAAAAAATCTTCAAAGTCAAACGAGAGCTATTGAGATAAGGGAAATTGTTAGCCTTATATATATTCAGCTAGTGATGGGGGAGATTTTTAGCCTTGATGAATTAGAGGAATTTGACAGGTTTTAAGACAAGTGTAAGCATGTAGGTAAAGAGCACAAGATGATTATAAATGTCAAATCAATAGCTGATTCAAGGCAAGGATAAATTAAAGATCTCAAACACTCAAAGCTAAAAATAAAGGCTTAAAATCAAGATCACAAAAACATGAAAGAACAGAGCCATTGTAAACAGATAAAAACCAAGATAGAAGATAGAAGAAGGAAAAGTTCAAAAGTCAAATGAAAATAACCTCCACAAGAATGTGTTCCGTCAAAAGAGATTGAAGATACCCTCTCTATATTGGGGGAGATTTTTAGCGTTAGAAATATCTAAGTCAAACAAGAATGAATTCGATCAACTTAGTCGTTATTTATATTAGTTTGTAATAGGCTAGATGGAATAAATGTGCTTGGACTTTAAGCTAATATTATCTAGGTAAGGCCTTTAAGTCCAACAACACCAAGCTCGTTATGAAAGAAAGCCCATGAATGTATAGAGTGATATATATACCTTTTTCCACACATGGAAAATGGTTATTGGTTCATTTTTATTTCACTATCATTTATCAAGCAAACATACCACCATCTTTCTCTCTCTACAATTCTTCTACTTTCTCTCTCTAAGTTCTATTATATTGTAGTGTGTCTGATTTGTGTATACAAGTGAATGAGTTAAGTATTTAGGACAACAAAATGTTTGATAATTTTTTTACTATTCACAAGTATTGTTCACTTTTATTGCTATTTTTGCAAACACACTTCGTGTCTAAAAATAAGCAATATTTCTCTAGATTAAAAAAAATATTTTTAAGGTGCGTGTTTAGGGGAAGAGATTAAGGTAGCTAAGCCTAACTCCTCACCTTTCCACACACCTAAGAATGAGATGGCTCCTATCCTCATTTCTTCATCACCTTCCCCATCTCTTGCACCATGAAAGACATCATCCACCCATGGTACTAACCACTCCATTGGTTCTACCTCCTCTTCATTCAACTCAAGAATGAATGAGCTCTCTTCACCCTTCACTCCAAGTGCACCCTTGGAAGTGACCACACAACCCCAACCAATCCAAAGCATTCCTTTTGTGAATTACTTTGATGACACTTTGGTGACTTCACCATTTACCCCTCACAACTCACCAATTTCACCAACCTTGGAGAATTTACCTCCATACTCACCCATTTCCCCTTTAGGGAACATGCCTCCACTTTCACCCACATCACCCTTGTAGAACATGCCTCCTCCACCTTCACCCAACTCAAACATCCCAATTTTGGGTGTTCCACTTTCCCTCCTTTTGGGTGATCCATATTATGGGTTTCAACAAACTCATGGTCCTAGTTGTCCATGTTGTCTTTACAACCACTACATCATCCATAACCTTAGGATGGACATGTATGGGCTACATAGGAGGTTGCAAGAATTCTTGCTTGCCTTGTTCTCCATGCCTCCTCCTAGGAGATGAATGATGGAGTTTTTCTAATAAGAGTTTTCAAAACCAAGCCAAAGAAAACTACTTATCTAGATTTAATGTTAAGCTAGCTATGTATTAGTTAGTTTTATTTGTCTTTGTACTTGCTTCCTTAATGAGTGTTTCATGTTGTTGACTTATGGATTTAGCCTTGTGTGTTTCTATCCTTTTGTGCACACTAATCAACTTTAATTTGAAATTAAAATTGAACCTAAATCTATCACAACCCCTAAACTTGACTAAAATTGGTTCAAAATGATATCTAAATTATTTTGTCACCCTTTGTCAAGACATTCTTTGTGAATGTGTTGCTTTATGAAAACCTAGCATATTTTGGTGCTAATAGAGGTAAAATTCCAAGATTTGCAACTTTTTGAAAAAGTCTTAGTTTTTCCCAAAACCTAGGAAAAACATGGTTTCAAGTCCACTGGACGCGGTTCCTTAAAGTCCCGCGGTTCCTTAGCGATATGGAACCGCCGGTCCCTATAAGGTACCGCGGACAGTAAGTGGCTTTTAACGAATTTTTGGTCAAAACTTTTAAAACCCTATACCCTGTCAAGATTCCTTGTTTACTCAAATTGACTAAACATTCCTTGACACTACACATTTTGTATTCAAATTCTTACCTTGATTACATTTTACTTATACCCCAACCTTGAGATTTCATTCTCACACCTTCCCAACCTTGAGAATTCATTCTCACATAACCTTGAGATATCATTCTCGCACTCTCACAATGCCTAACTCCTACATTCCTAACCTTGACATTTCTTTGTCACAACCCCACTCGCCCAAAGCTTCCTCATCCAAGCTTTCAAAGAAACCGAAAATCTCGGTTCGACCTATTTGGGTTAAGAAGAATGAACCATCTTCGTCCAAACCACCCAAAAACCCTACCTTCTCTCCAATCAAGTATTGGAATGAGACTTATACCATAAACCCCATCACCGGAGCTAAAGAAAATGTTCCACCACCACCACAATCCTTCAATACCCCTCAACTCAATGACCTTTCAACCTTCCCAAACCTCATAAGGCATTGTGAAAACATTCCCAAACCCATTACCCCACCACCACCAAACCCTAAGTTTGATGCCATACCCCCATCAAACGATTTTGTGTTGCATCATGGATCCTCGTGTGATTGTTTCCGATTTCAACAAATTGAACTTGCTCATGTGTATGAGAAGTTAAATTTTCTTGAATTCCTCCTCACTCGACCTCCTATTCAAGTTTTCGTTCTGGTGGACAAAACTTCGAATGATGCATCGTCGTCTTTTTAGTTTTTTTAGCAATCTTGGAAAATATCACTATTAGACTAGCTTATGCTTAGTGGTTTACTTTCCATATTTACTGCTTTTAGATACTCATATTGTGTATATGACTATCTTCTTTGTTGTGTCTCTTTTTTTTATGTAACCTTTGTGTTGTTTGTTTGCTTTTTCAGTTGTTGTATGTTGAGTTGATCATGGTTAATTTTTACAATTGCTTATGGGTGATTCCATCAATTCTAAGCTTTAACCCATTGACAAGCTTATCATCTTCATTGGATTGAAGTTTGATTTTGTCAATTACCTCTTTGGACATACTTAGCAAAGTACTTACTTCTAATTTGAGATTTCTTCTCTTTCTCCCTCTCAAGTTACTTAGTAGGTAGTGATCATATATACATTGGTGTTTCATTCCTTTCTACTAACCTTTGTGTAGCATGTCACCTTAGCTCACAAACTTGGTGCCCCAAGCAAGGGGGAGCAACCACCAAGGGGGAGCTACTAGCAAAGTTCGATGATCTTCAAAGACTTGTGCTAACCTTTTTGCTACGACAAAGGGGGAGAAATGATAGTGATAAACTAGTTAATAATTTCATATTTTGTGTTTCTACGTAAATGAGTTTATCGTTTGTCGTAATCAAAAAGGGGTAGATTGTTAATGCAAGTGATGCCTAAAAATATTATTAGTGTTAACTAATCTTTCTTAGTTTTGATCACAACAAACCATACAACACATTTAGTGTAAAACACAAAATGAATTATTTAACTAACACTATCATCAAGGTAATAATCATATCACTAACCTTTCTTAATCATACTTAGTGATCATCAAAATGATTATCCTTAAAACTCACTTTTGTTAATATGACAAAAGACTTTTTAATAAACTTTCTTTTTTAGAAAATGTTTTATTAAAATGGAAAATGAAAATTTGAAAATAGCATATTCCAAATGCTGTTAGAATATCCTTTGAAGGTTTCAAATACCTCAGATATTCCCACCCCACTAAAAGACAAAAAACGGAGCGGAGTCTAGTGGCGGTACCTTAAGTACCTACGCGGTACCTTAGCGATATGGTATCGCGGGGTGAGATAAGGTACCGCGCACAGCTAGCCGTTATAGATCCGTTATACTTTGTCTCCTTTAAATAGTGGGTCAAATCTCATTTTCCAGTAAGCCTCTTGGACGTTTTTCTCAGCCCTCTTTCTATTTTCTATAGCATAATCATTAGTAAATGATCACTTAAATTGTTAAGGATGTTTACATATGATTATCCTCTTGATCCCCTCCTTTACCTTGTCCAATGAGAAGATCACTCACTCACTAGTGTTGTGATAAAGATGAATCTATGAGCTAGTCATATTCATCATGATACCCTTTTTGTTTTAGGTCAATCCAATGTATTTATGAATACTTGGACTAGTTGTGTTCATCCAAGTTATTTGTGGATACTTGGATTTGTTGTGTACATCCATTGCATATGTGTTTGCTTGGATTTGTGTTGTGTAAATCCAAGCTACATGTGTGTACTTGGATAAGTCTAGTTGAGTTGTAATAGATTTGATTAGGAGTTCTCACTAAACTATAAAGTGATGTGGTTGTGTCTTGTGAGTTCTCACTAAACTTAAAAGTGATTAGTAGTTATGTTGTGTGAAGTTCTCACTTAGCTTCAAAGTGAAGAGTCGTGAAGATTGGTTCTAGCTTTTGATTAGAACTCGACATCTAGCCTTGTGTCGTAAAATGGTGAAGTAGGCAACGTCGTGAAGATTGGCTCTACCTTAAGATTAGAACCCGACATCTAGCCTTGTGTCGTTAAATTGTGAAGTAGGCAACGTCGTGTAGATTGGTCCTAGCTAAAGATTAGGTCTCGACATTTAGCTTAGTGTCGGAAAATAATGTAAGCAACGATGTAAGGTTTTCTCCGCCGAGAAGGGAGCTTGTGGATATAGTGGAAATCTTGAGTAGGTGTACTCGAGGAGTGGAGTAGAAACGAGGATAGAGCCTCGTTGTCGAACCACTATAAATCTTGGTGTCTTCCCACTAGGTTGTCTCCTTCCTTACTCTTTACTTATTTCATTATCATTATACTTACATATTATCTTTGCTAGTGCATTTGAATTGAACCTAATCATTATGCAACTTAGCCTCAAGTAAAAGATAGTTTTGATACAAACCAAATTGAAAGTAATTTTAATTTGGTCACCAATCGAAGAGAAACTATTCAACCCCCCCTTCTAGTTTCTACAATTGGTATCAGAGCGATGGTCACTCAAGATCTTTGAAGTATATTGTACTTTGAAACTTGGATCGATCCATTGTCTCCTCAAATTAGAAGGTCTAGTTGTACTAAAGTTTCTCTTTGGTCAAAACTATGTTTTCTTTGAAAATAGGTCCTTTAATTGATAATATTGCATCCTACTTAAGATTAGTAGCCTTTATGCATTTTAAATATACTTTTGAAATGTATCTACTAGTTCGCATCTTGCTTTGTGTAGGTACTCATGAAGACCAATCACTTAATTGGTTGTGGATTGAGTTACTTGCACTTGTAGAAGACTCATCTTCATTGATCTTTAACATCTTTGAATGATGATACCAAGATGATTGGGAATGATACTAGTCCTTGAAGACTTACTACTCATCATAGTCATTGATTGGGCATAGCACTTATTCCTTCATGGATTGCTCTTTGTGGCCAAGGTACGCTTTCGTTCTTCCACACGCCCTTTGATCATTCTTTTGATCATCACTTGACTATGTGCTTGTTCTCGGCATCCTTGCCTTGACATTTATTTGTGGTTTGTTCTTTTTTTCCTTTATCCTCTCAAACCTTCATTGCTTGGATACTTGACTCACTATGGTGATGTAGAGTGAGTTAGTAGAAGCTTAAAGTATCAAGCATGATCTCCATGGTTTGCACCCATACGGTTAGTAGGCCCTTTGTGGGAGAGAAAGTGATATAATACCTTGCTCATATTTTGGTTTAGACTAAGACTATTATTGAAAGTGATCTTAGTCTATACTTGAATATTTGCTTTGTGCTGATTCATAACCAAAGTCGTTTAACGTTTCGCCGGAAAGACACGTCTTAAACCACTATATATGACACAAGCTCTTCGTTACAACTATTTGAAGATTGTCATTAATCCCTTGAGCATTGGTCCTAGTCTTGATTCACTTCCCTTGACTTCTCTCCACTTAGTCGTTTTGCTACGAGTAGTCGTTTGTCCGTTTCGGTTCTTTTCGATCTTGATTTAACTCGTAATCCTTCGTTAAGGCATATTGCTTAGTGTTATGATGATCCAATGATATTCTAAAAGGCTCATGATTTAATCTTAAGTATTTTAGAAAAACTGGATTTTCAAAATTTGGTGTTTTTCATAGATAAAAACCTGCCTCTGTAGGCGGTTCCTTATCTCTGCGGCTCAAACCCGCGGTTCCTTATCGATAAGGTACCGCGGGCAGTAAGTTTTGTCAGAGCGCCAGTTTGAATATTTTATTCATTTTCAAACCACTATCTCTCTCTCCCAGAAACACACAGCGATGGTTATCTTGCTTTTCCACCATTGTTGAAGCTTCCAAAACCTTCAATCACTCAAATTAATTGATTCCAAGTTGTGGGTTTCACTCATCCTTCATCTAACATCAATTAATTGTAAGTATTTTCTTTCAATTTCATCTATTTTGTTCTAGGGTTCATCCTTTCATAATTGGGGATTTTTAAAATTGAAATTGAATTAAAACCTTAATAGGAATGTGGGTTGACATGGTTATTTTACTATGATTCCTTAGGTTGATATTCATTAAGATTTCACTAAAACCCACTCGTAGAACAAATCCGAATTTAGGCTAAATGATTTTGGTTGAATGATAGATTTGAGATGAACCCATGAACAAGTAGGTAATGACATTGTTAATGCTTACCTAAAAACCTTGTTTTGAAAAACCAATGTTCTAATCCATTGTTGATCTAACATAGATCATGTGTTCTTGGTTAATGATGGAATAGACACATTGTGAACATGAAAATGATATGGATTCAATCCCATGTTTGTCAAGAAATTGATATAACACATTTTTATTTTTCGTTTTCCTTTTTGATTTTCATATGAGTGATTAGAAATATTTTTGTTTGTATTTAGGTACTTAATCATGCCTTCTCAATATCAAAAAGATCATCAATACACTAGACAATACATGCCAAACCTCTCCCAAACCTATGCTTCCCCCCAACTTCAAAACGCTTTTCCATCCCTTTCCACTCGTTGTTTCCATGAGGGTAGAGTCGTTGACAAGGAAATAACGGGTTATGACTATATCCAATCTATGTTTGAGCTTTCGGAGTTTGATTGCTTGCTCAACATAGAAGAAGATATTTACCCCTTATTCTTTCTTGAATTCTTTAGCACCTACTCCATGCTTGAATACAATGGAGAAATCTTCATTCTTTTCGTGTTGAATGATCAATTGATTCAATACTCCCTCGAAAACTTTGGTCAAATTCTCGGTGTGCCATATGAAGGCACTTGTCGTTTTACGGATAAATGGAGACTTGATGCTCTCTCGGAATCCTTCGATAAACCTCCAAATGACCTCACCGAAATTGATCTAGAGTTCATCCTTGACATCATCTCGAAAGAGCGTGATGGAAACGTTGTGAGAAGCCTTCATTCAAATGTACGAAATGTGAATCGATATGAAGTGCTCTCTAGCGACCTTAAGGATTTTATGGTCCAATGGGCCAATATCCTTAGGGAGAATGTCTTTTGTCTTGGTGGAAACCGAGATCATATCCCGGCGTGTATGGTGCATATGTTGAGTTGCATCTTTACATCCACCAAGTACAACTTGGCATTCTATATCACTCGACGAATCAATTATGCCCTTTCGAAGCCCAAGACAAACCTTCCCTATGCTATGCTTCTAACTCGCCTTTTCAAAAGGGTTGCTAATGATTTTCCCCACCTTGATCTTTCTCGCTTCTACCCGGTTCATCGGGTTATGTTGCCTATTCAAGAGGCATATGCAAGAAAGACAAGAAGTGATCGAGGATCGAGAAAATCTGATCATCAAGAGATGGATGATGAGGACATGGACATGCCAACAAGTGATGGTGATGGCATAGGTACTAGTTCTCATTTCCACTCTTCGAGTAATTCCCATCCATCCTCAAACCCATTCGAGGATGAATTTGAAGACTTAGCTCCTCCTCCTCATCATTCTAGTGAAGTACCGGAAGATCTCAATATGGAGCATCTTTACCGTGAAAACCTTAGAACTCGAGGGGAATTGCACGAACACCGGGTTGAATCAAGAAAAGGTTTCAAATTCTTGGGGAATATGATCAAGGGATTGGGGAAAAAGAGAAGGTGAAAGCTTTTAAGTATTTCAAAGAATACATGTTGGTAAACATGTAATGTTGAACAATTTTATTTTTTCTTGGATGTGTATTAACTTATGATTGCATGTTTGAATAATCATTTATCTTGATCCTTAATGTTAATTATGCCATCATGTTTGTGATTTACATAGCTTTGTGCATGCCTTATAGCTTATTAGATTATGATCTGTAGTTAACTTTGGCTTGTGAAACTTTTGGGAAAAATATGGGCTTATCAAAATCTGGGATGGGAAATTTTTGAAAACCCTCTGGTCGCGGTTCCATATCGACCCGCGGTTCCTTATCGATAAGGTACCGCCGGTCCTAGATAAGGAACCGCTGGTCACTGTGCACGACAACATCTTTGCTTTACACTGTTTCCTTAAATCTGTGTAAACCTTGCATGATTTTCAGTAATAATCTGCACATTTCCTAAACTAGGTTACCTAAATTCATTATTCACCTAAAATGATTTTAACCCATTACTAGTTTGGATCATCGCCTCACCCTTTTAAACCCACCTTGTTTGCCATGTTCTTCACACATCAAACATACTTCCCTAAACCTTAAACCACCCTAATCAACCATGGTGTGTACCAAAACCTCAAACACTTCCAAGACCTCCACCCCAAGGAAAACACTCAAAATAAGGATTAAGGTAGCTAAGCCTAACTCCTCACCTTTCCACACACCTAAGAATGAGATGGCTCATATCCTCATTTCTTCATCACCTTCCCCATATCTTGCACCATGCAAGACATCATCCACCCATGGTACTAACCACTCCATTGGTTCTACCTCCTCTTCATTCAACTCAAGAATGAATGAGCTCTCTTCACCCTTCACTCCAAATGCACCCTTGGAAGTGACCACACAACCCCAAACAATCCAAAGCATTCCTTTTGTGAATGACTTTGATGACACTTTGGTGACTTCACCATAACTCACCCATTTCACCAACCTTGGAGAATTTACCTCCACACTCACCCATTTCTCCTTTAGGGAACATGCCTCCACTTTCACCCACATCATCCTTGGAGAACATGCCTCCTCCACCTCCACCCAACTCAAACATCCCAATTTTGGGTGTTCTACTTTCCCTCCTTTTGGGTGATCCATACTATGGGTTTCAACAAACTCATGGTCCTAGTTGTCCATGTTGTCTTTACAACCACTACATCATCCATAACCTTAGGATGGACATGTATGGGCTACATAGGAGGTTGCAAGAATTCTTGCTTGCCTTGTTCTTCATGCCTCCTCATAGGAGATGAATGATGGAGTTTTTCTAATAAGAGTTTTCAAAACCAAGCCAAAGAAAACTACTTATCTAGATTTAATGTTAAGCTAGCTATGTATTAGTTAGTTTTATTTGTCTTTGTACTTGCTTCCTTAATGAATGTTTCATGTTGTTGACTTATGGATTTAGCCTTGTGTGTTTCTATCCTTTTGTGCACACTAATCAACTTTAATTTGAAATTAAAATTGAACCTAAATCTATCACAACCCCTAAACTTGACTAAAATTGGTTCAAAATGATATCTAAATTATTTTGTCACCCTTTGTCAAGACATTCTTTGTGAATGTGTTGCTTTATGCAACCCTAGCATATTTTGGTGCTAATAGAGGTAAAATTCCAAGAGTTGCAACTTTTTGAAAAAGTCTTAGTTTTTCCCAAAACCCAGAAAAAACATGGTTTCAAGTCCACTGGACGCGGTTCCTTAAAGTCCCGCGGTTCCTTAGCGATATGGAACCGCCGGTCCCTATAAGGTACCGCGGACAGTAAGTGGCTTTTGACGAATTTTTGGTCAAAACTTTTAAAACCCTATACCCTGTCAAGATTCCTTTTTTACTCAAATTGACTAAACATTCCTTGACACTACACATTTTGTATTCAAATTCTTACCTTGATTACATTTTACTTATACCCCAACCTTGAGATTTCATTCTCACACCTTCCCAACCTTGAGAATTCATTCTCACATAACCTTGAGATATCATTCTCACACTCTCACAATGCCTAACTCCTACATTCCTAACCTTGACATTTCTTTGTCACAACCCCACTCACCCAAAGCTTCCTCATCCAAGCTTTCAAAGAAACCGAAAATCTCGGTTCGACCTATTTGGGTTAAGAAGAATGAACCATCTTCGTCCAAACCACCCAAAAACCCTACCTTCTCTCCAATCAAGTATTAGAATGAGACTTATACCATAAACCCCATCACCGGAGCTAAAGAAAATGTTCCACCACCACCATAATCCTTCAATACCCCTTAACTCAATGACCTTTCAACCTTCCCAAACCTCACAAGGCATTGTGAAAACATTCCCAAACCCATTACCCCACCACCACCAAACCCTAAGTTTGATGCCATACCCCCATCAAACGATTTTGTGTTGCATCATGGATCCTCGTGTGATTGTTGCCGATTTCAACAAATTGAACTTGCTCATGTGTATGAGAAGTTAAATTTTCTTGAATTCCTCCTCACTCGACCTCCTATTCAAGTTTTCGTTCTGGTGGACAAAACTTCGAATGATGCATCGTCGTCTTTTTAGTTTTTTTTTAGCAATCTTGGAAAATATCACTATTAGACTAGCTTATGCTTAGTGGTTTACTTTCTATATTTATTGCTTTTAGATACTCATATTGTGTATATGACTATCTTCTTTGTTGTGTCTCTTTTTTTATGTAACCTTTGTGTTGTTTGTGTGCTTTTTCATTTGTTCTATGTTGAGTTGATCATGGTTAATTTTTACAATTGCTTATGGGTGATTCCATCAATTCTAAGCTTTAATCCATTGACAAGCTTATCATCTTCATTGGATTGAAGTTTGATTTTGTCAATTACCTCTTTGGACATACTTAGCAAAATACTTACTTCTAATTTGAGATTTCTTCTCTTTCTCCCTCTCAAGTTACTTAGTAGGTAGTGATCATATATACATTGGTGTTTCTTTCCTTTCTACTAACCTTTGTGTAGCATGTCACCTTAGCTCACAAACTTGGTGCCCCAAGCAAGGGGGAGCAACCACCAAGGGGGAGCTACTAGCAAAGTTCGACGATCTTCAAAGACTTGTGCTAACCTTTTTGCTACGACAAAGGGGGAGAAATGATAGTGATAAACTAGTTAATAATTTCATATTTTGTGTTTCTACGTAAATGAGTTTATCGTTTGTCGTAATCAAAAAGGGGGAGATTGTTAATGCAAGTGATGCCTAAAAACATTATTAGTGTTAACTAATCTTTCTTAGTTTTGATCACAACAAACCATACAACACATTTAGTGTAAAACACAAAATGAATTATTTAACTAACACTATCATCAAGGTAATAATCATATCACTAACCTTTCTTAATCATACTTAGTGATCATCAAAATGATTATCCTTAAAACTCACTTTTGTTAATATGACAAAAGACTTTTTAATAAACTTTCTTTTTTAGAAAATGTTTTATTAAAATGGAAAATGAAAATTTGAAAATAGCATATTCCAAATGCTGTTAGAATATCCTTTGAAGGTTTCAAATACCTCAGATATTCCCACCCTACTAAAAGACACAAAACGGAGCAGAGTCTAGTGGCGGTACCTTAAGTACCTACGCAGTACCTTAGCGATATGGTACCGCGGGGTGAGATAAGGTACCGCGCACAGCTAGCCGTTATAGATCCGTTATACTTTGTCTCCTTTAAATAGTGGGTCAAATCTCATTTTCCAGTAAGCCTCTTGGACGTTTTTCTCAGCCCTCTTTCTATTTTCTATAGCATAATCATTAGTAAATGATCACTTAAATTGTTAAGGATGTTTACATATGATTATCCTCTTGATCCCCTCCTTTACCTTGTCCAATGAGAAGATCACTCACTAGTGTTATGATAAAGATGAATCTATGAGCTAGTCATATTCATCATGATACCCTTTTTGTTTTAGGTCAATCCAATGTATTTATGAATACTTGGACTAGTTGTGTTCATCCAAGTTATTTGTGGATACTTGGATTTGTTGTGTACATCCATTGCATATGTGTTTGCTTGGATTTGTGTTGTGTAAATCCAAGCTACATGTGTGTACTTGGATAAGTCTAGTTGAGTTGTAATAGATTTGATTAGGAGTTCTCACTAAACTATAAAGTGATGTGGTTGTGTCTTGTGAGTTCTCACTAAACTTAAAAGTGATTAGTAGTTGTGTTGTGTGAAGTTCTCACTTAGCTTCAAAGTGAAGAGTCGTGAAGATTGGTTCTAGCTTTCGATTAGAACTCGACATCTAGCCTTGTGTCGTAAAATGGTGAAGTAGGCAACGTCGTGAAGATTGGCTCTACCTTATGATTAGAACCCGACATCTAGCCTTGTGTCGTTAAATTGTGAAGTAGGCAACGTCGTGTAGATTGGTCCTAGCTAAAGATTAGGTCTCGACATTTAGCTTAGTGTCGGAAAATAATGTAAGCAACGATGTAAGGTTTTCTCCGCCGAGAAGGGAGCTTGTGGATATAGTGGAAATCTCGAGTAGGTGTACTCGAGGAGTGGAGTAGAAACGAGGATAGAGCCTCGTTGTCGAACTACTATAAATCTTGGTGTCTTCCCACTAGGTTGTCTCCTTCCTTACTCTTTACTTATTTCATTATCATTATACTTACCTATTATCTTTGCTAGTGCATTTGAATTGAACCTAATCATTATGCAACTTAACCTCAAGTAAAAGATAGTTTTGATACAAACCAAATTGAAAGTAATTTTAATTTGGTCACCAATCGAAGAGAAACTATTCAACCCCCCCTTCTAGTTTCTACAACAACTATAACTTCTTTGCCAAACGTTTTTATAAAAAAGAATATAGCTACAACTCACAACTACAACTCATAGCTACTGCTCATACTCCTACATGTTGCTACTTCTCGTTATTATTTTACTATTTTTGCCAATTAACACGCCCAATGAATTATCATACAAAAACAATAAATATAAATACATTTAAATATAACTTTATGTGATTTTTCATTGGCAAGCTTAAACTCTAATTAACTCGTCGTTTCACGTAATATAAGATTCAAATTTTAGCTTATAATCAAGGGTGTCTTCTGGTTCAGTTCTCAGGGTTGTTCAGTTTATTCAGATGAATATTTTTTTGATCAATATGAAGACTGAACCGTACTAAACTAGAATTCAACTGAACCGAATCGAAAATCAAATTAAATTTTAGGTCGGTTTTCGGGTCGACCCGAATAACCTAAATTACACTATTTTCTTTTTTAAATTTATAATTATATAGATATTTAGCAAATTTTTTATTTCAAATATAAAAATTAATTTTTTATATGAAATTAAATCTTAATGATCATTTTTTATATATAAATATCTAAAAAGTATATATCATACTCCCTTATAAAGTATATTGACATGTTATTTTTAGAATACTTGAAATTTCAACATACATCTTCTAATGCATTGTGTACAAGCAAAATAAGCCTAAAAATTAAAATAGCAAACTTTAACACGCTATTAATAAAAACATAATTTAATACTCAAATTAAAGTTAGTTAATACATAATAATTAATACACAATTAAAACTAAAAATAATTAATACACAATTAATACTAAAAATAATTAATACTACTTAGTATATAATTAAAACACCCCAATATTTAAAAGTATAAGTATATATTCACATTATACAACAACTAAAAGTATTAGTCTACACAAATGTACATATCTTGTCTACGTAAAATAATAGTGCATATAGTTTTAAAAACCGAATCGTGTCAACGGGTTCAACCGGGAAACCGGAGTCACCATGAGTTCGGCTAGCGAGTTACATAGAGTTATCCAAAACTCAAATTGTCGGGTTTCGAGATGTCGTTGTAAGAAAAACATAAAAATAAAATTAAGTTCGTTGAAAATTATGTTACAGGGTACCCGCCGCTGCAACGCGCGGACATAGACGGAACTTGAACAATTTTAGTGGGAGGGCCGACAATATTTTTTGGGAGGGCCAAATATAAATTATTCGAAAAATACCCTTAAGTTTTAGTATAATTACACTATGAACATCGAATTTTGCGAGAGCCACAGCCCTCGGGTCCCTATGAAGGTCCGTCTATGCGCGCGGATACCCTACTAGTAAATATATAAAAACTATGTGTATTTATATACTTTCAGTTTTCAATTCTGACTTTCAAACCCATATCCAACTTAAGAATTGGATTTATAGTTCGATTTGGTTTTAATAAATCCATTTCGATTATTAGTTCGATTCAATTATTTCGGTTCGATTCAGGTTCGATTATCAATTTATCTGATTTATTTAGTTTTTTTACACCTATACCTTATAATACTAGGCTTTACCTCTCCGGCTCCGGCCGCAACCCAAACCCAACTCTAGCTCCGGGCTTAGCCTAGACCCCAACCCCACTGCCCGAAATCTATTGTTAACAAGTCGATATGGACCGTCTATCTAACCAAACCCCCCTTTGCATTACTTGTTTGAATTTAATATTAAAATATTGATAAATCAAATCACTGAATATCCCCCAATTTTTTTCTTCTGTCACACTATATATATTCAAACCCACATTGTCTTTCTCATTACTCTTTACAAAAACCCACACACATTTGACGTGTTTCAACAAAATCTTACCCACAGGTAGGTAATAACTAACTTGTATCCGTTACTGCATTTTTTTTTATAAATTTATCAATAAGTTTAGATCTGTTTGTTATTCATGTAGATCAAGACTCATTATTTTTTACTCCGATATACAATGTACACTTATTAATTAAGTTTATATAAGTTTGTTTGTTTCTTATGATTTATGCCTAATAATTAGGATCCAATCGAAACTTATGTAACTGAGTAAGTTCGAGGGGACCATATGTGAATGTACTATCTGCATTACAACTTGTACATTTAATGCTTCTGTTTTACAAATCAGTTACATTATTTTTTACTGTTTTATAAGTTCTGTGACGTTTTGATGCTATTTGGCGTACAAGATCTGAAACTGGGAGTAGTAAGTTAGGATTTGGAAATATGGTTAGTGTTATGGACAGGGCCGGATCCGGAATGTTATGGTCGATTACATTACTATTTTTTCCGGTAGAGGAACCACCTGCTTTAGAGCAGTTGCCCACCTGCTGTCCCCGCCTCTGGTTACGGACCAACCTTGAGGCAATTTTTATTAAATATAGCTTGGTAATAACTAATAAGTAACAACTGTTTGTTATAAGTTTTAAATGTTCGGTTTGTCTAGTTGTATTAGTTTCTTAATAAATTTGGGAAAGTAGTTAGCTGCGGTGGTGCGCACCACCAGGAATTGTAAGTTACTAGGTGAGTTTTATTAAAACTAAACAAGGGTTGCACACCTAAATTTTTGGGTTCACAGGACTTACCCTGGTCCACCGTTCACCCCTGGTTAGGCGGTGATAAGTAAAAAACTTATTCATAAAGGCATGCAAAAAGTTGTTTGTTTTTGCTTAATTCTAAACGATGGCTTCTAATGAAAAGTGAAGGAGCTAAAGAATGTCCCCTGTTATATAATGCATAACTTTGTAAGTGCGGTTTATGGTCCGATAACAGTTTGACTTTTTTTTATGAAGAAACGGATTAGTTTTGGACTTTAGAGTCAAATGGGTGGAGATGATGGGGCCGGTCCATGGAATTTCGTTCTTTTTGCCGCATTTCACTCTATATAAAAATTCTGTTTTGGCTTCTCATAAATATTGTCGAAGTTTCTATATTTTGGTCGTTTTCAGCTTTATTTGATCTCTTGTCATCATCACCCAAGGTTGATGGCTTTTGTTTTGAGTTAATATATACTTTTATTTGTCATTGTTATTATATTGCATTTTACGGCATTTGTTAAGCACATAATATTTTAGAAAGTTACGTGCCTGGTCTAAAGTTGCTTAGATGTTATAAAGCCACTTAGAAGAGATGCAAAAATTGTATCTTGGTAAATCCAGATGTAAACTTGAGTACAAATTTCCACAATTTCTATCGATAGTTTCTACGTTTTTCTTGAGGAAGCTATTCAGGACTGTCATCCGAATGTAGAAACTATTGATATGTAATATGTCTGAGTCTAAGTTTATGTGATTTTACATTGATAAACTTCAACTCTAACTAATTCGTCAACCAGCTTTACACAAATATAAAATTAAAATTTTGGCTTATAATATAAGCTTTAGCTCCAACCCAACTCTAGCTCCAGCCGCCTCGCCTCAACCCAGTTCGCCCAACGTACGCTGTATATGAATTTGTTAACAAGTCAATATGGACCGTCTATCTGACCAACCCCCTTTGCATTACCTGTTTGAATTTAGAGAAAATATTAAAAAAATTGTAAAATCAAATCACTGCATAGCCCCCAATTTTTCTGTTACACTATATATTCAAACCCACAGTCTCTCTTTCTCATTACTCATTACAAAAACACACACATTTGACGTGTTTCAACAAACTCTTACCCAAAGCTAGGTAATAACAAACTTATTTCTGTTACTACATTTTAGTAAAGTTATCAATACATGATCTGGTTATATGCATTAATATGATTTGTTTTAAGTTAAGTTTGATGTGTAGATCTGCTTGTTATTCATGTAGATCAGGAGTGACTATTTTATATTATAAAAATGGAGTATTAAGTTTGTTATGATTTATGCTTCGTAGTTAGGATCCAATTAAATGGTTGGATCTTCAAACTCCTAATATTCCTAATTTACGAGGGCTTTATACATGGGTAGAAGATCTTCACATTCCTGCAAAACATAAGGATACTATCGAAGTTATATGTGGCGTCGTCCTCTGGACCTTATGGAATTTTCGCAATGAGACGATATTTGGTTCATCAGCTCCTAAGCGTAACATTTTATTTGATAAAATTGTTGAATTTTCTTTTCGTTGGTATTCGTCTAGGAACAAATTGTCCTCCATTTCTTGGAGCAATTGGATTCAAAACCCATTAGTGGTTTATTCCTTGTAATTTTTCTAGCTTCTTGCTAGTTTTAATATAAATTTGCTATTCAAAAAAAAATAAAAATTGAAAATAATGTAACTGAACAAGTAATGGGGACCATATGTGAATGTACTATCTGCATTACAACTTGTACATTCAATGCTTCTGTTTAACAAATCAGTTAGCAATGCTATTTGTTTTACTGTTTTATAAGTTGGCAAATGGCCAAGTTTGATTTTTGCAGAGGCCAACTAGTTGATGCGTATAAGATCTGAAAGTGGGAGTGTTAGTTGTTATCGTTTTGGTTATGGAAAATGATTGGAAGGCCTAAAAAATGTGACTAGTTACGTGCCTAAATAGATGTGGTAATATGTTATTAACAAAATGCTGAAACATAGGTTTAGGCGTATTATAGACATACTGGTTCGTCATCCCAATGGTTACATGTAGTAGTAAGTTGGGATTTGGAAATATGGTTAGTGTTACGGAAAAGTAAGCTAGTCTTAAATGTTAGGTGGGTCTATTTGTATTACTTTCTTGATAAAGCAGTTTGGTGCGGTGGTGCCCACCACCCGGAACTATAACTTATTAGGTGCATTTTATTAAAACTAAGCAAGGGTTGCAACCTAAATTTTTGGATAATGGTTCATTAAAAAAAAAGGGCTTTTTATATTTTACATTTTGGTGAAAAAATACATGTGGTTCACGTGAATTACCCTAGGTTCGCCCCTCGTTAAGTGTTGTTAGTTTATGTGATTAAGGTGGTGTTTGAAATTGACTTGATAAGTACAACCATTATTCATAAAGGCATGCAAAAAGTTGTTTGTTTTCGCTTAATTTTTAAAAGATGGCTTTAAATGAAAAGTGATGGAGCTAAAGAAGCTCTCCTGTTATATAAGCATAACTTTGTAAGTGCGGTTTATATTATCCGATAACATGTTTGACTTTATTTATGAAGTCAAATGGATTAGTTTTGGACTTTAAAGTCAAATGGGTGGAGATGATGGGGTCGGTCTATGGATTTTCCTTCTTTTTGCCGCATTTCACTCTATATGAAAATTCTGTTTTGGCTTCTCATGAAAAATGTCGAAGTTCCTATATTTTGGTCGTTTTCAGCTTTATTTGATCTCTTGTCATCATCACCCAAGGTTGATGGTTTTTGTTTTGAGTTAATATATACTTTTATTTGTCATTGTTATTAGATTGCATTTTACGGCATTTGTTAAGCATAGAATATTTTAGAAAGTTACTTGCCTGGTTTAAAGGTGCTTAGATGTTATAAAAGCCACTTAGAAGAGATGCAAAAAATGTATCTTGGTAATCCAGATGCAAACTTGAGTATAAGCATCCACAATTTCTATCGATTGCTTTTACTTGTTTCTTGGGGAAACAACTAGTAATTCGGACTGTCGTCTGAACTGTGTGTTAGCGTGCCGTGTTTTTGTGTTGGTATATGAGTATTTTTATTGGAAAGGCAAAACCAATCATGCTGGAATACTGTGAATTACAAATCATAAATTACAAATTACAAAAGCGATCTATTTTGATGATAAGTGTTTGTTTCTTTGTTCATGTACAGGTGTTTTTGAGAGAGCACCAATGGCGACAGGGCAACTTTTTTCCCGTACCACACAAGCATTGTTTTATAACTATAAACAATTACCAATTCAGCGGATGCTTGATTTTGACTTCCTATGTGGTATGTGAAATTACCCTTATACCAAATTCAGTATGGAACATTGTGTTGGTTGTGTTTTTAAGGTTTTAGCATCTTTGACTAACTTTTTATTCACCCTTTAAAATTGATTAGGGAGGGAAACACCTTCAGTTGCAGGAATCATTAACCCTGGTGCTGAGGGATTTCAGAAACTATTTTTTGGCCAAGAAGAGATCGCCATTCCTGTTCATTCAACGTACGTTCTTATATGAAATAAAATGATCTTCTGCGGTTATTCAAAGGTTGACTTTGCATGGTCAATAACTAGTTTCTTGCTAACGTTGGATCCTACTTTGGTTTTGCAGCATCGAAGCAGCTTGTACCTCACATCCTACTGCTGATGTATTCATAAACTTTGCATCATATAGAAGGTCAGTTTTAAGATCTCGTCATGCATTCACTCATTGATATATTACAAAGAACCATTTCCATTGATTTGCATTTTAAAGGTTTCCTTAGCTGCCAATTTAAAGGGCATTTCTATACATTTGGGAATAGTAGATCACTTTACAAATACTATGTTTCTAGTTAAGCTTTATTTACTTTTTGATTGTTAAATTAGCAATTAGTAAAAATCCTGAATTTGTTACAGTGCTGCTGCTTCATCCAATCTTGCTCTCAAACAGCCCACAATCAGAGTTGTGGCTATTATAGCTGAGGGTGTTCCTGAATCCGACACCAAGGAATTGATCGCGTACGCTAGATCAAACAACAAGGTTTGGAACTTTGGATTGTATTCATTTATACCATTTACATTGATTTTAAATAGTTGTGGCAAAAACAGGTGGGTTAAATTGCTGATGAATGTGTCAATTTTCAGAACTGGTCTGGTCGGATGAACCACAAGCTCAATCAAGTCCATTTTTAAAAGCTTTATGATTAGTTATTGCTAGCATTTCTCCAGGAAATATGGATGTTTGAATAAAATTGGTTAATAAGTCTGTGTCCGACTATTTGTTAACAACTAGAGTTTTGGCGACTTTTGACCCGGTTGACCCATTTGATCCATTCTCCCTTTTGCTAAATCTCTTGGTCGGTCCTACTCATGTAAAGCACAAATAAAATTTACCCATCGGGTCGAAAGTTGTCAACTCTTATTCCAAATTTTTTGGGTCTCATTCTAATTCCTCTCCAAATTAAGTAAAATATTGAACATGTAACATCTGTGATTGTATCTAAAGCTAGCAACCGATGCTTTGTAGGTTGTCATTGGCCCAGCAACTGTAGGTGGTATTCAAGCAGGAGCTTTTAAGATTGGTGACACTGCAGGGACAATTGATAACATTATACAATGCAAACTTTACAGGCCTGGATCTGTGGGATTTGTCTCCAAATCTGTATGTATACATTCTTGATCTTACTTGTGCTCCTTGAACCAGAGCTCTTACGTTAAACACATCAATAACCACAAATTTTGTAGAAAGTGATAACAGGAAATGACTATATGTTTGGCTAAACTGCAGGGTGGCATGTCGAATGAATTGTACAATACAATTGCCCGTGTGACTGATGGAATCTATGAAGGTAGCTAAACATGAAAATCTCATTATTTTTTGTAAATTGTGCAGCTACTCCCCATTCTGGGATCTCCCATCTCCTATATTGAAATTTATAGAATAAAATATCAAAAAGATGCCATAGTAGTTTTTTCAAACTATTTTATTCTGGCACGAGAGACTTAGACGTGGCAATCCCAAATTCCCATTCCATGGAATTTTGATTTGGTTTCTGTCCGATGACATTCGAAACCGGTTAAAGTTCTAAGCCATAATATTACTTTTGTAGCATGTAATACATTCATTATGCATAACAAATTTCTAAAGTGGGCAAAATAATGTTTTCCGGCTAACACAATCTGGCCTGGGGAAGCCCCATTTTTAATTTAAAAGACGCGCCTCAACCCGTTACCAGTTTGACTTGCTACCTAACCCCTCCTGTTTCGACCTCTAGCAAGAATCCCTGTCACTATTCTATGTTAGACAATTGATTTAGAAAATAACTCTGGTTCAGACCTCTTAAATTTTAAACCTGAGTGGATGACCGTATTCAGCGTGTGGACTTGTATATATAGTTTTAGATGCTAAAATGTGTATTTAATAGGTATTGCCATCGGAGGAGATGTTTTTCCCGGCTCTACTCTGTCCGATCATGTTTTGCGCTTCAACAACATTCCTCAGGTACCTTGTTAGTCAACCAGAGATATAGGAGATTACCATTATACCCTCCTTTGTAATCAACATAACATGTAAATAACGGTTAATTCAGATCAAAATGATTGTTGTGCTTGGGGAGCTCGGTGGTCGAGATGAGTATTCCTTAGTTGAAGCCCTTAAAGCTGGAAAAATTAGTAAACCTGTATGCGCATGGGTCAGTGGAACGTGTGCCCGTCTCTTCAAGTCTGAAGTTCAGTTTGGGCATGCGGTAAGCTGTTGTCATGCTTTTCTCTTATCTATATTGTATGAATGTAAGGTTAGAAAGTAATTCTCTTTGTCTATGTAATTATCTAATACATGCTCAATCTGTCCCAATAATCAGGGTGCCAAGAGTGGTAGTGAAATGGAGTCTGCTCAAGCTAAAAACCAAGCATTAATGGATGCAGGGGCCGTTGTGCCAACATCATATGAAGCATTTGAAACATCAATCAAGGAAACTTTTGCGAAATTGGTATGTCCTGACACATTGCTTAAGAATTCTTCATGTTTTTAGTTTGTGTTTCATCAGCTTATGTGTTTGGGTGTGCTTATTAGGCTGATGAGGGCAAGATTAGTCCCGTTAAGGAGATCACACCTCCACAAATCCCTGAGGATCTTAACACCGCAATTAAGAGTGGGAAAGTACGAGCCCCAACTCATATTATTTCAACCATATCTGATGATAGAGGTAAGCACTGTTGGTTTATCACTTTTGAGCCATTTGGAATTGGTTGATTATACAATTATTCAAGTAATTAGTTTATGTCAGTTGCAATAAAACCGTTCATGGATTGGTGAGACTAAATAAAAGTTCCCATTTTTTGCGGCCTGAGTAGAAACTTGAGACTTTGTCAATTCACAAATGACACTACTTTTTTTAAAGAAGATTTACGTTATAGTAAATCTGTAATTATGTGGGGTTTCTAAGACTTGACCTGCTGATAACTTAAAAAAAAAATGTGCTAATGGTTAAACATTCTTTTAATCTTGATTTACAGGTGAAGAGCCATGTTATGCTGGTGTACCAATGTCCTCGATTGTTGAAAAAGGAATGGGGGTCGGTGATGTAATTTCACTCCTATGGTTCAAACGCAGTCTTCCTCGCTACTGTACGCAATTCATTGAGGTTTGTTGTTATATAACCTTGTGACAGTTATAAGTTTCTCTCTTTGAGCTCTATTTTAACAATGTATAATACAATTCATCAGATTTGCATCATGTTATGTGCCGATCATGGGCCGTGTGTATCCGGTGCTCACAACACCATTGTAACAGCTAGGGCAGGAAAAGATCTTGTATCGAGTCTTGTTTCTGGTACGTATTTGAACTTGATTTGTAAATTTTTCTTAATCTGGTATATGATTGTTACAGATTATCGATTGGGTTTCTGAAACAGGTTTGTTGACTATTGGTCCACGTTTTGGTGGTGCCGTTGATGATGCTGCTCGGTACTTCAAAGATGCTTACGATAGGGTGAGTTCACGTCATGTTATTCATATGATAGAGGTGGAAAGATAAGAGGCAAAATGTTGGTACCAGTCAGGATGGGTTGAACCCGAAACACGATTTTGTTCAAAACTTTTAAATACTTAAATGCAGTTAGTGAGTCAGATATCATCAAATTTTTTCCATATCTACATTAATAATACTGTATAATTTTGTAAACAAAATGAAATCGCATTTGGGAGCTTTTCAACCCATTTAAGCCATTTGCTTTTCAGCTACAGTATTATTGACCCAACAAACATAATCGACCCTTTAAAGTAGCTGGGTTGATGAGTTGATACCATGATATTGACACCTCAAGTTCTGAATCTTCTTTCATGGTTCCAAGTTCTAGCTTTTAGGATCCTAAATCTTGTCATTTGTTTTTATTCTTTGCAGAAACTTACACCCTATGAATTCGTTGAGAGTATGAAAAAGAAAGGTATTCGTGTGCCAGGAATTGGTCACAGGTATGTTAGCAGTACTTCAACACTGAGGATCACCACCTTTTGTTGTTAAGATAATTTCCAGAAGATGAAGCTAACATGTATTTGCTTCTTGTCAAAAAAGGATCAAGAGAGGCGATAACCGTGATAAGAGAGTTGAGCTACTGCAACTATTTGCTCGCACAAATTTCCCATCAACAAAATACATGGAATATGCAGTTGAAGTAGAAACCTACACTCTTTCAAAGGCAAACAACTTAGTGATGAACGTTGATGGTGCCATTGGTACTCTTTTCATGGATCTTTTAGCCGGCAGTGGAATGTTCACAAAACAAGAAATAGACGAGATTGTCAGCATTGGTTATCTTAATGGTCTCTTTGTCTTGGCCCGCTCCATTGGTCTCATCGGGTAAGTATGATTCATGCATACATTTTCATTTCAAATTCTTATCAAGCTGGTATTTAGAAACATCTAGACTATTTTTTACAAACAACTCATGAAGGGACTGAAACATTTACACTATTGATGGTTTAAAATTTGCAGGCATACATTCGACCAGAAGAGATTGAAGCAGCCACTATACCGTCACCCATGGGAAGACGTTCTTTACACCAAGTGATCTGTGTTGTAATTCGCACCATTGTTGGTCTCGATTGGTTGCTATCTGTCTGTTTGTATCATTTAGCTTAAAGCTTCTGGTTTATAATTTCTATTTTTACGTGGGTGAGTCTCATTTCAGAACTTTAGAAGAAGAAATAACACAATTGCGAGACATTGTTGTGCATTATCTTTTACAATGTTTTTGTAGCTGTTAATCTCAAATGTTTTTAGGCCTTGCAATTAGGTTCATATATCAACACTTTTATTTTATTTCATGTAAAACAAGTTGTCATGGCCTATAGTCACTCTTATTAGATCGGTTCTTGGTGCTCTTGGGACGTATTACTTCTCATTGTTCAAGGCTCCAAAAGGTGTGATTAAACATCTTGAGAGATTAAGGCGTAAGTTCTTTTGGGGTGGCTCAATAGATTCAAACAAGTTATCTTGGATTGCTTGGAAGAAAGTTTGCTCAACTAAGAGTTGTGGAGGTCTTGGTATTGGTAGCCTTTACGCTTCCAACATTGCTTTGGTGACAAAATGGTGGTGGCGATTTCATAAAGAACCGAATTCACTTTGGAGACAAATCATAGTATCCATCCACGGTGGTCAAGGAGGGTTAGGTAATGTGTTGAACATGAATCAAGGGCTGCCTTCTGGCACATGGAAATCAATTGGCGACTTAAACATTTGGGAAATGTTAATATTAACATACATTTAACTTTTGTTCTTAAAGTTGGAGATAGTTATTCTTTTGACTTATGGAACGAGCACTGGATTGGAGATTGCAATCTTCAAACAAGATATCCAAAGCTCTACATGCCGGAAAACGACAACTGTTAGATCTATAAAACCGTTTCTTATGTTGATGGTTTCAAACTACAAACTGGAATTGGAGACGGCCCATTAGAGATGGGACTGAATCTCAACAAATGAGCGGGCTGCTCATCCAACTTAGAGATGTAAACCTTTCATATGTCATGTTGAAAGTTCGTACTTGTCATCATCTGTTGACCAAGTAAGGTGGAACAAACATCTTCCCATTAAGATTAACATCCATGTTTGAAGACTATGTTTGGATCGACTACCTACAAGGGCTAACTTAGATAAAAAAAAGAAATTGATCTAGATTCTATTAGATGTCCGGTATGTGATGGTGACATCGAAACAACAAAGCATTTGTTTATTGAATGCCCGGTGGCTATTGAGGTGTGGAAACTAGTCTCGGCTTGGTGGGATGTTGGAGATTATCCTAGAGATATCCAAGGCTTATCTTCTTGGAGTGATTCGGTGAACTTAAAAACCACTTCCAAAGACTGTTTTGATGTTGTTATCCAAACTACGTTTTGGATCTTGTGGAGTTTTAGGAATAAAGTTTGCTTTGATGTTAAACCCCCGCGGAAGGACACTCTAGGTGATGAAATCAAAGTGCTTTCTCACTCTTGGATCCTCCATAGGCATAAAAAATCAAATCCCAATTGGTTTGAGTGGATTTGTAATCCTAATAAGGCATGTACAAACTCATTGTAATGTTTCTTGTAAATTCTCGTTTCTAGTTTCTTACTAGATCGATTTTAATAAAATGCCGTTAAAAAAAACATTCTATACCAACATACAAATTATCAATAAATGAATGTTAATACTCCAATACTGCTATGAGGCTGTAACTTAAATTAAGGCTAATGACGGCTAAATGTATCATAATTGTCACGATATTCTTTTATATGTATCGTACAATTTTTTTTTGCTCTTATATGTACTAAAGTTTTCGTCTTTTTTGTATATTCAATGATCATTTTGCCCTTCCAGGTTTAATAAAATGAGTGACAAAATGGTCATAAAATACACATAAAAGAAAATTAATTTTAGTACACAAAATAACAATTTATTTTGTTCAATACATATAAAAAAAGTATCATGACACCTATAATTAGAGGTGGGCAAAAAAAAACCGAATCATGATCTGATCCGGTAAAAAATCCGAAACGTGATTTTATTTAATCCGGTTTTACTAAAACCGGTTCTGCATAATCTGATTTGATCGGATCATAACCGGTTAAAATATTTTAGCATCGACCGAATTTAAACCGGTTAAATCCGATCCGATTTTTAAACCTGATTTTAAACCGGTTTTCCAATAGTCTCAAGTATAGTTATTTTCAACTTGGTACTGTAGCCAATTTGTACTATTGAGTTTGAAAGGAATGGAAAAGGATGCAGAACAAAAACAATACTCAGTAGTCACTTTCAATTAAAATGTAGACACGCATGTTGCATGTATACAAATACATAGTATAGTATAGTCATTTTCAACATGCATTGATAACCGTGTATACAGATACATAGTATACTATAGTCTTTGTCAATTGTGGAGGCATTACACAGTTATTGCCTTTTGGACCATTTGGCAAGTGGCAACTACTTAATTTGGTTCTACGACAGTACGAGGCATAAATGAAGATAACAACAAAAATCCGGTTAATTACCGGTTTATATCAGATTTATGTTTTTTCGAAACTTGTTTAAAACCGAACCGGTTTTTGTCAAATCTGGTTCATTGACCAATTGACTAAAACTAGTCCGGGTAAAAATCCGATCCGGTTTGTATTTTAATCCGGTATGTGCAGGCCTACCTATAATACATTATCATGCCATTAACCCTTTAAATTAACCACAACTTCACAAACATGTCGACGCTACTATTTTAACTGAAATAATAAGGTTCTTATAACCTGCCTTACTTAAAAACCAATGTGTTAAACTGTAATATGTCTTACCTTCAACATTTCCCTCTTCTAAATTTCACTACGGTGGGTTTATAAAAATGTATCAAAAATATGTTATGTTTCATTTCAACCACAATGAATACTTATTTCATATGTATGTGGCATGAAGAAATCATAATTCTCGAACCTCTTTATGAATTCAACATATATAATCCATTTGTTATGTAAGATATTTGATGAAGTTATATAAGTTTACCCTATAAAAAATGTATGTTTAGTGTTATCCCTATATTTTATATAGTCGAACAAGAATGTAATAAGTCATCTTAGTCGTTAATGGTCTTGTATAGTAATAGGTTAGTCGAGTTAACCGGGCTTAGACCTTAAGCTAATATTGTATAAGGTAGGGGCTTTATGCCTAAGATAGGCCAAGCCCGACCCAAGGAAACAAGCCCATGAGCCCACCAAGCTCATGGGTATATAAACCCTCTTCCATGTGTGGAAGAGGGTGTTGGTTCATTTTATTTTCTCTCTCTAGTAAACATTAACCTTCCACAATTCTCTCTACTTTCTCTCTCTAACTTTCTTCTCTTTCTCTACTCTAAATCTTGTGTTATGGATTGAAGTGAGATTAACATTTGATATCAAGAGCCTATAGTGGATATGTGATTAAAGATTAGTGGTGTGTTCTTTACTGGATTCGTGTGTTTTTTATTGATCTATACCCAAGTTTCAAAATTTTTTCGTGTTTTTGTTATTCCAAGTGATCCACATATCTTCTACATAGTTGTGGTAGAGATTTGGGTGCTTTGGATTGGTTAAAATCACAGATTTCTAGGTAAAAATCTCAATTTTTTCTTTCAAGTTTCGGAACAGTACATTCATTGCGATACATTTGCTTCATTTCCATCTCAATAGTCAAGGGTTTCTGGATTGCGACCATTATTGCGACAAACATTGCGATAGGGTTTTGGATTGCGATACTCATTGCGAAAGAATCAATTGCTTGTATTGCGACAGAATCTCTTGCTTGTATTGCGACATAATCACTTGATTGTATTGCGACAAACTTTAGTATTGCGACAGATTCTTTGGTATTGCGACAGACTTTCATATTGCGACAGATTCTTTGGTATTGCGACAGACTTTCGTATTGCGACAGATTCTTTGGTATTGCGACAGATTGCGACAGACTTTCGTATTGCGACAGATTCTTTGGTATTGCGACAGACTTTCGTATTGCGACAGATTCTTTGGTATTGCGACAGACTTAGGTATTGGGTTTATTGAGAAGGATTTTGGGTATTGCAAAGAATTTGCGACAGACTTTGGTATTGCGACAAACTTTGGTCTTGGAGATTTTTTTTGGTTTTTCGAGAACAATTTTTAAGGGATTTCATCAATCATTTCCGAATTCAACCACAATCACATCACAACACATCTACTAAGATCCATAATCCATTCACAGTCATCGACAATGTCCAACAACAGCTCGAATTCAAACACACACGATCCTACAATCAAGTACAAGATGCTGAAAGCTAAAAAGCGATGTTTGGAACATTTCAAGCAACTTCAGTCACACCTTCAGACTCTTTTAAATGAACTCATCAAAAGAACTAATATGGAATTCGAATACAACCAACTATTCATCCTACTACTTTGTCAAGAGGTTGGAACATTCAACAACGCGTTCACACTCAACATGAATCAACTTCACATGCAACTTGAAAAAGATGATTTTCCAGAGGATGAATCCATGGCAGCCTTTTTAGTTTTTTACAACCAGTTTCAACAATTCCTTGAGTCAAAGGACAAGGCATTTTATCTTTACGAGTTCAAAGAGAAACCCCGTCATCTAATAAGTAATGTCAAGCAGTCCATTGCTGAAAGAACACGTCATAGACGAAAATTTGAAAGAAGGGTGCATAAAACTGATGCAGACGAAAGAGAGTAATGTCGATAGTTGTCAAGCATTGGATGCTTGTTCGGTTGATACAGAATGCAGCGAGACAGAATCAGAAACACAGCACACCAGCAACAGCTCAGAGAATGATACAGAAACCGCTGATACAGCTATCGGACCCATATATGACGATGAGCCATTGGCTGAGGTACAATTAAATACTGATTCTAAGATTCAAGAGCTTGAAACTCTGTTAGCTCAGAAGACTAAAGATTTTGAGGATGCCAACTTGATTTTTCAAAGAAAAATAACAAATTTGAGGCTTATTTTGAAAAACTTGAAAAAGCAAATGTTGTTCTTGAACAAAAATTGGATCTTAAGATTCAAGATTCCAACATAGAAAAAGAACATTTTGTGAAACAAATAAATGTGTTAGAATCAAAGTTGGCTTCTCAAAATCCAAGTCCTCCGCCTGCTCCATTAAGTGAAATATCTGTGCAACCTATCGACACTGTAGATAGTAATGATGCGCTGATAACGACATATTTGACAATATGAACATTAAGTTAGAACAACGTGTCGCTCAATTACTTCTACAAAATGAGCAATTAAAGGCTCAGATTCAGGAAAAGGTTTTTGCACTGACAGCGGTGAAAAATGAATTAAGGAAGCTAAAAGGAAATAGTGTGGATACTAAGTTAGCAATACAGTCAGTCTTGGGGAAACCTCCTTCTCAACCATTCAAAAATCGTTCAGTTGTTAGACAACAGAATGCATTTAAATCTGAACGACCCAAAACGTCGAACCAGAGGTTTGCATCCCAAGTTGACGTGCGTAGCAATTCTCCTAAACCAGTCACTCCACAATCTAGATCCTCCTTAAGAAATCATGCCCATGCAAAACCCGATCACATGAATGCTTCAAGCAACTCTATCAATAGCTCCAAGAACATGCCTAGGCGTAGTTCAAATGACACCGATCATAAAAGCTATCTAGAGGATGCTAAGAACAAGACACAAGCAAGAGATAGGACTAAACCACAACCTAGGAGCGCTAATCACACATCTAGGAATTCTAGACCCTTCTATAATGTGCACAAATCAGCTTACCCTAGAAACACTAGAGCCTTCTAAAATGCTAAGCACTTTGTTTGTAAGAAATGTAACAAATGTGTCTTTAATGCCATTCATGATGATTGTATAACGAAAGTCCTGAACAAGGTGAACCAAAAAGCTAGAGCACCTCAAAGACGGAACCCTAATAGAAATAGTTTTTTTCCAAATAAGTCTTCCGCTGTGCAGGAGAAAACAATGTCTCCTAAACATTGTCTTAAGTGGATACCAACGGGTAGAACCTTTAAAACAATTGGTCTTAGGTGGGTTCCTACTGGAAAGATATTTACCTCTAGCTCGAAAAGGTTCAAGGTGAACCCCCACATGGCTCTCACAAAGATATCACTAATACACATGCAAGCATACAAACTACTAATGAAAATGAAGGTACCAACGTCACGGTTCAACGGGAACACAAAGGTCCAATATTTGTAACCCGTTCAATAAAAGACACTCTCAGAGTCTGGTTGCTGAAGAAGCAGATATCAGAGAAACAAGTGTCTCAGGGGTTTCACAATTAAGCTTCTACAATGACTTACAGTCACATATCAGATTGTAACTCGAACGTCAAAGAAAGGGAACTTTATCTCTTCAATGATAAGTTACCCTCAAAACGAGAAGTTAATATTTCTCGGACACGAGCTTCTATTAAAACTATTCAAAAGTTTTATGCTCATGTACATGGCTTATAGTCAAATTACAGACTGTAACCCGGGCTCACAAGACAGGAAAGTTCATCCTGATGATGACTTATCCTCAGAACGAGAATTAAAATTTTCTCGGACATGAGCTATCTGTAAAAACATTCAACGTTTTTAAGCTCATGTACAAAGACTTACAGTCACATGTTAGTCTGTAACTCGTACTTCAAAGATAGGAAAGTTCATCCCGAGTATGACTTATCCTCATAACGAGAAATTAATTTTTCTCGGACACGAGCTTGTATTAAAACTATTCGAAAGTTTTAAACTCGTGTATATGACTTCTAAGCGCATCACAACTTAGGACTCAGACCTCAAATAAGGAAAGTTTATCAGGGACGATAACTTATCCTTTTAAACGAGAAATTAATATTTCTCGGTCATGAGCTTCTCATAAAAACATTCAAAGTTTTTAAGTTCATGAAAAACGATTTCTAAGTAAATGTCAGCTTAGAACTCGCACTTTACCTTAAGGAAAGTTTATCACGGATGATAACTTATCCTTCACAACGGGAAATTAACTTTTCTCAGTCATGAGCTAGTCACTAAACAATCAAGGTTTTGAGCTCATGAAAATCAGGGCCGTTTTACCAAAAGGGAAGTGTACGTTTCAGTGCGCTTTCCCTATGAAATAGAAGATAAGTCTTCTATCATGTTTATTTTAAAACCGTTGAACACAATTTTTCAAGAATTTCTCAAAAGGTTTTTCTAAATCTTTCAAAATTGTGTGTTCAAGACTCCATTCCTCATAAAATGGTTTTTATATCTCAAAAATGTCATATGTTATTTTGATCAATTTTTAAGGGGGGCGTTTTAAAATCAAAGCCTTTAATGTCGTTGGGTACATCTTAGATATTATCATATTTTATGTATCCAACACATTCCGAAAATGATATTAAATCTGTCACATGTTATATCAGATAAGGCATCTCAACTCCGTACCTCAACATATTTTGTGGTATCGTTTTTTCCAAAATTTTGTCAAATTTTTGTATCAACACACATATATTGTTGAGGGGGAGCAACTCGACTTCAAAAGTTCCATGATTCATGCGCGCACACTTGTTTCTCTCCCAATCGGTTTTAGAAATTGTCCTATTTTAATCAATTGGTATCTCTAATATTATGTTTTTATATTAGAGACAGGGGAGAAAATGTGATTAAAATGTAATATATCGCAACATGTGATCTCAAAGACTTAAGTGCAACTCTTTCCTTCACATGCCAAACTATTTCGTATATCGATGCATGTGTGTAGGGGGAGTTTTTCGGAAATGTAAAACTTTCAAAGTGTTAAAAGTTTTGATTTTTATCAAGCACTTTGAATGGTTTTCAATGGTTCTATGGTTACGATCTATACCCAAAACAACCTACTATCCACGACGGAACGATGGAGTCAAAAGGTGGTTTAGGATAGGAAACTAAGTCATATGATCTAACCAGAACCGAAGGGATCTACACAAGGACATTCCATAGCAAGAAATAGTTGTCCTTAGGAAAGATGGAGTGGAATGAAGCTGAATGCGGACCAATTACTTAAGTTAGCACTAGAACAATCACAACAAGGTGCTAGTGATGACGTATTGGTAAGCATTTAAGGAGTTGAATATTCTATGCAACTTAGGCAGAAACCGGGTTAACACATCTTTTGAAGACAAGACGTCATAGATCCAGTGATGTAATGCACAACCCTTCCTTAGCCATTCGGGTTTCTCTCAAAAGAAACTTGTCTCATTGTCACGAAGATCAACATGTATCTATTGACTTTCTCACTCCGAGTTAGTTAATATTGAAAAGGTGGCAGTCTGCTCTAGTCTTCGATTACCAAAATGCACTTATCGAGTCTAGAGCCAAACGAGATCTATCTATCATCTCATTAGGACACAATCGAGTCCTACGCATTATCCTTGTGATATTGCCAGGACATCTGAGTGATACGGTTCACAATGAAGATGGAAATCCTGCTTGAGTCAACCTCAAACAAGCTCATAGTAGGGAACTTGTGCGATTCTACACGAATCAAACTTGTGAGAACTGGAAAGCAACTAAGTTTAGATTCTTAATTGATTTAAACTTGATTCCAGGTTTCTTTGTGATATTTGTAGAAATACGCGTTTAGGAAAACAACGTATGAATGCGGCAAGTATTAATCGACACGATTTAATGAAAAAACCGTGAAGACGAATAAATTCCAAGTTCGTTCTCGAAGGAGGTGTGTATTATGTGTGCCAATTATGTAAAATAACAATGTTTGGATTAGTGACGTTTTTTGGTTTAGAAGAGAAAAAGAAAAGACGAACTACGATTACGATTAAACTACGACGTTGACGTAAAACGCGAACGTAAATACGTAAAACGTGACGAAATTAAAAATTAAACCTAAAAATTAATTAAATGATTAATCTAAGTCTTAAATAATATAAATAAGAATAAAAATCCAACAAATATATTTTAAAACCTTTTATTAATTAAATATTCAATTTTTAATGCTAATTAAAGCCCAAAAATTAAATATAATTAACACAATGCCCAAAATATTAATTTATTGAACTAATAACTAACTTATATTATTTAATGACTAAAAAGTATTTTTCTTAAATTTTAAAAACTATTTTTCTATTTTAAATGACTTAAAACTATTTTTAAATTAAAATAATCATAAAAAATAATTAAATAATGACAAAATTAATTTAACAATTTTAAAAATCTTAAATTACCCTAATGAACAGTAGAAAATTGAAAAAGTTTGAAAAATGTAAAAATTTTCACTAAAAGACAAAACAGTTTATAAAATAAACCCTAATTAAACTAAATTAATTATAAAAAAAATAATTAAAAAGATGAACAGTAACTAATTTTTAAACTAAAAATCTTAAGTTAATATTCTAAACCTAGGAAAAATTTTAAATCTGAAAAATAACAATTTTCTACACTAAATGCCAAAAACAGTTTAATTAAAAAGTAATTAAAAATGCTATTAATTCTAAAAATTACCAAATGAACAGTGACAAAAAATTAAACTATACTAGAAAATCAGAAATTTAAAAAGAAAAATAATGCAAAAAGAATCAAACCCTAATTCTTAAAAAAGTTCACAAAAGACAAAATTATAGGAATCTGATAGTGACACTTCAATTGTTTCTGTCTTTTAGTACAGCAGTGGGAACACAAGTGCTAGCAGTGGGAAAGGAGTTCCCACTGCTTGTGTTAAAAATGGGTCTGGGCACAAAAGTGATTGTAACTTGCTTGTTACTGGATTTTACTTGGAACAAAGGGCACCCCCACACTCATGGAAGTGTGGGGAGTCAGTTTAAGCTAAAAAAAACAAAGCACAAAGCAAATAATCACACAAAAAGAAGCAATTAGGTGACTGATATAGCCTAATGAGTTTCTGTGAACAGTGCTAGTTTCCTAGGTGCACAAAAACGAATTTTGGGAGCTCATATCTTGCATACAAGTCAAACAAAGCAAGTAAAAACTAGCTAAAATCCTAGACTAGCCCTAACACTAACAGATTACAAAAGTGATGGCAGATTCAAGCTAAAAACAGGCAGAAAAATACATTTGCTGAATTGTGCTATGAAAACCAATTATGAGCAAGCAAATCTGATTATTATCCTACCAAACTTGAACCAATTACCCTACTTACTATAACCTATCCTAATGGAGTATGTTTAAGTTGCTTTTAAGCCAAATATCAGTCAAGATCCAGTCCTAATAAGCAGACCCAAACACCCCCTTAATTTTCAGAAAATGAAAATAACAAACCAATAGTTAACAAACTCAAACCAAATTGACCTAAACTATTTATAACATGCATAAAAGGGACAGATAAGCATAATCAAACAGAAACATCAACAAATAAACATGAAATACTCAAAATCACATAAAATTCTCATAAAGCTCAAAGAAAAAGGAAAAGGGGTTCAAGCCTTGATTGAGCTGATGCCTTCCTTAGACCAGCTCTCTTTTGTGAGCTTATGTGAGATTATGTGAAGTAATGGACCCCTGCTGAGGTTCAACAACAGAACCAGGGGTCTCAAATATCTTCAAAAAAATGGAAATGGAAGGAGTACTTGTTTTGTTCCTGCACAAACACAAACACCCAAGCAAAGAGATTCAAGTATTATAAGCTGCAAATAAGCTCTTTTGTCAAGAGAGCTTATTCCAAGCTTATGATACAGTTATGGTAAGAGCTAAAGAAAAAACAGTTGAGATTTTCTGAAAATTACTTTTTGGGACAAATCTTTTGAAACCAAATTTTTCTGAAAACAAAAGCTTATACAAGCTCTATTAGCTTATTTGGTTGTCAACCAAAATAAGCCAATAAGCTCCTATAAACCCTAACAAGAAAAGCAGTTTAAGGTTTAAGTGTCCTCTCACCTTAAACCCTTTTCTCTTGATGTAATTTAACAATACTTGCAAATAACTGGTAAGAATTAAACTACAAACACTAATAAGGAACACAGAATTTTCTTGCAATGAATTTTAAAAAGCCTCTAAATATTCATTAATAAAAAACGTTTACAAGAACAAAACTGGAACAAGAAAATGAACTATGAAATGCTATGCTATTTATACAACTCATGAGATGGTTCTAGAATTGCATAAGAACAAAACCCTAATCTATATGAAATTCCATGAGTGCCCTTGGTCAAATCTTGAAAAGTTGGTCTTCAAGTCCTTCACGTGATTGATGTTTGATGCCAGCTGAGTCTTTGGCTGTTTGTACGTTCCTTTGGGACCAAGGAGTGAAGGAGAGCCGTTGATGGATTGGGAGATTCGATTTTTGCCATTTTTGCCAAAACAGGGAGCAGGGGAGGACGTGGTGGGGTCATATGGTGAGTGTGAGAGTTTGTTTGTTGGTGGGTTTTGGTGAGAAAAGGATAAATCATCATTCTGGATGGTTTGGGTTTTAATTGTTGGGTAATTAAGGGTGGGGGAATTAGGGTTCGTGGCTGGGGATTAAGGGTAAATTAGGGGAGATGGGTGAACAGTACATGTTTCCCTCCCTAATTTATTATTAAAAATTGGTTTAAAAAGGTTAAACACGTTTTAAGTTGGGTGACGTGTTTGTGGTTTGGGCTGGGTAAAACTGGGTAAATGGGGTATTAGTTTGGGCTTGGTCGGGTAAAGTGGTGGATATGGGTTTGTTTTGTCCCTGTTTGGCCCCCAGACTTTGAAAAGGTCTTCATATAAAGTTCCCAACAGCAAACTCTATTATCCTTTGTTAATAACTTTTGGCAATTGTCCAATTCAGTCCTTGTGTTTTAGTTATACCATGAATAAGGACTAAAATGGCAAATCTTGTGTTTTCCAAGGGCTTATCATGTAAAGTCTTCAAACTTCAAGGATGTATCTTGCACAAATGAATAGTGGAGGGTCATTTGTGACAAGTCTTCAATAGTTGAGGGACCAAACTTGCCAATCTTCAATTCTTCAAGGACTATTTTTGGAAATTCAAAACTTGGGTCCGGTTCTTTGTGCGGCTTCGTTTCCCGTGTTCGTTATTGCTTGATTCCTTTGTTCTTTTGGTGAATTCACGATATCCATACCTAAAATACACAATGAACAAACATAGGCACATATATGGGTATTTTGACGATATTTTAAGCGTTTTAAGCCCATTTTGGACGATGAGACTATGTATAAATACAGTCTCATCACTCCCCCATACTAAACCATTGCCGTGTCCCCACGCAATGCTAGAATTAAGTATCATAGCACTTCCAAAATTCATTTTATGATGACATTTATTCAAGACATAAATTTAAACTACTACACGCGTTTTAGGCATAATGTATTGTTTTCATCACGAGAATGTGACTTTTGGGATCATAGAACAAGAACACGTGAATGCTTCGTTAGAATTAATTTCGTCGTCCTCGATTTTCACCCAATTCCATGCTAAGCGTGTAACGAGATCATTGTTATTTTAAGTTAGCAACACGATCACTTCTCATGAGTGTTAATTACGAACCTAAACTCCCTTATTCCTACTTGGTATCTCTTATATTTTATTTTTGTCTTAATGATCACGAGGATACATCATTGACTTATGCGTGAATAGAGATTAAGTCTAAAAATAGAAACTTAACGGTGTAACCAAAATCATCAAATCAATAATTCATCCTAATAGACAACGATGTCAAAAAATTAAGTCAACAAGAAGGATCGATAAACACGGTTTTATAACGGTTTTGAACATGAGACTTATTACCAAGACTTTTATACGCCCCCTAACGGAAGGGCCTTATTATCTTTGGTTTACCTCCATCTTTTATTCAACTTCGCCATGAAGCTTTTATTATGACTTCGGTCTTGCCTTGCCTTTTATTATCCGCCTCATCGGTGGTTTTATTAGCCAAAGACGTATATCCTCACGCTAAAGCGAATTTTAGATCTTTAAAGCTTCGAAGATTAAGGCTTGATTCACTTTCAATTTGGGCATAGATCTTTCGGCCTTGTGAGCTTCAAATTTTTGCTTAATTTAGGTGAGCACTTGAAATCTTATTATTAGGTGAAGCTTTCGATTATTCGGGTGCCAATACTTCAAAACCGTGACGCTGGCGATACCTTAATGTTTTCCCAATTTAATTACATGGAAGCTACCAAAACAAATTAGAAACCCAACAATAGTGACTAAACCGCCAAATCAATATTTATTAACAATTATTTATGCAAAAGCGTTGGGAGAATAAGCTAATAATTACTACACATAAGATCGTGACGATTACGAGACTTATAAATAACTCTATCATTTCTCGTCCTCATTTAAGAGACTTAGCCTAAAAAGTTAAGGAATCGAAGCTAAGTGCTCAACACGCACGGTCGAGTCAAAAATTACTCTCGTTCTCACCATCGGAAAACCTACATTCGTGTCTTAAACACTTATGAAAAACAAGAAAAATTTTAAAATTTGGCCATTTTTAGCCTTATTTTGCAACAAAACGATAGCAAAAAGATGAATATTGGGTTGCGTGTTGACGTAAGCAAGGTGAAGTATCTACTCACCCCCCATACTAAAACTAAACATTGTCCTCAATGTTTCGAGTCTAGGGGTGTAAACACCCCCATACTAGAGACGAAGTCGAATGCTTAATCTCGAGCATGGAAAGGGTAAAACGAATAACCTATAAGCCGTTTATGAATTATGCTAATAAGATAAACGTTAGAACATAAAAGGATATCATCGGATATCGGAATCTCCAAAGGCAACGATCGAAGCTCGAGTGATCCGTAAAACGAACACGAGAGGCTTCAATGATGACGATGAACCTAATAGATCACAATCACAAACAACCACGGAACAAAGGTTGGAAGAGCACAAGTCCCCTCGTTACGTTAACTAAGAAAGCGATAATATTTATAAGGATAAGCATGAGAATCCCCTACGAGGCACCTTGTTTTTGATAACCGAGTCAAAAGCTCGACTCGGATCCCCATAAATGTGATCATTTAGGGATAATCTTGGTTTGGTCATTTTTGGTGGGGCTTACATGATAAACAAGGCCCAAAAGTACGTGGAGTACTTTAAAAACCCGATAAACGTATACCGGGGTCAAAGATAGCGTCCTCGTTTTCGGATGAAAGACGAAACAACGCTACTTCAACACAAACCCCAATGGGGTAGAAGAAAAGAGATAAGAAGTAGAAAGGTGGGGCAAATGGTAAGTCAAACTTATGAGCTACTCGAGGTAGACTCACACCAAGCAAATAGATAAGATTTCCATTTATTGCATCGGTGGAAGACCGAGATTTCCCTTTACAAGCAATTCCGGGATCGTAAATCTCGTCCTCGGTGGAGAAATGGGAGGGAACATTTGGGGCTTCCCCCACACTAGATCCACACCAACCGTCGTCAAAAGGAGTAGACGAGGTGGTAGCACTCATAACACGATGTGATGACGGAGTTAGTAATGTAGAAAAATCATTTAAAACATTTTTAAAATCTTTTCCTTTTTCATCGTTCAAAAACTCTTTATGAAAACCCGATTGAATAATGTCGAAAATATTTGGCGTGTCAAATTCAAAATTAGTCGCGCTAAAAATCCTCACATTTAAATCTTTGGCGGGAGGGGGTGGCGGATTATATAAGTTCTCAAAACGTTTGTCGATAAAGAACACCGCCCCATCGGGGTCTACATACTCGTCATCCTCATGAACGTCGATCTCGTCGATTTCTTTATCAAAGATAGGCTTGTCAAACCAAGGTTTGTCATTCCCCTCCTTGAGTATCTTAGAAACTCTCTCGAAAAGATCACGATCAAGCACGAAACCATCATTCTTTTGTGGGGATCGTTGATAAGTTAGATCCTCACGAATGTGGTAAACGTCATTCTCAAATGAGGAGTGTTGATTAGGTAACTCCTCGAGAATGGGATTTGTGGTCACATGAGTTGGTTCGTCATCGAAAATAAGACGTTCCAACTCATTAAGTTCATCCTCGATTTTGGAAAGATCGACCTCACTCGTAGGTGGAAGTGAAGGCATAAGAGCTAGCTCTCGTTCAATGATTTCCTCAATCTCGGGATCAAACTCATAATCATCGTACTTCACATGTTTCTTCTTAGGAGAATCAAAAATAGCATGTGGATGTCGAAGTACGTGATCAAGCTCGGCAAAATCACCATCGTCATCGTCAAAGAAAGAGTCGATGTGAGCACTCACAACCATGGACTTACAAGCACTAGGGCTATGCTTAGGTGACTTTTCTAAAACGAGAGGATCGATGTCGATAAACCCTTTAGCCTCAACGGGTGTTGGGCTAGGCAAAGGAGGCACTTCGATGGAGTTAGAAGTTGAAGCCTCAAAGACGTGGTCCTTCGAAGGTGGTGAAGACGAATCCATTTTGGTCATTGTCGTGATGGCATTAACGTCACCCTTCGGAATTGGTGGTTCACTTGTTTCGCTAAAAACATCCCAAAGTGAGTTTTCATCCATAAATTTACACATACCCTTTTGAATTAGGTACACGTATTCTTTATCATTAAAATCATCATCTTTAAAACCGTTTTTCTTAATTCTTTCAAAACATGCATCAAGCTTCATTCTTTCCGCTAAAGTAAACATTTTGAAATCATTAGAATTTGAATCATTAGGTTTTGAAACCTCGGTTTTTTCATTCTCATAAAATCCTTGGGATTTTCTAGCGAAAAAGTCTATTTTCTCATCCCCATATCTCATAGTAAGTCTCCCCTCGTGAACGTCGATTACGGTTCTAGCCGTCGATAAGAATGGTCGGCCTAAAATGATGGGACATTTAGGGTCACACTCGTAATCGGATATAACGAAATCCGCGGGAAAAACAAACTTTCCAATCCTAACATAGACATCCTCGGCTATTCCAATTGGTATTAAAGGTGTACAATTTGCAAGCTCGATAGTCATGTTCGTGGGGGTAAGCGAAGGCAATCTCATCAATTTCCAAAGAGAATGAGGCATAAGATTGATTCTAGCACCTAAATCGGCAAGGGCTAAACATCCCTCAATCTCGGAAAAATCACAAGGTAGTAGAAATTGGCCCGGATCCTTTTCCTTTCTCGGCATACGCCTTTTGGGTTTTTTAAGAAGGATCGAAGCACAAGTTTCTTCAAGGGTTACTTTGGTAAGGTCGACAAAGCTCTCTTTTTGAACCGTGGATGGAAATTGAGGTACACGAGGGTGTGCACTCTTTTCCTTGGTCGCCACGTTCACCCCATCGACTTTAGAACAATAAGACGTCTTAGAAGTCGAGGGTTGAGAGGGATAAACAACACGGAATCCTTCAAGGTTAGGGGTAATCACACGACCTTTCTCACGAGACGAGGCGGCTTTGCATTGTTCTTTCGGATTAGCAACGGTGTCACTAGGTAATGAACTTGATGACGAACCCGAGGCTTTGTTCATTATGGCCGAAAACATCTTTTTTATATCAATTTGCCCTTGCTCAATCTTCGTGTTTTGCAATTTCAAAGTATTTGTAAAGTCGTTTTTCAAAGTACCAATTTCTCCCTCTAATCGTCTCATATTAGCCTCATTCGTTTTCATGTAATTTTGAAAATCGTTTGACGAACTATTTTGATTAGAATTAAAGTTCCCTTGGTTTTGATTATTTCTTTGAAAACTGTTTTGATTCCCACTTGAAAAATTATTCCCTTGATTGTTATCTCGATTTTGCCAAGTTATATTACGACCTTGATTATAACCTCTGATAGGTGTGTAAACACCCATCCTTTTACCACTTAATTCTGGCTAAAACAAGACCAAAACACGTAATTAATATCATTTGTTTGGAATTATGCGTGGCTTTTGTGTTTATTGTGATTTCAGAGTTAACCGGATGAATATTAAAGAAAACATGGGATTGCACGGGTTTTCTCAAGGAAAAAGACTCAAGATAAAGTCTATTGTCCAAGACGTGCAAAAGATTTGAAGTCACTAGGCCTATTCGAAGATTTATCGAAGAAAAGGACTAAAGACGGAAGATTTTCATAAGTCAAAGAAACTCAAGTCTATTTAACGAAGAAATTAAAAGACGAGTTGGATTTAATCGACAACAAATCCCGAATCAGAATCGAAAACGCCAACTTTTCTGAAAAGACGAGAAGACAAGAAGAAAGGGAGAAAGCCCACTCACCAACCAACCACTAGGAGTATAAATAGAAACTCCCTTCACACATTAGGGAGTTAGTTTTTCATTTCCTTTTTCCCAGGCTTTGTAGTTCGTCCCATCACCAACTCCATTAGGGAGTTTGGTGATTTTCATCTTTTTCTTTTCATTTTGTAAACTTCAATCATTAACCTTGTTACTTTTTCATCACTCAATCCATTCCATCTTTCTATTTATTTTGTTCTTCATCATCATCTATTACAAGTTCTTGAGTTTTTATTTGATTTTAGTTTGATCTTAAAAAGTTGTTGATTTAGTATTTTTATTTGTGGGATTTGTTTCTTATGATGTTTAAATGATTTGTGTTTAATTTGGTAAAACCTTTTTGAGTATTTAGTTTGATTTTGGATTTTATTCATTCTCCTTGTTTCGTGTTTACTGCTACTGTTCTTCGTGCCCCAGACTTTCCGAATAGACTTATCCAGTTTGCTTTACTCGGAATATTTCAATTATTCCGAGTAGAGGTTTTATTTCCTCTTTATTCGGAATATCCCAGATATTCCGAATTGCTCATATTTTCCGCATAGAAGTTCATCTTTCCGAATAGCCATTTTTGAGTTTCCCTTATTCGGAACTTTTGATATTCCGAATAGGGTTGTTTTAGTTTCATTACTCGGAATATTCTGGATATTCCGCATAGCCATTTTTCAGTTTTCTTATTCGGAATTTTTCCAACATTCCGAATAGAGTTTTTATTGTCCCTTATTCGGAATATTTTCCGCATAGCATATTTTTGTTTCATTACTCGGAATATTCCGAACAGCCGATTTTGAGTCTCCTTATTCGGAACATTTTCCGAATAGCACTTTTTCCTAGTAGGATTTTCTTCTTTATCATTTGATTGTTTTTGATCTACTGATTCTAGCTTTAATCTTTATTTATTCACTTCATTTATTTAGAGTAGACAACCAAATTCACTTTTTGTCACCAAGAACAATCATTCCACTTTTAACTGAGATCAATTCGAGAGGATCCCGAGAAATCTGAACCTAGCAAAATCCGTGTATCAAATGGCGCCGCTGCCGGCTCCTCTCGTTAAGATCAAAAGTTTTTTGTGAGAATTTGGATTTTGGGATCCGTTCCCCGTGAACGTTACTTTTTCCTAAAAAATTTCAAAAATCACTAAAAAATTTAAAATTTTCAAAAATCCTAAAAAATAAAAAACAATAAAAACCAAAAATATTTTTGCTTTGTTCTTCTTTGTTCGTTCTTTTGCAGGTGTATGCGCACTCGATCCACGTCCTATCAAGAGCCCGAGCCTCTCGATAACTTAGACATGGCTGGTGTACAAAACAACAATAACATACCACCTCCGAACAACAATAATAACAACAACAACCCGCCTTTCAACAATATGAATAACAACAACAATGAGCCCCTTCCGGATAATCGCCCAATGATTGAACTGCTGCAAGCTCATGTTGATGGCAACACGGATCCAATTGTTATACCACCAATTGCCGCCAACAATTTCGAGCTCAAGTCAGGCTTTATCCAGATGGTCTCCGCTCAGCCATTCTTGGGACGCACCATTGATGACCCACATGACCATATCAAGAGATTTCTACAACTTACCAACACGGTCAAATTCAATGGCGTTTCACAAGAAGTGATAAGGTTACAACTTTTTCCCTTTTCTTTAGAGGGACAAGCCCGGCATTGGCTTGCTAAGGAACCGCCACAGAGTATTCTCTCGTGGACGGATTTGGAAACAAAGTTTATTAACTACTTTTTTCCACCCTCTCGTACTACCGCTTTGCGGAATGAGATTATAAACTTTGAACAAAAGTACGATGAGTCATTCAGTGAATCTTGGGATCGTTTCAAAGATCTTTTAAGAAAATGCCCACAACATGGTTTTACCAAAGTACATCAAATAAATACTTTTTACAATGGTTTAAGCATGAGTGACCAAGATTCACTGAATAGTGCCTCAGGGGGTAATTTATTGGCTAAGACTTCCAATGCTGCTTGGGACATCATTGAGAACAAATCTCGTGTTCAAACCAAGAGTGTTAGGACCAATGTTGCTAGTGCTAGCACTAATGACAGCGACAAGCGATTAGACAAAATCACTACGCTTCTTGAATCGCTTGTCACACATACCGTCAGCAACAACAACAGCAACAACGCTAAGAATGCACAAGTCAACGCTGTCAGCCAACCTTGTGAGATATGCGGTGGTCCCCACTCCTATACAACTTGTACCGCCACCCAAGATTACCCTGCTGAGAATGTGAATGCGACATATGGCACCTACCAACAACCCGCTTATCAAGCAAAACCTCAAGGTGACCGTAACTTGCTTAGCTACCGCAGCAACAACTATCTTTCCCCACCTGGTTTTCCTCCTACCAACCCAAACTAACAACAAAACCTTAATCGCCCTCCTCAACAACAACAACAACCTCAACAACCATACATCCCACCTCACAAGCAACAACAACCACCTCAACGAAACAACCAAGTCTACCAACAACCTGCTTACCAACCACCTGCATACAATGCTCCTCCCAACCAACCCACCGCTCTTCACCAAGAAGTGGAAACGTATATGAGGACTAATGATGCGATAGTGGGAAATCTTCAGAGAGAGGTGCTCAACCTGAAAGCCGACTTGGTCAAGCAAGGAAATGATTTGAGAGCCGATATGCGAAACACATTGGATAGCCAGACGAATGATCTGAGGAACATGATGGCTAGTTTCTTCCAAAGTAGTCAACCCTCTTCTTCGGGTACTCTTCCGAGTAACACCGTTGCGAACCCAAGAGGGGAGATGAAAGCAATCACCACTCGAAGTGGTAAAGGTACCAAGGAACCCGAGCTTCCTATACCCCCACCGGTGGTTGTGACTAAGGATAACGAGTCGCTTGCTCCTATTCCTCCTCCTTCTCCTTCCCCAATTTCTCCACCTCTTCTTTCTACCCCTCCTCCACCCGTGGTTGTGAGTGACCCTATTCCCTTAAAGCCTTCCTCTTCTTCCAATATACCTTATCCTTCAAGGTTGAGGAAAGAGAAGCAAAAGAGCAAGGATGATATTCAGGTTTCTAACTTTCTTAAAATGTTTAAACAACTGAATTTCAATATCTCCTTCGCTGAGGCTCTCGCTCACATGCCCAAGTATGCTAAAATGTTTAAAGACCTTCTGAGCGACAAGGAAAAGCTCCTCGACATAGCCAACACCCAACTTAATGAGAACTGCTCTGCAGTGCTCTTAAGGAAATTGCCAACCAAGCTTGGTGATCCGGGTCGTTTTCTTATCCCTTGCAATTTCCCGGGAGTAGAGAATTGCATGGCCCTAGCCGATCTAGGTGCCAGTATTAATCTCATGCCTCTAAGTGTTTGGAAGCAATTATCTCTCCCAGAGCTAGTCCCCACTAAAATGACTTTGGAATTGGCCAACCGTACGGTTGCTTATCCAGTGGGGATAGCCGAAGATGTTATTGTAGGAGTCGACAAATTCACCTTTCCTGCTGATTTTGTTGTCGTCGACTACGAGATGGACCCCCGTGTGCCACTTATTGTTGGTCGTCCATTCCTTAGGACCGGTCGCACTCTCATCGATGTTGAAGCCGGTGAGCTTATCATGAGAGTGGGTGACGACAAAGTAGTCTTCAACATGGGAAAGTTGTCTAAACAACCTTATTCATATGAGAGCGTTAATTGTATTGACGTTCTTGATGAGGCTTGTGAAGAACACTTTAATGATGCTTGCAAAAGTATTCCTACCTCTCTTCCCAATGTTGAGACCGTGTCCTCCATTGATTCATCATTGTCTCTATTTGGAGATAGTGATTTATTCTGGAACAATCTTGATGATGCCATGGGAGATGCGAATTTAGCTACTAATGATTCTCCCACCGAGGGGGATGAAGATATGAGTTTCTTTGACAATCTTCTCACCGAAGACATTCCTTCGCCTCCATCTCCCACGGTCATTGCTATCGATACTCCGACTTTGAAAACGCCTCCCGTCGAAAATCCTCCGGATTTGGAACTTAAGGAGTTGCCGCCTCATCTCGAGTACGTGTTCCTTGACGACAACAAGAAGTCGCCCGTCATTATTGCGAAGGATTTGAAAGATGAAGAGAAGACTCGCCTCGTCGCTGTGTTGAAGGATCATAAGAAGGCTATCGCTTGGAAGATTTCCGATATTCGTGGAATTGATCCTCACTTCTGCACACACAAAATTCTCATGGAGGACGACTTCAAGCCCACTATTCAAAGCCAACGAAGGGTGAATCCAAAAATACATGAAGTCATCAAAACAGAGGTTATCAAACTTCTTGATGCGGGTATGATTTACCCTATTTCGGATTCACCGTGGGTTAGTCCAATCCATTGTGTGCCCAAGAAGGGCGGAATAACCGTTGTTCCCAATGAACACAACGAGTTGATTCCCACTCGTCTCGTTACTGGATGGAGAGTTTGTATAGACTACCGCAAACTCAATGATGCCACGAGAAAGGATCATTTCCCTCTACCTTTTATGGACCAAATGCTTGAACGATTAGCCGGTAATGAATATTACTGCTTTTTGGATGGTTTCTCGGGTTATTTCCAAATACCCATCGATCCCCAAGATCAAGAGAAGACTACATTCACTTGTCCCTATGGCACTTTTGCTTACAAAAGAATGCCTTTTGGCTTATGTAATGCGCCAGGGACTTTCCAAAGGTGTATGTTAGCTATCTTCCATGACATGGTTGAACAAACCATGGAAGTCTTCATGGATGATTTCTCGGTCTTTGGGGATTCCTTCTCTGCTTGCCTTGCCAATTTAGAACGTATGCTAAAGCGGTGCGAAGACACTCGCCTAGTTCTAAATTGGGAAAAATGCCATTTCATGGTAAAAGAAGGCGTCGTGCTTGGACATAAGATCTCGAAAGCCGGTCTTGAAGTTGACCGTGCTAAAGTTGATGTTATAGCAAAGTTGCCTCCACCTTCCACTGTGAAGGGTGTGAGAAGTTTCTTGGGTCATGCGGGCTTCTACCGTCGATTTATCAAAGATTTTTCTCAAATCGCTCGCCCGATGACCCACCTCTTGGAAAAAGATACTCCTTTTATCTTTTCCAAAGAGTGCCTTGAAGCCTTCAACTCGCTTAAGGATAAGCTAACTAAGGCACCCGTCTTGGTTACCCCTAATTGGGAGCTGCCCTTTGAGTTGATGTGCGATGCTAGCGATTTTGCTATTGGAGCGGTTCTTGGACAAAGAGTGAACAAACACTTCCAACCAATCCATTACGCTAGCAAGACAATGACTGGGGCACAATTGCATTATACGACAACCGAAAAAGAGCTTTTAGCTGTTGTCTATGCTTTTGAAAAATTCCGCCCCTATCTTGTCCTTTCCACCACCATTGTGTATACCGATCATTCCGCGTTGAAGTACTTGTTGACAAAGCAAGATTCCAAACCAAGACTTCTTCGCTGGGTTTTGCTGCTCCAGGAATTTAAAATCGACATCCGCGATAAAAAAGGAGCAGAAAACCTAGCCGCGGACCATCTTAGTAGACTTGAGGATCCATACCAAGGGGATCATCCGACCAAAGAAATCAATGATTCTTTTCCCTTGGAGACCTTAATGTCTATAAACTCGAAGCCGAATGAAACCCCGTGGTTTGCGGACTTTGCAAACTACTTGGCGGGTGGAATTCTCAAGGAAGGGTTGACGTCCCAGCAAAAGAAGAAGTTCTTTACTGACATCAAGACTTACTTTTGGGACGACCCTTACCTTTTCAAACAATGTGCCGACCTGATTATCCGTCGATGTGTTGATGGACCGGCAGCGTCGGACATCCTTGATGCTTGCCACAAAGGACCCACCGGTGGTCACTTTGGTCCCAACTACACCGCTAAGAAAGTGTTTGATTCGGGATTTTATTGGCCCTCCATATATCGTGATGCTCACAATATGGCTAAGCGATGTGATGTTTGCCAAAAGCAAGGCAAAATCACACATAAAGACGAGATGCCTCAGAATTTCATTCAAGAGTGTGAAATTTTTGATGTATGGGGTATCGACTTTATGGGGCCATTCCCTTCCTCTAAAGGAAACAAATACATCCTTGTAGCCGTTGACTACGTTTCAAAGTGGGTGGAAGCCAAAGCTTTGCCTACTAATGACGCAAGGGTGGTTTGTAACTTTTTGAAAGCTCTATTCGCTCGCTTCGGTGTGCCTCGTGCCATTATTAGTGATCGTGGGACTCATTTCTGCAATGACCAATTTGCTCGAGTCATGGCTAAGTACGGTATAAACCATCGTCTTTCCACAGCCTACCACCCACAAACTAATGGCCAGGCTGAAATATCCAACCGAGGACTGAAGCGAATTTTGGAAAGAACCGTGGGAGAGCATCGTGCCGCATGGGCTGATAAACTCGATGATGCTTTGTGGGCTTTCCGTACTGCTTACAAGACCCCGATCGGCTGTACGCCTTATCGTCTTGTGTACGGGAAAGCGTGCCACCTCCCCATTGAGTTGGAGCACAAGGCTTATTGGGCCTTGAAGTGGGCTAATTTTGATATAAACAAAGCCGGTGACCTACGCAAGATCCAACTCAATGAGCTGAATGAACTCCGTAATGAGGCTTATGAAAATTCTTTGATCTATAAGGAAAGAACTAAGCTCATTCACGACTCCAAGATCAAAAACCGAGAGTTCCATGTTGGAGACAAAGTCTTACTTTTTAACTCTCGGTTAAAAATCTTTTCGGGCAAGCTCAAATCTCGTTGGTCCGGCCCATTCACCATCGCCCAAATTTTTCCATATGGTACTCTCGAGCTCGCTCAACCTAATGGACCAAATTTTAAGGTGAATGGCCAACGAGTGAAGTTGTACTTTGGTGAGGACACCTCTCAGGAGGTGATTCCATCCCTCACCACGTTCCCCATAAACTGAATTTGGGTCGAGTCAGGCTCGTGACTCGGTTATCAAAAACAAGCGCTCCTCGGGAGGCAGCCCGAGTATCTATCCCTTTAACCCCCTAAGTGTAGGGGAGGACCTATTTTGGTCATTTGTGTTTGTGTGGTGATGTGCTTACAGGGATAACTGCAATCTTGGAAATCTTTGAAGAACCGTGCTCCCGTGTTATCCGAAATCCGGTTCTATCTCTCAACTATCGTGATTCAATTTTCTTCATACTCACATTTGAAATTGATCACTTTAGTCGTCTCTTCCTTAACTTGAGTTAACCAACGTGCACAATGTCATAAGTGTAGGGGAGACTCTTCCCACATGCTTAAACATTGAGGACAATGTTTATCTTAAGTGTAGGGGAGACTTCTATCGAAGTTTTAAGTGGACTTTTCCATGAAAATGCCTTCAATTAACCGGAAAATCCTATTTTTCAACATTTTTCAATTTTTTTATTAACTTTGGCCATTTAGTCGTAATTTTTAAACTTTTTTCGTTGCTTTCATATGTATATATTCCGCAATAAAGTCAAAAAATTTTAATAAAATAAAGTGGTGTAGCTAGTTTAGAAGCCTTTGATATATTAGGCCCGCTGCGTTTATTTTGACTCAACCCGAATAGACTTATCCAAGTTTATTCTAGCTAGTATCCTTAACCATGTAGACCTTAATTGGTTTATTAGGCTAAGTGTCCACGAGTCTCATTACTTGAGATTTTAAACTGTGGAGGACGAGAAATGATAGAGTCAATTATAAGTCGGTATTCTTGCGCAAGCTCACTTGGTGTAATTATTTGCCTATTCTCCCATCACTTGCTAATAATTTATCTGCAATAAGTAAGGTCTTACGATTTGAAAAGTTACTTAGCTTCTAGCCCAAGATCGTTTAAAAGTTGCTCGGCAATGATAAGAGTTCATAGCCAAGGCATAACTTATGAAGCGGGGCGCGAAGATTGGCGAGTCCGAAAAGGCCCTAACAAGGCATGAGGATTCAATTTTATTGCTGAAGATCCAAAGTGATGTGAAAAGCATTATTCCTAAAGTCGATATGAAGGATCAAGACTCACGACGAAAAGCAATCAACTCCCATAAAGATCATGGAGAAGTCTATCCGAAAAGACCCTAACAAGGTATGAGGATAAATAGATCCAAGTCCGAAAAGGAGGCGGATCGTTGTATCTCAAAATCCCAAATAGAGATTGAAGAAATAATCATGAAGTCGTGGTCAACAAAGTTGGAGTACCCCTCAAAAGTCTCCAAGTGAAGAAACTCTATTATGATGAGAAGACCATTATCTCAAGAACGTCTCTCGAAGATATGAAGTATGAAGTACATGCCAAATATCGGCCCGAGAAAGGTCTCAAATCGTGAACCAAGTTATGCCAAGATATGAACTTTTTGATATCCCGAGAAGCAGTTTTAAGAGATTTTGTCCTTTAGCTAACTATTGATCAAATCGTCCTACTTTGCTTTCAGCCTTAATAAACTATCGAAATAAGTCCAAAAATGCATCTTCATGATCATTCTAAGACAAAAATAAAATATAAGAGATACAATTAGGAATAAGGGAGTTTAAGCATTTAATTAAGCCATGTGTGTAAGTGTTTGATTTACTAACTTATAATAACAATGATCTCGTTTTAAGCTTAGTTTGGGGAACGTGAAACTTGAGGGTGATAAATCTTCGCAACACCAAAGCCCTAATGTAAGTCCTTGATTTCTTTACAAGTTATTTTCATCTTTTGTTTATTTTAAAGTTTTAAGTTCTCTTAGTATTTTAATTATTGTTTAGTCGAATTTAAATAAGGCCAAGGTTGATTGATTATGAGAAAAATGTAAAATTGCTTTATCACTAAGCATTGCATGAGGGCATGGCAATGGTTAAGTGTAGGGGATTTGATAGGTGTGTAAACACCCATCCTTTTACCACTTAATTCTGGCTAAAACAAGACCAAAACACGTAATTAATATCATTTGTTTGGAATTATGCGTGGTTTTTGTGTTTATTGTGATTTCAGAGTTAACCGGATGAATATTAAAGAAAACATGGGATTGCACGGGTTTTCTCAAGGAAAAAGACTCAAGATAAAGTCTATTGTCCAAGACGTGCAAAAGATTTGAAGTCACTAGGCCTATTCGAAGATTTATCGAAGAAAAGGACTAAAGACGGAAGATTTTCATAAGTCGAAGAAACTCAAGTCTATTTAACGAAGAAATTAAAAGACGAGTTGGATTTAATCGACAACAAATCCCGAATCAGAATCGAAAACGCCAACTTTTCTGAAAAGACGAGAAGACAAGAAGAAAGGGAGAAAGCCCACTCACCAACCAACCACTAGGAGTATAAATAGAAACTCCCTTCACACATTAGGGAGTTAGTTTTTCATTTCCTTTTTCCCAGGCTTTGTAGTTCGTCCCATCACCAACTCCATTAGGGAGTTTGGTGATTTTCATCTTTTTCTTTTCATTTTGTAAACTTCAATCATTAACCTTGTTACTTTTTCATCACTCAATCCATTCCATCTTTCTATTTATTTTGTTCTTCATCATCATCTATTACAAGTTCTTGAGTTTTTATTTGATTTTAGTTTGATCTTAAAAAGTTGTTGATTTAGTATTTTTATTTGTGGGATTTGTTTCTTATGATGTTTAAATGATTTGTGTTTAATTTGGTAAAACCTTTTTGAGTATTTAGTTTGATTTTGGATTTTATTCATTCTCCTTGTTTCGTGTTTACTGCTACTGTTCTTCGTGCCCCAGACTTTCCGAATAGACTTATCCAGTTTGCTTTACTCGGAATATTTCAATTATTCCGAGTAGAGGTTTTATTTCCTCTTTATTCGGAATATCCTAGATATTCCGAATTGCTCATATTTTCCGCATAGAAGTTCATCTTTCCGAATAGCCATTTTTGAGTTTCCCTTATTCGGAACTTTTGATATTCCGAATAGGGTTGTTTTAGTTTCATTACTCGGAATATTCTGGATATTCCGCATAGCCATTTTTCAGTTTTCTTATTCGGAATTTTTCCAACATTCCGAATAGAGTTTTTATTGTCCCTTATTCGGAATATTTTCCGCATAGCATATTTTTGTTTCATTACTCGGAATATTCCGAACAGCCGATTTTGAGTCTCCTTATTCGGAACATTTTCCGAATAGCACTTTTTCCTAGTAGGATTTTCTTCTTTATCATTTGATTGTTTTTGATCTACTGATTCTAGCTTTAATCTTTATTTATTCACTTCATTTATTTAGAGTAGACAACCAAATTCACTTTTTGTCACCAAGAACAATCATTCCACTTTTAACTGAGATCAATTCGAGAGGATCCCGAGAAATCTGAACCTAGCAAAATCCGTGTATCAACCTCCTTGATTTTGATTCGAAAAATTTCCTTGTTGATTATTTCCTTGAAAATTGTTTCGATTTTGATTAAAATTGTTGCCTTGGTTATAATTGCCTTGTTGTGATGGACCCGCGTTATTTTGATTAGAAAAATTGTTGTTTAACGCACTCACATTCGACGTTTGCCCATCCGTAGCCGCACACTCGTAATAATTATGAGGTCCACCACAAAACGTATACGAAACCTCAACCGCTTTCACCGTAGCGGGAGCGTCTTTCTTTTGCATCTCAATGAGATAAGACGTAAACACATTCGTCAACTTATCGACTTTTGCATCAACTCTCTCAATGTCGCGATTAGAACTACTAACATTGGCGACATTGGCAACACTCGGTGCATTGCGGAGTTGGTAAACCTTGGATCGGTTCTCGATAATTATCAAAGCTTCTCTCGGAGTCTTACACAAAAAGTTGCCACCGGCGGCGGAATTCAACGAGTCTTGTTCGTGAAAATTAAGACCGTTGTAAAACGTATCGATTTGGTGCAACTCGGAAAAACCATGGTGAGGACATTGCCTAAGCAATTCCTTAAAACGATCCCACGCGTCTCTAAAAGATTCATTCGATTTTTGCTCAAATTTCGTAATCTCATTCTTGAAAAACGTCGTCTTAGACGGTGGGAAAAAATAATTAACGAACTTGGAAACGAGATCCTTCCACGTAGTAATGGAATTAGGTGGCTCTTTCTCGTACCAATCCTTGGCGGCACCATCGAGCGAGTAAGGAAAAAGCATAAGCTTGACGACATCGGTGTCGACGTTCTTAAACTTGCTCGTGGCCAAAAGACGATCAAAATTCCGAATATGGTCGTGAGGATTATCGGCTTCACGACCTCGAAACTTTGTAGCTTGGATCAACGAAAGCATTCCGCTCTTGATCTCAAAATTCTCCGCCTCGATAGCGGGAATTACGATCGCGTCTCCATAACCCTCAGTGGGCGCTTGGAGCAATTCCATCATAGAACGATTGTCGGCCATCTCCTCTACGGTTTCTTCAACAACGATATTAGGAACGTCGGTTTCTAATTCTCGTCTACGTCGTCGATTCCTTCGATTACGATTGCGTCGATTCGAAGCTTCACTAGAATTGGAATAGTCCTTCGATCGAGTGCGCATGCACTAAGCGTAGAATGGGTGGTAGCAAAGAAGATTCTTTTTGCGGCTTTTTTGATTTTTTCAATTTTTTTGGTTTTTGATTGGTTTTTTTAATTTTTTTGGATTTTTGAATGTATTACGTAGACAAAAATCTACAAATCTCCCCTCGAATCGACTTTCTCGATTAAAGGAGCCTCAAAGAATGAAAACGAACACGTGGAGTGAACGTTATCGATGACTTTAGAACGTTGGTGGAACACCAAAACGTTCAAGAGGGTTTAATCTTGAAAACACAAGCAAATATAGTATACGTAGATAATACTTGGGCGGCAAACCCTCGATTAGCCTTCTTTCTCAAAACACGCACAAGCAAGCGGAGGAAACGAGGCGGCGCGAAGCACTTAAGAGCCTTTTTCCTTTAGGTCGTGAAATACAACCGCCTTATACCCACCTTATAGTTTGTGTTAATTGAAATTAAGCCTCACGAAAGTATTTATCTATTTTGCCTTTAAACTTTTGCTTTAGATTCGAATACAATGATCGAGTGATGAAATCCCGAATCAAGGTTGCGTTTTCACGCTTTTGGAGTACTTGTATATTTATTTGTTCTTACGTAGTACAATATAGTAATAATAATATTCACAATAAAAACGAAAACCAATATATCTACAATATAGTAAAAATTGATTTGTGTTTAATTTAGGAAAATTAAACACGATTTATTTGGATATTATACTATAATAGAGAAAAATAACAAAAATGAGTATGTACGATATTCACGCTTTCCAAAAAATGAAAAGCAAAAACGCACTACTCACACAAACACGATAATAATAATGGCAACACAAACACCTCCCCGGCAGCGGCGCCAAAATGATATTTGTAGAAATACGCGTTTAGGAAAACAACGTATGAATGCGGCAAGTATTAATCGACACGATTTAATGAAAAAACCGTGAAGACGAATAAATTCCAAGTTCGTTCTCGAAGGAGGTGTGTATTATGTGTGCCAATTATGTAAAATAACAATGTTTGGATTAGTGACGTTTTTTGGTTTAGAAGAGAAAAAGAAAAGACGAACTACGATTACGATTAAACTACGACGTTGACGTAAAACGCGAACGTAAATACGTAAAACGTGACGAAATTAAAAATTAAACCTAAAAATTAATTAAATGATTAATCTAAGTCTTAAATAATATAAATAAGAATAAAAATCCAACAAATATATTTTAAAACCTTTTATTAATTAAATATTCAATTTTTAATGCTAATTAAAGCCCAAAAATTAAATATAATTAACACAATGCCCAAAATATTAATTTATTGAACTAATAACTAACTTATATTATTTAATGACTAAAAAGTATTTTTCTTAAATTTTAAAAACTATTTTTCTATTTTTAAATGACTTAAAACTATTTTTAAATTAAAATAATCATAAAAAATAATTAAATAATGACAAAATTAATTTAACAATTTTAAAAATCTTAAATTACCCTAATGAACAGTAGAAAATTGAAAAAGTTTGAAAAATGTAAAAATTTTCACTAAAAGACAAAACAGTTTATAAAATAAACCCTAATTAAACTAAATTAATTATAAAAAAATAATTAAAAAGATGAACAGTAACTAATTTTTAAACTAAAAATCTTAAGTTAATATTCTAAACCTAGGAAAAATTTTAAATCTGAAAAATAACAATTTTCTACACTAAATGCCAAAAACAGTTTAATTAAAAAGTAATTAAAAATGCTATTAATTCTAAAAATTACCAAATGAACAGTGACAAAAAATTAAACTATACTAGAAAATCAGAAATTTAAAAAGAAAAATAATGCAAAAAGAATCAAACCCTAATTCTTAAAAAAGTTCACAAAAGACAAAATTATAGGAATCTGATAGTGACACTTCAATTGTTTCTGTCTTTTAGTACAGCAGTGGGAACACAAGTGCTAGCAGTGGGAAAGGAGTTCCCACTGCTTGTGTTAAAAACGGGTCTGGGCACAAAAGTGATTGTAACTTGCTTGTTACTGGATTTTACTTGGAACAAAGGGCACCCCCACACTCATGGAAGTGTGGGGAGTCAGTTTAAGCTAAAAAAAAAACAAAGCACAAAGCAAATAATCACACAAAAAGAAGCAATTAGGTGACTGATATAGCCTAATGAGTTTCTGTGAACAGTGCTAGTTTCCTAGGTGCACAAAAATGAATTTTGGGAGCTCATATCTTGCATACAAGTCAAACAAAGCAAGTAAAAACTAGCTAAAATCCTAGACTAGCCCTAACACTAACAGATTACAAAAGTGATGGCAGATTCAAGCTAAAAACAGGCAGAAAAATACATTTGCTGAATTGTGCTATGAAAACCAATTATGAGCAAGCAAATCTGATTATTATCCTACCAAACTTGAACCAATTACCCTACTTACTATAACCTATCCTAATGGAGTATGTTTAAGTTGCTTTTAAGCCAAATATCAGTCAAGATCCAGTCCTAATAAGCAGACCCAAACACCCCCTTAATTTTCAGAAAATGAAAATAACAAACCAATAGTTAACAAACTCAAACCAAATTGACCTAAACTATTTATAACATGCATAAAAGGGACAGATAAGCATAATCAAACAGAAACATCAACAAATAAACATGAAATACTCAAAATCACATAAAATTCTCATAAAGCTCAAAGAAAAAGGAAAAGGGGTTCAAGCCTTGATTGAACTGATGCCTTCCTTAGACCAGCTCTCTTTTGTGAGCTTATGTGAGATTATGTGAAGTAATGGACCCCTGCTGAGGTTCAACAACAGAACCAGGGGTCTCAAATATCTTCAAAAAAATGGAAATGGAAGGAGTACTTGTTTTGTTCCTGCACAAACACAAACACCCAAGCAAAGAGATTCAAGTATTATAAGCTGCAAATAAGCTCTTTTGTCAAGAGAGCTTATTCCAAGCTTATGATACAGTTATGGTAAGAGCTAAAGAAAAAACAGTTGAGATTTTCTGAAAATTTGGGACAAATCTTTTGAAACCAAATTTTTCTAAAAACAAAAGCTTATACAAGCTCTATTAGCTTATTTGGTTGTCAACCAAAATAAGCCAATAAGCTCCTATAAACCCTAACAAGAAAAGCAGTTTAAGGTTTAAGTGTCCTCTCACCTTAAACCCTTTTCTCTTGATGTAATTTAACAATACTTGCAAATAACTGGTAAGAATTAAACTACAAACACTAATAAGGAACACAGAATTTTCTTGCAATGAATTTTAAAAAGCCTCTAAATATTCATTAATAAAAAACGTTTACAAGAACAAAACTGGAACAAGAAAATGATCTATGAAATGCTATGCTATTTATACAACTCATGAGATGGTTCTAGAATTGCATAGGAACAAAACCCTAATCTATATGAAATTCCATGAGTGCCCTTGGTCAAATCTTGAAAAGTTGGTCTTCAAGTCCTTCACGTGATTGATGTTGGATGCCAGCTGAGTCTTTGGCTGTTTGTACGTTCCTTTGGGACCAAGGAGTGAAGGAGAGCCGTTGATGGATTGGGAGATTCGATTTTTGCCATTTTTGCCAAAACAGGAAGCAGGGGAGGACGTGGTGGGGTCATATGGTGAGTGTGAGAGTTTGTTTGTTGGTGGGTTTTGGTGAGAAAAGGATAAATCATCATTCTGGATGGTTTGGGTTTTAATTGTTGGGTAATTAAGGGTGGGGGAATTAGGGTTCGTGGCTGGGGATTAAGGGTAAATTAGGGGAGATGGGTGAACAGTACATGTTTCCCTCCCTAATTTATTATTAAAAATTGGTTTAAAAAGGTTAAACACGTTTTAAGTTGGGTGACGTGTTTGTGGTTTGGGCTGGGTAAAACTGGGTAAATGGGGTATTAGTTTGGGCTTGGTCGGGTAAAGTGGTGGATATGGGTTTGTTTTGTCCCTGTTTGGCCCCCAGACTTTGAAAAGGTCTTCATATAAAGTTCCCAACAGCAAACTCTATTATCCTTTGTTAATAACTTTTGGCAATTGTCCAATTCAGTCCTTGTGTTTTAGTTATACCATGAATAAGGACTAAAATGGCAAATCTTGTGTTTTCCAAGGGCTTATCATGTAAAGTCTTCAAACTTCAAGGATGTATCTTGCACAAATGAATAGTGGAGGGTCATTTGTGACAAGTCTTCAATAGTTGAGGGACCAAACTTGCCAATCTTCAATTCTTCAAGGACTATTTTTGGAAATTCAAAACTTGGGTCCGGTTCTTTGTGCGGCTTCGTTTCCCGTGTTCGTTATTGCTTGATTCCTTTGTTCTTTTGGTGAATTCACGATATCCATACCTAAAATACACAATGAACAAACATAGGCACATATATGGGTATTTTGACGATATTTTAAGCGTTTTAAGCCCATTTTGGACGATGAGACTATGTATAAATACAGTCTCATCACTTTGCAAAATTCGTATGATCTTGCCAGAACATTCAGAGTGACACTCTTTAGTGCTCACAGTGACGAATGGAAATCCTTCCAGTGTCAACCTTAAACAGCACCGTGGTAGGTGACTCACAAGATTCTTTCTGAATCAAGATTGTGACAAACTGGAAAGCAACAATGGTGCGATTCTTATAGAATCAAACTTGTTCCAGGAATTCTGAATTGACGACTCTAATCAGACGGATAATTTATCCTTATGATTCACTCTTTACGTTCACAGTCTGTTTTGAGACGGTCAAGTAAGTAGAACTGGCTACTACCACCGGGAAACCCTGTTAAGGAGCCTCTTAATCGAATCTACCCGATCACAGGTACGGTATCTAATACCGTCTAACGGTCTTCACCGACCGGAGGTAAAACTCTACCGAGTTAGGGTGAAATGTTCAAAGCCATTTCGTCCATGTCTATATATGTTGCTGCATATCAAGAAGGTGGCGTAGATATGTACTAACCGATGTCGATTCAGAAGTCACACGAGCACAAGATGGCAATAATCAAGATACTTAAGAATGTAATAGGTCATCTTGTCACAAAAGCACAAGATGAACACTATCAAGGATAGATTGAAGATCTCAAGCACTCAAAGTCAAATGACGAAGGCTCAAGATAAAGATCACAAAGGCATGAAGGAACAAAGCCGTTACAAACAAGATCAAGACCAAGATACAAGACCCAAGAAGGAAAATCACCTCCACAAGAATGTATTCACTCAATCATCTTATGCATTTTAAAGATGACCGATACATTAAGGGAGATTGTTAGCCCTATATTTTATATAGTCGAACAAGAATGTAATAGGTCATCTTAGTCGTTAATGGTCTTTTATAGTAATAGGTTAGTCGGGTTAACCGGGCTTGGACCTTAAGCTAATATTGTCTAAGGTAGGGGCTTTATGCCCAAGATAGGCCAAGCCCGACCCAAGGAAACAAGCCCAAGAGCCCACCAAGCTCATTGGTATATAAACCCTCTTCCATGTGTGGAAGAGGGTGTTGGTTCATTTTACTTTCTCTCTCTAGTAAACATTAACCTTCCATCATTCTCTCTACTTTCTCTCTCTAACTTTCTTCTCAATCTCTACTCTAAATCTTGTGTTATGGATTGAAGTGGGATTAACATTTAGATTATCAAAAAGACTAAAAATATTGACGTGTGTATAAACTGTTACACAAACGTTTAACGTATTGATGCTCTAATAGTTTCCCTATTATATAAACCATGTTTCTTTTATTTTTCAATTACATGTTGGTGATTTTGTGTTAACAATATGATTAAGTGTAATGGATTGACTTAGTTGACCAATGTGTAATCGTGATAAATGTTCATCAAGTCAGGGTTGTGTGAAGTGCACACTTGTATCACGTTATTGTGATTATCATATGGAGGTCCCAGGGCAGCGCCCCTGGTAGCAGGGTCCAAGGGGCGGCAGACCCTGACAGTTTTTTCTTAGTTTTGGACTCTAATTTTATTTGGTATAAAGTGCTATGTTAAAAACACACTTAAAAATAAAATTCTCGAAGTTTTGGACTCTAATTTTCTGCCCGTTTTTTCTTATTTCGGTTATGAAATAACTGCTAGGCAGTTACAACCGATTTTGGTAAACTTCTTGGTCATATATTCATTCTATCTTTTCTGGTTCTGCTGATAACAACAAAAACATATTTACAGTTCGCAATCTGAGTTTTATCTGATTAGAGATTTCGATAGAACCATTGAAATACTTTGATATGAAATTGTTTGAAACGACTCTCAGATTACCGTGATCCACCAAATTTCTAATAAAGATCAAAGTATTCTATGAACATGACGAACGAAGAATATGTGAAGGACGTGACGAGCAAGTTCGATAAGTTGGCAAAGTTTAAAGGCCAGGATTTTCGTGGCTGGCAAAAGAAGATGCACTTTCTTCTTACCACTCTAAAAGTTGTGTACGTTCTGAGTACACCCAGTCCTGAATGGTCAGAGGATGAAAGGCTAGACACGACTAGGAGGAGGATGAAGTGGGAAAACTACGACTACATATGCCATGCTCATATTCTAAATGGTATGTCTGACTTACTATTTGATATCTATCAAAACACGGAATCTGCAAAAGCACTGTGGGAGTCCCTAGAATTCAAATACATGGAAGAAGATGCTTCTACAAAGAAGTTTCTTATGATAATTTGATGAATTATAGGATAGTTGATTATAGGACTGTAATGGACCAATATCATGAGATGTTAAGGATTATGGGACAGATTACCCAACACAATTTGGTGATGGATATGGCCATCGCGGTTGAATTTATCGTTGATAAACTGCCCCCTTCATGGAAGAATTCAAACATGGTTTGAAACATAAAAAAGAAAAATTAATTTTGGCTCAACTCGGTAGTTCTCTTCGAATTAAGGAAGGGTTAAGAAATCAGGAACTTGAAAATAACCCTGAAGGAAAGAACCAAATTGGGTCATCTTCTATAAACATGGTTGAAGGAGATGGAGCCAAAAATTCAAACAGCAATATGAACAAACGAAAGTACAATAGTGGTGATAATAAATCTGCCAACAAGAAGGCTACGGGGGCTTGATGGAAATATGGCAAGCCTGTTCACATGAAGAAGGATTGTCGCTCTAAAAAGAGCAATGATGGCGCTAGTTAAAAGGGGTCTAAGGATCCTGAAAAGCAACAAGGTTATAATTCTGATTTTATGTAGTATTTTGATAATGTTTTGCATTACGTTTCTGTTATTTCTGATGCATTTTATATTCTGGATGATGATGTTGCTTGGTGGGTTGATTCGGGTGCAACAAGTCATGTGTGCAAGGATATTCGTTAGTTTCAAGTCTATAAATCGATTGAAGATGGATCATTTTTAAAGACGGGAAACATTGCAACTGAACTAATCAAAGAAATAGGACGTGTTTTATTAACTTTCACTTTTGGAAAAACTTTATGTTGATAATGTATTGTATATACCCAGGATTCAAAAGAATCTTTTTTCTGAAATTGTGTTGAATAAGTATGGCTACAAACAGGTGTTGAAAAGTGACAAGTATATCTTGTCAAGACATGGTTCTTGTTGGATTTGGTTATTTATGTAATGATATGATCAGATTAAATCCGAATTATCCTTTGTTTAATGCTTCTGCTTGTATGATTACTTCTAGTCAAGTAATGATTTAAGCAAATCTGAGTTGTGGCATGCTAGACTAGGGCATGTTCATTATAGGAGAATGATAGATATGGCTAAAATGAGTTTAATACCTGCTTTTGACATGACAAATAAAAGTTGTAAGACTTGTATGTTAACAAAGATTACTAGACAACCTTTTAATGGTGTAAATCGGGAAAGCAAAGTATTAGATCTCATACATAGTGATTTGTCTGATTTTCATGTCAATCCTTCGCTAGGACATAATAAGTATGTTATTACTTTTATTGATGATGCTTCTAGATATTGTTATGTCTATCTATTGCATGCTAAACATGAAGCTCTATATAAAATTAACATTTATAACAAGAAGTAGAACTTCAAAGACAAGATTGAATAAAAGTATTTCGTACTGATCGAGGTGGTGAGTATTATGATCTAGTTTATTTCCAATCTACTAGTATAATACATCAAACCATGACTCCTTACACACAACAACATAATGGGGTGGCTGAAAGGAAGAATAAGACTTTAAAGGAAATGGTGAATTCCATGTTGTCCTGTTCTGGTCTAAGTGAAGGGTTTTGGGGTGATGCAATGTTGACATCCTGATATATTTTGAATAGACTTCCAAACAAACATAGTAAACAAACTTCTTATGAACTTTGGACCAAAAAGGTATCAAATTTCGCTTATTTAAGGGTTTGAGGCTATAGAGCAGTTGTAAGATTGACTCAACCCAAAATGAAAAATTTGGGTGAGAAAGGTATAGATTGTATCTTCATTGGGTATGCTGAGCATTCCAAGTGTTATAGGTTTTATGTTATAGAATCTAATGATTATGTGTCGGTGAACTCTATAATAGAGTCAAGCGATGCTATATATAATGAAGAATGGTTTACGTCTATGCCTAGACCAAGAGGTGTGATTTAACCATCTTCAAGTAAGATAGCTAAAGATGATATTCAAGGTACGGATGATGTACCTGGTCCATCGGTTCCTAGGAAAAGCACTAGAACAAGAAAAGCTAAGTGGTTTTGATTTTTAACTTTATTTGGTTAGAGGAACGAGAGATAAGACTGCATCTCTACGTGAATATTATTTCATTATTGAGGAGGATCCAAGAACCTTGAGTAAGGAAATGATGCATAGGGATGTTGCCTTTTAGAAAGAAGCAATTCAAAGTGAGATTGATTCCATCATGCATAATGATACTTGGGATTTAGCTTATTTACCTCTTGGATGCAAGGTATTAGGATGTAAATGGATCCTCAAAAGGAAGATGAAAGTGGATGGAAGCATAGATAAATTTAAATCCAGATTGGTGATACAAGGCTTTAGACAAAATGAGGGAATTGACTTCTTTGATACTTATGCTCCTGTTGCCAAGATTTCTACTATTAGATTGTTATTAGCTCTTGCAGCTATACATGATCTTGTTATTCACCAAATGGATGTGAAAACTGCATTCTTGAATGGTGATTTGGATGAGAAAATTTACATAAAACAACCTGAAGGGTTTGTGATGCCTGGACATGAAAACAAGGTATGTAAATTGAAGAAATCATTGTATGGTCCAGAACAAGCACCAAAACAATTGCATCAAAAGTTTAATGACGTGGTGTTGTCTAATGGTTTTTCTTTAAACCAGTCTGACAAGTGTGTGTGTATAGCAGATTTGATGCTTCTGGTAAAGGAGTAATAATTTGCTTATATGTAGATGACATGTTGATCTTCGGTACTGATCAAGATCAAGTTGATAAGACAAAGGAATTTTTTTCATATAAGTTTGATATGAAAGATATGGGGGAGGTTGAGGTGATTCTTGTTATTAGAATCAAACGAGGAAACATTGGTACCTCAATTTCTCAATCTCATTATATTGAGAAGATACTGACGAAGTTTAACTTTGCTGATTGTATTCTTGCTCATACTCCTGTAGATTCTACTGTGAAGTTGATACCTAATAAGGGAATTCGAGTGTATCAGCTAAAATACCCTAGAGCTATTGGATGTCTTACATATGCCATGATTAGCACTAGGTCGAATATAACATTTGATGTAGCATAGCTTAGTAAGTACACTAGCAATCCTAGTGCTCTACATTGGCAAGCTCTGTCTCGAGTATTTCAGTATTTGAAAGGAACCATGGATTTTGGTTTGACTTATAGCGGTTACCCTTATGTTGTAGAGGGTTATTCAGATTCTAGTTGGACTAATAACATGGAGGATCACTCGTCTACGATTGACTGGGTATTCTTTCTTGAAGGAGGTGTTATTTCTTAGGCTTCTAAGAAACAGACTTGTATTACAAGCTCAACAATGGAGTCTGAGTTTGTGGCTCTGGCCAGCTGATAATGAAGCTGAGTGGCTAAGATATTTGGTTTATGAAATTCCTTTGTGCCCTAAACCGATATCTACCCTTTCTATTTGATGTGATAGTGTTTCTACCTTGGCTAAGACTTATAGCCAAGTGTACAATGGTAAGTCTAAACACTTAGGTGTTAGACATAACATGATTCGTGAGCTTATCATAAATGGTGTGATATCTGTGAAGTATGTAAAAACTCAGTTGAATTTAGCCGACCATTTAACCAAAATGTTAGTAAGAGATCTTGTATGCAAGGCGGCTATTGAGATGGGTTTAAAGTCCACCTAATTAAATGCTTGTATCAAGATACACAATTCCCATCTAATGGAATGTTAGATGATGAATTCAATATGGAAAGCTTGATATGTCTGGATTGGAACACATAATTACATCATCCCACGGTATGTGTTTAGAACTGCAAGATAAAGGAGGTTGACATTATATTTTTTAATGATTTTTGACAAATTGCATGTGCAGGTGCAAGAGTAAAAGATCACCTATATAAGCATGAAGTTTAGCTGCTTCAAGAAGCTTAGGACTTGGCTTTGATATGCTTATTGAAGGATATGACACAAGCTAGTAAAATATAGTGTCAAGTAGAACATGTAAATGTGTAAACTGTTGTGTATATTATCTTCAGGTATTCAGTATGAATAGAAACAGTTCAATCCTTAGTGACACTCTAATATTCGAATATTTGAAATGCTAATGTACTAATGTGAAATTCAATCATGTCAACATTTCATTTATGCATCAGTTTGTTTGTGTTATGATTTTGCTTTAAGTTAATCAAGATTACACTTAAATGGGGGAGGATTGTTGGTGATTTTGTGTTACCAATAAGATTTAAATGTAATTGATTGACTTAGTTGACCAATGTGTTATCGTGATAAATGTTCATCAAGTCGGGGGTTGTGCAGAGTGCACACTTGTATGATGTTATTGTGATCATCATACGCGAGCAAAGCACTCGTACGACGGAGGTCCGGGGGCAGTGCCCCTGGTAGCACGGTCAAAGGGGCATCGCCCTTGGAAAATTTTTATTTAGTATAAAGTGCTATAATAAAAACGCACTTAAAAAAATAAAATTTTCGAAGTTTTGGACTCTAATTTTCTACCCATGAGACGGTCAAAATGAAAGTGTTCGCAACGCATACCGAAAGGGTATTTTTCTTATTTCGATTGTGAAATAACTGCTAGGCAGTTACAACCCATTTTGGAAAACTGTTTGGTCATATATTCATTCTGTCTTTTTTAGCTGTGTTGATAACAATAAAAGCATATTTACAGTTAGTAATCTGAGTTTTATCCGATTGGAGATTTCAATAGAACCATCAAAATACTTTAATCTGAAAATGTTTAACGCGACTCTCAGATTATCGTGATCCACCAAATTTGTAACATTACACACTAAACTAAAATCATGTTTATACAGACACCGAAGGTAGGGAACATTCGCTAATAATTTCAGGTGAGAAATTTTAACCATAATAATAGAATCACCCACTTGTGAACCACAAATGAAATAATTGTAGTTTTTTACACTTTTAAATTGGAAAAATCAGATCTTTGTGCTTGAGATCTCTTAATTGTGTAAATATTCTTAACATTAATCATTAGTTATCTAAATTCTAACATTGCTCCAATGAGCATTCCCTCTTGCATTTTTTCCCTGTTGGTAGTGCTATACCTGAAGATAATGACCGTCCCGGCCACTTGTATATAGTTATAATTATAATTTTCGAACGAGATAAACATGACATCACAAAGAATAATTTAAATTATATATATTTTTTACTAGTTAAGTAATTTTAACTCAAATTCGAGTCATAATGTTTTTTTATACTAAAATTCTAAAATCACGAGTTATTTTTTCGAAGAAGCTTTTGTGACAAACTTATATATGTCGAATGTCATTGTCGTATTTGCAACAACGTGGATAATGTTTAATTTGTGTGTCAAACTTTTACTTTAAAAGTATAAAAAAATCGCCAAATAATATTCAGGTTTTATAAGTTCTCTAAATTTTGGTGATGTTTTAGCATTCAAGTCAAGTATACGAGATAAACATCCCTAGTGTCATTTATAGCGTAAGTTTACAAAGAGGTTCACATTTTTTAGGAACATAGTATCGAGTATGACACCGAAAAAAGACGCATCAGAAATAGATGATACGATTATACAATATAACATTTTTGAAGCGGATATTTAATTTGGAGCTGCGACTGTTGTGAAACCGCCGGTTAGGAGGGCGGCCGGAGGGAGGAGGATGACTCGGGTGTATATTGTGTAGCAGTGGCTCGTTATTGTCATTATACATGAAAATTTCTCAAAACTTTAGCTTAACAGTAAATAAGCTTCCTTATTTAAGACAAGGTTATCTATCCCACTTATCACACACTTCTGCAAAGACCAAAAAGATATTCTGGTATGTCGTCACTCTATCTTTTTCCAACATTATGCTTTCTAAAATCCGTGTGTGTATCATTGACATAGCTTGTAAAAATGAACAATTTTGCGTGTGTCGATATGTTGCGAGTTATTTGTATGTCCGTTTGTATGACTGTATGTAGTCTTAACATACAAAGGATCATGTCCATAAAGTCTTCCAAGTCGAGTATGTTCTTATTGCAGGACCACTTTTACATAATTATATCTTAGAATCTATATGTAAAATTTCAGGAAGTTGCAAAGATATCCAAGGATGACAATTATGATTAACTGGATTATACCCTTTCTCGCACTCATGTTAATCATGGGGATCGCTCATGAAGCTCGCCCAGTTTATTTCTCGGGTTTGAAACCAACCAAACGTATTGCCACTGAATATAAACCTACCATGGAAAAACATCCGGTAAACACAAACAATTATAATGACGACGATGCAGGAATAGATTCTCACCACAGATATATGATCCACCCCTAATAACTTAGGCATCAAGTTGGATTATGGAACTCGCATATCCGTGATATATGTACGTGGCAAAACTAAGAGAAGGAATCTCTTTGTACTTAAATAAAATCGGTTGAGTCTAGCCCGGCTAAGTGGCTAACTCACTGAACATGTTATGTGTGTCTTTAAGTGTATGAATATTTAAGTGTGTACTGTATAAATCATTATGAGTGCTTAAGTGTGCTTATCTTACATGTCTAGTTGTCTATCCTAACACTAAGCTTATGTTTAGTAATCAGCTTATAAGCTCATACTAATTATTTGTATTAGCTTCTCATAAAAAATGAAGGGAAGGTGAAACAAGGGCTTGTGAAGTTAAAGAAGCTCATAAGCAATTAAAATTGAGCTTATGAAGAATCAGAACATTTGTAGACACTAGTATCACTACTAGAAGTACTGCTATTACGTACAAAATTATTGTAGAAAAACATGAATCAAGAGCCTCAAACACTTATACTTTTATTAACAAGATCAAAAGACAAAACAGAATGATAAAAAACTAAATACTACGAGTGCTATTCACGTGTAGCCCTATTATCTATATGATAATAGTTTTACAATCAAAGAGACAACAAATGGAAAGATTAAACAAGTTTCTGAGACCAAGTGTTTGAGAGAGAGAGTATGAAGCTGTGTGTTGAAAAACACACATATGAAAATAAAGAGATAAAGAGGCGATGCCAACCATGAGATAGACGCTCCCATCTTAAACAAACCCTAAAGGCTAAAGAGCCGTTGCAACATGGGCTTCAATGTAGGCTTATATGGACTTGAGTCCAAGTCCAGCAGCAACTAAGAAGTCTTCACAACTTTGGTCCTTGTAGTCCAAGAGTCCCTTCACACCCAGTCCTTTCATACTAACTGAAAGTTTAAACAACACCACAATAAGTCCTTATGGTTAAACATGGGTAGCAGATTAGGTCCTTCAAATTAACATCCCCCTTAGTCTGACAACCCATACAAATTGATCATGCCCAATTTTCCAACAAGTTTCTCATGCTGGTCTATATCCAACCCTTTTGTGAAGATATCTGCAATTTGATTTGCAGAATCTACTTTAACAGTTTTAACCACCCCATTCAAAAAATTTTCCCTCACAAAGTGAAGGTCAATTTCAAGATGCTTGGTTCTCTCATGAAAAATAGGGTTGGCTGCTATTTTAATAGTAGAATTACTATCACAAAACAGATCCACATGCAAAAGATTGTAACATTTTGAATCTTTTAAAATTTTGAGGATCCATATGACTTCACTTGTAACAGAAGCAAGAGCTCTGTACTCTGCGTATGCTGAAGATTTAGAGAGAGTATGTTGTTTTTTGCTCTTCCAAGAAATCAAGTTTCCATTCAAGAAAACACAATACCCAGTAACAGACCTCCTTGTCACAATACATTTTGCCTAGTCAGCATCAGAAAAGGCTTTAAGAGACATACCAGAGTTTCTAGCAACATTAATACCAAGAACTGGAGATCCCTTTAGATATCTTAAAATTCTAAAGGCAATTTTCTGATGAGACAACAAAGGAGAATGCATAAATTGACTCAAACAGTGCACAACATAAGAAATGTCAGGTCTAGTATTGGTCAGATAAATTAACTTTCCCATAAGCTTTTGGTATTCAACAATATTATCAAGGAAAGGGTCATTTTCAGAAGGTTGGTTGGAAATAGACAACTTAGACACCAAAGGTGTCTTGCATGGTTTGTAGGCAAGCATCCCATACTCAGACAAAAGGTCAAACACATACTTTCTTTGGTTTAAACAGATTCCAGAATCAATATTCATAAATTTAATTCCCAAAAAATATTACAAGTTTCCCAAATCTTTAATTTTGAATTTACCTTTCAAAAACATTTTGAAGTTATCAATTTCAGTTTTGTTATTGCCAGTAACAATGATGTCATCCACATAGACAAGAACAACAATAAACAATTTATCATCAAACTTAGTGTAAAGAGAGTAGGCAGATTTGCTTTGAACAAATCCATTTTCCACAAGAACAGAAGTAAGTTTAGAATTCCACTATCTTGGAGATTGTTTGATTCCATAAATGGACTTCTTCAATCTACAAACTAGATTTTTATTTCCAGTATAGAAACTTTGTGGAGGTTTCATGAAGACAGTTTCATCTAACTCACCATACAAAAAAGCATTGTTGATATCAAGCTGATAAACAGACCAAGACTGGTTAACAGCCTATTTAATCAAACATCTAACAATAACCATTTTCACAACAGGGGAAAAACTCTCTTCATAATCAATTCCTTCTTTTTGGCCACAACCCATAGCAACAAGTCTAGCTTTGTACCTCTATTTCACCACTGGCTTTATACTTAAGTTTTTAAACCCATTTAGAATTTAAGGCAGTTCTACCAGCAGGTAACTCAACTAAGTCCCAAATATCATTTTCAAGCAAAGCAGCAAATTCTAAGTTCATAGCATCAACCCAATGAGGGTTTTGAGAGGCTTCAAAGAAATTTTTAGGTTCACTATTCTTATTCAGTTGGGTCACAAAACACAAAGCATCACCTTTAATCATAGAATATCCCGCAAATTTTTCAATCCCATATTTGACTTTTGAATTGACCACAAAATCATTATAAATTTTTGGAAAAACAGAAGGTCTAGTAGACCTTCTTAACCCTTGATTTCCCTGAGCATTAAGATTAGGATTGTTACCCAAGTTTTCTCCCATGCTTTGATCATGAGAAGAAAGACTAGGGTTAAAATCCAAAGTACCCTCAGAAATATGATTGTCATCAAGTGTGGCAGCCTCATTCCCATTTGAGCTGGCATCTGTGGTGTCATTGCCTGAGGCAATGTGTCCACTATCACCAAAGCTCATGGGTGCGTTGCTAGCACTTGGTGACCCATGGTCATCATTATGTGCATTTGTTACTCTCTCATCATCATAGGGTAGCTCATGGTTATCTAAATAAAAAAAAACAAAGCTTTATCATTTTGGAAAACATCAAATTCTTCATTATTATTCTTTTTATTCAAGGTACCATCTTTAAAAGGAAAAATAGATTCAAAAAATTTGACATCTCTAGAAACAAAGAATTGATGTTTGTCAAGACTATAAAGCTTGTAACCTTTTTGAGAATGAAAAGCCCATCGTAACACATTTTTCAGACCTACTGGACAATTTATCATGACTATTTAAAATAGTAGCAAAACAAAGACATCCAAAAGTTCTGATATGAGAGAGATTTGGGGATAAATTATAAATCATCTCATAAGGAGATCTACCATTTAGCACAGAAGAAGGTAATCTGTTAATAAGATAAGTAGCAGTTAGAATACATTCAGTCCAAAATCTCAAGGGTATTCCCCCCTGAAACATAAGGCATCTAGTTACATTTAACAAATGCCTATGTTTCCTTTCAGCAAACCCATTGTGTTGTGGATTGTAAGGGCAAGATGTCTGGTGTATAATCCCTTGATTATGACAGAAATTTTGAAAACTATGATTGACAAATTTAGTGTCATTGTCACTTCTAAAGATTTTGAAATTTCTTTTAAACTGATTTTTTAACAGACTGAAAAAATTTCAATATAAGTCCCAACTTCATCTTTGCTTTTAATCAAATACACCCAAACAACCCTTGTATAATCATCCACAACAGTCAAGAAATACCTATGACCAGTGTGACTGGTCACCCTATAAGGACCCCACAAATCTAAATGAACAAGATCACCAAGAACTTTTGTTTTATGATCACTTAAAGGAAATGGTTCTCTAGTTTGTTTAGCTCTTTGACATATTTCACATAAATCAGTTTGAGCAAAGTCAGATATGTTCAAAACCTTTTTGAGAGCACTTAGAGCAGGGTCAACAGGGTGACCTAATCTAATATGCCAGTCATGGTTAGAAAGAGAGCAAGTAGGCACACTGAAATTATTCACCATATTAGTACCTTTTATATATAAATAGTAAAGACCACCACATTGTCTACCAGTCCCTAAAACAGGTTGGTGATTCAAATCCTAATTCACAAAAAAACATTTATTCTCATAAAAAACAACCAACACTTTGTTATCATTAGCAAGTTTATGAACAGAAATAAGGGTCACACAATAATCAGGAATGACAAGAACATCAAACAAAACCAGCCCATTTGAAAGTTTGAGGTTACCAATTTTGGAAATAATGGTTTCAGTCCTATTGAGTTGAGCCACTTTATTTAAGTGTGAAATATCAAAAACACTGTCCAATTCAGTTTCATTATTGGTCATATGTTGATTAGCCCCAGAATCAACAACCTTCCCATTATAACCCAGCTTTGTTTTGATGTTAGTGTTGGAACAAAAAAATCTTTCAAATATATCATTAAACACTTTGCTATTGTTAAAGTAAATACTTGCCATATTGGCATGAACCCCCTTTTGAGAATTAGTAGAAGAATTCTTGTTATCCTTAATAAGAGAGAGCAAAGTGGTGAATGGTTCATCAGTGAACCCTGATGAAGAAGGTATACCAACAGAATTGTTGGACACATTTTTTCCGTTATAATTTTGCCCCCCTTTTCTTTTTCTAAAGTCACTAGGATAGAAAATGATTTTAAAACATCTATCAATGGTGTGCCCATTATACCAACAATTATCACACACAATTTCAGCATTAGAATTAGCATTAGGTCTATACCCATTGTTGTTAGGAGCATTAGGTCTAAAACCAGTGGTGCTAGAGCTAGGTCTAAAGTTACCATTGTTGCCAAAGTTAGATCTGAAATTACCAGTTTGGGAATTCTGAAATTTTTGAGGTCTTTGAACGTTGTTTCTAGCAGGCCCATTAGAAAGAAAAGCAGATGTCTGAGTATTCTGAGAGGAACCACTAAGAGTGCCAGATGCAACTCTGTGAGACTCCTCACTAGAGATAATGGCATAGGCACCCTTAACATCTGATAAAGTTTCCCTAGAGAGAATAGAACTCCTAATACTCATATAAGAATCATCAAGCCCCATCAAAAATTACATAAGTTTCAACAATTTATTATGTTTCTTAAACTCACCGGCAGTAGAGCACAAACAATTAGGTAATTCAACCATAGCATCATACTGTTTCCAATAATCATTCAGTTTATGATAATAATCAGACAAGTTAGACCCATTCTGCTTAACTATGTTAATTTTATGATGAAGATTAAAAATCACAGACCCATCAACTTTATGATAAGTTTCTTTAAGCTTATTCTAAACATGTTTAGCCTTTTTTGAAAAAAAAATTGACCAAGGAATAATTCCTCAGAAATAGAGTTCAAAATCCATCCAAGAACAACAGCATTCACCCTATCCCACTGTTTTCCCAAAATCTCATTAGTTATGGACCTTCTACAAGACCCATCAATAAAACCAATTTTGTTTTTTCCTTCCAAAGCAAGTAACATAGCATTATCCCAAATTTGATAATTTTTAGTCCCTTTAAGTTTAACAGTGAAAACAGTCAACACATCAGTATCATTAGGGTGCAAATGCAAAGGGTCATTCAAATCAAGCTTGCTAATAAGTGTAACTGGATCAGTCACACTTAGATTATCACCATCACCATGTGCCGACTCCTCATGGTCAGACATGGTGAAGGGTAAAAAAGGTCAAAAAGAGAACTCACTAAACTGCAACAAAGTTCCCAGGCTTCCAAACCACTCAAGGGTGGCAGGTCAAGGGCAAGCAGAGAATGAGGATCCAAATAATAGGTAGAAAAGTAAAAAAACTACCAACCCAACACAAAAAGAAACAAATAGCAACAATAACCACAAATAAGCAGACAACAAGTAATAAAGAAGGAGAGAGTAGAGGGGTGTTACAGTGCTCTTAACCAAAGCTCAATCAAACTGTTACACCTAGATTCACTTAGTCTAGGAGTAACAGAACCTCCAAATCACAAACCCTAATTTTCATTCGAGGGAAAATAGGGAAAATGACCAAAGAACAACAATCCAGCCATAGAGATACAAATCCCACTTAGGAAAAAACACCACCAAGCAAGAACCCCTTCAAAAATAAATGAAACCCTAATTTTTTTTTCTCAAGGAAAATTAGGGAAATCACTTCAATCGAAGGATAAATGTACCAGTCGTCCAAAAAAAGTAACCAAATAATATGAAACACCAGATCTCAGAAACCCTAATTTTTAAAACAAAAATTAAGGCATCAAAACTTTGAATAAAAAAGTAATACTAATAGATCCCGCTATCTCAATAGCAGATCTAATAAAAAAAATATGTATCGTAAAAAAACACCAAATTTTTTGAAACCCTAAACAAATATTTTCATCGTTTTTCAGCAACCTGGCTCTGATACCATGTAGAAAAACATGAATCAAGAGGCCTCAAATACTTATACTTTTATTAACAAGATCAAAAGACAAAACAGAATGATAAAAAACTAAAGACTACCAGTGCTACTCACGTGTAGCCCTATTATCTACATGATAATAGTTTTACAATCAAAGAGACAAGAAATGGAAAGATTAAACAAGTTTCCGAGACCAAGTGTTTGAGAGAGAGAGTATGAAGCTGTGTGTTGAAAAACACACAGATGAAAATGAAGAGGTGATGTCAACCATGAGATAGATGCTCCCATCTTAAACAAAGCCTAAAGGCTAAAGAGCCGTTGCAACATGGGCTTCAATGTAGGCTTATATGGGCTTGAGTCCAAGTCCAACAGCAACTAAGAAGTCTTCACAACTTTGATCCTTGTAGTCCAAGATTCCCTTCACACCAATTCCTTTCATACTAACTGAAAGTTTAAACAACAGACAATAAGTCCTTATGGTTAAACATGAGTAGCAGATTAGGTCCTTCAAATTAACAATTACCCACATGAATTGTCGCAAATTTCCTACGCTTGCTTTACACACGACCAAATTCTAAGTTCTTTTTCTTTTACCAACCAGTTTACCCATGCCATACTCTACTTATCGAAAGTAGTCAATAATTCCCATCTGTATGTTACTGGCATGTCTTCCTTCTTTTGAACGAATCTCACATTTTCGTGTAATAGCTTTATTACTATGTGTTATCTCTTTTTTGTCTACACATATTAATCAACATCAATTTCATCTTAAAATTGAACTTAAATTTATTTTCACCTCTAAACTAGACTAAAATTGAATCAAATGTTATAATAATATTTTGTCACCCATTGTCAAGATATATACTCTCTTGTGAGTATGTTGCTTTTTATTCAATGTAAGCTTAACCTAATACTAATAGAGGTAGAAATCCAAGATTTGCTAAATTTTGAAAAAATCTTTGTCTTCTTTCACAATTTACGAAAACCGTATTTGAACAGCTCATTTCCACAGTTCTTTAAATGAACCACCAGTGCATTAATGATAATTAAGTACGACCTTATTTAACGAACCGCGACCAATGGGCTATGACTATCGATGGCCCTTTGGGCTATGACTATCGATCCCCATCTCACCACCAAACTTATATACACTGCAACGTTACCCACCATCTTCAACGAAAAAGAAGAGTTTATCGAGCGACATATCGCTAAGATGGGTTTCCCGGACGACATGTCGATCGAGAAAAGTTGACCGAAAAAGCTCGTGATTTTCCCGGGAAACTTTCCCGGTCGACAAGGCCTCGCCCACATAATTCCAATCAAATGTTTAAATGTTACGGTGGAGGGTTTTTCCGAGTGACATGTCGCCCGAGAAAGTTTTCTTATACTATCCGCTAATCACCATCTTATATTAGTTAAGACATAATGTATGTCACGTGTTAGGTTTCCCCGATGGACTTGTCGCCTATGATACTTTTCGTTATTCATTGACTTGTCAATGCATGGCTTACCATTTTGTCGTTTAATGAAGGGTTCCCAGGCGACCCGGGAAAGTTTTGTTACAAGTTGAGGCTTTTGTCATTTAGCGACGGTTTCCTAGTCGACATGTCGGGAAACTCTCGACATATGTTGACTTGCCAAAGCATGACAAGAATTCTTTTGTACTTTTTTTTGCTACTGCCTTCACAACAGGCTATTTCTATATATTTTTCAAAAAAAATACCAAAACAAAAACCCGTAAACTAATATATAATCTATCTAAATACATTACAACTTGTACCACTACACAATGTAATATAATGGATCAACGCACTTGATATAATAAAAACTAAATACGTTCAAAATCCGAATAAACAAAACATAAGTGTACAAAACGGGTGACTAAGTCACAAAACTTGCATTATCCGCCAAGATACAAATTAATGAACTAAAAACTGAATTAAATTTTTAATGCAAACATTCTCGGGCGACATGTCGCCCGAGATAAGTAGGTGAGAAAAATACCCGCCAAGTTTTTGATGTCGGCCAAAGACTAGAGTATTCCGGACGACATGTCGTCTAGGATTATTTTCTTATACGTTGACTTGTCAACCATTTAGCGAGGTTAGTCTTTTATCGTTTAGTGTACACTTTCTCGGGTGACATGTCATTCGAGATATTTTGTAATATATTAATTAACACTAATCACATCGGTTAAACACTCACGGTTAGTGACCAAAGTATCCCGAGCGACATGTCGTCCAGAAAAGTCTGATGGAAAATTTTGCTGCTAAGTTAATGTAGATTTTTTTGGTCAAACTTTCACCACGTATCCTGAACGACATGCCATCCGGGAAACTTTCGTCAAACTTTGACTAAAAAGTCTACAAAATTCTTGCCACATTGAACGAACTCTTGTCATCTAGTGGGGTTCTGGTGTCGCCCGAGAAAAGTTAGTTGAGATAGTAGTAGGTTCTGTTGTAGTGATAAGATTTTTTCTCTATATACCATTATCCCACAAGACGTATCGAGATTTGTTAAATCCACAATTTGGAATTATTAGGTAAATCAGGTGCCCCGAAGGAAATTCTAAATTGTGATCTGTTCTAGAGAACTCAAAGCCCTCAACTCTCGGTTATTCTGATGGGGACGTGGTTCAGTACTTAAACTATGTAAGCTGCATGCGTTCCTCATATATTGTAACAAAGTGATAATGTTGATGGTTTATGTAATTCATAACAATTATAAAAACACAAATAAAGATCAAAGCACGTAGTAGAGAAAACGGTTTAAACAAGATCATATAATAATATATTCATAATTAATCGATTAGGGTTACGTACCTTTTGCAATGTAATTCCAACAAACAAGAACAAATCACCAATTTAGGATTTATGAAGATCAATGATTAACCCCTTATCGTTTTGTTAATCGATCCAAGATATAATCTATAGTGAGATTATATTATGTTCTTGTACACACATATAATAACTAGTTAACTGTAAAACTAGTACGTATAAAACGAGCAATACACAAAGTGAAAAAATCAAACCGAAACCCTTTGGGGGGTGTTCGGCCGATCGCAACAAAGAGAGAAGAGAAAGAGAGTTGAAAGTTATAAGGAATATCAATAATCCCATGGATATTTATAGGGAACAAAACTTATGGCTTAAGTTTTAGCAATAAGGAAAAAGTTTCCTTTTTTCCTTCCCCGCCCTATAACCGATCGGAATACACCCACCAAGGGTGTTTCCGAAACCTTCTTCTCTCTTCTATTATTTATCCACATTAATGGTTTAGTTCTTAACTATTATAACTTAACGACCGTTAAATGTTTAAATCTCGTTTTAATTAATAAATATATAAAATACATTTATTAATAAATGAACTATTTACGTATTGTGTGGAATCCCGTAATATAGAGTTCCATCCTAACACACGACTATTAAAATTAAAGTCCATAAACTTACAGCTCCCACTTGGACATATTTTAATAGTGGGGTCACATCGGTTAGCGTCTAGTTACACACCAATGCCTGTAGTACAACTCGAGTAAGGTCTTCTAGATAAAACCTTATTAATGACTCATCATCATTATTATCCTTTCGTTTCCAGTACATTGTTAATAAGGATATGGATCTTAGTCATACCTTAATTAACTATTTTGTTTCTCGTTTATCCGATTAAGCAAGATTACCAAAACTTCTAAACATAGTTCAGAATGACTTTGGCTGCGGCCACACAAACATCTTACTAATCCCACGAGGGGCCCAACCGTATCAAACTCCAAAATGAATTTGGAGGAAATGTAACACCCCCATAAAGCAAGTATCACAGTGGTGGATCCATGAGCAAATAGCTTACAAAGCACAGATCATAATTATATGATTTTTAAAATACAATTGATATAAACATTATCTTGGTACAAGTGTTCAAATCGTTGAATATCATTTGTCATAAATATCCCATTAAAAGATAAATCCCCCCGTCATTTTTATGCTCCTAAATGATGTTCAGTCCATGCTCAAATAATCTTGCTTAATTACCTGAGAAAAACATGCTTAAAATAGTTAACATAAAGTTGGTGAATTCATATAGTTTTGGGTAAAATCATATTTTAGAACTTTAAATGTCCTACCTAGTGCTGTTCAATATTTGATTATAAAATCAAGTTCAAAGTGTCCAATTATTCCATTCATTAATGTTCTAAACAATATAAAATTAAGTATAGGAATGCAAACCTTATAGATAGTATCATTGCACAAAGCTATATACTACAAAATAATTACATTTCTTCCTATTTCCAAAACTGAAGCTTAACCTTCCATAGTCCTCAACAGATGAGAACGTAGTGTCCTACAAAAAGACACCCAAACCCAGTTCCAACATGGTATACATCTGTCGTCCCGGCCAAGGCACAGTGAGCATGACTCACCCAGATGGGGATGGTCAATCACAAATAGATCTATTTATAACATTCGGGCAATTTCCCATAATTTAACAGCTTCTACAATAGGCAAATGTAATTAAAGATAACAGTTCAATTTGCGTTCTATTAAATAATTATCAATCATATTGTCAAAACAGGTTATAGTTCAGTTTACGTTCTATATAATAAGTTATAATTATATTGTCAAACAAGTTACAGTCATTTAATAGCATGTCTCCCCTCGTGGGTCAGTAAAATCATAAAAGGATTTAAAATGCGAGGCTATGAACTCACCTGTGTAATACAGCTCGAGGATGATCAAGTATACAAATCACAAAGCACACAGTACATCGAATACCTAATTAATTAAGTAGGTCTCAGTATATGCATAAATAATAAATTCATGTAGTTTAATTGGTTGTACGTTTATTCTTGTTATCACCGTATATTTAATCAATATATATATATATATATATATATATATATATATATATATATATATATATATATATATATATATATATATATATATATATATATATATATATATATATATATATATATATATATATATATATATATATATATATATATATATATATATATATATATATACACTGCTGTGATGATGGTTAAGTGTGCATGTTGTCCATTCACTATTTCCATGTACCCCTGATGTTTATAAAACATGTATTACATTGCAGTCTTTCAAAATAAATTATTAAATTTATTTAATAGTTTATAGTGTTCTAAAAATAATTAATAAATTATTATTAATTAAATCTTGATTTAAGCATGTCTCTCGTTGATAAAAATATAATATTATTATTCTAAAACTATTAAAATAGTTCTTGTGTACCAACAGTGGCTATTAAAGTTGACAGTGGGTACTTTTAAGAAAACGATGGCTACATTATAAAAACAGTGGGAACAATCATGAAACAGTGGCTATGTTTAGGCTACCAGTGGTAATCTTAAAGCTACCAGTGGGAACATTAAAGTTAACAGTGGTAAGCATGTAGTATAACACTAACGGTGGCAAACATAAAGAGGTCAGTTGGTAATACATAACTAACGGTGGTAATAATACAATATCGGTGGGAAAATATTACATGCAAGTTTACATTACAACAAGGCATACCCCTATCGTTACAAACTCGTAATCTATCATGCATTAGTCGACATCAGCAATACAAAACGCCTTCTAATAGCAGCATGCATGTCATCAGCAGTCCCAAACGCCCCCTTATCAGCAGCATGCATGTCATCAGCAGTCCCAAACGACCCCTTATCAGCAGATCCAAACACCCCCGAAGCTATTGTAGCCAACTTTAGTCCCAAACGCCATGCATGTGGTTCCCGACATCGGATCCACACATGTCCGTATGGATCTCGGCTAACACAACACACCCTTATGTACTTCACTGTCCAAAACCAAACACCCCCTTATACGGCTGCTAATCAGCAGATCTAAACACACCCACTGCTGGTCTTTCCAGCAGATCCAAACACCCCTTTTGCGTTCTTCTACCAGCCATCAAACACCCCCTTCGTTTCATAAACTTGTAGCGATTAACACCCATCACAACCCCGTTTCAGATCTATATAATAGTAAGGCAAACACCCCTTGGCTTATATAAAATCCGAGACAACCCCCCTCTAACAGTGGTGACTGTTTGTGTAGATGGTCGTGGTGTAGGTTGGCCATGGGTGATGGTTGTGGTGACGTGAGGGGTGGAGGAGAATGGTGGTGATGATGGCAGCAGGTGGCTGCGAAGGTGGTGGTGACAGCAGCGTGGTACCACCATGGATGTGGTGGTAGCTTCGTCCAAAAGGAGGGTGGCGGCTACTGGCTTGTGGTGGTAACAGTGATGGCAGCTGGCGGTTGGAGTATATATTGGGGATAATAGGGCTGTGGTGGGCACGTATATGGCTAGGAGCCACAAATGGTGGTGGGTGGCTGATGGGTGAGTGGCTGCTGGTGGATAGCAGCGAGTATGGTGGCGACTGCGTGGCTGGTGGACACGTGGTTCAACAGTGGGCGGCTGATGAACACTGGTGGAGGAGGAAGTGATGACAGCGGGGAGATGGTGGCGATGGCTATGTCGGCTGGAGGTGGTGACGTGGTTTACCACCACTAACATGGTGGTTCGGACGATGCATATATATATATAGATCTACTCGATCCATGAATTAAAGATGGCGGCCGAAATATTTTCCGGTGGCCGGATTACTCGCCGGAAAAGTGACGGCTGCCAAGGAGGAGGGAGGAGTGTGTGTGTAATATTAGGTTTAGGGTTTGTATGAAATGAGGAAGAAAACCCTAATTTCCATTTTTATATGTGCTAGTTAACTACAAGGTGGAAGGTTTCCCATTCTATAGGGACTAAAACGCAAGTTTTATCATTACTTTGGTTAATACACGGTTCGAGATTAGCTTGTGATTTATAAAAGTAGATTCGTCTTACAATAGTTGCGCCATTGATCTTAAAATCATTTCTCCAATAAAATGAAGTATTTATATGACTTATAAATACAATTAATGTGTGCGTTCATTTAAATGATGATTACTTATCATTTATCGTTTTAATGAAATAAGTATCGTTTTAATTACGATACTTCTCATTTAATCTCCCGTACATAAATGAAATATTAAACAATTTTATCAAATCATTTATCAAGTATCTCTCGATAATAATTTACGTAATTAAATTATTAAATTGTCGGTACGCGGGTTGTACGACTTTTGTCTTGTTTTCAATTACAATAACTTTTGTATTGTTCAAAATGGATTTTGAAACATACTTCATTATTATTTGATGAACGAAAAATCTCGGGTTTTACACCATCCACATGCCATCTTGAGTTTCGTCCTCGAAACTCGATTATTAGTACTAGGTTGAGAATTGTTCTAGAATCATTGGGTAAACTTTTCTTACATTTTTATCATGGTAAAATCATGGATTTTACAGCACCGCCCCGTTATTTTAGATTCGTCCTCGAAGCTATTAAAAACTTTGTCATCTGTTAGGGTATAGATGTCATATGTTTAAAGGTTCGTTTTAGACAAGATCGGAAAAGAATGGTGCCAACAATGTAAAGAGATAGTTATCCGGATTGCTCTATACGTCCGATTGAACAGTATTTGGGTGCTGCTACCATTACAGATGAACAGAAAACAAAGCAAAGAGATCTTTATCCGTGTCGCTCTATACATCCGATTGAGCAGTATTTGTATGTTGCTATCAATTACGGATGGACAGAATTATCCGAAGGTTTGGCCTTCAATCTGACAAAGCGGTAGAAGTTCGCGGAACGATTAATGACAACTAAGAGAGGATAAACTAGGAAGTTGTCAACTACAAGACATGATTTGAGGTCGGAGAGGGTTTCGGAACTGGACATGCTGATTCTGTTCAAGTTTGGATTGTTTCTCTGGCCGTGAGCCAGGAGCAGGACATGACGGACGTCCACAACCTGTTGATAGCAGGCCAGGTGGGGTACACTGTCATGCATGAGTGCATAGACTTTCTCTCTTGGACCATATGGGCAGATGCCCAGATAGCACGAGGTTTTTGGGCCATGACCGACGAGGCCTTGCAGTGGTTGTTGGAAAAGAACTACTACCTCCATCGGCATATTCACACCTTGGAGGGGGCCTTCAGCATAAGACACACACTTCGCTTACTGCACAAGGGCAGTCCTTGTCCACCTTCTTTGATCTTGCAGCTGTTCGTCATGATGGAGTGACAACAGAGACCGCCTACCTTCGAGGAGTAGTTGGCAGACTGTAGTCCCAGTTGCTGATTGTACTCAGTTTACTAAAGGAGTCCTGATTGGTTTATACAGGCATTGCAGAGTACCCTGTCGGCACCTACAGCCTTACCAGCCCCACCAGCACCAGCCACATCCAGCAGACCTGCTAGGGTTGAGTAGATGTACTAGATCTCTTGTACATCATGATAAGCTTCTATTCCATCTATCATGCACAATTTACGAGTCATTTGGAGTTTACGAAATCATTCATCAAAACACAATAAGTCTTGTGATGATATATTGTAAAGGTGGTTTGTTACAATATGGTAGGATGAATGATAACAATAATGAAACCAGTGACGTGTGTAAAAACCCAAAATTTAGGGGTTTTACACTACCTACCCGTTATTTTAGCTTCGTTCTTGAAACAAAAAATGAGGTTACTCGTTCAGGGAACAAGTGAGGGCACTTTTTCTTGAACGTGTAATCTTGTGAACTCGAGTTCTAAGTTTACAAGGTTGGGTTGACTAGGACAACTCGTCTTAAGTCTTAGTTTTTCTTAGATGTGCCTCCGGGGCCCCAATGTGTCTTGATGAGCATAGATAACAGTTCATTAATGTTTCTAATAGTTCTTCAAGAGATTTTTAAGTCTATTAAGCTTTAATAGGCTTATGCGATGTCGAGTTAGAAATGTAGTTTTGGCTGGTACTGCTCTTGCGTCAACAATTTTACGCGAAGGGCTTTCCGATATATTTCTAGCCTGTGCAATGCAAACATTAGTTTGACACCAAAGGTTCACTCAGTGAAAAGGTTAAGATCATTGTTGATGGTGATTGGGTAGGAAGTTGCAAAGAATCTGCTTCAATTGTGGCTGAGCTAGGGTATATGAGGCGTAGGAATGAAGTACCTCAAATGGTGGAAAATCAAAGAAGATACTAAGAATAAAGAAGTGTGCATCTCTTGGGAGATGCTGAAAGGGTCATGCATCTACTGTTGGTGGTTCCAAAATTTGCACAAATTTCGACTTCAAATAGGAGGAAGTCATTCATTTCAAGGCTTATTGGACAATGGTATTATCGAACTAGTTGGATCCGAAGAGGAAGAAGATCGCTCAAAGAGTATTGGACATCCATTTTCTCTTTTTGGGAGATGACAAACATAACCATACAAAATACATCCATTGAGAGTTGGGCATGTCTTTTATGCTTGGGTTTGTCTTCCTCGTCGAACTGAGAAAAGTGAGCTAAGAAGATAGGGCATCCTCTTTCCAAGTATTTCTGGGCTTCGGTACAAGAAATGACACTAAGTCTAGTGTCGATAAGGTCTGTGTTACCGTCTTCTCGAATGATCGAGGTTTCATTTCCTCATGGCAGATGAACCAGCTTTATGTTTTGCGACGCCCCTCAAGAGGTCAAACGCAACAGAAGTGGACACCCTCGATGGGTTCAAAAGCAGCGGAAATGAATACCCCCAAAGGATTCGAATGCAATGGAATAAATAGGTACCCCCAAAAAGAGGTCAGATGTAGCGGAAGAATAGATACTCCCAAAGGAGTCAAATGCAGCAGAAAATAGACACCCCTAAAAAAAGGGGTTGAATGCAACGGAAGTGATATTTGGGTTAAGGATAAGCCAAAAATCAAGAACACAATGCTATGATCCAAAAGAGATGAATACGAGTCTTCTTAGGTTTCTGGATGAGGATGTAATGACATCAATTATAAGTTATCTTAATGATAAGATATTACTGGAGGAAATCACGAGTCAAAAAAGGATACGTTACATAGCTGGATAAATAAAATAATATCAATAATGAGTCATGTCGAATATATTTAAGCCCACGTGATTATAAATTTCTATTTACATCGATAAGCGTCCTCATCCATGTAAGGTGAAATTTATAACTCCATTCGGCGACCTATGATTTCTTTATTCAAACGAACAAGCGTCCTCACTCGTTTCAGTAAGGATTTCATAGCCCACCTTACCTAAATATTCCCCGCAAGGCTTATTATTTAGGACAAATATAATATCTAAGATAATAGATATTATTAAGATACTTTACAGCCCGTTTGTTTATAACCTTCGTCTTCAGACGTCCCATAACATCTTAATACGAAATTATAAATAAACTTCTAGTCCGGTGGCTTAAGATTTCACCATTAGACGTCCCATAACGTCTTGAGAGGAAATCATCATTAACTTAGGATCAAGAGACTCAGGTCCCATATGTAGAATATAAGATCATAAGTACCTTGATTTTGGGTTCCACCGCATCATTTAAAGATGCAAACTTATCCAAATAATACCACATGAAATCATCAAAAGCAAAAGTGTATAAGTCGTTAATAAGTCGTGTTCCGTTGATATACGTACAAAGTCATAAGCGGAAGAAAATAAATGTGGACGCGCGATAATGTGCGCGTGAATACGTATCAAACAAGAAGCTCATATATATAATATATAATGATATATATTACAATCATATGTATAGGCATTGTATCATATAGTTCCTTCTAGTAAGGTATATATATATATATATATATATATATATATATATATATATATATATATATATATATATATATATATACATAAAGGCAAGTTCAAACATTTAATAAAATGTAGTACACGAGATAATGTTCCCTAGTCTGTTTTCAAATATTCCAATATGTACCGTTGTTGTAAATTCATTTTTATTATGTGGCCAGTCAGTTGTCCAAGTAGTCATAATAGACTAACCGGTTCATAATTATCAATTTACTATGTAAAGATAGTATGCTCAAGTAGAGATTTAACACTTCATGAAATTATACGAAGGTGGTAATAATGACGTTCTAGGATCATGGAATACAAAGGTTTATAAAACCAAAATGGTAAATTCAGGGATTTATAATATAAGGATATATTATAATAGTTATCAATTAATTATATGAAATAATCAGCGTAATGAAATAATTAGCGTATTAGTTTAAACTGATACACAATCAAGCGTGTAAGATGTGAAAATCTTAGTATAAGATTTTTAGGATTTGTTTGGATTTTTTTACGATATCCACTCGTTCTTAGGTAGTTCATTAACGTTACCGTGTTCTAGTTAAATACATCGTGTACGAGTATTAACAACTTCCATTTAAATTTGTTATTAATAATACTTGTTTAAGTAAAATTATTTTACTTACAATGGTTGTATTTTACTTTTATATTCTATGTACGTTAAATTTCATATACAATTTATATGAACAGTTTATAAAAATAATAATACTTTATTACTTTTAATTTAATGTCCCCAAAGTTTCCGCAAGTTAAATAATAACCCCTTTGATTACAAGTTTGAGAAAGTGAGGGTTCTAGTCCTTTTTAGTTTCGGACTTATGCAAGTTTTTAATTCATTAAATGAAATAAAGGTTCTAGGGTTTGCTTAAGTTTCGGTTATTGGCAAAACAAGTCCCTCCATATTTTACTAAATGTACACTTTCCAGTTCTTAACAGTTTTAGTCCTTAGGGCTTCTAGTATATTCTGGATACGGTGAAAATAGTCCCTCTAGTTAAAACTAGGTTTTATAACTTTCAATAAGTGGCAATAGTTGCCCCTAGGGCTTCTAAATGTTTCAGCTGATTACACCATTAGTCCTTAGAGTCATAGAATGACAATTTAACTTCCAAGAATTTACAAAAGTGGTCCTTAAGGTATAATAAGTCACGAATGGCACTTAATAATCCCTAACTTTCAACGATATCAGTCCTTGTTATTACTGTTTTATCAAGACAAGTTTCAAATGTCACGGTTTTAATCCATAAGTCTTACAAACCGACATCTTAAGTCCAAAAGTTTTTATAAGTTATATTTCCGGTATAAAAACTTTACTTAAGTATAAAAACACTAAGGGGCTTATTAAATGTGCTAAAAGAGCTAATGGGCTTCCCAAACCCTTATTGAGCTTACAAGATCCATTAACACTTTTTATGGGTTAAGGATTTCTTAATGGGCCTAATTACATTTTTAGATCCATTAATATTACAAGTTTTACTACATAGGTCCATAAGACAATAGATGGGCCTAATGGGCTTCATAATAGGCCTAAACATATTTTAGTCCATTAATAATTCAAGGTTTGCTAAGTGGGCTCACAAGGTACTAAATGAGCCTAATGGGCTCTTGCATATACACGACTATGTTGTATTGGGCATATTGGGCCTATTTAAGTTTTGGGCTATCGTTGCCTGGGCTTAACTAGTCCATTAATAATACTTAACCATTTATCTAGGTGTAAAATTTATGAAACCTTTCAAGCTTATCACTGGTTTATAAATATTAAGTCTAGATCCCTAAATAGAGTGTAAAAACCTACGATATGTTTTATTTCCGTTTGTTTCAAATAAGATCCGAGTCAGTTACAAGTTTGTATGTTAGTTATAAGCTTTAAGATTAGTTTATAACTCACGGATAACATCATTTATAGTATTTCAAGATAAAGTCCAATCTAGTTTTACGTTTACATTTAATTTTACAAGGTCCTAAAAATTAAGATTTAGGTTTATTATAAGTTCACATGTTTATTACAAGTTCAAAAACGAATCAGAGAGCCCAAGCTATATTTGTTTTCCATGTGTTTTCATTATGAAATCTAGGTTTATTACTTGGTTAAAAGTAAATTTTAAAGTCTATACATAAGATCTATGTTTTTTTACAAGTTTGTTATAAGTTCAACAAGATTTAATCAAGATCTCCTAAAAAATAATCTAATTTTAGATTTTTCTAAGATTTATAAAAATCTAGTTAAGTTTACCAAAGACATGGTAAGGATTTTAAAGATACATTAAGATTTTACAAAGAATTTATAGATTTCCCCAATATTTTATTAGATTTTTCAATATTTATAAAATATAATTAGGTTTACCAAAGATTTATAAAAATCTAGTTTAGATTTCCCCCAAGATTTTGCAAGACGTATAATATTCAATTAGATTTTATAAAAATCAATTTAGATCTCCCACGGATTCAGTAAAATAAATGGATCTATTTAGATTTTTAGAGATTTAAAAATCTTCTTAGATTTTCTAACGATTCCTAGAGATTCTTGTTAGATTTCCAAATGTTTCCAAAGATTTTATTTAAACTTCCATTTAAATATTTCCAAGGGTTTGTCATGTATTAGATTGTTCGTGGTTATAATGCATTGTTCAGACCATCATACTTCAGAAGCCATTCTATAAACGTTTGAGGAGCGAGGGCACTTTAAATCGTAAACCCAACCACTCAGTCAAAACGTAATATCGAGATGAAACATCTTTAATATAAAGCTCCTTACTAACATGGCATGTTTAATTGTTCCATTAAGTACTTGAGTATTTTAATATTTTGTAATAAATATTAAATAGTCATAATACGTAAATACGTACAGAGTTATCATCTAATATCATCAACAATTATAAATGCATAGAATAATAAATGTGCACTTAAATCATATAGTTATGCATGCTCTCTATGCTATATGCTCTCTATATATGTCCCAAAAAAATCCCCAAAATATTTTTGTAAAGTTATAGTCCAGCTTTTAAATAAAAGAAAAATATTTGTATTCTTATTTTATTTAAAAATTTATCTTGTTCGCTATAACTAAAGATCTTATACCATTCTCTGTAACACCCCCATAAAGCGGGTATCATAGTGGTGGATCGATGAGAAAATAGCTTACAAAGCACAGATCATAATTATATGATTTTTTAAATACAATTGATATAAACATTATCATGGTACAAGCGTTCAAATCGTTGAATATCATTTGTCATAAATATCCCAGTAAAAGATAAACCCCCCGTCATTTTTATGCTCCTAAATGATGTTCAGTCCATGCTTAAATAATCTTGCTTAATTACCTGAGAAAAACATGCTTAAAATAGTCAACATAAAGTTGGTGAATTCATAGAGTTTTGGGTAAAATCATAGTTTAGAACTTTAAATGTCCAACCTAGTGATGTTCAATATTTGATTATAAAATCAAGTTCAAAGTGTCCAATTATTCCATTCATTAATGTGCTAAACAATATAAAATTAAGTTTAGGAATGCAAACCTTATAGATAGTATCATTGCACAAAGCTATATACTACAAAATAATTACATTTCTTCCTATTTCCAAAACTGAAGCTTAACCTTCCATAGTCCTCAACAGATGAGAACGTAGTGTCCTACAAAAAGACACCCAACCCCAGTTCCAACATGGTATACATCTGTTGTCCCAGTCAAGGCACAGTGAGCATGACTCACCCAGATGGGGATGGTCAATCCCAAATAGATCTATTTATAACATTCGGGCATTTCCCATAATTTAACAGCTTCTACAATAGGCAAATGTAATTAAAGATAACAGTTCAATTTGTGTTTCTGTTAAATAATTATCGATCATATTGTCAAAACAGGTTATAGTTCAGTTTATGTTCTATAAAATTAATTATAGTTATATTGTCAAACAAGTTACAGTCATTTAATAGCATGTCTCCCCCTCGTAGGTCAGTAAAATCATAAAAGGATTTAAAATGCGAGGCTATGAACTCACCTGTGTAATACAACTCGAGGATGATCAAGTATAAAAATCACAAAGCACACAGTACATCGAATACCTAATTAATTAAGTAGGTCTCAGTATATGCATAAATAATAAATGCATGCAGTTTAATTGGTTGTATATTTATTCTTGTTATCACCGTATATTTAATCAATATATATATATATATATACTGTTATGATGATGATTAAATGTGCATGTTGTCCATTCACTGTTTGCATGTACCACCGATGTTTATAAAACATGTATTACAATACAGTCTTTCAAAATAAATTATTAAATTTATTTAATAGTTTATAGTGTTCTAAAAATAATTAATAAATTATTATTAATTAAATCTTGATTTAAGCATGTCTCTCGTTGATAAAAATATAATATTTTTATTCTAAAACTATTAAAATAGATCTTGTGTACTAACAGTGGCTATTAAAGTTGATAGTGGGTACTTTTAAGAAAACGGTGGCTACATTATAAAAACAGTGGGAACAATCATGAAACAGTGGCTATGTTTAGGCTACCAGTGGTAACCTTAAAGCTACCAGTGGGAACTTTAAAGTTAACAGTGGTAAGCCTGTAGTATAACACTAACGGTGGCAAACATAAAGAGGTCAGTTGGTAATACATAACTAACGGTGGTAATAATACACTATCGGTGGGAAAATATTACATGCAAGTTTACATTACAACAAGGCATACCCCTATCGTTACAAACTCGTAATCTATCATGCATTAGTAGACATCAGCAATCCCAAACGCATTCTAACAGCAGCATGCATGTCATCAGCAGTCCCAAACGCCCCCTTATCAGCAGATCCAAACACCCCCGAAGCTATTGTAGCCAACTTTAGTCCCAAACGCCATGCATGTGGTTCCCGGCAGTAGATCGACACATGTCCGTATGGATCTCGGCTAACACAACACACCCTTATGTACTTCATTGTCCAAAACCAAACACCCCCTTATATGGCTGCTAACCAACAGATCCAAACACACCCACTGCTGGTCTTTCCAGCAGATCTAAACACCCCTTCTGCGTTCTTCTACCAGCCATCAAACACCCCCTTTGTTTCATAAACTTGTAGCGATTAACACCCATCACAACCCCGTTTCAGATCTATATAATAGTAAGGCAAATACCCCTTGGCTTATATAAAATCTGAGACAACCCCCCTCTAACAGTGGTGACTGTTTATGGAGATGGTCGTGGTGTAGGTTGGCCATGGGTAATGGTTGTGGTGACGTGAGGGGTGGAGGAGAATGATGGTGATGATGGAAGCAGGTGGTTGCGAAGGTGGTGGTGACAACAGCGTGGTACCACCACGGCTGTGGTGGTAGCTTCGTCCAAAAGGAGGGTGGCGGCTACTGGCTTGTGGTGGTAATAGTGATGGCAGCTGGCGGCTGGAGTATATGATGGAGATAATAGGGCTGTGGTGGCCACGTATATGGCTAGGAGCCACGAATGGTGGTGGGTGGCTGACGGGTGGGTGGCTGCTGGTGGATAGCAGCGAGGATGGTGGCGGCTGCGTGGCTGGTGGCCACGTGGTTTAATAGTGGGCGTCTGATGAACACTGGTGGAGGAGGAAGTGATGGCAGCGGGGAGATGGTGGTGATGGCTATGGCGGCTGGAGGTGGTGACATGGTTTACCACCACTAACATGGTGGTTCGGACGATGCATCTATATATATAGATCTACTCGATCCATGAATTAAAGATGGCAGCCGAAATATTTTCCGGTGGCTGGAATACTCGCTGGAAAAGTGACGGCTGCCAAGGAGGAGGGAGGAGTGTGTGTGTAATATTAGGTTTAGGGTTTGTATGAAATGAGGAAGAAAACCCTAATTTCCATTTTTATATGTGCTAGTTAACTTCAAGGTGGAAGGTTTCCCATTCTATAGGGACTAAAACGCAAGTTTTATCATTACTTTGGTTAATACACGGTTCGGGATTGGCTCGTGATTTATAATAGTAGATTCGTCTTACAATAGTTGCGCCATTGATCTTAAAATCATTTCTCCAATAAAATGAAGTATTTATATGACTTATAAATACAATTAATGTGTGCGTTCATTTAAATGATGATTATTTATCATTTATCGTTCTAATGAAATAAGTATCGTTTTAATGAAATAAGTATCGTTTTAATGAAGATACTTCTCATTTAATCTCCCCGTACATAAATAAAATATTAAACAATTTTATCAAATCGTTTATCAAGTATCTCTCGATAATAATTTACGTAATTAAATTATTAAATTGTCAGTACGGGGGTTGTACGAATTTTGTCTTGTTTTCAATTCCAATAACTTTTGTATTGTTCAAAATTGGTTTTGAAACATACTTCATTATTATTTAATGAACGAAAATATCGGGTTTTACACCATCCACATGCCATCTTGAGTTTCGTCCTCGAAACTCGATTATTATTACTAGGTTGAGAAATTTTCTAGAATCATTGGGTAAACTTTTATTACATTTTTATCATGGTAAAATCATGGATTTTACAGGAAACAAATCCCATACTGACTACAAGCAAAACCTATGAATTTTGCAATACTTATGAAAATAACCCTTATGGCCACCAGTTACGTATAGCTTTAGATTATTTCACAGAAAATGCACTAGATCCACGACAGTTTTCTAGTATCTCAGGTCTGAGGATAACTATTTACGATTTACTTGATGACACAGATCCATAAAGTATAATAATATAGTTGGGATAAGTCATATATTCAATTCATTGAATATCATGTAAATTTGATATGTAAACACATCAACATAATTTCAAGTATATTCTATCACAATTTAGATTTGTCTTAATTTAATAATGCTCCCATATTATTAATCGACAATGGACACTTAGAATAATTTAATATTCATGGAATAAAACATGTAAAACATGACACAAAATTAAATAACAAGAATAAACATAACCAATACTTTATTTCATTAAATAATAAATTCTAACATCCTTTATCCAAATACTAATCACAGATTTGCATGAAATCACTAGCTAAATGAAGCCGAATTCCATTGGCATGTTCAATGACCTTTCCTCTAGGCAAAACCTTAGTAAAAGGACCAACTAAGTTATTATTTGTGTGAACTTTTATTAATCTGATTTCACCAGCCTTGACTTGTTCTCGAACATAGTGATATCTACGGTTAATGTGTCTAGCTCCCTTCATGACTCCATGATCATTGGAAAATATGATTGTGGCAAGATTGTCACAATACAAATTAATAGGTTCTTTCATTGAAGGCATCACTCCAAGATCTTCAACAAACTTCCTAATCCAAACACCATTCAGTTTTGAATATAGCTTCTCTATTAACACTAAAAACATATCTCTTGTACTCCTTAAGTACTTAAGAATATGTTTAACAACAACCCAGTGGGGCTTCCCTGGATTTTTTTGGTATCGACTGAGTTCTAAGCAAACGCCACATCTGGCCTTGTGCATCTTACAACATACATGATAGATCCTACAGCCGAAGCATAAGGTACTTTCTTCATGTATTCCACTTCTTCAGGTGTTGATGCATCCATCTCATTACTTAATTCATGCTTAACCTCCATAGGTTGAAAACCTTTCTTGGAGTTATGCATATTAAACTTCTTCAATATCTTGTCAAGATAAGTAATTTGACTAAGACGAATTAACAGCTTACTCCTATCTCTATAGATTTTAATTCATTGAATGTATGCAGCTTCTCCTAAATTCTTTATAAAAAAACATTTGCCAAGATAATCCTTAACTTCTTTAAGTCTTGGAATGTTACTTCCCATGATTAATATGTCATCGGCATATAAGATTAGGAACACTACATCACTCCAACTAGCTTTGCGATATACACATGGCTCATCACGATTTTGAATAAATCCAAACTTTTTGATTTCTTAATCAAATCACTTATTCTATTGATGTGATGCTTGCTTCAAACCATAAATAGATCTTTGAAATTTACACATGCGTTTTAGATACTTAGGATTAACATACCCTTCAGGTTGCTGCATATAGACATCTTCATCTAAGCGACCATTCAAGAAGGCATTTTTAACATCCATTTGCCATATCTCATAGTCATAATATGCTGCTATAGATATGAGAATCCTAATAGCTCTTATATCGGCTACCAGAGAATATGTCTTCTCGTAGTCAATACCAAAAGTTTGAGGAAAACCTTTAGCTACTAAACGAGCTTTATAGGATTGTATTTCCCATCCAAGTCAGTTTTATTCTTGTATATCCACTTACTTTTCACTACTTTAGTATTTGGAGGTGGATCTACAAGAATCCAAACTTCATTTACTTTCATGAAGTTCATTTCCTCATCCATTTCACAAGTCCACTTAACCTTTTAAGGATCAAGCATGGCGGAATTATTTTTAGCAGGTTCACTAAGATCCCCTAATTCATCATCTTCATCCTCTATGTTAAGACATAGACGGTTGGGTGCACGTATATTCCTTTTGAATCTACGGACATGAACTAATTCTTGTGGAACTCCCAGACTTTCTGGTTCTATAGGAATTTCGCTGGTGTTTTCAGAAGGTAATGTATCCATATGATCCTCTTCAAGATCATAAGTTCTCCCACAGAATTCTTGAGATATGAGATCTCTTTCAAGAAAATCTCCATACCTTGCAACAATAACCTTGTTTTCAGGTGGAAAATAAAAGTAGTAACCCATAGTTTCCTTATGGTATCCTACAAAGATACATTTCACAGATCGTTGTTGGAGTTTATCAGCTGAGTCACGTTTCACATACGCCTCATAACCCCACACCTTTAAATAAGACAAGTTAGGTGATTTGCCATGCCATATTTCATATGGTGTCATATTTACCTTCTTTGTGGGAACCATATTTAGAATACAAACAAAAGATTCTAAGGCATAGTCCCAAAAGAATAATTGTAAAGTTGTAAGATTAAACATAGATCGTACCATATCTAATACTGTACGACTTCTACTTTAGATACACTGTATTGTTGTGGAGTATAATGAGAAGTAATATTATGAACAATTTCATTCTCACTTAGATAATCTTTAAACTCTTGGCTTAAGTACTCGTCACCTCTATCATAATAAAGAGCTTTAATCTTCTTTCCTAGTTGTAATTCTACTTCACCTTTAAACACTTTAAATGTTTCAAATACCTCATGTTTATGCTCAAGTAAATAAATATAACCATAACGGCTAAAATCATCTATAAATGTTAAGAAGTAGCTAGCACCTTACCTTGACACGTGTCTAAGTGGTCCACCCACATCTGTATGTATTAAACTAAGTAGAGATGTAGCTCTTTCAATATTACTATTAAAAGGTTTCTTGGTTATCTTTCCAGAGATACAAGACTCACATTTATAAAATGATTCATCATTGATATTTTTCAAAAGACCTTCACGTTGAATCTTTTGTATGTGTGTCTTCCCAATACTGGTAAGTCTACAATGCCAAAGATAAGAAGAGTTCGAGTCTAACTTTTGCTTCTTATTCATGCTAAAAACAGAATTATTATTATACTTAGAAACATTATCATGCATGTCAATTTCAAACACACCATTCACATCAATTGCATTAAAATATAAAATACCATTTTCGAAAACAGAAATTCCATCACTATCAATAGTGTGAATAAATCAGAGATCCAACAAACAAAAAAAGGAAATGACACCTCTAACAATAGAAGGTGTGTAAAACCCGCATGCTTTTACCATGAATAGTACCCTTAAGATCGTACGTACTAGATTAAAACTTTCCTATTATAGCATGATTACGATTACGTGTTAGGATTTTACGTATTACGTACGTGTTAAAACACGATAAGTATTTACTACGCACGATCACGTAATAATTATTTGACAATAATTAATCACGAACATGCGATCATGAAATCATGAACGTAATTAAATCACGAGCTATTATTAATTAAGTATATATATTTATTTCGAGCGTAAATAAATATATTAGGTCAAGGTAATTATTTAATGAGAACACATTAAACGCGAACACAAATAATCACGAACGAGTAACTAAACATCGAGACACGGAAAACGGTACGGGTACCCCATGTGGGTCCCCTACCCGCGGCAACAAGGAAGAAATGGGCCAAGCCCATTTCAATTTTCACTAAAGGGGGTTAAGGGGAAAAACACTACTCATATTTTTTTACAGAAGATTTTAGAAAACCTAAAAGTTCTCCTCCTCCTCTTTTTTTTTCTTTTGGCCGCCACCTTCAAACAACACCAAAGAGGTGTTTGTTGATCTTTGATCTTGGAATTATTGCTAGTATTCGTGTTTGTTCATCATTCTTTAGATCCACGCATTCGGTAAATCCTTTAAACCTTTTTCTTTTGGTTTAATCTTTTAAATAATTAAGAACATGTTATGATTTTTATATAACCTAACTAAATCATAGATCTATCATGAATTTGGGTTTGGATTAAATCAAAAGGGTTGTTTAATGGCTGTTTGTTCTTGGCCGATCCTAAACCGAACCCGAGAGGGTCTCGGTTTGGCCATTTGACCACCACCGAGACCATATGATCCTGGTTGGTTGGTGTGGGTCCCACGGCAGCATCAAGACAAGGGTAACCCCGAGTTGGTTCGAGGTATGGTGTCGATTTCATGTCCGGTTCATAGTTCTTAGTCAAGATTCGGTTCACGGTGTATGTTTAGATTTTTATTTTTATGATCTTATGTTAAAATTAAATTAATAACATGACATGATTAATTTAATAACATGACTTAGGTTATATTAATTATTAGAATCATGAAATTATTAACCTAAGTATTTTATAATTTTAAGACTTATAATTAATTAATTATTTAAAAAACCATGGTTATAATTAATTAATTAACATGACTTAGGTTATATTATTAATAAATAATAATACATGTTTTAACCTAAGTATATAAATTTATTTAATTAAAAACATGTTATACTTTAATTAGAAATTTTAACCTATAGTTTCTTTTAATTACATGAAATAATTAATAAACTATACATTATATGATATGACTTAGAAAATAATCATGAAAACACTTAGGCTTATATACTTAGCTTATTTAACCAGCTTATTTCTAATTATGAAAACTTCTATTTTTAGAAACTTATTAAATAAGGCAGCTAATCTATTTATGGAAACTTCTATTTTTAGAAACTTATTTATTTCAGGCAGCTAATCTATTTATGGAAACTTATTTAAATAAGGCAGCTGATCTATTTATGGAAACTTTCTATTTTTAGAAACTTATCTATTTTAAGCAGTAATTCTATTTTTGGAAACTTTCTATTTTTTGAAACTTTCTATTTTTGGAAACTTTCTATTTTTGGAAACTTTTTTTTTTGGAAACTTTCTATTTTTGGAAACTTTCTATTTTTGGTAACTTTCTATTTTTGGAAACTTTCTATTTTGGAAACTTTCTATTTTAGGAAACCTGCTATTTTTGGAAAGTTACTTAGTATTACACAGTAAGAATAATAATACATGAAATACCAGAAATACTTAATCAGAATAAACAGAATATAAGATAAACACAGTTTAAGGCTTAAAAACAGTAAAACATGATAAGAACATATAAAATAAGCTAAGACATGACATAAAACCAGTTACGTACATAGTAAGCAGATACTTATTCATGTATGTGTTTATGTAGTATTAGTGATACGGAAGTAGGATTCCTCTCAGTTCATCTTCTTCGTTCACTGGACATAAGGTACGGATTCCCGTCTTTTCAGTATGGACATTCTTTCCTTATTAGGATTCCCCGTATGCAGCCAACTGTTTTCCCAGTATACGTTTTATATGTTTCTGAATTGCTTATGTTTAATTAGAATACCTAAAGCCATATACATGCATGACCAGTTTCACCTAGTTATGGAGGTACCATAACCATAACATTAGAGGCACTGATGTTATGACTTCACCACGGCGGAGTGATTGCTCGTGGCGTCCCTTCAGCTTTTGGCCATATTATTATTATATTTATCATGTGGGGCGTATGGGTGCATCCTAGTTACATGTTTTCAGTCATTTTCATGGTGAATGTGGTGTGTGCCTTGCATCCTTCACAAGGAGCTGATCCCTCCTACCCAAAACCAGTATATTAAATTAGAGGCAACCCCTCTAATTTGCATGATGAGGTCACCCCTCCAAGTATTCATGCACGGTGGATTTTCATGACCTATATTGGCTAATGGTAAAAAATGTTAAATAGTTTTCATAAGATAAACATAAGGCTTTTCAAACTATAAAACCAGTTTTATGAACATGTTCCAGGTTTTCCAGGACTTATACATTTTCGCTGCTATTAAGTCTTTATTATGCTTAGTCATTCATACTACGTGTATATCCGTGCACTGAGCGTTTTGCTCAGCCCTTACTTTCCTTTCCATGTCCCAAAACGGCAGGTACCCTAGGAAAGACTCGAGCATTTGGAGGACGTGCATAGGATGGAAGCTGCTAGAGACTTCTTTTCCTTTTTGCCTTCATATACTTATGCTTGCTTAGTCTTTCATTCATTTCTTTTACTTTATTATGTTTTGGGCTTATGTTTGGGAACCGATGTTTGATTCCGGTTATCCCTATGGTCATGTAATGTTTCAGACATTTATCCTTGTATGCTTTGATGACACGCCATAATTACGCGTGACATTCCATGTATCAAAATGGGGTGTTACAATTATGGTATCAGAGCCAAGGCTTCGACATGTAGGCTCTAAAACTTGACCTGTGACTAGTGGGTAGTCACCAGGAGCTTCCTAAGCCAACGTTTGTTATACCACGTATTGATGTTTTCAGCGCATTGTTGTTTTAACCATGATGTTTTCAGCACCTTGAGGTTTTAACCTTGATGTTTTCATCGATACTGTTTTACTAATATGGATGGACAACCGTCATTCATATTTAGTTATGTGTCATTGTTTCATGCATAATGTTCCTCGTGAACTGTGGCTATGTGGAATGAACCCTAGTAATTCATAATTAGTCACATAAAATTTTTTCTGATAAGTTTTGACAAATGAGTTTCATTTATTTATGTTTCATGTATCATTGTTGCAGGGATTATGACTAAGTAATGGTTGGTACAGGACTGGCCCTATTTAGTCGCATGTGCTTTTATCGAAACTTTTAACTTTAGGACCGACCCATAGGCGTCCCCTCGCCATGTCTTTTGTTTTGGGACCGACCCATAGGCGTCCCCTCGCACATATAAAGGTATTTATAAACTACATTACGCATTCATGCATTGTTTTTCATGCATAAAATTTTTCTCATGATTTATTGGCATAAATTTTTTTTTATGTCCCCTCATAAGTTACTATGTTTTTATGTCAAGTATGTTTTCATACTATCATGGTTAAACTCAGTTTCATGTTGATTATGTTATACACTCTTCATGTTAAATCGTTTCGTGTTTCTTCACGATAATTCCGTCTTCATGTGGATTACGTCTTACGCCTCATTTGTTATTATGCCTTCATGCAAGACATAGTTGGATTCATTGAATTCTGCTTTCATGATAGTCATGGTTGGTTTTCATTGATCATGCTGTCAGGCAAATCATCGTTGAATTTTGTGTAACCACACTTTAACGTTTCCGTTACAACCAGAATGATGTCTATGCTAATACTGCCAGGTTATCATGATGGTTTTCCTAACCGTTTAACTGATATACTTTCCTTAAATCATGACAAATTATCGACCCCATACCGATCATTTCATGTGCATTCCACGTGTACTCCACGTACCGTATTTCATGTGTATTACACGTACCTTAATCCATGTATATTTCCACTTGCAATACTTCACGAGTATTCGCTAGTCGATTCTGAATCACCTCAGGCGTATTTTCTATTGCTAATATTCTACAAGATTGCTGATGCCGCTCATAACTTGGAGATGTTGCTAAAGGTTGATGCTGCTGATGTTCGAAGACGCTACGAGATGCGGATGCTGTTCACAACTTGGAGATCCTACTAGACGAAGACAAAGCCGTCGGAGCAAAGTAATTGGACGAGAAGATGCTTCACCATCAGACAATTTCCATCAATCATTGTCCCAATTCTTAGTTACATGTCACACGTCATTCGGCTGTCATTTCAGCCATATGAGTGTAAACCGGTACCAGCCGGCCACTCAACTGAATAGTTACATGAATCACAGTCATGAGAATGACCGTCATGGAACTGACAGACATGACGATAGTAACCACTACTATGACAGAAACTATCCTAGAAATCGCAACCGAGGCTCCGGTCGCGGACGTGATCAGACATACAAAGGATCAGTAGTCCAACCGATCCGCCATGTCTGGCATAGTAACCTAATATGGTAAGTCTATTATTTTACGTCTCGAGACACATGTCAAGACATCAGTCAATACACATATCTCACGTATACTTTCTGAAGACACATGTCAAGACACCAGTCAAGACATATGTCATGCTTATAGTTCCAAGACACGAGTCAAGACACATGACTCACGTCCAACTATGGAACATTTCTAAGAAACTCAGGGTACCCTCCAAGGGTATATCCATTCTGTTGTGCCATGTATTAATCAGACCACAAGAATTTCAGTACCATTACCGGCGCATCAGTGGGAACTATCAAGTTTCACGATGACACTTTCATCTCTTGTAACCATAGCTCGTAGATTCATGACCATGAAGGACGCCTTTCGTATTCCCACGTATACGAAGGTTTTCCTTCATCTTAATGATGAGATCCAAGCTGCTAACGCATTTCCTCGGACAGACACGAGATGAATTTTATCCTAATTATGTACTATGATCAGCACACCATGCTACGATTCATAATTATGTACAGTAATGTTCAGGCTCCTGAATACATCCAGCTTGATTTTCCATCGGGAAAATCTGTACAAATTATCTATGCTTACAAGCATGTGCGTTGTTAGCCATGGTCGCTAAAATTTTCTAGCTGTCAGTAAGACACGACCACTTAAGTCTTTTACGCATAGCCAGTTGATTTATTCCAAAATCTTCCTATACATTCCAGAAGAACCTTCAAAAAGAAGTACGGTAACATAAGATTATGTGTCGACTACCGTCGATTTTCAAACAAATCACCATTCATGACCGTTATTCTCCTCCACGTATTGACAACATGTCCAATCGACCCTATAGTGTTGATCACTTTTCCAAGATCGAACTCATGATCATGCTGACAACAGTGACGAGTGAAAGAGCAGGACATGTCCATGATTGCTATTCGTACACGACTCGGTCATGCTAGATTTATGATTTTGAATTAGCCTCAACAATGCTCCAACAGAATTATAAGAAAGAGTTTCCATGAACTCATAGCAAATTCATCAGTGTTTTCATTGAGGAAAACCTGATTTCCTTTAAGCCTAGAAAAGAACAGGAAGACCATATCTACACTATGTTGCAAACTCTATGACAAGAGAAATTCTACCCTGGAAATTTTTCCAATATCAATTCTGTTGATTACAGTGACACACTGAATCACATGGGTTTCTATGGTCAATCTTACCATGACTCAGCTTGTGCGTAAAATAGAGAACCCTACACTACATTAGGTGTTCTAGAAAATCCTACGCTAGGAGAAGCCTAGATTCAGAAACTCAGAGTTTCGCAAACTCCTATGTATCAAGTTCTACGAAGCAAGATACAGTTACGTTCATATCTAAGTACCTGTCATACCAACAGGTTAAGATAGGACACCAACAGACTGGGATGTTTATTGTGAATTGAAATGGGACAAGATCTCCACGGATTTTGGTTACCAGATTAACGCAAACTCAGAAGAAGCACGATGCTATCTGGGTTATTGCAAACAGTTTGATCAAGTCTACAGAATCCTTACATCCGCAAGGATTGCAGAACCAACAGATTGATCGGACATGTTCCAGCCAAGGCTCATCCAACCACTTGGTAATCCCTCAGCTATCGGGTCAGACAAAGATTCACAATTGTACTCCTAAGTTACTTCACGTCTTCATTCTGATTCCACGACTTGCTTTCGCGCTCGCGTTCATGACACTATTCACGTTCATGATCGTATCTGGGCTTACGATTTTACGTTCATTTCGTTCTGGGAAGTTTTGCAAGAACTTGAGAGACCAGACCCAAGTTTAGTATAACTCTCCATCATCAGATAGACGTTTCACGTCATATTCCACGTCTCACCTTGTAGCGTTTGGCGTTACCGCCATTATATTCTATGATCACGATATGTTTCACATGTCATGTTCATTCCACGTTCCTCATATCATGATCAAGATATGTTACACGTATCATGGATCACGATATGTTTACTCATACTACACTCGCCATATCTCCACGAAGCACGTTCAAAATTTTTCACGTATCACGTTCAAAATTTTTCACGTACTACGTTTCTTTATGTCTCGCGCATCGTTTCGAATTATCAGTTAAGTCAGATTGTCTTGCATCGTAACATTTCAGTTACCCTAGCACGTTAATTCTTATTCCTTCGATCAAATTTAGGGGATCTACCTTACGTTGATAACCAAGAACTTCTTCGTATTTCAAGTCAGGGTCAGGAGGACCAAGATTTATCATTCGCGTCAAGATCTTGTGGAGGAACCGTTCCAAGAGGGAAGCCACTTGGAAACGGACAAGTTCATCCGAACTTCTTATCTGTTTTTCTCTTATCAATTAGATATGTCCTTTCAGTCACGTGACGTTCCATGTCCTTTCAAGACATGTCACGTACCGCGTTCCTTCTGCCAGCCCACATGCATGTTCATTTATCTTACATACCCTCTCAGTTTGATTCGGGTATGTTTCTCTTTCTGTACGTTATCTATAATTCGGGGACGAATTATTCTTTTTAGGGGGAAGAATTGTAAAACCCGCATGCTTTTATCATGAATAGTACCCTTAAGATCGTACGTACTAGATTAAATCTTTCCTATTATAGCATGATTACGATTACGTGTTAGAATTTTACGTATTACGTACGTGTTAAAACACGATAAGTATTTACTACGCACGAGCACGTAATAATTATTTGACAATAATTAATCACGAACATGCGATCATGAAATCATGAACGTAATTAAATCACGAGCTATTATTAATTACGTATATATATTTATTTCGAGCGTAAATAAATATATTAGGTCAAGGTAATTATTTAAGGAGAACACATTAAATGCGAACACAAATAATCACGAACGAGTAACTAAACATCGAGACACGGAAAACGGTACGGGTACCCCATGTGGGGCCCCTACCCGCGGCAACAAGGAAGAAATGGGCCAAGCCCATTTCAATTTTCACTAAAGGGGGTTAAGGGGAAAAACACTACTCATATTTTTTTACAGAAGATTTTAGAAAACCTAAAAGTTCTCCTCCTCCTCTTTTTTTTCTTTTGGCCGCCAGCTTCAAACAACACCAAAGGGGTGTTTGTTGATCTTTGATCTTGGAATTATTGCTAGTATTCGTGTTTGTTCATCGTTCTTTAGATCCACGCATTCGGTAAATCCATTAACCCTTTTTCTTTTGATTTAATCTTTTAAATAATTAAGAACATGTTATGTTTTTTATAAAACCTAATTAAATCATAGATCTAACATGAATTTGGGTTTGGATTAAATCAGAAGGGTTGTTTAAGGGGTGTTTGTTCTTGGCCGCGCCTAAACCGTACCCGAGAGGGTCTCGGTTTGGCCATTTGACCACCACCGAGACCATATGGTCCCGGTTGGTTGGTGTGGGTCCCACGGCAGCATCAACACAAGGGTAACCCCGAGTTGGTTCGGGGTATGGTGTCGATTTCATGTCCGGTTCATAGTTCTTAGTCAAGATCCGGTTCACGGTGTATGTTTAGATTTTTATTTTTATGATCTTATGTTAAAATTAAATTAATAACATGACATGATTAATTTAATAACATGACTTAGGTTATATTAATTATTAGAATCATGAAATTATTAACCTAAGTATTTTATATTTTTAAGACTTATAATTAATTAATTATTTAAAAACCATGGTTATAATTAATTAATTAACATGACTTAGGTTATATTATTAATAAATAATAATACATGTTTTAACCTAAGTATTTAACTTTATTTAATTAAAAACATGTTATACTTTAATTAAATATTTTAACCTATAGTTTATTTTAATTACATGAAATAATTAATAACCTATACATTATATGATATGACTTAGAAAATAATCATGAAAATACTTAGGCTTATATACTTAGCTTATTTAACCAACTTATTTCTAATTATGGAAACTTCTATTTTTAGAAACTTATTAAATAAGGAAGCTAATCTATTTATGGAAACGTCTATTTTTAGAAACTTATTTATTTCAGGCAGCTAATCTATTTATGGAAACTTATTTAAATAAGGCAGCTGATCTATTTATGGAAACTTTCTATTTTTATAAACTTATCTATTTTAAGCAGTAATTCTAATTTTGGAAACTTTCTATTTTTGGAAACTTTCTATTTTTGGAAACTTTCTATTTTTGGTAACTTTCTTTATTTGGAAACTTTCTATTTTAGAAACTTTCTATTTTAGGAAACCTGCTATTTTTGGAAAGTTACTTAGTATTACACAGTAAGTATAATAATACATGAAATACCAGAAATACTTAATCAGAATAAACAGAATATAAGATAAACACAGTTTAAGGCTTAAAAACAGTAAAACATGATAAGAACATATAAAATAAGCTAAGACATGACATAAAACCAGTTACGTACATAGTAAGCAGATACTTATTCATGTATGTGTTTATGTAGCATTAGTGATACGGAAGTAGGATTCCTCTCAGTTCATCTTCTTCGTTCACTGGACATAAGGTACGGATTCCCGTCCTTTCAGTATGGACATTTTTTCCTTATTAGGATTCCCCGTATGCAGTCAACTGTTTTCCCAGTATACGTTTTATATGTTTCTGAATTGCTTATGTTTAATTAGAATACCTAAAGCCATATACATGCATGACCAGTTTCACCTAGTTATGGAGGTACCATAACCATAACATTAGAGGCACTGATGTTATGACTTCACCACGGCGGAGTGATTGCTCGTGGCGTCCCTTCAGCTTTTGGCCATATTATTATTATATTTATCATGTGGGGCGTATGGGTGCATCCTAGTTACATGTTTTCAGTCAGGATTTCATGGTGAATATGGTGTGTGCCTTGCATCCTTCACAAGGAGCTGATCCCTCCTACCCAAAACCAGTATATTAAATTAGAGGCAACCCCTCTAATTTGCATGATGAGGTCACCCCTCCAAGTATTCATGCACGGTGGATTTTCATGACCTATATTGGCTAATGGTAAAATATGTTAAACAGTTTTCATAAGATAAACATAAGGCTTTTCAAACTATAAAACCAGTTTTATGAACATGTTCTAGGTTTTCCAGAACTTATACATTTCCGCTGCTATTAAGTCTTTATTATGCTTAGTCATTCATACTATGTCTATATCCGTGCACTGAGCGTTTTGCTCAGCCGTTACTTTCCTTTCCATGTCCCAAAACGGCAGGTACCCTAGGAAAGACTCGAGCATTTGGAGGACGTGCATAGGATGGAAGCTGCTAGAGACTTCTTTTCCTTTTTGCCTTCATATACTTATGCTTGCTTAGTCTTTCATTCATTTCTTTTACTTTATTATGTTTTGGGCTTATGTTTGGGAACCAATGTTTGATTCCGGTTATCCCTATGGTCATGTAATGTTTCAGACATTTATCCTTGTATGCTTTGATGACACGCCATAATTACGCGTGACATTCCATTTATCAAAATGGGGTGTTACAAGGTACATAATGAAAATTGTTTAAGATCAGTACTAAACTCGAAGGTAAAACTAAATTAAACACTCTTATGGCTTCAACAACTGCTTGTGCTCCATTGCCCACTTACAGATATTGCTCTCCATAGGATAACTTCCTTTCCTTCTTAAATCCCTAATACTGCATCCAATATCATATACCCATGAATTTAATTTGGATGTTAAATTAAATAATTCAATCATAAATAAGTTACCCAAAGTTGCAGCACTGTGCTCAGACTTCTTGTTCTTACTTTCTCGCAACTCTTCGAGATATAGAGGGCAATTCCTCTTTGGTGACCACTGACACCGCAGTGGTGAAAATTCTCATCCTTTTGAGATTTATTCTTCTTAGAAAGATTTTGATTAGGATTTTGATAAGTCACAACTTGCTTGCCTTTATCACCTTTGCCTTTGCCTTTCATATTTTTGTTCGATTACGGTTTTGGCTTACTCATTCTACCCTTTTGTATGTTAAGTACTTGAGGAGTAAAGGTCGATGCCTTGTCCTTTAAACCCTTTTCAAAGTTAATGAGCATTGCATGCAAATCACTCACTATCTTCCTCGCGTAGTGCATATTCATATTTCTAACAAAATCACCGAAATCCTTGTTAAGGGACCTGTTGATTATGTTGATCGCCATATCATTATCGTAGGATTTCCCAATTGCATGTAGTTGGTCCATGAAACCTTTCATTTTCAAATAGTAAGCACTTACAGATTTTTCTAGGGCTTGTTTGCAGTTGTGCAAAGCATCACTAAATCGTAGATCTCCACAGCTTGTGGATTCTCAAACATTTTTCTAAGTTCTTCAAGCACGATTTGTGGAGGATGATGCTCAAACTGCTTTTGAAGAGAATGTGACATTTTTCCAAGCATTAAACAAGCCAAATCATTATGCTTCTTGTATTTAGCTTTCCATGCTAGCTTATTAGCGTCGGAAGCCCCTTCAGCGGGTTCAGGAGGAACTGGCTTGAACAAGTATTCATAAGTACCAACAACTCTAAAGACAATTCTTAATGAGCGGTACCAATCATTGAAGTTTTGACCAGTCAGTTCTTGACGTTCAAAGAAAGTTTTGAACACCGAACTTAGAGCGTTGTTATTTTCGAGTTGAGCCATTTCTATAGAAATAAGTTCAAGTATTAGTATTTTCGATAATACTTTCAAGAAAATAAAATTACCCTAGGAAATAAATTAACCATATTATTTTCTTGAAAACTAGAATCCATATTAACAAAATCCATTACATCAGTTGATCTGCTTGTAATGAATGTATTTAACATGGTAACTTGTCGAACAATTAATTGACAAACAATTTTCAATCTTTTAATTTTCTTTAGGGACTTACATTGCCAAAACTTTTTGCATTGTAAACATGTTTCATTCCCTCTTAATGCCTTAGGTTTCTATATCTCACTAAGAAACTTAATTAAGTCGTCTATTTTAAAGAACGTAAAACTATTCATGTGAAGTCTCATACAATCAGGAAAGTTTTCTTTCCATCACAATCTCGTCCATGGTCTCACATGACGACATTGTAACTTCAAGTGTTCGTCAATTAAATGGCATTTGACTTAATTTTTTCGGGTATTAGGTTTTGATGTGAAAAATCTAAATCTATGTATGGTGAAGCATGCATCATCTCCATAACATAAGTTTAATAAAACATTTAATAAAAAATTTCGGCAAGATTAAATATACATTAATTGTTGTTGAGGCATTGGTTAAATCAATTAAAGAATTACCCGCAACAAAATTCACAACGTAATTTTTCTAGAACTCGGCTAAAGCACAAAGCAATAACCTTATTCATTGTGTTTCAGATGTGAATTTGCGGCAAATCAACATTTAAGTAATTGTGCAAATAAATAATCGTAGGTAACTCCAATTTGACGCACAAGCGAGCCGGGAATTTGGTCAGCGATAAATGACGTAACCTCCTTTCTTAGTCAGGTTCTACCAGCGACGCGTTATACCCACCACACAGTTTGTCAAAATTGGATGATTCTTTCTAATTATTATTGCAAAATTACCAATCAACACAATCTAATGTAATTTAGATCTCAAAACCATTTTTACTTTTTATATGATTTAGTCCGTATTATTTTTCCTTAAAAAAATTACCCTTGTTTACAACAATTCAAGTAAATAAATCAAATAGCCACATGCATATGATTTTTTTCAATAAATTTACAAATCTAGGTTTTTATATTCATATAAAAGTCTTCCATAATTCTAGATTTATCGAATCAAATAAACAAGTAGCACATATACGTAACAATTACCACATATAAATCATATGATCCATGAAAAATATGCACGTTCGTCATGGATCCACCCAAATCACTTAACAATTTAATGAAATCTCAACGGATCGTAACCAATATTACATGACATAACAATTAATCATGCAATTTATCAAAGATCAAAACATGTAATTTTAGGGTTTCAATTTTTTTTTATAAATCGACCCAAAAAATAACGGCCAAAAAACAAAACCCTAAAAAAAATTATGAAAACAAAAAAACATGTAGTTTTAACTCAAAACAATTATTAGTTAAAGATCTTTAGATATCGATAATTATAACATGTTAAAACGGCTCGTGATGCCACTGATGGTTTATGTAATTCATAACAATTATAAAAACACAAATAAAGATCAAAGCACGTAATAGCGGAAGCAGTTTAAACAAGATCATATAATGACACATTCATAATTAATCGATTAGGGTTACGTACTTTTTGCAATGCAATTCCAACGAACAAGAACAAATCACCAATTTAGGGTTTATGAGGATCAATGATTAACCCCTTACCGTTTTATTAATCGATCCAAGATATAATCTGTAGTGAGATTATATTACGTTCTTGTACACACGTATAATAACGAGTTAACCGTAAAACTAGTACGTATAAAACGAGCTAAACGTAAAGTGGAAAAATCAAACCGAAACCCTTTGGGGGGTGTTCGGCCTATCACAACAAAGAGAGAAGAGAAAGAGAGGTGAAAGTTATAAGGGATATCAATAATCACATGGGTATTTATAAGGAACAAAACTTAGGGCTTAAGTTTTAGCAATAAGGAAAAAGTTTTCTTTTTCCTTTCCCTCCCTATAACCGATCGGAATACACCCACCAAGGTTGTTTTCAGAACCTCCTTTTCTCTTCTATTATATATTTACATTAATCGTTTAGTTCTTAACTATTAAAATTTAACGACCGTTAAATGTTTAAAGCTCGTGTTAATTAATAAATATATAAAATACATTTAATAATAAATTAACTCTTTATGTATTATATGCAATCTCGTAATCTCGAGTTCGATACTAACACACGACTATTTAAATTAAAGTCCATAAACTTTCAAATGTATAATGGTTAATTAAGTTAATAGTACAAGCAAATATTATACAGTAATATTCTTTGTATAACCGATCGAATATTAATGTTTATGAGTTACGACGTGTGAATGTGTGATGCAACAAAATTTGCTGCATTCATTTGTTTGTAACGTTCTATACCAACACCCAGATTCGATCAACCATCTAGAAAACAATAATAATAATAATAATGCTATGAAGCTGTATCTTAACAAAAGTTGATAACAACATGTAAGGCTACTACTTTACTTAGCATAATAAGGTTCCAACAGCATAATACTTGTTCTTGTTGGGAGATTATATACACAACAAAAAGTCATAAAGCAACAAGAAGTAATAAACTTAGTGAGTATCAGGTTGTGCACTAGATTATAGAAAAATCGTCAAAAAAACACTACCACGTACATTGGCAATGGTAGATTCCATGCCAATGCCACTAATCTATTCACCGTTCAGTGACGAAACTGACCCGTACAATGCAAGACACTCTATACATATCTTCAATAAGTGTACATTGAAACGAGTTTGGCAAAGACAGAACTGAAGCTACTTAGGTCTAAGCTACAGTTTTCCCTTTCAGTTTTGCTGCCTAAGCCATCTCATTAACTAGTTTTGCTGGTGCTGCATTTGGAGGGAACAATGTTATCATACTCACTAAATCTTTCATCTTATTTTGCTATCCTAAACTCAAATAATTCAAAGGAATAATACAAAACATCATCTTAGTATATAGATCAGGCATACTTTAACCTTTTTAAATAACCAACATCTTTCTTTAGGTTAAGGACATGAATAGACCAACCCTTTAATTATTTGATGTAACCACCTTTTTGTATCTATAAAAAAGGCTATTTCCTTAAAGAAATCAGTATCAAAACCATCTTTCTTTTTAAGACTGGTAATTTTTACATATTCTTCAATCTTTTTGTTGTACATTATTTTCTCAGGTCGATGTCGTGTAGGTGGTTCGGGTGGATAATAGTATTTGCAGGCTTGCTATGTTTAGCAAGCTGCAGGGCTAACAATGTTTCTGCAATATTTGTTTTTGGTGATTCAATAGCGGATGTTGGTAACAACAACTACATCCCAACACTCTCCAGAGCTAATTTTAAGCCATGCGGTATAGATTTTGGCAAGCCAACAGGGCGATTTACAAATGGAAGAACACCTTATGACATTATTGGCAAGTGGCTTATTTATCTCAATAATATTGTTTATCGTTGTTTAAATCAATTTATTTTAGTAGTAATCACAAATTTCTACAGGACAAACTTTGGGTTTCAAAAACTTTATTCCTCCATATCTGGCTCCAACCACTGTTGGTTCGGTACTCCTGCATGGGGTCAATTATGCTTCCGGTGCTGGTGGAATTCTAAACGAAACAGGAGCAAACTATGTAAGTCTGATATCAGTTTAGAAATGGAATTCGATTTCTCCCTCATAAATGAGTGGATATTTCGTTTCAATATATATAGAGAAATTTCAAAATGAATAAAAGTGTGGGGAATTTGCTAAACCTGAACTTTCACTCATTTTGAAGTACTAGAAAATTATAAGCATAGTAGCATACCCTCATGGATTGTGGATCTTTGTTACTTTTTTCGTGGAAAATTTTCATTTCGATAATGCAAGTTATACATTCGGTTTAACATGATGTTTATTGGATACAGTATGGGAGAATTCCCATGGATTTACAACTTCACAGCTTTGCAAAGACAAAAGATGATATAATCTCCCTTATAGGCAAACCGGCAGCCCAGAAGTTGTTGGCTAATGCTCTCTTCTCTACAACAATGGGTTCAAATGATTTCGTCAATAACTACATCCTACCACCTGCTTCCAACCACACCAGAAAACTAATGCCGCCGAAAATTTTCATTGGGATCTTAATCTCGACGTATAGAAGGCAACTCAAGGTAGAACTCACTATAATTTAACCTTAAATTTTGATAATATTTTAATGTAGATGGTGTTTTTTGTTACATCCAGACCCTTTATGGTATGGGTGCTCGAAAGATTGTGGTTTCAAATATCCCTCCTATGGGATGTTGCCCATATCTAAAGGATTTATACCCATCTCCAGATCAAGAATGTGCAGCTTTTCCAAATAATCTAGCCAGCCTATTCAATCGCCGGTTGAGAGGATTGCTCATAGAACTTACCAGAAAGCTCAAAGGATCGACATTTGTTTATGCAGATGTGTATTATATTGTTCAGGACATCGTTAAGAACTATAAATCACACGGTGAGTAATTCTTACTCGAATTTGGATTTATTCTATCTATTTATCCTGTCAGGACTTTCTTCTACTCATTGTACACGCGCGCGTAAATATCTGTTTTATTTTCATGGATTGTGACATCTTTCATAGGGATGCATCGGCTATTGTGTAATGCAGTGTATCTTTCATCCTTGTAGGTTTTGAGGTCGCCGATGTTGCATGTTGTGGCACGCTTGGTAGACATAGTGGTATAGTTCCATGTGTGCCAAATGCTAATGTTTGTCCAGATAGATCGAAGTACCTTTTTTGGGACCCGTACCATGTTACTGAAAATGCTTATATAATTATATCAAAGCGTCTTATGGATGGGGATTCTAAAGACATTTCACCAATGAACCTACGAGCTCTTTCTAAGATTTGAACACAGAACACGCAATTGGGCTTTAGCTGGTTTTATGAAGAATGATGCGACAATGCACCTACGTAGTACCACATTAACTTAGCAGCTAAAAGCTGTATCCTTCCCTTGCCATTTTGAATTTTTTGTATTCCGAGAAAGATTAAATAATAATTGTAAAACCGATATAACACATGTTTTATCGAGTTATTGCATGTTATCCAATGCTATTGCTATGATATATCATATATGTATACCTTTAAGTTTACTGCGAGTAGCATGTTTCACGTGCTTTGTATCTGTAAATGATAAAACTCACCCTGTTGTGTGTGTGTGCATAGATAACGGATTAACGGTAATGGGATTCCAAAAGAAGTGAGACAATTGAACAAATTCTCAAAAAAAAAAAATAGTACGTACAGTAACATATATAGCAACACCGTTAAATACAATGTGAGAGTTTTTAAAATTTTGAATACAGTTTGGACGAAGTTAGATGACTTCCTATTGCAATCAAGGTTTTAAAAGGCTCGCAAAGACTTCGTAAAGGCTTCACAAAGGCGTGAGGCTTGACTTCCACGCTACATACAATAGACTAAGGCTTGAGCTTAAAACTTGAAGCAAGACGATAAGTGAAAAAACGTGATAATTCGCGATAAACCAAGATGCGTGGAGGCTTTTTTAAATTCAATTTCGATAAAAATCGTATTTTTATATAAAAATAGAAAATGTACATTCAAAAAATAGTTTTTTACTGTATTACACTTATTGTGACCTCAATATATTTATAATATGATATAAATTAAATAATATAACTTTGTATATTTTCATATTTTGTGACGCTTTAATTCACGCCTTAAAAACGTCATGACTCGTAAAAACGTAAAGCTTAGCTATGCCGTCACGTCACGCCTCACGATATCTAACACCTTGATTGCATTACACTACAAAAAAATAGGAGAACGAACTGCGAACCTTTGGCAAGGACACCTCTAAGTGAACAAAAAGCACGTTTTCTAGACAAGGGCGAACCCATGATTTTCAACGAGGTGTTGCACAAAAAAGATTTAACTTAAGTAAATTTACACCCTAATAAACTATAGTAACAAAAAAAATTTTGGGTTGTACAAACCATTAAAACAATCATTTTAAAAATATTTTCTATTTTGTGACTTTAAAACGGGTATAACGTATATTACACCTGATACCTATGTAGCTCCGCCTCTACTTCTAGACTAGGCCATATAAGATGAAGAAAGTTTGACCAATCCTTTTCATGAGAATATGTTAACTTATGTTAATTTTTTTCTCAGTTTCTCTTATTCTTTCCCTTTAATTTTTCCTACCAACCTTTTAGTGAGAACTTATTCTCGTCAAAAGTGTTGACTAAAATATTGACCATTCAAAAGGTTTGAAACTTTGAATTGTCGACTCCTTAAGGCAAACAGCACAGTAGAGTTTATGCTTGGTTTCTCGACCTCTTGGGTGATCTGAGACGGCGTTCATAGCATCATTTAACTGTATATATTTTTGTTTAATAGGGTCATTGCCACTATGTCTTGCGATGCAATCATGATCATATAAGCTATATATCGATCAAGGCTTAAAAAAGCATTAAAAGGTAGGAGCCAATCCTTTTCTTGTGATATACTAAGTAGGCTATTAGTAACTTGATACTATTATATTCGTATTACTTCTGCTATTCTTTTCTTCTATAAACTTGGAGAAAAAAATTATGCTGTAATGTGATATAACTAACACTTCAGAGATGTTAATTTTACCACAGTATTTTTCACATAATGCTAGGTATAATTTTGTAACAAGACAGACTTTAAAATTTTAAAATAAAGACTTATTTTGAAACGGAGGTAGTAATTATGAAGACTAATGTGCTGCCCTTTTGAAGATCACATTAGCTTCTAATATTATAATATTTACGTCAATGTCGTAAATATTTTCTTTTGAGAACTTCTCAACAACTCTTTATGCCACACACCTTTTTGTATTAACAATAAGGGTAGTGTCAAAGGAGATTACGTCCAAAACTCATGCATCCATAACGGTATGACCTTTTTTATATGTGCACGACTTCATCGTTTGCATGGTATATCTAGCAAGAACTTTAGTTTCTTATCACAACTCGAGTATTAAGTTACTACTCATTGCAAAAAATTTCTAGGAGATAATAGATGTCGTGTAGGTGTTTAACGATGACAATAAGAATCTTTACAATCTTTGTTTGTCTAAAGTTGTCCACGTCTCAAAATTTTTCCGCACTTTTCATATTCGGTGATTCCCTCGTAGACGTGGGTAACAATAACTACATCACAACTCTAGCCAAGGCAAATTACGAGCCCATCGGTGTCGATTTTGGGAAACCAACAGGACGATTTACAAATGGAAGAACTGTTGAAGACATTATAGGTACGTAACTCATTCTTAAAGTTTTTTCTTTTTGTAAAAATAATGTTTCATGTGTTTCTATATCATCTCTTGGTTCTTTAGGACAATCATTGGGGTTCCAAAATCCCCCTCCGCCGTATATGGCTCCAACGACTGTTGGTCCCATGATTCTACGAGGCGTCAATTATGCTTCTGGTTCTAGTGGGATTCTAAAAGAATCGGGAGCAAACTATGTAAGCCCTATAATCCTGTAACTGTAACGATCTGATGATAGGATAAGTAACTTCAGTTTTGTAGCTTATAGTATTAGTTAAGTAAGAAAAAATGGCGTATAACCCCATCGGTTTTTACACGGGGTTGTAAACTAGTAGTATCAAGCATAGGTGTTCATGCTAGGCGTCTATGTGAAGTTGGTTGTAAACTAGTAGTATCAAGCATAGGTGTTCATGCTAGGCGTCTATGTGAAGTTTCATTTCTCTCAATTTCTTACATGTTCTCATTTTGGTTACAGATTGGTAGAATAGCTATGGATACACAAGTTGAGAATTTTGCAAAAACTAGACTCCAAATAATATCAAGCATAGGTGTTCATGCAGCAATTAAGTTGTTCACCAATGCTCTCTTCACTGTAACAACTGGCTCAAATGATTTCATCAATAACTACTACCAACCACACCTTCCGCGACAAAAGGCGTCACCAAAGGTCTTCACTGGACGCATGATCTCAACCTTAAAAAGGCAACTTATGGTAAACTTGTTCTTTGATCCCATAATATTATGTTGCACATTATCTCTCACGATCTTATCTTTATCATATGTGTTCTTGAATTAACGTTTACTATACACAGAAACTATATCATATGGGTGCTCGAAATATCGTGGTTGCAAATGTTCCTCCAATTGGATGTTGCCCATATTTCAGAGATCATAACCCAAGTGCGGGAAACAAGTGTGTCAGTTCTCATAATCTCCTGGTAAAACAATACAACCACGGATTGAAACGGATGCTCTTAGAACTGAAAACTACACTTAAAGGATCAACATTCGTATATGCAGATGTTTATCATATCGCTGAGGATGTCATCCACAATTATAGATCATACGGTGTGTAACTTTTGCATATAATGAAATTGGTAAAAATATTATATTTATGTCGAAGTACTTGTTATTTTCTGCAAGTAATTGCAAATGCATTCACATGGATTTTGACACTATTTTTGACAGTCCTGGTTATACAAGTACTAATGTAGTATTGGTTTTTGTTCATTGTAGGTTTTGAAATCGTGGATAGGGCGTGCTGCCATACGCTAGGAAAACATGGTGGTCTAGTACCATGTATGCCACACACTAACATTTGTCCAGATAGATCAAAGTACATGTTTTGGGACTGGTTTCACGTTACTGAAGCTGCTAACGCTATCATAGCAAAGCGTGTTATGGATGGGGATTTAAATGATATTTGGCCCATTAACTTACGAGCATTTTCCAATATGTGAAACACAGATCAACGAGTTTGAGATGGTCACGTCAATAAGAGTTATGCGATGGTAGACTGTGACCATATGAACTCAAGCGACTGAAATCTGTTATCCTCACTGTCCTATAACTTGTTTTGAGTTTTGACATTCTAATTAAATTTATAGAAGTAATTTGTGGCTCATAATTCCATTTCAGCCAGTATAATATTTTTGCTTCGCGCGTTCAAAATTCTATTTCCAACACATGATTACCACCAAATTATACAACATGTTTATCGATAGTGAGCTACAGAGAACAGAAACTCTAAAACTATGTATATTAAACATATGCCGCGATCGAAGACAGAGGTTACCGAATGTTCAATACTTGTAAGGGTAAACATTTACTAAAATCAATGGTACCCAATCCCGTCTTTCACTGGCCACTCTATTCTCACTTCAAAATTGCAAAATTTATAAACTATTCCCGCCAAAACACATACTCGAACATAAACTAACCGCACTATGCCTATGTACGCAAACAGTTTGACCAAATGCCTGACACAAATACTGCATTATATAACTCCATCTTTAAAGTTTATTGCAAATGAGATGTAGATTGATGTGATGTTGTTTTTCGGGCAAATGGTAAATAGTAATGTGAGAGGTGCTTATTTTACTATGCCCAGGGACGGAGCTAGGGGGGTTCCCGCGGGTGCCCGTGACCCCTATGGATTTTTTTTGTGTAGTGTTAATTTGTTAAGAAAACATCGGTTTTTCCTAAATATATCTTAAATGCACCCAGTCAATCGAAACGTGTTTCTGCCATATGTTTAATTCATTTTTTACATCTGTTATATTACGATTCAAAAAATTCGTGCACCCGGTCATATTTTGTCCTGGCTTCGTCCCTGACTATGCCTATGGTTTTGAAAGCTTGTGCTAACGTGTCGGGTTTGAGAGATGGGGGAAGGTGCATTGTGTTGCGGTGAAAGATGGGTTTTTGGTGAATTCATTTGTTGGGACGACGCTGATTGATATGTATTTGTAGGTTTATAAAGCTCATAACAATTAAACCCACAATTTTTGACCCATGGTTAATTTTTGGGTCAACATGATTAAATTGAAAAAAGAAAAGGGTTTAGTTGGGTTCCCTTAATATTTTAGATGGGTCTAAATGAGTCAAACAAGCTCATTCTAAAATTATAAATGGGTCTACTTGAGTCACCTCATATGTCACATGGGTAGAGATGGGTTTCCCTTAATATTACAAATGGGTCTAGATGGGTCACCCAATAGGTTTAATAATATCAAAAGAGCCTTTTTTCCATTTTTTTTACAAGCTTGTCAAATTTTCGCACACTTGTTAGTTTTTTACGTCTTCACCGTATTTTTACGTTTTCATTATAAATTTTACGTTTTCGTCAGAAATTTTACGTTTTCGTCAAAAACTCTACGTTTTCGTCAGTAAATTTACGTTTTCGACAGGAATTTTACGTTTTCATCAAAAAATTTACGTTTTCGTCAGTAAATTTACGTTTTTTCAGAAATTTTACGTTATCGTCAGTAAATTTACGTTTTCGTCAGAAATTTTACGTTTTCTTAAGAAATTTTACGTTTTCGTAAGAAATTTTACTTTTTCGTCAGTAAATTTACGTTTTCGTCAGAAATTTTACGCTTTCGTCAGAAATTTTACTTTTTCGTCAGTAAATTTACGTTTTCGTCAGTAAATTTACGTTTTTTCAGAAATTTTACGTTTTCGTCAGTAAATTTACGTTTTCGTCAGAAATTTTACGTTTTCGTAAGAAATTTTACGTTTTCGTAAGAAATTTTACTTTTTCGTCAGTAAATTTACGTTTTCGTCAGAAATTTTACGCTTTCGTCAGAAATTTTACTTTTTCGTCAGATATTTTATGTTTTCATCAGAAAATATACGTTTTCGTCAGTAAATTTACGTTTTTTTTCAGAAAATTTACATTTTCCTCAGAAATTTCACGTTTTCGTCAGAAATTTTACGTTTTCGTCAGAAGTTCTGCGTTTTCATCAGTATATTTTACGTCTTCGTCAGAAATTTTACGTTTTCATCAGTAATTTTACGTTTTCGTCAGAAGTTTTACGTTTTCCTCAGATTTTCTACGTTTTCGTCAGTAAATTTACGTTTTTGTCAGTAAATTTACGTTTTCGTCAGAAATTTTACGTTTTCATCAGTAATTTTACGTTTCGTTAGTAATTTTGCGTTTTCATCATAAATTTACGTATTCATCCGTATTTTTACTCTTTCTTCAGAAGTTTTACGTTTTCGGCATAAATTTTACATTTTCGTCATAAATTTTACGTTTTCCTCATAAATTTTACGTTTCGACAGAAACTATAAGTTTTCGTCAGAAATTTTACGTTTTCGTCAGAAATTTTTACGTTTTCGTCAGAAATTTTACATTCTCGTCAGTAAATTTACTTTTTCGTCAGTATTTACATTTTCGTCAGAAATTTTACGTTTTCGTCAGAAATTCTACGTTTTCGTCAAAAGTTTACGTTTTCCTCAGAAATTTTACATTCTCGTCAGTAAGTTTACTTTTTCGTCAGTAAATTTACGTTTTCGTCAAAAATTTTACGTTTTCATGTAATTTACAGATGAAAACGTAAAAATTATGAAGAAAACTTAAAAATTTGGATGAAAACGTATGATTTTTGACGAAAACGTAAAAATACGAATGAAAACTCAAAATTTTTGACGAAAACGTAAATTTACTGACGAAAACATAAATTTCTGACGAAAATATAAATATACTGACGAATACGTAAAATTTCTGACGAAAACGGAAAATGTCTGATGAAAACGTAAAATATACTGATGAAAACGTAGAACTTCTGACGAAAACGTAAAATTTCTGACGAAAACGTAAAACTTCTTAGGAAAACGTAAAATTTCTGACGAAAATGTAAAATTTCTGACGAAAACGTAAAATTTCTGACAAAAACTTAAAATTTTTGACGAAAACGTAAAAATTTTTATGAAAACGTAAAATTTTTGACGAAAACGTAAAAATACGGATGAAAACGTAAAATTTCGGACGAAAACTTAAAATTTCTGACGAAAACGTAAAAATACGGATGAAAACCTAAATTTATTGAGGAAAACGTAAAATTTCTGATGAAAACCTAAAACTTCTGACGAACACGTAATTTTTTTTATTAAAAAGTAAAATTTCTGACGAAAATGTAAATTTACTTACGAAAACGTAAATTTACTGACGAAAACGTAACATTTCTGAGGAAAACGTAAAATTTCTGACGAAAACGTAAAATTACTGATAAAAACGTAAAACTTCTGACGAAAACGTAAAATATACTGATGAAAACGTAGAAATTCTGATGAAAACGTAAAATTTCTGACGAAAACGTAAAATATACTGAGGAAAACGTAGAACTTCTGACAAAAACGTAAAATTTCTGACGAAAAACGTAAATTTTCTGACGAAAACGTAAAGTTTCTGACGAAAACGTAAAATTTATGACGTAAACGTAAAAAATTCTGACGAAAACATAAAATTTCTGACGAAAACGTAATCTACTGACGAAAACGTAAAATTTCTGAGAAAACGTAAAATTTCTGACGAAAACGTAAAAATACGGATGAAAACGTAAAATTACTAGCGAAAACGTCAAATTACTGACAAAAACGACAACCTACTGACGAAAACGTAAATTTACTGACGAAAACGTAAATTTACTGACGAAAACGTAAATTTACTGTGAAAAACGTAAATTTATTGACGAAAAGTAAAAATATTGATGAAAACTTAAATTTACTAACGAAAACGTAAAAATACTGATGAAAACGTAAATTAAAAAAAAGTAATGTTAAAAAAAATCGTTTAAAAAATGCTTAATTAAAAATTGTTAAAAATATAATTTACAATTAAAAAAAATATTAAGAGAATTTATAAAAGAATGTCATGATCATAAAAAAATGCTTAGAAAATCAACCTTCTCCTAAACACATATCTAAACCCAAAAAAACCCAAAAACCCAACCTTTTTTCTAAAGACCCATTTATAACCAAACTCATCTAGACCCAAACCTAACTAAACCCAAACCCATCTAGACTCATCCTCCTAAAAACTCATCTAAACCCAAACCCATATAAAACCAAACCCATCTAAGACCCATGACCCAACCCAACCCAACCCAACTATTTTTCCACCTCTACAAAACCTTAAATAAGATCAAAGCACACATAGCGGAAGCGATTTAACAAGATCATAATTAATAACACATTCATAATTAATCGAGTTAAGGTTACATACCTTTTAGCTAGAGCAAATCCACAAGAACACCAACGAACCACCAATTAGGGTTTATAACGTATACTACCAAGATATAGTCTAAAGTAAGACTATGTTACGCTCTTGTACACACGTAATGTAACGGGCTAATCGTGATTCTAGCACGTGTAAACCGGGCTTCTACGGTTGTGGAAATCTACCCAACAACCCTAGAGAGGGGATAGGACTAGATTATATAGCAAAACCGAACACCAAGAAAACAAACCGAAAACCCTTGGGGTTTTCTTCCTGCGATCGGCTAGCAAAAGAAAAGAGGGGAAGGGATTAATTTTATGAAGGCTAGAGATTGTTTATATAGGCTTAGCAAACTTCTTTTCCAAATCATAAACCAACTAGGAAAGAAAACCCTTTCCTCCTTTGTCTCTATAACCGAACGACGAACACCCCTTGGTGGGGGTGTTCCGAAACCTTCTTTTCTCCTTCTATTTAATTCCACAACGTTCGTTATACTTAACTCTTAATTATTTTAACGACCGTTAAGTTAAAGCTCGGTTTAATTCAATAAATATAAATGTATTTATTAAATACATTAACCCTTTACGTATTGTGTGCAATCCCATAAACCCGAGTTCGATCCTAACACACGACTATTAAATTTATATCCATAAACTTTCAGCTCCCACTTGGATAAATTTCGAATATCGTGATTACATTGACTAGCGTCTAGTTACACTAGCAATGTCTCTAGTACAACTCGAGTAAGGTTCCTGGATAAAACCTTTTAATGATTCATCATTATTATTATCCTTTTATTTCAAATAAAACGTTAATAGGATATAGATCTTAGTCATTCCTTTCATTAACCATTCCGTTTCTCGTTTACGGATATAACAAGATTACCAAAACAAATTTGGGTGTGGCCATACAAACATCTTACTACTCCCTCGAGGGGCCCAACTGTATTATATTTCAAAATAATTTGAAGGAAACAAATCCCATTTTGATTACAGCGAAACTTACGAACTTTGCAACACTTCTGAAAATAACCCTTATAGCTACCAGTTACGTTTAGCGTTAGGTTATCTCACGGAAACGCACTACAGTCGTGACAGTTTTCTGGTATCTCAGGTCTAAGGATAACTATTTATGATTTACTTAATGATAAAGATCCATAAAGTAAAATCACATAGTTGGGATAAGTCCAATATTTGATTCATCAAATATCATCCAAAATTGACCAATATACTTTCAAGTATACTCTGTCACTATTTTGAATTGTCTTAGTTCAATTATACTCCCATATTATTAATCGACAACGTACATTTAGAACATAACAATTTATTCATGGATTAAAACATGTAAAATCGGATACAAAAATTAATAACAGAAAATAAACGAAACTCAATATTTATTTCATCAATTCAATAATGTCTTAAACATCCTTTATCCAAATACTAATCACAGATTTATTGCATGAAATCGCTAGCTAGTTGCAGCCCAATAGCCTTGGCATGCTTAACTACCTTTGGCCTAGGCAAAGCCTTAGTAAAAGGATCAGCTACGTTATCATTTGTGTGAACTTTTATTAATTTGATTCACGAGCTTCAACTTGTTCTTGGACGTAGTGATATCTACGTTTAAAGTGTCTGGCGCCTTTCATGACTCCAGAATCATTGGCGAATATGATTGCAGCAGAATTGTCACAATATATATCAATAGGTTCTTTAATTGAAGGCATCAGTCCAAGATCTCCAATAAACTTTCTAATCCAAACAGCTTCCATTGCAGCGTCTGAAGCATCCATGTACTCAGATTGAGTAGCATGCATTGCAATCGTTGTCTGCTTCTTGCTCTTCCAGTCAACTGCTCCTCCATTGATAACAAACACGTAACCCGCCTGAGACTTCGTATCGTCTTTATCACACTGCCAGGACGCATCACAGAAACCAGTAACATTCAGTTATGTGTCTGGTTTACCCCCAAATACCAAAAACATATCTTTCGTACTCCTCAAATACTTTAGTATATGTTTAACAGCAGTCTAGTGGAGCTTCCCTGGATTCTGTTGGTAACGACTGACCAAGTTTTGAGCAAAACGCCACATCAGGCCTTGTGCATCTTACAACACACATAATAGATCCTACAGCCGAAGCATAAGGCACCTTTCGCATATAAGCCACCTCTTCAGGTGTTGATGCATCTAACTCATGACTTAGTTCATGCTTAACCTCCATAGGTTGAAAACCTTTCTTAGAGTTATGGATGTTGTGAGAACCCGTACTTTCCCAGCATTATTTTATTCTTTTTATTCGTGCTTCTTGAATTTTCCAACGTATTACGTTTTATTGTATTGCTATATGTAAATCCTGAGATTTTTAAATTATACTTTTTAAGTATTTTTCTGATCATCGATAAATACTTTGTATGGAATTATAAAATTTTTATTTTATTATTCCATATTTAATTTAAATCAAAGTTTTTGATTTAAAATCACCCGCGTGCGATTTACAACGAGTTTATTCAAAAACAATGTACAATGAGAATTCCTAGTGATCGCGATACCGACGGATGCCCAAAACTTTACATTTTATTATCGATTGTTTCGATAATTAATATTTCCGACGATTTCGTTTTAATTATGTGTTAAGTCGTGTCGGGAAATCATATAATCATTTTTATGATGCATTGTAACTTTTGAAAAGTATTTTTACGAAACCCGAGCCCGTAAATATTTTCAATATTTACCAATAACCATTTTCTACCCTTTAAAATTGTTAACTTATTTTAGGTCCACAAGTTTCAAACTTGGCAAGATTGGTCCCTCCACTACCTACCATATAAAAAAACCTTTTTCTTCCACCAACTTATACACTCATTCATTTTATAAAAAAAAAACACACCTCCCTCCCCCTCATTTCTTTCCGCCACTCCACCACCACAAAACACCCTCATTTCACCGTCATCCACCATGATTAACAAAAACTAATTTATGACCACATTTGAAATTCAATGGTGATTCTAATAATACAAAAATATCCCACATGCATCAAGTTCTTATAAACTTATGATTTCATGGTTGTATGATGTTTTAATCATCATGCATGTGTTGTTTTTTCTAAGATTATGTTGTTTTAATGTTTAAAAAGTCTAAGTTTTTATTTGGATCTTTTGATTTTGATGCATACATATATTTAGGAGTGTGTTTGGTTGATGGGAATGATAGTATAGTGATCCTAGAGGTATGGGAATGAGTGGTTTTGGTTGAAAAATTGATTTGTCATATTTTCTAAAAAGCTAATTTGGGACAGCAGCTTTAAACAAATTGTTTCGTTCTGTGAAAGGCTAAGATTATTTGATTTTATTGTATAGTTTTCCGAGACGGTCGTTTTGGTATAAGATAGAGCTTCTAAGTCATTACGAGTCAAAAGTTATGCTAGTTTTAGTTTTCGTGTACCAGGAGACGCAAGTCGGCACAATCCGAAATTGTGGCTAATTTTGGGCCGACTCTCGGGGACTTTAGGCTTGGTTAGTTAAATGTATCTACTGATTTTCAAAGTTTACAAACTTAGTTTGATGAGTCTAGTAATGGTTTCAAAAGACGGATTGTCGAATTAGCACTTTTAAAGTGGTCCAAACGGTTTTACAAAACAAGTGCACAAATCTGTCCCAAATTTGGAGTCGAGTAAAGTGTCGAGCTGATGGATTTTAAAGTGTGAACTTTGGCTCAAATTTTTGTGAGGTCTTATACAGGTTATAAGTGACATTGACACCAATTTTCATCTAAAACGGACAAGTCTAGATAGGGTAGATCGGTGTGTACATTCGGGGTGTACTTGCTGATTTTAATTTTGGACACTTAGTTCAATGTTTGTGTTGCGTGAGTTTGAGTATTCATCATCGGACATGATGATTTATTCAAGTGCTCAGTCATTATATAAATGACTTAGCTACTGGTCCAAGTGAGGTTAAAGGATAATTTGACTTGCGTTGACTTGGCGTCGTATAACGAGTCATTTTTAAGTGTTCAAGTGTTTTAACGTGTAGTGTTGGAATAAATGGTTAGTATGAATTCATTTGGTTCGTGTCAATGGTTTTGAAACATGGATACTTTGAAAACATTTGAGTCATATTATATTTGGTGTATATCGATATTTGAGTTCGAGTCTTAACGCGCGCCTTATTTTGATAGATTTCGATTTTCGTGTTTCCCTGGGCATCCATGTCATCGGTGATCGTCTCACTACCATTGTTTCTACTCAGTTGCTGAGTACCGTGATTGACTTACCTCGTGGCTAAGGTGAGTTCATAGCCCCTTTTTACTTGTACATGGTTTCTAAACACGGGGTGAGATTTTACATGGTGGAACACAACCATTTAAAAACTGTATGCTATCCAGAACTTGTATGTTATCCAGAACATGTATGATTTTCAGGTTTTCAATATTATTATTGCTTTTTATTCTAGCCGTGAGTTTCCTCTCCCGATCATGAACCGTTAATTATCCGGTGTGCATTGCGTGAAGCGCGAATGTTGTGGGTGGATCCATCGGGATTGACTATCCCCGTCCCGATTACCTTGACGCACTAATATTCGTTTATACTTGAGTATTTAGGCTGAATACTCCCTAGAGGAACTTACACTGAGTTAAGCTTCGGTTCATGAACTTAACAGCAATATTAATGACTTTGGACTATGGTTGACGTATATAACCATACTCCATACTACTTGTTTTACAAATGAATGCTTGTGTTCCACATCCTTATTACTAAACCTATGAATATCACTCAACTTTGTGTTGACGATTTTACATTTTTAATCTCAGTTATTATTACTTAGCTTTGCTTGGATGGGAGCCCGCAGGATATTATCGCAGCTTGGAGATTTCTGTAATGCTTTAAAAAGACTTGTTTTAGTAAAAACTGTCAGGAGTTTATTTTATCTTTTGGGCAACTTTATGTTATAAATCGAGACGAAATAATATAATTTTCCGTTTCTAAAACTCTGGGACCTATGTTTAAAAACTCTGACCTTTTATGATGTGATGTACATGTTTTTATTTCGTCAGCTTTGTATGAACTGTAATTCATTGTTTCTTGTACTATGACGTGTTACCCCCTCGTTGCCTAATTGTTCCATGTCAGATTTTGGGGGTCTCACATATTGGTATCAGAGCGATGGTTATAGGGAACTGAGTCATTTTTCAAAACTTAGTCTATAACCGAAAGTTCAAACATTTTATTGTTCCTAAGTGTCAAACACAGAATCTGCCAATGTTGTTCGATATCTGCGCGGGTAACTCTCTAATCCTCATTATTTGCTTTTAATTATCGTTTTAATATTTCATCTCTTGATTTCATTTTGAAATACTACTTCACTTTAATGACGATTGACGACAATTACTATGTCTTTTCAAAGCCTTGTGTTTCATGAGTTATCATTGGAGATTACTTGATTACATATGCTGTTACTACATTTCTTGAATTCTTGTTCTTGTGAATTGATCATGTTACCATGATTTCAATTTGTTATGATGTTACGTACTTGTATTCGGAGCGCGTATGCTGCCGACTTTTCATACTCATTTTTCTGAGTACTATTGCTATTTCATTTATGCGTGATACGTCTGATCTTGTATACTCGTTCGTTTTGAATTGTTTGTTTTTCCCGATTCACTGTTACATGTTGTGCATACTCTTGAGATACCATTGTTCGGGATTAAGAAGTGTTGTTTTTGATGAAACTCCTGATTTTCATTTTACTACCGTACGTGTTGCTTTCATTGTTTAATTCTTTTAAATATCTATTTAGATACGCAGATTTTCTTTCCGACCATTCGTAATTGAATGTCTAGTCTATAGACCATTGTGTAGCTTAATGTGTCTCCCAGAAAGACTAAAGGACATTATGTAAGTTACATATCTCGAAGCATTCCTTGAATCAGTGTTGATTAATATCGTGGATTTTTGTAATCTTGATCGACCTTTACGTCACCGTTTTCACGACAATTGTACATGGATTACATCTTATTTCATTGACCATTCTACGTTTCGACTTCAACTTACAACATCCGTTGTACCTTGAACACATGATCGTCATTTATTATGTGACGAATGTTTGGAATACGATCTTACTTGTATCCTCCCTTTTCATTAAACCTCCTCGCCTCAGGAGTGTGACTTGTTAATATTTTGTTTCTTTCTCGGTATGTCTTGTGACTTTGGAAAATCACGTCGCCAGGAGACCTTCCTGCATTGCATCTTGCAGCCGAAGACACGGATGATATGCGTCGTTTTTGATCTCTTAGATTATCGTTGACATTCTTGAACCATTTCCATAATGTGTTTTCTTTACATGATTAATTATGCAGTTTTCTTCTCTTTCGTCTTTATGGAATCCACAAGTCTTGTGTGTACCTAAATTCTGAGTTATTATGAAATTTAGATTTAATTTCAAGAGGTGTCGAAGAATATACTTTGTACAGAAACTTTACAGGGAATTTAACAATGTCGAGAAAATATTTTTATAACTTTAGACTCAAAAGTATATATTTCTACATGTTGAGACGTCCGTTTAGGACATAAAATTTGACCAGTAAACTTTAAAACTGAGCAAGTTACGCTCATTTGAGATCGTAAAATCTAAGAAGTTATTTTTTGAATAATGCTAAAATATCATTTTGTTAACAGATTTAATGCAAGTGCATTTTCTTCTATTTTTATTCCGTTTCAAGTCTTGGGTAAAACTAGAAAGTTGTTCAAAACATTGTTTTACATCGAAATGCATTAGACTTTGAGTCTTAGAATATCGTTTAGTGAGTTAATTAGTCTAGTCAAACCCAAAAGTCAAAGTTGACTAAAAAGGTCAAAACTGATAAAAGTTAAAAACATGGTCTGAAGCATTTTAAGTTCGTGTGAGCTTGTAAAATTGTAATTAATAATACTTTACAACAATGAACATTGATTGCGTTTGAAAACGTTTACAAACAGTAAATTGAGTTCGGTCATACATATACATAGATCTTGAACTTTTGAAATTCGGTAACTTCCTTATATAGAAACTTTTCGGAGTGATTGTACTATTTGTTAACTGATACCCTACTTTCTTAAAAGTATATTATTGTCAAATTAATCACGATGTGCACACATACGGATTCCTTTATCCTTTCTTTTATATATGACTTATTTGTCATTCTACGTTGTCTTTCTTTGCTTCTATCGTACCACTGATTTGGATCGAGGTTGAAGTTTTTATTTTCATCGTTCGTTATCATCTTGACATGTGTCTCCCGACGATTCCTGCTAAACCTCTTGAAACCTTAGCATCTTGTAACCATTTCATTGACTATATTGAACTACCCTTTATTACCCTCATGTAACCCACTCGCTATTATATAAGATAACATATAAACTCAAGCAGATATTATTTGCAAACCAATTTACAAAATAACTTATTTGGGCTTTACAAGATACTTGAACGCTACTTTATAAAAATAAATGACATAAATTTTACGAGGTAGTTTCATATGTTATTTTGATTTCTGTTTTTACAAATGCTATTATATACATATTTTAAATCATATGTTATGTAATACTGGTTTGACGAAGCTGAGCATCGCATTGCTAGTCCTAAATTATGCATGGACTGATCACCTATGCTTAATTTAAAAGGAGCCATGCGAGGCCGAATAGTAGTCGCCTTAAATATTTGACCCACAATCAACTTTTTAGTTATGTTTCTTAAAAAGTTAGATAAATGAAAATTTTGAAAACTTTTACTTCTTATGCGAGTATCAACAGTTCGCAACATACACATATGAACCCTTATCTTTCCTTGAACAAAGTACATGCCTCAAACACATATTTCCATACTCGACGATCATTACCTTACTTGTTACCTCATCATCCTCATGATATGATTTTCGTTACCATTTGCCTAAATTCTTACCATTGATACCAGACTTGAAAGTTTCAACGTTATTATGCCTCTTCATCGATCGATCTTCTTTATCTATCTTGGTAGACCTATGAAACGCCTCTAGACGCGATTAATGATTTATGACTGGACGTGAACGATGATTACATGTATTTTCCATGTTATGTGTTAGACTTCATCGTCTTGAAATTCATTCGTGAGAATCATATGTTGATTTCGCCTTTCATTACTAATGTTGTTCATTTTACTGGAATTAATCTCAAGAAACTTCTTAAGAATTTCTATGATTCGAAAATTCGTTGTGTGGATTTTCTCATTCGATCGTGTATCGACCAGTGAGAACTTAATAAGCTGTTATTGGTGTCACCAACTGCATTCAAGAAGTGATGACTTGCTATAATCCTTTGTTTCTTATTACTTTCATCATCGACGCATCTAATCTATCACGTTTGTTAAGAATTGATACGATTTTGTTCTATTCCCTTGTGTTATCGCTCGCATACAGATTGTTGACCTTTATATGATTTATATTCGTTGTTGTCTTGTCACCTTTTGAAACCAGAAAATGTTACGTGCTTATCCTTTGATACCTTAAACACTTTCTTGAATTTCTAAAAATTATTATTAATTTTTAAGAACGTTTTATACATTTTATCAAATGTTTAAATTACCAAAGTAACTGTTTCAAGTTAAGTACATGATCTATACATCCTCTTTGGTAAATTTATAACTAGTATTTAAAATGGAAATCAAACTGTATCTTTTAAAGTATTTGATTCAATCGTACTTTACTGTCAGTATAATGAAATTATTAAATTAATTTATAATTTCTAACAATGATTCTAAATAACTTGGAAAAAAACCTGATTTTTCTAATGGTAACGATAAACCTGAGGTTCTAACGATAATTTCATGTAGTCATCCAAAAGTTCTTAAGCCGATCAGGATAACTATTTTGAATTGTTTTACTTTTTCTTTGAAAAGATATAGCAACAGCTTACCCACTAAATACAGATAGTTTGATTTTCAATCACTACACGTTGTAAATTTTCTTTTAATCAAGAAAATATTTAAAACTAAGTTTTAAAGTAATACCAAAATACTAGACAACTGATTTTGACAGCCTATATTTTGAATGATCATATGTAATTCATTTTTTCCCCTTCTAGTTCTTTTGTAACTGGATTATTACGTTTTAAGATTGTCACGTTTTACAGTTGCACGATTTGCGACCCTTGTTGATTTACAATCTTGGTTCATTTTATCGTACTTTGCCCGTTTAAGCAATTCTTGTGTTCATTCTCGATAGTTTATCGCACGCATTTCTAACAACTCTATCTCTTGATGTATCCCCGTATTGAAAGATCGTTATTCTAATCCAAGACTGAAAAGTTATACGACAAGGAGTTAAGAAACTAAAAGCATAGTGAATTCTAACCGTTAAGATTCGTCGTGGTACGGAAATTACATGGGAAGCAATGAATTTTGTTCTACACATTGTACCTCCTCTTGTTTGCATTTTCTACTGTTTTCAGGAGAACTCTGGGGACCAGAGTTTCTTCAGGGGGGAAGACTGTGAGAACCCGTACTTTCCCAACATTATTTTATTCTTTTTATTCGTGCTTCCTGAATTTTCCAACGTATTACGTTTTATTGTATTGCTATATGTAAATCCTGAGATTTTTAAATTATACTTTTTAAGTATTTTTCTGATCATCGATAAATACTTTGTATGGAATTCTAAATTTTTTAGTTTATTATTCCATATTTAATTTAAATCAAAGTTTTTGATTTAAAATCACCCGCGTGCGTTTTACAACGAGTTTATTCAAAAACAATGTACAACGAGAATTCCTAGTGATCGCGATACCGACGGATGCCCAAAATTTTACATTTTATTATCGGTTGTTTCGATAATTAATATTTCCGACGATTTCGTTTTAATTACGTGTTAAGTCGTGTCGGGAAATCATATAATCATTTTTATGATGCATTTTAACTTTTGAAAAGTATTTTTACGAAACTCGAGCCCCGTAAATATTTTCAATATTTACCAATAACCATTTTCTACCCTTTAAAACTATTAATTTCTTTTAGCTCCACAAGTTTCAAACTTGGCAAGATTGGTCCCTCCACTACCTACCATATAAAAAAACCTTTTTCTTCCACCAACTTATACATTCATTCATTTTATAAAAAAAACACACACACCTCCCTCCCCCTCATTTCTTTCCGCCACTCCACCACCAAAAAACACCCTCATTTCACCATCATCCACCATGATTAACAAAAACTAATTTATGACCACATTTGAAATTCAATGGTGATTCTAATGATACAAAAATATCCCACATGCATCAAGTTCTTATAAACTTATGATTTCATGGTTGTATGATGTTTTAATCATCATGCATGTATTGTTTTTGGTAAGATTATGTTGTTTTGATGTTTAAAAAATCTAAGTTTTTATTTTGATCTTTTGATTTTGATGCATACATATGTTTAGGAGTATGTTTGGTTGAAGGGAATGATAGTATAGTGATCCTAGAGGTATGAGAATGAGTGGTTTTGGTTGAAAAATTGATTTGTCATATTTTCTAAAAGGCTAATTTGGGACAACAGCTTTAAACAGATTCTTTCGTGGGTTTAAGGTCTATGAAAGGCTAAGATTATTTGATTTTATTGTAGAGTTTACCGAGGCGGTCGTTTTGGTATAAGATAGAGCTTCTAAGTCATTACGAGTCAAACGTTATGCTAGTTTTAGTTTTTGTGTACCGGGAGACGCAAGTCGGCACAATCCGAAATTATGGCTGATTTTGGGTCGACTCTCGGGGACTTTAGGCTTGGTTAGATAAATGTATCTACTGATTTTCAAAGTTTACAAACTTAGTTTTATGAGTCTACTAGTGGTTTCAAAAGACGGATTGTCGAATTAGCACTTTTAAAGTGGTCCAAATGGTTTTACAAAACAAGTGCACAAATCTGTCCCAAATTTGGAGTCGAGTAAAGTGTCGAGCTGATGGATTTTAAAGCGTGAACTTTGGCTCAAATTTTGGTGAGGTATTATACAGGTTATAAGTGACCTTGATACCAATTTTCATCTAAAATGGACAAGTCTAGATAGGGTAGATCGGTGTGTACATTCGGGGTGTACTTGCTCATTTTAATTTTGGACACTTATTTAAATGTTTGTGTTACGTGAGTTTGAGTATTCATCATCGGACATGATGATTTATTCAAGTGCTTAGTCATTATATAAATGACTTAGCTACTGGTCCAAGTAAGGTTAAAGTATAGTTTGACTTGCGTTGACTTGGCGTCGTATAACGGGGTCATTTTCAAGTGTTCAAGTGTTTTAACGTGTAGTGTTGGAATAAATGGTTAGTATGAATTCATTTGCTTCGTGTCAATGGTTTTGAAACATGGATACTTTGAAAACATTTGAGTCATATTATATTTGGTGTATATCGATATTTGAGTCCGAGTCTTAACGCACGCCTTATTTTGATAGGTTGCGGTTTTCGTGTTTCCCTGGGCATCCATATCGTCGGTGATCGTCTCACTACCATTGTTTCTACTCAGTTGCTGAGTACCGTGATTGACTTACCTCGTGGCTAAGGTGAGTTTATAGCCCCTTTTTACTTGTACATGGTTTCTAAACACGGGGGTGAGATTTTACATGGTGGAACACAACCATTTAAAAACTGTATGCTATCCAGAACTTGTATGTTATCCAGAACATGTATGATTTTCAGGTTTTCAATATTATTATTGCTTTTTATTCTAGCCTTGAGTTTCCTCTCCCGATCATGAACCGTTAATTATCCGGTGTGCATTGCGCGAAGCGCGAATGTTGTGGGTGGATCCATCGGGATTGACTATCCCCGTCCCGATTACCTTGACGCACTAATATTCGTTTATACTTGAGTATTTAGGCTGAATACTCCCTAGAGGAACTTACACTAAGTTAAGCTTCGGTTCATGAACTGAACAGCAATATTAATGACTTTGGACTATGGTTGACGTATATAACCATACTCCACACTACTTGTTTTACAAATGAATGCTTGTGTTCCACATCCTTATTACTAAACCTATGAATATCCCTCAACTTTGTGTTGACGATTTTACATTTTTAATCTCAGGTATTATTAATTAGCTTTGCTTGGATGGGAGCCCGTAGGATATTATCGCAGCTTGGAGATTTCTGTAATGCTTTTTAATGACTCGTTTTAGTAAAAACTGTCAGGAGTTTATTCTATCTTTTGGGAAACTTTATGTTATAAATCGAGACGAAATAATATAATTTTCTGTTTCTAAAACTCTGGGACCTATGTTTACAAACTCTGACCTTTTATGATGTGATGTACATGTTTTTATTTCGTCAGCTTTGTATGAACTGTAATTCATTGTTTCTTGTACTATGACGTGTTACCCCCTCGTTGCCTAATTGTTCCATGTCAGATTTTGGGGGTCTCACACATGTTATACTTCTTCAATATCTTATCAATATAAGCATCTTGACTAAGATCAATTAACCGTCTACTCTTATCTCGATAGATTTTAATTCCCAGAATATATGTATTATCTCCTAAATCCTTCATAGAAAAACATTTACCAATATAATCCTTAACTTCCTTAAGTCTTGGAATGTTACTTCCCATGATTAATATGTCATCGATATATAAAATTAGGAACACTACATTACTCTCACTATCTTTGCGATATACACATGGCTCATCACGATTTTGAATAAATCCGAACTTTTTGATTTCTTCATCAAATCGTATAATCTATTGACGTGATGCTTGCTTCAAACAATAAATAGATCTTTGAAGTTTGCACACAGGCTTTGGATATTTAGGATTAACGTACCCTTCCGGTTGTTGCATATAGATTTCTTCATCTAAGCGACCGTTCAAGAAGGTAGTTTTAACATCCATTTGCCATATCTCATAGTCATAGTATGCTGCTATAGCTATGAGAATCCTAATAGCTCGTAAGTCCGTTACCGGAGAAAATGTCTCCTCGTAGTCTACACCAAAAGTTTGAGTAAAACCTTTAGCTACTAACCGTGCTTTATAGGATTGTACGTCACCATCCATGTCGGTTTACTTCTTGAACATCCACCTATTTTTCACTACTTTAGCATTTTTAGGTGCATCAACAAGAATCCGAACATCGTTGATTTCCATAGATTTCATTTCCTCATTCATCGAAACTATCCATTTAGACTTTTCTGGATCAAGTATTGCAGATCGATGGTTAGCAGGTTCACCAAGATCCCATACTTCCTCCTCATCATCCTCTATGTTAAGACATAGTTTTCTTGGCGCACGTATAGTTCTTCTAGACCTACGTGGAGGAATTAATTCCGGTGAAACTCCCATAATTTTTGGTTCTATCGGAATTTCTTCGCTAGTATTTTCAGAAGGAAATGTATCTTCTTGAATTTCTTCAAGATCATAATTTCTCCCATTGAATTCTTGATTTACAAGCTCATTTTCAAGGAAGTCTCCATACCTGGCAACAATAACCTTGTTCTCAGGCGGATAATAAAAGCAGTAACCCATAGTTTCCTTAGGGTATCCTACAAAGATACATTTCACAAAGCGTTGTGTTGGGAATTATTTGTTAAGTGTCAAGTACCGTCAGTGTAATTTAAGTACTGTTAGTATTATGCAAGTACCGTTAGTGTTAACGCGGTACATAGTAAGTACTGCTACTTATAAAGTAACTACTGCTATATTGATTAGGACGAATATACTTTGTATAAGATATGTCATAATTATAGTTAGAGTATATCTTATGTGATATACTTAAATAGTTAGAATATTGATAATATATCCTCTGTGATATAGTTATCTTTATAGAATATTCTAAGGTTTCTAGGGTTCCTTACTCTATAAAAGGAACATAGGTACAATGTCTTTCATGTACCTCATTCAAGTCGATTAATAAGAGAATCGAATAGTTAAAAGTAATTCTGTTCTTCTGAGCTTTATAAGTTAGATTCCGCATATCTTATTTAGTTTGAGTAAGAGTTCTCAAAGTGTTTTAGTTTTATTACAAACGACTATACTAGTTCTTAACAAAATATAGATCCAATCAAAGGGATCAACAAGTGGTATCAGAGCTTGTTGAGAAACTCTGAAAAAGAAGAACACAACCCCAAACACTCTACACACACCAAAACTCAATGTCTCAACCAGAAGGTGATGATGCTCACTTGGATGATGTTCAGAACCCTGATCCTATACCACAAGTTGTGCATCCTGCACCAGTACAAGGTGTTCAAGCCATGAATGTTGTAGCTACCTCTACAAACACAACACTATCTCATACTCTATTTTCTGTTAAACTCCCAGTTCTCAAAGGTGACAATTATGAGACATGGGCTATGCAGATGGAACATTACTTGAATCACACAGATCACACTGTGTGGCAAGTTATCAAGAATTATAACACACCTAAGAAGCTACACTGGTTGCCAGACGGTACATGTTATGCTCTACCTGTTGTGACTGCTGAGGAGGTACAAGCAGAGATCAAAGAGAGAAAAGACAGAACTGCTTTGGCTATGGCTCTTTCAGAAGACATCTAACCAAGCTTTCATCATTATAAGGATGCTAAAGCTATGTGGGATGCTATAAAACTTAGATTTGGAGGTAATGACAAATCTAAGAAGATAAAGAAGATTATTCTTAAGCAAGAATTTGATAACTTCTCAATTTCCAGTATAGAAGGAATACATGGTGGCTATGGAAGGTTCAGTAAGCTGCTTATTCAATTGGCAGTTTATGGACAAGTAATTCCTAATGAAGAAGTTAATCTAAAATTCTTAAGAAGTGTTCCACCAGAGTGGAAAGCAATGGCTATGCACTTCATCACAAGAGATGATCTGGAAACAATTCCTTTTGATCATATCTACAACAATCTTAGAGCATACGAGATGGATGTGAAAGGCATTGAAGTGACTAAGGCAGCGACTACTACAAAGTCTAACTTGGCTTTTGTGTCAGATGGAAACAGCGGTATTTGGTACTTATTTTCATAATACCGCTAGTGGATCAAGCAGCGGTACATACAAATACCGCTGGAGGACTTACAAGCAGTACTTACCCACAAAGTATTGAAAACAGCCCCATAGTCTCTCAAAAACCACATGGAAGGTCTTCACCATTGTTTAGTGACAATGATGCCTTCTCATTCTTCGCTGGACAAGACAACAGGCCAAGATTAACACTCAATGACTTGTTCCAAATGGATGATGCTGATGTTGAAGAGATGGATCTTAAATGGCAAGCTGATATGGTGTCAGTAAGATCTAATAGGTTCTTCAAGAAGACTGGAAGAAAGATGACTGTTGATCCTAATGAGCCATTAGGATATGACAAGTCCAAAGTTGAATGCTATAACTGTGGAAGGAATGGACACTTTGCAAGAGAGTGCTCTAGAGACAAAGCTGAGAGTAGCAGTCAGAAGTCCAAGCACAGCTATAGAACCAGTCCAAGAATAACTGAAAGCTTTCCAAAAGGAAACAGCAGGAGTTCTAAAGGAACCAAAGCATTGGTAACTGTAGATGGAGTAGTGAACTGGGCTGAAGATGAAGAAGAAGAAAAGCTTGGTCTAATGGCTCTCTCACATGAAGATACTGAGGTACATCCTTGTTCTAAATAATGTATTAAATTTAATAGCTTAAAAGTAGAACTAGAGGAACATTATCAAAAGGTTAACACATGCACTGTAGAACTAAATGCTTTTAAACAGGGTGTTATTAAATTAGAAGAAAATATAGTTTTGTATAAAAAGGCTCAACAAAACTATGAAGAGAAAATAAGAATTTTAACTCTTCAAATGAGGGAAAAAGATGTGGAAATTAAAGCTTTTGAAAGACAACTTTTAAAAATATCAACAGAAAATGAAGCTTTAAAAGCCAGTCTTTATAATAAAAGGGAAGTGATTAATCATTGGCAAAAATCATCTAAAGGATTGGGAAAATTGATTAATTCACAAATGGGGTATTATGATAAATCAGGCCTAGGATATATTAAGGACCAACCTGGGATAACTTTAACTGACAAGGACTTTTAAAAAAGGATTTTTGATAGTTCTAGTGAGGTAGGTGATACACCTGAAAATGATAGATATGCTGAAGGAAGTTCCTCCACCACTATCAGGAATTTTCATGCCCCCTAGTAATGATACAAGTATAGAGTTAGAAGAACCAAAGGTTAAAAATACCTCAAACTCTAGTACTTTATCCCAAGAAAAGACTATTGTGACCAAAAACATTGTTTATCCAGCTTTAATGAATAACTTTGTTTCTGAAGAATCTAAGACTAGTTATGCTCCCAAGCAGGTAAAAACTCCTAGCAAGACATTGGAAAACAATGTAAAACATAATAAAACCAAAAGAGGTGGGCTAGGTTTTGAGAAAGTTAAGTCAAAACAACCTTTTGGGTCTTCTTTGAGAAGAAAAGGATGTTATGTTTGTGGTAGTCTAAGTCATTTTATCAAAGATTGTACTCTACATGAAGATAAAATTGTGAAACAAAAGGCTGCACAAAGAGTCATGAAAAACAGTAATGGGAAAAATGCACAAGTTAATAGGAATCAAAAACTTAAGAATGACAAACCTAAGTTTGATCACTCAAGGGTAGCCAAAAAGATTAAATATAACCCTGCTAAAAGTTTTGTTCCTAGGGCAGTACTTATGAAACAAGGCCTAGTACCTTTAAAGTCTGGTAAACCATGTACCGGCAAGTCTAGACCTGCAAGTACTGCTAGACCAAACTTAAGTACTGTTGGTTTAAAGTCCGCCAAACCAAAGTTCTCTAAGACTTCTAAGAATGTTGTTGAAAAGGCTAAAACATCTAAAAGTAAGGATAATAACAAACCAGTGCAAATGTGGGTTAAAAGAGAAAAATCATGTGTTAAAGCAAGTACCGCTAAAGCAGTACTTAAGGCAAAGAAGTCTGAGCACATAGAATCACCCTATGTCTTTGACTACATAACTGAAACCATGAAGTATAAGAGCAAAAGTAGCATTATTAGGAATGCTTCAGAACAAACTCTTAAGTGTGTAGGTCCCACAAGATCCGAGCCAAATGTGGCTTGGGTCCCTGTTAAAAACTAATGAGTTTTATTTGTGTGCATGGGCATCTAATTGATGAATTGAAAGACAAAGGTATAGTAGATAGTGGATGCTCAAGACACATGACAGGAAACAAAGATTTTCTTGCTGAATTTAAAGAATTCAGAGGAGGACCAGTAGCCTTTGGAGGTAGAAAAGGTAGAATCACTGGCAAAGGGAAAATCAACACAGGGAAGTTGGAATTTGAAGATGTGTTCTTTGTGAAGGAATTGAATGAGTTCAATCTCTTTTCTGTATCACAAATGTGTGATAAGAAGAACAAGGTGTTGTTCACAGACAAAGACTGCTTGGTGTTGTCTAAAGACTTTGAGATGCCTAAGGAATCTCAAGTACTACTAAAAGTACCCAGGCAAGAAAATATGTACATCTTTAATCTTCATACTATTACTCCAACAGGTGGTATTACATGTTTGCTAGCTAAGGCTTCTTTTGATGAGTCTAATTTATGGCATAGAAAGTTAGGTCATGTGAATTAAGAATCTTAATAGATTAGTGAATAGGAATTTGGTTAGAGGTTTACCTAACAAATCTTTTCAAAATGATTTCACATGTGTTGTCTGTCAAAAAGGTAAACAACATAGAGCCTCTTGTAAGACCAAGACTGTCAACACTGTGACAAAACCTTTGCAGCTTTTGCATATAAATTTATTTGGTCCAGTTTCTGTAAGAATCATTAGTCATAAGACCTTTTGTCTAGTCATAACTGATGATTATAGTAGATTCAGTTGGGTTTTCGTTTTAGCTCTTAAAAGTGAAACAAATGAATTACTTAAAGATTTTATCACTTTAGTTGAAAAATAGTTCACTAAATAGGTTTTAATCATTAGGACTGATAATGGGACAGAATTCAAGAATGCTGAATTTGATGAATTATGTAGGTCTAAAGGAATTAAGAGACAATTTAGTAATCCTAGGACTTCACAACAAAATGGAGTAGCTGAAAGGAAGAATAGGACACTGATTGAGGCTGCTAGAACTATGCTGGCTGATTCTCTTTTGCCAAATACCTTTTGGGCAGAAGCAATCAACACTGCATGTTATGTGTTAAATAGAGTCTTAGTGACCAAACCTCAAAACAAAACACCTTATGAACTTTTGACTGGTGTAAAGCCTACCATAAGTCATTTAAGACCTTTTGGGTGTCATGTGTCTATACTAAATACTCTTGATTATTTGGGAAAGTTTGATGAAAAGTCTGATCTAGGATATCTTGTAGGATATTCAGTGCAAAGTAAAGCATATAGGGTTTATAATTTGACATCTAAAAAGGTTGAAGAAAATGCCCATGTTAATTTCTTAGAAAATAAACCCAATGTTCCCAGGAATAGGTTATGCTTGGATGTTTGATTTAGATTATCTAACTAACTCCATGGATTACTATTCTCTGCAAAAGGATTGTCAAACTAACAATGCAGGTGAGGAGTCAAGTGAAACTAATGCAGGTACTCAAGAAGATGTTTCTTCATCAGATGATGATGTTCATATCTATGTGCCCAATATGCCTACTGTTACTCCCATGTCTGCTACTCCCAAGAAGCAAACCATGCCATCAAAAGATGATCAAGCCTCCCAAGAGCTTCAGAGGCTTTAAGATCAAGAAAAGGATGCTACATCTGCTAATAAGCATTCAGGAGAGGAATGTTTTGCAAAGTCATGTACAGATTTAATCAATTGGACCATGATGAGGAATATGCTTTCAGAGTGCAAGCACAAATTCGTGAAGATGAATTACAAGAAGAACTTGCAGCAAAGCAGCATTTGCTAGAAGCTAAGAGAATACAGCAAGAATGGAACATACAAGAGCATGATAGGATTCAAGCTGAATTACATGCAAGTGAGATTCTTGAAGACTTATTGATAGCTGAAGAGAGATATGCTTATGATGAAGAAGATAAATCAAAGTTGATTGATGATCTGGTAAGGGAGCAACAAATATTCTTTGATGAAAATAAAAGAAGAGAAAAGATTAAGCCTCCAACTACTATGCAGATTAGGATTCAAATGATGAATTTTTTAAGAGAGTTAAGGGTTTTACTCATATTCAACTGGTAAATTTTTTTTATTTTTTTTGAAGAAATCAAGACTTTGTATGAGCAAAATAAGAGAACTGAATTGAATTTTCTTGAGATTGGATCTGAAGCAGATATAATAGCTGTTGAAAGACATAGAAGACATCTGCAACAACAAAGGCAATTTGGAAATACTCATAGAATTGAGACAAGTACTGCTGAACCTACAAATACATCTCCACCTATCAAGACCACTTATGTGAGGAAGAATAGAAAGGATAAGGTAAGTTCAAGGGAGAAAGAGACTGTTAAAAGAATGAATGAAGGAGTTGAAGTTCAAGATATTGCTCAGACTGAAAATGTACAAGCAATACATACACAGTCAACAGTACATACTGAAGAGAGGGTACATACAAACTTGGAATAGGGTTCAACAGAACTTGAGGGAACCTCCAAGGGTGTTAAAAGGAAAAGGTCAACAAAGATAAAGAAGAAAGACAAGAGGGCTAAATCAATAGCAGAAGATAGTGATGATGATGAGAGCTTGAAGAAGTACTTGAAGATTGTAAAATTTGAAGATCAATGTATTGATACAGAGATTTTTGGAAAGAGATCATCTATTGCTAGATGGATTTACTCTATGGATCAAGGACTTGAAGCTCATGGAATTCAAAGAACCGATGGCACACCAAGGATATTCAGACTTTTAGAGGATATTCTTCACATTCTTGACAGACAAGATATTCAGGATCTTTTCAGGTTAGTTCAAGAAGCCAGTGCAGGTAAAACTGAAGTATCACTATTATATAGGGAATTTCTATTTATGTATGAACCACATAACTGTGATCAAGAAATGTTGAAGGAATTAGAGAATCAGGTTCCTAGTTACTGGAGATATTATAGGTCATGTGGATTGCATATTTTGGATATAGATGATGTTACATACTATATGCTGCAAGAGAAGACTTACCCTTTCAAAAGAAGATTGTTGGAAAGGATGTTAGAACAACAATTGGAAGTTACAAAAGAATCTGTTGATGCTTTTGGAGTTGATCAGAATGGTTGAACAACAAATCAAGGATTTGGAAGATGAGGAAGAAGCTGAGAAAGAGCCTTAAGTGTTTGACTTTCAGCCACACTTCACAAACGGTTCTCAGTTCACCATGTCTAACACACATAAGAACTGGCTAGTCCATAAGCAAACGGTTTGTGGTAAAGACTTCTCAAATCCGTTGAAAGCTGATAGTTTGCTAAAAACTATATGGTTCTAACTCACCTTGTTTCGAGACAAAGAGTTGTCTAGTCCTAGACAAACGGTACTAGGTAAAGATTTCATCAAATCCGTTGATGGTTGAAAATTTACCAAAAGTTGTAAGGTTATCAGTACACCTTATTATTTATGAATAAAGTATTGGCTATTCCAAAGTGTACGGCTAACTGGTAAAGAATTTATCAAATCCGTTGATAGCTGATGATTTGCTAAAAATCATGAAGCCAATACATATTGGTTTTTGTTGTTAACTGTTTTATTTCAGGTATGAAGATTGCAAGCAAAGAAGTATTCAAAGAAGAAAATACTTAGAAGGTTTTGTCTCATCAAATCAAGACTGAAGTTCATGATTCAGAGTTCATAGATTTAACTCAAGAAGACAATTACTGATGCTGCAAAAGATAAATGAATTTTTAGAAGACACAAAGAAGATCATAGTTTGAAGACAAAGATGATTCATTATGTTTGAAGATTATCTTATCAGAAGAAGATCTACATTGAAGTGTTTGGCTACATTCAGTTGGATACAAATACAAATTACCAAGTTCAATCCAAGGATGAAGGAAAGACTGAAGACATGTATTTTAAATACATCCAGTACAAGAGAAACAAGAAGACAACAAGTTATCATTCTTGTTTAGGGGAGGATTATTAGGAATTATTTTGTTAAGTGTCAAGTACCGTCAATGTAATTTAAGTACTGTTAGTATTATGCAAGTACCGTTAGTGTTAACGCGGTACATAGTAAGTACTGCTACTTATAAAGTAAGTACTGCTATATTGATTAGGACGAATATATCTTTGTATAAGATATGTCATAGTTATAGTTAGAGTATATCTTATGTGATATACTTAAATAGTTAGAATATTGATAATATATCGTCTGTGATATAGTTATCTTTATTGAATATTCTAAGGTTTCTAGGGTTCCTTACTCTATAAAAGGAAAATAGGTACAATGTCTTTCATGTACCTCATTCAAGTCGATTAATAAGAGAATCGAATAGTTAAAAGTAATTCTGTTCTTCTGAGCTTTATAAGTTAGATTCCGCATAACTTATTTAGTTTGAGTAAGAGTTCTCAAAGTGTTTTAGTTTGATTACAAACTATTATACTAGTTCTTAACAGAATATAGATCCAATCAAAGGGATCAACACGTGAGCGAGTAAGCCAAAACCGCAAGCGAACAAGAAGAAACGCAAAGGCAAGGGTGATAAGGGCAAGACCAGCGGTGCGTTATACCCACTTTATAGTTTGTCAAAAGGAGTAGGCCGTTAAATTATCATTGCAATTTATCAATCAACACAATTCTATGTAATTTAGATCTCAAAACAGTTCATTAATTTTGATATGATTTAGTCCATATTTTTCTTGGAAAAAATTTTTACCCTTGTTTACAACATACAATAAAATGCATGAAAACAAGTAGGTAACAAAAAATTAAATCAAATAACCATATGCATAACAATTTATTCAAAGAACATCAAATCTAGGGTTTTATAAACATATAAAGTCTTCCCTAATTTTTAAAACTCTGAATCAAATAAAGAAAATAGCTTATAAAATCATATGATCCGTGAAAACATGCATGTTCATCACGGATCTCCCACATAATCTTAACAATTAAATCTCTACGCATCGTAACCATACATGACATAACAATTAATTCATGCAAACATCTAAAGATTATAACAACATGCAATTTTTAGGGTTTCAAAAATTTTTATTTTTTTTAATAAAAATTCGGCTAGGCTGATTTATTTAAAAAAACAAAACTCTAATTTTGTGAAAACCTAAAAAACAGCATGTAGTTTCAACTCAAATCATTATTAATTAAAAAAACTTTAGATCTCGATAATTATAACATGTTAAAAGGGCGCTCTGATACCACTTTAGGTTTATAAAGCTCGTAACAATTATACAAAACCCTAAATAAGATCAAAGCACACATAGCGGAAGCGATTTAACAAGATCATAATTAATAACACATTCATAATTAATCGAGTTAAGGTTACATACCTTTTAGCTAGAGCAAATCCACAAGAACACCAACACCAACGAACCACCAATTAGGGTTTATAACGTATACTACTAAGATATAGTCTAAAGTAAGACTATGTTACGCTCTTGTACACACGTAATGCAACGGGCTAATCGTGATCTAGCACGTGTAAGCCGGGCTTTTACGCTTGTGGAAAATCTACCCAACAAACCTAAAGTGGGGCTAGGACTAGATTGTATAACAAAATCGAACACCAAGAAAATAAACCGAAAACCCTTGGGGTTTTCTTCCTGCGATCGTCCAGCAAAAGAAAAGAGGGGAAGGGATTAATTTTATGAAGGCTAGAGATTGTTTATATAGGCTTAGCAAACTTCTTTTCCAAGTCATAAACCAATTAGGAAAGAAAACCCTTTCCTCCTTTGTCTCTATAACCGACCGACGAACATCCCTTGGTGGGGTGTTCCGGAACCTTCTTTTCTCCTTCTATTTAATTCCACAACGCTCGTTATACTTAACTCTTAATTATTTTAACGATCGTTAAGTTAAAGCTCGGTTTAATTCAATAAATATAAATACATTTATTAAATACATTAACCCTTTACTAGGGATGAGTATTTCGATCCCAATCCCGAAACCGAACAAGAACCGTCCCGGAACCTTACCGATTCCCGGTACCCGAATCCCGTTCGGGACGGTACCGGGACTACAAAATAAGGTGAAAAAAAATTCGGGACGGACCGGTACCAAATCGGGAAACTCTCGAAGAAAACGGGAAAGCCCGATTTTCGGGTACCGGTACCGATACCTGAATCTCGTTCGGTACAGTACCGGTACCACTAGTTTATGCTCGGGAAATATTCGGTACCACTAATTCGGGACGATACCCTTTACATATTGTGTGCAACCCCGTAATCCCGAGTTCGATCTTAACATACTATTAAATTTATATCTATAGACTTTCAATGTATTGTAGTGGGGGTAAGCTTGGGTGTAGGTATAATAAGGTTTTTGGGGAGATTGAGTTTAGGAATGTGGTTACGTGGACGTCAATGATACGTGGGTTTGTTTTGAGTGGGTAGTTTGGATTTGCGAGGAAATTGTTTGATTTGGCGCCTGAGTGTGATGTTGTGATGTGGAATATTATGGTTTCGGTGTATAGATTGTGGTGACATGGGTGGAGCTAGGAAGTTGTTTGATGTGATGCCTAATCGTGTTTGATGTCGTGGATTATGGTTGTATGGTTGATTTCTCGAGCTGGATTAATTGAAGAAGCAGTTGAGTTTGTTAAAAAAATCCTTGTAAAACCAGATAATGTCATTTGGACCAGCTTATTAGGATCATCCAGACTCTACGAAAACCTCAATGTAGCAGAAATGTGCCTTCAACGCCTTATTGAACTTGAACCTGAGAACCCTTCTAACTATGTGATGCTGTCAAATATATACGCTGATGCCAAAAGATATGATTTGGCTAAGTCAAAAGTCGCAACGAGGAACGCCAGGCGAAAATGTTACCTGGCTGCAGCTTAATTTAGCTTGACGATGGTGTGGTTGAGTTCTATGCCTTTGATGAGAGACATATCATTCCAAAACAGAGGATATATATTCTGCTTTGAGAAGCTTGATAACACTGTCGAAAGCTTTTGGGTATGTGCATGAACTAATAGATAATGAGCTACAAACCTACAAAAGCATCGAATTACATTATTGTTATATGCTTCTCATACCTTGAGGTTATATATGTGGCATTAGTATTAATTTATTCTTCTTTATTTCCAATCTATGGTGTACGTCTTGCACGCGAGTTTAGTTCCATATGATTGGAATAAGTTTTTAAACAGCTGTTAGATTTAGAAGACTCAGGTAAAGATGTTATTGATTTTTCCTAACAAAAAAAAAAAACTATCCTTAGTACACATCATACATGCAAATCATCCTTTATGGAAGCATTTAAGCTCGAAATTAAACACTTACATTTACCAGGGTAAAAACCCTTTACCCAAAAATATAAATAACTTTTCGAACTTAAGTGAGTTATCATTGTCGCTGTAAGATCCAAAAATATACAGGCAAACTTGAAAGTGACAGTGTGCACAAAAAGTTTGATTGGTAGGAACTGAAATAAAGATGGAAATTAAATGGATTCATAGCAATGGGAGTTTTCTTCAAGTTGCAACCTTGGTTGTTGATATGGTCACATGAAACTAAAACGACATGTTGAGTCTCCAAAAGGAGCAGAAATTAATCAGTGCTATTTCTTTTTCTTTTTTCTTTACCTGTGATGGAGACATGTTTATATCCCGAACTATATGTCTGCATCCGCTTATGAAGCTGTAGATTTGAATCTCACGGATTTCATTTTAGTGAATTTAATGAGCGTTGTATCAGCCGAACTACTCATTTCTAAAGATTATGCTTAAACATATCTATATAATGGTATGTTTTTTGCTCTACCATTGGGTCATATCTCATGTTATAAAAAATTTCTGTTTCATGACTCGGGTTTTAGAGTTTATGATCAGGAAATAATATCTATAGCTCATTAACATTTACTGTGCTATATACGTAACTATTTTTGTTTTGCTTCACAACCTTTCGAGATCCAAATTGGATTCTTTATTGTTGTACTAGTTTCTGATTTTGTTTGCGACTAATCACTAATGGGTATGATGCCATATGAAAAAGATTTTGCCAAGGTTGTTAAAACTTTGACAATCTTGCTCATGTTGGGGACATGCTTGGCCAAAACACTTACTTGTAACTTTGTTTTTGGTGATTCATTGGTTGAAGTGGGAAACAATAACTACATTGTATCTCTATCGAAGGCGAATTATGTGCCAAATGGGATTGACTTTGGGAGGCCTACTGGACGATATACAAATGGTAGAACCATAGTTGACATTCTAGGCAAGTACCTTTTCATGGATATTCTTTAACAGAATGTAGTTTACTTTTCAAGAATTTTTAGGATTCCATTTAGGTATAAAATTGTGCATTTCATTCTTCTGTTCTTCAGGACAGGAAGTGGGTTTGAAAGATTTTACTCCGCCATACCTAGCACCCACCACAACTGGGCCACTACTCCTTAAGGGTGTCAATTATGCATCTGGTGGTGGAGGAATTTTAAACCAAACCGGCAAGATCTTTGTAAGTTTTGTGTTCTCTAAGAAGATTCTATGATGTTTCAAAATTCGATTACAATTTATTACTATTTCGTAGTCGTTATGTGCTTAAAAAAACAATATCTGACTTTAGGGTCAAATTTATGGTTTGATATACACTGCCACAAAACAAAGGAGACTTGACAGCTAAAACATATACATCAAATATCTTTAACGATTAGAGATATGTACTTAATACATCATGTTACTTTAAGAATTAGTTACTGAAAAGAAGTCAAATACAATTACTGATGCCATTTGGTACTGAGCCTACTTTAGCGATTAAAATTTATCACTGTTCAAAGAAGCGTCTTAGCTCTGGAGCTGAATATTGGTCTGTTTGTCTTATGCATGGATTAGAGGTGACGACAGGTGATTTTATCTCCAACGGGTCAAATTAGTAAAGATTATTTTGGTACGAGCATATAAAGAAGTTAGTTATGTATGAGATTATAAACAATACAGTAAGTGTTGGTGAATCAACTAAAGCTGACCCAACCCACTTTGACCCGTTTTAAAAATTACCCATTTGATTCATAACCCATCACATCATGGTTATAGGTTGGTAGGATCAATATGGACGCACAACTCGACTATTTTGCGAATACAAGGCAGGATATAATCACGCAAATTGGTCTTCCTGCAACACTGGATCTATTGAGTGGAGCACTCTTCACAGTGGTTATCGGTTCAAATGATTTTTTAAATAACTACCTTTTACCTGTTATTTCAACAGTTGAGCAAAAACTAGTGCCCCCAGAAGCATTCGTTAGAGAACTGATTTCAAGATTCAGAGGCCAACTTAAGGTAACATGACCAAGGATCCTGTAATTGTTAAAATAACTCAAATCTTATTTTTCACTTGAAATATTTGGTTATACACAGAGATTGTATGATATGGGTGCTAGAAAGATTCTTGTTCCTAATGTGGGACCTATCGGGTGCACTCCGTATCAGAGGGATATAAGTCCGTCTTCAGGAGACGACTGTGTAGCTTCATCTAATCATCTAGCGCAAAATTTCAATTCAAAATTAAAAGGCTTGCTCCAAGAGCTTACCAATACACTTGAAGGTTCAACATATGTTTATGCAGATATCAATCGTATTGTTGAGGATATTATTCAAAATTACCAGTCATATGGTAAGTATATAGTAACAGCATGTAGAAAGAAAATACTTGGTTGGCTAGACCTATCACATTTATATACTACTAATTAAGTTTGTTCAGGACTCAGTTTTCTAATCTAGCACTTGAAAGACTAAAAGGAATGTGTTTGATGCAATAGGTTTTACGAATGCTGATTCTGCATGCTGTTACGTGACTGGTCGACACGGTGGTATAGTGCCATGTGCACCACCATCTAAGGTTTGTTATGATACGTCAAAGTATGTTTTCTGGGATCCATATCACTCGTCTGAGTCCTCCAACATTATCATAGCTAAGCGACTTTTGGAGGGAGGTAATGAAGATATATCCCCAATGAACGTAAGAGCCCTTCTTAATACTTGAAGAGTATGTATGGTCCTCTTACACATTTGTGGAATTCCGTTAGTTATGAATCAATGTCTTAACCCAAATATATACAGTAGTGTTTTTAAGTGACTGCTCACCAACCAAATACTGTAGTTGTTTGTTTCATAGTATGTAATGTTTCAGTGTGTGAGTCTGCCTTTCGAATAAATAATAAGATAATGATTAGTATGTATCCAGACTCAAGTTTCAATGACCTGTCCTTGTGCAGTCAGTGGCGGAGCCAAAAAAAACCAAGACATCGAGGGCAAAACAAAAATTCGCAAGAGTTGTTCGTAAAAAGTTCAACAACAAAATATAATACTTCATATTAAAAAAACAACTATAAGTGAAAAAATTATTCAAATGATCAAATTATGTTTCTCGTTTCGCGTAAATTTAGTCGTGGTTTAGTCAATCAATTGATCACATTCTGCCATAAGTGAAATGAGATACTATACATGTGATGATGCCAATTTTTTCTCGTTAAATAATATAGAAAAACATGATCAGAAGCACCTCAAACATCAAAACCTTTTATTAACAAAGATTTAAAAGATAAGTAAACAGGAAAACTAAAGTTACCAGTGATAAACACGTGCAGCTCTATTATCTTACATGATAATAGTCTTACAATCAACAATAAAAGAAAAACAAGATCAAACTAAGGTTTTTGAGATCAACAATGGAGAGAGAGCGATCTGTGTGTTTTTTATAAACACACAGTTAACAATGAGGCGATACAAACAAGAAGTGAATACGCTCCTCACTAAATAAACCCTAAAGGGCTAATAGAGCCGTTGTGGCTAAGAAGAGAATGGGCTTCAAGTTGGGCTTGAGCCCAAGTCCAGCAAATACTTTGGCAACTTCACAGCTTTAGTCCTTATCGTCCAAGCTTCCCTTCACACCATATCCTTATAGCTAACTGAAATATTAAAACACAACACAATCAGTCCTTATAGTTACCATGGGTTAACAGATTAAGTTCACATTTTAACATCCCCCTTAATCTGATAACCCATATAGGTCAATCATACCAAGTTTTGTGACAAACTTGTTATGCAAATCTGTTTCCAACCCTTTTGTAAGGATGTCTGCAATTTGATTTGCATAATCCATTTTTTCTGTTTTAACAACTCCACTCAAATTTTTTCTCTCACAAAGTGAAGATCAATTTCTAAATGTTTTGTTCTCTCATGAAACACAGGGTTGGCTGCTATCTTGATAGCAGAATTGCTATCACAGTGAAGTGTGACTGGGAGCAAATTATCACATTGCAAGTCTTTTAAGACTTTGAGCACCCATATCACTTCACTGGTTACTGAGGTAAGAGCTCTATACTCTGCCTCAGTAGAGGATTTGGAGAGAGTATTTTGTTTTTTGCTTTTCCATGAAACCAAGTTCCCATTTATAAAGACACAATACACAGTCACAGATTTTCTAGTGACAACACATTTAGCCCAATCAGCATCAGAGTAAGCATTAAGAGTCATACCAGAATTTCTTGTGAAGTGAATGCCCAAACCTGGTGAGTTCTTAATATATCTTAATATCTTAAAAGCAATTTTGAGATGAGAGTTCAAAGGAGAGTGCAGAAACTGGTTTAAGCAATGGACAACATAAGATATGTCAGGCCTGGTGTTAGTTAAATAAATGAGCTTTCCCATGAGTTTTTGATAATCCACAATATTAGCAAGTAATGGATCATCACTAGTAGGCTCATTTGTGATGACAAGTTTAGAAGGCAAGGGGGTCTTGGCAGGTTTACAAGCAAGCATCCCATATTCAGACAACAAGTCAAGCACATATTTCCTTTGGTTTAAACAAACACCATTATCAGTATCCATAATCTCAATACCCAAAAAATACTTGAGCTTACCCAGGTCTTTGATCATGAACTTAGTTTTTAAAAAAGTTTTGAACTTTTCTATTTCACTAATGTCATTTCCAGTTATAATGATATCATCCACATACACAAGCAGGGCAAGAAAGGTATTACCATAAGACTTGGTGTACAAAGAATAATCAGATTTACTTTGCACAAACCCATTTTCATTTAAAACAGAGGTCAGTTTGGCATTCCATTGTCTAGGAGCTTGTTTAAGCCCATACAAGGATTTTTTAAGCCTACAGACCAAGTTTTCACCACCAGGAAGATATCCTTGGGTGCTTTCATGTACACAGTTTCATCAAGGTCACCATAAAGAAAGGCATTATTGATTTCAAGTTGGAAAACAGGCCAAGATTGCATGATAGCAAGATTAATCAAACACCTAACAGTGACCATCTTAACAACAGGAGCAAAGGTCTCATCATAATCAATTCCCTCTTTTTGGCCAAAGCCTTAGGCAACAACTCTAGCCTTATACCTCTCAATCTCACCACTAGATTTAAACTTTAACTTCCAAATCCATTTACAACCTAAAGCCTTCCTACTTTTAGGGAGTTCAACAATGTCCCAAGTGTCATTTTTAAGTAAGGCAACAAGTTCAGAGTTCATAGCATCAACCCAAAGATGATTCTGAGATGCTTCAAAAAAACTTTTTGGTTCAATCATTTTGTTAAGTTGAGTGACAAAACAGAAATTTTCTTTATCAAGTTTGGAATATCCAACAAATTTTTCAAGTCCATACTTAACTTTAGATTGGACAACAAAATCATTAGAATTTTTAGGAAAAACAGAAGGTCTTGAGGACCTCCTCACACCTTGACCACTCTGAACATTGTTCATAGAGTCATTGATTTTCTTCCATGTTTTGAACATGAGGGGAAGGAATGGGATTGATGTCTAAATTTCCCTCAGAATTAGCATTTTCATCAAGTGTGGTGGCCTCTTCCCTACTCAAGCTGGCATCACTGGTATCATTGCCTATGGCATTGTCTCTAGTGTCACCTAGACTTGGAGGTGGGCTACTAGCACTTGGTGACCTACTGTCACCATTATGTTTCATTGCTCTCTCATCATCATAGGGAAGTTCAGGGTCATCAAGGTCAAAAAAGTTTAACAGATTTATGTCTTGAAAAACATTTGAATTATTGTCTTTATTGAAATTGGAAGTAGAATTTTTAAAAGGAAATATGGTTTCAAAAAATTTAACATCTCTAGAAACAAAAAACTGATGCCTATCAAGACTATAAATCCTATATCCCTTCTGAGAACTAGAATACCCCATCATAACACATTTCTCAGATCTGTTAGCAAGTTTATCATGGCTATTAAGAATAGTAGCAAAACAAAGACAACCAAACATTCTTATATGAGAGAGATTAGGACAAGTATGGTAAATCATTTCAAAGGGGGTTTTTCCATTAAGCACAGAGGAGGACAATCTGTTAATAAGGTAAGTAGCAGTTAGCACACATTCTGTCCAATATTTAAGAGGAATTCCCCCTTGAAACATAAGACATCTAGCAACATTTAATAGATGTCTATGTTTCCTTTCAACAATCCCATTCTGTTGTGGAGTATAAGCACAGGAAGTTTGATGTATGATTCCATTTTTATCACAAAAGGTTTTGAAGTTTTGATTCACAAACTCAGTTCCATTATCACTTCTGAAGATCTTAACAGTAGTCTTAAATTGATTTTTAATCAAATTAAAGAAATTTTGAATGTAAGAGAAGACTTCATCTTTAGTTTTGATAAGAAACAACCAAACAGCCCTAGTGTAATCATCCACAACAGTTAAGAAATACTTATGGCCAGAATGACTGGCAACCCTATAAGGACCCCACAAATCTAAGTGCACAATATCACCAAGTTTCTTAGTTATGGTCACTTAAAGAAAAAGGTTTCCGAGTTTGCTTAGCTCTTTGACAGATTTCACAAAAAAAGGTCTTGTCATATTTATCAATTTTCAAGGATTGTTTAAGTACATTAAGAGCAGGGTCAGCAGGGTGGCCAAGTCTACAATGCTAATCATAGTAAGACAAGGAGTAAGTAACAAGATAGTTTTGGTTTTTACAACTAGTACCTTCTGTATCTAAATAGTATAAACCACCACACTATTTACCAGTCCCCAAGACATTTTTCAGATTCAAATCCTGATTAACAAAGAAACACTTATTCTCATCAAACACAACAAAGATTTTATTGTCTTTAGACAACTTATGCACAAAGATTAAGGTAACACAATACTTAGGAATAACCAACACATCCACTAAAGTCAAACCATTAGGAAGTCTAAGATTACCAATTTTAGATATAATAGCCTCAGTTCCATTAGGATGAGTGACTTTAATTTTAAGATGAGAGATGTCAAACACATTGTCAAGTTCACTGTCATTGTTGGTCATGTGTTGGTTAGCCCTAGAGTAAATGACCTTGCCATTATAAGTCATACCAATTTTAGAACTAGTGTTGGAACAAAAAAACTTATCAAAATTGTCATTGAAGACCCTGCTTGAGTTAAAATAAGTACCTGCAATATTGGCTTGTACATTCTTTCCAGATCCATTGTTATCTTTAAAGAGAGAGAGAAGAGTTTCCATTTGTTCATCAGAAAAACCAGTAGCACTAGTAGAACCAACAGAGTTATTAGCAACATTTTTTCCTTTAAAATTTGGATTTCCCCTTTTTTCCCATGAACAAAATCACTGGGGTACCCAATGATCTTAAAACACCTATCAATGGTGTGACCATTGTACCCACAGTTTTCACAAACCAATTCAGCATTAGAGGTAAAGTTGGGTCTCACAACATTCTGATTATTAGGTCTGAAACCAGTATTACCATTGTTAGGTCTAAAGTTGCCTTGATTACCATTCTGATTAAAGTTGTTGGTTATGGGTCTCAATATATTAGCATTAGGGTTCTGATTTCTTTGAACATTGTTTTCGGTGGGCCCATTAGACAAAAACGCAGTGGTCTGAGCCCTTTGAGAGTGCCCAGAACCACTACTAGAAGCCATTCTGTGAGATTCCTCAGCAGAGATGATGGCATAAGCCCCCTTAACATCAGGAAGACTTTCTCTAGACAATATAGAACTCCTAATACTCATATAAGAATCATCCAACCCCATTAAAAACTGCATAACTTTCAATAACTGATTATGTTTTTTAAACTCACTAGAAGTAGTACAAACACAAGCAGGTAATTCAATCATAGCATCATATTGTTTCCAGAGAGCATTCAACTTATGATAATAATCAGACAATTTACAACCATTTTGTTTCAAGGTATTAATTTTATGGTGCAAGTTAAACATGACAGAACCATCAACCTTATGATATGTTTCCTTTAGCTCTTTCCAAACATGTTTGGCTTTTTTTGAAAAAATTTGTCCAAGGAAAAGTTCCTCAGAAATAGAGTTAAGAATCCAACCAAACACAACAGCATTGACCCTGTCTCATTGCCTTGCTAAAACCTCATCAGTTACAGACCTGTTACAAGTACCATCAATAAAAACAATTTTATTTTTTCCTTCCAAAGCAAGTAACATAGCATTAGCCAAAAACTTGATAGTTTTCAGTTCCCTTAAGTTTCATAGTGACAACAGTTAAAACAACTGAGTCATTAGGGTGCAAGTGCAATGGGTCACTCAAGTCAAGCTTACTAATAAGTGTAACTGGGTCAGTTACACTTATAGCGTCATCATCACCATGTTCAGACATGGTGAAGGGTCAAATGGTAAAAAAAAACTCACAATACTGCAAACAAAGTTCCCAGGAATCCAAACCACTCAAGGGTGGCAGGTCAAGGGCAAGCAGCAAGTGAGGATCAAAATAAAGGGTATGAATAAAGAAAAACTACCAAACCCCCAAATAGCCAAGCAATAAAAATAAAAAACAGACAAATAGCAGATAACAATTAAAGAGAGAGAAGCAGAGGTGTTACAGTGTTATAAACCAAAGCTCAATCGAACTGTTACTCTTAGATTCACTTAGTCTAAGAGGTGACAGAACCTCCAAGTCACAAACCCCAACAATTTCTTCGAGGAAAAAATTGGGGAAAGTGACCAAACCAGCAAATCAACCAAGGAAACAGAATGGATCACCACTAATCGAACAAGCCACCAACCAAAAGTGAAACCCTAATTTTTTTTTGAAAAAAATTAGGGGAACTCACTTTAATCAAGAGACAAGACCACCAATCAACCCAATCGTCAATAATGAATAAGAGAGCACATCTCAGAAACCCTAATTTTTTCTCAAAAAAATTAACGGTTCAAAACTTTGATTCAAGAAGTAATATTAACAGATCTAGCTATTTCAATAGCAGATCTTATCAAAAAAGTATAAATAACCAAAAACCCCCAATTTTAAACAAACCCTAAAATATTTTTCATCGAGTTTTAACAACCAGGCTCTGATACCATGTAGAAAAATATGATCAGAAGCACCTCAAACATCAAAACCTTTTATTAACAAAGATTTAAAAGATAAGTAAACAGAAAAACTAAAGCTACCAGCGATAAACACGTGTAGCTCTATTATCTTACATGATAATAGTCTTACAATCAACAATAAAAGAAAAACAAGATCAAACTAAGGTTTTTGAGATCAACAATGGAGAGAGAGCGATTTGTGTGTTTTTGATAAACACACAGTTAACAATGAGGCGATACAAACAAGAAGTGAATACGCTCCTCACTAAATAAACCCTAAAGGGCCAATAGAGCCGTTGTGGCTAAGAAGAGAATGGGCTTCAAGTTGGGCTTGAGCCCAAGTCCAGCAAATACTTTGGCAACTTCACAGCTTTAGTCCTTATCGTCCAAGCTTCCCTTCACACCATATCCTTATAGCTAACTGAAAGATTAAAACACAACACAATCAGTCCTTATAGTTACCATGGGTTAACAGATTAAGTTCACATTTTAACAAATATTTATGTTGTTTACGATATTTTATCTTTTTGCTGTCACAAAATCTTTGATTTTAAAATTATTAAAATCTTTTGTCAAACCAAACCATATGAATTTAGGCGAAGTTTTGTAATATGTGTATTGGCCAATGAAAAATATAATGCTATGACCAAATGGAGTGGTCACATTCTGGTGCGGTTCAACTCTAAATAAAAGTCAAAATATTAATGTTTTTTTATTTATTTATGTTTCCTGTTTAACAATAAATTCTGGTAAATAGAATATTTAATTTCCAGTTATAGGTTTAGGAAAACAGAAAGTAATATCAATCTTTATTTAGATTGATTCTCCTTTTCCTATAAATGGTGCGGTTCAACTCCAAATAAAAGTCAAGATATTAATGTTTTTTATTTATTTATGTTTCCTGTTTAACAATAAATTCTGGTAAAGAGAATATTTAATTTCCAGTTATAGGTTTAGGAAAACAGAAAGTAATATCAAACTTTATTTATATTGATTCTCATTTTCCTATAAATGTTAGGTTTTTCATTGTATTACGATATCTCTGAGTTTTTTTGATAATGAAAGTTTTTGCTTAGTTCTTGGCAGTTTGCTAAGATTCATCCAAATAATCGGGTATTCGTTGAATCAACGATTGTTAGAGTTTACCTGATTATCGGTATACTTATTGAATCAACATATTCAGTTATTTATCTTTGTTACTTTGTTTTCTTGCTACATCAGTTGGTATCAAGAGCCGAAGTTCCTGATTAAGAGGTTAGAATATCCGTTTTTTGAGGGTGATGGTTCATCTTCTGATAAATGGGAAGATTATGGTACGGCCACTAATGATTATGAAGGACCTCCAATATTTGATGATGATCAATATGAAGAAGAATCTATGCTAGTTTATGATACCAATATTGAAGATGTCATTGAGGAAGAAGAAGAATTTGGTGGGAAAAGACAACATTGAAGACACTATAGTTATGGCTTATAATCTTTATTCTTCAATGATCCAAGCTATCATGGTCGACAAGTTGGGTTTTAAGACGATCAAGGTTCGAGGTCAATTTATTTTAAAGAAAGGAAATTTGATGCAAGGGATGCAAACTTGGATGCTACGAATACAAGGCAAACTCGAGGAAGAGTTTTTTTAAGGGAAAGAGAATGGTGCGGTTCAACTCCAAATAAAAGTCAAGATATTAATGTTTTTTTATTTATTTATGTTTCCTGTTTAACAATAAATTCTTGTAAAGAGAATATTTAATATCCAGTTATAGGTTTAGGAAAACAGAAAGTAATATCAATCTTTATTTAGATTGATTCTCATTTTCCTATAAATGTTAAGTTTTTCATTATATTACGATATCTCTGAGTTTTTTTTATAATGAAAATTTTTGCTTAGTTCTTGGCAGTTTGCTAAGATTCATCCAAATAATCGGGTATTCGTTGAATCAACGATTGTTAGAGTTCACCTGATTATCAGTATTATTTTTGAATCAACGATAGTTGGAAGGATTGTGTCTGACATTCTTTGGAATCAACAGATTTAGTTATTTATCTTTGTTACTTTGTTTTCTCGCTACATCACATTCTCACACCTAAAATCACTCTGGCACGTCAGTTTTTTCACTTCTACATTCACAAAAAAACCATCAAATAAAAAACATTACAACATAAATAAAAACATAACATACCAAATAAAAAAAATACAAATGACATAAAATAAAAAGACTAATCCTCCATTTCTTAGTCTTCATCTTCATTTTGTAGACGTCGTTCCCAAAAGTGTTCCATAAGGTGTCGTTGAAGTGACATATGCGAAATTTTATCCCGTAAATCTTTTATTTTGGTACGGTTCGTGTCATGTCTATCTATCTAATGACGTTGCATTCTTGCCGATTGACTAACAAACAAATCATTAGAATCATCAACACGAAATTCGGCTTCATGTTCTTGACCAATCGCCATTTTTTGAACTTCTAAAATCATGTTATTCAGTATGATGCAACTATACATGACTCTACTAATGGTGGTTACTCTATATGATCGAGCCGGTTGACGTAATATTCAACACGAAATTCGTCTTCATGTTCTTGACCAATCGGCATTTTTTGATCTTCTAAAATCATGTTATTCAGTATGATGCAACTATACATGACTCTTGTTGGAAATACGTTTTTAACGTATAATAGAAGTATCAGTCACTCCAACAATATTAGTAAACGTTGTAAGCTCGTAGTTAGAATGTTATTATATTTATATTATTATCATAGCCCATGGGCTTGTCCATGGGTTGGAAGGCCCAAGTCCACTAAGGACTTGGGTATATAAGCCCTCTCCTTTGATGGAGAGGGTGTTGATTGTTCATTTCACTTTAATAAAACACATACTTTCTCTCCATCTTTCTCTCTCTAGTTTCTCTCTCTAGAAACAACAGCCCTCTTGATAGGATCATAGATTATCATATTTCTACAATTGGTATCAGAGCCATGGGGTGAAATAAGGTTTTTTGTTGTGTTAGTTTTAGTTTTATGCTCTTTTAATCAAGATATATCCGTGTTTTAAAATTTTTTCGTGTTTTTCACCCAAAATCTTTCTTACAAATTGCCTACATAGTTGTGGTAGGGATTTGTGATTTTCATATTGGTGATTTTCATGAAATAATTGGTAGTTTTGGCTTGACTATTGGGTAAAATTACAAGGTACGGATTTTTTCTTCTTATTCGGGATAAAAGGGTTTTAGAAGTCGGAATACTAGGGCTTTGACATATTCCGACTTGTGTGTAGAGCTATTCCAAATTAGCTTCAGGTCTCATATTCCGGATTAGCAGAGTAAGTTACATTACGAATTAATCGTTGCATTCAGAATTAGCTTACTATTCCGACTTATAATTATACATTCCGAATAACTTTTTCTGAAATAAGTGAGATTCCGAATACGTTTTCCGAATTAAGAGATTCCGAATAGTTTTTTCCGAATAGTATATTTCGACTTGATTTATATTCCGAATTGAAGTCTTTTTCCGGATTAATTTTTTCAAGTTTATATTCCGATTTATCTTAGTGTCTATTCCGAATTAGCATCATAAGGATTATTCCGAATTAGATCACGGTTAAGTATTCCGAATTATTATCAAAGTGGGATTCCGAATACTGTTTATTCCGGATTAAATACTTGATTTTATTCCGAATTGGGTATTGATTTTTCAAGATTTAGACTTGTAATTTTTTTGAAGAATTATATATCAACACACAACAAATTTCACAACTTTATTTCATTGGACGATCAAAAGATAATCTTTTTCCTTCAAGTGATCAAAAATGAATCCTGTTGGAAATACGTTTTTCCAAGGAAAGTCTCGGTCACATCATTGTTAGCATAGATCACGAGCTATAGACTATTTAGGACATTGTAACTTGGAGTGACCTCCCTTTGGGGGAGATTGTTGGAAATACGTTTTTACGTATTTAGAAAGGATCGATCACTCCAAAGATATATTCAAGTAATGGGCTCGTGATCCTATATGTAATCCATATAGCTCATATAGCCCACATGTAGGATGATCTATATATACCACCCCTAGCATGTTAGGAGGGGTTGGTGACTTTGTGTAATTCATTTAATATATCTTTCTTCCATTCTCTCCTCCTCTCTTTCTCTCTCTACCTTTCTCTCTCTAGTTCTTCCATTTTCCATCCATCTTAATAGATAAACCATAACATGCTTAATCCTAAGAAACCGTAGACCTACAATTGGTATCAAGAGCCTTGGTTGATTCTTCGGATTTGAGCGTTTTTATCTATTGATTTGGTGGTAAAATTTTCTTCTTTCACAATTTTTTCTGTCGTCTATTTTTTTCTTGATTTGGCGTGTTTAAGTTTAAGTTTAGTCACTTTTTATATCTACCTTTTGTCTTGATCACTTATTCTTTTTTTATCAACTTTTCATAAATTTTGTGATGATGGTATAAACTTTTGATCTAGTCCAAACAGTGTGTCAAAAAGTATCAGTTTTTTTTAGTTTTTTTGTATGTTCTGAAAAGTTTCTTTTTTTGTCCTTGTATCCAAGTTTAGTAGTCGAAAAATGTTTTAAGTTTTTATATTCCTTTTATCCATTATGATTTGGTTATTCCGATGCATTCATCTTTTTTGTCATATTCAGATAGACTGTTGCCTTATTCCGATCTTTGCACATTCGAATCGCAATAACCCTAGGGTTCTACTTTGCGATCACTTTTTTTCCGATTCCCTTATTCTGACGTGGGTTGCGATTGCACTTTGCGATCGTGATTGCGACGGAATTAAGGATCATTGCGACGAAACTCTGTCCACTTTCCGATTGCATCATTGCGATGGAATTATAGTCATTGCGATGAAAGTGTTTTGAATATTGCGATGGAAGTGTTTATGAATATTGCGATGGAAGTGTTTTTTTTAAACATTGCGATGGAGATGATAATATAAGTATTGCGACACAAACCACACAAACTCAAACAAAAGGACTCGGACAAAACTTGGACTAAAATCATTTTTGACCAAATCATACAAGACTCGCAAACACCCGACTCACCTATCAACACAACACCCTCACCCTCGTCCCCTCACCCACAACCTCGACGAAACCAAAACAGAAGACTCGAACCCAACAACACCAACTCTCGACTAAACAACACCGACTCACTCTCTCTCGACTGACACCAAAATACCAACAAAAAACACTCCATCAAACTGACCAAAACAAAAGACTTCGACACTTAACCTAACACAACCTCACTCCCTCGAACAATTCAAGACTCGACTCACTCCTCTCCATCGACCTACAAATCCCCACACACACCCAACAAAAAATCTCAAACCAACCCCAAGTGTTGACTGGACTCACCATCAGATCAAGAAATTATTTTATCTTTTTTAGATATTCATTTTTTGAAAGAAACTGGTCAAATCTCAGATTCCTTCTTTATATTTTTAGATATTATCTTTTTGAAAGAAATCATCACAGATCTGTGTTGACTTGTTTTTTTTTAAACCAATTTTTTTATATATTCGAAATAAAATAAAGATTTAAAACTTGTTAAAATCAATTCTTTGTTTCGATTCAAGAATTAACACACAAAACACATGCATGCAATTAATCTAAAATCAACCTACCCGAGACCTCCTCTGTTTTCGAAGATCTTGAAGCCATGACCTTGTTGTCTTCGTCATGATTGATCAGAAATGAATGTGACAGTGATCTAATTTTAGAGTGGGATCAAGGGTTAATGCCTGAATTGTTTTATGATTCGTTCCTTATGTAGGTGTTAGATGAATCATAGGTTAATCTACCTTTTTATTTATTGATTTAGATGATGAGATATGGTAAAGTGAAGGGATTTGCTTTTGGGTATTAAGTTTATTTTGATATGAGACGAAGTGATAGGGCGGAGTAAATTAGGAGATAATTTTGTGTGAGTATTAGGTTTTGTGGGGAGATAAATTAGGGGGCAGATTATTGCTATAGGGGGGCGGAGTATACCAAGAGGTGACGTGTTTAAAATCTGTGGTTGTTAAAGACGTGACGTGTTTACTTGCCATTTAATATATTTAAAGTCGTGTCATGTTTAAAGTCATATATTTAAAGTCGTGTCTTTGTTTGTGACGTGTTTAAAGTCGTGTCTTGTTGTAATGTGGGAGTTGTTGGCCATCTTTATAATCTGATATATATATATTTACACACAAAGTATATTTAAATTAAATTTGATATTTGGCCAAGACATTTATAAAGTTTACACTAATCCGATTTATCCTAAAATCTGATATATTTAGTGGATTCGGGTATCATTATTATTCCTTTCTTCAAAGTAAATGGGGTTTTGAAATAATCTACGGGTATTGTTTTTGAAAGAACTCAGGTAAATTTTTATTTTTCAAACGAAAGTGCTTAAACGACAACGCAATCTCTCGGTTTTACAAAGAGTTGAACTTCAGACAAATTTAGAGGATTTCAAACATCGTTTTATATAACCAATCAAGGTTTTTTCCAAGAACTTTTACGTTATCTTTCGTTGGTTTTGTCAAATCCCGCGAATTTTACTTTCTTGGTCTTTCCACGACTTGTCAAATTTCGTATTGTTCTTTCGACACTTACCACAATTATCTTTCATCGAAATTCAAATGGAATCATTGAATTTGACTTTTCAAGAGGGGGAACTGCAACACATGCAACTCAAAGAGATCAAATTGCGTCAAAAAACATTGGAAATCTTTCACGAGCTCAAGACACACCTTGCACTTCTCTATCCGCACAACATGACCGAACTTCCATTCACGATTCAAATGTTCTTTGGCAAAGAGGATAATTTCAACGAGAAGATTTTCAATAATTTGGATGAGTTACGGTTGCAACTTGAAGGGGAGAATCTTCGTGAGGATAACGCGAAGATATGTATAGAAATCCTTCGCACTCGGTTTAAGGATTTCTTTGCCTCAACAATGGTACCTCCTTTTGATTATTCGACTCCAATCCTTCACCAGTTTTTCAACAAGCATACGGGTTTCCAGACTGAAACCTTTCGAAGTGGTTTACTCAATCACATCCATATACTTGAGAAGAGTATCGAGGTCAGGTTAGTTAATTACAACGAGATACGGTTGAAAAAGGATCAGATTCAAAGAATCAAGGAGTCGTCTAAACCATTGCATGTAGCAATACCTGAACATGAGAGAGAGACACGTTTCAAGTTGTCGTCAAAAGATGATCAGATCTGCCCGATGCAAGAAATAGGTGCCAATTTGGTCGTCAAGGTAAGGAATGGAAAGGAATCAGGAGGAACGCATGAAACGAGCAGCAAGTCACAAGCACCAACTGTTCAGGTGCCAAGTTTCAACAATATACAGCATGTTGAGCATTTTGAACCTAATTATGCCAAACATGGGATGGAAAAGCGTGATAGCGATACCACTTCTGATTCATCCGATGTGAGTCATAATGGGGGAGAAAGTGTTCAAAATGATAAACATCATGATAAGTGTCTTATGACTGCTTCTTTAAATAATTCTGATTCTAGGATTAAAGAGCTTGAAACGATTTTAGCTCAGCAATCCAAAGAGCTTGAGGATGCCAAAATTGAATTTTCAAAGAAAGCGGAAAAATTTGAAAAATATTTTGAAAAACTTGAAAAGTCAAACGTTGTTCTTGAATGAAAATTGGATCAAACTGTTCTAGATTCTAAAGCTGAAAAGGATAATCTTTTGAAACAAATTAAGTTGCTTGAATCTAAACTGGCATCCCAAGGTAACTTGCTCAAAGAGAATGAGACTTTAAAGGCTCAAGTATAGGAAAAGGTTTTTGCTATAGCTGCTTTGAGAAATGAATTAAGGAAAACTAAAGGAACTAGTGTGGACACTAAGCTTGAAAAACCATCAATCTTGGGGAAACCGCCTACAAATCAGGTTATTCGACAACCGACTGCATTTAGATCCGAGCGATCGCAATCCTCGAGACCGCGGTTTGCCTTCCAAGTTGATATGGTTCATCTTTATAGACCAGTCACTCCACCTACTAGGTCCAATGTGACTAAAACAACTTTTCAAAGACCTAATCACATGATTGCCTCTAGTCTCCCTAGACATAGTCCAAGGAATACGTCTCGAACTAGTTCAAATGACGTTCGCTATACATTTGGTCTAAGGGAAGCTAAGCAAAAGACACAAGTAAGAGATATGAATTTCAAACCTATTCAGATGCCTCCTAGTTTACCCAACACTGCTAATCGTAGCATGTCACATCCTAGGAGCATCAATCAATCATCTAGGAATTCTAGATCTTACTCGGACATTAAATATGCTACTTGTAAAACATGGTGGAAATGTGTCTTTGAAGCCAATCGTGATTCTTGTATCAAAAAATTACTTAATGAGGTGAACTCCTGTGCTATAATTAAATCCCAGTGGGTTGCTAAAATCAAACCCATTGGTAAAATGTGGCGCCCCACTGGTAGAACTTTCACTATTGTAGGAAACGAGTGCCCTTTAACTAGGATAGTCTCTGATTCTACTAAGACTACTAGGGAGGAAAATGAAAAGGAGGATACATCACTTAAGCCAGAACTTAAGGTTTTCTATAAAAGGAAACGTTTACCAGCTAAGACAAGTGAATCATCTCCTCAGGTCACCTCTAGCACAAGAAAAGAAAACTGTGAACCCCCACTTGCTTCTAAGATAGATATCGCTAACCCATATCAAAGCATGCAAATTCCAAATGAGAATGTAGGTACCAAAGAGGATGTTCCAAAAGAACGAAGCGGTCCAATCATTGTATACCATTCAATTAAGGACACTCTCAGAGTTTCGTTGCTGAAGAAGCTGATATCTAAGAAACAAGTGTCTCAGGGGATTTGCAGTTAAGCTTACAGTGTACAAGGACTTACAGTCATATTACAGTCTGTAACTCGATCATCAAATAAAGGAAAGTTTATTGCCGATGATAAACTTATCCTCATAACGAGAAATTAAGTTTTCTCGGGCATGAGCTAAAATTAAAAACATTCAAAGTTTTTAAGCTCATGCACAAGGACTTATAGTCACATCACAGACTGTAACTCGTTCATCACAGAAAGGAAAGTTTATCGCCGATGATAAACTTATCCTTACAACGAGAAATTAATTTTTCTCGGGCATGAGCTTATATAAAAAACATTCCAAGTTTTTAAGCTCATGCACAATGGCTCATAGTCAAATAACAGTCTGTGACCCGAACTTCAAAGAAAGGGAAGTTTATCTCGTCAACGATAACTTAACCTCAAAACGAGAAATTAATTTTTCTCGGTTACGAGCTAAATTTAAAACTATTCAAAGGTTTTAAGCTCGTGCAAAATGGCTCTTCGTTAAATGACAGACGATGACCGGACTTCAGAGACAGGGAAGTTTATCTACGCAACGATAACTTATCCTCATTAACGAGAAATTAAATTTTCTCAGACGCGAGCTTACATTAAAACTATTCAAAAGTTTTAAGCTCGTGTAAATGGCGTATAATCACATTTCAGATTATGCCCCGGACTTCAAAAAAGGAACGTTTATCGCCGATGATAAACTTATCCTTACAACGAGAAATTAATTTTTCTCGGGCATGAGCTAATATTAAAAACATTCGAAGTTTTTATGCTCATGCACAATGACTTACAGTTAAAATATCAGACTGTAACTCGGACTTCAATTTTAGGAAAGCTTATCTTTAAAGATAGCTTATCCTTGTAACGAGAAATTAATTTTTCTCGGTCATGAGCTTGTATTAAAAAATTCCAAGTTTTAAGCTCATAAAGAAAAGTGTATCTTTTAAATAAGAGAACTTTTCTTCTTAACGAGAAATTCATCTTTCTCGGTCATGAGCTTTACGTTAAAATATTCAAAGTTTTTCAAGCTCATGAAAACGACTTCTAAGTAAATGTAAACATAGAACTCGTTCTTCAATTAAAAGGAAAGTTTATCGCCGATGATAAACTTATCCTTACAACGAGAAATTAATTTTTCTCGGGCATGAGCTAATAATAAAAACATTCGAAGTTTTTAAGCCCATGCACAATGACTTACAGTTAAATATCAGACTGTAACTCGGACTTCAATTTTAGGAAAGCTTATCTTTAAAGATAGCTTATCCTTGTAACGAGAAATAAAATTTTCTCGGTCATGAGCTTGTATTAAAATATTCCAAGTTTTAAGTTCATTAAGAAAAGTGTATCTTTTAAATAAGAGAACTTTCTTCTTAACGAGAAATTCATCTTTCTCGGTCATGAGCTTTACGCTAAAACATTCATAGTTTTTCAAGCTCGTGAAAACGAATTCTAAGTAAATGTCAACTTATAACTCGTTCTTCAATTAAAAGGAAAGTTTATCGCCGATGATAAACTTATCCTTACAACGAGAAATTAATTTTTCTCGGGCATGAGCTAATAATAAAAACATTCGAAGTTTTTAAGCTCATGCACAATAACTTACAGTTAAATATCAGACTGTAACTCGGACTTCAATTTTAGGAAAGCTTATCTTTAAAGATAGCTTATCCTCGTAACGGGAAATTAATTTTCTCGGTTATGAGCTTGTATTAAAACATTCCAAGTTTTAAGCTCAGAAAGGAAAGTGTATCTTTTAAATAAGAGAACTTTACCTCATAACGAGAAATTCATCTTTCTCGGTCATGAGCTTTACGTTAAAACATTCAAAGATTTTCAAGCTCATGAAAACTACTTCTAAGTAAATGTCAACTTAGGACTCGTTCTTCAGTTAAAAGGAAAGTTTATCGCCGATGATAAACTTATCCTTAACAACGAGAAGCTTACAACTTCTCGGACTTGAGCTCGTTTTGTAAGATATATTCAACATCTTAAGCTCAAGTAATCGGTTTTCAAAACAATGAACACAATTTTTCGAGAATTTCTCAAAAGGTTTTTCTAAATCTTTCAAAATTGTGTGTTCAAAAATGTTTTGATAAAAAGAGCATGTCTTCTGGAATCGATAATATTTACTATACTAGAAATGTCATTCAATAATGACACGGGGTTGTAAATAAAGTTCGAGCAGAAGTTCAAATGTTTCCAAACATGCTCAAAATGGCTTGCTATTATTTCTGATAGTAACCCGCTTTTCACATTAAAGTCAAGCATTTCACCGGAAAGCTTTGACTCAACAACGGGAATTAATTTTCTCGGGCATGGTTTACTTTATAACCATGTAAGGGATTGTGTTTACGTAATAACACAATCTAACACGAATATATGTACGTGTCAGTGCATTTATTTGTTAAAACAAGAGAAATCTTGTTTTTATGAAGTTATCATCTCCACAAACCGTAGAAATATACAATTGATATCTACATAATCGACGATGCGACTACTCAAACGGAGACTACAGATCTTTCAATAGAACACGGGTCAAGAATTGAGGTGGAGCAATTGTCCATCATTTAGAATCTTTGACGCCGAAAGTGCCAAGTTCACATGTTGGTGTCAAGACAACAATATCAATCATACACATGGAGTAAAGAGATAACTTCAGACATGATGAGGCGACCAACATTCGTGAACAAGAACCATGTGCTTCTTTCATATGATGTTCTTCATCATTCATGTCCAACCTCATAAATCGCTAATCTTGTGAATACATTATTATATATGATCTTTGCACGTGATAAATACCTTACACTTGTGTTTAAAAGGTATTTAATCTACGTTTCAAGTACACCCTCATTAATTTGAGGGGTAGCTTGTGTAAATCATGAAGATAATTGGATTTACATCTTTCTTCCCAAATTTTCTTAAACTGCTATTAAATCAATTGATATTAAAAACATCGATTGGGTTAATATTTTTAATATGGGGGAGAAAATGTGATTTAATATGGGAAATGATTAATCACAAATGGTTTGACTTAACGTGATAGCTCGTCCCGACATGTGCGAAATGTTTTCAGATATCGTGGCATATGTTAAGGGGGAGAAAAATAGATTTGCACTTCAAAATGGATTTCATGGTGATTTATACTTACCCACAACCCTTTTATCTCACGACGATGAAGATTGTGGTGACATAAGGATGGTAGGATAGGTTAAAGTCTAATGATTCTTCTAGAACCGGAGGAATCTTCCCAAGGATATTCCATAGCTAGAAATAGTAGTCCTTAGGAAAGATGGAGAAAGATTGTGAACGTAGCTGAATGCCGACCAAGTACTTAAGTTAGCACTGGAACAATCACAACAAGGTGCTAGTTATGACGTATTGGTAAGCATTGAAGGGGTTGAAGAATGAAAAATAATTGTAAAGATAAAGGGTGTAAAGAAAGAAGCCCTCCTTACAATCTTAGGCATAAACCGGGTCAATACAAATGCTATTGAGATCATTTTTTTCAATGATTCTCGATATTGAAGATAGACATCATGGACCCAGTGATGCAATGCACAACCCATCCCAGCTAACTCATATATCTCTTAAAAGATATTTGTTTTAATCACACGGAGACAACGCATTATCTATTGATTTATTCACTCCGAATAAATTGGTATTGAAATGGTGGCACTCCTCTCCAGCCTCCGATCACTAAAATCCAAAATGCACGATTGAGTCTAGAGCCATTTGATATCATCAAATATCTCTTTAGGACACACTCTCATATTTCCTTGCTTCTTCACACACTGTGAAAAGTAAGAAAGATCTTAAGATTCCTACGCAAAATCTTCATGATCTTGCCTGAACATCCGAGTAATACGAAAGTATTTACAATGAAGATGGAAATCCTTCTTGAGCGAATATCAAAAAGCTCATGGTAGGTGACTTGTGCGATTCTTTATGAATCAAACTTGTGAAGACTGGAAAGCAACAGTGGTTTAATTCTTAAATGAATTTAAACACATTCAAGGCCTCTACGCAATATCTTAGTGATCTTGCCAGAACACTCAGAGTGATACCTTAGTGTTCACAGTGATGAGTGGAGATCCTTCTAGTCTTAACCTCAAACAGCACTTGGTAGGTAACTTGCAAGATTATATATGAATCAAGCTCGTGACAACTGGAAAGCAACGATGGTGCGGTTCTTAATTGAATTTCACTTGTTCCAGGAACATGAATTGACGGCTTCAAATCATGCGGATTTTATTATCCAAATGATTCACTCTTTATGTTCGCAGTCAGCTTTGGACGGTCGAATAAAGAGAACGGGTTTACCCGCGAAATCTTGTCAAGGAGATTCTTAATTGAAACTACCTGCCACAAGTACGATAGTTAATATCGCCCAATGGTCTTCACCGACCGGAGGTAAAATACTACCGAATTAGAATGAAATGTTCAAGGCCATTTCATCCGTGTATATGTTTTGCTGCTAACTGTCTTATGTAGCGTAACAAGAAGGTGGCATTGTGGTGTAAAATCCAGAAGAATTCGTCACCACATGCTTATACTATATGCACTTAATATTTCATCAAATTCAAGAAAGTCTAAAAGCCAAGTCTTCTGCTGTATCAAACTCTGAAGCTTCTAAGAATTTATAAAAGTATAAGTATGTGGAACATGAAGTCATGAGGAGGCAAATATCACAAGTGATGAATGCACAAGGTCAAAGCAAGGACACATGCTCAAGACCAAAGTCAAAGATCTCATCAGCATATTCACAAGAACAAGATCAAAGACTCAAGCATAGTATGCTAGGTTTAAGATTTTGTAAAATGGTGTGACCTCCCTTTGGGGGAGATTGTTGGAAATACGTTTTTCCAAGAAAAGTCTCGGTCACATCATTGTTAGCATAGATCACGAGCTATAGACTATTTAGGACATTGTAACTTGGAGTGACCTCCCTTTGGGGGAGATTGTTGGAAGTACGTTTTTACGTATTTAGAAAGGATCGGTCACTCCAAAGATATATTCAAGTAATGGGCTCGTGATCCTATATGTAATCCATATAGCCCATATAGCCCACATGTAGGGTGGGCTATATATACCCCTCCTAGCATGTTAGGAGGGGTTGGTGACTTTGTGTTTTTCTCATTCAATACATCTTTCTTCCAGTCTCTCCTCCTCTCATTTCTCTCTCTACCTTTCTCTCTCTAGTTCTTCCATTTTCCATCCATCTTAATAGATAAAACATAACATGCTTAATCCTAAGAAACCGTAGACCTACAAATCCTCATTCATTTATGCCGACAATGACATCACTCACCGATATTTCTATCATCTCGGGTACCGATACCCGCCCACCGTTGCTGATCAAAGAGCTATTTGAAGCATGGCAAGGTCGTATGAGGACTGATATTATGGGTAAACCAAGTGGGAGACTTATGGTTCAATCCATTGAGCAAGGTCTACTCGATTGGGGAGAAGTTACTGTAGACAATATGACTCGGCCAAGGTTATTTCATGAATTAACGGTTGCTAATCAAATCATTGCCGATGCGGATGACAAGGTCGTTCAGACCATACTTCAAGCTCTTCCACCCGATATTCATCGAATGGTAAGCGAACACAAGATAGCAAAATAACTTTGGGATCGATTAACGGTTTTGTTACAAGGGACTTCACTCACCAAGCAGGAACGAGAGTGTCAACTCTATGACTTGTTCGACAGGTTCTCATACATTCTAGGGAAAACACTTCATGACTAATACTTGCGCTTCACTACGTTGATGAATGATTTGAATGTGTATAATCTAAGGATTTCTCAGTTTCAACTCAACACCAAGTTCTTGAATACGTTACCCCCAGAGTGGAGCCAATATGGCACTGATGTTAAATTGATTCGGGATTTGCACAAATCAAATTTAGATCAACTCTATGCTTTCTTGCAGCAACACGAGAAGCATGTGCTCCAGAAACGCATGTCTCAAGGATCTTATTCCGAATCATTGGTGTAAGAACCCGTACTTTCTGAGCATTATTATATTCTTTTTATTCGTGTTTCTGAATTTTCCAACATATTTCGTTTTCTTGTATTGTTATATGTAAATCATGAGATCATGATAATTTTAATAAATTATACTTTTTATATATTTTCTGATCATTGATAAATACTCTATCTAGAATTATAAAATTCTTATTTTATTATTCCATATTTAATTTAAATCAAAGTCTTTGATTTAAAATCACCCGCGTGCGTTTTACAACGAGTTTATTCAAAATCAACGAATAACGAGAATTCCTAGTGATCACGATACCGACGATGCCCAAAACTTTATATTTTATTATCGATCGTTTCGATAATTAATATATTCGATGATGTCATTTTAATTGCGTATTAAGACATGTCGGGAAATCATTTAATCATTTTTATGATGCATTTTAACTTTTGAAAAAGTATTTTTACGAAACCCGAGCCCCGTAAATATTTTCAACATTTACTAATAATCATTTTCTACCCTTTAAGCTAGTAAATTGTTTTTGAGTCCACAAGTTTCAAATTTGGCAAGAATGGTCCCTCTACTACCTACCATATATTAACCACTTTCTTCCACCACAATACAAACTTCATCATTTTTATAAAAAAAATTACAAACACCCTCCTTTCCTCTCCTTGTTTCCGTGACACCCCAACACCAAAACACCCTCAATCATCATCATCAAACTTGTTTAGCCAAAACAAAATAAAGGCCCATTCCTAAAATCATCTTGTGATCCTTTTGGTATCCATTTCTCATACATGCATCATGTTTTCATGATTTTATGATTTGGTGGTTGTAGAATGTTTTGATCATCTTGCATGTGTGGTTTATGCAAGGATCTTCATGTTTTCATGATAAAAAGGTTTATTTTTATCTTTGATTTTTGTTAAATTTTACATAAATGTGTTTAGGAGTTTGTTTGGTTGATGGGTATGATAGTAGGATGATTATAGAGGTTTGAGAATGGTTAGAATTGGTGGGAAAATTGATTTGACATGATTTTTAAAAGGGTATTTTGGGACAGCAGGTCTATAGCAGATTTTTCGTGGGTTTAAGATTTGATATAGGCTGAGATTACTTGATTTTGCTGTAAAGTTTTCCGAGACGCTCGTTTTGATATAAGATAAAGCTTCTAACTCTTTACGAATCAAAAGTTATGCTAGTTTTAGTATTCGTGTACCAGGAGACGCAAGTCGGCACAATCCGAAATTATGGCTGATTTTGGGTCGACTCTCGGGGACTTTAGGCTTGGTTAGATAATGTGTACTACTGGTTTTCAAAGTTTATAAACTTAAATTGATGAGTCTATTAGTGATTTTAAAAGACGGATTGTCGAGTTAGTACTTTTAAAGTGATCCAAACAGTTTTATAAAACAAGTATACAATTCTGTCCCAAATTTTAGGGTCGATTATAGTGTCGACCTAATGGATTTTAAAGTGTAAACTTTGGCTAAAATTTTGGTGAGGTATTATACAAATTATAAGTGACCTTGACACCAAGTTTCATCTAAAACGGACAAGTCTAGATAGGGTAGATCAGTGCGTACATTCGGGGTGTACTTGTTGATTTTATTTTGGACACATAGTTCAATGCTTGTGTTGCGTGAGTTTGAGTATTCACCATCGGACATGGTGACTTACTCAAGTGCTTAGTCATTATATAAATGACTTAGCTACTGTTCCGAGTAAGGTTAAGGAATAGTTTGACTTGCATTGACTTGGTGTCTTATGACGGCTCAATTTCAAGTGCACAAGTGTTTAATCGTGTAGTGTTGGATAATTGGGTTAGTATGGATTCATTTGGTTCGTTTCTTTGGTTTTGAAATACGAATAATTTGAAAATATTTAAAGTCTTATTATACTTGGTATACAACGATATTTGAGTTCGAGTCTTAATGCGCGCCTTATTGTGATAGGTTGCGATTTCCATGTTTCTCGGGCATCCATATCGTCGGTGATCGTCTCACTACCATTGGTTCTACTCAGTTGCTGAGTACCGTGATTGATTTACCTTGTGGCTAAGGTGAGTTCATATCCCCTTTTACTTGTACATGGTTTCCAAACGCGGGGTGAGATTTTACATGGTGGAACACAACTATTTAAAAAATGTGTGCTATCCTCAACTTGTATGCTATCCAGAATTTGTATGCCATCCAGAAATTGTATGCTTTCTAGAACTTGAGGACTTCCAACAGATTTTCATTGATATTATTGCTTTTAGTCTTTAGCCTTAAGTTGCCTCTCATTTATCATGAACCGTTAATTAATCCTGCTACCAAGCGCGAATGTTGTGGGTGGATCCATCGGGATTGACAATCCACGTACCGATTACCTTGATGCACGTACATTTGTTTATTACTTGAGTATTTAGGCTGAATACTCACTAGAGGAACTTACACTGAGTTAAGCTTCGGTTCATGAACTAAACATCTATAATAATGTTTCGGACTATGGTTATCGTACGTAACCATTTTCCTCTATTTCTTGTTTACAAATGAATGTTTGTGTTCCACATCCTTATTGCTAAACCTATGAATATCACTCAACTTTGTGTTGACGATTTTACATGTTTAATCTCAGGTATTATTACTTAGCTTTGCTTGGATGGGAACTCGCAGGATATTATCGCAGCTTGGAGAATTCTGTGATGCTTTTAAAAGACTGTTTTTAGTAAAAACTGTCAGGAGTTTAATCTATCTTTTGGGCAACTTTATGTTATAAATCGAGACGAAATAATAAAATTTTCGGCTTCTAAAACTATGGGACCTATGTTTAAAAACTCTGACCTTTTATAATGTAATGTACATGTTTTTATTTCGTCAGCTTTGTATGAACTGTAATTCATTGTTTCTTGTACTATGACATGTTACCCCCTCGTTGCCTAGTTGTTCCATGTCAGATTCTGGGGGTCTCACAGATTGGTATCAGAGCGATAGTTATAGGGAACCGAGTCATTTTTCAAAACTTAGTCTATAACCGAAAGTTCAAAAAAATAATAATCAGGTTTTAAGTGTCAAACACAGAATCAGACAATGTTGTTTGATATCTGCGCGGGTAACTCTCTAATCCTTATTATTTACTTTTAATTATCGTTGTAGTATTTCATCTTTTGATTACATGTTGAAATATTACATTACCTTAATGACGATAATTACTATGTCTTTTCAAAGCCTTTGTGCTTCATGAACTCATTGGATATTATTTGATTACATATGCTCTTACTGCATTTCTTGAATTTTAGTTCTTGTGAACTGATCTTGTTACAATGATTTTATATTGTTATGACGTTACCTACTTGTATTCCGAGCGCGTATGCTGTCGACTTTTCATGCTCATTTTTTTCTGAGTACTATTGCTATTTCATTTATGCGTGCTACGACTGACTTCGTATGCTCGTTCGATTTGAACCGTTTGTTTTCTTGACTCGCTGTTACATGTTGTGCATTCTCTCGAGGTACCATTGTTCGGGATTAAGAAGTGTTGTTTTCGATGAAACTCCTGATTTTCATTCTACTACCGTGCGTTTTGCTTTCATTGTTTAATTCTTTTAAGATATCTATGTAGATATCCAATTTGCTTGTCGACCATTTGTGATTGAATGTCTTGGAAAATAGTCTATAGACCATTGTGTAGCACAATGTGTCTCCAAAAAAAGACTAAAGACATCGTGTGAGTCACGCATCTCGAGGCATTCATTGAATCAGTGCTGAATAATATCGTGGGTTTTCGTAATCTTGATTGACCTTTACGTCACCGTTTTACATGACAATTGTAGATTACATTTTATTTCATTGACCATTCTATATGTCGACTTCGAGTTTCAACGTTCGTTTTTACCTTGGAAGTATCATTACTATTTTGTAATTCATTCTCTATTATGTGGCGATTGTCTGGAATACGATTCTACTTCTATAAACTTGTACCCTCCTCTTTCATTAAACCTCCTCGCTTCAGGAGAGCGACTTGTTAATGTTCCGTTTCTTTCTCGATATGTCTTGTGATTTTGGAAAAATCATGCCACCAAGAGACCTTCCTGCATTGCATCTTGATACCTAAGACGCGGATTTCATGCGCCATTTTTGATTTCTTAAGTTTATCGTTGACATTCTTGAACCATTTCTATACTGTGTTTTCTTTACATGATTAATTATACAGTTTATTCTCTTTCGTCTTTATGGAATCCACAAGTCTTGTGTGTACATTAATTCCGAGTTATTATGAAATTTAGACTTAATTTCAAGCCATGTCGAAAAATATACTTTGTACAGAAACTTTACAGGAAATTTAACAGTGTCGAGAAAATATTTTCATAACTTAGACATAAAAATATATATATTTCTACCTGTTGAGATGTTCGTGTAAGACATAATATTTTACCAGTAAACTTTAAAATCGAGCAAGTTACGCTCATTTGAGATTGTAAAATCTAAGGAGTTATTTTCTGAATAATTCTAAAATATCATTTTGTTGACACATTTAATGCAAGGGCATTTTCGTCCATTTTTTATCCGTTTCAAGTCTCGAGTAAAACTAGAAAGTTGTTCAAAACATCTTTTTACACCGAATTGCATTAGACTCGAGTCTTATTTAACAAGTCAATTGGTCTAGTCAAACCCAAAAGTCAAACCCGAAAGTCAAAGTTGACTAAAAAGGGACAAAACTGATAAAATTTAAAAATATGGATTGAAGCGTTTTTGAGTTCGTTTGAGCTCGTAAAACTTTAACTAATGATATTTCGCAAACTAAAAACAATGATTGCGTTTGAACAAGTATAAAATAGTAACTTTGAGTTCGGTCATACATATACATAGATCTTGAACTTTTGAAATTCGGTAACTTCCTAATATAGAAACTTTTCGGAGTGATTGTACTATTTGTTAACTGATACCCTACTTTCTTAAAAGTATATTATAGTCAAATTAATCACGATGTGCACACCTACGGATTCCTTTATCCTTTATTTTATATAAGACTTATTTGTCATTCTATATTGTCTTTTTTTGCTTTTATCATACCACTGATTTGGACCAAGAATTGAAGTTCTTATTTTTATCTTTCGTTATCATCTTGACATGTGTCTCCTGACGATTCCTGCTAAACCTCTTGAAACCTTAGCACCTTTAACCATTTCATTGACTGTCTTGAACTACCCTTTATTACCCTCATGTAACCCACTCGCTATTTTATAAGTTACCACATAAATTCAAACAGATATTGTTTACAAACCAATTTACAAAATAATCTACTTGGGCTTTACAAGATACTTGAACGTTACTCTATAAAATTAAATGACATCAATTTTACGATGTATTTTCATAAATTATTTTGATTCCTGTTTTACAAATGGCATTATATGCATATTTTAAATAATATGAGCTGTAATACTGGTTTGACGAAGCTGTGCATCACATTGCTAGTCCTAAATTATGCATGACCTGATCACCTATGCTTAATTTAGAAGGAGCCATGCAAGGCCGAAGAGTAGTCACCTTAAATATTTAACCAGGAATCGATTTTTTAATTATGTTCCTTAAAAAGTTTGATAAAATAAAGTTTAGAAAACTTTTACTTCATATGCGAGTATCAACAGTTCGCGACTTACACATATGAACCCTTATCTTTTCTTGAACAAAGTACATGTATCAAGCACATATTTCTTTACTCAACGATCTTTGTTTTACTTGTTACCCCATCTTCCTTCGTGATATAATTCTCGTTACCCTTGTCTAATTTCTTACCATTAATACCACACTTGAAATTTTCAACGTTGATATGCTTCTACATCGATCAACCTTCTTTATCTATTTTGGTAGACATTCGAAACGCTTCTGGACGCATATAATGATTTACGATTGGACGTGAACGATAATTCCGTGTAATTGTCATGATATGTGTTAAGACACTATCGTCTTGAAAATCCATTCGTGTGAACCAAGTATTGATTTCGCCTCTTATTTCTAATATTTTTCATCTTACTGAATTTACTCTCAAGTGACTTCTTAAGAATTTTCTTTGATTCGAAAATTTCGTTGTGTGGCTTTTCTCCTTCGATCGTGTATCGACCACCGAGAACTTAATAAGCCGTTGTGGTGATGTCAACCACACTCGTGAATTAATCATTGCTATAATCCTTTGTTTCTCATTATTTTTATTGTTATCGACGCGTCTATTCTATCATGTTTGTTAGGAATTGATACGATTTTTGTTTTAATCCCTTGTGTTATTGCTCGCATACAGATTGTTGACCTTTATATGATTCATATTCGTTGTTGTCTTGTCACCTTTTGAAAAACCAGAAAATGTTACGTGTTTATCATTTTATACCTTAAACACTTTCTTGAATTTCTAAAAATTAATATTAATTTTTAAGAACGTTTTATACAATTTATCAAATGTTTAAATTACCAAAATAACTATTTCAAGTTAAGTACTGACCTATACATCCTCTTTGGTAAATTTATAACTAGTATTTAAAAAGGATGTCAAGCTGTATCTTATAAAGTATTTTATTATATCGTAATTCACTGTCAACCTAATGAAATTATTAAATTAATTTATAAGTTCTAACAATGATTCTAAATAACTTGGAAAATCTGATTTTCTCTAATGGTAGCGATAAACCTGAGTTTTAATGATAATTTCATACAGACATCCAAAGGTTCTTAAGCCGATCAGGAAAACTAATTTGAATTGTTCTACTTTTGCTTTGAAAAATCCTGATCAAGGAAAAAGATATAGCAACAACATACTCACTAAATATAGATAGTTTGATTTTAAATCAATACACCTTGTAAAATTTTCTTTTAATCAAGAAAATATTTAAAAGTAAGTTTTAAAGTGATACCAAAATATTAGACAACTGATTGTGACAGCTTGTATTTTATATTATCACATGTAACTCATTTTCCCTTCTATTTCTCTTGTAAATAGATTCTTACGTTTTAAGATTATCATGTTTACAGTTGCACCATTTGCGACTCCTTGTTGATTAACAATCTTGGTTCATTTTTATCGCACTTTGCCCGTTTAAGCGATTCTTGTGTTCATTCTATCTTTTGAATATTTCTCCGTACTGAAAGGTCATTATTCTAATCCAAGTTGAAAAGTTGTTCGAAAAAGAGTTAAGCAACTGAAGCATAGTGAATTCCAATTTTTAAGTTTCGTCGTGGTGCAAAAGTTACATGGGAAGCAATGAAATTGTTCTACACTTTGTACCTCCTCTTGTTGTATCATCTACTGTTTCCATGAGATCTCTAAGGGACCAGAGTTCCTTTAAGGGGGGAAGACTGTAAGAACCCGTACTTTCTGATCATTATTTTATTCTTTTTATTCGTGTTTCTGAATTTTCCAACGTATTTTATTTTCTTGTATTGTTATATATAAATCCTGAGATCATGATAATTTTAATAAATTATACTTTTCATGTATTTTCTGATCATTGATAAAAACTTTATCTGGAATTATAAAATTCTTATTTTATTTTTCCATATTTAACTTAAATCAATATTTTTGATTTAAAATCACCCGAGTGCGTTTTACAATGAGTTTATTCAAAATCAATGAATAATGAGAATTCCTAATGATCGCGATACCGACGGATGCCCAAAACTTTATATTTTATTATTGATCGTTTCGATAATTAATATTTTCAATGATGTCGTTTAAATTGCGTATTAAGACGTGTCGGGAAATCATATAATCATTTTTATGATGCATTTTAACTTTTGAAAAAGTATTTTTACGAAAACCGAGCCCCGTAAATATTTTCAAGATTTATTAATAACCATTTTCTACCCTTTAAACTAGTAAATTGTTTTTGATTCCACAAGTTTCAAATTTGGCAAGAATGGTCCCTCCACTACCTACCATATATAATCCACTTTCTTCCACCACAATACACACTGCATCATTTTTATAAAAAAAATTACAAACACCCTCCTTTCCTCTCCTTGTTGCCATGACCCACCAACACCAAAAACCCTCAATCATCATCATAAAACTTGTTTAAGCCAAAAACAAATAAAGACCCATTCCTAAAATCATCTTATGATCCTTTTGGTATCCATTTCTCATACATGCATCATGTTTTCATGATTTTATGATTTGGTGGTTTTAGAATATTTTGATCATCTTGCATGTGTGGTTTATGCAAGAATCTTCATGTTTTCATGATTAAAAAGGTTTATTTTTATCTTTGATTTTTGTTAAATTTTACATACATGTGTTTAGGAGTTTGTTTGGTTGATGGAATGATAGTAGGATGATTATAGAGGTGTGAGAATGGTTAGAATTGGTGAAAAAATTGATTTGACATGATTTTTAACAGGGTATTTTGGGATAACAGGTCTATAGCAGATTATTCGTGGGTTTAAGATTTGATATAGGCTGAGATTACTTGATTTTGTTGTAGAGTTTTCCGAGACGCTCATTTTGATATAAGATAGAGCTTCTAACTCTTTACGAGTCAAAAGTTATGCTAGTTTTAGTATTCGTGTACCGGGAGACGCAAGTCGGCACAATCCGAAATTGTGGCTGATTTTGGGTCGACTTTCGGGGACTTTAGGCTTGGTTAGATAATGTGTACTACTGGTTTTCAAAGTTTATAAACTTAAACTGATGAGTCTAGTAGTGATTTTAAAAGACGGATTGTCAAGTTAGTACTTTTAAAGTGATCCAAACAGTTTTATAAAACAAGTATACAATTATGTCCCAATTTTTAGGGTCGAGTATAGTGTCGAGCTGATGGGTTTTAAAGTGTAAAATTTGGCTCAAATTTTTGTGAGGTCTTATACATATTATAAGTGACCTTGTCACCAAGTTTCATCTAAAACGGACAAGTCTAGATAGGGTAGATCGGTGTGTACATTCGGGGTGTACTTGCTGATTTTATTTTTGGACACATAGTTCAATGCTTGTGTTGCGTGAGTTTGAGTATTTACCATCGGACATGGTGACTTACTCAAGTGGTTAGTCATTATATAAATGACTTAGCTACTGGTCCGAGTAAGGGTAAGGAATAGTTTGACTTGCATTGACTTGGCGTCTTATGACGGGTCAATTTCAAGTGCACAAGTGTTTAATCGTCTTATGACGGATAATTGGGTTAGTATGGATTCATTTGGTTCGTGTCTTTGGTTTTGAAATATGAATACTTTGAAAATATTTAAAGTCTTATTATACTTGATATACATCGATATTTGAGTTTGAGACTTAACGCGCCTTATTGTGATAGGTTGCGGTTTCCGTGTTTCTCGGGCATCCATATCGTCAGTGATCGTCTCACTACTATTGTTTCTACTCAGTTGCTGAGTACAGTGATTGATTTACCTTGTGTCTAAAGTGAGTTCATAGCCCCTTTTACTTGTACATGGTTTCTAAACGCGGGGTAAGATTTTACATGGTGGAACACAACCATTTAACAACTGTGCGCTATCCTCAACTTGTATGCTATCCAGAATTTGTATGCTATCCAGAAATTATATGCTTTCCAAAACTTGAGGATTTCCAACAGATTTTCATTGATATTATTGCTTTTAGTCTTTAGCCTTAAGTTGCCTCTCATTGATCATGAACCGTTAATTAATCCTGATACCAAGCACGAATGTTGTGGGTGGATCCATCGGGATTGACAATCCCCGTCCCGATTACCTTGATGCACGTACATTTGTTTATTACTTGAGTATTTAGGCTGAGTACTCACTAGAGGAACTTACACTGAGTTAAGCTTCGGTTTATGAACTAAACAGCAATAATAATGTTTCGGACTATGGTTATCGTACGTAACCATTTTTCTCTATTTCTTTTTTACAAATGAATGTTTGTGTTCCACGTCCTTATTGCTAAACCTATGAATATCACTCAACTTTGTGTTGACGATTTTACATGTTTAATCTCAGGTATTATTACTTAGCTTTGCTTGGATGGGAGCCCGCAGGATATTATCGCAGCTTGGAGATTTCTGTGATTCTTTTAAAAGACTATTTTTAGTAAAAACTGTCAGGAGTTTAATCTATCTTTTGGGCAACTTTATGTTATAAATCGTGACGAAATAATAAAATTTTCCGCTTCTAAAACTCTAGGACCTATGTTTAAAAACTCTGACCTTTTATGATGTAATGTACATTCTTTTATTTCGTCAGCTTTGTATGAACGGTAATTCATTGTTTCTTGTACTATGATGTGTTACCCCCTCGTTGCCTAGTTGTTCCATGTTAGATTCTGGGGGTCTCACAATTGGCGTTAATGGCAAATCATCAAACTTTGTCATATAGCAACACTCCGTATGCTATGGGACAACAATCTTCATATCAGCCCTTGTATCAAACTCCAAGCTTTACTCAGTATTCGATTCTACCAAAACCACCTACATCATATCAGCAACAATATCAACAACCAACATTATCATCACAACGTGTTCAACAACCATACTCTCCTTATCAACCACCAACAAATCCTGCTATCACCTACCAGCAACATGATGTTCCTCAACCTCACTACTCACAACATGTCAGTACTCCTTCCAGTGTGTATGTGGCTCCACCAGCACCGGTTTTCTACTGCGATGATGAGGTTCCAATTCCCGAGTTCAGACAAGGGGATAATCCTACTGATGTTTTAGCACAAATGTCTGCCTACATAACTCAAACGTTGAACAAAAGAGGTTATAGAGGACCATCTCCAACAAACAATCAGTTGCGAATATCTTCTAACTCTCGTCGACAAGCAACAATTCAAGATGGTAGAGTTACTGTGCAACCACTTCAGGGGAGACCAAGCTCATCCAATACTGCTTCACGTCCATTCAACACTGCTCCAAGAGGAAACAATACTGGCAAAGTGAAGATGATCATCTTCTATAACTGCAAAGGGGAAGGACACATAGCTCGGGAGTATAAGCAGCCAAAGAGGAAGTGGGATGGTACTTGGTTTCAAGAAAAGATTTACTTGGTTAATGCTCAATCACGAGGTCGAGAACTCGATGAAGAGGAGTTAGAATTTCTAGCAGATCCAGGAGTTGCGGATACTGAAGGAATCACAGCAGCTTCTACCAACAATGCAGCATATCAATGTGATGATCTTGATGCATACGATTCTGACTGTGATGACCTCAATACCGCCAAGGCAGCTCTCATGGCAAATCTTTCACTTTATGGGGCTGATACAATCTCTAAGGTACCAAATACTGCAACTGATACTAGTATTGTACCTTATCATGTTGAGCAAGTGTCTAAGTATCCGGAACAGCCTCCGGTGGTTAGTAATTCAAACGAGGAGACAAACAATGATAGCAATATCAATGCAAGTCCCCAGACTTTGAGTGAAACACAACCGGGAGCTATTACGTCTACAAATTCGCCTGCTCAACAAGATTTGGTTATGGTGTCGGCATCTATGCTTATCCAAATGAACAATGCGGTCCTTGAAACCCTTAGAGTTAATCAGACATTATCTGCCGAGCTTGCTTTGTATAAGAAAAGGTTAAAACCTTGGAATTAACTCCTTTGACCAATACCTTAACCAATCCAGAATTTGATAGGTTTAGGAAAGTCCAAATGGATAATTTGCTAGAAATTAAAAGTTTAAGAGAAAATCTTTTGAAAGAACTTAAAGAAAAAGAGTCAGTCGTTAATAATTTTCAAAAACTGCAAACGGATTTTGAAATTCTCGAGTCTAAAAGGGTTGAAACAGAAATTAAGGCGTCTGAGAAAATTAAAAAGACTGAAGTTTTGCTTTTAAAACAATACTACGCTTCACATCTAGTACACTTGTTTCATTCATCTTTTAAGAAATTTACTCAATCCCGTCTAACAGACCTGCCACCTAACCCGGGTTATGCAAAGCAAGCTATTATCCACAACCCGCGACTTTATGATGCAAAAAAGTTAGGTTTGGTCTTAGACCCGATCGGTAATTCGAATGAATCCGAGAATATGTCACTGCATGAAGATAATCGGTCAATAGTGATTTTTACATATCCTAAGTATGATTATGAACAGCTTAATGAAGAGAATGCAAAAACAAATTTTAGAATTCGCTTTAATATACAAATGGAATTTATCCATAAACCAAATTACATGTCTACTAGAGAAAACCTTAGTATACTTCCTACACTTGTAAATCCGAATGAACCTAAGGAAATTCCAAAGGGTCTTCCACCGGTAAGTACAATATTGCTAAGCTTGAAAGAGATTAGGCGATACCTTACCGGATTTGACAAGGTCATCAAGGAATGTACGACTTCAACGGCTCAAACCGCTGGAGAATGGGCTTTCGAACACATGAAAATGGTGTTTGAGAAAAAGATAGTTCCATTTGTAAACAATATTAAAGAGGGATTTCTAGATCTCGGGGATAATCTTAATTTCGAAATGGCTGAAGTTCAAAAAGTTTTCCATGAAATGGATGATGCTTATGAGCAACATCTAATTGAGAAAGAAAAAATTTTGTCCGAATATGACCGATTCTTGAAACAAGTAGTGTCTCTCGATGTGATGCAAGTTGTAACTATTAAATACGCTATTGAGATTACATCGGTTGTGAATAAATGTGATGATGTGCATGATCTTTCTGTGAATATTGTTGAGCCTGTGGATAATGTAGATAATCATTCTTGTCACGAATCTAACGCTGAATTTTTAAAGCTTCAAGATTCTTATAACTCACTTTCAAAATGTTTTGATGAGCTTCAACAATATTGTATATCTCTTGAAATTGAAAATCAATCTAAAAATGAAACTCTTTCAAAAACAAATGATTGTGAAAACAACGTTGAGACAAGTGACAAGATGATTCAGGTGGTTCAGACACTAGAGCAAGAAATCATGAGACTTAAGAAAGAATCATTAGTAGAGAAAGTGGAACTAGAGGCTGTAGAGATTAAAAACCATGCCCTAGAAGATAGAATTACCTTTATGCTAGGGGAGTTGGAAAGATTAAGGTAGGGTGTCTCACAAGTTTGTGGTTCAATAGAAGAACACTTCGCTTTTAATGCGGCAGAGTAAAAGTCACTTGTTGACCAACTGAACAAGAAATGTGAGGAAATCTCTGACCTAAATATTCAGCTCATAGATAAAAACATGGTTATAGCTGACTTAAAGGAGACACTTCAACTCAAAGGACGAAAATTTGTTGATAACTCAGCTACCATCTCTCTAGTACTCCCAAACCCATCCCACGTGTGCTTTATCGGGACCCAAAATTCAAGCATAGTCCAACTAAGTTTGCAACATACATGAAAAATGCCTTAGAACATGCAGATCTAGCTAGAGGTACCATTGATGATATGGGTAAACTAGATCCCACAAGTCATCTTCTATATGAGCTTTTCCTATATGTGGATCGCATTTAAGATTGCTTAGCAAACTTAAAATATATCGGTCAATCGATATCTGCACCACTTAAACAACAAACCCCCACCATTTCCATGACTCCATTGAATAAGAACCTCGGGGCTAAGCCTATTTTAAACACACCCATCAAGGCTAAATCAAAATTTGTCACTAATGTTCCCTTGGCTTCTACAGGAGTAATTGTGTCTACTAAGGCTAAAGGATCTCAAGACAAGAAAGATAGGATCAAGCCTTCCACTAGTAGGACTGCAAAGAAGAAAGTAGAAGTTCACCCTAGGAATGTTATTTCAAATTTGAATAAAAAGAATCATGTATCTAAGACTAAAGGCCTTGCGCTTGTGCAGCAGCCTAAGCAAAATGTGAATTCTAATTTGAGATGTTGGATTTGTAATGAATGCATGTTTTCTCAGCATCATGATTTATGTCTTGTTGACCATGTGAATGAAATGTATGCAATTAGGAACAATCTTGAATGGACTCCAACGGGGAAGAAATTCACCCAAGTTGGTTGGCAATGGAAACCCACTGGTAGGGCCTTTACTGCAAATGGAACTATGTGCCCTTTAACTAGGATCACATCCACAGAAGTTAGGTCTCAGCGTCCTTTAAATAGGAACACTTGCACTAAAAAATGGAAAAAGCGCCCTTTAACTAGGTCTGCCCCCACTATTGTGCCTACCAGTAAAGAAGTACCTCAGGATCTTAGACAACTAGAATCTAAGCCGGCATCTAGGAAGAAAATTTGGAAGCCTAAGAATTCTTCTGTTAGCAAATCTAAGATAAATATATCTGTACCTGCTAACACAGAGGAACTACTAGATTCCGATACATGGTCTTTGTCTGGTGATATTTTTAGGTGGTCCAAATCCTCCTTTGGTACTTGGACTCTGGATGCTCAAAGCATATGACCGGAGACCGCTCGATGCTCAGAAATTTCGTCAGCAAGTTTCTAGGAACGGTGAAATTCGGCAACGACCATATTGCGAAGATCATGGGTTATGGTGAATATCAAATTCGGAATGTCACGATTTCAATGGTATATTATGTGGAGGGACTTGGTCACAACTTATTCTCAGTAGGACAATTTTGCGATTCAAACCTTGAGGTTGCTTTTCGACAACATACTTGCTTCATTTGTGATCTTGCAAGAAATGATTTGTTAAAAGATTCTCGAGGGGATAGTCTCTACACACTGTCCATTCAGAACATGATGGCCGCCTCTCCTGTATGCATTCTCTCCAAAGCATCTAAGACCAAGTCATGGTTGTGGCATTGCCGGTTATCTCATCTTAACTTTTATGCTATTAACCATTTGGCTAAAACGAGCTTGTTCGTGGTCTTCCAAAACTTAAGTTCGACAAGGATCATTTATGTTCCGCTTGTTCTTTGGGGAAAAACACCAAGAGATCATACAAACCTAAAGCTGAAGACACCAACCAAGAACCACTGTATCTTTTGCACATGGATCTTGCGGACCAATGCGTACGGCTAGTGTGAGTGGTCGAAAATACATCCTCGTCATGGTGGATGATTTTTTAAGATTTACATGGGTTAAGTTCTTAGCAACCAAGGATCAAGCACCAGCATATATTATTACTTTTATTAAGATGATTCAGGTGTGTCTTAATGCTACTGTTCGCCGCATTCGAACTGATAATGGAACTGAGTTCGTTAATCAGACTCTACGAGACTATTATGAAGAGGTCGGTATTTCACATGAAACTTCAGTTGCTCGCACTTCACAACAAAATGGTGTCGTGGAAAGACGTAACCGTACACTTATGGAAGCTGCTAGAACTATGTGGATTTATGCGAATGCTCCTTTATTCTTATGGGCTGAAGTAGTGGCAACCGCATGTCATACCCAAAACCGCTCCATCATTCGTAAGCGCCATGGAAAAACTCCATATGAGCTACTTCATGGACGCAAACCCGATATTTCATTTCTTCATGTGTTTGGTGCTCTCTGCTATCCAAATACTAATAGTGAGAATTTGGGCAAACTTCAACCAAAGGCCAATATTGGAATTTTCATTGGTTACTCACCCGCAAAGAAAGATTACAGGATTTATAACCCTTGTCTTGGCAAGATAGTAGAAACTTTGGATGCCGATTTTGATGAGCTGACAGCGATGGCTTCTGAGCAACACAACTCTGAACCCGCACTTCATGAGATGGGAACCGGTATGATTAGTTCCGGATTAACTCCCAACAATCCTACTTCTCCATCATTTACACCACCTACAAGGCCCGAGTGGGATGAGTTATTTCAACCTATGTTTGATGAATTCTTTGATTCTCCAAGTGATGATTCTCCAGCACCTGTAGTAGTAGCTCCGATTCCTGAAGTTGTTGCTCAAGATAATGGAAATCAATCAGATGCATCTACATTTACTATTGAACCAGATGCACCATCCCCCAATAATTCTCAAACTACACCCGAATCAACACCCCCACTCCTTCCTAATGATGTTGAAGAGGATTACTATGATCACGATTTGGAAATTGCTCACCTACAAGAGCTTCCATTCTTTGGTTCACAAATACCCAAAAACCCTAACGGTGCGTCTACCTTAGAGGAAGCTCCTGTAATCATTTACTCCAGACCACCACGGATTGAAAATCACAACACCAAATGAACAAAGGATCACCCAATCCGCAATATTATTGGTGACATCGATCGACCAGTCTTGACACGTCATCAACTACAAGAGCACGCATTATATTTCTTTTTTGATGCGTTTCTCTGCGAGAAGGAACCTACATCTTGGCAACAAGCCATGACACAATCATCTTGGATTGAAGCCATGCAAGAGGAACTTAATGAATTTCAACGCCTTGAAGTATGGGAATTAGTTCCTCTACCCGACAATGTAGACATCCTTACATTGTTATGGGTATATAAGGTTAAACTCGATGAGTTAGGTTAAAGAACAAAGCTAGATTGGTTGCTCGAGGTTACACACAAGCTCGTAGTTAGAATGTTACTATATTTACATTATTATCCTAGCCCATGGACTTGTACATGGGTTGGAAGGCCCAAGTCCACTAAGGACTTGGGTATATAAGCCCTCTCCTTTGATGGAGAGGGTGTTGGTTGTTCATTTCACTTTAATAAAACACATACTTTCTCTCCATCTTTCTCTCTAGTTTCTCTCTCTAGAAACAACAACCCTCTTGATAGGATCATAGATTTATCATATTTCTACAACTCTACTAATGGTGGCTACTCTATATGATCGAGCCGCTTAACGTAATATTCTCCAACGTCCTTGAAAAACACCAAAAGCACGTTCGACATCTTTTCGTGCTCCTTCTTGTTTCCTTTTAAAATGTATGTTTTTTGGTTGACTTGCAACCGAGAACGATTTCACAAAACTAGCCCACTGTGGTTAAATCCCGTCAGCTATGTAATACCCATTCTGAAACGTAACTTCATTTACTCTAAACGGAGCTATAGGTGCCACATCATTAAGAAGGTCGTCAAATAATGGAGAAACGTCTAAAACATTTATATCATTATTTTCACCTTCTACACCAAAAAACGCATGCCAAATCCACAGATCGTGAGAAGCAACTGTTTCTAGCATAATTGTTGGGTATTTCTTATCACCCCTCCCGTATTATCCCTGCCATGATACTGGACAATTTCTCCATTCCCAGTGCATACAATCAATGCTACCAAGCATTCCCGGGAAACCATGAACATTATTATGCCTCGTATAAATCTTATGAACGTCTTCAAGAGTTGGTTTTCTCAAATAGTGGTTCGTGTACAACTCCTTAATACACATATTAAAGAAAAACAAACTTTCAGTAATAGTACGTTCGACCAACTTCAAATATTCATCAAACTAGTCGGGCACGCTACCGTATGCCAGTTGGCGTATGGCGGCAGTGCATTTGAGAATAACACTTGCACTCATTCGACCGGTACAATCGGACCGAACACTAAAGTAATCAAAGTGTTTTGGGAGAGGATCCGCCGTATAATTTTCAATATCATGGACAATTTTTAAAAATAATGTTCGACTCATATGATATCTTTTACAAAAAATGAGTAACGGATACTTACAATCATCGACAAAGTAATCCGCCATCAATCGAGCTTCAGCATTCTCACGATAACGTTCAATAACATTTCAGGTGAGCCGGGGTTTGTTTTCTTATTCTTGCAAGTAATTATACACGCTAACCAACATTTCAATGTCAGTTTCATCATCAATGTCAAACGCGGAAGATCGGTTCTCCATTTTTTTGTGTGTGTAAAATCTTTGTTTGTTAAAATGTAAAATAAAGGTAGGTTTGAATATATAGAGGAGTTCTAAAAAAAATTGAACTCAAACGGCTATATAGCCGTTGGACACTTTTAAAAAAAATTTGAAAAAATTCAAAACCAACGGCTATATAGCGTGGGGTAAAATTTGGCAAAACAAAATTTGGAGGTTTTAAGTATAAATGTCCACAAGGGGGTAAAATGTTTTTTTTTTTAAAACTCATTTCCACGGGCGTGGCCACAGGTACGGCGTCCTCCATGCGGTTTTTCACGGTGTGGTCACGGCGGCCAACGCCGGGACACGGCCGTTCCATTTGCTCTAACACATGTTTTCACGTTTATGTATCATTTATAATTTATTCACGAAGTCATATAAATTCATGTACTCTATTCAACATGTTCTATTTTTTGCGATCTATTTTTTTCCTGTATACAGTAACATTTTAATTAGAGATAAAATATTAAAATTTATTGTATTAATATTTTAATAAATTATTGTATTTAACTAATGTTTTAAAACCCGGTTTTTTAATTGACCCGGTCAGGTTATCAGTTCACCGGGTTATCAGTTTAACCGATCGAATCAATGGGTCAAACCGGTTTAATATTAAAAGGAAAAATTTTCCACGTCCGTCTACATAGAAAAAAGATACCTCACTACTACTAGTTTTAGCGTTTTAAGATAAGAAAAAATAGCATGCATAGTACTCCATACTAGGGATGCACAGAGCCGGTTAACCGAACCGGTTCGGTTTGGGTTTAAAAAAACCGGTTTTTGGTCAAAGACCAAAAAAACCGGTTTGGCCGGTTAACCGGTTCGGTTACAAACCGGTATAATTCTTAAAAAACTCTAACCGGTATAACCGGTTACTAACCGGTATAACCGGTTACTAACCGGTATAACCGGTTACTAACCGGTATAACCGGTTACTAACCGGTATAACCGGTTACTAACCGGTATAACCGGTTACTAACCGGTATAACCGGTTCGAACCGGTTTACCGGTTTGCCGGGTTTTTTTTTTGTTTTTCGTTTTTAGAGCGAATGGTGAACCGTAAAGAAGCCGTAAGACTACAATTATTAAAAACATCACTTTTATTTAATAGAACATTACAAATACATTGAAAAGGAAATACAATTGAAAGGAAATACATCACACTCACACATAATACATAAACATAATTAAAACGGATAACCTAATCGGATTTGGAACTATCTAGGTTGACTTCGTTGTCGGACTTGGTCCTAGCTTCTGCATTAGCTTCATCTTGTGACAGTTCTTCATCGGTTAGTGATATCGCTTCACCCGATTCCACCTCATTCTCAAATACCTCTTCTTCAAAGTCTAAGGTGTGTTCAAGACTTGTCTTGTGTTGTACCCGCTCTTGTGCATCTAAGTGATCTTTCAAGCACATGCACATCTCCAAAGACGCCAGAGTGAGTCTTGTTCTTCGATTAGATAAAACTCTTCCACTTGTTGAAAAAGCGGATTCCGAAGCTACCGAAGTAGCTTGTACACTTAGCAAGTCACGAGCCATTCGGGATAAAACGGGCCACATTTGTTCCTTTGCTTTCCACCAAGCCAATATATCAAAGTCTATAAACTGATCGGTGGAAAGTTCGATCCATTTTCCCGAGACATACATATTAAATTCGTTGGATCCTTGTTCTTCAAGCCTTGCCCTTTTTTTTTGCTTTCTTGTAAAGCGTTTATCATTTTTGTTATCGGATTCCTTGAACTCGTACCCGATGAAGATGAAGAACCAACATTTAATGAAGAAGGTATGTTACCATATGTTTCAAAGTAAACTTGCCATAAACCCTCAAAGGCATCATTGAAAGATTTTTTGCATCATATGCAAAGTTCACGTTTTTTTGAAAACACCCCAAATCATTAGTAATTGAATCAATGAACATCTCTACCCCGTTTACATTGAAAAATGGGTTTAACACGGTGGAACAAGTAATTACTGATGGCAATTTTTCAAAGTATTTTCTTAGCTTTGATTTCATTGGTATGACCATTTCTGCAAATATACCACCTTCAAATTCAAATTCGCTTAACCTTTGACACATCAAATAAAGTTGTTGCAAAACCAAATGAGACGTTGGATAATAGACTCCCGACAGTGTTTTGGTTGAGGTGTTAAAGATTTCAAGTAATCGGGTTAGTTTTTCAATAATATCCCAATGTTCAACCGAAAACCCATACTCAACATAACCATTACAATGCAACTCGTCATGAAAATTTTGTAAAGTCGTTTTCTGTTTTAAACCACACAAGAACATATGATATGTGGAATTCCATCTTGTAGGAACGTCCCAATTAGATGCCCAAAAAGGTTTTTTCGAATCTTTACACCATTTAATATATTGTGCATACCTTCGGTTGCCCGCTTTGAAAATATCTTTTAACATTTGTCTAAAACAAGCTCTAATTGCACTTATAGAGTCAACATTTAGGCCATCTTGCACAACCAAGTTAATGATGTGTGCAACACATCGACTATGAAAAAATTTCCCGTTCATAATTGGTTCGTATCTCGATTATAATCTACTCATGGCTTTGGTATTGTTACTAGCATTATCCAACGTAATTGAAAATATTTTGTTTTCCAAATTAAACCTTTGTAACACGGTACACAACACAAAGGATAACTCAAGTGCCCCGTGAGGATATGGAAAGTCTTCGAATGCAATGACCCGCTTCATCATGAGCCAATTGCTCGGATCGATCCAATGTACGGTAACACATATGTACGAATCGACCAACCCATGAGGAGTAGACCACACATCCGTAGTTAAGTTAACATTAGCATTTAAGTTTAAAAAGCCATCTTTAAGTTCTCATTTAGCCGCTCTCCACATTTTCATAGCATCACGTTTAAGGGTAGAACGACTTACATTGTTGTATTTCGGTTGTAGAGTCTTCTGAAACACCCTAGTGATACGAGGGTTGTCGAAATGGTTGAATGGCAGCCCCTCTTGAATAACCAACCCAGCAAATTGTTCTCGAACAACTTCCGGGTTATACAAAAATATTCCCCCTTCTCGAGTCACCGAGGATTGACCCGCTTTCGCCGTGTTCTTGAGTGATTTGCAATACCTTTGTTCAATATGAGACCTCAACGACGAGGTGGAACCAGGCTGCATGGTTTTAAAGCAATGCAAGCATTGAGCCTTATAAGCACCGTCCGTCATCCTCACGTATTGATACTCTTGCCAAATTGCAGCGGTGTGATTGTGACTGGACATCACTTCTGCAACCGTTGGTCCTTCATTTTCTGGTTTGGAAGATGTAGAACCAACACCGGTGTTACTTGAAGAAGCTTTGCCTTTACCTCGTCCTCCTGCCATTTGTTATTAGTGAAACAAATTCGGTTTTGATTTTGAGTTTTTTTTGCTAAAATCAAAGTAAAATGTGTTACTTGTGAATATTGTGTGATACAAACTAGTGTGTTTATAGCTAAAATGAAAGTAAAAAGATTCGAAAGTTAAAGAAAAAGCTCTACCTACCCGGTCCTACTAGTACTAGCAATAATAGCAAATTTCAAAATTTGAAAAAAAAAGTTAGATTCCAAACCGGTTAACCGGTTACTAACCGGTTAGACAAACCGGTTGGGAAATAAACCAGTACAAACCGGGTCCTAAGCTTGAAAATCCAAACCGGTTAGTAACTGCCGGTTTGGGAATAACCGTAACCGGTTTGGAAAAAAACCGGTTTGATCGGTTCCGGTTTTCGGTTCTCAGCCAGTTAACCGGTTCCAAACCGGTTTGTATGCCCATCTCTACTCCATACCAAACTATAGTATTAATAATATCCATTGTTTTTAATGTCCAAGAAACTCAACCACGTGGCTTGTTATATATCACTAAAAAAATCATTTCAATGAGAACTTCTTCACTCATTCTTCGATTCTTTAACTATCTTTATCACTTATCCATCATCTTCCTTATCTGCATACATACCGAATCTCATTTTAATCAATTACTCACACTCCCCCACAAGTTAGAATATGTATCACGCTAATGAACAATACTTAAAACTTAATCGACGGATCTCTAACATCCAACTTGTCTAACATCTAATGTAGATCTTTCTTTTTTTCTTTAAAATGTATTGAACCGGCTGGTTTCGGGTCGACTAAATACCAGCGGTTCAATCCGGACCGAGTTTTAGTAAAAACCCGGCTCACATTAACTCGGTCAAAACTCTGGTTCCTGGTCCAACCGGTTAAAACGACCGGGTCAAACCGATTTTTAAAACATTGTATTTAACTATAAACAAACTGAAAGTCCCTAATCAATGCAAGAAACTCTAATATTAGCTTAATCAACACAAGGTATTACTTTTCAAACGTAATCTTATTATTGTATAATAAAGAATTACAAGTGTTATGGATAACACCGTCTGATGACAATGTGTTGTGCACACGTTGAACAACAATAAACCCTAACTTATGAATACAGTCGTAGCTGTTTGATTCACTAAGTTATACGCACTAATGTTCTTAATATCTCAAAGTGTTAAACATTAATGCATGGATACACATCCTATTTATAGTGTTACGAGTTTGACTTAAACAGTACTTGATGTCGACTACACAAGCTTTTACAAGTTCCCACATCAGTCACATGATGTCCTTCTATTCTTGGTAGTCTTCCATTATGCTTTAAGGAACAGTTGTCAAAAACAGTTTCCTTATTCTTCATAGTCTCGAACACATAAATGGCATGTCCAAAGTGTGCTGAGAGTTATCAGGGTATTGCCACCCCTGTTAACTCTCAACCCCTCAGAGTCCCTAATACATCTTGGCTGTTATCCATCACAGCCAAGGAGTATGTCTTCAGGTAATCTTTGACTTCCCTGACAATGTCTCTGACATGGACTCCTCTGAGGTTGCTCATAGAGACTTGGATCTCTATGAGTCTTGCGAAACTTGCCTGCCTCCTAGGCACAGGCAAGGGACTATCTATCAGCCTAATTATGTTTAAATCAATGATCAGGGAATCTAATAAGTTTAGATTCCCAACAATCTCCCCCTATTTAAACATAAATAATGCTAGATCTAACTAAGTTAAGGTAAGTGAGTTTAACAGCTTCTTCTTACACATAACAGATCTAAACAAACATACCTCATGATTTTATTAAGACTCAAAGAAAATTACAAGTTCATTACATAAGTAAAATAAAAGATGAAGGTAAAAAGGGCTGAGACCATCTTCAATAGTCATCATTTTTGATTCTTTCTTCAGCTTCGGCCACGTCTAATCTGTTATCAATTTCATCCTGCAAAGTCTTTGCAAACTTCTTGGAATACTCTGTGTTGATCTTGAGACACTTCCTGTGACAGAGTAGCTGAATAGTTGAAGCCAAGCACAGCTCATCTTCCCTCTGAAAAGCATACTGGCAAGCCTTGTTCATAAATGCCATTCCTCTTTCAGGCTCTGAGTATGTCTGACCATCAACAGGGCCAACAATACCATTTGGAAGGATCAAATCCCTGTGCATACCATCCACATGAACATCTTCAGTAACAAAAGTTTCATTAACAATTTGTGAAATTCTTCTTCTTTTGTTGCCTGTCTTTGGGGGTTCTTGTTCAAAAAGCTGTGGTGGGGGATCAATCTTGAGTTTGGCTGTTGTTTCCTTGATCCAGTTAAACTTAGCCTTAAGAGTTTTAAGCAGAAGGAAATTTGCCTGTCCAGACTTTTTGGCAGCTAAGGCTTTGAGTTCAAACCATTCTGATAACCCAAGTGTCTTTAACCTGAAGTTGTCAAACACATCCATATTCCTCTGTTGGTTTTCCCTCCATAAGATCATCTGTGGAGTGTTTGTGGATTTGTGAATGGTGTATTTAAACTTGGTTATCTTGCCAGCAGCATACCTGTTGTTCACGCAGGCATCATAGTCAGCTTTGACTTTCTTTAAGGCCTCAGCGCGTTTTAGTTCCATTTCCCTCAACCTTTGTTTTTGTTTTTCCCTTTCAGGTGGTGTCATCTTCCTTAGAGTAGCTTCATTTAATTCTTTGGCTGTCTTGAGCTCATTTAGTCTTTTGAATTCTTCAGCCTGTTGCTCTATTTCTTCAGGGGTTAAAGGAATCTCATCGGAAGGTGTAAAGGTTGAAAAGTGGGAAAGGTCTGTGGTGGATCCTCCTGTCTCTAGCATCGCAGCTATCTTCTTAAGTTTGGTGTCAGTATCAACCAAAACTATCTCCTTTCCTTTCTTCGAGACAGAGGACTCCACACTTATGTTTTTCAAAACATCAGCTCTATTGATGAACGCTGTCTGAGCCTGAGTTTGAATAGCTTTGGGAAGAGAGCTCACAGTGAATTTTAGTTTCTTGGCCGCTGGCTCATCATCATCCTCAGGCTTGCTGATGTTAACTAAGATCAGAGATTTAGATGAGTCAGCTCCATCTTGTGGCTCCCCCTGAGTATCATCCTCATCATCAGGTACAATAACTGGTGTGATGACTTGTAGAGGAACAGGTGTAGTTGAGGGATTAGCTGATGATGAGCCTTGTTCAGCAGATGCAAGGCTGAGTGTAGTATTCTTCTCCCCCTCACGTTCATCCTTACTTCGCTGATGCTTGGATGAACGTGCCTGAAAACGTCTTGCTATCTGCTCCACAGAGGCAGCCATGGCACGTTGTCTTTTTCTAGAAGCCCTGGCAATCTTCAGCAAGAGGTTGGCATTGGCATTAGTATTTGCCTGAACACGCCTGACAATAAAGTTAGCATGGTTGTATTGCCTGTTGCGAACAACATTAAATTGCCTGTGTAGGGTGAGTTCATGTTCACGGAACATAGCAGGGACAGTTGAGTCAATAGCATCCTTGATTCGTGTTGAGAGATGACTAAGTCCCTGGGCTACACCTTTTCTTGCACCATCCTGAATTGGCTCAGTGACAGCCTTAGTCACAGCCTTCTTTATGATGCATGGAAATGTCACAGTAAAATTGTGCATCTCTGACTTGATCACATCCAGCTTCCTTGATAAGCGCTCAATATCAGATTGATGATGTACGGGCTGAAGATTCTTGATATTGAGGCTTTGCTGAGCAAAATCATCCCCCCTTAGAATTAAGTCAAAGTTGGTCTGGGCGGGATGATCAAACATGAGGAATTCGACTGTTGGATCATATGATGGTCTTTGGAAGACTGTTGTTGCAGATGTAGCAGAGTTTGGGGTGTCAACAGCTTCCTTGAGAGGAGAAGTCTTGTCATCAGCTGGTGTGGACACAGCTATATCTTTAGGAGGAGAGGCAGACAACTGGTCGTCCTCATCTTCTTCATCCTCTTCATCAAACATTCCCTCAGGGAATTCATCTTCAGGCATTTGCTCAATATCAGAGACATAATCCTCTAATGAGAGCATTTCTTCATCATTGTTTATCACAGGCTCTTCATCATTTGGTTTGTCCTGAGTCATTGTATCAGCCTCCGTTTCTTGTTGTACCTGAGGTTCTACGACTGGCTGTACAATTTCAGCCTGCAAGTTTGTTGTAATTAGTAACAGGGAAAAATATAAGGTGAATGGTCGCCATTTCGCTGTCCCAGAGAGGCTGAGGGTGATTACTCAGCCACTCCAAAGGATAAATCCTTGGGATTCTTTTAAGTGTGAATAAAGTGTGGTTAATGATCGCCATTCGCTGCCCCTAGGAAAGCTGAGTGTGATTATTCAGTCCCCCCAAAAGGTAAAAAACCTTTGGGACTCTTTTGATTGTGAAACATATGTTGTTTATGGATCGCCAGTCGCTGCCCCTAGGAAAGCTGAGTGTGATTATTCAGCCCCCCCAAAAGGTAAAACCTTTGGGACTCTTTTAAGAGTGAAACATATGTTGTTGTAGGTCGCCTGTTACGCTGCCCCTAGGAAAGCTGAGGGTGATGATTCAGCTCCCCCTGAAAGGATAAATCCTTTGGGACTCTTTTAAGGAGGGAACCAAGAGGCTGTGTGAAGTACAGCTGATCAAGGTTGAGACATTAGTGTATTCAGGTTGTTGTTAGCCTGAATACTGTCTAGAGGGTTCAGGGTCATCGGGGTGCTTTATAAACACAAATGAATCATTCCCTGGTGCAAAGACAGGGTGTACAGAAGTCTTAAAGTATTCTAAGTGTAAAGACAGACTTCTATGGGTCGAGGATTACCCTAACTTCACCACTCTCTCCTACAGACAAATGAGAGTGGTTGCTTGTGAACCTCTAAAAATGTACACTGATTACCTGTGAGATATCAGCTTGGTTTGGCTGGTTTCCTGTTGTCTCTGCTGATCTAGAGACACTAGACGCCTGTTGTTTGTTAGCCAAAGATTCTGAATCCACACGAGTATCTGGACCAGAGGCGGTGTCAGTCTTCTTTTCCTTGGCCTTAATAACAGCTTTGGAGTGGGAAGAAGAAGGGATTTTCTTCTTCTTTGGCTGTTGGCCAGATGAAGCCTTGGACTTAGTAGTGTGCTGCCCAGAGGTCAAAGACATAGACTTGCCAGCGACACTAGAAGTATTCACCTTCTCAGAGGAAGGGAGCAAGGGCTTCTCAGCGTTTGGTACCTGGTTGGCCACGTTCAGCATGTGGGCGGTGACAGGGATATCCTCAGCTCCTATTTCCTTGTAGATGGCGCCTGTGATGCGATAGGGCTTAAGAGCAGTCAAGGCCTTGTTGTGGTAATTCTCTCCCAGCAAACTTTCAAAGATCAGGGATAGGAAGCGCACATAACAGATGTTCTTTTCCCTGACCTGATTCCCTCCCTTCAGTTGTTCTACCAGGTTTGAGAATAGGATGCTTCCAACGTCAACATCAGCTCCCCAGATTAATCCATACACAATAGCCTGATGATTGATCGACATCTGATCCTGTGATCCCTGCATTCCTCCCAGGGACTTCACAATGTGGGTGAAGAGGACACGCCACATAGGAGTGAAATACTTAATCTTCAGAGGGGATTTGGCGAGGACTTCAGCTGGTGTGAGGGCAGGGTTAACGTCATGGCAAGGGTTGAGTGTGGCCAGGGCTTCCTTGACAGCCTTTTTGTCAACTGCCTTCAGGCATTCATCTCCATGTTTTAGTCCGGCCACACTAGAAAAATCTTTAAGGGAGAAGGAAAGGGATGTTCATTGCATGAAAGGCTAAATGTAATGGTGTCTTCTACTACTTCAGCAGAATACCAGAATTCCCTAAGGTATTCTTGGTAAAAAGTGGATGGAGATTTGGTGAAGGCTTCATTTAGGTCACAATTCTGCATGAAATTTACCAGATCTGAATAGGTGCTGTTTGGTGCCTTAATCCATCCAATGGCGTTGTTGGAGGCGAGGATACTCTCGTTGATCTCGAAGTTAACATTGGAGGCTTTTGGAACGAGAAACGCCATGGATTTGAGGTTGAAGGTGAATGAAAATGGCGGATGGTTGAGAGAGATAAGAACTTAGAGAGAGAAGTAGATTTTAGAATGGTGGTGGGTGAGAAGAGAAAGAAGACAATATATATTCAAACCTAAGTGAACAGTTATTCAACCGTATTAAATGCAAGGGCAAAAAAGACTGCTCAAGTGGGTCCCCTTGACCTTTCAAAAAATTTGTCTCCTCGTTATCCGAAAAATAAATGATTAAATATTTGAGAATGTTTTTTGCATTTACTTGGAAAGTAACTACCTAGTTTCATGTGAAAAACATTTAATATAGAATCAATCATTTAATGAACACATTTAATATCAAGCCACAGGCTTTGAGATATTGAGCATCCCTAGCTCAGCAACTAGCCTGTTGAACGAAGGTTCAGCCAAAGGCTTTGTAAATATATCAGCTAGTTGCAGCTCCGTGGGAACAAAATGCAGCTCAATATCTCCCTTCATTATATGATCCCTGATAAAATGATACCTGATATCAATGATGTTCTTGAAGTTGAGATGAGACAGTCTTTTGTGCCACAGCCAGTTGACACTTTCAGAGGCTTTGGCAAGAAAACAATTTGAACTGTCTTCAGAGCACACAGCCATGTTGATGACATAAACATCTCTCCTTCTAGGTGCAACTAGCACAACATCATTGTTTTTGTTGAATATGGTTCCCTGAGTCTTAGTAAACAAAACCTTATAGTCAGCATCACATAATTAGCTGATGCTAATAAGATTGTGTTTAAGACCATTCACATATGCAACCCTGGTAAAAGTGATCCCATTGCAGTTCACTGAGCCATATCCTTCTGTGTCACCTGAAGAGTTATCTCCAAACACCACTTTGGGACCTGGCTCCTTTGAGTATCTGTGCAGGTATTGTTGAATCCCTGTCATGTGTCTAGAACAGCCACTATCTAGATACCATACCGATTCCTTGAGATATTTCTGCACAGATACATAGAAACATATTAGTTCCTATGGTGAACCCACTTTCCAGTAGGTTCCCTGAATTGCTTGTTAGCAACTCTTGTGTTCCTGAAAAACTTTTGGCGTTGGGATGGACAGTTCATTGTTTCATGGTTGTAACTCCTACAGATATCACACCTAGGGAAGTCACCACACTCGTCTGAGTGATGGTCTGTGAACCCACAGAATTTACAGGGAGGATAAGATTTGTAATTTCCCTGTTGCCTTTTGGAATTCTGTGGTCTGTCCCTAGAGGGTGTCTGAGCTCTTTTAGCTGCTATGTGTCTGTCATGATCTAAGGTCGAATGGTGAGAATTTTTACACACATTGCAATAAGGTTTGATTAACCTTTCCCCTTTGGGTTCACCTAGGACTGACTTAGGTTCATGAGAAGTAGAGCATTCAGCGGAAGGCTTAATGTGTTGTTTCAAGAGTTCTACTTCTTTCATAAGAGACAACAAGCGATCTTCAGTGGTGGGGTCAACCTTATTCACATTTTTAGAAGTGACAGACTTAAAAGCTACTTGCTTACCAGTTTGTTTAGCAGGCACAAGAAAAACTTTGGCTGGAGGATTCTCAATATCTGTCCTAAGCCCGTCCTTAGCAGATCTAGAAGAGCTGCTAGGTTCAACTCCAGAGAGTTTGGGCAAAGGTGGTAGCTCAGCCACATCTTCAGAGACAGGGTCATTAGTCAAAGGGGTATCTGACATATGAATAGTCTCTGTAGATTTAAAAACAATGTCTTTGGGTTTGGTGAGAATCCTTAGCTTTTTATTCTTAGCAGTTATATCCCTGTTTAAGTCAGCAGGCACTTCATCCCTAAGCAATTCATCAATAGTGAACCTAGCACACAGCCATTTTTCAATAATCTTGTTCAATTCAGAGACTTGATCATTTAGAGCTATGTTTTTCAAGGTTAATCTAGCTACTTCATTTTGCAGGGATATTTTCTCTAAATTAACCCGCCTGAGAGTTTCACATTCAGCCTTAGTATTTATCATTTCAGATTTAATAGAGTGAAACTTCTCAAGTAGGTTCTTTCTTTGTTCCTCAACAAAGTGCAAATCAACAATGGTGTAATCAAGGACATGCTTACGTTCATCACTATCAGACATAGATAAAAGCCTGTGTACCTTTTTCATTGTGATTTCAACCCATTGTCCTGATCTAGCATCACCTTTTCCAACAGCTGGTTCATCCTCAGCTATCGCCATAAAAGCCCTGACTCTTGTGGTGTCTTCCTCATCTGAAGTCAGTGGTTCATCATTCCAATCATAAGTTTCAGCAACCAACCCTTTCTCTGTCTTTTTCTCACCACCTTTCTTTTTGGACATAGCTTCAATCTTCAAGTTCATTTGTTCTAACTCAGCTTTAAGTGCCTTGTACTTATTTTTGTAATCTTTCTTCTCAGTGTCTGAAGAATTGGATTGAGATGAGTTGTTATGTTGTTTGAACTTGTAGGGTTTGGATGAAGATGATGGATAAGAGGGTGAGGATGTCTTGGTGGACGGACAATCTTTTTGATAATGTCCAAGCTTTCCACAGGCAAAACATGTTTCTTTTGACCTGTCAGTTGGTTTGCTGGCTGATCCTACTCTTCCAGATCTTTTGTAGTATCTTCTTTGGTTGGCTAGCAATGCTCTTTCATGGAATTCTGCATTGAGGTCCGACAAGAACTCTTGGCTGCTACGGGTATCTTCTTCAATATCAGAATCGCTGTCATGAGGATGTGTTACAGAGATCAAAGCTTTGGAAGATGCTCCTTGGACTACAAATCTTTCAGTCTCTGATTTGTAGATAGTATCGATCAGCCCTTCTTCATAATTGTACTTACCATAGAGCTGAGCAAGGGTATCATTTTTGATTGAGTTGTTAGCTCTCTGAGTCTGATTCATGCTCAACCACTTTCTTGGAAGGCTGTTGACAAAAGTAGCATTGATCTCAGCTTGACCAATAGTGACATCATTCATAGCAAGGTCATTTAGAAGAATCTTCAGCCTAGTATAGGTTTGCTGAACCTTTTCACCTTCAAGTGATTTAAAGGCATTAAACTGAAGTCTGAGTGCATGAATCTTTGTCTCTCTTGTTTCAGAGGGTCCTTCATGGCCAAGAATGAGGTCTGTCCACATTTGTTTAGCTGTGGGACACTGAATGACAGACTTCATGATATGCTTGGGAAGACAGGAAATTATGATGCTTTTGAGACGTTTATCTTGGTTTGCTAATTTCCTATCAGCTGAAGTCCATTGTTTGACAGGTTTGGGAAGAGGGTTTTCTTCAGTGGATGTAAGCGCCATGGGAATATATGGACCATTTTCTAAAATTTCTAAGAGAAAAGGTTCAAGTCCATCAAGGTATACAAGAAATTGACTCTTCCAACTGGCAAAGTCTTCTTCATCAAAGACTGGTACACTGGTTACGTGTGATCCACCTCTTGAGTCAAGAAGTTGAGGTAGATCATCGTCATTGGCTGGAGGGTTAAGTCTTGGTGAAGATGGGTTTGTGGAAGGTGATTGTGGGCTAGAAGTTTCCGGCATGGTGGATCTTGATTATAAAACTGAGAACGATGTTTCTTGAAGGTTTTAATATCAAACACCGCTCTGATACCAATTGAAAGTCCCTAATCAATGCAAGAAACTCTAATCTTAGCTTAATCAACACAAGGTATTACTTTTCAAACGTAATCTTATTATTGTATAATAAAGAATTACAAGTGTTATGGATAACACCGTTTGATGACAATGTGTTGTGCACACTTTGAACAACAATAAACCCTAACTTATGAATACAGTCGTAGCTGTTTGATTCACTAAGTTATACGCACTAATGTTCTTAATATCTCAAAGTGTTAAACATTAATGCATGGATACACATCCTATTTATAGTGTTACGAGTTTCACTTAAACAGTACTTGATGTCGACTACACAAGCTTTTACAAGTTCCCACATCAGTCACATGATGTCCTTCTATTCTTGGTAGTCTTCCATTATGCTTTAAGGAACAGTTGTCAAAAACAGTTTCCTTATTCTTCATAGTCTCGAACACATAAATGGCATGTCCAAAGTGTGCTGAGAGTTATCAGGGTATTGCCACCCCTGTTAACTCTCAACCCCTCAGAGTCCCTAATACATCTTGGCTGTTATCCATCACAGCCAAGGAGTATGTCTTCAGGTAATCTTTGACTTCCCTGACAATGTCTCTGACATGGACTCCTCTGAGGTTGCTCACAGAGACTTGGATCTCTGTGAGTCTTGCGAAACTTGCCTGCCTCCTAGGCACAGGCAAGGGACTATCTATCAGCCTAATTATGTTTAAATCAATGATCAGGGAATCTAATAAGTTTAGATTCCCAACACAAACCCTTGGTTACCCACTACCTTATCTTCAACATCCCACTTTTTTCACACTCCATATCTCCATTATTTGCGATCTATAAAACTGTAGAAAACATTTCACCCTATTTTGACTCTTTTAATGATTGTCACCAATAGCGTAGAGGGCACTCGATTGTCGACTTCTAATAAACGTAGTTGACCCAATTCCAGATCATCTTTTTGAATCGCCCTCGGATAATTTTGCTAAGGGCACTGATAATTTTTTCATACATAATCTGGCTTCGGGAGAGCTTCGTCAGGGGCATCTCCCCCCACTACTCACCACGTGGCTCCGCCCTTGTGTGCACTTGTAATGCTGGACGAGGTGGTATGCAACTCACGCTGCGAATTAGCGGCAACTCATGCATACCCGGGTTTTATCGGTCGAGTCCTCGAGTCCGAGTCAACGTGGGTGAACACGGTTTTTAAAAAAATATTTTTTTTCTTCATATTTTTAATAACTAACAACAATTATATACAAAAACAATAATAACTTACGTATATTAAGTATATTAAAGATATAAGTTGTTTACCGTCCAATATAATATGTAAAAATAAAAATTCGTCGTAAATACGTACTACCTCTGTCTCATAATTATTGTCCAGTGTTGACTTTTTCGGTCTTAGTCATGTAACTTTGACTTTAAATATCTTTGTTTGTTTTATATGATACTTGATGGAAAGTTCACTAACGAAAATACATTTATAATTGAATTCATTCATAGAGTTTGCATCAAATATCATAGAACACAAATAAAGTAATTTAAGGTCAAAGTTACATGATTAAGACCGAAAAAGTTAACACTGGACAATAATTACATGATTTTTTCAGATTTTAAAAAAAATCAAAACTCAGCCGGGTCTCGAGAACCGGGTGGACCCGGGTCACTCCAAACGCGACGGGTCTAGCCGGGTTTCGAAAATGTAAAACTCGCGTCAATATAACCCATTTTTCAACCGAAACCGGGTCAATCGGTTAATCCGATCAGATCAACTTGTGTCTGAAAACATTGGTCGTCAGCCGAAGATGCGTAGGAACATCATGGGCTGTGGCACAAAGCCCCATAATTCAGAGCCTCAGAGGGGCACCAATTTTTAAAGGGTTTTGCTAATGACAGCCCTAAGGGTTGTCGTTAAGAAATAAAGTTTTATTACATAATTATAATGAATGATTTTGATTGGATGGATATTCTGAAAAAAGTGGAGACAATCCCTGAAAATATGGATTAACAATTAATATTTGATTCTGATTGGTTAATTTAATTCATTACAACCAATTATAATAAAAAATCAATTCTTAACGACAACCCTTAAGGCTGTCATTAGCAAAACCCATTTTTAAAAGCCCATTTCATCTACAATTTATTTAAAGCCCAAGTAAAGAATGTGTAATCGGTTACGTGTATTTCGCCTTTGCACAAAGGCAAGTCTCTTTTTTCACGTATACAAAAATGAATTATAAAATTAAATTTAAATGATGGTAATTAACTTTTGTTTACAAATAAAAATAATCAATTGTAAGAAGAATACAATAGATAGCAATTGAGTTTCATGAATTAATCAATATTTTCAGATCTGAGATGATTTGGTCGTGTTAACCGATACTTAGTTTCGGTAAAAAAAGGTAATATTGACTCGAATTTTACATTTTAAAACCTGGCTAGACCCGTTGGGTTTTGGGTAAATCGAGTCAATCCGATTCTTGAAACCCGGCAGAATTTTGAATTTTTTGATTTTTATATATATGTAACTTTACGTATTTACGATAAAATTTTATTTTTACATATTATATTTGTTGGTTAATAATTTATATGTTCAATATACGAAAGTTTCATGGTTTTTATATATAATTTTTGTTAATTATTAAAAATATTAAAAAAAAGAAAAGATTAACCCAGATCGATCTGAACCCGGATTCGATGACTCAATTAGATCGATTTAATAACCGGGTTTTCAAACATTGAAATTTGGAATTAACATTGTTTAAACATGTTGTATTTAATAGACTTGGCTTTGGTATACAAAAAGGAATAGCGGCGCAGCTTGTTGCCCGTTTTTCTTCTCCTAATATGTAAATTATAATTATTAATAAAAAAAACAATAAACATGTAAAAAAAAAATAGTAGTAAAAAAAAAATAAAAAAAATGGAGGATCGTAAATGCAACATTTTTCTAATTGGTTGTATTTCCACCAAACAAATGCAGTTAACTTAATAATTGGTCTATAAAGTTGTTTATTCATCTCATTCATTCAGTTGCTTCTTTGCAGTTAGTTTAAATAAAATTTCCGAAACAACAAGTAGATCAACTTCATACAATTAAGCCTTCTTCATTAGTAACTTGAATGGCGTCACCTTCAACTACATCCATTCAAAAGAGGTTCAAGTATGATGTGTTTTTAAGCTTTAGAGGTGAAGACACTCGTAAGAGTTTCGTTGATCATCTTTATTCTGGTCTTGAGCAAAAAGGCGTTAACACTTACAAGGATGATGAAAAAATCAGAAAAGGGAAGAGTATCAATGATGAGCTTATCCAAGCCATTGAAGATTCTAAATTTTATATTATTGTTTTCTCCAAGAACTATGCTTCTTCGTCTTGGTGCTTAGACGAGCTTGTGAAAATCATGGAATGCCAGAAGATGAGTGAGCATATTGCTTATCCAGTGTTCCTCGACGTTGAGCCCTCGGAAGTCCGCAACCAAAATGGGGTTGTTGCCGTTGCCTTTTCTAAACATGAAACTCACAAATCTGCTGAGAAATGGAGACAAGCTCTGAAAAAAGCTGCTGATCTCGCTGGATGGGAATTGAAAAACATTTTTGACGGGTAGGTAATTTCTTCCTTCATCTATTTTTGGGCGGCTTCTTTTACATTAGTACTTCTCAACGGGTCAAATGGTTAGGTACATAAAATATGATATGACTCAAATGCGTCGAAAGCCAGGTGTATTTTTAGCTAAAAATGTATATTTAATTTAAAAGAAAATTTTTGAAATGCCCCAAGATCTAAATCTTTTTCTCTTTTTGCACTCACTAAAATGAGAATTTTCCAAAATGTATTATGCAACCTATTCGACTTTTCAAAAAATAGAAAAAATTTGAGAAAATTTTTAAACTTTTTAAACTTTTTTTTCCTTTTTGGAAAAGTCGCATAAGTAGTATAAGTTGCATAAGTCGCATAAGTCGCATAAGTTGGTTGGATAAGACATTCTGGGAAATTTTCATTTGGTTGGTGATTTTGGGAAAATGAATACAACTTTGGGCCGTTTACTTTTGCATTAATTTAATTAGCCGTTTACCCAACCGACCGTGTCTATGCTGAAAGTGTTCATCTCTTATTGTATTGTCAACTTATAACTCATACTTAACCATTTTTCGAGGAATCGGATAATGTTTTATGAATATATTGGGATGTCATTACCTCATTTACGGTTTATGTGTTATAGATTGTGTAACGGCATCTTTAGCATACAGGCATGAAGCTAAACTCGTTCAGAAGATTGTGGAAGAGATATCGTTAGAATTACGGTTTATTAATTCAGGCGTTGATGCAAATTTATAGGCATGACGACCCGGATAAACGGTGTTGTTTCTACCTTAGAATTTGGTGTGGACGATGTTCGCATGATAGGAATCAAGGGGATGGGAGGGGCGGGCAAGACGACTTTGGCCAGAGCTGTTTATGATCATATATCCTTTGAGTTCGAAGGTTGTAGCTTTGTTGAAAACGTCAGGGAAGGATCAACACCGTCTATGTCTGGTTTGAAGTTATTACAGAAACAAGTACTCTCAGATGTTTTATCTGATCAAGGCATCACCATAAGTGGTATCCTTGAGGGGAAAAGCATGCTGAAAAAGAAGATGTGTGATAAAAAGGTTCTCATTGTTCTAGATGATGTTGATAAGATAGAACAACTTGTGGCTTTAGCCGGTGACCGTAGTTGGTTTAAGCCGGGAAGTAGAATAATAATAACAACAAGGGATGCACAGGTACTAATAGCACACAGTGTGAACTTGATTCATGATGTACATTTGTTAACGGACAAGGAAGCAATGTGTCTCTTTAGTAGGCATGCGTTTGGGAGAGAGACTATCGGAACAAGTTGTACGTTATGCTGTTGGTCTTCCCTTAACAATCATTGTTTTGGGTTCATTTTTATGTGGCAAAGATGATCTTGACTGGAAAGATGCATTAGAAAGACTAGAAACAATTCCCTTGAATGAAACTATGAAAGTTTTGGAGTTAAGCTATATTGGTTTAGAGGAGGATTACAAGGAAATATTCTTAGATGTTGCATGCATACTCAAAGGTTGGAGCAAAGATGATGCAGTGATAGCGCTTGAAAGCTGTGGATTTTGTGCTCGAATTGGTTTAAGAGTTCTTGAGCTAAAATCTCTTATAACTTATGATGAAGATGGGGAGTTGGATATGCACGACCATGTAGAAGAGATGGGCATGAATATTGTTCGTCGTCTGAACCCCAATGAACCTAAAAGGCATAGCCGGTTATGGATTACCGAGGAAATTGTGGATATATTGGCTAATGACTCGGTAAGTATCAAGTTATTTGGGTTGTTACACTAAAAAGTCCATTATACTTTTCTAAAAGTTCAATTTAGTCATTGTACACATACAATTTTTTGTTCTATTACATTATCCATTTTTCTTTTGTTCTCTATACCTACATGATTCATTCTTTTCTTTTTCCTTTCATACTATACATTCATATGATAAAAATTAATGTAAAATGACAAATGTTTAATTACTTACTTAAAAAACATTTTAACCTTTTCACTTTGGACACCTGTTATAATACAATACTAATTTAACACATTTTCTTTTGTAATCATGAAACAAATCTCAGTCACTGCTTAAATTACAGGGTACCCAAGCAACACAATGTATAACAATGTTTCCGGAGGTATCCAATTATAAAATTTTAATGAAAGGTCTCGCAAATATGAAGGAACTTAGATTTCTTCACGTGGATTGCACATATGTAAGCGAGGACGAAGTTAGTAACTTCAGCTTTGATGAAGTTGATCTATACCTTCCAAATGCCTTACGGTTTCTGAGCTGGCTTGGTTATCCTTTTTCAAGTTTATCGAAAACATTTCAAGCAAAAAATCTTGTTGGACTTGAAATGGAGCTCGGCAATCTCGTTCAACTTTGGAAAGATGGAGAAGAAAAGGTATTATAATGGTTGTTGATTGGTATTTTGCATGATTCCTTATGATGGTATATCACAATCATATTTGACCAACATTCATCTTTCCTTTTATTTTGTTTCTTATGATAGGTTTTTTATAAGCTCAGGTTCCTAAAGTTCATGGATTCAAATTTGAGGACCCTCGACCTTGGGTTGGCGCCGAATCTTGAGATGCTACATCTTCAAGAGTGTTATTATTTGAAAGAATTACACATGCCTGCTGAAAGTCCAAAGCTCAGATTTCTCACACTTTCTTTTTCAAGCTTGACGACCCTTGACCTTGGGATTACTCCGAATCTTGAGACACTAACTCTCCACAACTGTACTGATATGGTCGAACTTAAGACTCCTACGGAATGTCCAAAGCTCGTACATCTCGAACTCATTGATTTAAAGTTGACGACCCTTCACCTCGGGTTTACTTCGAATCTTGAAACACTAAGTCTTTCCAACTGTACTGATATGGTCGAACTTAAGATTCCTGCGAAATGTCCAAAGCTCGTTAATCTCAAACTCCGTGATTTAAAGTTGACAACCTTTGACCTTGGGGTTGCTCCGAATCTTGAGACGCTAAGTCTCCACAACTGCACAGTCGGACATCAGATTCCGGCCGAGTGTTCAAAGCTCACAAAGTTGAGGACTCTTGACCTTGGGTTGAGTCCAAATATTGAAAGGTTAAATCTTGAATATTGTTATGATTTGGAAGAAATAAATGCTCCCGCAGAATGTCTGAAAAATCTTCTCTACTTAGACATCAGTCATTGTGGGAGGTTTGAATCCTTTAAGTTTGACAAAGAGCTTGATTCGCCTCACGTTGTTTCTGAAAGTTTATGGACTTAAAATTAATAGTCGTGAGATAGGATCGAACTCGGGATCACGGGATTACACACATAACGTAAAGGGTTAATTTATTTATTAAATATATTTTATATATATTTATTAAATCAAACTAAAGCTTAACTAACGATCATTGATAAATAAAAGTTAAGTTATAACGACCGTTATGGAATTAAATAGAAGCTAAAAGAAGAAGGAAAAATTACACAAACACCCCTTATGGAGGGTGTTGATCGGCGGATTATAGAGGGGGCAAAGGGAAACTTTTGTTTCCTAAATTGTTTATGACTTGAAGCCCAAGGTTTGCTAAGCCTATATAAACAAACCCCTAGCCTCATAATTTTTCATCCCCTCTCTCTTTTTTCTTCTTTGATCGCCGGCCACCCCAACCCACCTTAGGGTTTTGTTTGGTTTTCGATCGAGTATATTTTTATCTAGTCCTAGCCCCTCTCTAGGGTTGTTGGGTAGATATTCCATAAGCGTTGAAGCTCGGTTTGTTCGTGCTAGACTCACGGTTAACTCGCCGTATTACGTGTGTACAAGAACGTGATATAATCTTCCTTTAGATTATATTCTTGGTGGTGTTCGTGATAAACCCTAGTTGCCGTTCGTTCCGTCGTCTTGTGGATCTCGCTAGGATAAAAGCTATGTAACCCTAATCTTGATTAATATAATTGTGTTAAATTAATGATCTTGTTAATCGCTTCCGCTATGCGCTCTTTGATCCATATTAGGGTTTTAAATAATTGTTATGAACTCTATAAACCAACAGTGGCATCGAGAGCCGTTTTAACATGATTATAATTTTCAAGATCTAAAGTTTTTTTTAACTAATATTGATTTGTGTTAAAAATTACATGTTGTTTTTTAGGTTTTATAAAAATTAGGGTTTTGTTTTTTATTATTTTTAAATCGGCTATGCCGAATTTTTTTTTAAAAAAAAAGTTTTTTTTGTAAACCCTAAAATTACATGGTAATTAACTTTAGATGTATGCATGAATTAATTTTTATGTCATGTATGGTTAGGATCCGTAGTGATTTAATTAATTGTTAAGTGATTTGGGTGGAATTTTGATGAATTGCATGATTAATTGTTATGTTATGTAAATTCATGTTTCGATCCATAGAGATTTAATTGTTAAGTTATGAGGGAGATCCGTGATGAACATGCATGTTTTTCATGGATCATATGTTTTATGTGGTAATTGTTACGTTTTTTTGCTACATGCTTTATTTGATTCAATAAATCTAAAATTAGGGAAGACTTTTATATGAATATAAAAACCTAGATTTGATATTATTTATTGAATAAATCGTATGCATGTGGCTATTTGATTTATTTATTACACATATAAATTGTTATTATGTGTTTATGATTTAGTTTTTTTTGTACCTACTTGTTTTCATACGTTTTATATTGATTGTATGTTGTGAACAAAGGTAATTTTTTACAAGAAAAATTAATGTGGACAAAATCATATTAAATAAATGAATTGTTTTGAGATCTAAATTACATATGATTTGCGTTGATTAGAATTGCAATAGCAACTTAACGACCCACTCAATTTTGACAAACTATAAAGTGGGTATAACGCACCGCTGGTCATGTACCCGGTTAAGGAAGGAGGTGTTATGCTTCAGCGCTGACCAAATTCCCGGCTCGCCTTTGCGTCAAATTGGTATTACCTATGGTTGTTATTGGTACAATTCTTTAAGGTTGATTTAACTACATTAATTCACATCTGAAACACAATGAATAAGGTTATTGCTTTGTGCTATAACTAAAGTTCTAGAAAAAGTACGGTGTGAATTTAGTTGTGTGTAAAATCTTTAATTGGTTTAACCAATACCTCAACTTGCAAATATATGATGAACTTTTAGTCTCACCGAAAAGTTTACTAAACGTATTATTAAACTTATGTTATGGAGATGTATGCATGCTTCTCCATACATGATTTTGACACCAAAATCTATACCCTAAAATTTAAGTCATATGCCCTCTAATTGACGAACACTTGAAGTTACAATTGTCGTCATATAAGATATCGGACGATGTTGTAACGGAGAGAAAACTTCATGACTGAATAAGATTGCACATGAAGGTTTTACGTTCTTTAGATTAGTCGACTTAATTGAGTTACTCAGTGAGATCTGGAAACTTAAGGCATAAAGAAGGGATGAAACATGTTTACAATGCAAAATGACTTTTGGCAATGTAAATCCCTTAAAAACCTAGAAATTGCAAATTTGTTTGTCAATCATTGTTCGACAAGTTACCATCTTGAATACTTTCATTGCTAGCAGATCAACTGATGTGATGAAATTATGTCAATTTGGATTCTAGTTTTCAAGGAAAATACTATGGTTATTGTTACCGGGGTAATTTTATTTTCTTGAATGGTATTATCGAAAATACTAAATTGAATTTTGTAAATTCTTTTGCAAATGTATTAATGCAACGTTACACCGTAAACGTGGTTTATTCATTTATTGATCTACAAACCGAATGGTTGAGGATAGAGTCAATTCACAATGAAAGATAAACCTAAACTCTTTTCCATGAGTAAAGAAGGAGTAATAAGGATTTTAGAAATGTCAAATTCAAATCCGTAACTCACAGCAAACTTTAATAGTTAAGAAAACTGCATATTTTGAGTTATTAAAAGTTACCGCTAATTGGTTATAAGGCAAACTAGCATATTTGTCTAGTATTTGTGCTTTGACCATTTATAGGCACTACATACCATTTTGGGGTTGGTAGACCTATTAAGGAAGAAATTGCATGTCAAGTCTTTCAAGTTAAAAAGCATTTGATGGGTAAGTCATCATTTACGAAGTAGAGTACACTCTTAAACACTATAAGTAATTGTTGCGAATGTGTTTTTCAAAAGTGTAAGAAAGTAAACACAACACTAATTATTTTCACCGATTATGAAACATTTTCATTGTTGTCAAGTTCAGTGAGAGAATTGTGTTGTATTACTGATTTTGAGTCTATTAAAACATTCTCTAAGTCAGTGGGAGTTACAAGCTTTGTTGTCGTGGTAATAACCCATGTTATCGTTAGTATGTCCTAAGATAATTACTTTCGAATTGTTGACACTAATATCTTCAAAGATAGTTATGTACTGATTCTTGTTGATTAAGTGGTTCTACATCTACTTGTAAAAGCTAATATATGTGGCACAATCATATTTTGAATAGACGAACGTTAGACGTGATGTTTATCTTATATATGAGGTTGTTACATGCACAAGTGGGAGAAATGAACATTGTGTGCAAGAAACAACTCATAAAGATATGATTCTCTTGTCTTTAAGATAAGAGACTAACAAATCTAATTAATATTTAGATCATGTGTCAATATGATTAAAAGACTACTTAAAAGTATATATATCATTCACATTAAGAAACACTTGTTGTTTTGATTTAGTCATGTAAGAGCTTGGACTAAATTGTAAACACAAGGGTAAAATATCCACATGTCGTAAGATCGGGCGTGGAATGTTTTGGAGTTTCTTAAAATGGACAAATTCCTGGAATGACATAAGATACATAGAGTAATCTTATACTACTAATGAAACCTAGTGGTGTTCATATAATAGTATAGGAGTGAATTAACTTGAAAAGATGAATGAAACCTAGTGGTGTTCATGATTTACTTTAGTTATACATGTTTATGATTTATTGTATAAAGTCACAAACATAAAGTCTTGAAAGACGTATAATATAAAGTAAGACGTTAATGTATTGTCTCTATTTCACTAAAGACATATACATATAACGTGTAATGGACTTATAACTTTTATGAAGTGATTTTGTGTTAAAAGTACTTAAGTTATAAAGCATGCAAAATGGTTAGGAAATCTGTTATACCATTAAGATGATTTAGTTGGTATATAGGTAAGCCTAAAGATATATATTTATCTTAAATATTGTTAAGATTGACTTACAATATTTCCCTAAATGAAATACATCATTGTTATGGTATCTTTATTAGGAAAATCAAAATTCTCAATATGATGGTGATGTTTGATTCAAGATAACTATATCTTCCTTTATTCCAAAAGAAATCAAGGTTAGAAAGTTGAGTATGACTTGATCTAAGAAGATTAATAAGATACCATTATATATGGAATGTGATGAATCACGTTATATCTTAAATGGAGTTCGGATTTTTCTAAACTACTTATGAAGTGGATTGTTTAGAAAATAAAGAGTATGGAACGGCCATTGTGTTTTGTAATATCCCATATAGATAACGTTGGAGTGTTGATCTATTTGCTATGTATTTAAAGAGTAAATTTAAGTTACTAATAGCAAGTGGGAGTTTTGATCTCGAAAGATAAAATTACAAGATACATGATCTTCTAAAATACACTAGTAATTATCATGAGGTAGACGTGTAAATGCTAAACCTCGAGATAAAGGAATTTATGTCATAGGTCCGTAAGGATATCTTGGATATGCGATTTATATGCTGAGAATTATGAGTTACAAATAATTGTTATTATTTGTTACCAAATATTGAATTGGGTAAATTACTCATACTATGAACGTTATAGATGTTGTCACAAAAGATAATCAAATTTCGGTTTTGGTTTATCTTAAATAGTTTGACTAGAAATTGGAGATAAGTTTCGTCAAAGGAAGAAAAACGCCAATTGTAGTGGTTTAATCTTTGTGTCGAAATTATATGGACAAAATTGTACACATATTTAATGTATGTATTATGAATAGATTACTAATCACACTTAAGTAATTAATTGTGATTGAGTATTCTTTCCTAAACACATTAAATATATAAAGATTTTGATGGTCATATTTTAAATTGAAAAATTTGGATATGAATGAACTATTTCTTGAATGACTACTTGAGAAAGGACTTAAGTAATCGAAATGAGTTTATTACTTCAAAATATAAATCTTTGGAAAAGTACAAAATGCAATTATCCGTGAATGGAAAAAAGCATGCATCTAGGAGATTATTCTTATGTTTATTTGAAATCCAAGATTGGATTTAATTTTGAATAAGATGGTTTCTGAGTATTCCTAAAAGCTAGTGGGAGTATTATGGTTATTTTCTTAAATTATATGTGTCAAATAGACATGTAAGAAAGTGAGATTTCATTCAAATTAAATGTTGATTTAGTTTAGATTTGAGATGAAACTTTACTTTGAAGATTTAGGAAATAAGATATACATAACCTTGGAACAAATAATGTTTATTTGATTATGCGGTGGAAATACAACGTAATATGCCATGTAGTAAGTTTACATGGATATTTAGGACATGAAGAAATCTAAATCTGGTTTGAGAAATTTTCATGTGTGTCGTGTTGTATTTATATCATGCTTAAAATACATGATGATTTGAATATATTAATCTATTTAAAAAGTTATTAAATAACTTGTGTAATGAATATTCTGAAGGAATATGTTTGGAAATAGAATAACATCCTAAATCTTGGATCGGCTTCCATATTCTATAGATGAATAATTTGTCAATCGTTGTGCAAATTATCATAGCCAACAAACTTGAAGGTTTTGGTTGGAATCAAACATTACATAATAGATAATAAAGGTAACGTATTTATATCTTTTATGACAAGTTGTAAAACTTGAAAAGATATGATTGAGGTAACACTCAATATTAGTCATGGGATCTTTTGGAGATGACATGTTGATTAAAGTTGCATTATACATTAAAGAATTAGAATACTTTGAACTTCAAATGTGTTTGGAAGTTTAGGAAATTGGTGATCAAGGATGTTTCACAATTTTGATACTATGTGGCAATATCAAATTATTTGAATGCACATGTACAAGAGTTTCAATGAATTGAATTCTTGAAGAAAGTATTCTCAAAATTCCAATAGGTCAAGATTGGTTATTTTATGCTTTGCCAAACAAGTATGAATGTCATTACTAAAGGCATGACGCATGTACCAATTTTATGCATTGATCTATTTTTTAGTATTTGGATAAAGGATGTAAGACATTATTGAATTGATGAAATAAAGATTGGATTTCGTTTATTTTTCTGTTATTTGATTTTGTATCCTATTTTACATGTTTTAAATCCATGAGCATTATGATGTTTCTAAATGTCCGTTGTCGATTAATAATATGGGAGTATTATTAAACTAAGACAATTCAAAATAGTGACAGAGTATACTTGAAAGTATATTGGTCAATTTTGGATGATATTTGATGAATCAAATATTGGACTTATCCCAACTATATGATTTTACTTTATGGATCTTTGTCATCAAGTAAATCATAAATAGTTATCCTTAGACCTGAGATACTAGGAAACTGTCGTGGATCTAGTGCATTTCTGTGGAATAATCTAACGCTAAACGTAACTGGTAGCTATAAGGATTATTTCCGGAAGTGTTGCAAAGTTCGTAAGTTTTGCTTGTAGTCAAAATGGGATTCGTTTCCTTCAAAATTTATTTTGAAGTATAATACAGCTGGGCCCCTCGAGGGAGTAGTAAGATATTTGTGCGGCCGCACCCAAATTTGTTTTGGTGATCTTGCTATATCCGTAAACGAGAAACAGAATGGTTAATGTAAGGAATGACTGAGATCCATATCCTATTAACGTTGTATTTGAAATGAAAGGATAATAATAATGATATAATCATTAAAAGGTTCTTGTCCAGGAGACCTTACTCGAGTTGTACTAGTGACATTGCTAGTGTAACTAGACGCTAGTCAATGTGATCACGATATTAGAATTTTGTCCAAGTGGGAGCTGAAAGTTTATGTACTTAAAATTAATAGTCGTGAGATAGGATCGAACTCGGGATCACGGGATTGCACACATAACGTAAAGGGTTAATTTATTTATTAAATATATTTTATATATATTTATTAAATCAAACCAAAGCTTAACTAACGATCGTTGATAAATAAAAGTTAAGTTATAACGACCGTTATGGAATTAAATAGAAGCTAAAAGAAGAAGGAAAAGTTACACAAACACCCCTTATGGAGGGTGTTGATCGGCGGATTATAGAGGGGGCAAAGGGAAACTTTTGTTTCCTAAATTGTTTATGACTTGAAGCCCAAGGTTTGCTAAGCCTATATAAACAAACCCCTAGCCTCATAATTTTTCATCCCCTCTCTCTTTTTTCTTCTTTGATCGCCGGCCACCCCAACCCACCTTAGGGTTTTGTTTGGTTTTCGATCGAGTATATTTTTATCTAGTCCTAGCCCCTCTCTAGGGTTGTTGGGTAGATATTCCATAAGCGTTGAAGCTCGGTTTGTTCGTGCTAGACTCACGGTTAACTCGCCGTATTACGTGTGTACAAGAACGTGATATAATCTTCCTTTAGATTATATTCTTGGTGGTGTTCGTGATAAACCCTAGTTGCCGTTCGTTCCGTCGTCTTGTGGATCTCGCTAGGATAAAAGGTATGTAACCCTAATCTTGATTAATATAATTGTGTTAAATTAATGATCTTGTTAATCGCTTCCGCTATGCGCTCTTTGATCCATATTAGGGTTTTAAATAATTGTTATGAACTCTATAAACCAACAGTTTCTTTATCAGAGTTACATCTGATTGCAGATGATACAGGTATATGTGATCCTGGCAGTACTTGGCCACAGTTTCATCTTTCCTGTTATTATAAAGAAGACCCAGCTTCATATTTTGGAAATCTTGAGAGGCTTATTTCTCTAGGTTTTGTTGCTCGCATAAACCTCAATTCCTTTTCAGATATTATCTGTGGTTTACAATGTTTAAGAAAGCTTACACTTGAAGGTGGTATTCCAGAAGCGCCCCAGAACCTTGACCGGTTAAATTGTCTAGAGGAACTAAGTTTGCGGTCGACAAATATTAAAACTCTTCCAGATGGTATTTGTATGTTGAAACATCTGAAATCTCTCGAACTTGAGTCATGTTTGCTTCTTGAGAAGTTACCTTTGGATATTGGAAGATTGAAATGTTTAGAAAGTCTAATCCTATCCAAGTGTACACTTCTACAAGATCTTCCGAACAGCATTAATGAGATGAAACGTCTGAAATGGTTAGAACTTACTCGATGTACTCAAGTTGAGAAATTACCTGAAGAACTCGGTCGTTTAGAATGTTTGGAAGAGCTAAACATACTAGGTTCACGTATAAGTAATCTTCCGCATAGCCTATATGGTTTGAGAGGTCTACGTATTATTGGGGATAGATGGCTTCTCGAGTCATTTGGTTTGACGCCCAAGAGACGAAGAATGTCTGATGCAGATTCTGATTTTGATGATGAAATGGTCTGCGACATATAGCCATTAATAACAATGGCACTCAATGGCCCAATACATAAAGAACTAGAGGTAGTTTTTCTGTTTTTGTACTAATTGTCTGACTTCATTAGAAATTTGCAATTTACATGACAATTCTGGATTTGCACCATTTCACAGACTGAGGTCCCAATAAGTGGGGAATAATCGGCAATCAGTTCCACTAGGTGATTTTCTAAGCCACAGTTAATTACCTAATGAGGATTGATGTAATAATAGTATATGATTTATATTTCTATCCGTTAGGCTTTGCATTTTAGCCTTCATTTGACACAAGGATCATCATGCCCTCTTCACACATGTTTCGGTTGGATTTTACAATCTTAAATCATTAACCTATTTATTAAAGAGGGGAATCACGGTTCCCAATAAACAGTGATTCCCTCACATCTCAAATAAAAAAGCTTATTTCTTCTCCCTCACATAACTTCCCCAGTCTCACAACTTTATACACACATAACACACACCGTTTGCTAAACGGACACCGTTCCGTTGCCCTTTCGTCATTAATGATGGTTTGGCTGTTTGTGCAGCAGTTGCCCCTTACATATTAATTAGCCCTTTGGGGTTTGATTAATTTGCATTTGGTGATTAATTTGTCTAAAAAAGTATGCCCTCTGTTGTAGCATCTCTCACAAAATAGATAGTGGGTGTCAGAATAGACCGCAGTCGTTGATTAGATATGTTCTTGTGAAATCTTCGTCGTCCATTTGTTTTAGGGGTTTATTATTGTGTTCATCTTCACACTGATTGATAAGCCACCATCACAACCTCTCTCTAAAAGAACCGATCTAATTTTGTTCCACGAAATTTTCGATCTTGGGTACCTTAGGTAAGTTTCGTTGTTGTTGTTGATTGTGGTGGAATGAAGAAGTTATTGGTGGAAACGTATTTTTTTAGGTTGCTGGAACCTAATTTTATTTGGGGTTTTGATGCTTGCATGGTATTCTTTCTTTCTAGGTTAGTGAGTTTTCTGTTATTCATTACTCTTTCGCCTTATTAAGCTTTAAAAAATGAACCTTTCCTGTTTCCTTTCATTATCTTTGTGATTAAATGAAAAACAGTTATAATCGATCCGTATTATGGTTGCCTTTAGTTATAAAGTCAGTGATAAGGTGTGTGTATTGTGAGAAATTGGAGGGGGGGGGGGGGGGGGTCTAGGGTTTGTAGTTCGATTTGTAGCTCATAATGGCTCAAAGGGGGAACCCTTCGTTGCCTCCGAATCTCTTCATTGCCGCCTTCGACGGTTTGCGATGATGTGGCTCGGTGTGTGACGAGGGTGGATGTCTCATGTGGGTCGTCCTTGGATTTGTGCACCTAATTCTAACCTTAAGGCTGGTGGTGGGGTTCGATTCTTGGGGTTTCTGTGCTCGAAACCAATTACGGTTGACACCATTGTTATAACCCCTCCTTCCGTTGCTGCCATCCTTGGCGGGCAACGATAGAAACAGGCATGTGATGATGGTCATGAGCTTATAGGCCTTTCAGATCGTTCATTTACTGTTGCCCAATGCTTTGGTGAATGTTTAAAACCTCTTCAACCCATTATATAAGAAAAATATTCAGTAATGTAGCACTTATGAACTGAGGTGCCACCGTTCGTATCTTGGCTGGGCCACCTCCTATGGTGGCAGCCATGGCGGACATGTCTTCTTCGTGTTCGCTTTCTTCTACGAAAACACGTTACATATATGATGATGTATTAAAATTTCAGCGAGAAGAACCTTGAGAACCGATGCGTATTATAAAAGTAAATAAATACATTTGTGTGTCGTAATCTGACATAAGGTCTATTGGAATAGTATGTATTATTGGAATATACGATCACTTGAGCTATGATGAGTTTTAATGACGTGGGTTAAATCTGAGATTACACGAATCTTGGCGGGGCAGCCTGTCGCGGTTGCAGCCATGTCGTGCCTATCCGGTTTTCCCTAAAAAGTTCCCTTTCCAAGCCTATAATGGAAAGTAGTGGTTCGATCATGATCCTCATTTTAACATACAAAATAAGGGAAACGTGAGTGATCATCTCATATTCCCCTGCTCGCATTGGTTTTAGAGATCTTCCTCTTTTATAGATGTTAAAATATAACATTGTATAGAACAATGCCTATGATTTTTGGGTATGAAGAATGATGGACCTCTTAACTGTGGTCTGCCATTTAAAAACGAATGGGAAAGAGTATATGATGCTCAAGGGCAACAATCTCAGTTTAGAAGACCCGGAACAAGAAAAAACAAGGAATCGTTTCCCCTGGGCTCGCAAAACAATCAGGTATGTAATTTTATTCCTATAACCTACAAGTTGATGATAACGATAGATACTCAAAAGATTAGAAACCTAAATGTAGGTACATACCCAATGACTTCACCGTTTCCCACAATTAGTGGGCATCAAGGTGTTGGTGAACTACATTCTTTAGGTCCAACAGTATAAACTCTTTACATAGATTCTATACTTAAAATAGTAACAAAGATTCTATACACTGTAGGTGCTTTAATTTATGACACATGAACTCTTCTGGCAATCTACTCCAAATCATTGCCAACGTGGTGCAACCCACAACCCATCGAGTTCAAAGTCAGCGCAGCAGCTTACGCAAAGGAGCGTACGTAGACGTTCTGCGTTGTAGCTGCCAGTTTCCAATAAAATTGGGAACCCCGTACTAAATCAGTCTATTGGTACCAAAGATGACGGAGCTAGCTCAGTTGAAACTGAAGGTAAACGGTGCTTTGTTGATTATATTGTAACACATCGGGTATTTAAACGAAATATCATATTTGATCATACTAATGTATTCACCAGTTATTACATCAAGTATTACACCAAGTAGTTAAACTAAATCCAAAACAGCATCAACCTTAATCTCTTAATGTGTTGTTGTTATTTGTTAAGCTATTATGCATTTTTGTGAAATATCATTAGAGTTACTAACGAATAACGATATACCTATAGTGCAATCCACTTTTACCAACTGTTTGGATTTTTTTTTAAACTGATACTTTGTTCAAAAGTCAAATGGGTGTCACCACATTTTGAAAGTGCTTATATAATTACTAAGAAAAAGAGATTACCAGTCCATCTACGCAATGCGTTCTTGAGGGTTGTGACAGTAGATACATTTTTATTTCCCGTTTAGTAAACACTTCTTCGGTCATGCCCTAAACAAACTGTTCATAAAGTATGTATAGCTTAAAATCTAATATGTGGTGGTTTCTGCTTGGTTCAGTGGAGCTGAATAGTTCAAAAACCTCCATCATATTAAGCATTTCATAGGTAGCGAGCACCGTTTCTGTTTATGATGCAAACATGCATTTCTAAATTTTAGTGTTTTCTCAAATAAGCACTTTGATGTAACTTACTAAAAAGTGTTTATTTTGTTCATAAAGTAGGCAGTTGTGCATACGTAGTGTGGATTACCCTTTCAAAACTGTTAACCTGCGTAAAAATAACCTAAAATAAAAATTATTACATGATGTTACTACATTTTTTACTCATGTATTGTTACACATTTGGAAGTAACCCATGATTACTGCTTTTTATTATGGAACATGTGGTGTCTTGGTGATGACGCTGCCTTGGTAGGAGATGATAAATAGAAGGGAAGTTTGAAGCGAGAATGTGCTCTACGACCGAGAACGTGCTCTATGACGTGTGCATTCAGGTCGTCCAAAACTACCTTTGTTTGAATGAGCCAGTGTCAATATTTTTACTAATACTTCAAACCAATGATTCAAGGACAAATAGAACAGCTTAGGTGCATAAAAGCTTAAACAAGGTACCACTACTAACGTATCCCTATTCTTGGATTGGATGCTCTATATATAGTCTTATATCATTGTCCCGTATAATGCTTATATACTCTGGTTAATATTACTTGAAACCCAAAAATGCCTATTTGTTAAATATAGTCGATAAGGCGTAATGAGGCAATATATATGGATGCTAGAAATAGGCAAGAAGGTGACAACTTATTAAAGGTTTGTGGAATTTATATTTTGTTTTTAAGAAACTAAGAGATAAGGGGTGTTTTGATGGCAACATATTTATAAGATTCATCCTTTTAGTGATTTCGGGATGGTTTATAGTGACTTTAGTATTATATTTTTGTGGGATCAGATAGTATATGATCATGTTATGAATAGGAGCAGGGGATTTGTTGTATATGTTCTGCTTATGGCTTATGGTCCTGGAGGAAAAGATGGACAACTATAGTTTCATTTGTATATATGGTAAATTTTTTTATAGTAATTATTTACATTTTTTGTAGTCAAATTGCTGTTATGTTTCTTTCATCAGGCTTAGTTGATAGTGTATAAAAAATTGCCATTTTTATAGAAATGATGTTTGAATTAAGGTGCTTTGTGTGATCCAAAAATTAATGATGCATAGGTGACCGGTCATAAGTATAAGGTGCTTTGTGTGATCCAGTCATGAAAATGATTTTTAAGTTACTGTAAAATTACAGCCATTAATCATGTGGACTTTTGAATCTTGAAAACGTTCAGCTTCTGGATTATGCAAATAACCTAGAAACTATTGTAAAACGTTTTATCTATGAGGGAAAATACCGCATAAAAGACCTCGAAGGAAGAACCACAACCAAAGAGGTTGCTGATGGTGTCAAATCTGCAAGTTAAAAAGTCAGTTCGGTTTAGTGGTTTAGACCACTGATGCTTTGGTCTAAAAGTGTATGGGTTAGATTCTGAATTTGACTTGAAACGACCCAAATTAAATCTTATTCTCCTATATATTTATCTTTTTACAGATCAATAGGAATTCTTTTTTTTCCAAACTGTTACGCCCACCGGCGAGTATTATTTGGAAACAGGCCTAATACTTTTCCTACAGGTGGCTCTTCGGAAGGGAGGAAGCAGAGTGTCCTTGCAGCATCTCCCAATATTGGACATGTTCCGCTGCGTGATAGTTTTATGGGTTTGCATGCGACTGCAGGTACCCCACTTTCGGGTATTTTTTTTGAAGAAATAATAGCTACAGTCTTCATGTAATTCCAACAAAAAATCTGCCTCTCTTTTGCAGTCAGGTTATGTTTCATTGCCACGATGAGAAACGAAAGAGGGCGATGTAGATTCAACAGAACTGAGAGCGATGTAGATTGTGTAGAACTGCTACCTCTCCGTCTTCCGTTTCAATTGACACAAGCTGCACAATTTTTTTTATTGTATTGTTTAAACCGTCGCCATTGATCAAAGGTTGGTATACCTGTGGCGTGCTCGCTGTTGATTAACAAAACTTGCCCTTTTGTGACACAGTATGATTTTCGACGATATGAGCAGACGAGAGACATATGTGTACGGTATGTATTCTGTAATATTTAAGATGATTTGTTCGATCTCCGGATTTAGTTTTCGTAATGTGTCTTCCCCAGCATTTACGAGTAAATTAGCAAGTATAGACGCCAGTTACTTGAAATTTATATCATACTCTTGACGCTTGCATTATTATCTACTTTTACGCTAAAATAGTAATTATATAGGTCGGTTACTTGCACCGATTATGTGAAAATCAATCAAACAAAAGCTATTGCGCTAAAGCTGCACGTATCAACGTTGCTTCCACATATTAAGTAACAAGTATGTTGAGTATTTGTAATGTCATACTTTACATGTTATCTTAGTGCACCCATCTGTAAAAAACTATCCAAAATTATAAACTAAGTGCTACAAGTTTAGTTTCTGCGGATGCAGTCGTTATAAATGCATTGATGTCGCAATGCCAAACACCCCTTTAACTAATGATTATAGTAAAATGTATGCTACATGTTAATGCAAGTAATGCCTAAAAACATTATTAGTGTTAACTAATCTTTCTTAGTTTTGATCACAACAAACCATACAACACATTTAGTGTAGAAACACAAAATGAATTATTTAACTAACACTATCATCAAGGTAATAATCATATCACTAACCTTTCTTAATCATACTTAGTGATCATCAAAATGATTATCCTTAAAACTCACTTTTGCTAATAAGACAAAAGACTTTTTAATAAACTTTCTTTTTTAGAAAATGTTTTATTAAAATGGAAAATGAAAATTTGAAAATGGCATATTCCAAATGCTGTTAGAATATCCTTTGAAGGGTTCAAATACCTCAGATATTCCCACCCCACTAAAAGACAAAAAACGGAGCGGAGTCTAGTGGCGGTACCTTAAGTACCTATGCGGTACCTTAGCGATATGGTACCGCGGGGTGAGATAAGGTACCGCGCACAGTAGCCGTTATAGATCCGTTGTAACTTTGTCTCCTTTAAATAGTGGGTCAAATCTCATTTTCCAGCAAGCCTCTTGGACATTTTTCTCAGCCCTTTTTCTATTTTCTATAGCATAATAATTAGTAAATGATCACTTAATTTGTTAAGGATGTTTACATATGATTATCCTCTTGATCCCCTCCTTTACCATGTCCAATGAGAAGATCACTTACTCACTAGTGTAGTGATAAAGATGAATTTATGAGCTAGTCATATTCATCATGATACCTTTGTGTTTTAGGTCAATCCAATGTATTTATGAATACTTGGACTAGTTATGTTCATCCAAGTTATTTGTGAATACTTGGATTTGTTGTGTACATCCATTGCATATGTGTTTGCTTGGATTTGTGTTGTGTAAATCCAAGCTACATGTGTGTACTTGGATAAGTCTAGTTGAGTTGTAATAGATTTGATTAGGAGTTCTCACTAAACTATAAAGTGATGTGGTTGTGTCTTGTGAGTTCTCACTAAACTTTAAAGTGATTAGTAGTTGTGTTGTGTGAAGTTCTCACTTAGCTTCAAAGTGAAGAGTCGTGAAGATTGGTTCTACCTTAAGATTAGAACTCAACATCTAGCCTTGTGTCGTTAAATTGTGAAGTAGGCAACGTCGTGTAGATTGGTCCTAGCTAAAGATTAGGTCTTGACATTTAGCTTAGTGTCGGAAAATAATGTAAGCAACGATGTAAGGTTTTCTCCGCCGAGAAGGGAGCTTGTGGATATAGTGGAAATCTCGAGTAGGTGTACTCGAGGAGTGGAGAGGAAACGAGGATAGAGCCTCGTTGTCGAACCACTATAAATCTTGGTGTCTTCCCACTAGGTTGTCTCCTTCCTTGCTCTTTACTTATTTCATTATCATTATACTTGCTTATTATTCTTGCTAGTGCATTTCAATTGAACCTAATCATTATGCAACTTAGCTTTAAGTAAAAGATAGTTTTGATACAAACCAAATTGAAAGAAATTTCAATTTGGTCACCAATCGAAGAGAAACTATTCAAATCAATTCGAGGATGATTTTGAAGACTTAGCTCCTCCTCCTCACCCTTCTAGTGATGTTCCTAAAGATCTCAATATGGAGCATCTTTATCGTGAGAATCTTAGAACCCGGGGAGAATTACATGAACACCGAGTGGAGTCAAGAAAAGGGTTCAAGTATTTGGGAAAGATGATCAAGGGTTTAGGAAAGAAAAGGAGGTGAAGACTTTGAAGTTGTGTCAAAGTTTGGATTTGATGGTTTAACATTTGGTTATTAACACTTTGGTTTAGTTGTTTATTAACTTGTGTTGCATGCTTGGATTACCATTTATTTTGATCCTTAATGTTTATTATGCCATCATGTTTGTGTTTTACATAGCTTTGTGCATGCCTTTTGATAGTTAGCTTATTAAATTATGATCTGTAGTTAACTTTGGCTTGTGAAACCTTTGGGAAAAATCTGGGTTTATCAAAAACTTGTATGGGAAATTTTTGAAAACCTTCTGGTCGCGGTTCCATATCGACCCTCGGTTCCTTATCGATAAGGTACCACCGGTCCTAGATAAGGAACTGCCGGCCACTGTGCACGACAACATCTTTGCTTTACACTGTTTTCTTAATTTTGTGTAAACCTTGCATGATTTTCAGCAATAAACTGCACATTTCCTAAACTAGGGTATCTAAATTCATTATTCACCTAAAATGATTTTAACCCATTACTAGTTTGGATCATCCCCTCACCCATTTAAACCCACCTTGTTTGCTATGTTCTTCACACATCAAACATACTTCCCTAAACCTTAAACCACCCTAATCAACCATGGTGTGTACCAAAACCTCAAACACTTCCAAGACCTCCACCCCAATAAAAACACTCAAGATAAGGGTTAAGGTAGCTAAGCCTAACTCTTCACCTTTCCTTACACCTAAGAATGATAATGCTCCTATCTTCATTTCTTCATCACCTTCCCCACCTCTTGCACCATGCAAGACTTCTTACACCCATGGTACTAACCACTCCATTGGTTCTACCTCCTCTTCCTTCAACTCTAAAATGAATGAGCTTTCTTCACCCTTCACTCCAAGTGCACCCTTGGAAGTGATCACACAACCTCAACCAATCCAAATCATTCCTTTTGGGAATGACTTTGATGAATCTGTGGTGACTTCACCATTTACCCCTCACAACTCACCAATTTCACCAACCTTGGAGAATTTACCTCCACACTCACCCATTTCCCCTTTGGGGAACATGCCTCCACTTTCACCCACTTCACCCTTGGAGAACATGCCTCCTCCACCTCCACCCAACTCAAACATCCCAATTTTGGGTGTCCCACTTTCCCTCCTCTTGGATGATCCTTACTTTGGGTTTCAACAAACTCATGGTCCTAGATGTCCATGTTGTCTCTACAACCACTTCCTCATCCAAAACGTAAGGATGGATATGTATGGACTACATAGGGGTTTGCAAGATTTCTTGCTTACTTTGTTCTCCATGCCTCCTCCTAGGAGATGAATGATGGAGTTGTCTTAATAAGAGTTTTCAACAAAACCAAGCCTAAGAAAACTACTTATCTAGATTTTATGATAAGCTAGCTATGTATTAGTTAGTTTTATTTATCTTTGTACTTGTTTCACTAATGAATGTTTTATGTTGTTGACTTATGGATTTAGCTTTGTGTGATTCTATCCTTTTGTGCACACTAATCAACTTTAATTTGAAATTAAAATTGAACCTAAATCTATCACAACCCCTAAACTTGACTAAAATTGGTTCAAAATGATATCTAAATTATTTTGTCATCCTTTGTCAAGACATTCTTTGTGAATGTGTTGCTTTATGCAACCCTAGCATATTTTGGTTCTAATAGAGGTAAAATTCCAAGATTTGCAACTTTTTGAAAAAATCTTAGTTTTTCCCAAAACCCAGGAAAAACATGGTTTAAAGTCCACTGGACGCGGTTCCTTAAGGACCCGCGGTTCCTTAGTGATATGGAACTGCTAGCCCATATAAGGTACCGCGGCCAGAATGTGGCTTTTGACGAATTTTTTGGTCAAAACTTACAAAACCCTATTCCCAGTCAAGATTCCTTGTTTACTCAAATTGACTAAACATTCCTTGACAATACACATTTTGTATTCAAATTCTTACCTTGATTACATTTTACTTATACCCCAACCTAGAGATTTCATTCTCACACCTTGCCAACCTTGAGAATTCATTCTCACATAACCTTGAGATATCATTCTCACACTCTCACAATGCCTAACTCCTACATTCCTAACCTTGACATTTCTTTGTCACAACCCCACTCACCCAAAGCTTCCTCATCCAAGCTTTCAAAGAAACCGAAAATCTCGGTTCGACCCGTTTTGGGTTAAGAAGAATGAACCATCTTCGTCCAAACCACCCAAAAACCCTACCTTCTCTCCAATCAAGTATTGGAATGAGACTTATACCATAAACCCCATCACCGGAGCAAAAGAAAATGTTCCACCACCACCACAATCCTTCAATACCCCCCAACTCAATGACCTTTCCACCTTCCCAAACCTCTCAAGGCATTGTGAAAACATTCCCAAACCCCTTACCCCACCACCACCAAACTCTAAGTTTGATGCCATACCCCCATCAAACGATTTTGTGTTGCATCATGGATCCTCGTGTGATTGTTGCCGATTTCAACAAATTGAACTTGCTCATGTGTATGAGAAGTTAAATTTTCTTGAATTCCTCCTCACTCGACCTCCTATTCAAGTTTTCGTTCCGGTGGACAAAACTTCGAATGATGCATCGTCGTCTTTTTAGTTTTATTTTATTTTTAGCAATCTTGGAAAATATCACTATTAGACTAGCTTATGCTTAGTGGTTTATTTTCCATATTTATTGCTTTTAGATACTCATACTATGTGTATGACTATCTTCTTTGTTGTATTTTTTTTTTTTAACTTTTGTGTTATTTGTGTGCTATCTAATTAGTTCTTTTTTTTGAGTTGATCTTGGTTAAATTTTTACAATTGCTTATGGGTGATTCCATCAATTCTAAAGCTTTAACCCATTGACAAGCTTATCATCTTCATTTTATTGAAGTTTGATTTTGTCAATTACCTCTTTGGACATACTTAGCAAAATACTTGCTTCTAATTTGAGATTTCTTCTCTTTCTCCCTCTAAAGTTACTTAGTAGGTAGTGATCATATATACATTGGTGTTTCTTTCCTTTCTACTAACCTTTGTGTAGCATGTCACCTTAGCTCACAAACTTGGTGCCCAGAGCAAGGGGAGCAACCACCAAGGGGGAGCTACTAGCAAAGTTCGATGCACTTCAAAGACTTATGCTAACCTTTTTGCTACGACAAAGGGGGAGAAATGATAGTGATAAACTAGTTAATAATTCCATAGTTTGTGTTTATACGTAAATGAGTTCATCGTTTGTCGTAATCAAAAAGGGGGAGATTGTTAATGCAAGTAATGCCTAAAAACATTATTAGTGTTAACTAATCTTTCTTAGTTTTGATCACAACAAACCATACAACACATTTAGTGTAGAAACACAAAATGAATTATTTAACTAACATTATCATCAAGGTAATAATCATATCACTAACCTTTCTTAATCATACTTAGTGATCATCAAAATGATTATCCTTAAAACTCACTTTTGCTAATAAGACAAAAGACTTTTTAGTAAACTTTCTTTTTTAGAAAGTGTTTTATTAAAATGGAAAATGAAAATTTAAAAATGGCATATTCTAAATGCTGTTAGAATATCCTTTGAAGGGTTCAAATACCTCAGATATTCCCACCCACTAAAAGACAAAAAACGGAGCAGAGTCTAGTGGCGGTACCTTAAGTACCTACGCGGTACCTTAGCGATATGGTACCGCGGGGTGAGATAAGGTACCACGCACAGTAGCCGTTATAGATCCGTTGTAACTTTGTCTCCTTTAAATAGTGGGTCAAATCTCATTTTCCAGCAAGCCTCTTGGACGTTTTTCTCAGCCCTTTTTCTATTTTCTATAGCATAATCATTAGTAAATGATCACTTAATTTGTTAAGGATGTTTACATATGATTATCCTCTTGATCCCCTCCTTTACCATGTCCAATGAGAAGATCACTCACTCACTAGTGTAGTGATAAAGATGAATTTATGAGCTAGTCATATTCATCATGATACCTTTGTGTTTTAGGTCAATCCAATGTATTTATGAATACTTGGACTAGTTGTGTTCATCCAAGTTATTTGTGAATACTTGGATTTGTTGTGTACATCCATTGCATATGTGTTTGCTTGGATTTGTGTTGTGTAAATCCAAGCTACATGTGTGTACTTGGATAAGTCTAGTTGAGTTGTAATAGATTTGATTAGGAGTTCTCACTAAACTATAAAGTGATGTGGTTGTGTCTTGTGAGTTCTCACTAAACTTTAAAGTGATTAGTAGTTGTGTTGTGTGAACTTCTCACTTAGCTTCAAAGTGAAGAGTCGTGAAGATTGGTTCTACCTTAAGATTAAAATTCGACATCTAGCCTTGTGTCGTTAAATTGTGAAGTAGGCAACGTCGTGTAGATTGGTCCTAGCTAAAGATTAGGTCTCGACATTTAGCTTAGTGTCAGAAAATAATGTAAGCAACGATGTAAGGTTTTCTCCGCCGAGAAGGGAGCTTGTGGATATAGTGGAAATCTCGAGTAGGTGTACTCGAGGAGTGGAGTAGAAACGAGGATAGAGCCTCATTGTCGAACCACTATAAATCTTGGTGTCTTCCCACTAGGTTGTCTCCTTCCTTGCTCTTTACTTATTTCATTATCATTATACTTGCTTATTATTCTTGCTAGTGCATTTCAATTGAACCTAATCATTATGCAACTTAGCTTTAAGTAAAAGATAGTTTTGATACAAACCAAATTGAAAGAAATTTCAATTTGGTCACCAATCGAAGAGAAACTATTCAACCCCCCCCCCCTTCTAGTTTCTACACTACAGTTTGTAGCGAATGGCTACCTACACACACTCAGAATTTTTTAATCGAAAAAACCCCTTAACCCTTCCACTCAAATATTATCATCCTCTCTGATGTGCAGAGATATGAATAGTGATAATTTGAGATTACGTTATAGGGTAAATTAGAAAATTACCTTTAGGAAAAAGTAATAGACTAATATTACCAATGACGAATTCAATTAAACACGTGAGTGAATCAAGTTCGTTATACACGAAGATCTTATGAATTTGAGACGTTTCGTTATGATTTGGACAATCGATTTGAATTGGTTTTCGGTTTTTAAACTCAAATTAAATTCTACTATTTTAATCTATTAAAAATAAGCCTAAAGTGCATAAATCGTAAACCCCGCTAAATTTACAATCTAAAACAATTACTTAAAAATTAACACTATTTAAAAATATTAAACTATTTTAATAATCTATAGAAAATTAATCTATTTGATAACTATAACTTTTAATCTATTTAAAAATCTAATTAAACTTTTTAAAACTAATTTACTTTATTAAAAGAATTACTTTAAAACAAATCTACTTTAAAAACTATTTTATTTAATTATAAAAATCTATTATAAAACTTAACTAATTAAACTTTTTAATAAAAACATTTTTTTATTTTTTTTTTAATTTATAATATTATATTTATTATTTATTTTATTTAAAACTAAGATTTTATTTAATTAAAACAATAATTAAAAGATTATATAAAAACAAACGTAACCCTAATTTAAGTCCTATTAGAAATGCTAAAATCTGCCATAATTGATATCAATATATTAAATAAATCTTCTGATATAAAAATCAAAACAGCTTGCAGCCCAGCTGGTTGACACGCTAGGCATACAAACTCGAGGTCTCGAGTTCGAAACCCATTAGTGACAAATTTTTGGAAATTAATTCCTTTTTGACAGATTATGGAAGATTAATCTCAGGAGAGACCTTTGGTGAGCTTATTGTGAAAAGCTGAAAAGGAAACAGCTTATTAGACTTATCAGATCAGTTGGATCTGATAAGCTGAATGCTAAAATAATAGTCAAGCCCAAAAACATAAAACATTCAACCATTTAAAATCAGTTTCATCAAGGATCTAGCAAGTCATACATCCAGAATCACAATCAATAAACTGAAATAGCAGGATAATCATTTAAGCAAGATTAACAGATAAATCAGCTATCGAAACATTCAAAACAGTTACAGTATACAAGTCATTCACATTCAAATGCAGATCCTTAGACAGCTTAAGAGACGATTAATAAACTATCTGATCAATTCACATCTAGATCACGAATTCATACTAACTAATCTCATAGATAACTAGAACTTACTGCTTATATTTTAAACTCGGTTCAACAGACCTAACCAAATTCAGCAAAACTTAAAGGTGACAATAAGCTAGAATTAAGGCAATATTCAGTTCGATTTAAACGAAAGGCAAACCAGATTAGCTGATACAATACATCACTACACATCTATCAATCCAAAAACTTATTTTACCAGTCCTAAATTCACATTAACTTTAAAGACCTAAAACTTCACCAGACTAAATTAAAACTCAGTCCAAATCCAAAAAAAAACTGATAACTCAAGTTATAATTCAGTAAACTATCAAACTCTAAGCAATATCACTCCTTAACCAAACATTTTTTAAATCATAAACAATCACAAATTAACTTAAGATAAGCAGAAACAGATAAGCATAAGCATCGAAAATATCCAATTCATATAAACAGTAAAAAAAAACAGTTTAATCTAATTAAATGAAAGATAAAAGGATTAAGCACCTTTTGACGAAACCATTGGGCAGTAGGATTGCGCTGAGCAACCTAATGATCCGAGAGTGAAACCACCATCACCGTTACCACCATTCTTACTCAAACGAGACCTCAATCAAACTAGAAAAACCTCCAGATTGCTTGTGAATATTTTCCAGTAGGGAAAATATTATATCTAATTTTTTACTTCTAATATTAAATCTAAACTATTAATTAGTTTAAATTTAACATATCGAACATTATTAATGTAAAACAGTTATAAGACTTAATTTGTAAATTAATTTAAGCAGTAAAAGTAAATAAATGAGACACGAATGTAAATTAAAATGACTAAACTTTTATTAATTTTCCAGTAACAATACAAAGCTTGATAAAGAGAAATACAAGATTTAATCCTAAAACAAATTCTACATAATAACTTTAAAGTAAAAGAAATGATGATTTTTACAAGATAATTGGGGGTTTTTATAGCCTTCCCAAGGGCTTGCTGATGAAGAATATTCGCATCTCTTGGAGCATATTCCCTTTGATTTTCGGCCTTTGATATTCTCTTTCTCTTTCTTTGATTGATCAGATGGTGGAGAAAGCATCACTAGCACACAGATTGCCAACGTGGCATCCGTGTGTGCTAGTTGTGCTTCTTTTGAGGCTCCTGATTGGTTGAATTGGAAGATTGAGGTGTCAAAGCCAGTAGAAAATTGCCACGTATCCTCTTCAATCCAACTTTTCTCTTCCTATAATTTGGGGGTTTTAATTCTCCCTCACGTGAATCACACGTGAGGTGAAAAGCCCCATGTTTAATCGACTTTTACCCATCTAGGGTTTTTGAAGAGTAAGAACTTGTTACTGGTTTTTCTTTGTGTGGAATGGAGAAGAAAGGGGAAAATGATTCACATAGTTTTTATCGAAAGTTTTATTTAATAGTGTGTGAAAACGTGTGAGTGGAACGGTTTTATTTACTTTTGTGTGTTTGATGTGTGAAAAATGAGTGGATATGAATGGATGGTTTGGTGAGTGGGTGAGAGGCAGTAAATGGGTAGAAGAGGTAAACACGTTTAATATAAACGTATAAAGTAGGGTAAAAGGAGATTGGTTTATTTACAAACCCTAGGCCCAATTCGATATTTCATTTATTTATTGATTTGTCCCAATGATTTGGGCTTTTAGCCCAAAAAAACAACTCCATCCGTGTATAACTCCAATTTTGGGCCTTATGGGCTTTATTTAGTCAAGTTCTAAAAGATAAAACAATGATTATCCCATGTTGGGCTTTTCAGGCCCAATAAGCATTTGTGGGTCCCACTAAGCCCATAAACTTGCATAATTATCAAATCCACTCAAGTCGAGCTCGATTTTTGGCTTCTTCAATCTTTTTCATCAATCTCGTGCCGGTTTTGCCGATTTTCGCGAACTTGGTACCTACACACATTCAAACAAGAAACAAGCATATACAAGGCATATTTGATACGTTTCATGCATAATTTCATTGTTTTAAGATACAAATGATATGAGTAATTACACTCATATCAAATTCCCCCATGCTAAGCAATTGCCATGTCCTCACGCAATGATAAAATAAAACTATAACTACACCATTATTAAACTATTGACATTTTATTTTGCAAAGACATAATGTATTGCTTTCATTATTGAAAAATAACTTTAAGGATCATAAATACTCAAATAGATTCATCGTCCTCGACTTTTCACTTTTCCATGCCAAGTGCAAAAACAAGATCATTGTTATTATAAGTTAGCAAACTAACACGAACTCATGTTGGCCAATTATTCACTTAGACTCCCTTATTCCTAAGTGTATCTCTTATATTTTATTGTTGTCTTGAATGATCATGAGGATGCATTGTTGACTTATTTCGATAATTTATTAGGCCGAAAATAAAGTGAACGATTTAATCAATAGTTAGCTAAAGGACAAAATCTTTTAAAACTGCTTCTCGGGACCTCATAAAGTTCATATCTTGGCATAACTTGCTTCGCGATTTGAGACCTTTCTCGGACCGATATTTGGCAGCGACTTTATAATTCAAACCTTGAGAGACGTTCATGAAATAATGGTCTTCTCTTCATATAGGAATTTCTTCACTTGAAGTTTTGAGAGATTCATACTTGGACCACGACTTCTTCATTTTTCTCCAATCTTTATTTGGGATTTTGATATACAACGATCCGCCTCCTTTTTGGACTTGGCTTCATTTATCCTCATACCTTATTATGGTCTTTTTGGATAGACTTCTCCATGACTTTTGGGGAGTATTTGCTTTTCGTCGTGTGTCTCGATCCTTCATATTGATTTTCGATAAATGATTCTTCACATCACTTGAGATCTTTAGCAATAAAATATAGCCCTCATGTCTTGTTAGGACCTTTTTGGACTCGCCAATCTTCGCATCCCGCTTCAAAAAGTTATGCCTTGGCTATGAACTCTAATCCATACCGAGCAACTTTTAAACGATCTTGGGCTAGAAGCTAAGTAACTTTTCAAATCGTTCAACCTTATTTATTGCAAATAAATTTATTAACAAGCGATGGGAGAATAGGCTTATAATTAACTCACATAAATTCCCAAAAGAATACCAAACTTATAATTGGCTCTATCATCTCTTGTTCTCCATATTGTAAAATTCCAAGAATGTGAAATCAATGGATACTTAGCCAATTAAATCAAAGTTTTGGGTTTTCAAGTCATCTATAGGATCTTGCATCTTCTTATACTTTTGCAAGTTTTAGAATTTGCGTTTTAAAGTTCCCTTGATAGACGACTTTCTAGGATCAATTATAGGAGCTTGCGAAAAGTTCTTGTTCTTAACTCGTAAGAATTAAGATTTTCACGTTTTAAAGCTCCCTATATAATAGCCTAGCAAAACTTAATTCAAATACGTTAAGGAAAAGCTAAGGTTAAAAACCGAGTCGAGTCAAAAACTATTCTTATTTTCACCAACGGAAAACCTACATTCGTGTCAAAAGCACTTATTTTATTTATTAAAACTTAAAAAATAACACTAAAAAATTAAAATTTTATTGAAAAATGAGAAAAACAATACGTTTGAACACGACAAGAGCAATAGCAAGCGATTATATCGATTGACTCCCCCATGCTAAAACCAAACATTGTCCTCAATGTTTCTTAGCTCAAGAGTAACACCCCCTTGCTAAAACACGAAGAGTCTAATGCAAAATCCTAGCATGGAAAGAGCACGTAAATCTATAAGCCGTTTATTAATTATGCCTCAAGATAAAACGTTAGTCGATAAAAATCAAGGGATAGAAAGTGTGCCCCTTTTTGGCATTCAAAGAATGGAAGATCAAGTGGACCGGCAATAACCAAACACGAGAGTCTTCAAATATTAGGGTCATACCTAAGATCACAACACAACAAATCACGAGCACGAGCTTGAAAGATCAAGCCTTATTAATGTTAGAAAATAGAAAGAAGATAGAAAGTATGGGACTCCCCCACAAGGCACCTCGTTTTTGTTCACCGAGTCATGAGCTCGACTCAATCCCCGCATTCATTGGTCCTTAGGGAAAGTTTGAAGATCCGGGACAACCTCCGTAGGTATGTCCCCTCCAAAGTAATGTTTCACACGATGACCATTCACCTTAAAGTTAGGCCCGTATTTTTGAGCTAGCTCAACGGTGCCATAAGGGAAAACTTGTGCAATGGTGAATGGTCCGGACCAACGGGATTTAAGCTTGCCCGAGAAAATCTTAAGTCTAGAGTTGAATAAGAGGACTTGATCACCAACATTGAAAATGCGGTTTTTGATCTTAGAGTCATGAATCCTCTTAGTCTTCTCTTTATAGATCAAAGAATTTTCATAAGCTTGATCCCTTAATTCACTCAGTTCATTCAATTGAACCTTACGTTGATCACCCGCGGTCCTCAAATCAAAGTTACAATGCTTAAGAGCCCAATACGCCTTATGTTCGAGTTCAATTGGCAAGTGGCATGCATTTCCGTAGACCAACCTAAATGGTGTAAGACCAATTGGCGTCTTGTAAGCCGTACGGAAAGCCCACAATGCATCGTCCAATTTATCCGACCATGAAGTGCGATTTTCTCCAATAGAACGCTCCAAAATCCTTTTAAGAGCACGGTTTGAAACCTCTACTTGACCACTCGTTTGAGGGTGATAAGCCGTAGAAAGTCGATGAGTGACACCATATTTCTTTAGAACTTTTTCAAATTGTTCATTACAAAAATGGGTCCCATGATCACTTATAATAGCCCGCGGAGTTCCAAACCTAGCAAAGAGTTGTTTCAAAAATTTCACCACAACTCGAGCATCATTCGTGGGCAAAGCCTTAGCTTCGACCCATTTAGACAAATAGTCCACGGCTACGAGAATGTATTTGTTTCCTTTCGGAGATGGAAACGGCCCCATAAAATCGATCCCCCACATGTCAAAGATTTCACAAACTTGGATAATGTTTTGAGGCATTTCATCCCTTTGTGAGTTCTTTCCTTGACGTTGACAAGCATCACAAGTCTTGATCAAGTCTTGGGCATCACGATATATGGAAGGCCAAAAGAAGCCGGCATCAAAGACTTTCTTCGCGGTGGCGTTAGCACCATGATGTCCCCCGGTGGGTCCCTCATGACAAGATTTAAGGATATCTTGAGCTTCTTTGCCAAACACGCACCTACGAATCACTTGATCCGCGCACACACGAAACAAATAGGGGTCGTCCCAAAAGTAATAGGAAATATCCTTGAAAAACTTTCGTTTTTGTTGGGACGACATACCCTTGATCACAAACTTCCCCGCATGGTAATTTGCGATGTCCGCAAACCATGGGGTACTATCATCACCACGAAAAGCAATCATACCAAGCGTCTCGAGAGTAAATGTTTCATTGATTTCCTTGTTCTCTCGATCGCTTTGGTGAGGATTCTCAAGTCGAGATAAATGATCGGCCACGAGATTCTCGGATCCTTTTTTGTCTAGAATTTTGACATTAAATTCTTGAAGGAGGAGAATCCACCAGAGCAACCTCGGCTTAGCATCTTGTTTATTAAGAAGATATTTGATAGCCGAGTGGTCCGTATACACTATGGTTTGAGACAAGACGAGATATGGTCTAAACTTTTCAAAAGCATACACAACGGCAAGTAACTCCTTTTCCGTTGTAGTGTACTTTGTTTGAGCATCCGTCATAGTCTTACTTGCATAGTGTATAGGCAAGAAGTGTTTTACTTTACGTTGCCCCAAAACCGCACCTACCGCATAATCACTAGCATCACACATAATTTCAAAAGGTAGGTCCCAATCTGGGGCAACTAAGATTGGAGATTCGGTTAACTTCTTTTTAAGCATCTCAAAGGCTTGAATACACTCATCCGAAAAGATGAAAGGAGTCTCTTTTTCCAAAAGATGGGTCATAGGCCGAGCTATCTTAGAGAAGTCTTGTATAAAATGACGATAGAAGTCGGCATGGCCGAGAAAACTCCTTACTCCCTTAACGGTGGTGGGTGGAGGCAATTTGGCAATCACGTCGATTTTAGCCCTACCAACCTCAATACCGGCCTTAGAGATCTTATGTCCAAACACAATTACCTCTTTGCACATGAAGTGACATTTCTCATAATTAAGCACAAGATTAGTTTCCTCACAACGTTGCAACATTCTTTCAAGGTTAGAGAGACATGAAGTGAAAGATTCCCCAAAAACCGAAAAGTCATCCATGAAGACTTCCATGGTTTTTCGATCATATCATGGAAAATGGCCATCATGCACCTTTGGAACGTCCCCGGAGCATTGCATAGTCCAAAAGGCATGCGACGATAAGCAAATGTTCCATAAGGACAAGTGAATGTGGTCTTTTCTTGATCACAAGGGTCAATGGGGATTTGGAAATAGCCGGAAAATCTATCCAAAAAGCAACATAATTCATTCCCCGCTAGTCTCTCTAACATTTGATCCATAAAAGGTAATGGAAAATGATCCTTCCTAGTGGCATCATTAAGTTTCCTATAATCAATACAAACACGCCAACCGGTCACAAGTCTAGTAGGAATCAATTCATTATCCTCATTAGTAACAACCGTCATTCCTCCTTTCTTTGGAACACAATGCACGGGGCTAACCCATGGACTATCCGAGATAGGGTAGATCATTCCGGCGTCTAGAAGTTTAGTGACTTCCTTTTTGATCACCTCATGAATCTTTGGATTGACCCTTCTTTGATTTTGGATAGCGGGTTTATAATCATCCTCCATTAGAATTTTATGAGTACAAAATTTTGGATCTATACCCTTAATGTCGGAGATTTTCCATGCAATGGACCGTTTATGTTTCTTAAGCACTTTAATAAGCTCATCCTTTTCATTTTCCTTTAATCCCTTAGCAATAATCACCAGTAACGTATCCGATCCCTCAAGAAAAGCATACTCCAAATGAGTGGGTAATTCCTTAAGTTCTAATTCGGGTGCTTCCTCAATAGATGTTTTCACTTTAGTCTCATTTTCATTCATAACTTTTAGTTCCATAGGTGGTGATTCAAAAGGATCCAAATTCAACAATTTTTCAATCAACGCAATATCTCCCTCGGGATCAAAATTCTCACAATCAAACTCACTAGGATCAAATGGAGTGCTAAGGTAATCATCAATCTCCTTATCGATTTTTGAATAACCATTATTCTCAAGCTCTTCAAGTATGAAGTCACCTCCCTCAAATGGAGTGAGTGGAGGTTTAGCCAAAGAGATAATAGGATTCGATGAAGTGGGATTGCCACTTTTAGAAGTATCCGAAAAACCAAGCATATCTTGCGAAGCCTCTCCACTAGCAACATCAATCACATCGATTTGATTGATTGATTCCTCGTCGTCCTCGGAAAAGGGCTTCGGGATATTACCAACATTAAGAGTGATACTTTCATCATCAAAACGTAAAGTCAACTTCCCCTCTTGCATGTCAACTAAAGAACCGGCCGTATTTAAAAACGGTCTTCCCAAAATAAGAGGCACACGAGAATTTTCCTGATAATCACAAATCACAAAATTCGCCAGAAAAATGAGCTTTCCTACTTTGACTAATACGTCCTCGGCTGTACCTTTTGGAAAGGCGATCGATCGATCCGCTAGCTCGATAGTCATCTTAGTAGGTGTAAGCTCGGGAAGTGATAACCTTTTCCACACGGAAAGAGGCATTAAGTTAATGGTAGCGCCTAGATCTGCTAATGCTAAGCATTCTTCCATATTAGGGAAATCACATGGTATCAAAAAATGACCGGGGTCTCCAAGCTTTTTGGGAAACTTTTTAGAGAGAATCGCGGAACAACTTTCATTTAAGGACATAGATACTTCAACTAATTTCTCCTTATCGTTCATCAACTTTTTATTTGTCGAAGAAAACTTAGGCATGCTAAGCAATGCATCCGCAAAACTAAGATTAATATACATTTTCTTAAACACGTCAAGGAACGTAGAAACTTGAGCATTGGTCTTTTCGCGGAGCTTCTCTTTGGTAAGTCTCGAAGGGTAGGGTAGTGTGGGTTTAGTCTTCGGAAGCTCGGGTTCCGGAATAGGCAATTGGTCTACCTTTGGTGGAATAGGAATTTCCTTTTCTTTAACCACCTCAGGTTCTTGCTCCACTTCCCTCACCGGAGAAGTACTCACACGTTGAAGCAAAGGTCCGTCTAAAGCTTTCCCACTACGTGTGGTTATGGCTTTCATCTCACCCTTCGGGTTTGGAATGGTGTTGCTAGGTAAACCACCCGAAGACGAGGAAGGTTTGGTCATAAAAGATTCAAACATCGAAAGAAATTTATTTTGACCTTGTTCCATACTTTGTTGCATACAATTTTGACTTTGCTGTAAATTTTGTTGCAAACGATTTTGACCTTGCTCAAACATTTGCTCAAATCTTTGTTCATTTCTTTGTTGATTAAGCTCAATCTTATTATTTTGGCCTTTAATCGTATTTTGAAACTCATTTTTCAAAGTTGCCATTTGTCCTTGAATGTTATTTTGAAAAGCCTTCAAATTTGCCTCATTTGATTTAATGTAGCTTGACAAATCATTTTGATTATTCCCTTGAAAACCTTGATTGTGTTGATTAGCATTAAACCCATTTCCTTGATTAAAATTCCCTTGGTTACCATGGTTAAAATTATTCCCATTGTTTCCATTGTTGTACCTATTTTGAACCGGTGGAAAACCCGGTGGAGCAACATGATTTTGACGAGGAACTTGACCGTTGGAGCCATAAGTTCCCGTCGCGGCAAAAGCACTAGCTTGATCAAACCCCGTGTTTAAACAATCATAATTAGGATGTGCTCCACCACATGATACACAAACATTCTCAACCATATTAATGGATCCATGAGGATTCTTCCTGATCTCACTCAACAAAGTCGCAAATCCACTATCAATCTTAGAGTCCAATCTAGCAATCTCGGGATTCACATTGGAAACAACCGGTGTGTTTCGTGAATATTGTGCTCTAGACTTATCCTCAATTATTCTCCACGCGTCTCTCGGAGTTTTTCTTAAAAGATTACCACCCGCGGCTGCATTTAAAGAATCTTGTTCAATCATATTTAGCCCATTATAAAAAGTATTTATTTGATGTAATTCCGAGAAACCGTGGTGTGGACATTGTCTCAACAAATCTTTAAATCTTTCGCAAGCAACCCCAAACGATTCATGCACTTTTTGTTCAAATCTAGTGATCTCATTCTTAAAGTGTGTTGTCTTAGAAGGTGGAAAGAAATAATTCATAAACTTAGACACTAAATCATCCCATGTTAAGATCGAACCCGGTGGTTCTTTCTCATACCAAAGCTTAGCATTACCCTCGAGCGAGTACGGAAAAAGCATGAGCTTAATCACGTCATTCGGCACATCTCTAAACTTGAGAGTCGAGGTAATTCGATTAAAATTCCGAATGTGAGAATGCGGGCTATCGGTCTCATTGCCACGAAATTGGTCGGCACGAATGAGCGATAAAAGACCCGTCTTAATCTCATAATGATCCGCCAAAATAGCCGGCACAACGATTGCTTCCCCATACCCTTCGGTGGGTGCACGGAGCAATTCCTCCATTGTTTGGTTATCGGCCATCTCTACAACAATAGGTGGAAGCTCGGGTTCCACTATTCGTTGTTGACGATTTCTATTTATACGAGGAATATTTTCAAGCCTATTAAAATCAATCACAAGACGAGAAGAACGTAATTGCATAAACTACAAAGACGAGAATTTAGAGGATTGAAGAAAAGAAATTAGACAAGAAGAAGATTATTTTTGGAATTATTTGGTATTGCTCAATCAATAATGATCGATTAAAAACAAGGAATAAGGATAACTACTATGGAAGTAAATTACCCTCGGTCGACTTTGAAACGATAGGTTAAAACCTAAACGTCTCGAGGTTCAATAAGTAAACAACAAAAAATAGGATTTATTACTACTTGAGTCGGCAAACCAATAATAGGTTGTCCCTCTCAATATACGCACAAGCAAGCGGGGAAACGAGGTGGCACAAAGCACTTAAAAACCTTTTTCCTTAGACGGCGTTTTATAGCACGTCGCCTTATACCCACCTTATAGTTTGTATTAATCGAGTTCAAACTTCTTATTAGTATTTATCTATTTTGCCTTTTATTTTTGTTTTGGATTCGATTACAATAGCTAGGTGATGAAATCCCAACTAAGGCCTTATTTGATAAGTATGTAAAATTATTGTTCTACGTAATACAATATATTATTCACAAAAAACGAGAAAAACGATAAATACTATATAATAGAAAAATATTAAAACTTTCCGAGGACGGAAAGGGTCTTCAAATCAATGATCAACAAATCTCCACAAAGACGAATCGTACACAAGATCCCCGGCAGCGGCGCCAAATTTTTTGATGTGCGGAGATATGAATAGTGATAATTTGAGATTACGTTATAGGGTAAATTAGAAAATTACCTTTAGGAAAAAGTAATAGACTAATATTACCAATGAGAATTCAATTAAACACGTGAGTGAATCAAGTTCGTTGTACACGAAGATCTTATGAATTTGAGACGTTTCGTTTTGATTTGAACAATCGATTTGAATTGGTTTTCGGTTTTTAAACTCAAATTAAATTCTACTAATTTTAAGCTATTAAAAATAAGCCTAAAGTGCATGAATCGTAAACCCCGCTAAATTTAAAATATAAAACAATTACTTAAAAATTAACACTATTTAAAAATATTAAACTATTTTAATAATCTATAGAAAATTAATCTATTTGATAACTATAACTTTTAATCTATTTAAAAATCTAATTAAACTTTTTAAAACTAATTTACTTTATTAAAATAATTACTTTAAAACAAATCTACTTTAAAAACTATTTTATTTAATTATAAAAATCTAATTATAAAACTTAACTAATTAAACTTTTAAATAAAAACATTTTTTTTAATTTATAATATTATATTTATTATTTATTTTATTTAAAACTAAGATTTTATTTAATTAAAACAATAATTAAAAGATTATATAAAGACAAACGTCACCCTAATTTAAGTCCTATTAGAAATGCTAAAATCTGCCATAATTGATATCAACATATTAAACAAATCTTCTGATATAAAAATCAAAACAACTTGCAACCCAGCTGGTTGACACGCTAGGCATACAAACTTGAGGTCTCGAGTTCGAAACCCATTAGTGACAAATTTTTGGAAATTAATTCCTTTTTGACAGATTATGGAAGATTAATCTCAGGAGAGACTTTTGGCGAGCTTATTGTGAAAAGCTGAAAAGGAAACAGCTTATTGGACTTATCAGATCAGTTGGATCTGATAAGCTGAATGCTAAAATAATAGTCAAGCCCAAAAACTTAAAACATTCAACCATTTAAAATCAGTTTCATCAAGGATCTAGCAAGTCATACATCCAGAATCACAATCAATAAACTGAAATAGCAGGATAATCATTTAAGCAAGATTAACAGATAAATCAGCTATCGAAACATTCAAAACAGTTACAGTATACAAGTCATTCACATTCAAATGCAGATCCTTAGACAACTTAAGAGACGATTAATAAACTATCTGATCAAATCACATCTAGATCACGAATTCATACTAACTAATCTCATAGATAACTAGAACTTACTGCTTATATTTTAAACTCAGTTCAACAGACCTAACCAAATTCAGCAAAACTTAAAGGTGACAATAAGCTAGAATTAAGGCAATATTCAGTTCGATTTAAACGAAAGGCAAACCAGATTAGCTGATACAATACATCACTACACATCTATCAATCCAAAAACTTATTTTACCAGTCCTAAATTCACATTAACTTTAAAGACCTAAAACTTCACCAGACTAAATTAAAACTCAGTCCAAATCCAAAAAAAACTGATAACTCAAGTTATAATTCAGTAAACTATCAAACTCCAAGCAATATCACTCCTTAACCAAACATTTTTTAAATCATAAACAATCACAAATTAACTTAAGATAAGCAGAAACAGATAAGCATAAGCATCTAAAATATCCAATTCATATAGATAGTAAAAAAACAGTTTAATCTAATTAAATGAAAGATAAAAGGATTAAGCACCTTTTGACAAAACCATTGGGCAGTAGGATTGCGCTGAGCAACCTAATGATCAGAGAGTGAAACCACCATCATCGTTACCACCATTCTTACTCAAACGAGACCCCAATCGAACCAGAAAAACCTCCAGATTGCTTGTGAATATTTTCCAGTAGGGAAAATATTATATCCAATTTTTTACTTCTAATATTAAATCTAAACTATTAATTAGTTTAAATTTAACATATCAAACATTATTAATGTAAAACAGTTATAAGACTTAATTTGTAAATCAATTTAAGCAGTAAAAGTAAATAAATGAGACACGAATGTAAATTAAAATGACTGAACTTTTATTAATTTTCCCAGTAACAATACAAAGCTTGATAAAGAGAAATACAAGATTTAATCCTAAAACAAATTCTACATAATAACTTTAAAGTAAAAGAAAGGATGATTTTTTACAAGATAATTGGGGGTTTTTATAGCCTTCCCAAGGGCTTGCTGATGAAGAATATTCGCATCTCTTGGAGCATATTCCCTTTGATTTTCGGCCTTTGATCTTCTCTTTCTCTTTCTTTGATTGATCGGATGGTGGAGAAAGCATCACTAGCACACGGATTGCCAACGTGGCATTCGTGTGTGCTAGTTGTGCTTCTTTTGAGGCTCTTAATTGGTTGAATTGGAAGATTGAGGTGTCAAAGCCAGTAGAAAATTGCCACGTATCCTCTTCAATCCAACTTTTCTCTTCCTATAATTTGGGGGTTTTAATTCCCCCTCACGTGAATCACACGTGAGGTGAAAAGCCCCATGTTTAATCGACTTTTACCCATCTAGGGTTTTTGAACAGTAAGAACTTGTTACTGGTTTTTCTTTGTGTGGAATGGAGAAGAAAGGGGAAAATGATTCACATAGTTTTTATCGAAAGTTTTATTTAATATTGTGTGAAAACGTGTGAGTGGAACGGTTTTATTTACTTTTGTGTGTGTGATGTGTGAAAAATGAGTGGACATGAATGGATGGTTTGGTGAGTGGGTGAGAGGCAGTAAATGGGTAGAAGAGGTAAACACGTTTAATATAAACGTATAAAGTAGGGTAAAAGGAGATTGGTTTATTTACAAACCCTAGGCCCAATTCGATATTTCATTCATTTATTGGTTTGTCCCAAGATTTGGGCTTTTAGCCCAAAAAAACAACTCCATCCGTGTATAACTCTAATTTTGGGCCTTATGGTATTTATTTAGTCAAGTTCCAAAAGATAAAACAATGATTATCCCATGTTGGGCTTTTCAGGCCCAATAAGCATTTGTGGGTCCCACTAAGCCCATAAACTTGCATAATTATCAAATCCACTCAATTCGAGCTCGATTTTTGGCTTCTTCAATCTTTTTCATCAATCTCGTGCCGGTTTTGCCGATTTTCGCGAACTTGGTACCTACACACATTCAAACAAGAAACAAGCATATACAAGGCATATTTGATACGTTTCATGCATAATTTCATTGTTTTAAGATACAAATGATATGAGTAATTACACTCATATCACTCTCCCAATCTCATTCTCCCATAGTCTTCTTAACCCTTCCACCTATCATAGTTTTATCAGAACTGTCTCAAATTTGAGGATGACAACATAATTTGACCAACCCCACACACAAGGCCGGGTCTGATTACACAATCAGATAATGGATATCCCATATTGAAAAACAATAATTTATGTGTTTATTTTCATTGCCTATATTTTCATTATTCCTTTAGAATCGATTTTGGACTATGATTGATTTTCAGATCTTTTTATTGCACCCGTGGTTAAGTTCAAGCCTTAAAGAATAAGGTAATCATGTCAATGGTTTATTTGTTGATTGAAATGCTTATATGTTTCATTTGTCGCGAAGCTGTTAATTGTTGTCACTTTTGGTATTTATAGTTTTTAAGTACGTACCATGAATTGGAATTATAGATGATGTTGTACATGTTGCATATGAGTGTTTGATAAATTGTTTGAATGACAGGTTATACATGACGAATGATCCAAGAAGGAGTTGTCGCATATGGCAGTCTTGCGTGTTCTTGCAGGTAGTGTGTTTTTTTACCTCTAAATTTCGGGTTTGGTTATTTGTTTTTTTATTGTTTTATGTAAAGAGTTTTCATCTGAATTATTAGGGTTTTTATGGATTATGGAAATTTTGTGGAAAGTTGGAGCCTCGATTAGTTTTTGAAGTATTAAATGGTCAAATCATGGAAAGTGTCAAAGACTTTAAAGTCTAATTAGAAGGCTGATGAAATTTCCCGGGCTGAGGCCATGGCAAAATGGGGAATCTTTGAAATAGCCTTATATTTTGTTTTACTTGAAACAACTAGCATACAAATTTTAAAAATAATGATATAATGTCTAGAGACAAGCTATAACAAACCCACAATTTTATACATATGTGTTACATGCAAAAGTTGTGATATTGCAAAGCTCAGTAGGGGTGTCAATCGGGTTATCGGGTCGGGTTTGAGGCTTATCGGGCCAGGTCTTATCGGCTTTTAAGAAATAAAAACTAAGCCGCAAACCGACCCTATAAGGTATTGGGTCTATCGAGTTGCGGGTTATCGGGTTTGAAGGTCTACGATATCTAAGGATTTGGTAATTGATGGATTAGATCTATTGATTAGATGGTGGAAACGGGGAAGAAGGAGATGAGGTATAGAGAGAGAAAGGAGAGGAAAGAAAAGTAGAGAGAGAAAGTGAATTTAGATAAATGAAAAGTTGTTGAATGAATGAACCACCCCTCCTAACATGCTAGGAGGGGTATATATAGCCCACCCTACATGTGGGCTATATGGACTATATTTACTACAAACTGGATCACGAGCCTAATACAATAATATATCGTTGGAGCGACCGATCCTTCATAAATACGTAAAAACGTATTTCCAACAATCTCCCCCTAAGGGAGGTCGCTCCAAGTTACAAAGTTCTAAATATTCTATAGCTCGTGATCTATGCTAATAATGATGTGACCGAGACTTTCTTTGGGAAAACACATTTCCAACAATCTCCCCCTAAGGGAGGTCACACCATTTTACAAAATCTTAAACCTAGCATACTATGCTTGAGTCTTCGATCTTGTTCTTGTGAATATGCTTGATGTGATCTTTGACTTTAATCTTGAGCATGTTTCCTTGCCTTGACCTTGTGCATTCGTCACTTGTGAAATTTGCCTCTTCGTGACTTCATGTTCCACATACTTATACCTTTAAATTCTTGAAAGCTTCAGAGTTTGATACAGCGGAAGACTTGACCTTCAGACTTTCTTGAATTTGTTGAAGTACTAAGTGTATGTAGTACAAGCATGTGGTGACGACTTCTTCTGGATTGTACACCGCAATGCCACCTTCTTGTTACGCTGCATAAGACAGTTAGCAACAAACAATATACACGGATGAAATGGCCTTGAACATTTCATTCTAATTCGGTAGCATTTTACCTCCGGTCGGTGAAGACCGTTGGACGATATTAAATATCGTACTTGTGACAGGTAGTTTCAATAAAGAACCTCCTTGACAAGATTTCGCGGGTAAACCCGTTCTCTTTACTCGACCGTCTAAAGCTGACTGCGAACGTAAAGAGTGAATCATTTGGATAATATTATCCGCATGATTTGAAGACGTCAATTCATGTTCCTGGAACAAGTGAAGTTCAATTAAGAACCGCACCATCGTTGCTTTCTAGTTGTCACGAGCTTGATTCATATAGAATCTTGCTAGTTACCTACCAAGTGCTGTTTGATGTTAACACTAGAAGGATTTCCATTCGTCACTGTAAATACTTAATAGTATTACTCTGAATGTTCTGGCAAGATCACTAAGATATTGCGTAGAGGCCTGAAACGTGTTTAAATTCTTTTAAGAGTTTAAACCACTGTTGCTTTCCAGTTATCACAAGTTTGATACATAAAGAATCGCACAAGCACCTACCATGAGCTTTTTGATATTCGCTCAAGAAGGATTTCCATCTTCATTGTAAATACTTTCGTATTACTCGATGTTCAGGCAAGATCATGAAGATTTTGCGTAGGACTCTTAATATCTTTCTTACTTTTCACATTGTGTGAACAAGCAAGGAATAATGAAAGTGTGTCCTAATGAGATATTTGATGATCTCAAATGGCTCTAGACTTGATCGTGCATTTTGGATTTTTAGTGATCGGAGGCTGGAGAGGAGTGCCACCTTTTCAATACCAATTTATTCGGAGTGAATAAATCAATAGATAATGTGTTGTCTCCGTGTGATTAAAACAAATATCTTTTAAGAGATATTTGAGTTAGCTGGGAAGGGTTGTGCATTGCATCACTGGGTCCATGATGTCTTTCTTCAATACCGAGAATCATTAGCAAAAATGACCTCAATAGCATATGTATTGACCCGGTTTCTGCCTAAAGTTGTAAGGAGGGCTTCTTTCTTTACACCCTTTATCTTTACAATTCTTTTTCATTCTTCAACTCCTTCAATGCTTACCAATACGTCATCACTAGCACCTTGTTGTGATTGTTCCAGTGCTAGCTTAAGTACTTGGTCGGCATTCAGCTACATTCACATTCTTTCTCCATCTTTCCTAAGGACTACTATTTCTAGCTATGGAATGTCCTTGGGAAGATTCCTCCGGTTCTAGAGAAATCATTGGACTTTAACCTATCCTACCATCCTTATGTCACCACAATCTTCACCGTCGTGAATAGAGATGTTTTGGGTAAGTGTATGTCACCATGAAATCCATTTTGAAGTGAAAATCCATTTTGCTCCCCCTTAACATATGCCACGATATTCGAAAACATTTCGCACATGTCGGGATGAGCTAACACGTTAAGTCAAACCATTTATGATTAATCATTTCCCATATTAAATCACATTTTCTCCCCCATATTAAAAATATTAACCCAATCGATGTTTTTAATATCAATTGATTTAATAGCATTTTAAGAAAATTTGGGAAGAAAAATGCAAATTCAATTATCTTCATGAATTACACAAGCTCCCCCTCAAATTAATGAGGGTGTACTTGAAACGTAAATTAAATACCTTTTAAACACAAGTGTAAGGTATTTATCACGTGCAAAGATCATATATGATAATGAATTCACAATATTAGCAATTTACGAGGTTGGACCTGAATGATGAAGAACATCATATGAAAGAAGCACATGGTTCTTGTTCACGAATGTTGGTCTTCCTCGTAACGTCTGAAGTTATCTCTTGACTCCATGTGTATGATTGATATCGTTGTCTTGACACCAATATGTGAACTTGGCACTCTCGACATCAAGGATTCTGAATGCTGGACAATTGCTCCCCCTCAATTGTTGACCCGTGTTCTATTGAAAGAGCTGTAGTCACCGTTTGAGTAGTCGCATCGTCGAGTATGTAGATACCAATTGCAACGAACTTTGGATTGTGGAGTTGATAACTTCGGATTTTGAAGTCAAAGCTTTCCGGTGAAATGCTTGACTTCAAAGTGAAAAGCGGGTTACTATCAGAAATAATAGCAAACCATATGGAGCATGTTTTAAATCTTTTAAACTTCTGCTCGAACTTTATTTACAACCCCGTGTCATTATTGAATGACATTTCTAGGTTCGTAAATATTATTGATTCTAGAAGACATGCTCTTTTTATCAAAACATTTTTGAACACACAATTTTGAAAGATTTAGAAAAACCTTTTGAGAAATTCTTGAAAAAATTGTGTTCAAAGTTTTGAAAAACAATTACTTGAGCTTAAGATTTGGAATATCTTGGGAAAGCTCAAGTCCGAGAAGTTGTAAACTTCTCGTTGTAAGGATAAGTTATCATCGGCGATAAACTTTCCTGCCTTTGAAGAACGGGTTACAGACTGTCATTTATCTATAAGCCTTAATGCATGAGCTTAAAAACTTGGAATGTTTTTTATATAAGCTCATGCCCGAGAAAATTTAATTTCTCGTTGTTAGGATAAGTTTACCATCGGCGATAAACTTTCCTTTCTTTGATGAGCGAGTTACAGTCTGTTATGTGACTGTAAGTCCTTGTGCATGAGCTTAAAAACGTGGAATGTTTTTAACATAAGCTCATGCCCGAGAAAAATGAATTTCTCGTTTTTAGGATAAGTCATCATCGGGATGAACTTTCCTGTCTTTTGAGATCGAGTTACAGTCTGTTATGTGACTGTAAGTCCTTTTGCATGAGCTTAAAAACTTTGAATGTTTTTGATATAAGCTCATGCCCGAGAAAAATTAATTTCTCGTTGTTAGGATAAGTTTACCATCGGCGATAAACTTTCCTTTCTTTGAAGAGCGAGTTATAGTCTGTGATGTGACTATAAGTCCTAATGCATGAGCTTAAAAACTTGGAATGTTTTTGATATAAGCTCATGCCCGAGAAAAATGAATTTCTCGTTTTTAGGATAAGTTATCATAAAAGATAATCTTTCCTTTATTTTAAGTTCGAGTTACAGTCTGACATTTAACTGTAAGTCATTGTGCATGAGCTTAAAAACTTTGAATGTTTTCGATATAAGCTCATGCCCGAGAAAAAATTAATTTCTCGTTGTAAGGATAAGTTCTCTTGTTTAAAAGATACACTTTCCTTTCTGAGCTTAAAACTTCGAATGTTTTAATACAAGCTCATGACCGAGAAAGGTTAATTTCTCGTTATGAGGAAAAGTTCTCTGATACCAATTGAAGGTCTACGATATCTAAGGATTTGGTAATTGATGGATTAGATCTATTGATTAGATGGTGGAAATGGGGAAGAAGGAGATGAGGTATAAAGAGAGAAAGGAGAGGAAAGAAAAGTAGAGAGAGAAAGTGAATTTAGATAAATGAAAAGTTGTTGAATGAATGAACCACCCCTCCTAACATGCTAGGAGGGGTATATATAGCCCACCCTACATGTGGGCTATATGGACTATATTTACTACAAACTGGATCACGAGCCTAATACAATAATATATCGTTGGAGCGACCGATCCTTCATAAATACGTAAAAACGTATTTCCAACAGGGTTGCATGTTAAGAAAAATTAAAAACCTAAATCACGTTATGTATATTCGTTCAACATACTTTTGTACATGAATGTTACTATGTTTTTTTGAGATTTTTAATGTCTCAGTAATGATCATAATGATCTTTTATTTGATTAGAATTTACATATTAATGAATAATTTTTAATAGATGTATACAAGAAGCGAAAAACATATAACATTTGCAACGTATCTTTTCAAACCAATTTGCTTGCTTTACTGTTTGTTTTGACCGCAGCTTCATGCTGTTTAGTGTACGTTACAATAGGGTACATTTTTGATATTTTGTAGAAACCTGATATGGGGATAACTCAAGATTTAAAGCTACTTTCAAAACGAAGTTCTTCGATCATGTTCTTGCTGGTAAGTCTTGGAAGATGCTTGTAATAATAATTTAACCCAAGCACCCTGCGCCCTATACAATATTGCAAAATTATGTTGTCTGGTAGTTTCAGTACCACTATTTACCACTGTTTAGATAACCACATCTTGAACCTTCTATTTGCATGTGAGAAAGTAGGGAGAATAAGGAAGTTGGTCAAGTTCCCTATAGTAAAAACAACGTTAAACTATGCCAAGTGAGACTCACTGTGCCATTGCGGAAGCTGAGTCTTTGTGTTACGAGCTTCTTAGTGGCCTTACTGTTCGTAAGTCTGTAAACGCTTATGGTTACTGTCGTTACTCATACCAGCTTGAGGTTCGAAATGTATAGATTGTTGAGTTGATGCTCTATAGCGAATTATTCACCTTCTGTTAAATGAAGGGTATAATTATGCCTATAACTTGCAAATGCACCTGTTGTTTGAAGGGACGGTCACTTGGCATTTGCATAATTCTGCCTATAATTATTCGACTTTGACAAAAGTTTCCAACTTATGTAACGAACCCAATAACGTTTTAAAGTAATTCAAGTGTTGTTTCCTAAATGTTGTGTACAAAATATGGCGCACTGAAACGTAGACATAACGACGAATACACTCAAATCTGTAAATAGGATTGGGTTATATATCTCATTCCCATGTCACTCCCCTGATTTGACTTACCAAGTGCCTTCCCCACTTTCTATGTTGCATCTTTGTTTCTACTCATGTTTATTGTTTCATTATACTTTCATATGGTTTACACAGTTTAAGTAATAAACCAATGTATGAATAATAATTATGCAAGAGAAGGTCTTTTTGGTCTATTTTAACAGAAAATATCAAGACACACGCAGCGAAGCGCGGGCACCAATACTAGTTTTAATTAATTTAAAGAATACTATGAAAAATAAACAAGAACTTATATATAGGTTGAAAGTATCTACTTTTTTGCAACACAGTCATTTAACCGATTATACAAGTTCTTAAAGATCAAATGACTGATCTCTAAAATTACACACACAATACGTTACAAGTGAGTGATAAGTATGCTAGTACACGTATGCGATAAACCATGAATAACCGATTTGAATCAATCAATAAACAAGAAACATTAGTTTCTTTTTCTTTTGGTTGAACAAGACAAAGAGCGAAACCTTTAGAATGCATTTAGTTTAAGAACATTTTCTTTCATTTTCTATTTTTTGTTTTGTAGGAAAAAGGAATTAGTTTCCATCTCAACAAAACACTTGAAAATTTAGAAAAACGCATTTAGTTAGAGATCCATGTGTATGTGTTTTTCATTTTTCAAAACTAGAAAACATGTTCAAGTGTTTTTGTTTTCTATCTTCATTCTTTATACATTTTTGTAATATTAGGTGACAATTACAACCCTTTCAAATAAAAATAGGTCATGTTAGGTCAATTTCACAACGTTATGGGTTGCAATGGGTTCAGAGAAACTAGAGTGATGCGTCCAAATGAGCCATCACAATCTTTTTGGGACATGAAAAATCGGTCAAATGGTTCATAATATTGGACCAAAAGCCTGATAGCCTAAATAGTTAGATCTTGTTACCGAGTCCGGTTTTTAATGTTTTCGTCAGCATTTTTACGTATTAGTACGATTTTTTATGTTTTCGTTCAATTTTTTATGTTTTCGTCTCTCGTCAGTATTTTTTCGTTTTCATTAGTTTTTTACGTTTTCATTCGATTTTTTACGTTTTCCTCAATATTTTTACGTTTTCGTCAGTATTCTTACGTTTTAGTCAGTTTTTAGGTTTTTGTACGTTTTCGTTAGTATTTTATGTTTTGTCAGTATTTTTACGTTTTCGTCAGATTACAGTTTCGCCGGTATATTTACGTTCTTGTCAGCATTTTTATGTTCTCGTAAGTTTTTTTACGTTTTCGTCATTATTTTACGTACGAAAGGTGTTTTCTTTGTTTTCTACAAAACATTTGAACGCAATAAGGTGTTTTCTACAAAAATCTATTTTTGCGTATACTTATTTGAACGCAATCTCTGTTTTCCTTGTTGTGTATAAAACATTTTGTGAATAATAAGGTGGTTTCCCTGTAACTAAACCCAACCTTAAGTGGGAGTTCAGTCGATCACACCATAAGGAGAGGACAAGTGAGATTTATGGATAAATTGCATTAACCAACTAATGAAATCTAATCCTCTATTTATAGTCTAAGTAACTTGGAGCCCAAGAAACAAAGCCACCTTCTCAAAAGAGGAAGTTTGACCGACTATAACACACAAGGGAATTATCTCCTCATTTCCTTTTTTCATTCTTGCGTTTAAGTCCATTATGTTTAACCCTTTTATTAATATATCAGTACATATTAACGAGTTATCACTCTACTCATAAGATGTGCGTCTCCTTAGGCTCGCAATATAATAACAATGGTTAGCGTCTAGAAACACTCTAATTCTCCCGGAAACTTTCGAGCATAGTTTCTCAAAATATGTTTTAAATGATTTATTCATTTTGAGGCGCTTTGCTTCTGACACCGTGTTAATAATAGATATGGATAAAAGTCATTTCAATTATTAACAATTTTGTTTCTCATTATATTTAATTAATCAAATTACCCATCTAATCGAGACATATCTAAATTACAAATTGGTACGACCGTGTAAACATCTGATTAATCTAACGAGGGGCCCAATGGCATCATACTTCAAAATTTGAAGGAACAAATTATTTATTAACTACACAGGCTTCTAACATGCTTCAATATACTTTTCATTATAGTCTTTGTTACTACCTTATTCAGGATAGTGTTAAACATATAAAAAAAGCATCATCCACACATGTAAGACATACTTGCCTCTCAAATATAAGGATTAAGTAACGAAAATCATTTACATGTTTTACTTACTAACAATGATCTATAAAGTGATAATCTTGTGAACATGAGACGTCTGATATAAAACCCACTTAATATCGTGTGAGTTTGGCAGACCGTCCTTTAATATTTAACAAATATTGACAATCCATTATATATGTCTCAATTCAAATGTATTATCATACAATTGATTGACAATAGATAATTTAGAATAACTTATTATTCAAGGATTTAAATATACAAAAATATGACTCAATAAATATTAATGATAACAAACATGCCTATTACTTTAATTCATTATGAACAAATATTGTTTTACGATATCCTTTATTCAAATACTAAACACAAATTACATGAACCTATGATCAATATGAAGTCCGATGCTCCTATCATGTTGAATAAGCTTTCCATTAGGTAAAGCCTTTGTAAACGAATCACCTAGATTGTTATCTTTGTAAAGTTTAACAAGATATATTTCACCCAGTTCGATAAACTCGTGAACGTTTAGCGCCTTTCTAAACACTCGATTCGTTGGTTATGATGATTGCATCATAATTGTCGCAATACATCTTCATAGGATCAATATTAGTATGATGTACGCCAAGTTTACTGTTGGGAATAAAATTAGTACTGGTTGTGTATTGTACTACCAGTATTAAGATTGTTTAATGTTGCTAGTGATATTCTTAGTGATGGTAGTGTACAGGGAAGAACTGAATAAAGTGAACAAAAAATCTTAATGCTGATAAGGAAGACCAATGATGTATGTTATGTTAATGTTGATTGAATATAGAGATAAAAAAACATTTGAAGCTATATTTAAGAGATATTCTGAATATGTCTTTTAAAGTTTAAATTATCTTAGTAGATCTTTATCTTGTAAAGGACTCCTTGTACTATAAAAGGAGGTCTTAGGTCAGTCATTAGATATACCCTTCATATACGTTTATACTTCAAGTTTGTAATCAAAATACTTTGATTTAGAGTATTAATATATTTAGTAATAATACTGAATCGTTTGATTTACTTCCTTTGTTCATATATAGTCTTCATAATATCAAAGAGTAGATTTAGCAAAATCTTTGATATCTTTCAAAGTTTTTACTAAGACTATATAGGATTTATCTTGTGTAGTCTAAGTTTACAAGATAGGCTAACAAGATCATAAGGGATCAACATTCACCAATAAACTTTATAATCCAAACAGCTTCCTTTGTAGCTTCTGTAGCAACAATATATTAAGCTTATGTGGTAGATTATGAAATAGTACTTTATTTGGAGATTCTCCATACTATCACCCCTCCAAAAAATGAAACATACCTAGTTTGATATTTGATGTCATCTATATCGGTCTCATATCTAACATCATAGTAGTAATTAACTCATATATCAGCTTCGAGATTGCTCGTTCATCTTACCGCAAACATAATGGATCATACAGCCGAAGCATAAAGAGCATTGTGCATACGCTTAACCTCATCATATATAGAACACCTTGTGTTTAATTCAGGTCATGTTTGTACTTGCATTGCAACTACACCATAAGGCAAATCAAAGGAAGTTATTGCAGATGAAAAGAAGCAAAGGACTAATGATATGAAAGCAAGAAGTATAGTTATGTTGGCCATACCAAATGAGCACATTCTTGCTTTCCAACAACATGAAGATGCTAAGTTAATGTTTGATACCTTTGTTCTTAGATTTGGTGGTAATGATTCCACCAAGAAAGCCAAGAAAACGTTGTTAAAATCAGTGTTTGAAAATTTTAATGTTGATGGGTCAGAATCTCTTGAACTTATTTACAATAGGTTTCAAGGGATTGTGAGAAAACTTATCACTCAAGGATGAAAGGCTGAGTAGGAAGACGTAAATGCCAAGTTTCTTAGGAGTATGCCTACAGAGATGGCTATTGATGAGATTGCTTTTATCCAAAATGGGCTTAAAATGCATAAAATATCATGAAAAATGCCTGTAGAAACTAGAAGGGGGGGGGGGGGGGTTGAATGTTTCTTATATTTACTTGTTAAAAGGTGGTTTTCAAAAATCATTTTTCAAAAAACTTAGGCTTGAGGAAATATGTGAAATCTTCTTATGCACAATATGAACAATGATAGTGTAACTAAACTAATACTAACAAAAATATATGCACAAAGAATAAAGAATGTAAAGAGTTAAGGGTAAAGAAAGATCAAACCGAACACCAAGGATTTATAGTGGTTCGGCAACGAAGCTCACTCATCGTTCCTACTCCACTCCTCGAGTACTCCTTACTCCAGAGTTCACTACACAACAAGCTCATTATGGTGGAGAAAACCGTACACGTCGCTTAACCAATTTCTGACTCTAAGCTAAAAGTCGAGCCCTAATCGTAGCTAAGACCAATCTACACAACTATACTTAGTACATACACAACTTCCAAATAGACACAACTACTTGGATCTTCACAACTATGACACAACAACAAATGTATAAAATTAGATCTTCAATGGATCTTTGGTGGTGGACTCAACACTTCACAAGAATAGTGTTCTTCTCTTTGCACTTGGAGAGGAAGGGATGGAAGAACAAGATTCACTTCTTAAATAAGTAGTAATCAAACAAATGATCAAAGATTTGAGTGATTAAAGAAGAGTGTCTGAATCTGGAAATAGATGTGCAAAAGAGGTGAGTGAAAAAGCTGAAAATGATCCACAATTTATAGGACAAAAGGCCAACGGATATATCTGGCCGTGGTTCCATATCTCAGCCGGCGGTTCCTTATCGATAAGGAACCGCGTAGGCACTAGGGAACCGCCGCCTAGACTCCGCTCCCTTTTTCGTCCTTTAGTGGTTGAGGTCTTATCTGGATTAAAAATATCCCGATAGAATATTCCTAATCAAATAAGAATATGCCATTTTCAAATTTTCAAATAATTAATTTTAATAAAACATTTTCTTAAAAAGAAAGTTTAATAAAAACTTGTCACACTTAATAAAAAGTGAGTTTTAAGAAAAGATTAAATCACTTGATCACTTGATTAAGGTTAGTATTTGTTTATTCATACCTTAAGTGAAAATGGGTAAAATGAAAAATACTTGAACTCAAGAATTCGTTTTTCGTTGTTTTCGTAAATGCTTGTTTTTACATATTGTCGTAATCAAAACTAAGAGAGACCAAAAAATGCAAGTAACGTTTTTAGGCATTATTGCATTAACAATCTCCCCCTTTTTGATTCCGACAATACATAAACTCAATCACACAAAAACAAGATTTTCGAAGATGAGTTTATCCATTTCTACCCCTTTGTCGAAGCAAAAAGGTTGCACAAGTCGGTGTTGAAGAGACGGACTTTGCAAAGACTCCCCCTTGGTGCTTACTCCCCCTAGCTTGGGGCACCGAGGAATCGAGATATGGTGACAAGCTACATAGAAGGGTTAGTTGAACAAAAGAAACAACCAACAAGATATAGCAATAGGTCACAAAATGAAAGAGAAGAAAACATTAAGACAAAGATCCAAGATAGGTTACTAAAAGAACATCATACAAAGATGTATGGAAAAAGAAACAAGCCAAATGCATAAATCTAATCCTAGTTATTCTAGAATTCTAAGATTTGCTTGAATTTGGTGTCTTGTGGATAAGCAACCAATGCTTATATAAAAGACAAGGTAATGGCAGAGGGTGGTGGTGGTGGCTTGTTGGAGATCTCATAATCATAGTGAAGAGGAGGCTTGATTAAGAGACTCTTGATGTAGCTCAACTCCTCATAGATGTGTGCCATAGCAAGATGTTGATATTGACAACAATGACAATATGTTCCATGGTGTATGACATTATCATGAGAAAGAGGAAGAACACTAAAGGGTGGTGGTGGAAGAAAAGATGTTCCACAATCAACATTCTTGGTAGGAGAGATGTGATTAAGAGTGTTCTTGGGTGAGTTTGGATTGTAATGGTTCTTGGGTGAGTTGGGATTGAAAGCAATTGGAGAAAATGGAGGAGATTCAAGGCTTTCATTGGGAGAATAAGACATTTTGGGATGTGAAGTATGGCAAAATGCTTACGATTTAAATAGGGAAGGATTAAGGTATTTTTGGAGTGGTCAAAGGGTTTGAAACAAAGATTCTAAAAAATGTTGGAGCAAATCTGGAGTTTCAGACAAAAACCCGAAAAAGGAAGGCACTGTATGCGGTTCCTTATCATGACTGGCGGTACCTTATCACTAAGGCACCGCGGTTCACATATGGAACCGCCTATAGAGGCTGTGTTTGGTGTTTGGAGGAAGATTTTTCAGCAAATCTTATTTTTCTAGTCTAACTTATCATAGGGATATGCTTAAAAGCAAAGATAGACAAAGAAAACATATGCAAACTTACCAAATAGAGATTTGACCAAAATACATGGATTAAAAAAATCGATGTAGGAGGTGTGTAAGACAAGACCTTAAGTCATGACACAATGATCCTCCATGATTCTATCTTGTTCTTGCTATGTTTGAGAGAATCATACATATGAATTATGTAAGCTCTAGATTAATAGCGAGAATCTATGAAAAACCGTTTTTAGATTGAATTAACAATGTCAAAAGCATTTCTCAACATTTTCGAAAGAGACTTTGAGAATTTTAAAAAGGAGAAGAGAGGGTTTTTCAAAAAGAGTTTGGAAGACTCAATGAATCAAAGTGGTAAAAAACACACAAAAAGAAAAGAAGGTAATTAAGGAAGATGTTCCATTAATCCTAGACCTAGAAGCAAGTAATTAAAAGGTTCCCTCTTAAGTGGCTTAGTGAAGATGTCGCCTAAGTTGTCTTCGGAGGGTACCTTCTCAATTGAAATGTTCCCCTTTTGAACATTATCCCTAAGGAAATGGTGTCGAATTTCTATGTGTTTGGTTCGCGAATGTTGCACGGGATTCTTGCTAAGGTCTATAGCACCTTTATTATCGCACATGATGGGAACATCATCAAGAGAAATCCCGTAATCAACAAGAGCTTGCTTCATCCATAGAGCTTGTTGGCATGCTTTTCCAGCACTCACATACTCGGCTTCCGTGGTGGATATTGCAAGAGCGGTTTGTTTCTTGGAGAACCAAGAAGTTAAGCAACAACCCATGAAGGTACAAACTCCACTAGTGCTTTTCCGGTCCACATAGTCTCCCGCATGATCCGAATCCATGTAGACAATGGTTTCTACGCCGGTCCCTTTAGGATACCATAATCCTAAATGTATAGTGCGTTTAATGTATGGAAGATACGCTTAACCGCTTCGAGGTGAGAGGTTTTGGGAGCCTCTTGGAAGCGAGCACAAAGGCAAACACTAAACATGATATCCGGTCGACTTGCCGTTAGGTACAACAAACTACCAATCATACCTCTATATTTGGTGTTGTCTACCGACTCACAATCATCATCTACGGTGAGTTTAGTATCCGAGGCCATTGGGGTCTTCATTGGTCTAGATTCTTTTAATCCAAATTTCTTTAGCATTTCTTTAGCATACTTAGATTGACTAAAGAAAATACCATCATCCATTTGTTTAATTTGGAGTCCTAAAAAGAAGTTAAGTTCTCCCATCATACTCATTTCAAACTCATCATGCATGATTTTGGAAAAGTCATCACATAATTCTTGACAAGTTGAGCCAAATATAATGTCATCAACATATATTTGTACGATTATGAGGTGAGGACCTTTCTTCTTTGTAAAGAGCGTATTGTCTACCATCCCCATGGTATACTCATGTTTAACAAGAAACGCTTTAAGTCTATCATACCAAGCTTTGGGTGCTTATTTGAGACCATAAAGTGCATTCTTAAGCTTGTAAACATGATCCGGTTTCTCAAAATCAATGAAGCTGGGAGGTTGAGCCACATATACCTCCTCATTGATCAAACTGTTAAGAAACGCACTCTTTACATCCATTTGTTGAAGCGTAAAGTCTAAGGAACAAGCGTAGGCTAAAAGGATTCTAATGGATTCTAATCTTGCTACCGGTGCATATGTCTCGTCATAATCAATCCCTTCTTGTTGATTATAGCCTTGAGCTACAAGTCTAGCTTTGTTACGAGACACAACACCATTTTCATCTAACTTATTCCTAAAGACCCATTTGGTTCCTATAATGGTAGAACTTCTAGGTGGAGGAACAAGTTCCCAAACATCATTAGCAACGAATTGATTCAATTCTTCTTGCATCGCAATGACCCAACTTTCATCCGTCAAATCTTCTTTAACATTATTTGGTTCAATCAAGGAGACGAAACAAAAGAAGTTGCTTTGGTTTTGGACTTGAGATCTTAGGGTCCTTTGATTTAAGTCACCAATGATATTATTGAGAGTATGATCCCTAGACTCCTTAATGTTTACTTCCTTTTCAACATTAAGGTCTTTAACTCCTATTTTTCTAACCTCTTTGGCTTTAACTACTTCTAATTCATCCAAGTCATCATCAACCAATGGTGGTGTCTTGGGTGAAGGAGGGGTTTCATCAAAGGTTACGTTGAGTGATTCTTTAATAACCCTCGTGGTTCTATTTAGGACAATGTAGGCTTTGCTAGTTTAGGAATAACCTAAAAGGATACCTTCGTAAGACTTTGGGTCAAACTTGGTAAGGTAGTATTGGTGTTGAGGATAAAGCACTTGCTTCCAAACACCCTAAAGTATTCCAATGAGGGTTTCTTACCTTTAAAAATCTCATAGGGGGTCTTTCCTAGGAAAGGTAGAATAAGAATTCGGTTGAGAATATAAGTCGACGTGTCCACGGCATTGCACCAAAACTTTTGAGGCAAAGATTGCTCGTTTAACATCATCCTACTCATCTCTTGGAGATTCCTATTCTTCCTTTCAACTACCCCATTTGATTGTGGAGTGCGAGGAGCCGAGAAGTTATGGGTAATACCATGAGCTTCACAAAAGGCACCAAATTGCACTTCATTATCAAATTCCCTACCATGATCCGTCCTAATAGAGACAATTGGACATCCTAGTTGATTTTGAATTCTTTGACTAAAGATTTCGAAGTGATCGAAAGCTTCATTCTTAGATGCCAAAAATCTATTCCAAATGAATCTAGAATAGTCATCAACTATAACTAGGGTATAAAGGTTACCTCCATAACTCCGTATGGCGGAAGGTCCAAAGAGATCCATATGTAGGAGCTCTAAGCACCGAGAGGTTGAAACCAAATTCTCGGCTTTGTGACTTGAGTGAACTTGCTTTCCATCTTTGCAAGCATCACAAAAGTGACTATCAAACTTCATCTTGGGGAGGTGTCTTACCAACTCCTTAGAGACTAAAGATTGAATTAAGCGCATATTAGCGTGACCTAATCTCCTATGCCAAAGAGTAGAACTATCATCTATAGTCACAAGACATATGTTGTCTTTTGACTTCTTATTGACCTTCATGACATAAAGCCCATGCTTTCTAACACCTTTTCCAATGACTTTTCCATCTTTTACGATTTCACTGTCATGTTCCGAAAAGATGACCTTACACTTATTGTCACAAATTTGACCTATACTTAAAAGGTTAAACCCTAAGTTATCTACGTGCTCAACATTTTCAATGGTCATGGAGTCAAGAGAAACCGTACCTTTTCCAATGATATTACCACGTAGACTACTTGTGAATGTGACGTTACCTCCATCATATGCTTTGTAGTGCGAGAACAAACTTCGATTACCCGTCATGTGTTTAGAACATCCACTATCCTTAATCCACTCGTCGGGATCCAAATCAATTCCCTAGCATATCTAGGTAACAACACACAAGATCAAACATTTGGTCCCCAATATCTCATAGGTCCAAAATTGTTAGTTCCAAACATCCCTTGCATTTGGTTGGGATGCATGAATGAAGGAGGGGTTCCCCATGGAGAACAAAATGGAGGAGGATAGTAATTCATATAACCATTTTGTTGTTCGTTATTTCTACTAGGTGTATTTGATCTAGGTTTAGAGTTATGATCATTCCTTCTAGGTGTTGGGGCTTTACTTCTAGATCGTGAATTGTTTTGATTATCCCTTCTAGGCGTTGTTGTTCTACTTCTAGGCTTAGACTCATTCCGTACTCTAGGTGGAGAAGAAGATGGTCTTGATAAACTTCTATTTCCCATGAGAGATTTACTTAATGGCTTGTAGAACTTATCAATGGCATTGTCGTCAAGTATGGGTAATTTTACCTTATTAACAATAAGATGCTTTGGTTTTTCACCTGACTTTGACTTTTCAGAAAGTTCATGATTTTCACAAAACTCTTGTTCTGGCCGTGGTACCTTATCTATGGCGGCGTTTCCATAGTGATAAGGAACCGCCCCATACAATCTGGGACCGCGTACAGTGGGTGATTTTTGTGAAAATCTGACTTGTTTAGGTTCACTAGTTGAGGCTTCATTTGAGTTAAAACCTACACCAAGTCTTTCCTTTGAATTAACTTGTTTGTTTAACATATCATCAAGAGCACTAGTACCTTTCATGAATTTTCCAATTTAATGGAGGTGCTCTTGAGATCTTCATTCTCTAATCTAAGTTTCTCACAACTTAAGCAACCTAAATCAACTTCTTTATTTTTCTCAAGTTTTGCCAATTTCTCCCTAAGTTCATTGATCTCATTTTCAAGCTTAGTTTTGGTTGATTTTAAGGTTCTTTTCTATGAATTTAAGACTAAGTTTGTGTAAACTATCATATTTGCCTTCAAATTCAATATCATCAAAGGTGGAGCTATCATTGCTATAATATTCGGTTTCGAAATGTACCTCTTTAGAAGTGTGAGCCATAAGACATTTCTCCTCTTTGGGGTTGTCATCATCATCTTCACCGCTATCGCTCCAAGAGCCACTAACGAACGCCGTGTGATTCTTATCGCGAGAGGGCTTTGGATAATCACCAATGAAGTGATTTGGATCACCACATCTAAAGCAATTCCTATCACCTTTTTCGTTCTTGACAAACCGATTCTTTGAGAATGGTTTCTTGTCATTGTTGGGTTGCCTAACGTGTTGACCTCGTCTCTTGAAGAACTTCTTGAAATCTTTCACCGCCAATGCATACTCCTCGTCATCGCTATCCGAGGAACTATCATGGTCACTTTGTGCCTTCTTGGCTTTAAGTGCAAGAGATTTTCTTTCACTCTTGGTTTTCACTAATTCCGAGTCCTTCAAAATTATCATCTCATGAACCTTCAAGTTGCCTATGAGTTCATCGAGTGATAAAGTTGAGAGATCTTTCGATTCTTCAATCGCTGTGACTTTTGCTCTCCACTTTGGATGTAAAGCCCTTAGAAACTTCCTAACATTGTTCTTGCTAGAAAAACCTTTATCAAGTGCTTTTAGACTAGTAATAATGGTGTTAAACCTAGCAAATGCACTATCAATAGTTTCATCTTCTAAGATGACAAATTGTTCATATTGTTAGACCAGAAGATCGATTTTGCTTTCTTTGACTTGGCTATTACCTTGGTGGGTTACTAAAAGAGTGTTCCAAATATCTTTAGCGGTTTCACACATAAAAATCCTTTCATACTCTTTCTTAGGTAAAGCATTATAAATCACCATTTTAGCCTCATTATTTTTTGAAAGTTTCTTTTTAGTATCGTCATTAGCTTTGTCAAAAGTGACCAATTCTTTTGTTTTAGAAACTTCATTAAATTGATAAGGTAAAAAATCACCATTGGTAATAACATGCCAAAGATCTAAATCTTTTGATTCCACATAAGTTTCAAATCTATTTTTCCAATAAATAAAACTATTGGTTTCAAAAAGTGGTGGTCTTTGCATAGATTGCCCTTCTAGGTATTTGTTGGAATCCATAGATCGATTCAAGTTTTAAAATACAATATACTTTAAAAATTCTTGAGCAACCTCGCTCTGATACCAATTGTAGAAACTAGAAGGGGGAGGGGGGGGTGAATAGTTTCTTATTGTTACTTGTTAAAAGGTGGTTTTCAAAAATCCTTTTTCAAAAAACTTAGGCTTGAGGAAATATGTGAAATCTTCTTATGCACAATATGAACAATGATAGTGTAACTAAACTAATACTAACAAAAATATATGCACAAAGAATAAAGAATGTAAAGAGTTAAGGGTAAAGAAAGATCAAACCGAACACCAATGATTTATATTGGTTCGGCAATGAAGCTCACTCCTCGTTCCTACTCCACTCCTCGAGTACTCCTTACTCCAGAGTTCACTACACAACAAGCTCCTTATGGTGGAGAAAACCGTACACGTCGCTTAACCAATTTTCGACTCTAAGCTAAAAGTCAAGCCCTAATCGTAGCAAGGACCAATCTACACAACTATACTTAGTACATACACAACTTCCAAATAGACACAACTACTTGGATCTTCACAACTATGACACAACAACAAATGTATAAAATTAGATCTTCAATGGATCTTTGGTGGTGGACTCAACACTTCACACGAATAGTGTTCTACTCTTTGCACTTGGAGAGGAAGGGATGGAAGAACAAGATTCACTTCTTAAACAAGTAGTAATCAAATAAATGATCAAAGATTTGAGTGATTAAAGAAGAGTGTTTGAATCTGGAAATAGATGTGCAAAAGAGGTGAGTTGAAAAGCTGAGAATGGTCCACAATTTATAGGAAAAAAGGCCAACGGATATATCTGGCCACGGTTCCATATCTCAGCCGGTGGTTCCTTATCGATAAGGAACCGTGTAGGCACTAGGGAACCGCGCCTAGACTCCGCTCCCTTTTTTGTCCTTTAGTGGTGGAGGTCTTATCTGGATTAAAAAATATCCTGATAGAGTATTCCTAATCAAATAAGAATATGCCATTTTCAAATTTTCAAATAATTAATTTAATAAAACATTTTCTTAAAAAGAAAGTTTAATAAAAACTTGTCACACTTAATAAAAGTGAGTTTTAAGAAAAGATTAAATCACTTAATCACTTGATTAAGGTTAGTACTTGTTTATTCATACCTTAAGTGAAAATGGGTAAAATGAAAATACTTGAACTCAAGAATTCGTTTTTCGTTGTTTTCGTAAATGCTTGTTTTTACATATTGTCGTAATCAAAACTAAGAGAGACCGAAAAATGCAAGTAACGTTTTTAGGCATTATTGCATTAACGATGCCAAATATATGCTTGTGTTTGTTACATGTGTATTTTAGGTACGGATATTGAGAAAATGGCAAAAGATCACAAGAAACAAGCAAAAACGAACACGAGAAACGAAGCCGCACAATGAACCAAGCCCTATTGTGGATTTTCCAAGAATAACCCTTGAAGAATTGAAGATTGTACAACAAGGGTCCTCCAATATTGAAGAATTGACACTTTAAGCCCTTGTTTATTCATAATTACAAGTTTGGTCCTTAAAGTTTGTCAAATTATAAAAGGACCCTCCACTTTGAAGAATTGGCAAGAATGGTCCCTCATATTTGAAGACTTGTCATTTTTAGTCCTCCACAAAGTCAACAATACAAGTCAAGACCTTGAAGATTGAAGATATTACAAGAATGGTCCTTCTCATCAAATGGAAAAAAATAGTCCTTGAAATCCCTTTGTAAAACATTTTGTGGCAAAAGTGTGAAAAAAAAAGTTTAATAACAAAGGAAATCTGAATTTGTGCTATCTAAACTGAAATGAAAAATGGATGGAAGATAAGGGGTGAAATCTGCCAAGACACAATAGATACATAGACCAGTGGGAGGTGGACACGTGCGCCACTAACTCCATCCCACCAATCACCACTCACCATTTTGCCAAGTCACAATCCCACTCAGCCGATTTTTATAACTAATTTAATTAGTTACATAAACACGTGCCTTACAACAATTTAAATCCTAAACTAGATTAAACCACTCACTATTCATACTATGAACAAGATTAGGGGTTTTTGTTTAAGCTAAAATTAAACCTCCAAACCTTCTAGAATTATGATTAGGGAGGTTATGAACATAACCCAACTCTTAAACCACATGCCACATTATCACAAGTTCACATGCTACCAACCTGCTACACGTTTTTTGGACAAGATGCCAAAAGGTGCCAGCCATCCAACGTCCTATAAACCTGCTTCAATCCTAAGCTCACTATGGACCATTGATCAAATTCTAACCCTTTTTACACCTTCACAAACAGCCAACAATCCTTCACATGATCAAGATAATTCAAACTGCAAGGGCATTTCAGGGACTTCACCATTAGGGTTTACACTTTATTTTCCGCATTTTTAGGTTTCTTGTAGCCTATATAAAGGCCTTAGACTGCAACATTTACATTTGCTCTTGGTTTTTCCTTGTTCAACTTTCTGTAAATCCCTTTTCAAGTTTAATGAAAATGTGTTTGAATTGTTAAATAAATCCAAGTGCCATCTTTAATCTTTGCTTATTATTGTTACATGTTTGTGTTTGTTGAATCTCAAAACCTGTTTTTAAACATTGTGCAAGAAATTGCATAATTTTCTAAAATATGATATTTTGCTAAGTTCTTTGGTACATCCTTGGAATTTTTGGATTTCAAGTGATCATAGCACCCTGATAAGAAGATTATCAAGGTGTTGTGAGCTTGTGGTTTGGGGATAATCAAGGAGTGGGTACAAAGGTTGCATTAATCAGCTTTTCATTTTCAACTTTCAGTTTTATATATTGCTTGTTCTAACCTTGTTACTCATAGCAGCTTTGTGGAAGCTTGTGCCTTGTTAAGCTAGGGACATAAGCTCAAAAATTCGTGAGTGTGGATGTACATTAATGAGGTTTGAGCCTTCTTACCCAAAATCTGTAAAAAATACTTGATTTGTGTGATTTTCTAATCTGCTGGTGTATGTGTTGTTTTTTATGCTTTAATCTGCTTAATACTACATGATAATGATGTTATGATGCTAGATTAGGCTTGGGTAAAACTGAAAAACACAAATACTTTGTTAAATCTTGGATTAAAAAGTGAAAGGGGGGTTTGGTTCTACCGATTTAAGGTGCTTGTTTGATTTTGAGTAAGTGTTAAGTGTTGGTAAGTACTTGTATTTGTTTATTAAGTGATTTTGTGCTGATATATGCAAGTCTTGAGCTTTTAAACATCAATTTCTTAATTGTGCTATAACTTGTTTGATTTTTCCTGTTTTGACCTAAGAATTTGGAAACACCTAGAGTGTATGCATGCTTAGGGCTAACAAGTGTTTAAACAAAGTTTATATAACCTGTTTAAGAGATTTGAGGGTTTAAATTTGGGCTTGTGGTCAAGTATATCAGCAAAGTTCATAATCTGCTTGCTCATTGTTCATCAGTAAATTTTTAAGCTTGAATCTTGTTTTAAACCTTGAATCATTGCATAAAACCAGTTGATATATGTTCATTTGAATTTATTATAGCTGTTGTGTGCATTTGGTTCAATTTGGTTCGCTTAAGCTTGCTAAATCTGCTTATTTTGTTGAAAACTGCTTATGAACATGTATGTGCAATGTCTGGTGATGTTTTGAATTAACTGTATCAATTGGTTGTTAGGATTTGTGTTTTTGTGATTGTGGTTGACTCCTTATAACCCACTAGTTATAAGGGTGCCTTTTTGTGCCTTGAATCTAACAAAAATCCACAAAAGACAAAAAGTCAAAGAAGTCAAGCAGTGGCAACTTTTCCCACTGCTAGACACCCAAAACTAGCCACTGCTAGAGTTAATTATCAAACAGCTTATTCATAAGCCATTTTAGCTTATTCAGACTTGCAACAACTTTGATTTTGTAATCAATCTTCATCATTTGACCCATTTGACTAATCTGGAGCATATTAGGGTTTGACTTTTAGGTTTGACTAGAAAACCAATTGACTTCACTTTTTCATAAGTGCATTTGCTTATTCCAGCTTATTATTTGTGCTTATTTGAAAACTTTTAGTTGATTTTGCTTAATTAATTCATTTAAAACCTTTTGCAACTTGAATCAGCACTTAAGGTGGCGTAGAACTCAAAAACGACTATTTTGTTGTTTTCTGTAGAGAGCTTTTGCTTATTTCGGGGTTATTTCTTGGGCTTATTCCAAATTTATTTTTACAAACGTCTTAATTAGGTCAAGAGAAGGTTGTGTGTCAAATTTCAGCTTATGGCATCAACTTATACCTTAATGGGCCAAAACCCATTAAGAATAACTTGCTTTAATATAAGCTGTGATAAGCTCACTTTCAGCTTTTGGGCCTTTGAAATTTTGTGTTTAAAATTGAATTTTGAGTCAGATAAGAGATTTTGGGCTTATTTGGGCAACATTTTTCTTATTGGGCCATTAAAAGCCTATTATGGGTTCTGTTTGGACTTTTGCCTGTTTGAAGGCCCAATAGGGTATTTTTGGTTTTTCAAGTTCATTTTCTGTTTAATTAGGTTAAAATAAACTAGTTTGCAACTTTTTATATTTTTTTATAAATTTTGGATTTTTAATATTATTTTATTATTATTTTATTATTAAAAATTAAATTTAAGATTTTTGCAAGTTTTTCATTTTTCATAGCTTAAATACATTAAGTTAAGAATTTTAAAACTTTTAGATTAATTTTGTTGTCATTTAATTATTTTTTAGAATTATTTTAAGATTTATTGTTTTTAATCATTTTTAAATAGTTTAATTAATTTTAAAATTTTCAAAAATAGTTTTAAATTTAGTTAAGTCATTTTAGAGGTTTAAAAAAGTGAAAAATCTCATTTTGGGCTTTTTGTTAATTAAATTGATTTTTTGGCTTTAATTAGCATTAAAAAATTATTAGTTAATTAAATAAAAGGTTTGAGTGATTTTTGATTTTTTGTAAACTCTAACTACATTTTTTTAGGTTTTATTGCAATTTTCTAGGAATTTTTAGGTTAATTTTAAAATTTCGTCATATTCTACGGTTTTACGTGCACGACTTTTCGTCTTAGTGTAATTTTATCGTAACCGGCATCCTTTTCTATTTTCTTTTCTCATAATTATAATCACAAAGATAAATCATTTTTACAAAACACACTAGCCTCCTTGAGAACGAACTCCCCTACTTGGGTCATTTACTTGTGGTTTTCCTAAATCACTTGTTTATTACTTACCCTAATTACGTTCTTTTTCTTAAAAGACGAATTTTACAACTATCATTTTGGCGCCGCTGCCGGGGAGGCGTGTTGTGTTTTGATTTGAACAATTGTTGTTTTTATATTATCCATAAATATAATTGTATTAGTAGAAGTCTACTAATACGTATTATTGTTTTTCGTTTTTGTGTGAATATTATTACTATATTGTATACGTAGAACAATAAATTCACAAGTACTCCAAAAGTGTGAAAACACAACCTTGATTTGGGATTTCATCACTCGGTCATTGTATTCGAATCTCAAACAAAGAAAAAAGACAAAATAGATAATTATTTTCGTGAAGCTTAATTTTGACAAACACAAACTATAAGTTAGGTATAAGGCGGGTATTATAAAATATACCCTAAGGAAAAAAAGGCTCTTAAGTGCTTCGCGCCGCCTCGTTTCTCCGCTTGCTTGTGCGTGTTTAGATAAAAGGGCTAATCGAGGGTTTGCCAACCAAAATATTATCTACATATCATATATATTTTCTTGGTTTCAATTGATTAAACCCTCTTGAATATTTTGGTGTTCCACCAACGTTCTAAAGTCATCGAAGGCGTTCACTTCACGTGATCGTTTTCATTACTTGAGGCTCCTTTAATCAAGAGATTTGATTTGAGGAGATATTTGTGGATTTTTGTCTACGTAATACATCACCAAAATCCAAAAAAAAGTAAAAACAATCAAAAACCACAAAAATTGAAAAAGTCAAAAACACCAAAAAGAATCTTCTTTGCTCATCCCCACGTTGTACGTGACGTTTATGCAAACTCGAAACCAAGCTAGACGTGCACGTAAATGTAGAAACCAAAAGGAAACCACACCTAACCTTTCAAGTGAGGAGTCTCCTATTGACGAACCTATCGTAGAACAAGAAGCAACCATGGCTAATCGAACTATGATGGAGTTACTTCAAGCACCCACCGACGGTTATAGAGAGGCTATTGTGATTCCCGCCATCCTTGCGTAGAATTTTGAAGTTAAGACGGGTTTGTTGTCGATGATCCAAAACAACAAATTCCGTGGAGATGAAAAGGACAACCCGCACAACCATATCCGCCAATTCAATCGTCTTACCGTCACTTGCAAGTTTAAGGACATTGCTAATGACTCGATTAAGATGATGCTTTTTCCGTATTCCTTAGCAGGGCCCGCTAAAATTTGCTTAGAGAAAGAGCCACCCAATTCTATATTGACGTGGAAGGATCTCGTTTCAAAATTTGTTAACCAATTTTTCCCGCCCTCTAAGACTAGTGCATTTGAAAAACGAGATTTCAAGATTTTCACAAGAATTTAATGAGAGTTTTTCTACGGCTTGGAATCGGTTTAAGGAAATGTTACATGATTGTCCTCATCACGGTTTTTCCGACTTGCATCAAATTGACACGTTTTACAAGGGATTGAATGATCATGAGAGAGATATCTTAATGCCGCCGTGGGTGGTAATTTTTTTTGTGTATAACGGTTGAGGAAGCGTTGTTGATTATTGAGAATAGGTCTAAGGTCTATAGTCCTCGTAGCACATCGAGTGTTCGTAAGGCTTCGTCTTCGGCTTCACCTTCATTGTCCAATACCATCGATGCTTGCCAAATTGAGGCAAATTTGGAAAACAAGATCTTTGATAAGCTTAAAGGTCTTTTGATTGAATTTAAAGTTGGTGAAAAAATTGCTCCCTCTACGGCTAAAGCGGTTGAGGTTTCTTGCATGTATTGTGGTGGAGGTCATGATTTCTCCGAGTGCATTACCAACGGTGGTAACACTTCGAGTGCCTACGCGGCTACGGGAACTTACAACCAAAACGGTCAAGTTACCCGATCTAATCAAATGACTCCACCGGGTTTTGCTCCCAATCAAAATGCTAACAACTATCGAAACAATCAAGTTGGTTACAAAAACAATTACAAAGGTAACAACTATGAGAGTCAAGGGGCTAATAACAATCAAGTTTTAAACAAAAATCAAAACAATGATTTTCAAAACAACAACAAGAGTTTGCAAAACTTGAAAGATCTTCCAAATGAATTTGTTGAATACGCTAATGGGAATGATGCTAGGTTTGATAATATTCAAAGAGAGATCATTAGCCTAAGATCCGAGTTTAAGAATGACTTGAAAAAGGAGTTGAAAAATGAGTTAGCAAATGAGCTAAAGATCCACACCAACAAAATGGAGGGTAATGTAACTAGGTTACAACAAAACCAACAAAAGATGGAACAAGGGCAACATGAAATAAAACAAGAGATGCTTAAGGCCGATAAGAGGCAATCTATGTTTGAGGATAAAATTTCATCCATGTTTGAGGCTATAATGTGTAAACCGTATTCGAGTAGTCTTCCTAGCAACACCATATCGAACCCTAAGGGAGAGATGAAAGTGATTACCACACGAAGTGGTAAGACACTTAAGGAACCGACTCCTCAACCAATTACTCCAACGGTGGAGGAAAATGAGGAAGAATCCGAGGTGGTGGTCGAAAAGGAACACATCCCAATCCAATGAAGTACCGCTCATGCCACACCTACGGTTGACCCATTACCAACATTGGAACTCGAGATTCTAAAGGCTATGCCTATGCCTCAACCCACACCACCTTTGCCCTACCCATCGAGACTTCGTAAGGAGAAACGTCAAGAGCGCGACAATTACCAATTTGAGCTTTTTATGAAAATGTTTCGTGATGTGCATTTCAATGTAAGTTTTGTCGAAGCACCTCGATTTGCCGCTAACTTTAAGAGTATGTTAAAAAGCAAGGAGAAACTGCAACAATTGTCTAGTTGTTCATCGGTTTATCTTAACCGCATACCTCAAAACGTCGGTGATCCCGATAAATTCTTGATTCCATGTGCTATCCAAGATATGGAAGAATGCTATGCCTTAGCCGATCTTGGTGCTAGCATTAACTTGATGCCTCTTGCAATCTTCAAGTAGCTCAATCTTCCTAATCTTACTCCTTCACTAATGTCTATCAAATTGGCCGATCATTCCACTATTCCCGCATGTGGATTAGCCGAAGACGTTTTTGTGAAAGTGGTAAAGTTCTATTATCCGATAGACTTTAACGTTGTCGTTATTCCCACGGATCCTCAAGTTCCTCTTATTTTAGGTCGTTCGTTTTTGGATACATCAATGGCGTTGATTGATGTGCATGCTAGAAAAATCACCTTACGTTTAAACGACGAGGAACTTGTTATAAACGCAACTCAAAATTCTCCAATTTCTCATGTTTATTCCGTCGCGACCATAAACCTCGTTGATATGATCAACGTTTTTGCGAGGAATTTTCACAAGAAGTTTTAGGTTTTGGTGACGTTGAAAATAGTGGCAATCCCACTATGCTTGATCCTATTATTGATAATTTGACACCATCCTTCACTCCATTTGAAGGCGGTGGTTTTACGTTGGAAGAATATGCTGTTCCTCGTACTTGTAACAAAGACCTTGACAATGATGAGGACTTCTCGATTATCAAGGATTTTCTTAACGATTTCCCATTTCCTCCACCCGAGGACGTTATGAGTATCGAGCCCAAATCTTCAATTGAGGAACCACCAACCCTCGAGTTGAAAGATTTACCTCCTCATCTTGAATACGTATTTTGGGAGGAGACGATAAGTTGCCGGTTATTATTACGAAAGATCTCTCGAATGATAAAAAACCGCACTTATCGATGTTCTAAAGGACCACAAAGGGGTAATTGCATGGAAATTATCCGACATTAAGGGGATCAATCCCAAATTTTGTACCCACAAGATCTTAATGGAGAAGGACTACAAACCCGCAATCCAATGTCAAAGGTGAGTGAACCCCAAAATTCACGACGTCATAAAAAGGAGGTCCTTAAACTCCTTGACGCGGGAATGATTTACCCAATTTCTGATAGCCCTTGGGTGAGTCCTATTCATTGTGTCCCTAAGAAGGGAGGAATGACTGTTGTGCCAAACGATGCCAACGAGTTAATTCCGACTCGACTCGCGCCTGGTTGGAGGGTGTGTATCGACTATTGTAAGTTGAATGACGCCACTCGCAAAGACCATTTTCCTTTGCCCTTCATGGACAAAATGTTGGAGCGTCTTGCGGGAAATGATTTCTATTGCTTTTTAGATGGTTTTTCCGGTTACTTCCAAATCCCCATCGATCCTCGTGATCAAGAAAAAACTACGTTTACGTGTCCTTATGGAACGTTTGCCTATTGTCGAATGGCATTCGGACTTTGTAATGCACCGGGAACTTTTCAACGATGTATGATGGCTATTTTTCATGACATGATCAAGAAGACGATGGAAGTCTTTGTGGATTATTTTTCCGTGTTTGGTTGTTCGTTCACTTCGTGTTTGTCGAATCTTGAGAGAATGTTGAAACGTTGTGAGGAAACCAACCTTGTGCTTAATTGGGAAAAATGTCATTTTATGGTTAAGGAAGGAATCGTCTTAGAGCACAAGGTTTCGAAAGCGAGGATTGAGGTAGACAAAGCTAAGGTAGACGTCATCGCCAAATTACCTCATCCCAAAACCGTTAAGGGAGTTAGGAGTTTCCTAGGCCACGCGAGCTTTTATCGTCGTTTCATCAAGGATTTTTCAAAGATTTCTCGACCTATTACACATCTCCTCAAAAAAAGATGCTCCTTTTGTCTTTAACGAAGATTGTGTACGAGCCTTTGAAATCCTTAAGAGGAAACTTACCGAAACTCCCATTCTTGTTGCTCCCAATTGGAACCTCCCCTTTGAACTCATGTGTGATGCTAGTGACTACGCTATTGGGGCCGTATTTGGGCAACGTCATGATAAGCATTTCTTGCCTGTTCACTATGCTAGCAAGAAGATGACCGAGGCTCAACTTAAGCATACTACAACAAAAAAGGAATTCCTTGTCGTGGTGTATGCATTTGAGAAATTCCGACCTTACCTCGTCTTGACCCAATGCATAGTGTATACGGATCACTCGGCAATCAAGTATCTCATGGCTAAACAAGATGCAAAGCCGAGATTACTTCGTTGGATTCTCCTCCTACAAGAATTTGATGTCGAAATCCTTGACAAAAAGGAGCCGAGAATCTAGCGGCCGATCATCTTTCTCGTTTGGAAGATCCTCACCAAAGTGTTTACGAGCCAAAGGAAATCACCGAAACATTTCCTCTCGAGACACTTGGTGTAGTGAATTCTAAGCTTGACTCATCCACCCCATGGTTTGCGGACATCGCAAATTACCATGCGGGGAACTTCATCATTAAGGGTATGACGACTCAACAAAAACGAAAATTCTTTCGTGACGTCAAGTTCTACTTTTGGAACGGCCCTTACCTCTTTCGGACTTGTGCGGATCAAATTATTCGACGTTGTGTATTTGGCACTGAAGCTTCTAATATCCTTAGAGCTTGTCACGAGGGACCCACGGGTGGTCACCATGGTGCTAATCTCACGGCGAAGAAGGTCTTTGATGCTGGTTTCTTTTGGCCTACTATTTACCGAGATGCACATGCACTTGTCAAGTCACGTGACTCATGCCAACGACAAGGAAAAGCCTCACAAAACGATGAAATGCCACAAAACATCATCCAAGTGTGTAAGATCATTGATGTTTGGGGAATTGATTTTATGGGGCCGTTCCCATCATCTCGTGGTAATAAGTACATCCTTGTCGCTGTTGACTACCTATCCAAGTGGGTGGAAGCTAAGGCTTTGCCCACGAACGATGCTCGTGTGGTAGTCAAGTTTTTAAAAAGCTTGTTTTCTCGGTTTGGAACCCCTCGTGCGATCATAAGCGATCGTGAAACCCATTATTGTAATGACTAATTCGAAAGGGTCGTAAGGAAATATGGGGTTACACATCGACTTTCTACGGCTTATTAATACTGAGATTTTACTCGTTGAAAGTTCGTTTTCTCGGTGTCTAATCGAATTGATTTCCGGTTAATTGTGTGAGATTAATTGTTCTTGGTGAAACAAATATTTTTGGATTTGGTAAAATAAATGTGCAAGACTTAATAATAAAGGACGGGAAATTAAAGGTAAAACAAGTTAAAATGTAAAACGGTGCAATATTTAAAACGTTAAAAGTAAATGACGAGAATTTAAATAACGTAAAATTAAAACTTAACGAGAAGTAAATTGACAATTAAATAAAAATGCAAAACGAATTAAAAATGAACTAAAAATAAAACGAGTGAAGTGGCGGAAAAACAAACAAGCATAACACTAAGACAAAACAAAACATTCCGATCGGAATACATTCCGATCGGGTGATCGGAATACGGAGAAAAGCTAAAGATCGGAATAAGGAGAAAGGTTCCAATCGGAATGTTTGGAAATAAGTGCAAATCGGAATACTGTAAAACAAAACCAATCGGAATGAGCAAAACATGCGTAATCGGAATATCTAGAAAATGAACAATCGGAATGTATAAAATTTTGCCCAATCGGAATACTCATAACACAATCGGAATAATGACAAAAGGGGGAAATCGGAAAGTTTAAAACCCTTTTCCGATTGGGCGATCGGAAAAGGGGTTTGCTTGGTCGGAAAGTACGATCGGAAAGGATTTCCCTTTTTCGATTGGGTTCTTTGATCCGAAATATAAGCTAGATCAAAAAGCTATGGAAATAAGCTTTTAACCAAAACTAGAACGAATCAAAACTGAAACGAAATCAGTAAGCACAAATAACGACTTTTCCAAACTAAAAATAAACAACTTTGAAATCAAAACATAAAAATATTAACATTTTAGGCATGAAAACATGAATGAACAACACGGATCAAATGTAAATCGCACCAAAAGCAAACAAGAATCAAGAAAGGAAGATGAGAGATTAAGACAAGAAAAGTAAAGATTAAAGAACAAATAATGAAAACTTACTTGAAAATTAAAATGATTAAAAGTGCATAACAACTAATTAAAGTGAAAGAAAAGAAATGACAAGAAATGAAAATGGTGGAAGAGTGGTTTGTCAAGCCACCAACAACAAGAAATGAAATAGCTAATGGCTATTTATAGTGGTGATTAGGGAGGGGCTTAGGAAGCTTCCTCCCTCTTTCCTCTTTTCCTTAATTGCGTCATTAGGTCCCTCCTTTCTTTAATCTTCTTAAATCTTGGACTTAAATGATTTTGCCTCGGGATTTCTTTGAACTCGCCTTGTATTTTCTTCATAAATAAGATTCGAGTTCTTCGGCTTTTAGTAAACTTCCGTCTTTTGACTTTTTCTTCGATAAATCTTCAGAATTGGTCTTGGACTTCCGTTCTTTTTCCACTCTTGATATTTCGACTTCATCTTTCGTCTTTTTCTTCGATAAAAGCCCGTGAATGCCGTGTTTTCTCCACTTTTCACCTTTTCATCCTAAATCACAACAAAAACACAAACCACGCATAATTCCGACAAAAATGATATAAAATACACGTTTTGGCTTGGTTATTATTGTGATTAAGTGGTAAAAAGGATGGGTGTTTTCACACCTATCAAATCCCCTACACTTAACCATTGCAATGTCCTCATGCAATGCATTAGTTACAAAGCACGTTTTACATTTTCCATCATAATCAACCTACCTTGGCCTTTATTAAACAACTAAGGAAAAATCAAAAAGATAGAAAATAATAAGATGCAACAAGGAAGAAACTTGTAAAGAAATCTAAGACTTACATTAGGGCTTGTGTGTCATGAATGTTCATCACCCTCAAGTTTCACGTTCCCCATGCCAAGCTTAAAAACAAGATCATTGTTAGTACAAGTTAGCATAACAAACATTTACTCATGTGGTTCAATTAATCACTTAAACTCCCTTATTCCTACGAGTATCTCTTATATTTTATTGATGTCTTGAATGATCACGAGGATGCATTGTTGACTTATTTCGATAATTTATTTAGGCTGAAAGCAAAGTAGGACAATTTGATCAATAGTTAGCTAAAGGACAAAATCTCTTAAAACTGATTCTCGGGATATCAAAAAGTTCATATCTTGGCATAACTTGGTTCACGATTTGAGACCTTTCTCGGGCCGATATTTGGCATGTACTTCATACTTCATATCTCGAGAGACGTTCTTGAGATAATGGTCTTCTCTTCGTTAACAGAGTGAGTTTCTTCACTTGGAGACTTTTGATGGGTACTCCAACTTTGTTGACCACGACTTCATGATTATTTCTTCAATCTCTAATTGGGATTTTGAGATACAACGATCCGCCTCCTTTTCGGACTTGGATCTATTTATCCTCATACCTTGTTAGGGTCTTTTCGGATAGACTTCTCCATGATCTTTATGGGAGTTGATTGCTTTTCGTCGTGAGTCTTGATCCTTCATATTGATTTTGGGAATAATGCTCTTCACATCACTTTTGGATCTTCAGCAATAAAATGGAATCCTCATGCCTTGTTAGGGCCTTTTCGGACTCGCCAATATTCGCGCCCCGCTTCATAAGTTATGCCTTGGCTATGAACTCTTATCATTACCGAGCAACTTTTAAACGATCTTGGGCTAAAAGCTAAGTAACTTTTCAAATCGTACGACCTTACTTATTGCAGATAATTTATTAGCAAGTGATGGGAGAAAAAGATCATAATTAACTCACATAAGTTAATGAGAGAATACCAAACTTGTAACCAACTCTATCATTTCTCGTTCTCCACAATTTAAAATCTCAAGGAATGAGACTCGTGGATGCTTAGCCTAATAAACCAATTAAGGTCTACATGGTTAAGGATACTAGCTAGAGTGAACTTGGATAAGTAAACTCGGGTTGAGTCAAAATATTCACAACGGGCCTAATATATCTAAGATATCTAAACTTGCTAAAACCATTTTATTAAAATGTTAGAAAGTAACAAAAATAAAGGAGACTACAACTAGGCCAAAATAGATTAAAAATTTTGAAAAATGTCGAAAAATTGATTTTCCGGTTAAAATGAGGGCAAATACAAGGAAAAGACCACTTAACTTCGATAGAAGTCCCCCCTACACTTAATATAAACATTGTCCTCAATGTTTAAGCATGTGGGAGTAAACTCCCCTACACTTAGGACATTGTGCACTTTGTTTAAATCTCGTTAAGGAAAAGACAACTAAAGAGATTCCTATTTTAATAATGAGAAATATAAAATAGTGAATCGAAAAGAGTTTAGGATAGAACCGGGAAGAAGGGAACACGGAATCACGGTTCATCAAAAGTCATCAAGAGTGTGTCTTTGAAGCTCTAATCCCTGCACATGATAAGAAAGAAAGCAAGAAACACCACGGGGCTCCCCCTTACACTTATGGTAAAAATAGATAGATAATTGGGTTGCCTCCCAAAAAGCGCTTGTTTTTGTTGACCGAGTCACGAGCCTGACTCGTCCCCGAATTAAATGGTCCATGGGGAAGCCTCGAATGTGATACCGGGATCAAAGACCTTGTCCTCGTTCCCGGTTGACATCAACAAAGGAGAGGCAGGGGGATAAGTCTTGAAAGGAAGAAAGGTCCTTTCGACATACTTATAGTATGTGAATTCAAGATCCACGGGAGGTGGGTTGGGTAAAGTAAGCACATTGTCCTCCCCCAAAGACAATGGATGCTGAGCAAACGGCAAAGCCGTATTGTTATCAATCATAGCATAATCAATGTCACCTCCCGGGTCAAAGCACTCATCCTCCGAAATAGTAGCTAAAGGGGAGGATGAAAGGTGCTCGGGAGGGGGACTTGGGTCAACACTTTCCTACAGCAAATTATCAAAAATAATGTCCCCCTCCGCGTCAGAATCATTAATACCTGGAGGGAAAGAGTGGATGTCGATTTCTTCCAGCAATGGGTCATTATCTTCAACGGAAGGAATAGATGGAGGTAAAGACTTGGAAAGAGAAGGAGAAGTCAACTCTTCGATTTGAGCAATAAGAAGATGAACTTTCCGTAATCTACCGCGAAGAAGCACGTCTTCCACCTCATCCACAAGATCAAGTTCATCGTTGAACTTCTCGTAAACCGGAGGGAATAAATCGTCATCGTCTGCATCTCCCGATGGAGATTGAGAAATTTCAAAAGTGAAAGTCTCATAGCAGAGAGAAGAATCGTCATCACTAGGATCGATCTCTTCCGGAAGAGCAATGTCGTCCTCAGGCTCCATAGCAGGTAAGTCACAAACCTCATCATCCAATACTTTGTCGAGACCAACATCACTAAGCTCATTCAACGAATCTAGATCCTTAGATGCAGTAGGAGCATCGACAGTAGGGTCAGCAACTACAGAAGATTGGTTGAAAATGTAGACATCATCGTCGTCGTCATCATCATAATAGATGGGACGAGTCCAATTAGGAGTGACGTAGTCGGCTAACTCTTCCTTGATAACCTCCACATCTTTAAGAAGCTCATGCAACAACTTTTGTTGTTCATCGCCCCGAGTATGTTCAATTTCACCAATTCTATCCCACGCTGTAATTAAACATTTTGGTGTAGAAAAGAAGGGAAAACGACTAAATTGGCTCAAAAAGGTGTCGGTGGTTTTCAAGGTTTCGTCCACATCAAGCAACGGTTGCCTTTCCTGATGTAAGTCAGCTCGGAGTTGAGCTAGACTTTCTAGAATGCCATTCAAAGAAGTGAGTTGTTGATCAAGACTAGTTTGCTGAGAGGATTGATGATTGAGGGTGTGATGTGGGGGCTGACGGTTATAGACACTAGGATGATAGCACGGTACTTTCTCAAAAATTTGCGACGGATCACAAAAAGAAGCATCGTGAGGGCCCCCACAAATATAGCACCATGGGTATGGAGAAAAACGGGGTGCCTCTTGTTGATAGCTATTATCATTGTCATAATTGTACCCCGGTTCTTGCCCGTGTCTATACGGGTATTGAACCGGGCACGAAACATGCCAATGAGAATCGCTTCCCCAATAGATGCACGGGGGAACAGGAGGTAGGTTCAAAAAGTACGAATTAGTCGAGTTGCATAAAGGACAAAATCCGGATTGTATGTAGTCGATATCGTTTCCGCACCGCTCACATGTACACCATTGACAAGAGTTGTTCCCAGATAATTGTTTCCCACACCGGACGCAATGGACATAAAAATCCATAAAGAAAGATAGATAAGCAAGAAGAATATTTTTGGTGCAAAACTTAGAAAAAGAAATGCTTTTTATGATTTTTCAAATGTTTTTGGATTTTTGAAAATTTTTGGACACGAAAAATAACGTTCACAAGTGAACGGATCCCAAAATCCAACGCGTCACTCACAAAATACCTTCGATCTTCACGAAAAGAGCCGGCAGCGGCGCCATTTTAATACTGAGATTTTACTCGTTGAAAGTTCGTTTTCTCGGTGTCTAATCGAATTGATTTCCGGTTAATTGTGTGAGATTAATTGTTCTTGGTGAAACAAATATTTTTGGATTTGGTAAAATAAATGTGCAAGACTTAATAATAAAGGACGGGAAATTAAAGGTAAAACAAAATAAAATGTAAAACGGTGCAATATTTAAAACGTTAAAAGTAAATGACGAGAATTTAAATAACGTAAAATTAAAACTTAACGAGAAGTAAATTGACAATTAAATAAAAATGCAAAACGAATTAAAAATGAACTAGAAATAAAACGAGTGAAGTGGCGGAAAAACAAACAAGCATAACACTAAGACAAAACAAAACATTCCGATCGGAATACATTCCGATCGGGTGATCGGAATACGGAGAAAAGCTAAAGATCGGAATAAGGAGAAAGGTTCCAATCGGAATGTTTGGAAATAAGTGCAAATCAGAATACTGTAAAACAAAACCAATCGGAATGAGCAAAACATGCGTAATCGGAATATCTAGAAAATGAACAATCGGAATGTATAAAATTTTGCCCAATCGGAATACTCATAACCCTACACAATCGGAATAATGACAAAAGGGGCAAATCGGAAAGTTTAAAACCCTTTTCCGATTGGGCGATCGGAAAAGGGGTTTGCTTGGTCGGAAAGTACGATCGGAAAGAATTTCCCTTTTTCGATTGGGTTCTTTGATCCGAAATATAAGCTAGATCAAAAAGCTATGGAAATAAGCTTTTAACCAAAACTAGAACGAATCAAAACTGAAACGAAATCAATAAGCACAAATAACGACTTTTCCAAACTAAAAATAAACAACTTTGAAATCAAAACATAAAAAGATTAACTTTTTAGGCACGAAAACATGAATGAACAACACGGATCAAATGTAAATCGCACCAAAAGCAAACAAGAATCAAGAAAGGAAGATGAGAGATTAAGACAAGAAAAGTAAAGATTAAAGAACAAATAATGAAAACTTACTTGAAAATTAAAATGATTAAAAGTGCATAACAACTAATTAAAGTGAAAAAAATGAAATGACAAGAAATGAAAATGGTGGAAGAGTGGTTTGTCAAGCCACCAACAACAAGAAATGAAATAGCTAATGGCTATTTATAGTGGTGATTAGGGAGGGGCTTAGGAAGCTTCCTCCCTCTTTCCTCTTTTCCTTAATTGCGTCATTAGGTCCCTCCTTTCTTTAATCTTCTTAAATCTTGGACTTAAATGATTTTGCCTCGGGATTTCTTTGAACTCGCCTTGTATTTTCTTCATAAATAAGATTCGAGTTCTTCGGCTTTTAGTAAACTTCCGTCTTTTGACTTTTTCTTCGATAAATCTTCAGAATTGGTCTTGGACTTCCGTTCTTTTTCCACTCTTGATCTTTCGACTTCATCTTTCATCTTTTTCTTCGATAAAAGCCCGTGAATGCCGTGTTTTCTCCACTTTTCACCTTTTCATCCTAAATCACAACAAAAACACAAACCACGCATAATTCCGACAAAAAATGACATAAAATACACGTTTTGGCTTGGTTATTATTGTGATTAAGTGGTAAAAAGGATGGGTGTTTTCACACCTATCACTTATCACCCACAAACGAGTGGGCAAGTCGAGGTTTCAATCCGAGCGTTAAAGAGGATCTTGGAGAGATCGATAGGAGAGAACCGACAATCATGGTCGGATAAGTTAGACGATGCTTTATGGGCCTTTCGTACCGCTCATAAGACGCCCATTGGGTGCATTCCGTATAAGCTTGTGTATGGGAAGAATTTTCACTTGCCAATTAAACTCGAACACAAAGCTTATTGGGTCCTTAAGCATTGTAATGATGACATTGAGACTGCGGGGAAACACCAGAAAATGCAATTGAATGAATTGGATGAATTGAGGGACATTGCTTATGAAAATTCATTGATTTACAAAGAAAAAACTAAAAAGTTCACGACTCAAAAATTAAAAACCGGGTTTTTAACATTGAAGATCAAGTGTTGCTTTTTAACTCACGTTTAATTTTTTTTTCGGCAAGTTGAAATCCCGTTGATCGGGTCCATTCACCGTTACCCAAGTTTTTCCTTATGGGACCATCGAGCTAGCTCAAAATGATGGACCCAATTTCAAGGTGAATGGACATAGGTTGAAGCACTACTTTGGCGGGAAAGTTCCCTCTATGAACTACCTCGACCAAGTCACCTTCCTCAATGATAATTAGTATTGAGGGGATCGAGTCGAGCTCATGACTCGGTAATCAAAAACGAGGTGCCTCGTGGGGGAGTCCCATGCTTATCCATGTACATATGCTTTCTAATGTAGCTTCCGTGAGGGGATTTGTGCCCTTCCAACCTTTGTTTCGTGGTTTTTTGTGCATTATGGTTTTTAGATGATCATGATCTTTACGATTGGAGCCTCTCGTGTTTGTTTTATGGGAGCACTCGATCGTTTGCTTTGAATAATTTCTCGATATCCACATGATATGTCCTTATTTGTTCTAACCTTAGGTTTTTAGCACACTTCATAAATGGCTATTGATTTAACGGTTACACCCTTTCCATGCTAGATTAAGCATTCGACTACGTCTACAGTATGGGGGTATCCTACCCTTAGACTCGAAACATTGAGGACAATGTTTAACTTTAATATGGGGGGGGGGGGTGAATAGATACCTGCCTTGCCAAAACTTCACGCTTTCCAAAGTTTATCTTTTTTTTATCGTTTTGTTGCAAAATAAGGCTAAAAATGGCCAAATTTTAAATTTTTTCTCATGTTTTATAAGTGTTTTAAGACACGAATGTAGATTTTCTGATGGCGAGAATAAGAGTAATTTTTGACTCGACCGTGCGTATTGAGCACTTAGCTTTGATTCCTTAACTTATATTAGGCTAAGTCTCTTAAATGAGGACGAGAAATGATAAAGTTAATTATAAGTTACTATGTTAAATGTAGAGTACTCGCATTCTTTCAAAAACTCATGTGTTCTCGTTGTTTTCTTATTCTCCCTTCGCTTGTATATATTTTGCTTAATAAGTATTGGCTTAGCGGTTTAGTCTTGATTGTTGGTTTCTAGTCTTTTCTAGTAGCTTCCATGTAATTAAATTGGGAAGACATTAAGGTATCGCCAGTGTCACGGTTTTGAAGTATTGGCAACCCGAATAATCGAAAGATTCACCTAATAATAATATTTCAAGTGCTCACCTAAATCAAGCAAACAATTTGAAGCTCACAAGGCCGAAAAATCTATGTGAAATTGAAAGTGAATTATGCCTTAATCTTTGAAGCTTTAAAGATCCAAAATTCGCTTTTAGCGTGAGGATATACGTCTTTGGCCATAGTAAACACCTCATTGCGAGGTTAAATAAAAGGCAAGGCAAGACCGAAGTCATAATAAAAGCTTCATGGCGAAGTTGAATAAAAGATGGAGGTAAACCTATGATAATAAGGCCCATCCGTTAGGGGGCGTATAAATGTCGTGGTAATAAGTCTCATGATCAAAACCGTTATAAAACCGTGTTTATCGATCCTTCTTGTTGACTTAATTTTTTGACATCGTTGTCTATTAGGGGGGTTATTAATTCGATGATCTTGGTTACACCGTTATGACTCTATTTTTAGACCTAAATCTCTATCATCACATAAATCAAACATGTATCCTCGTGAACATTCAAGACAAAATAAAATATAAGAGATACCACTTTAGGAAAATGGGAGTCTAAGTACGTGATTAGGGCATATGAGTAGTGTTAGCATTACTAACTTATAATGACAATGATATCGTTACACGCTTGGCATGGACTTGGGGTGAAAATCGAGGACGACAAAATTATTTCTAACAAAGCATTCACGTGTTCTTGTTCTATGAACCTAAACGTCCCGTTTTGCGATGAAAATCCTACATTATGTCTAAAAAACAAGTAGCAATAGTAGTGGTAGTGTAGCAAAGTTATCATTCAATAAAAATGCATAAAAATGAATTTTGGAGGTGCTACGATACTTTATTCTAGCATTGCGTGAGGGCATGGCAATGGTTTAGTATGGGGGAGTGATGAGACTGCTTTTATACATAGTCTCATCGTCCAAAATGGGCTTAAAATGCATAAAATATCATGAAAAATGCCAAATAAATGCTTGTGTTTGTTACATGTGTATTTTAGGTACGGATATTGAGAAAATGGCAAAAGATCACAAGAAACAAGCAAAAACGAACACGGGAAACGAAGCCGCACAATGAACCAAGCCCTATTGTGGATTTTCCAAGAATAACCCTTGAAGAATTGAAGATTGTACAAGAAGGGTCCTCCAATATTGAAGAATTGACACATTAAACCCTTGTTAATTCATAATTACAAGTTTGGTCCTTAAAGTTTGTCAAATTACAAAAAGGACCCTCCACTTTGAAGAATTGGCAAGAATGGCCCCTCATATTTGAAGACTTGTCATTTTTAGTCCACCACAAAGTCAACAATACAATTCAAGAACTTGAAGATTGAAGATATTAAAAGAATGGTCCTTCAAATATCATCAAATGGCAAAACTAGTCCTTGAAATCCCTTTGTAAAACTTTTTGTGGAAAAAGTGTGAAAAACAAAAGTTTAATAACAAAGGAAATCTGAATTTGTGCTATCTAAACTGAAATGAAATATGGATGGAAGATAAGGGGTGAAATCTGCCAAGACACAATAGATACATAGGCCAGTGGGAGGTGGATATGTGCCCTACTAATTCCATCCCACCAATCACCACTCACCATTTTGCCAAGTCACAATCCCTCAGCCGGTTTTTATAACTAATTTAATTAGTTGCATAAACACGCGCCTAACAACAATTCAAATCCTAAACCAGATTAAACCACTCATTATTCATACTATGAACAAGATTAGGGGGTTTTGTTTAAGCCAAAATTAAACCTCCAAACCTTCAAGAATTATGATTAGGGAGGTTATGAACATAACCCAACTCTTAAACCACGTGCCACATCATCACAAGTTCACATGCTACCAACCTGCTACACGTTTTTTGGAGAAGATGCCAAAAGGTGCCAGCCATCCAACGTCCCATAAACCTGCTTCAATCCTAAGCTCACTATGGACCATTGATCAAATTCCAACCCTTTTTACACCTTCACAAACAGCCAACAATCCTTCACATGTTCAAGATAATTCAAACTGCAAGGGCATTTCAGGGACTTCACCATTAGCATTTACACTTGATTTTCAGCATTTTTAGGTTTCTTGTAGCCTATATAAAGGCCTTAGACTGCAACATTTACATTTGCTCTTGGTTTTTCCTTGTTCAACTTTCTGTAAATCCCTTTTCAAGTTTAATGAAAACGTGTTTGAATTGTTGAAGAAATCCAAGTGCCATCTTTAATCTTTGCTTATTATTGTTACATGTTTGTGTTTGTTGAATCTCAAAACCTGTTTTTAAACATTGTGCAAGAAATTGCATAATTTTTCAAAATATGATATTTTGCTAAGTTCTTTGGTACATCCTTGGAATTTTTGGATTGCAAGTGATCATAGAACCCTGATAAGAAGATTATCAAGGTGTTGTGAGCTTGTGGTTTGGGGATAATCAAGAAGTGGGTACAAAGGTTGCATTAATCAGCTTTTCATTTTTAACTTTCTGTTTTATATATTGCTTGTTCTAACCTTGTTACTCTTAGCAGCTTTGTGGAAGCTAGTGCCTTGTTAAGCTAGGCACATAAGCTCAAAAATTCGTGAGCGTGGATGTACATTCATGAGGTTTGAGCCATCTTACCCAAAATCTGTAAAAAAATACTTGATTTGTGTGATTTTCTAATCTGCTGGTGTATGTGTTGTTTTTTATGCTTGAATCTGCTTAATACTGCATGATAATGATGTTATGATGCTAGATTAGGCTTGGGTAAAACTGAAAAACACAAATACTTTGTTAAATCTTGGATTAAAAAGTGAAAGGGGTGTTTGGTTCTACTGATTTAAGGTGCTTGTTTGATTTTGAGTAAGTGCTAAGTGTTGGTAAGTACTTGTATCTGTTTATTAAGTGATTTTGTGCTGATATATGCAAGTCTTGAGCTTTTAAACATCAATTTCTTAATTGTGCTATAACTTGTTTGATTTTGCCTGTTTTGACCTAAGAATTTGGAAACACCTAGAGTGTATGCATGTTTACGGCAAACAAGTGTTTAAACAAAGTTTATATAACATGTTTAAGAGATTTGAGGGTTTAAATTTGGGCTTGTGGTCAAGTATATAAGCAAAGTTCATAATTTGCTTGTTCATTGTTCATCAGTAACTTTTTAAGCTTGAATCTTGTTCTAAACCTTGAATCATTGCATGAAACCAGTTGATTTATGTTCATTTAAATTTATTATAACTGTTGTGTGCATTTGGTTAAATTTGGTTGGCTTAAGCTTGCTAAATCTGCTTATTTTGTTGAAAACTGCTTATGAACATGTATGTGCAATGTCTGGTGATGTTTTGGATTAACTGTATCAGTTGGTTTTTAGGATTTGTGTTTTTGTGATTATGATTGACTCCTTATAACCCACTGGTTATAAGGGTGTCTTTTTGTGCCTTGAATCCAACAAAAATCCACAAAAGACAAAAAGTCAAAGAAGTCAAGCAGTGGCAACTTTTCCCACTGCTGGACACCTAAAACTAGCCACTGCTAGTTTAAATTATCAAACAGCTTATTCATAAGCCATTTTAGCTTATTCAGACTTGCAACAACTTTGATTTTGTAATCAATCTTCATCATTTGACCCATTTGACTAATCTGGAGCATATTAGGGTTTGACTTTTAGGTTTAACTAGAAAACCAATTGACTTGACTTTTTCATAAGTGCTTATTTGCTTATTCCAGCTTATTCTTTGTGCTTATTTGAAAACTTTTTGTTGATTTTGCTTAGTTAAGTCATTTAAAACCTTTTGCAACTTGAATCAGCACTTGAGGTGGCGTAGAACTCAAAAACGACTATTTTGTCGTTTTTTGTAGAGAGCTTTTGCTTATTTCAGGCTTATTTCTTGGGCTTATTCCAAATTTCTTTTTACAAACATCTTAATTAGGTCAAGAGAAGGTTGTGTGTCAAATATCAGCTTATGGCATCAACTTATACCTTAATGAGCCAAAAAGCCCATTAAGAATAAGCTGCTTTTAAATAAGCTATGATAAGCTCACTTTCAGCTTTTGGGCCTTTGAAATTTTGTGTTTAAAATTGAATTTTGAGTCAGATAGGAGATTTTGGGCTTATTTGGACAACATTTTTCTTATTGGGCCATTAAATGCCTATTAAGGGTTCTGTTTGGACTTTTGGCCCATTTGAAGGCCCAATAGGGGGTATTTTTGGTTTTTCAAGTTCATTTTCTGTTTAATTAGGTTAAAATAAACTAGTTTGCAACTTTTTAGAATTTTTTATAAATTATGGATTTTTAATATTATTTTATTATTATTTTATTATTAAAAATTAAATTTAAGATTTTTGCAAGTTTTTCATTTTTCATAGCTTAAATACATTAAGTTTAGAATTTTTAAACTTTTAGATTAAATTTGTTGTCATTTAATTAATTGTTAGAATTATTTTAAGATTTATAGTTTTTAATCATTTTTAAATAGTTTTAATTAATTTTAAAATGTTCAAAAATAGTTTTAAATTTAGTTAAGTCATTTTAGAGGTTTAAAAAGTGAAAAATCTCATTTTGGGCTTTTTGTTAATTAAATTGATTTTTTGGGCTTTAATTAGCATTAAAAAATTGTTATTTAATTAAATAAAAGGTTTGAGTGATTTTTTATTTTTTGTAAACTCTAATTATAATTTTTAGGATTTATTGCAATTTTCTAGGAATTTTTAGGTTAATTTTAAATTTCGTCATATTCTACGGTTTTACGTGCACGACTTTTCGTCTTAATGTAATTTTATCGTAACCGGCATCCTTTTCTATTTTCTTTTCTCATAATTATAATCACAAAGATAAATCATTTCTTACACAACACACTAGCCTCCTTGAGAACTAACTCCCCTACTTGGGTCATTTACTTGTGGTTTTCCTAAATCACTTGTTTAATACTTACCCTAATTACGTTCTTTTTCCTAAAAGACGTATTTTACAACTATCAGCTACTGAGGTATCCATCTGGGAAAATAATTTCGATATTAACACAATCAATATTGATGATTTGTACAATCACTTTAAAGTGGTTCAATAGAAACTCAAGAAGAAGGATGGGTCAATCTCCAATACCACTAACTTAGCATTTATTTCAAATCTAAGTTCTGATAATGAAGTAAACACTGATAGCATTATTAGTACTGGAAAGTCATCTATTAATTATGGTAAATCCATTAACGCTAATAGGTCTTTTTACCCAAGACCTTTTTCTGGAAATTATAAGTCCAACTGGGCAAATAATTATGATAAACCAGAACCTCACTTTGGAAACACTAGACCATTTCCTTTTATGACTAAACCAACACCATTTCCTGCACAAGAAAGACATAGGGCTACTGTCAACCCAAGACCTAAATTTGGTAATTGTACCAAAACCTAATGCAGCACAACTTCATGCAAGGGCTTCTTCGTAAGGGAGAAATAGTTCTGACTATCAAAAGTTAATCCTAAGAACAGTATGTTTGAAAATAGTGGTTCTAGTGATGAAAACAAATTTAAACCAAATTTAGACAATTTTCGAAACAAATGGGTAGGGGTGTTCATGGATCGGGTCGGTTCGGTTCAGTTTGGTTAGTTGGAAGATTTATATTATCCGTCGGGGGCAGGTAATATTTTTACTATCCATAACCAAACCGTGCTAGGCGGGTAACCGGACATGCGGGTACCTAAAGGGAGCGGTTACCTGCGGTTCGGTTCTCGGTTAACCATTTTTTTATGTTTAATCGAATTTACCCATATAAAAATAATGTGGTCAAGAACATAATATGTCATTCTAGTTAAATCAAATGACATTGAGTAGATTAAAGTCATATAATCGAATTTAATCGTATAAAAGTTATTTTGTTTATATATTACAATTACATTAATTATTTTTTACACATATATCATTAGAGTAGTGCAATAAAATTATTAATACTTGTACGATTATTTGAATATTAAACTTAAAAAATCATGTATAATATGAACCGTTCAGTTCGGTTCACTGCGGATATTTAAAAGTAAAAACCAAAACCGAACCATGATGAGTGGGTTTTTTCGGTTTCGGTTTTTTCGGTTTTGTTTTATTCGGTTTCGGTTTCGGTTTATTCGGTTTCGGTTTATTTGGTTTCGAGTTTTTTCAGTTTCGGATTGAGCGGTTCGGCTCAGTTCGTCGGTTTCTCGGGGTTTTTTAACACCCTTACAAATGGGTACCTACTAACAAATTTTGGTAGCCAATGGTTTGTAGTAACATGTTTCCTTGACTGAACAAAGATCAAGGAAGACTTTGTTTTAATGGAAATTTTTGAAGAAGGAACCGTACAGAATTCAATGTCTATCTCATTTTTTTGAGTGTGCATTGAGTCCTTTACGACTTGATTGGACTTTGAAGTTATCTCATTTCTCTTTGTGTGTGAGTTCCTACTAATGTGTTTGGTTTAAAAATAATAATAACAATAATAATAATAAGATAAAAATAGCAATGTTGGAAAAAAGGTCTACAAGGGCGATTAATCGCCGGTTAATAGCTACAAGGCCTTCAACCTTGCTGATTAATGAAAAGACGATTAATGGCGGTCAACCATAGTCAACGACGGTCAAAGGAGGTAAAACTTGTCGAAAACTTACAAATTTGGCCGAAAATACCGAAAACTCATTGTAGACTTATGTTTATCACTTATATTAAGTATTTATATAAATGATAAGTTGTATATTAAGAATAATATTGTTGAAAATACTTAAAGCTCATTAGCAATATCCAAAACTTGCCGAAAATACCCAAATTTGCAAAAAATGCCAATCCGATTAATCCCACCTAGAACGATTACAAGTTACAAGGTGGTCGACCGGCCGGCTAGCGATTCACGATATTTTCAACCTTGAAAAATAGTAAAAAAAAATGTTGTATGTTGTTGTGTACTCATTATGTACATGTTGGTATCTCTAAATAGTAGTTTGGGTTTTGATATTTGTAACATATAGGTTTAATATTTGTTTAGGATTAATGCTGGTAGCATTAGTTTTAATACTGGTAGTAGAAATTAGTTCTGATGGGTGTCCGTTAGTTCTGGTTTGGAGGGAAATTTTACAAAGTTATTGTTAAGAATTTTATGCCAATTACTTCAACCCTAGGTAATATTTAGAATATATTTACTTATTTTTTTCAACAAAACCATTATTACCTAGTCTTAACTTATTCTTGGCTATTTGTTTTTAACCGCTCAATTAAATCCCTCCCATTAGACCATGAAATCTCAATTCCTCCCACCACAATCTCACTTTTACCTTTATATCTTTATCCCACATACTTGCATCCCTAAACAATTTCAAGAAAATCATCCTCTCATTCATACAACAAAATAGCAAACCTTTCCTTCTATGACACTCACAACCAACTTGCTTATCTCTCCAAGAGTAATGATCATCCAGAATTTCATAAGATTGTTGACTCTCTAAACCAAAGTCACATTCACTATGCCATCACTGTTAATCCTAAACTACTCAAGACTATTCTTCATCAATTATGGGGTATAACAATGGTGGAAGATATGGCTGATGTACAACAGGTGATTAAGGCTGAAGTTTGTGGTAACGAAGTAGTACTAACAGAGGAGTTAGTAAGGGAGCATTTACAATTGGGTGATGGTTCATTCACATTCTACAAAGCAACCTTCTCTCCTTAATAGAGGTATCTAGCACATGTTCTTATTCACTGTTTGAGTCCAAAGAGTGCTTCATGAGATAAGTTTAGTAGCAATATAGCAACTACAATGGTTTGTCTCTCAACCAATAGGTTCTATAATATTAGTCGTTTAATCTTTACTAGTATGATTAAAAACATTTCAAGTAAACGTAAGTTTCTCATGTACCCATGATTTTTAAGGGCAATACTTACTAGGATGGGCCACTCTTTGGGAAATCATAAAAGGGAATATAAGACTATAGTCCGTACACAGAGGGTGGTTGGACAGATAAAAAGGACAAATAACAGGTGGAATAATGTAGTGGTACCTCTAACAACCACTATGTTGGCAATTGATGAAGTTGGGATTGATGAAGGAACATCATGCCCAACTGTGTCCCAACCCACATCATCCAAAGCAGCATTCACTTTTTCTACTACTTCACCGGTTTCCCAAACCTATCAGAGAAAGAACAGACATGTGTCTTAGGTATCTCAGCTTAAAGAATCTACCTTACCTCTAGATGCAGATGAGACTATTAGTGTTGGTCGGACAAATAGAACTAGTAGGGCTACTCCTACTGTGGCTGATGTAGCACAGGGGAGGAGTAACATCATAAGACCCCAACTAGGTCTAGTGATCTATCAACGAGGGTTACTTCCCTTGGTAGTGGTGAGGACAGATTGACACAATTGTTTGATGGTTACAAATCTAGGTACTAAGGTGGTGACTCTAGAGCATGACAAGGAGAACCAAGAAATATTATTACTACTCAAGCACAGGAAATCAATGATTTAAAGGAATTGCTTGCTCAAATCAAAAGAAATCATTCGTCTTCTTCAAGGAAATTTTTAGTTTCTTCCTCATCAGAAGATGTTTTTGGTACTCCTAAAGCTACTATCAATTCAGGGGAGAAAAGTGATAAGGGAATTGATGAGGAGTTTTAGGATGAAGATTGGGTAGCTGCTGAAACTGTTACTGGTCTTAGTGCAGTCAAGGTTTCAGGGGATGAAAGAGGTAATCTTAGTACTGGTGGTGCATAGCTTAATGCTGGTATTAGAAATCTTAACGTTGGTGTTAATGCTGGTAAATATCTTTTTACTGGTATGGAATATTTAAATCGAGTGATGAGTTTGCAGGTACCAACATGGGAAAGTCTCGGGAACAGGATCCTCTTGGGAAGCAAAGTTCAGTGGAAACTGAAGATGATGGATCTCAGTATATTATTAGTCCAATGGTTACTCAAACGTCTTCAAAGAGTAATTTTTCCTCCTTTGATAATTAGAGGCTTAGAAGCACAGACATCATCCTCTGCAGGACCAAGCATTGATCCAAAGGACCAGGGGAAGTCTATCCTTATTGAGAAACCTAAGTAGACGAAGAGTAAGAGAGGTCATACAGATGCTGCTCCAACAACACCGGCTATGGTTTTGCAATCCATTAACGAAATTAATGTAGATCCAGATGCTGAAGCCAAGAAGAAGAAAGAGCAAGAGAGAGAAGAAGCTGTTAATAAATGGTGTGAACGGAGAGAAAATATAGAAGTAGCTCAGGTCTCTAATGAAATCAATGATGAAGAAAGATCAAAGATGTTTATGGAGAGCTATGCCGGAGAAAGAAATAATGATCTGTCTTCAAACTAGAAAAGACAGATTATGATGTCCTTTATTCATGATCAAACAATAACTTCAAAGAAGATTATGTAGGGATATTCTTATGATGAGATGTACAAATGGGTATTAATTGTCAGCAAAACAATGAGTAGTTTTAAAGACTACAAGATAAAAGTTAAAGAACAAGGAACTGAATCAGAGAATGCAGAAGCCACTGATGAGAAAACTAGGAAAATGTATGATAAACTAAGAGTAGCTGAAAGGAAAGAAGACATGTCCAAAAAAGAGTTAGAAAGTCTCATGAAGGTTGTAGCTTCAGATGCGGTCATTGCAGAGCCTTTATTGGTTAAATATCCAATTTATGACTGGAGGGTTGTTATTAAAGAAAATGATACTTGCACTAGAACATTTTTGAAGATTCTTAGATTAGATGCATTTGAAGATCATGAAATGTATTTTTGTTTTGATGACCTACTTTGAAGTTTTGACAGAAGTGATTTGGAGCAACTATGAAGTTTAGTCAAGACTAAATTTGAAACTGAGGAGCCTACTTATGATAAAGAAAGAGAGTTACGGGTGGAATTGGAGAGGCTATTTGAGCCTGACGAGTTTGATGAATTGTGGAAGGAGTAAAGAAAAGGGTTTCACAGTCTTGAGTGGACTTTTTTTTAGTCCCGTGGAGTGCACCATATTTTTTCAACTCGAGGAACACTCATTTATATGCTTGCAGATAAGGAGTATCCTTTGAGTGTTACAAACTTGATGACCATTATCTCTGAAATACTTTCAGTACCTTATGAAGTTTCAGATTTAGCTTTGAAAGTTGTAAAAAGGATTTTTGATCAGTGTTAGAGAGCCTCCGCATAATTAAGACAAAGATCTACCAAGATCACTTTTATGCAGTTCTAAATTATTCCCATGTTTTAAGAAACTTGTGGATTTGAAAGAGGAATCACAATTTAATGGTAGGATTGTTAGGAATAATATTAGTACTGGTTGTGTATTGTACTACCAGTATTAATATTATGTAATGTTGGTAGTGATTTCTTAGTGATGGTAGTGTACGAGGAAGAATTGAAAAAAGTGAACAAACATTCTTAATGCTGATAAGGGAAAACCAATGCTGTCTGTTATGTTAATGTTGATTGAAGATAGAGATGAAAGACGTGTGAAACTAAATTACCTTTTGCTTGAAAACTAGTTTCATAGTTGTTAAGTCAATTTCCAAACCATTTGCTATATCTAGTGATTATGGAAATGCAATGCATGAATGTAAATATGAATAAGGAAAGAGTAAGGAAAGAAGAAACATAAGGTAAGACACCAAGCTTTATAGTGGTTCGGCAACGAAGCTCTCTTTTAGTTCCTACTCCACTCCTCCAGTACACCTTATTTGAGATTTCCACTATATCCACAAGCTCCCTTCTTGGCGGAGAAAACCTTACAACGTCGCTTACAATGTATTCTGACACTAAGCTAAATGTAGATACCTAATCTTAGCTAGGACCAATCTACACACGTCGCCTACTTAACATTTTTCGACACAAGCCTAGATGTCGAGTTCTAATCCAAAGCTAGAACCAATATTCGTCGCCCATCTTCTTTTCTGACATAAGGCTAGATGTCGAGTCCTAATCGAAAGCTAGAACCAATCTCCACAACTCTTCAGTTTCAAGTTAAGTGAGAAGTCACAAGACACATACATGCAATCAAATCACTTTGTAGTTTAGTGAGAACTAACACACAAGACTCATTACAACACAAGACACATCCAAGTATACACATATAACTTGGATCTACACAAGACTAATCTAAGTATACACATAGACATTGGATTTACACACGACTAATCCAAGTATACACAAATACCTTGCATCTACAAAGGACTCAAATAAGCAAAGTGATGAACATGACTAGATCTAAGAAAGGATGATCTTCATCAAGACTTCATATTTTATCACATCACAAATGTCTGAGTGATCTTCTCTTTGGACAAGTAAAGAAGGGGATCAAGAGGATAATCATAAGTAAACATATTTAACAAGTTAAGTGATCATTTATTAATGATTGGAAACATAGAAAGAAGATAAGAAGCAGAAAACTATCCAAATTTTTTTTAGGAAAATGAAAATATGATCCATTATTTATAGGGGACAATGTATAACGGCTCTCTGGGCGTGGCTCATAAAATGGTTTGGCGGCTCAATATTCATATTGAGCCGTAGGCACCTATATTGAGTTGTGCTACTAGAGTCTGCTCTTTTTTGTCTTTTAGTGGGGAAATCCTATCTAGTGAGGTTTATACCTCAAGGGAATATTCATAGGTCATTTGGAATATTCCAAATTCAAATTTTCATTTTCTTTTTTAATAAAACATTTTCTTAAAAATAAAGTTTATTAAAATATTTTGTCACCTTTGTATAAACATGAGTTTTGAGGTTAATTACTTTCTGTGATCACTAAACATGTATAAGATATGTTTGTGTAAGACTTAAATGATTATTACCTTGATGATAGTGTTTGTTGAATAATTCGTCTTACGGTTATTTTGACGATAAATGCTTTTACACTTTATCGTGATCAAAACTAAAAAAGATTAGTTATTACAAATAATGTTTTTAAGCATTGACTGCATTAACAATCTCCCCCTTTTTTATTATGACAAACCATAAACTCATTTATGTAAAAACAAGAGTTTTCAAATCTTAGATGTATTACGACGTTGTTTCCTTCTGTGTTTAATATATATTATAATATTAGTATTCCATATCATCCTCATACTGATACTCTCGCTGATGATTTAAATTATTATAAATACAGATAAATTAAGAGTAAAACCAGGAATACTTAACTTGAACGTTTGAGCGCATAACCAATCATAGGAAATATTGACATGTATATGTTGATGTATAGTTGTATACGATGAAGCGACAAGAATAATGGTAAGCTAAATAAAACTTTTTTCTTAAGCATATATAACTATGCTATCTGTTACATGTAAACTCGGTGAACTTGTTTATTTTTTAATAATGAAGGAACGCATAAGATGAAAACATTAATAGTAAGCTGATATAGAAGGTGATGGTGGTAGAAATAATATATGGTTTCATGAGAGCTAATGGAATCAGTGAATACCGTACCACTATAGAAGCTGAATCTAAGTGTGGGTTAAATTTAAAAAGGAATGAATAGAATCAAGAATGGAAGTAGCTTGATCTAGCAGACGATCATGTAATAGGTATGAATTGGTCACTTATTTAATTTGATACCACTTGTTGCAATAGCATAAAGCATAAAGTAAAAAATTGTTTTTGCTATCTGTTATCGTCTTTGTGTTTTTGTTAAGTACTCGAGCTCAATGACTATATGACCATAAATGATATATGTGGAAGATTTAAAAAAATTGTTTTTGCTATCTGTTAAATTAGTCGCTTTTGAAACTTGTTAAAATAAGAACATCAAACATCAGAAGCTAATATATGGTGATAAAACTAACTGCTTCCTAGTTCGTTATCCCCATAATTGAACCCATAACTACAATATGACACTAATAAGGAATCAAACTAACAATTAAGTTCATGTGACCATACGGATGAGATTAACAAAGCCATTTTACCCCTTCATGTCTTATAGTCATTGAGCTCGAGTACTTGACAAAAACATAAAATAGCTTATTCATAATATGCATGCACATCATCATGGACGAAGGATAGTAGGGGCAAAAAGGGGTTGTGCCTCCCCCCCCCCATGAACTTGACTTGTTAGTATTAATTCTTAGCTACATTCATGAAAGTTTGGCATTTTTGTATGTTAATTTATACTTTGGCCTCGCCAAAATAAAAAGAAGTATTGTCATATACATATAAAATAGTATAACAATAGTACGTTAAAAACAATTTTCTATTAAACTGGTTCCGGCCCCCCAGTTAATTTGTTCAAGCTTCGTCCATGCACATCACTAGAGTATTAATAAGCTTGTACTGTACCCAGACCCCAAGCATTACCAGTTAAGAATGAAATCTGTTGACAAGTGACCCCGCTGGTTCCTTTCATTACTCTAGATGTTAGTACTATATATATACAGTATCAATTTGCATTTGCAATATAGAACTATTTATTATTATGAAATTGAAAAGAAAACCATAGAAGTTGGTGGGCAAACTGAACTACCAAACGAAACCATTTGAACCATTAATTTCTAAAATGATGTTTATGGATCAACCCAACTTGATCTGAATATGCTCCAACCTATAACACGAACAAACCTAGCCTGCCCACAATCTTTAGATTACCAACATAAAGGCGTTAGATACTGAATGCTAAAAAAATATTTTCTTCAATCATATATAGTTTATGCCCTTGCATTACTAATCAACAACCCACTTTGTTAAAAAAACCCACTGATTCATTTTTTTCGCTGATTGTCTTTAACTGAATGCTATTAGAAACAAATTGTAGAGATTTTTTAGAGTTCTTTTATTTTTATCATTGTATATGACGGTTTTATAGTTGGTAGCTGTTGTTTTTCACTCTAACAAGAGAAACCTCACCATATTTATTTTCTATTTCATATGTATCAGGCTACATTATGGCGCACTTCAAGTTGTGAGCGGAGATTTGCAAAGAAGATGTCACGGTTTTTAGGACTTTTATTAGATAAAATATTATGAGTTAACTTTATTTTTAGTCCTTATGGTTTGTCGAGTATAACAGTTTTGGTCCAAAAGTTTGAAAAATAACGGATTCAGTCCAAAACCCGACGACCTGTAACACTTTTGGTCTATTTTTAAGTTTGACTTTTGTTGACCGCTAAATGTGAGGGTATATGTGTTTTTTGCCAATTTATTATAAAAAAATTATATATAACATATATATATACAACCAGTACTTCTTCTTCATCATCATCATCATCATCATCATCATCATCATCATCATCATCATCATCATCATCATCATCATCATCACATCTCAATTTTCATCTTCACACCAACCAAAACAAAAACACTCCCAACTCATCTTCATGATCCACCGGAGCTCACCACCACCAACTCATCACCTAACCCTGACCATCGCTAAACCAAGCCATCGCCACCTGCTATCGCCACCTACCACCAACCAAAACACCATTCAAACACTTACCATAGCTAAATTATTTCCATACAAAAAAAATCCCAATATCCCTAATGTTACATCAAGAAGAAACCTAACCTTAACCCTAATCCTAGAATTTCACATCAAATCACAAAATTAAACTTTGTAAAATGACTATTTCATACTTAAATTAACACAACCTTACTACCAATTCTTCTAATTTAATAAAACAAATAAAAGCCCCAAGTTTATAAAAAAATAAAACCCTAATTTTCAGTTAAGATGTGGTGGCGGCGTTGGTGGTTGTCAATCGTGGGTATCTGGTGACTGAATGGGGTGGCCTGCATATGGTGTTTATTTGTGTTGGTAGTATGTTCAGACATATATAGGAAGATGTTGTAGATGGGGAAGTTTTATCTGTGTCATTTGTGTAAGTTTCTTTTAGATTTAGGTTTTGTAATTTTCTTTAAGAAATTTGCTTATGGATTTGTGGTGCTTTTGATGGTGAGTGTCATAAATGAAAAGTGAGAGTATATTTATGTGAGCAATCTGGTGAAACAATCTAGCAACAAAAAGGCAATAATGAAAAAAGTGGGAACAAAATGTTGTTACAGCAATAATAAGAGTAAAATTAATAACACTGAAAAACTTAATAGAGTGTATTTTAGTTATTTCACAGTATCAAAAGAAGGATATTTTTGCCATCTCGCTAGTCAAACAAACGGTCAACAAAAAATTAGACCAAAAGTGTTACGGGTCGTCGGGTTTTGGACTGAATTCGTTACTTTTCAAACTTTTAGACCAAAACCGTTATACCCGGCAAACCATAAGGACCAAAATTGTAGTTAACTCAAATATTATTTTACTAGACAATGTAATTAGTTTACATTGATCCTCTTTTTCTCTCTTTTCCTTTTCTTTATGAAAATACAAATGTATGTTAGTTATTTTACATTTAGGAACTTTTATGAAAGTGCAATTTACAGTTTATTTTTTTTCTTTTGTATTTTATTATTTTTATAATGAAAGGAAAATATTAATGTAATTATCAGACTTTCTGTAAAATGTGTTATAGATTATGACGTGTATAGCATATCTGTTGCATGATAAAGAAGCGTTGCAAGACATTAAAGTGTTGCACTTGTATGGTAGAAAATAACATAAAGTGTCGCACTTCATAGACTAAAGTGCTGCTTTTTTTATAGAAGTGTTGCTCTTTCGTGAATATGTCACCCTTTGTAAAACCCGTAAAAATAAGGTCATATTTATTTTTTCGTGAATTTTAATTAAATTATATTTTAATTATTTTTCTACTTATTTAAAATGATTTATTTGGATTTTTATGGAAATTTTTATATATTTTTTCGATTTAATTTAAGTCATGAAAATTGATTTAAACGCTCTCTCGCATAAATTTTATAAAATCGTGACGGATCGACGGAACGGGAACCAGAGGCAATATATTTCGAATTTATTTAGTCAAAAATATTATTTTTATAGAGTTTGTATTTACGTAAATAAATTTGCACCGAATAGGATTTATTAGCGTTTTTAGGAATCGAGTCGGGCTAAAATTAGATGCATTTTTACTTGGGCTTTAGTTGTAATAATAAGAGACTTATTAGTGGGCTAAGCCCACTTCTCCCCTCCCTTTTTCTGGATGTCGACCCACACACACAAAACAAACACAACTGTCATATTTTTATTTCCAAAACAAAATTAAACTCTCCTCCTGGTCTTTCTCTTGTGCGACGAACCACCATCAAAATAGCCCAAACCATAAAGTTTTCTTCATCAATCTTGTAATTAAATCATACCACATTCATGCTTGGTAAGTCCTAAACACAAACCCATGTTTATTTTTTTCATATGCATTGATTTTCAAGAAATCATAAAAATTTAAAAGTGATGATTTTGCTTGTTTGATCAATGGGATTAACATGCAATGTGTTTATTAAGGTCTAGGCATATATAATTGTTAAGAATTTTGACCATGATCGTCCATGGTGGGTTAATGGTGCCACGGCCAAAACATGATCCCATAAGGATCATGTTGTTGATTGTTGGTGTTTGATTAGTGTGACTAGCATCATTGATTGAACATGTATTTTAGATGGGTTTTGATTTTGACCTTCCATGATATTGAATTATAGTGCTTTGATCTATCTAGGTTAATATAAGATGTATTTTTGATGGTTGGGAATGAATTAGAGGTTGCTTGGTATAGATGTTAAGATGCCCAAATTCGGACAGCAGATGTGTGAGCCTAAAACTCACATATTTTCTACTGTAACCTGCACTTTTTACAGCTTAAATGGGTTCCTTATGACTTTTACATGTTAGTGGTGAGTTGATAGGCATACAACTCCTCCGGATGAGGAAGTTATGGTCAGTTTAAGTTAGAAAGTCAATTCCGGGACAGCAGGTTTGCATAGCTTGTGACTACAGGTTATTGACTCCCATTTGTGCATTTTAAGTTTTGATACAGTAGTAGGGATAATATGTGAAGTCCTCCCACTGACCTCATGTTAATATCTATCACCAAATAGTTTTTATGACTAAAACGGTAAACCCGAGTTTGAAAACCAAATTCTGATTTTGTAACCTTTCAAAGAATGTAACTTTCCCGCTAATTGGTGGTAGCTATTTACTCGTGGTTGGTATGGGCCGAAATTAGAATCATGAGGCTTTCCAATGGTGGAAATATCAGTTCCTTAAACCTTATAGGTTAACGGGTTATTTTGTCCCATGTTTAACTAGTGCAGTTTGACTATTAAGTGCTTATGGTAGGGCTGCTAGTGTTTTGGACTTTTAGAAAGTTCCGTAAACTCTTAGATCGAATGGTTGGACATTTTGGAAACTAGATTTCAAGTGTGTTACAGGGGTTTATATCCCATAGCCATTGGATTTATGGTTTTGGGAGAGACACTCTTCCCAAGACAGCCTTACCGGAACTTTTTGACTTTTACGTCTTTTGTTATGTAAACTTGAGGCGTTTTGTGTGAAAACCGTATTGGATACTTTGTTTAACACTTAGAACATGTAGAATACATAATTCCTACAGGTTATAAGCTTTATTTAGCCTTGGTTCATTTTGACTTAGGTATTGGTGCAAAGTTTACCCGTAATACATTTTTATCGAATTATTTTTGTATAATTGTTTTATAAGCATATAAAACGCGTACTTAAGGCTCGTGATCACTTTTGTAGGTCACGAATAGCCTTGGGGTGCTACTATCTACTCTTCTACAGCCCGGTTCCATTTTTCATCCGTCATCCGTTCCGTTAACTTAAAGGTAAGTCTATAGCCTCGATTTTTATACTTGTTATAAATGATTTTAACCCGCAAGGGGGAATACATGATGTTTTATAAAGTGAACACAAGTTGTTTTTGGTATGCTAGACCCTAATATGATGATAAATGCCTAAGTACCATTGTCTTATGAAGTCCCTGAAATTCGTGAACTGTTAATTACCTTGCGAGGTAAAAGCTAATACATATGATAGATCTATTTGGTTTGACAAACCTTATCCTAGGTTATGTATCCATAAGTGATCACCTGAAAGGGATATTATGTATAAGAGGTCGTTGGTATATGACAATATTACCTGTTGTAGGGGGGCCGTAAGTGATTTGGTTGACGTGTTGGTTAACGTTCAGTTGCATGAGCTTAAGGCATTTATCGAAATATATATTACTTGTCTGTGTGACAAGCTTGAGATGATTAACATTCTTGTGTTCGAATGATCATTTGTAAAACCTATAGACTTGCTCAACCTTTGTGTTGATGATTTTAAGCATGTATTTCAGGTAATCAAGATGGATAGCAGCGGAGCATGCAGGGAGGGAGTTGATGCTTACTTGTCAAAACTTTGTTTATTTTTCCATCCTTTTTAAATAAATAAATGACTTTTTAAAGTCTTTGATGAATGTATTGTGATGTATCGGTAACGGTTTTTGGGACCAAACGCTACTCTGATTTTATATATTGGTATGGAAAAATTTTAGACAAGATTGTATAATATTTTAACGTCCCTTTTGAGGTCATTTTCTATGATTGTGTGTGATGTGCTATGAGTAGCGACCCAAAGTGGTATTCCGCAGCGTGGTAATTTGGGGTGTTACAAAATGGTAATCAGAGCCACAAGTTATAGAGAACTAGGTCAATTTTTAAAAACCTAAACTATAACTTTGGTGTGTTCTAAAAAGTTTTAAGCACGCAACTACTCCGCATGGCTCCGGTAAGGCTATTCTTGCATTACTTTATGATTGATTGTGATAATGTGAACCTATGTATATATAGGAATAGTAGTATGTATATGTAGGAATATACTATGGTATTTAGAGGCATTGCACGTGGAGAAATGGTCCTTGAATGATTGTCGTACATTTTATAACACGGTTTTGTATCGGATTTGGCCTCACTGCCAATCACCGATCTTGATAATTATGTATTATCTGAATACGAGTGTGAGACTCATTTGATACTTTGAGTATGTATATTGTTTCGTAATCTATCGCATATCGACTTGTTTAAGTTCGATTGTTGTCATCGTATCGTGATGTGTCATTTTAGGACATCTCCTTTCGAAACGTAGTTGATTGATGTGATATTCGTGTTCTGAATACTTCTTATGATTTTGAAGAATCATTTATCCGAGGCGACATCTTCTATGTAATGCGACGTGTGATTTGATTTTATATGACTACGTTTTATTGGCGAAAAGGAGAATGCCAATGTTGGACTTAAGATATATATATCCTAATCAAATATATATAGTTTGGTACAACAAAGATATGCTCGTAGTAGTCATTCGGTTGAGTGACTTAAAACCTTGTATCTAAATGGAATGGGACATTTAGATATAGAGATTTTAACTCGCCCAACTATGAGTTGTTTAAGGTTTTCTTATTTAAATGGATTGGGACATTTGAATAAGAAAATTTAAAACCATTGGACCTTAGATTGTTGTGTTTTCCTTATTCAAATGGAATGGGACGTTTGAATACGGAAATCATGATGTAAGTTTATTGACACCTTGTATTTACTATGGTATTTGGATATGATATCGTGTTAAGAGGTAGTAATACTTGAGTAGGATGACTTATAATTGTCTCGTTGAAATGGATTGGGACGCCTTTTCATTTGAACAAGAAAGTTATAAGTTCCATAACTGTAAATTTATAAACTCTTGTATACATGGAAAGGGACGCCTTTTGATGTAGACAAGGAGTTATAAATGAGTGGGCTCAAGTATGTCTGGCTCAATTTGTGAGTGTTTGGTGTGCATACGTCTTTCTTCGAATCGTGTTTCGTAGATATGAATCTTTTAGTGCTGTCGTCATTATGATGATCGTCGATTATCATTAATGTACGAGTAAATCGTTGGACTTTTCTCGAGTTATGATTTATTTCTATGGACCATTTCTAATGTGTCTCGATGATCGTGAGCTTTATAAGCAAATTGTTAAGAACCGTTAACCGTTCCGAGAATAGGCGACTTATTTAAGCGTCACCAGGATTATGCGTGTATTTGTGAATTGATTGAGGATCAAGTTATCAACGACAACATATCGTGGATGTGAAGATTTTGTAATTTTACTTGCTACTATCGAAGGGTTATAGAAGACTTTTTCTTGATGACAAACCCGTGGGGCTAATATGACGAGCAAACAACGAATATGATGTATCACTTTGAGCACTGAAGTAAAAGTTATTGGGATACCCTTGTATGATGAATGTTGAAACAGAAGTTAGTGCGACGCTTCTGAATGTTGAACATTAGAGCAAAAGTTAATGGTACGCTCGATATGTTGTGAATCTTCGCCAATGGACCGAATTTCTTAATGATTGGAGTTAATAAATTCGTTATCACCTCGAGGAGCATGTTGAAGCCGACACCGCAAGTGGAAAGACTTTGAAGATCTACTGGTATTATCAAGGGTTCTTTCAAGGTTTACTCGATGATCAACGGTGGAGATCTATATTTGATATTTATGTTTGACCTTTTCTTTTTATGTACTTATATGGTATGTGATCTAGTCGAATGATCGTAAGTTGTGAGAACTTGAGACGGCATTGTCCAATGACGTCCGATCATCGAGAAAACGTACCATGTAATATCTTTTTGACCTTCAATGACGATGTTTATTGAGACTTTGATGTGTGTGGGCGGAAGTGAGATGGTGTTCTTGTATTATCTTTTGCGTATGGATCCGAGTGTGAGCCCTCCGATGACGAAAATACTTTCTTGTTATTTCTTCTTAATATGCGTCCGTGGCTATCCGCCCAGTGGATATCCTTTAACTTGCAATCTTCCAATTGACTGGACATACCCGAAGGTCTTGTCAAGTATTCTTATTTATCATGGCTTGGCTATTTAGCAAGCATGAGCTAACACGATTGAATTTATTGATTTGGCATGGTTTGGTTATTTTGCAAACATGTCGTGACTTGATTTTACATCCATAGTGACGTCTTTTTGTGTTTTGATTTAGATCGTAATGCGTCTGATAGAGTAATGTATGCGTCGAATGATGTTCGTATCGATGAACTCACTTTTGACGAAATATAAAATTGGAGTCGTCGTATGAGCTTCGTGCAATTCGCGTAATTCACGAGTGTCATGCTTGAAGAAGTGTTGATGGAATTCGAGACGTAGATTAAGATTCACGTGGGAACGTGAGGACTTCCTTAGAAAGAAGTGCCTTCATCCTTCCGAGTAGTGCACAATACGAGTATGAAGTGAGTCGAGCCCTAGGACGGTGCTCCCTTAAGGTGGTGAGGATGTAAAACCCGTAAAAATAAGGTCATATTTATTTTCTCGTGTATTTTAATTAAATTATATCTTAATTATTTTTATACTTATTTAAAATGATTTATTTGGATTTATGGAAATTTTTATATATTTTTCCGATTTAATTTAAGTCATGAAAATTGATTTAAACGCTCTCTCGTATAAATTTTATAAAATCGTGACGGATCGATGGAACGGGAACCGGAGGCGATATATTTCGAATTTATTTAGTCAAAAATATTATTTTTATAAATTTTGTATTTACGTAAATAAATTTGCACCGAATAGGATTTATTAGCGTTTTTAGGAATCGAGTCGGGCTAAAATTAGATGCATTTTTTCTTGGGATTTAGTTGTAATAATAAGAAACTTATTAGTGGGCTAAGCCCACTTCTCCCCTCCCTTTTTCTGGATGTCGACCCACACACAAAAAACAAACACAACTGTCATATTTTTATTTCCAAAACAAAATCAAACTTTCCTCCTGCTCTTTCTCTTGTGCGACGAACCATCATCAAAACAGCCCAAACCATAAAGTTTTCTTCATCAATCTTGTAATTAAATCATACCACATTCATCCTTGGTAAGTCCTAAGCACAAACCCATATTTATTTTTTTCATATGCATTGATTTTCAAGAAATCATAAAACTTTAAAATTGATGATTTTGCTTGTTTGATCAATGGGATTAACATGCAATGTGTTTATTAAGGTCTAGGCATATATAATTGTTAAGAATTTTGAGCATGATCGTCCATGGTGGGTTAATGGTGCCACGGCCAAAACATGATCCCATAGGGATCATGTTGTTGATTGTTGGTGTTTGATTAGTGTGACTAGCATCATTGATTGAACATGTATTTTAGATGGGTTTTGATTTTGACCTTCCATGATATTGAATTATAGTGTTTTGATCTATCTAGGTTAATATAAGATATGTTTTTTATGGATGGGAATGAATTAGAGGTTGCTTGGTATAGATGTTAAGATGCCCAAATTCGGACAGCAGATGTGTGAGCCTTAAACTCACATATTTTCTACTGTAACCTGCACTTTTTAGAGCTTAAATGGGTTCCTTATGACTTTTACATGTTAGTGGTGAGTTGGATAGGCACACAACTCCTCCGGATGAGGAAGTTATGGTCAATTTAAGTTAGAAAGTCAATTCCGGGACAACATGTTTACATAGCTTGTGGCTACAGGTTATTGACTTCATTTGTGCACTTTAAGGTTTGATACAGTAGTAGGGATCATATGCGAAGTCCTCCCACTGACCTCATGTTAATATCTATCACCAAATAGTTTTTATGACTAAAACGGTAAACCCGAGTTTGAAAACCAAATTCTGATTTTGTAACTTTTCAAAGAATGTAACTTTCCCGCTAATTGGTGGTAGCTATTTACTCGTGGTTGGTATGGGCCGAAATTAGAATCATGAGGCTTTCCAATGGTGGATATCTCAGTTCCTTAAACCTTATAGGTTAACGGGTTATTTTGTCCCAAGTTTAACTAGTGCAGTTTGACTATTAAGTGCTTATGGTAGGGCTGCTAGTGTTTTGGACTTTTAGAAAGTTCCGTAAACTCTTGGATCGAATGGTTGGACATTTTAGAAATTAGATTTCAAGTGTGTTCCAGGGGTTTATATCCCATAGCCATTGGATTTATGGTTTGGGAGAGACACTCTTCCCAAGACAGCCTTACCGGAACTTTTTGACTTTTACGTCTTTTGTTATGTAAACTTGAGGCGTTTTGTGTGAAAACCGTATTGGATACTTGGTTTAACACTTAGAACATGTAGAATACATAATTCCTACATGTTGTAAGCTTTATTTAGCCTTGGTTCATTTTGACTTAGGTATTGGTGCAAATTTTACCCGTAATACATTTTTATCGAGTTATTTTTGTATAGTTGTTTTATAAGCATATAAAACGCGTACTTAAGGCTCGTGATCACTTTTGTAGGTCACGAATATCCTTGGGGTGATACTATCTACTCTTCTACAGCCCGGTTCCATTGTTCATCCGTCATCCGTTCCGTTAACTTAAAGGTAAGTCTATAGCCTCGATTTTATACTTGTTATAAATGATTTTAACCCACAAGGGGGAATACATGATGTTTTATAAAGTGAACACAAGTTGTTTTTGGTATGCTAGACCCTAATATGATGATAAATGCCTAAGTACCATTGTCTTATGAAGTCCCTGAAATTCATGAACTGTTAATTACCTTGCGAGGTAAACGCTAATACATATGATAGATCTATTTGGTTTGACAAACCTTATCCTAGGGTATGTATCCATAAGTGATCACCTGAAAGGGATATTATGTATAAGAGGTCGTTGGTATATGACAATATTACCTGTTGTAGGGGCGTCGTAAGTGATTCAGTTGACGTGTTGGTTAACGTTCAGTTGCATGAGCTTAAGGCATTTATCGAAATATATATTACTTGTCTGTGTGACAAGCTTGAGATGATTAAAATTCTTGTGTTCGAATGATCATTTGTAAAACCTATAGACTTGCTCAACCTTTGTGTTGATGATTTTAAGCATGTATTTCAGGTAATCAAGATGGATAGCAGCGGAACTTGCAGGGAGGGAGTTGGTGCTTACTTGTCTAAACTTTGTTTATTTTTCCATCCTTTTTAAATAAATAAATGACTTTTTAAAGTCTTTGATGAATGTATTGTGATGTATCGGTAACGGTTTTTGGGACCAAACGCTACTCTGATTTTATATATTGGTATGGAAAAGTTTTTAGACAAGATTGTATAATATTTTAACGTCCCTTTTGAGGTTGTTTTCTATGATTGTGTGTGATGTGCTATGAGTAGCGCCCCAAAGTGGTATTCCGCTGCGTGGTAATTTGGGTGTGTTACACCCTTGATGTCAGAAAGTGTCACATTTAACTGTTAAATTGTTGCACTAGAACATGGAAAGTGTTGCATTCGAGTGTAGGAAGTGTTGCAAATCAAATCATGGCAATTTCTATATAAGCAACATTTTAAAAAAGAGTCACATATTTTTGTAAAAGTGTTGCATATACCTAAGCCGACGTTGCATAAAATAGCACTTGATAAAGTGCCGCATAAGACATAATGCAACATTTTTAAGACATAATACAACACTTTATGAGTGATGCCTTAGATTCATTTTCTTATAGTGATCGACTTTCCTAGTAGCTCCTCCTTGGTGCTTACTCCTCTAGCTTGGGGCACCAAATGATCGAGGTATGGTAACAAGCTACATATAAAGGTTGGTAGATATAAAAAAAACACCAATGTAATGGCAATAGTCACTACCCACTAAATAACTTGAGAGATAGAATGAGAAGAAGTCCCAAATTTAACAGTAAGTATTTGTTAAGTATGTCCAAGGAGAGTAATTTGACAAGCTCAATTCACAATTGTTGGAATAAAGGTAGAAAATAAACCTCCTATAATTTGAAGATATAATGTCAAAGGGTTAAGGCCATAGAATTTTTGGAATCACCCAAGAAAATTCAAGGTTTAACCAATATAAACTCTCAACAATATGTGTGATAAAAGAATTAGCAAAACAAGCAATGACACACAAAACAATCATATTAACATACATATATGAGAGCACATACAACAAGAGATTCATATTTAAAAATATGAATACAAAAGCAAAATTTGAGAAAATAAAACAACATACGCATAACAACTATTCTAGTAGAAGTAGTCCTCCAAGATTGCTTAGGTTTTTATTTTAGACTCAAGTGATTAGAACACAACATATGTTTTAACCGATGAAATAAGACAAAGGTGCATCTTCTAGAAATTTTCTCACGGGAAACAAATACTCGAAGAGGAGGTCGAGTGAGGAGAACTTCAAGAAAATTTAACTTCTCATACACATGAGAAAGTTCAATTTCTTGAAATCTACATTAAGCGCATAAACTTTCATGATGCAAAACAAAATCATTTGATGGGGAAGGTCCATCATAGTAAGAAGGTGGTGGAGGAGAAGGAGAATATGGATAAGAAAGGTTACCATCACAATACTTAGTGAGGTTAGGAAAAGAAGAGAGGTCATTTAGTTGAGGTGTGTTGAAAGGTTTAGGTGGTGGCGGAAGAGCTTCCCTTTCACTGGTAATTGGCTTGATGGAGTAAGACTCATTCCAATACTCAATTGGAGAGAAAGTAGAAGTCTTGAAAGGTTTGGGAGAAGAAGGTTCATAGTGATCCTTGCACTTCTTGATCCAAACAGGTTTCCCCAAAATTTTCGGTTTCTTACAAAGCTTAGAAGAAGAAGCTTTGGGTTCAGAAGGTTGTGACAAAGAGATGTCAAGGTTAAGTTTAGAAGAAGAAGACATAGTGAGGGATGAGAAGAGAACTCCAAAAACAAGAGGATTTAAAGAAATAGACAAGGAAAAGAATAGAAAGAAAACCAAAAGGTTTCTAGGAATGTTTAGCTCAAATAGGCAAACAAAGAATCTTGAAAAAAACACTAGTCAAAGAAGAAAGGGAAAAGACGAGCCAAAATGTGGCTATCAGCCTGTGGTTCAATAAATGAACCTGGGGCTCAATATTGATATTGATCCGCGGCTTCTTTATTGATCCGCTGACAAGGGATGCTAAAATCCAAATTTTTGAAGGTTTGACAAAAGACAAGACTTTTTCAAATTTTAGCAAATCTTGGATTTTTACCTCTATTAGCACTAGGTTAGGCTATGGTTGCATAAAGAGCAACATACTCACAAGAGTATCTTGGCAAAGGGTGACAAAATATTTAGATAACATTTTGATCAAGTTTAAGTCAAGTTTTAGAGGTGACAATAGATTTAGGTTCAATTTTAATTTAAATTGAAGTTGATTAGTATGAGAACAAATAAGTTATAACACACAAAATCTAAATCCATAGATCATCTTCATGAAAAATCATGAATAAAAAATACAAGAAAAGAAATACAAGTAACTAAACAAAAGCTATCTATTTTGTCTTGGTAAAGTAGTCTTCTTGGGCTTGAGTTCTTGAAAAGATACTTTAATAATGTCATCATTCATCTCCTAGGAGGAGGGGGATTGGTAAACAAAGCTAAAAAGGACTCTTGCAACCTTGTATGAAGCCTAAACATTTTCATCCTAATATTTTGGATGATGTAGTTGTTGTAAAGACAACATGGACTATTAGTTCCATGTGCCTGAAGAAAACCAAAGAAATATGGATCAGCCATGAAGTTTGAGATAGGAACCCCCAAAATTGGAGTGTTGGGAGGAGGAGGAGGCATGGTGACCAAAGGTGAAATGGGTGATAAAGGTGAAGGATCAACAAATTCATCATCAAAGGGAATGCTTTGGAGGGGTATGGGGTTCTCATCTAAGAGAGGACTTGGAGAGAAGGGTGAAGACAACTCATTCATCCTAGATTGGAATGAAAAAAAAGTAGAACCATAAGAATGGTTAGTACAATGAGTTGACCTTGTCTTGCATGGTGCAGGAGGTGGTGAAGGTGATGAAAAATGAGAATTAGAGAGATCTCATTCTTAGGTGTAATAAAAGATGAAGAAACTTGCTTAGGTATCTTAGTACTTATTTTAAGGCTCTTTTTGGTGGAGGAATTTTTGGAATAGTTCGAGGATCTAGTGGACACCATGGTTGTGTGTTTAGCTTTTATAAGTCTTAGAGGATGTGAAAAAGAAGAAGAACCATGAATGGTTTAAGAAGAGAAGAGGATGATTCAAATAGGTAATGGGTTAAAAATGTTTTTGGTGAATAATGAAAGTTGCTAGGCTTGATTGGGAAAAAGCTGGTGTTTAGGAAACGTTTTATCTATGTTTACAAAGATTTAGAGAAAACAGTGTAAAGCAAAGATTCTGTCAAAAATCCAACCTGCGGCTCAATAAATATGGTCGCGACTCAATATTGATATTGAATCGCCCATAGATAATGATCCGCGGACAGAACCTTCAAAAAAGTGACTTCCAGCATTTTTCACAAGCCCATATTTTAAACACTTATTTTTCAAGCCAAGATAGATTACCAACCAAAATATAAATAGCTAACTAACACATAACTGCACATAATCATGTAAATTGAAAGTTCAATCACATGAAAAATAATTAGGATTAAAATCTAGTCAATCCAAACAATTACGTATTAAAGTTACACACCAAAGTCTAATGAAAAAAAAATGTCTAAAGAAAATGTTCAACATAAGAACAAATGTGATCATCCAAGACATCCAAATGGCTTCACTTTTTCTTCTTGCCAAACTTCTTTAGCATGTTCCCCATGGCTTTTAAAACTCCCCTCGTCGGGTATGAAGGTTGGAACGATAAACGTCCTAAAGAATGAAATTTGGAGGAAGTTAACTCAATGAAGGAGAACGTGGACGATGAATTTGGTCTAACCCATCAATGAAAGTGTTCAAAGACGGGGTGGAGCCACTCGAGGAACCAATGTTGGTACTAGTCCCTACACCATCACCATTACTTGATGAAGAGGAATTTTCCTCATTGGATGGTTCTCGTTAATCACCTCCACGCCTACCTCGGTCACTCCTAACCTTTCGTGGAATCCTTTTGAATAGGATACGTCATTAGCGTGCAAATATTCGGATAGACGAACTTGGGGGTAGTCACGATCAACCCTTTTAAAAAGGCGAGTGAGGAGAATGACATAAGGAAGGTTTGTCTTTGGCTTGGTGATGAGTAATGAATTCGTCGAGCGATAAAGTACGCGAGATTGTACTTGATGGAATGACATATACAAAACATCATATGTTCTATACGCGCGGGAACGTGATCCCGGTTTCCACCATGACAAAACGCGTTCTCCCTAATTATGTCGGCCCAAGAGACCATACATAGATTAAGGTCGCTTACGAGTATTTCATAAGGAGACAACACACATCTCTTAGAGTGGATAGTACGTACAACGTTTCCACCACGGGGTTGAGTGATAGAGTCAAGGATGAAGTCTAGTTCGACCATAGGATTATTATATGGAGGAACATCGACCCAAATTTACAAGGAATCATTCTTCCATGCATCCGTGAATCGACATTTACCTTCTTATGGTACTCGAAGTGCCATACCAAACTCCTCGAGAGGGTATCTAATGTGTTGACCACGAATGGCGACATTAACAAATGTTCCATAGTCATTTACATGAATGGAATATGTGCTAAATAACTCTAATAGAAATTATGGATAAATTACCTCATTGATTTTTAGAAGACAATCAAAACCATTGCCCTTAAACATTTCTAGAGTGTAGTCATATATGTCAATATCCCCATAGAAAACCCGACCCTCATGAAAGTAACGGGACTAAAGTAAAAGAAGGGTGTTTGAAAGGTGGTCGGACTCACAAGACTCGGCAAGGTTAGGCATATAACGATGGATCTTTGGGTGGTCATTTTGATATTCCGAATTCATTGTTTAGTACCTATATTAAACCAAAAATAATTCCACAATCACTCATTGTTACATATATATTGGTAAAAATCAAAACCACGAGAATGTGTTGACTAACCAAAGGATGATTATGTAGAAACTAGAAGGGGGGTTGAATAGTTTCTTAAAATTTACTTGTCAAAAGACGGTTTTCAAAAATCCTTTTCAAAAACTTAGACTTGAGTGATTATGTGAAACCTTCTTATACACAATATGAACAAGGTATAGTGCAACTAAACTAATAATCACAAGTATAAAGAATAATGAATGTAAAGAGATGAGGGAAAGAAAGATCAAACCAAACACCAAGGATTTATAGTGGTTTGGAAACGAAGCTCACTCCTCGTCCATACTCTACTCATCGAGTGCTCCTTACTCGAGAGTTCACTAATCAACAAGCTCCTTAAGGTGGAGAAACCGTACACAACGTTGCTTATCCAATTTCCGACTCTAAGCTAAAAGTCGAGCCCTAATCTTAGCTAGGACCAATCTACACCAATATACTTTAAGGACCAAGTATTAACCTTAGTACATACACAACTTCCAAATAGACACAACTACTTGGATCTTCACAACAATGACACAACAAAGAATAAATAAGATTTGATCTTCAATGGATCTTTGAGGTAGACATAACACTTCAATGATGAAAGTGTTCTTCTCTTTGCACTTGGAGAGGAAGAGATGGGAGAATAAATATTCACTTCTAGACAAGTAGTAATCAACCAAATGACCAAGGATTTGAGTGATTTTAGAAGTATGAAAGAATCTGGAATTATATGTGCAAAAGAGGTGAAGATAAAATCTGAGAATGGTCCACTATTTATAAGACAAGGCTCCAACGGCTATATCTGCATGCGGTTCTTTATAGCAGCCCGCGGTTCCTTATCGATAAGGAACCACATAGCCACTTAAGGAATCGCCAGAGTAGACTCCGCTCCTTTTTGTCTTTTAGTGGTATGGTTCGAATCTGGAGTTTAAAATATCTTGAAAGGATATTCCAAACCAAGATAGAATATGCCATTTCAAATTTTCAAATATTTAATTTAATAAAATATTTTCTTAAAAATAAAGTTTAATAAAAACTTGTCACACTTAATAAAAAGTGAGTTTTAAGAAACGATTAAATCCTTGATCACTTAATTAGGATGAGTACTTGTTTGTACATACCATGAGTTATAATGGTTGAAATGAAAAATACTTGAACTCAATAATTCGTTTTTCGTTGTTTTCGTAAATGCTTGTTTTTACATATTGTCGTAATCAAAACAAAGCGAGACCGAAAATGCAAGTAATGTTTTTAGGCATCATTGCATTAACAATCTCCTCCTTTTGATTTCGAAAATACATAATCTTAATCACATAAAAAACAGGATTTTCGAAAACGAGTTTCCTTTGCTCAAGCAAAAAGGTTGCAAAAGTCTTTGTAGAAGAGAAGAATCAGACTTTGCAAATGCTCCCCCTTGGTGCTTACTCCCCCTTGCTTGGGGCACCAAGGAATCGAGATATGGTGACAAGCTACATAGAAGGGTTAGTAGAAGAGAATAGATACCCAACAAGATATAGCAAAGGTCACAAAAATAAAATAAAAGAGAAGATACCAAGATCCAAGATAAGTCATGTTAAAATAAAAACATGAATAAAAGATGCAAGGAAACAAAACGTACAAATATGTATGTAAAAATAAAACAAGCCAAAAGAAAAGCATAAATCTAATCCTAGTTAAACTAGAACTCTAAGATTTTCTTGAACTAGATGTCTTGAAGATAAGCAACCAATGCTTAGATAAAAGACAAGGTAGTGGCGGAAGGAGGTGGTGGTGGCTTGGTAGTGATCTCATAGTCATAGTGAAGAGGAGGTTTGACTAAGAGACTTTTGATGTAATTCAACTCCTCATAGATATGAGCCATAGCAAGATGTTGATATTGACAACAGTGACGATATGTTCCATGATGCATGATATTATCATGTGAAGGAGGAAGAATACTAAAGGCTAGTGGTGGAAGAAAAGAAGTTCCACAATCAACATTCTTAGAAGGAGAAGAAATGTGATTTTGAGTGTTCTTGTGTGAATTGGGATTGAAAGCAATTGGAGAAAATGGAGGAGAATCAAGGCTTTGATTTGGAGAATAAGTCATTTTGATTTGAGAAAGGATACAAAATGCTTGGGGTTAAATAGAGAAAGCTCAAGATATTTTGAAGGTGGTCAAAGGGTTGAAACAAAGATTCCAAAAAGTGTTGGAACAAATTTGGAGTTTCAGAAATACCCGAAATAGGAAGCACTGTCTGCGGTTCCATTTCTCCACCGGCGATTCCATACCGATATGGAGCCACGGTCTCTTTAAAGAACCGCCCACAGTGGGTTGATTTTGGTGATGAAGGAGGATTTCTAATTCAGCAAATCCTATTTTTCTAGTCTAACTAATCATAGAGATATGCTAAAAAGCAAAGATAGCCAAAGAAAACACACAAGAACTCACCAAGCAAGGTTTTGACCAAAATACATGGATTTTAAAGAAAATCAACGTTGGAGGTGTGTTGAACTAGACAATAAGTCATGACACAATGATCCTCCATAGTTCATTTTTGTTCTTGCTATACTTGAGAGACACATACATATGAATTGTGTAAGCTCAATATTAATAGCAAGAAGCTATGAAAAAACATTTTTAGATTGTATTAACAATGCAAAAACATTTCTCGACCATTTTCGAAAGAACTTTGAGAATTTTGAAAAAGAGAAGAGAGGTTTTCCAAATAGAGTTTGCAAGACTCAATGACTCAAAGTAAGAAGAGAATCAAAAGAGAAAAAGACTCGATTAATAAAATACGCAATTAAGGAATATGTTCCATTAAACCTAGACATAGACGCAAGTAATTAAAAGGTTCCCTCTTAAGTGGCTTAGTGAAGATATCGGCTAAGTTTTCTACCGAGGGCACCTTCTCAATCGAAATGTACCCCTTTTGAACATTATCCCTAAGGAAATGGTGGTGAATCTCTATGTGCTTGGTTTGCGAATGTTGCACGGGATTCTTGCTAAGGTCTATTGCACCCTTATTGTCGCACATGATGGGAACATCATCAAGAGAAATCCCGTAATCAACAAGCGCTTGCTTCATCCATAGAGCTTCTTGACAAGCTTTACTGACACTCACATACTCGGCTTCCATGGTGGATATTGCAAGAGCTTTTTGTTTCTTGGAGAACCAAGAAGTTAAACAACAACCCATGAAGGTACAAACTCCACTAGTGCTTTTCCGGTCCATATAGTCTCCCTCATGATCCTAGTCCGCGTAGACAATGGTTTCTACGCCAGTCCCTTTAGGATACCATAATCCTAAATGTATAGTACCCTTAATGTATCGGAAGATACGCTTAACCGCTTCAAGATGAGACGTTTGGAGCCTCTTAGAAGCAAGCACAAAGGCAAACACTAAACATGATATCCGGTCGACTTGCCGTTAGGTACAACAAACTACCAATCATACCTCTATATTTGGTGTTGTCTACCGACTCACAATCATTATCTACGGTGAGTTTAGTATCCGAGGCCATAGGTGTCTTCATTGGTCTAGAGTCTTCTAATCCTAATTTCTTTAGCATTTCTTTAACATACTTGTATTGATTAAAGAAAATACCATCGTCCATTTGTTTAATTTGGAGTCCTAAAAAGAAGTTAGGTTCTTCCATCATACTCATTTCAAACTCATCATGCATGATTTTTGCAAAGTCGTCACACAATGATTGACAAGTTGAACCAAATATAATGTCATCAACATATATTTGTACGATAATAAGGTGAGAACCTTTCTTCTTTGTAAAGAGCGTATTGTCTACCATGCCCATGGTATACTCATGTTTTACAAGAAACGCTTTAAGTCTATCATACCAAGCTTTGGGTGCTTGTTTAAGACCATAAAGAGCTTTCTTAAGGTTGTAAACGTGATCTGGTTTCTCAAAATCAATGAATCCGGGAGGTTGAGCCACATATACCTCCTCATTGATCAAACCGTTAAGAAACGCACTCTTTACATCCATTTGTTGAAGCTTAAAGTCTAAGGGACAAGCGTAGGCTAAAAATTTTTATGGATTCTAATCTTGCTACGGGTGCGTATGTCTCGTCATAATCAATACCTTTTTGTTGATTATAGCCTTGAGCTACAAGTCTAGCCTTGTTACGAGACACAACACCATTCTCGTCTAACTTATTCCTATATACCCATTTGGTTCCTATAATGGTCGAACTTCTAGGAGGAGGAACAAGTTCCCAAACGTCCTTAGCAATGAATTAATTCAATTCTTCTTGCATGGCGATGACCCAACTCTCATCCGAAGCTTCTTTAACATTCTTTGGTTCAATCAAGGAGATGAAACAAAAGAAGTTACTTTGATTTTGGGCTTGAGATCTTAGGGTCCTTTGATTTAATTCGCCTATGACGTTGTCGAGAGCATGATCCTTTGACTCCTTAATGTTTACTCCCTTTTCAACATTAAGGTCTTCAACTCCTATGTTTCTAACATCTTTGGCTTTGACTATGTCTATTTCATCTAAGTCATCATCTACCAAACGTGATGTCTTAGATGAAGGAGGAGTTTCATCGAATGTCACGTTAAGTGATTCTTCAATTACACCTGAGGTTCTATTGAGGACTATGTAAGCTTTTCTAGTTTGGGAATAACATAAAAAGATACATTCGTACGAATTTGGGTCGAACTTAGTAAGGTAATCTTTGGTGTTGAGAATGAAGCACTTGCTTCCAAACATACTAAAGTATTCCAATGAGGGCTTCTTACCTTCAAGAATCTCATAAGGGGTCATTCCTAGAAAAGGTCGAATAAGAATTCGTTTGAGAATATAGGTAGATGTATCCACGGCATTGCACGAAATTTTTTGAGGAAAATATTGCTTGTTTAACATCGTCCTACTCATCTATTGGATGGTCCTATTCTTCCTTTCAACTACCCCATTTGATTGTGGAGTGCGAGGAGCCGAGAAGTAATAGGTAATACCATGAGCTTGACAAAAGGCACCGAATTGCACTTCATTATCAAATTCCCTACCATGATCCGTGCTAATAGAAACAATTGAACATCCTAGTTGATTTTGAATTCTTCGACAAAAGATTTCGAAATGATCGAAAGCTTCATTCTTAGACGCCAAAAATCTAGTCCAAGTGAATCTTGAATAGTCGTCAACTATAACTAGGGTATAAAGGTTACCTCCATAACTCCGTATGGCGGAAGGTCCAAAGAGATCCATATGTAGGAGCTCTAAGCACCGAGAGGTCGAAACCAAATTCTTGGCTTTGTGACTTGAGTGAACTTGCTTCCCAACTTTGCAAGCATCACAAAAGTAACTATCAAACTTCATCTTGGGGAGATGTCTTACCAACTCCTTAGCATGACCTAATCTCCTATGCCAAAGAGTAGAACTATCATCTAAAGTCGCTAGACATAAGTTTTCCTTTGACTTCCTATTGACCTTCATGACATAAAGCCCATGCTTTCTAACACCTTTTCCAATGACCTTTCCATCTTTTACGATTTCACTGTCATATTCCAAAAAGATGACCTTACACTTATTGTCACAAATTTGACCTATACTTAGAAGGTTAAGACCTAAGTTATCTACGTGCTCTACATTTTCAATGGTCATAGAGTCAAGAGAAACCGTACATTTGCCAATGATATTACCACGCCGATTACTTACGAATGTAACGTTACCTCCATCATATGATTTGAAGTGTCAGAACAAAGTTCGATTACCAGTCATGTGTTTAGAACATCCACTATCCTTAATCCACTCGCCAGGCTCTAAATCGATTCCCAAGAATATCTCTTTAGAAGTGTGAGCCATAAGACATTTCTCATCTTTGGGTTTATCATCAACATCTTCATCGCTATCTCCAACGAATGTCGTGTGGTTCTTGTCACGTGAAGGCTTAGGACAATCACCGATGAAATGATTCGGATCACCACATCTAAAGCATTTCCTATATTATCATCCTTGGTAAATCGGTATTTGGAGAATGATTTCTTGTTCTTGCTTGGTTGCCTCACGTGTTGACCTCGTCTCTTGAAGAACTTCTTGAAGTCTCTAACTGCCATGGCATATTCCTCATCATCACTATCCGAGGAGCTTTCATGGTCACTTTGCGCCTTCTTGGTTTTAAGTGCTAGAGACTTTCTTTCACTCTTGGTTTTCACCATTTCCGAGTCCTTCAAATTTATCATCTCATGAACTTTCAACTTGCCAATGAGTTCATCGAGTGATAATTGTTGGGTCAAAACGTTGATGTGGCATAAACTCAAAAACAAAGAAAACATGAAGGCATTTGTTCAACGTTGACACATTGTGTCTAAGCGTTGACAAGTGTAAATTAGGCGTTGATGGAAGTCAACAGAAGTCAAACGCTGTTGGAAATATCTATTTAGGATAAGATTCAGAATATTATTTATTAATATTCTGTATTAGTTATTTAAATAGAAGATATACATGTTATTCATAGTTATCTCTTGTAAAAGCCTAATCCTTAGTCTATAAAAGGAACCACGGGTTATTAGGTTTTTCATATTATTCATTAACAATGTAAACCTAAAGCGTGTGTTATACTAGACGTGGGGTTAATGTATACACGTCTAGTGATTGTTGATTATTAATATAATGAGCTACCCTTTGATTAATTCTTGTGTTATTGTGCCCAAACACCTTGTCTAATGGTTGTTGTTCTATTCCGCTGTGATTGTATGATCACATGAACAATGATCATTCCTAGTAGCTAAAAGATTCGAGGAAACCAAGGTTTCCATAGTTGGTATCAGAGCCTCGTGGCTCGTGATGCTAGGACCAACAAGGTGTTCGTGTTTTGAGAAAAAAAGAAAAATCCGTCTAGGGTTTTTCTAGGCGATTTTGTGTGCGCAGCAGTATTTAGAAGACCATAACTTTTTATTGAACCATTAGATCGCCACGAAATTTTACGTGTGTGTTCTACACACATATATCTAGATATCTACTAGAGGTATTGTCGAGATCTGTCCCCAGGAAAAAGTTATTAAGCGTCGAAGTCAGCAGTGATCATATGCTGTTTTCTATGAACAGTAATAGTAAAAACGCGATTTCTCCTTCGTTAACCGGTGGATCGTTGTGAAATTCGTGTTGTAGGTTCTTGACACTTGTGTCTAGGATCTCACCGAAGGGATCATCGATCTGAGCTTTCATGAAGAATTTATTCGATGTCGAAGTTCGCTGCAGTTTATGGTTTTCACATAAAATCATGATTTAGGGTTTATAAAACCCTAGATCAATTAGCCGCTGACGTATGTTATTTAGACGCTGGTAGATGTTGGTGTGACGCTGATAGATATTGGTGTAACACTGACAAGGCTTGGATGAGACGCTGATAGCCAGGCGCTGACATGTTTAAAGTTGGCGCTGACAGGAATAAAGTGGATGCTGACAGGAGGCGTTGACACTTGTTGTCCGATATATACATTTTCAAACGCTGACAAGTGTTTTCCGATATTGGACAATACACAGTGTTGATATCTTGGACAAAGGAAGATATTAGACAAAAAAAAAGAATAGCTGCTGTTTGAAAAATTGATATGATTTTGGCACACAAAAAGAGGTATTTACACATGAAGGTACATTGGATCTCCGTTTTAATTCAGAATATCAACTTGATATTTATGGCTCGGATATTTTTAAATAGGATTAATGATTTTTAAGTAAGTTAGCAACAATTCATGAAGACTTTGATTGATATTAGATTATGTAATCGGGATAGCCTTGTGAAAGAGTTATTCAGTTACAGCTTTTACATATGAAGATATTAACTCGTCATGAAGATGTGTTGGCTTAAGGGGAAGAATTCTTATGGTAAGTTTGATGTTCGAAGAAGATTTTCGCGAGTTTATGTTCTATCATATCTTAAAGTTGTGCACTCCCAGTCATTGACTTTTAAGATAACTTGTTTGTGCTTTCAATGGTTGGTGACGAAAACTTGTCATAACACTTGAAGGAGTTACATTATCGTGCTCAGTGTATCACAAAGGATGAGCATGTTGACAAGAGATCGAGGTCTACTTATACTTCACCAATGGTATAAGTTCTTTATCACGTAGATAGTACAAGATATGGAACACAAGGTTGGGTTATTCTACTTCTACATCAAGAATATTATAATTATTTTTCTTCAAAATCATTACATAGAGCCTACATTTGGAGAATCTTCAATTGCATACTTTGTTTCCTTCCCTATTGATGTGACAAAAAGGGGAAGACATGCATGCTACATTTGAGGGGAAGCAATTTGAAGATGATGTACCACTTACAAGAGATACACATAGAGTTTTGCCGACATCAACTAGGGGAAGATTGTTGGGTGAAAAAGTTGATGTGGCAGAAACTCAAAAACAAAGAAAACATGAAGGCATTTGTTCAACGTTGACACATTGTGTCTAAGCGTTGACAAGTGTAAATTAGGCGTTGATGGAAGTCAACAGAAGTCAAACGCTGTTGGAAATATCTATTTAGGGTAAGTATTCAGAATAATATTTATTAATATTCTGTATTAGTTATTTAAATAGAAGATATACATGTTATTCATAGATATCTCTTGTAAAACCTTAATCCTTAGTCTATAAAAGGAACCACGGGTTATTAGGTTTTTCATATTATTCATTCACAATGTAAACCTAAAGCGTGTGTTGCACTAGACGTGGGATTAATGTATACACGTCTAGTGGTTATTGATTATTAATATAATGAGCAACTCTTTGATTAATTCTTGTGTTATTGTGCCCAAGCACCTTGTCTAATGGTTGTTGTTCTATTCCGCTATGATTGTATGATCACATGAACAATGATCATTCCTAGTAGCTAAAAGATTCGAGGAAACCAAGGTTTCCACAATAATGTGGTGAGATCCTTTGATTCTTCAATCGCCGTGACTTTGGCTCTCCACTTTGGATGCAATGCCCTAAGAAACTTCCTAACATTGTTCTTGCTAGAAAAACCTTCATCAAGTGCTTTTAGACTAGTAATAATAGTTTTAAATCTAGCAAATGCACTATCGATAGGTTCATTTTTTAAGATGACAAATTGTTCATATTGTTGAACAAGAAGATCGATTTTACTTTCTTTGACTTGGCTATTACCTTGGTGGGTTACTAAAAGAGTGTTCCAAATATCTTAGCGGTTTCACACATAAAAATCCTGTCGTACTCTTTCTGTGGTAAAGCATTATAAATCACCATTTTAGCCTCATTATTTTTAGCAAATTTCCTTTTAGTGTCATCATTAGCTTTGCCAAAAGTGACTATCTCTTTGCTTTTAGAAACTTTATTATATTGATAAGGCACAAAATCACCATGGGTAATAACATGCCAAAGATCTAAATCTTTTGATTTCACATAAGTCTCAAATCTATTTTTCTAATAAACAAAACTATCGGTTTCAAAAAGAGGTGGTCTTTGCATAGATTTCCCTTCTAGGTACTTGTTGGAATCCATAGATCGATTCAAGTTTTAAAATATAATATATTTAAAAAAAAAGGCTTGAGCAACCACGCTCTAATACCAATTGTAAAAACTAGAAGGGGGTTGAATAGTTTCTTAAAATTTACTTGTCAAAAGACGGTTTTCAAAAATCCTTTTCAAAAACTTAGACTTGAGTTATTATGTGAAACCTTCTTATACACAATATGAACAAGGTATTGTGCAACTAAACTAATAACAACAAGTATACAGAATAATGAATGTAAAGAGATAAGGGAAAGAAAGATCAAACCAAACACCAAGGATTTTTAGTGGTTCGACAACGAAGCTCACTCCTCATCCCTACTCCACTCCTCGAGAGTTCACTAATCAACAAGCTCCTTAAGGTGGAGAAACCGTACACAACGTTGCTTATCCAATTTCTGACTCTAAGCTAAAAGTCGAACCCTAATCTTAGCTAGGACCAATCTACACCAATATACTTTAAGGACCAAGTATTAACCTTAGTACATACACAACTTCCAAATAGACACAACTACTTGGATCTTCACAACAATGACACCACAAAGAATAAATAAGATTTGATCTTCAATGGATCTTTGAGGTAGACACAACACTTCAAGGATGAAAGTGTTCTTCTCTTTGCACTTGGAGAGGAAGAGATGGGAGAAGAAAGATTCACTTCTAAACAAGTAGTAATCAACCAAATGACCAAGGATTTGAGTGATTTTAGAAGTATGAAAGAATCTGGAAATATATGTGCAAAAGAGATGAAGAGAAAATCTGAGAATGATCCACTATTTATAAGACAATGCTCCAACGACTAGATCTGTCTGTGGTTCTTTATAGCAGCCCACAGTTCCTTATAGATAAGTAACCGCATAGTCACTTAAGGAACCGCCGGATTAGACTCTACTCCTTTTTGTCTTTTAGTGGTATGGTTCGAATCTAGAGTTTAAAATATCTTGAAAGGATATTCCAAACCAAGATAGAATATGCCATTTTCAAATTTTCAATTAATTAATTTAATAAAATATTTTCTTAAAAATAAAGTTTAATAAAAACTTATCACGCTTAATAAAAAGTGAGTTTTAAGAAAAGATTAAATCATTGATCACTTAACTAGGATGAGTACTTGTTTGTACATACCTTACGTGATAATGCTTGAAATGAAAAATACTTGAACTCAAGAATTCGTTTTTTGTTTTTTTCGTAAATGCTTGTTTTTACATATTGTCGTAATCAAAACAAAGCGAGACCGAAAAATCCAAGTAACGTTTTTAGGCATCATTGCATTAACAGATTCCTTATCATTATTATGCTCACAATGTAACAATTTCATTTTTGGCAAATGCATATGAAATATGTCTTGATCCCAAACTTAGATCGATTTAGCTTTGTGTAAACGAGAATGAATCAAGTTAAACACTTAGAGAAACTTTGTTGTATATGAAACAATCTAATTATTATGCGGAATTAATACTTAGAACAAGAACACACAAATAGAATAAACCAAACTTTCACTTTGATTGATTAATCGAACTTGTGTACAATGAAAGTTTAAAACACATATTGAACTAAAACCTAAAAGCCTCCTTTTATAGATTAAGGAACCTTGTACAAGAGTCTACGTATCAGCTATTTTAGGTAAAGATAATCATAATAAATAGATTGTCGAACATATCTTTACTAGAAACATAAAACGTGTAGACTAAGTATCCTATCAGTCCTTGACTTCTTCTCATCAACGCTTGACTTCTTCTTGTCAACGCTTGATCTAACAACGCTTGAGTTCTTCCTATCAACGTCCAATTTCCTCTTGTTAGCGTCTAAGTGTCTTGGCTTCATTTTATTCCCAACAATATGCGAATCAGCCATGAATTTGAACATTGGTTTTCAAAATTCATTTTTAGGTAAGTATTAACAATGCAATTAACAATGTGTTCAATGGTTCATATCAATTTCCATCATTAAAACAAATTAATTTGATTAAAATTCGGATTTGTTCTATAAGTGGGTTTAGTGAAATAAAAAAGAATATGAACCTAAAGGAATCATAGCACTAAAACTATGGATACCCACATTCCAAATTTGGTTCTAATATAATTTAATTTCGAAAATCCCCAATTATGAAATTAAAAATCCTAGAACAAATTAGTTGATATTGAATGAAGATACTTACAACTAATCGATGTTAGATGAAGGATGGATGAAACCCTTATCTTGAAATCAATTAGTTTGAGTGATTTGGAAGGTTTTGAAAGCTGTTAATTGTGGTTTTATGTATCTCCTCGTCACACCAGCAGAAAGAAGGAAAGAGGTATGTTTAAAAAAATGTAAAATAATAAAACCCATATTATTTTAAGCTTAGTGGGGCGCGACTCATTATCAATAATGAACCGCCATTTACCACCGCGCTATTTAATGAGCTGCGGATAGAACATATGTTTTGTCCGTGAAAACAAAAGAAATTTTTCAAACCAAGTTTTTCTAAAATACTTAAAAAATATATTAAGCCTTTTGAAAACCCCTGGACCACTTCAAGACTAGGTTATAGTACCTTAATGAATGATTACGAGTGGAATCGAACCCGAAAAAGACAGAATTAGATCAAGACGAAGAAACGACTACTCGTACACAAAAAAAGAGAAGAAAGAAACCAAGAGGAGTGAATCAAAGCCAAGTATCAACGCTCAAGAGATGAATGAAAATCTTCAAGTTGTGGAAACAAAGAGATTGTGTCATACATAGTGGTTTAAGACGTGCCTTTTCTTCGTAAGACGAAACGAGTTTGGTAATGAACCATACCAAGCTATTTTTTTATATAGAGTAAGAAAACTTACTAATAAAAGTCTTAAACTTTTACAAAACATGGGAAAGAATATAGATTCATTTTCTCTCCCACGTGATTAGACAAATATCATTGTTAAGGGTTACAATGATAACAGCCTTGGAATATTTCAATCCCAAATGTGTAGGTTCCTAACTACAACATATGATGTAGTTTGGTACCTCAAAGGATTAATCAGTCAACTTATACATGAGCTCAATTTCACATGCTACATAAGATATAGGGCCTACTAACCGTATTAAGTTGCAAACCATATAAATTATGTTTGATACTTTAAGCTACTACAAACTCACTCTACAACTCCTATATGAGTCAAAAAAATCCAAGACCATGAAGGTTTGACAAGGTGAAAGAATAGAATCACATACCACAAATAAATGACAAGGAAAGGATGCCAAGAGCAATCACATAGTCAAGTAATGATCAAGAGAATGATCAAAGGGCGTGTGGAAGGACGAAAGTGTACCTTAGCCACAAAGTGCATCCCAAGTCTTCTATGGGCTAATGCAACACCCGAGCTTGACCAAAGTGCATACTAAGTCTTCAAGTACTAGTATCACATCCACCAATCTTGATATCATCATACCATGATGTTGGAGATCAAAAGGAGATAAGTCTTCAACAAGTGTAAGTAACTTAGTCCACAACTAAATTAATGATTAGTCTTCTTGAGTACCTACACAAAGAAAGATTCAATCTAGTAAATACATTTCAAGATAAAATCTAAAATGCATAAAAGCTACTAAAAATATCATAATTAAGATGAGTTGATATAACAATAATGCATCGTGTGTGACCATCGCTCTGATACCAAGTATAGAAACTAGAAGGGGGTTTGAATAGTTTCTATGATTAAGGTCATAATTAAAATTATGTTGGTCCAAAAATTACCTTTTACTTGAAACTAGTTTCATAGTTGTTAAGTCATTTGTTATATATATTGATTATGGAAATGAAATGCATGAATGTAAATGTGAATAAGTAAATAGTAAGAAAAGAAGCAACCTAAGGTAAGACACCAAGATTTATAGTGGTCCGACAACGAAGCTCTCTCTTCGTTCCTATTCTACTCCTTGGGTATACCTTACTCAAGATTTCCAATATATCCACAAGCTCCCTTCTTGACGGAGAAAACCTTACAACGTCGCTTACAATATTTTCCGATACTAGGTAAATGTCGAGACATAATCTTAGCTGGGAGCAATCTAAACACGTCGCCTACTTCACATTTTCCGACACAAGGCTAGATGTCGAGTTCTAATCCAAAGCTAGAACCAATCTTCGTCGCCCATCTTCTTTTCCGACACAAGGCTAGATGTCGAGTCTTAATCCAAAGCTAGAACCAATATTCACAACTCTTCACTTTCAAGTTAAGTGAAAACTCACAAGACACATACATACAATGACATCACTTTGTAGTTTAGTGAGAACTAACACACAAGACTCATTACAACACAAGACACATCTAAGTATACACATATAACTTGGATCTACACAAGACTAATCTAAGTATACACATATACATTGGATTTACACAAGACTAATCCAAGTATACACAAATACCTTGGATCTACACACGACTCAAATAAACAAAGTGATGAACATCACTATATGTAAGAAAGGATGATCTGCATCAAGGCTTCATCTTTTATCACATCACAAATGTGTGAGTGCTCTTCTCTTTGAACAAGTAAAGAAGGGGATCGAGAGGATAATCATAAGTAAACATACTTAACAAATTAAGTGATGATCATTTACTAATGTTTGAAAACACAAAAAGAATATAAGAAGCAAAAACTATCCAAAAAGGTTTTGGGGAAAATAAAAATATGATCCACTATTTATAGGGGCAATGTATAACAGCTCTGGGCGCTGCTCAAATGGGTTGGCGGCTCAATAATGATATTGAGCCGCAGGTACCTATATTGAGCCGCGACTACTAGAGTCCGCTCCTTTTTGTCCTTTAGTAGGGAAATTCCATCTGGTGAAGTTTATACCTCAAGGTATATTCTTAAGCCATTTGGAATATGCCAAATTCAAATTTTTATTTTTTATTTTAATAAAACATCTTCTTAGAAATAAAGTTTATTAAAATATTTTGTCACATATGTATAAATGTGAGTTTTTAGGTTAATCACTTTCTATGATCACTAAACATGTATAAGATATGTTTGTGTAAGACTTAAATGATTATTACCTTGATGATAATGTTTGTTGAATAATTCGTCTTACGGTTATCTTGACGATAAATGTTTTTACACTTTGTCGTGATTAAAACTAAGAAATATTAGTTATTACAAATAATGTTTTTAGGCATTGGTTGCATTAACAGATCTTTATCTTATAAAGTACTCCTTTTACTATAAAAGGAGGTCTTAGGTAAGTCATTACATATACCTTTCATATACGTTTATACTTCAAGTTTGTAATCAAAATACTCTGATTTAGGGTATTAATATTTTCAATAATAATATTGAAGCATTTGGTTTACTTCTTTTGTTCATATATAGTCTTCATAATATCAAATAGTAGATTCCGCAAATTCTTTGATATCTTTTAAAGTTTACTAAGACTCTATATGATTTATCTTGTGTAATGTAAGTCTACAAGCTAGGCTAACAAGATCATAAGGGATCAACATTCACCAATAAACTTTCTAATCCAAACAACTTCCTTTGCAGCTTCTACAACAACAATATATTAAGCTTATGTGGTAGATTATGAAGTAGTACTTTATTTGGAGATTCTCAATACTATCACCCCTCTATTAAAAATGAAAACATGCCCAGTTTGAGACTTGATGTCATCTTTATCAGTCTCATATCTAGCATCATAGTAGTAATTAACTCACAGATCAGCTTCGAGATTGCCCGTTCATCTTACCGCAAACATAATGGATGTGAATCCCGCTTTGAAATATCTTAGAACATTAAATGCATGAAAATACGATTAAATTAAAACTTTCCAGTTAATTAATATACGACACGAATCATGAACATTTAATATGAATATTACCTATATTGATCAATTACTACAAGTAATACGTATATTAATATTATTATTAATAGATGATAAGTATTTACGTATAATACTTAAAACATACAAGAAATAAAACACGACCATAAATACGAACACACATGATAAATAATTAAGCATGGGAATCAAAACGAAATGTAATATGAGTGTATGTGTGTGTGACACCCAAAAGAGAGAAGAAAGGGCCCATGAACTAATAAAAACCCTAGCTCTCCTTTTCTCTTCCTTTTTGGCCGTGGCACCCAACACAAACACAAGGACGATTTTTGGCTTCTTAATCTTCGAGTATTAACGGTATAGTGTTCGTGTTTCAAATACCTTAATCACACGCGATTGGTATCTCTAAATCCTTGTTATTTTATTTAATTATGTTTATCTGTTCAAGATCGTTAATAAAAATTATAAAAACATGTAATCAATAAGATTTAAACAGGAATTAAGGGTTGGGTTTGGTTTTGTGTCGGGTTCACGCAAACCGAGACCAAATATGGTCTCGGTGGTGGTTCGGATCACACAGCCGCACCCACAAGGCGGTCGGCGTGTGTTGTGCTTTGCTAGCCGCAACCCCAACTTCTCAACAGTGGGGTGCGTGGCTTGGATAGTGGGACCGAGACCTCTAAGGGTCTCGGTGGGAACAGGGTACGCAGCAGGGGGAACCCTGGCTAGGCCAGGGGTGCGATTGGGCAGAAGTGGCACCAGCTAACTGCTGGTGGCTACTGTAGTGGTCGGTAGCAACAACAACCATACGGTTGTGGTGTGTTGTGTGTTTCGAGGCGAAGCCAAGACCTCCCATGGTCTCGGTGGAGTTTTGATGGGGCTCGGTTAGCACCAAACTCACCAAGGGGTGTGTTTGGCAAAGTTTTGCTAAAACATGTAATGTTAATTTTATTAATTAATTTAGTTAAATTAATACATGGTTAAATTAAATTAATTAATAACCAAGACTTATGTTATAATTTATTTAAATAAAAACCATGATATAAATTATGTCCATTTTATTTAAATAAACTTTAGAATAAAATAATTATTAACGTAATTATTCATGTACATTTAATTAATTAACAAAACTTAGCTTAATTAATCTATATTCATTTCAAACAATGTTTAAATAAATTAATAACATGGTTTAATTTAATTATATAATAAGTCAATTAAGGTAAAGTGTAATTATTAAAATCATGTAATACTATTAATTAACAATTACTTATGATATCATATATCATTATTATTAATTAATAATCATATGTTAAGACTAAGTATTAAATATAATTAAACTTTACTATATAATAATCACGACACATAATATGCTCCTTAAAACTATAGCTTATATCATTTTACTTATTTAATAAGCTTATTATTAATTATAGAAATATACTAAATTTGGAAACATGCTATTTATAGAAACATACTAAATATGGAAACATGCTATTTATGGAAACATACTAAATATGGAAACTTCCAATTTTTGGAAACTTACTAATTATGGAAACTTTCTATTTTTGGAAACTTACTATTTAAGAAAACCTGCTATTTGTAGAAAGTTACTTATTATGTTATAACAAGTACTATAACACATAAAACATGAAATACACTAATCAATAACACATGAAACACTAAGAATCACATGATAAAACAAGAGCAAGTATAATAAGTAATGAACACACCAAGTAAACTAATAATCAGTAAACATAAGTTAAATAGACAACTTATTCATGTCTCTTTCATTATGTAGCTATCGTGAAGTCGGAGTGATCTTCCACTTTCGTTTTCATCTTCATTTACTGGACATAAGGTACAGATATTTCGTCCTTCAGTAAGGACACTATCTTCCTATACTTAGGATTCCTCGTTTGCAGCCATTTGTTTTCCCGAGTAGTTTACTTTAAACTAAACAGTAACTTATGTGATTAATATTTTAGAATTGCTTGAGCTATATACATACATGCTAGTTCCACCTAGTTATGGAGGTACCATAACCATAACACTGGAGGCACTGGTGTTATGACTCTTCCGCAGTGAGAGTGATTACTCGCGGGGTCCCTTTCAGTTATTTGGCCTATTTTATTATTATCAGGTGGGGCGAATGGGTGCATCCTAGGAAAAGTTGAGCAAGATTACATGGTAACTGTGGTGTGTGCCTTGCATCCGTTACATGGAGCTGAACCCTCCAACCCAAACTATTATAATTAGAGGCAACCCCTCTAATTGCATGATGAGGTCACCCCTCTAAGTATTCATGCACGTTGATACATCATGACCTATATGGGCTCCGGGCATATTTAAAATACGGTTATTCAGTATAAAATAAATATAAGTCTTTTCAAAATATAAACCAATTTATAAACTTACACCAGGTTTCCAGGACTTACACTTACTCCGTTGTACTTCATTTCATTTCATTTCTTGCTTATGTTTATGCTTTACATTTCATTGTCATATATCCGCACATTGAGCGTATTGCTCAGTCGTATTTCATTCTATGTCCCAATACGACAAGTACTAAAGGGCAAAGCTAGGATCTCCAAGAGTACGTTCATTTGGATGGAGGCTCCCTTGTCTTCACTTCTTTTAATGCATTTACATACTTTTGCTTTACTGGACATTATTTAGTCCTTTCATACATTTCTATTCTTATGCATTGAGTGTGGAGCTTATGTTAGAACCGATGTTTGTTTCAGGTTTTCTTCATGGTCATTTAATGTTTAGACATTTACCTTGCATGCTTTGATGACACGCTATAATTACTAAGTAACGGTCCACTTATCCAAGTGGGGTGTTACAATTATGGTATCAGAGCCAAGGTTTAGACCTGTAGGCTCTTAAAAATTGACCTGTGACTGGTGGGTAGTTATCAGAGTCTTCCTAAACTGATAGTAAATTTTATTCATTTCGTTTCCTGCATCATTGTTTTCTGATAAGTTTTTGACTAAGTAATTGTTGGGACAGGACTGGCCATATTTAGTCACATGTGCTTTTCATTCGAATTTTTGTTTTATGAACCGACCAGTAGGCGCTCACCCTTGCTCATGAAATTTTTTTGTGGACCGACCCATAGGCGTCCACCATTTCCAATGGCTGTTTTCGTTGGCTATGCCTTCAAAAACTCTTCATGCATTACGTTATTCTATGTTTCTAATCAGATTAATCATTTCATTTCCTCTTTAAAACTATCAAATGGTTAACACACGAAATGATCAAGAACTAGCTGCAGCTGTCCTAGCAGCTCTACAGACCATGCTCCCTCAGATCCGAGCAGAAGTTTGGGCCAAATTCTAAGCTGGACCTGGTCATTAAAACAATCCTCCTCCTCTACCTGTTACTCTATACACATGGCTGGAGAGATTTAACAAACAGAAGCCTAAGGCATTTGAGAAAGCTGAGGTTCCATCTGATGCTGAGAACTGGGTCTCACGCATGGAGAAAATCTTTGATGCCATGGGCTGTGATGGAATTTGCAAGGCACGTCTGTCTTGCTATAAGTTCGAAGGCGATGCACTAGCTTGGTGGAGAGCATACAAGCTGACAAATGGAGGGGATGTATGGTTGGCTGCTTTGACCTGGGTGCAGTTCAAGGAACTGTTATATAATCAGTTCTTCCCAAGAGCTGAGCAGGAACAGTTAAAGAGGTACTACCATGCTATTTGTCAGAGAATTGGTGAGAACAGCACGGAGTTTATGTAGAGTTTCCTCAGGTTAGCTGGATTTCTGGGCGTTGCTGCAGGTACAGCTGAAGAGCAAGCGAAGCACTTTCGTCGGGCTCTTCACTCCTTGACTGCTGATCGGCTACTTAGTGCCACTTTCACCAATGTGTCACAAATGGCAGACGCAACACGTAGTCTGGAGATGCTCCATGAGAGAGACGACTATGAGGAGCATGCTCTTCCAGAGAATAGGTAGAAATTTCAGTCATCAAGCGTTACCATCTTATTCAAATCTGTACGTTCATTTCATATCTTGTCCTATCCAATTGTATCTTTCAGGCAAAAGAGTTGAGACCGGTCCCAACCGGCCACTCAGCAGACGAATAACAAGGGGCACGGTCAAACTAATGACCGATACGGATCAGACAGGCGTAACGGTAATTACAATTACCGTAACAATGCCAGCTATTCCAACAACAACGGGTCCCTAAATTCATAAACTCTTTTATGTTAAGTTGTTGTATGTCATACATACCAACATCTCAACATCATAAGCAAGAACTCTGCGAGTGGGCGTGACCAGATTGCTAAGGGTCAACAGCCCAATAACTCGTGTTCATCTGGTATTATATCTTAAACTTTCAGTGTAGTCATGTTTATGCCCAAATAATCATGTCTCACGCATATCTTCTTAAACATGCTCTCAGGTAGCAAGGGTACCTCTTGGAGGTTATACTCATCCTATTTGCACCACTTGTGGCCGTAGACATCCTGGACCATACCGTCGGGCTACCAACGTTTGCTTTAAGTGTGGAAAACCAAGTCATATGTTGAAGGACTGCAAGAAGGGAGAGACTACTGGTACTTCTGGTTCTGCTCCTCCTAAGCTACACTACCACCAAAGATCAGACGAATAAGTCGACAAGTACAATTACTGGCATCATCTTTATGTACGGACATGCTGTTTGTGTTTTATTTGATACTGTTGCAACTCATTCAGTCATATCCACTACGTATGCCACTAGTATTAATAAGATCCCCATGCCACTAGAGAACATATTAAGTATATCTACGTTAATGCGATACTCTGTGCGCATTACCCATGTGTACAAAGATCTTCCCTTAGAATTTGGTGATAAGGTTCGCCCAGTAGATGCATTTCCTTTGTATATGTGCGAGTTTGATATGATTTTAGTAATGGTCTGGTTAGCTAAACACCATGCCACTATCGATTTCCATATGCATCGGGTTATATTCGGCGACGTCCAAGCTCCGGAGTACATTCATAATGGTTTCCTACCAGAAAAGTCTATACAAGTCATTTATGCCTTACAAGCCCGTGCTTTAGTAGCTCATGGCTGCGAACGCTTCTTAGCTACGATTGAGGATATTACTGCCGAAGCTCCATCGATCCAAGATCAACCAATTGTTTCTGAATCCCCGATGTATTTCCAAAAGAACTTCTAGGTATACCACCTATCCGAGAAGTAGAGTTGGCATTGAGCTCATCCCAGGAGCTCAACCAATCTCTAAGGCTCCTTATCGCATGGATCCCATAGAGCTCAAGAAGTTAAAAGACCAGTTGCAAGAGTTACTAGAGCGAGGTTTCATTCGTCCGAGTGTATCACCATGGGGTGCACTGGTACTTTTTGTCAAGAAAAAGGATGGTAGCATGCGTTTATGCATTGACTATCGTGAGCTGAACAAGATCACGATTAGGAACCGTTATCGATTACCGCGTATCGATGATCGGTTTGACCAACTACAAGGTGCCAAGCAATTCTACAAGATTGATATATGATCCGGTTATCATCAGCTACGAGTAGAGGTGGCAAAACGGGCGGGCGGGCCGGCATGGGCGACGGGCTAAACGGACGACGGGCTAAACGGGCGACGGGCTAAACGAGTTGCGGGCTAAACCGGCGCGGGCTAAACGGGCACGGGCAAAACGTATGGGCGAAAAGGGCGGGCTAAACGGGCGCAAGCTAAAATGAGAAAAAAGACACATAAAAACGTAGAATTAAAAAATAAAAATACTTGTTTAAAAGACGGGGATAAAAACTAAATATAAAATATCCGTCGAGTAGCCTAATTAGTGTTCCACATGTGCGCCCATTAAGCCCATAATTTTTTTACATATGCGCTCGTTTAGCCCATTAATAATAAAGAATGGGCAAAAAGTGCCCTATAGTGCCCATATTTATGAAAATGGGCCAGATTTGCCACCTCTAGCTGCGAGTGAAGGAGAAGGATATTCTTAAGACTGCTTTTCGCACAAGGTATGGTCACTATGAATTCGTATTCATGCCTTTCGGACTCACTAATGCTCTAACGGTATTCATGGACTTAATGAACCACGTCTTCCATGAGTTTCTGGATAAATTTGTCATCGTGTTCATCGACGACATTCTCACCTTCTCTAAATCTATGGAAGAACATGAGGAACATCTTCGCACTGTGCTATAGATTCTTCCCCAGAAGCAATTGTATGCCAAATTTTCTAAGTGCGAATTCTTGTTAAAAAAAGTGGCATTTGTGGGCCACATTGTCTCCGCAGAAGGGATCACTATGGATCCTGCGAAGGTTGAAGCTATCACTAAATGGCCAAGATCGACGTCTGCAACTGAGGTTCGTAGTTTTTTTGGGCTTACCTGGTTATTATCACAGATTCATGGAGAACCTTTCAAGCCTAGCCTTGCCTTTGACCAAGATGATGCGTAAGGGAGAGAAATTCGTCTGGATGATGAGCGAGAGAAGAGCTTTGAAGAACTTAAGCAGAGGTTGGTGTGTGCACATATCCTTACTCTCCCATCTGGCACATGTAGATTTCAGATTTATAGCGATGCTTCGGGTAAAGGACTTGGCTACATAGGAAAGTGATTGCGTATGCATCACGTTAGCTTAAGCCTTATGAGAAGAATTATCTGTGGAATCCATTATTCATGGATCGATTAAGCTTACTAGGAATGCATCTTGTTCATATGTGTTTAGCATAGCGGAATTGAACAAAACACATACACAAGGTGTTTACTTTCCAACGTTTACTTCTCATTAAACGTTAACACTCGACCAACTAATCATAGGTGTGTTTATAATGAACATACACACCTAGACACACGAATTTTGCTTTATGACTACATTGTGAATAATAGGAAATAATAATTCACGTAGGGTGTATGTGTTTATATACTACACATACCTCTTTCTACAAGAAATCTATTTTAACTAGAAGTCCTTTCATCTTTTGCTAATAAGTTCTCCTTGTTTTATGAAAGGGCTCCATATTCTTGTAAAGCTTGATATTTGCATATAAGTCCTTCTTGTTTCATTATTCTTGTTTTGTCTCGTCAAATTAATTCCCAACAATCTTCCTCTATTTGATGATGACAAAAACAATCTCCAAATCTTGATCTTTCACGAATGAAACAAGCTTCCCCTTAAAGTAAGATTTCTTGTAAAACATATCACCACATAAAAATAAGTTGTATACCTTGATCTTCGAATCTTCTTCCCTTTTTTATCTCATCCAATAGGCGCCTTCTAAAGATAAACAACTACTAAACGCTTCCCCTTAAGTGGTGCATGTAAATGAATCACGAACCATGTAGACTCTAATTGTAGATTACGAATGAAGAAAAACGAATATAACTGATTTGTTGAAGAAGTGGAATCTCCCAAACTTGTACCTTATATCTTGCATTATCCATGTGACATCGAACTTATATAAAATAGGAAACTATAAGCAGACCTCGATCTCTTGTCAAAATCCTCATCTTTTAATGAGACACTGAGAACAAATAACGTAACTCCTTCAAGTGATAGCAATGTGCATGGCATTGCTAGATATGACAAGTCTTTGTCACCAACCGTTTAAGCACGAACAAGTTATCTACAAACGTAAGTGTCCATTTAAGATATAATAAGAGATAAACCTGTGAAAAACAACTCAAACATCAAATAAGTAATAATCAAACGTCTTCATCGAAACCTCCAATTTGCAATGAAAATCATCTAAGTACAATATCATCCTCTTCTTTTATGCAACTGCTGCCTCTGTCGACGTTCTGCTTCTAATCCAAGTCGGTATATAACCGCAAGGTTAGCCTTGTCACATAATCAAATAAAACATACTTGTATCAAACACAATCTTCAGAAACGAGCAATAAAATTTTAACACACAGTTCTGTTCGAGATCCTTTATCATCCAATATATCTTCTGTATGTATTGTCTGATATCGAACGATACTTGTCAGCGGGTTAACACCATATATCGGACAACACGCTGTCAGCGTCTAAATTACAACGTGACAGCATCTTCTCTGTCAGCGTGCGTTTTCTTCTTGTTAGCGGCTTGACTCAGCCACTGACACCATCTTTGGATAGAAAATATTACCTCAATGTACCCCTTTCTTTTTCTCAAACAAATACCCCAATCCTTGTCATCGTAATACCACTTTTCTTTATTCAATAAGCAACATAGGTTGCTATCTCTTTCTTTTGAAAAATTCATCATGTCTTTGGCCACTTTTCTTCTTTTGCATTCCGCGTGAAAACTTCCAAGCAAAAATAAAATTGACTCTTGGACCACAATAAACCTTAAATCACGTCCCTTTTACACAAATATAATATCACTTTTACCTTTGCTATCTCATATAAACCGCAACACTTTTTAATCTCACATTTCAACCTCACGTGATATAACAATGAAATCAAATACAATTAATAATCACGTGACACTTCCTTTCATTACTTTGAACCAATCATCTTTTCTTTCAATCACAGTTGGTTCTTTTTCTTTTTCACTATAATAGCTGTTGCAATCCAATGTTGTCGCTAGACAACTTCATCTTACTATATTTATCCCATAAACCCATTGCACCATAGTTAGTAGTACGCATCAAACGAATAAAGCTACGTACAGTCCTTCATCTTGATTTATGGATGAATCAAAGTAACGCACACAACAAAAACGACTTGTTGTATCTTCGACATTATCAAGATCACACTATTCAAACCCTAAATGTGACTTATGAGATTTCATACTCACACATATAGTAGCGACGACAAACATCTCAGCGAACATCACATCTTGAACCAATCGATCTAGAGTTAAAAATTTATGCATCGAAACCCTTACTTAGGGTCTGTAAATCAACCTTAGCTCAAATCTTGTATCATTATGCGTTATAATAGCCAAAGATGCCTTACTTTTCTGCTTTAAAGTCGATCTAGGGTTTAGGGGAAGAAACCCTAAATCTATTTAATAAAAACAAAAACAGAAAATTTATACCTTAAGTAGCAGCCAACTTCGACGATGTATATCTCTCTCATAACTAATCAAATCGACGATCGCTCCAGTGAGATCCAAGACACATGTTTCGAGAACCTACAACAAAAATTTCAAGATGATCCAACGGTTAACGAAGAAGATATCGCTGTTTGAAAACGGTTGTGCAGTAAGATCCAAACATAGAATCATATACGGATTTTATGCTTTTTCTTCATTCTTCGACTTAACACCTTGTTGATCCTAGCATCGAAAGCCACCCGCTCTGATACCAATTGTGGAATCCATTATTCATGGATTGATTAAGCTTACTAGGAACGCATCTTGTTAATATGTGATTAGCATAGCAGAATTGAACAAAACACATAAACAAGGTGTTTACTTTCCAACGTTTACTTCTCATTAAACGTTAACACTCATTCAACTAACCCTAGGTGAGTTTATAATGAAGATACACACCTAGATACACAAATTTTTCTTTATGACTACATTATGAATAATGGGAAATAATAATTCACGTAGGGTGTATGTGTTTATATACTACACATACCCCTTTCTACAAGAAATCTATTTTGAATAGAAGTCCTTCCATCTTTTGTTAATAAGTCCTCCTTGTTTTATGAAAGGGCTCCATATTCTTGTAAAGCTTGATATTTGCATATAAGTCCTTCTTGTTTTATTATTCTTGTTTTGTCTCATCAAAGTAATTCCCAACATTATCCTACCACGATATGGAATTAGCGGCAGTCGTCTTTGCACTTAAAATCTGGGGGCACTATCTATATGGTGAATCATGTGACATCTTCAATGATCACAAGAGCCTCAAGTACATATTCACTTAGCGAGAGCTAAACATGAGGCAGAGAAGGTGGTTGGAACTACTCAAGGACTATGACATCAATTTTTAGTACCATCTTGGTAAGGCGAATGTAGTGGCAAATGCTCTCAGCAGGAAGTCAGGCATGATTGCTGGTATCAAGATAGAAGAAGAGATCATACGTGACCTGTAGCGACTAGACATTGAGTTCTATATACATGGACAACATGGGTATTGGGCTAATATGAGAATTGAGCTAGACTTAATCTCTCAGATCAAGGCAGCTCAGAAGGATGATGGTGATATTTAGGCTATTATTCAGAATCTTGATCAGTAGATAGAATTTCGTGTAGACGAAGATGGCATCGTATGGCAGGGAACCAAGCTATGTGTTCCAGATGATCGTACACTTAAGGAAGCTTTACTAACTGAAGCTCACATCTCTCCATTCTCTATTCATCCAGGATCCACCAAAATGTACCATGATCTCAAACAACATTTTTGGTGGAGTGGCATGAAGCAGGATGTTGCTACTTTCATTTCCAAATGTCTAACCTGCTAGCAGGTGAAGATAGAACATCAGCGGACTAGTGGTTTACTGCAATCGTTAGAGATTCTCGAATGGAAGTTGGACAAAATCTCTATGGATTTTGTCACCGGACTTCCACTGACTCAAAGGAAGCATGATGCTATATGGGTCATAGTCGATCGTTTAACCAAGTCAACTCATTTTCTTCCAATTCGCAAAGAGTTCTCAGTTAGCAAATTGGCAGATATTTTTCTTCATAAGATCATGCGACTGCATGATACTCCATCAGATATCATATCCGACAGAGATCCTCGATTCACGTCTAAATTTTGGAAAGGTTTGCAGAAAGCTTGGGGCACCAGACTTAAGCTTAGCACAGCCTTTCATCCTCAAACCGATGGTTAGTCGGAACGTACCATTCAGACCTTAGAAGACATTCTGCGAGCTTGTGTATTGGAATGGACACCGAGTTGGGATGATTACATTTTCTTGGTGGAATTTGCCTACAACAATAGTTAGCACGCAAGTATTAAGTGTGCACCTTTCGATATGCTTTATGGCAGAAAGTGTCGTGCTCCAATCTTCTGGGATCAAGTTGGAGAACGAATCATTTAAGGATGTGACCAATGAGAATGTTGCCATCGCCGAGGAGAAGATGCAGGAAGCTCGTGCTTGTCAGAAGAGCTATGCTGATAAACATCGTAGGGCTTTAGAATTCTAGCCTGGTGATCATGTTTTCATTAAGGTATCCCCAATACGTGGCGTCAAGCATTTTGGACTCTAGGGCAAGCTCAGTCCTCGTTTTATCGGATCGTTTGAGATCCTTGAACGTGTCAGTGAAGTATCTTATCGTCTAGCGTTACCTCCTCATCTATCTCATGTACACAATGTATTCCATGTATCCTTACTCAGAGGTTACAACTACTATCCGTTGCATACATTTTCGTATCCATTTGAGTTGATTTGTGAGGATCTATCCTATATTGAGGAACCCGAAGCAGTTCTTGATCGTCGAGATCGAGTCATGCGGAGAAATACGATCTCATTCGTCAAAATCCGTTGGAGGGACCATTCCGATCGGGAAGCCACTTGGGAAACAGAGGAGTCTATCCGGACTTCTTACCCTCATTTCCAACTATGATTCGGGTATGTCCTTTTCATCTTAACGTATCTCTAATTCGAGGACGAATTATTCTTTTATAGGGGAAGAGTTGTAAACCCGCTTTAAAATATCTTAGAACATTAAATGCATGAAAATACAGTTAAATTAAAACTTTCCAGTTAATTAATATACGACACGAATCATGAATATTTAATACGAATATTACATATATTAGTTAATTACTACAAGTATTACGTATAATAGTATTATTATTAATACATGATAAGTAGTTACGTATAATACTTAAAACATACAAGAAATAAAACACGACCCTAAAATACGAACACACATGATAAATAATGAAGAACAGAAATCAAAACGAAATGTAATATGAGTGTGTGTATGTGTGTGTGTGTGTGACGTCCAAAAAAGAGAAGAAAGGGCCCATGAACTAATCCTAATTGGTAAATAACAAAACACTGGTAATCATTATCATAATACAATTTTAGAGGAAACTAATAAAAACCCTAGCTCTCCTTTTTCTCTTCCTTTATGGTCGTGGCCCCCAACACAAACACAAGGACGATTTTTGGCTTCTTGATCTTTGAATATTAACGGTATTGTGTTCATGTTTCAAATCCCTTAATCACACGTGATTGGTATCTCTAAATCCTTGTTTTTTTATTTAATTATGTTTATTTGTTCAAGATCTTTAAAAACAATCATAAAAACATGTAATCAATAAGATTTAAACAAGGAATTAAGGGTTTGGTTTGGTTTTGTGTCAGGTTCACATAAACCGAGACCAAATATGGTCTCGGTGGTGGTTCGGATCACACAACCGCACCCACAAGGGGGTCGGCGTGTGTTTTGGTTTGCTAGCCGCAACCCCAACTGCTCGGCAGTGGGGTGCGTGGCTTGGACAGTGGGAACTGAGACCTCTAAGGGTCTCAGTGGGAACAGGGTACGCAGCAGGGGGAACCCTAGCTAGGCCAGGGGTTGCAATTGGGCAGCAGTGGCACTGACTAACTGTCGGTGGCTACTGTGGTGGTTGGCAGCAACCACACCCATACGGCTATGGTATGTGGTGTGTTTCGAGGCGAAGCCGGGACCTCCCATGGTATTGGTGGGGTCTTGATGGGGCTCGGTTAGCACCAAACACACCAAGGGGTGTGTTTGGCTTAGTTTTGCTAAAACATGTTATGTTAATTTAATTAATTAATTTAGTAAAATTAATACATGGTTAAATTAAATTAATTAATAACCAAGACTTATGTTATAATTTATTTAAATAAAAACCATGATATAAATTATATCCATTTATTTAAATAAACTTTAGGATAAAATAATTATTAACATAATTATTCATGTATATTTAAGTAATTAAGAAAACTTAGCTTAATAAATTTATATTCATTTTAAACAAGGTTTAATTAAATTAATAACATGGTTTAATTTAACTATATAATAAGTTAATTAAGGTAAAGTGTAATTATTAAAATCATGTAATATTATTAATTAATAATTACTTATGATATCATGTATTATTATTATCAATTAATAATCATATCTTAAGACTAAGTATTAAATATAATTAAACTTTACTATATAATAATCATGACATATAATATGCTTATTGAAACTAGAGTTTATATCATTTTACTTATTTAATAAGCTTATTATTAATTATTGAAATATACTAAATATGGAAACATACTATTTATGGAAACTTACTGAATATGGAAACTTCCTATTTTTGGAAACTTCGTATTTTTGGAAACTTACTAATTACGGAACCTTTTTAGTTTTGGAAACTTACTATTTAAGGAAACCTGCTATTTTTAGAAAGTTACTTATTATGTTATAACAAGTACTATAACACATAAAACATGAAATACACTAATCAATAACACATGAAACACTAAGAATTACATAATAAAACAATAGCAAGTGTAATAAGTAATGAACATGCCAAGTAAACTAATAATCAGTAAACATAAGTTAAACAGACAACTTATTCATGTCCCTTTCATTATGTAGCTATCGTGAAGTCGGAGTGATCTTCCACTTTCGTTTTCATCTTCATTTACTGGATATAAGGTACGGATATTCCGTCCTTCAGTAAGGACACTCTCTTCCTATACTTAGGATTCCCCGTTTGCAGCCATCTATTTTCCCTAGTAGTTTACTTTAAACTAAACAGTAACTTATGTGATTAATATTTTAGAATTGCCTGAGCTATATACATGCATGCCAGTTCCATCTAGTTATGGAGGTACCATAACCATAACACTAGAGGAACCGGTGTTATGACTCTTCCACGGTGAGAGTGAATGCTCGCGACGTTCCTTTCAGTTATTTGGCTTATTTTATTATTATCATGTGGGGCGAATGGGTGCATCCAGGGACAAGTTTAGCAAGATTACATGGTAACTGTGGTGTGTGCCTTACATCCGTTACATGGAGCTGATCCCTCCAACCTAGAATATATAACTAGAGGCAACCCCTCTAATTGCATGATGAGGTCACCCCTCTAAGTATTCATGCACGTTGATACTTCATGACCTATATGGGCTCCGGTCATATATAAAATACGGTTTTTCAGTATAAAATAAACATAAGTCTTTTCAAAATATAAACCAATTTATAAACTTACACCAGGTTTTCCAGGACTTACACTTATTCTGTTGTACTTTCATTTCATTTCTTGCTTATGTTTATGCTTTACATTTCATTGTCATATATCCGCACATTGAGCGTATTGCTCAGCCGTATTTCATTCTATGCCCCAATACGACAAGTACTAAAGGGCAAAGCTAGGATCTCCAAGAGTACGTGCATTTGGATAGAGGCTCCCTCATCGTCACTTCTTTTAGTGCATTTACATACTTTTGCTTTATTGGAAATTTTTTAGTCCTTTCATGCATTTATATACTTATGCATTGAGTGTGGAGCTTATGTTGGAACCGATGTTTGTATCTCGTTTCCTTTATGGTCATTTAATGTTTAGACATTTACCTTGCATGCTTTGATGACACGCCATAATTACGAAGTAACGGTCCACTTATCCAAGTGGGGTGTTATAATGGATCTTACAACCGAAGCATAAAGAGCATTGTGCATACGCTTAACCTCATCATGTGTAGAAGTACCTTGTGTTTATTCAGGTCATGTTTGTACTTGCATTGGAACAATACCAAGCTTGTAATTTTCCATTCCATATCTCTTCAAGATGTTTTTCATATTTGCATTTTGACTAAGTCCAATTAACCACCTAGATCTATCTATATAGATCTTGATTACAAGAATGAACACTCCTTCCCCAAAAACTTTCATATAAAAACGTTTTCAAAGATAGGATTTAACATCTTGTTAACTTGGAATGTGATTTTCCCTGATTATAATGTCATCAATATATAAGATAAGGAAAACAACGTTATTCCTACTAGATTTTTAAAATACACATGCGTGAGAATCATGGTTTTAGCAGGTTAGTCACCTTTGTTTGGAATTAGTAGAAGTGTCATTTTATGTCTTAATTTTGTGCTTATGTATTTTTATGTGCTTAATTGGTGATAATATAAGTTACATGATTGTAGAAAAGAGTTTTTCGGTAATATTAAAGATCAAACCTTTTCAACAAGCTTTGATACCACTTGTTGATCCCTTTGATAGTTTAAATCTAACTTGTAGATTTAGACTAAAGAAAATAAACTCTACTTACTCTTATTAGAAACTTTGAGTTAATATAAAAGAGTATGTAGAATATACTCTTTGATACTATGAAGATTATATGTGAGATGTGTAAACAAACTAGATAGATTATATAAACAAAACACTTTAATATTATTGATATAATATGAATACTCCAAAGAAGAGTATTAGGGTTACAGAAACTTGAAGTCTAGAAAACATAAAGAATGTTGTGTCTAACATCTAACCCGTGACCTCTTTTTATAATACAAGGAGTCCTTTACAAGATAAAGATATTATACAATAATTTATACTTAGAAGATATACACACAATATCTTTTGTAGATAGTCTACACGTCTTCATTCTTTATCCATTCAGCAGCACTAGTATCTCTAATAACATTAAACTTGACCATGTAAGTTGGGCCATATTTGACCAGACACTACCATCACAAAAATATAACTACCAGCGTTAATATAATAAATACTCGTAGTGCAAAATATAAACAACACTAAAATTATTCCCAACAATATGTTTGATGATTGTTTCCTCTTTCATTTCTTTACTATGCTAGGATAAATTAGTCAGTGTTTATCTATAATTGCATGAAATCTAAGATATGATTCTTATGTGTTTGTTGCTTCTTGATTGATTGTGTGTACGTTAGGCTCTAGAAAACAAGATTAGATCTTCATATCTTAACTTTTGATATGTCTAGAGAAACGTGGGTGAATAAATGATTTCGCCACCATGGAAGCGTGTTATCTAGCCGTTATAGTGCTTTGCATCAACCATAGTATGTATCGTGTGCCGATGAGCGAATACATTTATGTGCTTTTAACGCATTTGTTAATGAATAGATCTAGGATTCTAGGTTTATTAGGCACATGGACGATTATGAGTGTGTGCGACAAGTGGGTAGGTCTAGTAAACGTCCCATACTACTATGCTAGATTTTATTTGTTTCGAGAATTACTTGTAATTAATACCAACAGAAACACTTACACATTTAACCAATAAGGTGTGACGAGAAACGAACATGTAGGAAGAACATTGTAGTAAGTAGTGCAGGATTAGATGAACACGTTTCTTTAACCTGTGAAATTCTACATAATAGTTTAGGTAATTAGAATGTTAGTTAAAATACCCTCCTATACCCGATTAATTTACTACTTTTATAAAAATATAAAAATACTAAAAGAATCTCATTCCCACCTTTAGACCTTTTGTACTTTCAACAATGACCTCACATATTCCCTAAGAGAGCGTTAACAACCCTGATTTTTTACCTACAATATATGCTACACGGAGAAAAGTTCTATAAAGAACATGCATCCAAAAAAGAACAAAGGAAGCAATCTCTACCATTCAATATTAATCTTTTTAAATTTAATTAAAAAACACATTTTCATCCTATTTTTTAAAAATTAAATATCTCTCAAACCGTTAATCGTTATGAAAAAATAATTATACCGTCACGACGGGAATTAAATTATCTTTCCATAGATATGCACTTCTATATACTTTCGGCGAACTTTTTTTAAAAAATTTCGTAAAAAAATCACATGTAATTCTCGAAAAATTACATGTAATTCTCGAAAACTCATGTTTGATTAATTATTTTAAAAATCACATTTGAATTTGTAACGTCACATGCGATTTGTGAAATCACGTGTATTTTTTTTTAACGAGAATTTCAACATTGTAAAATCGTTAAAAGTATATGAAAATAACCGTCTATTAAATGACAAAAATATTTTCGTTATTATTTTAAAACCACACGTGATTTATGTGAATTACATTAAAATGTTTGAATCACATGTAATTTTGTTAATATATTAAAATGTTTGTTGCCATTAATATAAAATATATTCATTTTACTGGGGTGGAGTCCCCTTTACCCAAAAAAATATATGTAAAACAAATTGGCTTCTGAATTACATGTGATTCGGTGATAATTACATGTGATTTTGCTTGCATTACATATGATTCAAGCATACCAAAACCGTAACTTTTTCTAACAAACCCACATTAGATGAATCACATGTGATTTTTTTAATCACGTATTATGTTTTCATTTATGTAAAATATATAAAACAAATTGGCTTCTAAATTACATGTGATTTTGTTTGAATCACATGTAATTCTGCTTGAATTGCATGTGATTCGGTGATAATTACATATGATTTTTCTTGCATTACATGTGATTCAAGCATTCCGAAACCTTAACTTTTTCTAACAAACCCACTTTAGATGAATCACATGTGATTTTTTTAATCACATGTAATCTTGTTAATATATTAAATTGTTTGCTTGAATTACATGTAATTCGATGATAATTACATGTGATTTTGCTTGCATTGGATCACATGTAATTCGATGATAATTACATGTGAATTTGCTTGCATTACATGTGATTCAAACATTTCAAAACTTTAACTTCTTCTAACAAACCCACTTTAGATGAATCACATGTGCTTTTGTTTGAATCACATGTAATTTACCACGAATTACATGTAATGCAAGCAAATTCACATGTAATTATCATACATGGATCACAAGATAGCATACATGGATCACAAGACCACTTTAGATAGCATACATGGATCACAAGACCACTTCGGAAGGATGGATGATGTGAGGAATGGAGAGAAAATGTTATTTACCACGAATCACATGTGATTTACCACGAATTACATGTGATTTATCACGAATCGCATGTGATTTACTTGGTTTCTAGATTATTGGTATTAAAGTTGAAAATAAAAATCTATGAAAACATGTGACTTAAAAAAAATACTAACGCGTCAAATGGGACGAAAGTTAGATGTAAAGTTATGTGAGTCTACATGAATCACATGTGATTTAAAGCAAAATTACATGTAATTATTTATAAAATCACATGTGATTTAAAGCAAAATTACATGTAATTTTGTATAAAATCACATGTAATTTGAGCAAAATTACATGTAATTATTTATAAAATCACATATGATTTAAACAAAATTACATGTAATTCACACAAAATTACATGTAATTTTCATTCAACACTAACTAACCACTTTATTACAAAAATCACATGTAATTCACACATAATTACATGTGATTTGCATTTAACACTAATAAACTATTTTATTACAAAAATTACATGTAATTCACACATAATTACATGTAATTCACACAAAAGCTAGCGATTTACAGTGTTAAAAATTCTCGCCAAAAAAATTACACGTAATTTTCGAAAATTACATGTAATTTTTCGAGAATCACATGTAATTTTTTATGCGTAAATTTAAAAAAAAAAGTTTGCCAAAAGTGTATAGAAGTGCCTATCTATAGAAAGATAACTTAATTCCCGTCGCGATGGTATAATTAGTTTTTCGTAACGATTAACGGTTTGAGAGATATTTAATTTTTAAGAAATATGATGAAAATGGGTTTTTAAATTAAATTTAAAAAGATTAATATAGACCATTAGATGGAACTTGAATGGATGGTTGAGATTGTTTCCTTCCTTCTTTTTTTGATGCATATTCTATAAGGATCTCACCTCATGCTACACGACTGGGAAAAGTGCTCGTAGGTTGTAAAACTCCGACCACCCCAAGTGGTCATCATCCTCTCATGAGCTAGCTTTTGAGTGAGCTTTACAGTTAGACATATGAAATGATGCAAGCCTAGTATTAGATAAGTGTGTATCATTTTCACAACACACGTATTATCCTTATCCAAATAAATGGTTAAGAATTAAAACCTTGAAAGCCCAATCTTCAAGAAGACTTTTCATGGTGTTTTCTAATATGTGTTATAGTTAATTTAGAAATGGATAAATAAGGTGGTTCATGTGATGCCAATTTTGCATACGATGGTTTCTTAACGAAGATGTACCTCATTCTATCTAAAAGATTCTCAAAGTTGTGGCTCTTCTCGTTACAAGTCGATTTCATGTATTTGGACTCGCTAGATTTCAAGCCCGTGATCACTACTCAATGAAGTCTAATAGATCATGCGTCATGGATTTTGTTTCTCAGATGTTTTATTCTTTTAGTGTTACTTTAACTTTGCTTTTTCTTTGCTCTTTTATTTTCTTTATATAATTTGATATTGGGTCCTCTTTAGAGCCCTTATTAATATTTTACTTTTTCTAAACAAGAAAAATAATAATTTTAACATAAATATGGTCAGTTATTTGATAAGGTATAGTAAATTTGTTATACGTGAAGAAATTGAATAACATCATTTATAACTTAAAGCATCAGGTAAATGGAGAAAGACTCGCCAGTCCCATGCGATCTTTTGCTAACCTCAGGTCATTGCACTGACTTTAACCCTTGCTGAAATTTTTTCCATAAATTTGGCCTACGTCAAGTGAATTTTTCTATGTATGGTTTTTAATTGATTTATGTGAGTTTTGTCTCAAGTTACCGGGATTGATGTTTTTTAGTGTGTAACTGAGTAATGCAAAGAGAAAAAAAATGATGTGACATATGGCTTAAGCAACACCATGTGATGCTCTCACGAGCCATTCTTCTAGAGGTGTGTTGGGTTTCATTTGAGTTGTTTTTGGCTAAAAACGAATCCGGACCAAAATATTTGGTTTTTATAAAACCCAAAACCGAAATCACACAGCTTTTGGCGGCTCGACCTTTTTAGTTTATTATTGGTTTCGGTTCGATTTTTCAACTTTTTTCAGCTTTTAGCCATTTATATTTGTGTTTGGCCGGACTTGATTTTGTGTAGATAATTAGTTATTATGCAGGAGTTTTTTTTCAACATGAGCCTAATAAAATTCATCCAAAATTTATTACAATCACACAAGCATAAATGAGACAACATAAAAGTAACTAAACATACGCATACATAATATGATCTTTATGCATATATTGATCTTAGCATGGTACCCGTGCGTTGCGGTTACGAATACCTTGAAACTAAAATTCGGCAAGCATAATATTTTATGAGTATAGATATTTTTTAATAATAATTTTACAAGTAATGATGATAGTTTTAAGTTGAATAACGTTAAGAAATAATAAATCACTTCATATAAAAATATAATTACGAAATTGTGATGATTGATCATGAAAGGTCTATAACATTCATTATAATATTATATAACGTGTAAATATAAAAAAAAAATTGTATTTTATATGTTTACACGTTTTCTTATATTATAATAACTTTAAAATTTTCTTATTTTGATATGTTCTAAATCAAACAAAGATTTAATATTAAACTTACATTTGTAAACAATTTAAATAATTATAAGTAAAAATTATAATTCATAACAATAATTGTTTGTACATGTTGCATATTAATTTGAATTCACTTTGTCACTTAATATGTATTGCTCCACAATTAATATATAAATTTACGAAATTTTTGTGTTGTACAAGTTTGTATTAAAAGCTTGTAAGGGTGTACTATTTTAAATTTTGAAGAGATAGTGCAATATCTTTACATATTTATATAATGGGCTATTTTTATCGGTTTCGATGGAGCCTCTTCGGTTTGTATTTTAATGACTTTTTGGCTAATCGAACCGATTGTGACTCTGGTTCCAGTTGAACTCGTTGGTCCAGTTTGTTTTTTAAAACTATGTACACCAATATTTTAAGTAAACAACACATGCACGATTTTATAGATATATGCTTTTAATTGTTGTAAAATATATAATTATTATGTACTAATTAGTTTTAATATGAATATTAAATTATGTTTTAATTGATTTATAATTATGTTTTAGAGTAAAATGCAGATTTGGTGATTGTGGTATGTCAATTTTGCATATATCCTACTTGGTCTTTTGAAAGTGCAGACACCCTACATGTGGGGATAGTTTGAGTCCATTTTGATACCTTGACTTAACGAAGTTATGTGTTGACCGTTATCATGATTTAATTAAATGACAAAATTATCATTTCTATTTTTTTAACAATCACATATTCTATCTAATTCCATGGTGAATTGTTACGGTACTCGCCATCTCACTTTCTGTACGACTATACAATCAAATGATTATTCAAGTCCAAAACATCGTCACCTCAAACACACTATTTATGTCACGTCATCCTCATTTCAGCATCACATACAAACCACTAATGATGACTCCTCAAGTGGTTCCAATCGTGAACGACTGATCTTTCTTGTCATTTCTCCTCCGGCTCTGGTTATTGGACCCAAGATGGATCAAGATCACATCCAATCACGTCCCCGTAAAATAAACGGTCATCGAAGATTATAGAAGGATGGTTGGATGGAATTTTAATTCTGTGAAAATGTGAGATTGAGATTAGACTTTTGTAAATGTAAACTTCGTTGGCCTAGTTGCGCAAGGGGTTGAGATTAGACCTTTGTAAATGTGAATTTATAATAGTCATTTAGTTCTCTAGTTGTACGTGAGATTGAGAGTACAGTTAACAGATCACCATGTATAATTAATTAAATTTGATTACTTATCATTATTGAATTTAATTATTTTATGTAACGCCTATTTGTAACCATGTTATATATTAACTGTTAACAGTTCATGATAGAATATATGTGATTGTTAAAAAAATAGAAATAACAATTTTGTCTATTAATTAAACCATGATAACGGTTAACATATAACTCCGTTAAGTTAAGGTATCAAAATAGACTCAAACTATTCTTACATGTATGATGTCTGCATTTTCAAAAGACCAAGTAGGATATATGCAAAATTAACATATCACAATGATCATATCTGCATTTTACTTTTATGTTTTAATACTTGTATTATGTGTTGTTTTAGTTGTAAATTAGGTTCAAGAGTGTTTTAAGTATCTAATCTAAGTTTATTATGTATGCTTGTATTGTAACTTAAATTTTTTAAGTATTTTAGAAATGAAAAAGATAAATGTTTTATAAAATACTAGCATGATGTTGTCACTCATATGCATACAAACTCATATATAAATATTTAGAAAAAAGGTATTTTAACTCCCCAAAAATTGAATGGACTTTTAAACTTGATTTATTTATTTGTAAATATTAATTTTATTATGATATTATAAAATCGGTTTGGGTCGAGTTTTAAAGGTACCGCTTAAAAAAGTACTGTAAGAGTCAAACCGTCGACTTTTAGTTTCGATAGGTTATTTCGGTATGATTTTAGTCGACTTTTGGTGTGCTTTTAGTTTTTGAGATTTTTCAATTTTCCTGCACATCTCTGCCTTGTAAGTTCATATGAAAGAAGGTTGTTTTCTTAACGTGGTTTACAGTTCAAAAGGCGTCAAATAACTTAATTTGCATATATATGGGCCAATGAAGATCTTAATAAATTTCAACAAAACCTTACTGGTTGGAGCTAAAATCAAGTTGAGAATTCAATTACTCCATAATTACGGGAGTTGTTTGCATGCATGTTGACAAGTTGCAACTTTGGTCGTTGAAAATCTTACATGAAATATGAAATGAGTTTCTTTAGTTTCCCAAAGCAACATAAATAGATCATTGTTGTGGATACAACAGACTTCTTTACTACTACTAGTACAACATTATGGGCTTACGATTTAAATCTCACGGATTTAATGTCACCGAATTTATTCATATCTCTCTATCTCCCTAACCACTCTTTTGCTTGCTCAATCAATCAAATACTTCTATAAAATGATATGTTTTTCTTTCTACTTTTGGATATATTGTCAAGTCTTTCGATCAACGTTTCTAAGTGAGTCACATTCAAGTTTTCTTTGTTATTTGTGACTCGGGTTTCTACTGTATAGCTGGTATCACTACAAAATTCGAACCCTTCCCTGGCTAAATTCGCGACGTTTCCCTGGCGACATGTCGCCAGGGAAGACGAATCCCTGGCGACATGTCGCCAGGGAAAGTACGCCAAGAAAGGCTGGTGCGGGATAGTTTCCCTAGCGACAAATTCTGATTTCCCTGGCGACAAGTGGGCCCCACAAACTCTTTGGTTCAAATATTGGTGCCACGTCGGAGTTGGTGCGGGATAGTTTCCCTGGCGACATGTGTCGCCAGGGAAAATATGGCTGATTAAGGAACTTAAGTTAAATAGGTTTTTTAAACCTCACTTTTCCCTGGCGACATGTCGCCAGGGAAACTCTAGAAGAACATTGACTTGTCAACGCCAGGCGTTGACTTGTCAACGCCTGGCGTTGACAAGTCAATGTTTTTCTTGAGTTTCCCTGGCGACATGTCGCCAGGGAAACTAGACGTAACGTTGACGAGTCAACGCCTGGCGTTGACAAGTCAATGTTTTTTCGAGTTTCCCTGGCGACATGTCGCCAGGGAAACATGGCTGACTTTTTTAGAAAGTCAAATTATCCAAAGTTTCCCTGGCGACATGTCGCCAGGGAAACTTTGACATTTTTTTTTTTTAGCTGCCTGCACAGCAGGCTGTTTCCAGATTTTTTCCGGAATTTTTCCGGAAAAAATCTACCAAAACCTGGGAATACAAATACAAAACCTGAAGATAAAAATACCAAAAATCTACCACGAATCTAGTACCAAAACACAATAACATGTAACTCTCGATCAATACAAATACATGTCACAACTTGAGTACAAAGTTCCTAGTTACACTTATTAAACTTGCAATTCGGGGTTTACAATTATTAAACTTGCATGCTAAGGTAGGAAAAACAAGACAAGCATACTAACCATTACCACTCCCACCGGCGCCACTACCGCTGCCTCCCGTGCCACTCCCGCTAGCACCACCCGATAGAAATGCTCCGAACGCATCGGCAAACCTATCGTCACTTCTCATAAAGTTAAACACTTGAGCCGCTTGTTCCAACCGTGGGTCGACGGGAGGAGGAGGAGGAATATAGTGAGTACTCCTTCTCGGCACTATCTGGCCGACACCGGGCATGTGGCCTCGCTGCTTTCCACCTCGGACGATACGGTTGATCTCGTCGTCCGTATGTTTTCCTGCAGCCTTCATCGCAAGCATCTCCTCCTAATGAAGTGACAAAAACAAACGACAGTTAGTATATTATATATTAGTCGGTTGGTACATTATTTATCGGCAAGGAATAGTAAAAAACCAAGGCATATCCAAAAAAAAATTAATTTTTTAATTAATTTAAAAAAAAATACTTACATACATAACGCGGTCCGCATCGCAAGGAAAATTCCCATCCTGGTCGGTGTGCGCAATGAAGAAGTGATCAATGACAGTCGGGGGTGGCACATCAGCTTCAATTGCAGCTTGCGTCTGTACATACATAGACACGCATATATAGAATGAAGCAAATTCAAAACAAAAAATCACAACACACCAAAACATATAATCAAAGACATATATGTATGTAAATTAATTATAGAATTTCTCACCACTTGGTCTCGAAGGCGTGCCAACGATCGGGATCCCTGCCGACTCGGCGTCTTCTGCTTAGACCGGTTCTGGGAGTTCGTCTGGCATCTTTTCTCGTAATCCGGATTACTCCAAAGTGCGATATGTTTCTCCCAGTCCTCTGAAGTAATTTCCTCTGGACGCTCGCTGCGGACTCTGCCGATATCTACCCTGCCGGTATCGATGTCTCGGACCCAATGCTTTGTCTTGAGCGTATTTTTTCGAGAATTATAACTCTTTGTAAGCATTTGATTGATGCCGCCACGTATTTCCTTCCATCTACCAGGATCACTCTTGTGTGGCGTCAAATTAAACTGATTCTGCATTCATATACAACAAATAAAACAAAAACAAAGTTAGAGTTAGAGATATAATTTATACATTATTTTGTTTATTTATTTAATGGCTTAGTCATTTATTTAATTTTTTATAACAAATAAGCTTTTTGAAAACAACTTGTTCTGATAAGCTTATCAGGACAAGCTGTTTGAAATCAGCTTATCCTGATAAGCTTATCAGGACAAGCTGTTTGAAAACAGCTTATCCTGATAAGCATATCAGAACAAGCTGTTTTCACACAGCTTGTTCTGATAAGCTTATCAAGATAAGTTGTATTCAAACAGCCTGTTCTGATAAGCATATCAGGATAAGCTGTTTGAAAACAGCTTATCCGAAAAGCTTATTACATTATTCTCATCAAATATATATTTATTTAAATTTTTTTATATTTATTCTAATTTTTTTATATATATTTAAAAAAAATTTATATGATATAAATAAATAAGATACAATTTGTATATTTATTTAAATTTTTTATTTATTTATATGATATAAATAAATAAACAAATTTATTTAAATATATACATCATTAAATAAATAAACACAATAATGTTATGAACATAAAAATGATAACTGACCTCTATGTTCGCCCAAACCAATGTTTCGATCTCATCAGGGACATCAGCCCAACTTGGGTAGTACAGTGGCACGAGCCTCCTGATACAATCCCCGATGTAATTAGATAAATGCTGAGCATGCGTGCCGCGAGGCCGGTGAGATTTTTCTTCAAAATCTATCGGGACAGGGCCATGCTGACCAACTTCCTCCAACAAATCGATACATCGGCTAATGCCTCGAGTCTTTCTACCGGCCGCTCTGCCGCCCAAATTTTCTTTTCTTTTGCCTTTGCCTGCAAAAATCAAGTGAGTGACAAAGTAATAAAAATTCAAGGCAAGCAACATATATATGCACCAAATTTTTTATTGTGTTACAATAATCCAAATATTCTTACCTTTATTTCTAAATGCGGCGAAACAACCGCTGCGGATGTTTGGCGTAGGAGGTTCATCCTCACCACCACCGTCACCACCGTGTGATCCTGCAACATCTGCTGACATCTGTACAAGTACAATTAGCATAACATAGACAAATTCATGAACAAAATAATATAAGCATGCACAAATTCAAATACAACACATCCAAATAAATATACACATTTAAAAAATCCACAACAATTAGATTCATTAATTCAAACAAATAAGTGTCTTTTGCAAGTTACAACTAAAGGTCAATCTTCTTCTTCACTAGAATAAACTCTGTCTTCACCATCATCATCATTCACACGTTCTTCATCACTTAAATCATGAGGGACGTCTTCATCATCAGTAATACCATCGTCTTCATCATCAACATCAATGATATTTGGCGGTGCATCAACCTCCGTTTCGTGGCCATCTATATTCAAGGTCACATCACCCAAGTCATTCAAATCAGTGGAAAGTGGTAGATCAGATGAGTTGTCGAAATGTATAATATCAGGAACGGCATCTGACACTATGACACCCCCGTTGGAAAACTTTTTATGATTAACATGTTCAACGACCTTCCAGTTGGGTTTGTTCTGATCTTCAATGTAGAAGACTTGTTTGACTTGTGTTGCGAGAATGTATTGTTCATCTTTCCAATACTCAGCTCTTGTGTCGGTGAGTTGAGTCATGTTGTTTCTATAGATAACAGCTTATCCCGATAAGCTTATCAAAGTAAACTTTTTGAAAACAGCTTATTCTGATAAGCTTATAAGGATAAGCAGCTTATTCTGATAAGCTTATAAGGATAAGCTGTTTTTAAACAGCGTATTCTAATAAGCTTATCAGGATAAGCTGTTATCAAACAGCTTATCCTGATAAGCTTATTAGGATAAGCTGTTATCAAACAGCTTATTCTCATCAAATAGGTAACATAAGGAGTGTTTGGATTTACGTTTAAAAAAATTAACAATTTTAAACATCCCGGACGACATGTCGCCAGGGAATCTAAAAAAAACTAAAAAAAAACAATATGTATTCTCAATTACAATTAAAAGTTAAAAAAACATACCTTTAAATAGTGGTCGGGTCTCGGCTGTGGTCGGGGCGCGGGTGTGGTCGGGGCTCGGCTGCGGTCGGGTCTCGGCTGTGGTCGGGCTCGGCTACGGTCGGGACTCGGCTGCGGTGACCGGATATGTAAAAACAAAACCAAATATACTATCAATTGTAAAAACAAAACCAAATCAATTACAATATAAATTATAAAAAAAATTATATAAAAAAAAACCAAAACAATTACAATATAAATTATATAAAATACCTTAATATATATTGCGGTGGTGGTGGTGCCGGTGAATGTAGATGGCGTGGTGGTGGTGTTGGCGACTGGAGATGGTGGTGAGTGGTGGTGCGTGTACGTGTGCAGGTGTGGAGGAGAATGATGGTGAGTGGTGGTGGTGAGTGGTGGTGGTGGTGATATAGCAGCGGGATGTGGAGGAGAGTGGTGGTGGTGAGTGGCCGGATATAGCAGCGAAGAGAGTAAGGGAGATGAAGTTTTTTTTTTGTTAAGTGTATGTGAGAAAAGATAAGGTTTCTGATGAATAAATCGCTTTTTCTTTTCCCCGGCGACAATCCCTGGCGACATGTCGCCAGGGAAACTTTTGCCTTTTGTCGTTTAGCCAAAAGCGCGCGTTAGTGAAAAATTTTGGAGGGGTGTGACGAGGTTTCCCTGGCGACATGTCGCCAGGGATTCCTTTGACTTTTCAACGCATATGCACGTACCTATAACTTTCGTCGGGTCTCCCAAAGTTTCCCTGGCGACACGTCGCCAGGGAAACATGGCTGACTTTTCTGAAAGTCAAGTGAGCCACATTTTCCCTGGCGACATGTCGCCAGGGAAACATGGCTGACTTTTCTGAAAGTCAAGTGAGCCACATTTTCCCTGGCGACATGTCGCCAGGGAAACTTGGCTGACTTTTTAGAAAGTCAAGTTGAGCACACGTTTCCCTGGCGACATGTCGCCAGGGATAGTATCCCTGGTGACTTGTCGCCAGGGATAGATACAAATGTCGCAAGGGATAATTTTTGTGAAAATAAAGTTTTTGTTACTTATGTATTATTATAATTAGTAATAAAATAATAATAATTATTATTATTATTTATGAAATAATAATTATTATTATTACATATTATAAAATAATTATTATTATTTATAAAATAACTATATCATCCCGGTCAGTTTAATTTCTAAATTCATTCCGATTTATTCTGTTTAGTTTCTCGATTTATTCTAATTCGGTAACCATTTAACATCTAACGTTTAACAAATGCATACCGACTCATCCATTGAACATCTAACATGTAACCAAGACATGTCGAGTCATCCATTGAACATCTAACGTGTAACCAACACATGTCTAGTCGTCCATTGAACATCCAACGTGTAACCAAGACATGCCGACTCATCCATTGAACATCTAACGTGTAACCAAGACATGCCGACTCATCCATTGAACATCTAATGTTTAACAAATGCATACCGACTCATCCATTGAACATCTAACGTCTAACCAAGACATGCCGACTCATCCATTGAACATCTAACATGTAACCAAGACATGTCGAGTCATCCATTGAACATCTAACGTGTAACCAACACATGTCGAGTCGTCCATTGAACATCCAACGTGTAACCAAGACATGCCGACTCATCCATTGAACATCTAACGTGTAACCAAGACATGCCGACTCATCCATTGAACATCTAATGTTTAACAAATGCATACCGACTCATCCATTGAACATCTAACGTCTAACCAAGACATGCCGACTCATCCATTGAACATCTAACATGTAACCAAGACATGTCGAGTCATCCATTGAACATCTAACGTGTAACCAACACATGTCGAGTCGTCCATTGAACATCCAACGTGTAACCAAGACATGCCGACTCATCCATTGAACATCTAACGTGTAACCAAGACATGCCGACTCATCCATTGAACATCTAATGTTTAACAAATGCATACCGACTCATCCATTGAACATCTAACGTCTAACCAAGACATGCCGACTCATCCATTGAACATCTAACATGTAACCAAGACATGTCGAGTCATCCATTGAACATCTAACGTGTAACCAGCTTCCGTTTTGAATCGATGACAAAAAGAGTTCCAGCAAACAAGTCGCGTAAGTTTGAACAAAAGAAAGAAGCTTTTCATTTGATGTAACCTCACCAAAATAGCTTACACAACGAGTATAGTCATTTGCCAGCTCAATATAGCTATGTTGCCAGCTCATCTAACGTGTAACCAAAACATACCGACTCATCCATTGAACATCTAATGTTTAACAAATGCATACCGACTCATCCATTGAACATCTAACGTCTAACCAATACATGCCGACTCATTTATTTAACATCTAACGTGTAACCAACACATGTCGAGTCGTCCATTGAACATCTAATATAACCATAACAAACCGGATCATCCATTGAACATCAAACGTACAACCATAACAAACCGGGTCATCCATTGAACATCCAACGTTTAACTATTGGCGGGAAAACGTTGGCGGGAAAACATTGGCGGGAAAATGTTAACTATTTCCCTCACTTTTTGACCATAAAATGATTCACACACACTTATCATCAGCAGATCACACACACACACACTTATCATCTCCTACCAAACTCACCACCACCACCACCTGATTTGGTAGCAGATGGATCCCCGTGAAGCTTATAAGTGTACATGTAGAAAGGGATATATTGTGTTGAGACAGTCACATCAACCTCATAGCTTTGGTAAACTCTACTATGCATGTCCTTTTTCGAAGGTAAACAATCAAATGTTTTAGTTATGTAATACGTGTGATTATTAAATGACATGTCATGTTATTTGTTTACTTTGTAACAGCCAAAAACAAATGATTATGGATGTAAATATTTTAAATGGAAGGATGATTTTGATCTCGAACTCCGTATAAGATCTTCAACACCTCAAGGTTCACATCCAAGTTCTTCTACAGGTCCTTCTCAATCTGCACCCACTGAGTGCTCAAATTGCAAGATCAAAGATCTAAAGATAAAGATGTTAGAGGCAAGACTAGAAATGGAAAGGCATCCTGAAGACCACGCATGTCAATCGGCTGCAATACTTCATGAGCTTTTAAATGAAATGGAAAATCTTAGCGTTGAGTAGTAATCGGCTGCACTACTTCACGAACTTTAAGTTGATTAGTAATGTCTGTTTTTAAGTTTTCCATTTGATTCCACAAGGGCTATGTATAATATTATGAATAAATAAATGTTTGTTTTATAAATGTCTCATTTTTATTATATAAACGTCGCAAAAATTAAATAACATCGGATCGATAGTTAAAATAATAACTAACAAGCAAAAACAAATTACATATATGTCAGGGAGTTTCCCTGGCGACAAGTCGCCAGGGAAACATTTGGGTTTTGGCGGGTAAAAGCCCGCCACACATTCTTGGCATGTAATTAAACATTTGTGTTTAATTTTGAAACTAATCACAAATGGCGAGGGTTTCCCTGGCGACTTGTCGCCAGGGATAATGTTGACATGTAATTAGCAAACATAATTTTTGTTAAATACGATGGACGGGTTTTCCCTGGCGACTTGTCGCCAGGGATAAGTTGGTCAAAGTTTGACTAGGTTTTCCCTGGCGACGTGTCGCCAGGGAAACCTTGGAGGGAAAATTTCGCGCTCTTTCACTTGGTATCTGGTTTTGGACCGAGTATCCCTGGCGACATGTCGCCAGGGAAACTCTAGTCAAACTTTGACTAAAAAGTAAACCTACTTTACCGCCACGTCAGCGTTGTCGCCAGGGAAAAGGTGTTATCCCTGGCGACATTGTGTCGCCAGGGAAACGCCCGTCATCTGTTCTCAACTTTCTTGTAGTGTATCACTACATACAAGTTATTATTATTTGTCGATTGACGTACGTTAGTAACATATAGTACTATTGTTTATTGTCTTGTGTTAGTCATGACACTAGTTGGTATGGTCCCATATGAAAAGGATGTGTTTAAGGTTGTTTTAAGAACTTTGACAGTCTTGCTCATGTTTGGGACTTGCTTGGCGAAAACGCTTTCTTGTAACTTTGTTTTTGGTGATTCGTTGGTCGATGTGGGCAATAATAACTACATTGTATCTCTATCAAAGGCAGACTATGTGCCGAACGGAATGGACTTTGGGATGCCTACTGGGAGATATACTAATGGGAGAACAATAGTAGATATTCTAGGCAAGTGATTTTCATGCATATTCTTCCACACAGAATACATGCATGTGCTAGGATTACTATTTTTTTTGGCATGCAAGTTACATTGTTCTAAATTTTATCCCTCTGATTTCAGGACAGGAATTGGGTTTGAAGGATTATACTCCGCCATACCTAGCTCCATCTACAAGCGGGCCGCTAGTGCTTCACGGTGTCAATTATGCATCTGGTGGTGGAGGAATTTTGAACAAAACCGGAGCGATCTTTGTAAGTTTTGTTTCTCATTTTGTTCTAATTTTTCAAGTTTGATTATAATTTCTTATTTGTGTAATCTCAATGTTCATGAACCCGTTATATTTAGCAACAATGTTCATGAACTGAAAGCATGATAATATTATGACTTAAAAGTTCAAACTTACTCTCATAGAGTCAAAGGCGCACATATACATTGCATAAGAAAACTTCTGAACCAAAACATGCTGCAATAACTGCAGTATATCAACCCATCATGATACCTTAAATTTTGCCAAAAATATGACAGATTGCAATTTTATGCTTGAATCATGATAGTTACTATATCTTGAAGATAAATACTAATATGATAATGCTACTATTTAACACCACTCTCATTCATGAGAACATATATGCTATTGAGTTTAGTAATCTGCACCGCTGATCACAGTTTTTAGAACTAGTGTCGGCTTTGAATTTGAATATTAGTCTATTCCACTTAGGAGTCAAAGCTCTTATTCTCTTGTGCTATGGAATAGAGATGATGCCTGATGATTCCAAAACATTTACATAAATGTGGGTTGATACGGCTTTATGTCTGTCTACCTACAATGGGTGAAATGGGTAGTAACAACACTGAAATTGAAGTTGTTAAAGTGAGTCAAACGGGTCGAATATTATTTATCAACACGGACATCTTTTTGATTGCATATTTAATACATTAGTACTAATTACAAATTGCAAAAAAGAGAGGCAAAAAAAGTGTTTGCGGGTCAATCCCTAAGCTGACCCGTTAAAATTATCGGCTTTCATCCATTACCTGACTAGCCCAATCGGCTGATTTTTTTACCCCTATTATGAACTGAACAGGTTAAAGTGTGTCATGTGTACACAAATCTGACAATGTTATTCTTTATAGGGTGGCAGGATCAATTTGGATGCACAACTCGACAATTTTGCAAATACAAGGCAGGATATAATCTCTCAAATCGGTCTTCCTGCGACACAAGATCTGTTGAATGAAGCTCTCTTTTCAGTAACCATAGGCTCAAATGATTTTATAAATAACTACCTCACACCTGTTCTTTCAACAGTCGAGCAAAAACTAGTCTCGCCAGAAGCATTCGTGGCAGAACTGTTATCAAAATTTAGAGGCCAACTTACGGTAACCTCATCCAACCTATCTAAAAAAAGCTATACCGGCAAAAACTCGTACATAAAACTTACATTTATGTTTTGGTTAATCATATGCAGAGACTCTATAATATGGGTGCTAGAAAGATTGTCATCCCTAATGTTGGGCCTATTGGATGCATACCATACCAAAGGGATGTAAATCCATCTTCAGGAGGCGATTGTGTAGCTTTGCCGAATCACTTAGCGCAACTTTATAATTCTCAATTGAAAGGCTTGCTACAAGAGCTTACTAATACACTCGAAGGTTCAACATTTGTTTTTGCAAATGTCTATCGCATTGTTGCAGATATTGTTCAGAATTACCAATCATATGGCAAGCAAATGATTATACCTTGTAGACAGTTGTAATTTCCCGTTATCCGTTGTACGTTTAACCTCTAATACTAATAGTGTGTTTGCTGCAACAGGTTTTGCCAGTGCAGATTCTGCGTGTTGTTATGTGACAGGTCAACATGGTGGTCTACTGCCATGTGGACCGACATCTAAAGTTTGTTCCAATACATCAAAATATGTTTTCTGGGACCCATATCACCCGTCCGACGCCACCAACACTATCATAGCCAGGCGGCTTTTTGAGGGAGACATTGACGATATTTTCCCATTGAACATAAGAGCCATTTTTACATCTTGAAGAAGTAAATAGTCTTCCATGTGTGGAATTGCATTAGCTATATACGAATGTTTTAACGAAAATACTTGTATACATCAGGAACTCAAGTTTGGGGTTTCCACTTGTAACAACACATTATTAACAACAAAAGATGCATATATTAAGCATCAAATTAATTAATTGCACGCATTGGTTATGCGGCTACACAATTTCACCGATAAGAGTTTATTTCTAGTGTAAATATGGTTAATTTGCATTGCTCCAATAATCGTGAGAAGTTACGATATAAATACATATGCGATACAATAAGATACACAAAAAAGACTAAACGGGGCATCGCGTGCTACACACTCAATAATAGTTGACTAACAGTTAGTTCCCGGTTGGAGTGGAAGTACTCAGAATACTCAAACCGGCCCAAAATTCATCAAAAATGCAGATAGAAAATCCTTAGCGAAAATATTGGCATAGAGAGAACATGCAAAATGCGAACATGTCTTGTAGAAACTTGATCTCGAACAAAGTGAAGATCAATCTAAATATGGTAGCGGAATGTAGAGGAGCGTGAAGCTCTCCAAGAAGATTCTGCAACCAGGACGTCTCAACAATTGCTTTGGTAACACCATGGTACTCTGCCTCGGCACTAGAACGAGGCAAAATGTACTGACAGTAAATTGTTATTAAGAAAAACACAATAACCTGAAATAGAACGACGAGTATTTGGGCAACATGCGTAATCAACATTTAAATAAGGAACCAAAGAAGATGTTGAGGTAAAATATAACCGAAGACCATAATCCAAAGTGCCACGAACATAACGTAAGGTCCTCATAAGAGCACCATAGGCTCCTTAGGATCATGCATATAGAGACAAACTTGTTGAACCGCGTAATATAAATAAGGTCTAGTGATAGTAAGATACTATAAATCCCTTGCAAGACTCCTGTAAAGTGTCGAATCAGAAATCGAAGTGCCATCAGCCTCCAACCAACTTGGATTCCATATCAACAAGAGTCATACATGAATGAAACTTGTGCCTACCAAGCACTCAAGAACCTCTTATGCATACTTTTTCTAGCAAAGAAACATCCCATTAGTAGCGTGGGTGATAGAGATGCATAAAAATAAATAAGCGGACCAAGATCATTCATTGAGAAGTTCTTATGCAAAGAAGTTTTAGGCAAAATGTCATCCACATATAGTAATAAATGATAAACATCAGAGCCGTGTTTATAAATAAAAAAGAACGAGTCATATCTGTTACGAGAAAAACCAGTACGAGTAGCATAACTCGCAAACTACTAAAACCAGGCACGAGGTGCTTATTTAGGGTCGTATAATGATTGATGAAACAAGACAAACATGATCAGGACGTCGAGGATCTTGAAAACCATAAGGTTGATGCATATAGATTAGGGCTGAGCACGGCAGTCCCAAAATCGAACAATTTCGGTCCGGTCCTCGGTCTCGGGTTTTGGACCAATTCGGTCCTCGGTTCGGTCGGTCCGATCCGGTTCGATCTTACCAAAATCTCGTAGATATTGCCTAATAAGACCGGACCGGACCAAGGAACGAACCGGACCGGACTGAGGAACGAACCGGACCGGACCGGACAAACCAAGACCGGACCGGACCATTTCGATCCGGTCTTGGTCCGCGGTTTCAGACCATTTCGGTTCTCGGTCCGATCCGGTTTTAGCCGGTTCGGTTCGGTCCCGGACCGATGCTCAGCCCTACCAATTATAGACAGTCTTAGATAGAGTGTCAGGATAAAAACTTTCTTGACATTCAGTTGATGAACATGCTAATGCCGAGAAGTGGCGAGACTAAGAACCACCCTAGTACTAGTTGATTTAACCACTTGGCTAAATGTCTCATTAGTTGTTGAGTGTTCTAATTTGCTACAAGATGAGCCTTGTACCGGCTTAAAGATCCATCTGTAAAATATTTGTGCTTAAACAACCACATGGAACGAACAATGTACGCGTCAGGTGGTTGTGGCACAAGAACCCAAGTATTATTTTTATTAAAGCATTGTACTCGTCAAACATAGCGCATTTCCAATTAGGATCTTAAATTGCGAGAGTGTAAGAATTTTGAACGGTAAAAATGGTAGACACGTGACAATTATAATGTGGATTGTTTTTATTAGTACCAACATGAAAATGTATGACCAAGGTTGCAAAAATCGTTAGGCGTTAATCGGGCAACTGACCACCTTCGAGGCAGAATTCGTTTAGGCGCCGCCTAGGAGGATTGGAATTTTATGCATATAAATATTTAATAATATATGTAACATAACAAAATATTTCTAATTTCAAATAATTCAAATTCACATATTTTGAAGTTGCAAAATAAAAAAAATTAAAATTAAAATTTAAGTACTTAAAACTTTAAACGTGAACATATAATTCAATTGGTTCCAATTTCATACGAATAACCCATTACTTTATGTTTACAATCGTTGGTTTATATTTTATTTACAGATGTTATGTTAAAATAAATATTAGCACTATATATTATAAAGATTACCCTTAACTTTATGTAAAAAAACATCAACTTTTTTGTTGACTTTCGTTGACTTTCGTTGACTTTTTTACCACCTAGGCGGACCTTTGACCTCCTTTCTATTTTTTCGTCTAGCCATAAATCAGGGCGGAGTATGACCGCCTAGCGCCTAAGCGCCGCCTAGAGGGCCGCCTAGCCCGCTCTTTACAACACTGTGTATGACCATAGGCTGAATTGATGTTGGTTTTGTATGAGAATTAGGCGCGGTAGGGTTATGTAAGCGAGTGTGAGGTGGTATGGGTTGGACATATGGTGTTGGATAGTAGTAACTTGTGTGATGTTTGGGTCAGTGGCATTTGATATAAGGTGTGGTCAGTGGTAGGAGTGGTGGTTGGGCTTGTTAATGCAACAAATGTCTAAAAACATTAGTTGTAGTAACTAATCTTTCATAGTTTTGATCAGGACAAAGTGTAAATACACTTATCGTCAAAGATAACTGAAAGACGAGTTATTTAACAAACACTATCATCAAGGTAATAATCATATAAGTCTTACACAAACATATCTTATACATGTTTAGTGATCATAGAAAGTGATTAACCTCAAAACTCATTTTTATACAACGTGACAGAATATTTTAATAAGCATTATTTTCAAAAAATGTTTTATTAAAATAGAAAATGAAATTTGAATTTGACATATTCCAAATGACCTAACCTTTGAGGTATAAACTGTCCCAGATGGAATTTCCCCACTACAGGACAAAAAAGAGCGAACTCAAGTGTCGTGGTTCCATATAGGGGGTTGCGGTTCCTTAGTGATAAGGAACCACGGGCCTATTTATTAAACCGCGTACATAGAGCCTTTGGTTCTTGTCCCCTATGGATCATATTTTTATTTTCCAATGAACCTTTTTGAACAAATTTCTTAGCTTCTTATCTTCTTTCTATGTTTCTAATAATTAGTAAATGATCACCTAATTTGTTAAGTATGCTTACTTATGATTATCCTCTTGATCCTCTTCTTTACTTATCCAAAGAGAAGATCACTCACACACTTGTGATGTGATTAAAGATGAAGCCTTGATGAAGGAATGACCTCTGATAGGTAGATTGTTAGCCACAAAATATTGAGTCAAACAAGAATGAGTCGGTCATAGGTTTCTTATGTATCGGTCATAGGAACGTTGTAATAAGTAATAGGATAGTCGGGAATCACAGGATTGAATTTAGGCTTACAAAGGCCACGTTTAGGACCTAAAGCCCAAAAGTTAAGCCTGACCCATCTACATAGCCCATTACGACAACATGCATGTCAATGCTATAAATACTCTACTTTTAGCATGTTAGGATGGTGTTGGTTATTATAATATCTCTCTCTAGCAATCCAACCTTCCATATTCTCTCTTTCTTCTCTCTACTTTCTCTCTTTAACCTTCATCTTTTTTCTTTCTCTTTTTCTTACTTATGTAAAACCTGCAGTTTTCAGGTTTTGACTATGACATCATTGTATACGTCATCTCATGATATCAATATATCACCATATTTGCATGAAATCTTTGTACAAACATATGCATCATACACAAGCATACATTATTTAAATCACTAGAATATGGTACATTTAATACTATCGTGAACTACTGAAAACATTTGATCATCAAACATTACATTATGATTATGAGTATTTAATCATAAGGACACAAAAACATTTGTATGACTAGATTTCTATGAGCATACGAGGCTTTAAACAATCTTTTCTTTTGAGACTGTTAAGTCACCTGAAACACTTGATCATATGCATACATCAATTTGATTTGTTAAAACCTAAACCCGTAATCACAATTTAATAACGGTTACCAAGGAAACTATTCTATGCCTTACTTACATATTTTATTTACCTTATAACAATACTATGAGTCGACATAAACCTACTTTTCATTGTCTGTCACACGACTATCAAACCTTAACTCTTTTCTCAAGTGTCTTACATTTTAAATAAATTAAACTATACACTTATTTAGTTTAGACTATACTTTCACCAAAGACTTCAAGACTTAACCAAATCAACTTGGACTTGAACCTACTCACACAATATTGTACCTAGACTACTAGTATCTATACTAAAACATCATAAATCGAACCTAGAACCTAGTCTAGACAACTCACTCTAGTCGAATGCTAACTAGCTCACAACTTAGCTAAGTTTAAACTTTATAAACTCATTTTGGACACAATTATCAACTTGTACATCACCCTCATTAAGGTTACACTATGCAAGCACCAATTGTCCCCTTTGACCCATGAAGATGCGACGGCTAGGGGGTTTACAAGGGGCAAGTGTACTAACCTAGTCATTAAAACCTAGTACTATCAAAGTACTTAGGAAATCACCCAAAAATCTAGCCAACCTTCTTTCTTGCCGTGGCTTAACCCCAAACCACACACATCACCTTCACAAGATATTTTGTAAATCTTAAGACCCTCACTCCTCACCCCTCACACTCATATTCGGATCTCACAACTCCATATAACACCTAGACGTAACAAACACTTGGACTATATAAAGTTTTTCCACTAACTAATTTACATTAAAAATTCATTTTAAAAAAAATCTTTCACCCTCCCTTTGTTTTCTCTCTTTGCCGTCCACACCAAGGACCAAAACCACCATGCACATATTTTGATTTTCCCTTTGAATCATTCAAAACAAAAACAAGTCCCATCTTAGTTAATTCAAGGTGATCATAGCTATGTAAAATTTTCCCACATGCATTCACTTTATTTTTCTTTCAAATTTTTGGTGAAGAACATCATGTTTGATCCATTTTTGTAGTTGTGGTGTTGTTATTATTATTATATTTGTAGTGGGATGATGTTGCATGCATGATTTTTATATATTTGATTTTTATTAGATTGAATTTGAGGGTGTTAGGAGTTAGATACATGTGTTATGATGATATTAGGATGATATTAGGAGTGTATAAATTGTTAAAATGGGCTGAAAAATTGTTTTAGTATGATTTTTAAAGAGTTAATTTTGGGCAGTAACTTAAAGGCCATTTTTGAATTACTTACTATAATAAACTTGTTAAACTAATGAGATAGGGTCGTAGATAATTTCGTTAGCTTGGATTTGGTATAAATTAGGACTTTCAACTCCAAACGAGTGCGAAGTTATAACAATTTTAGTATTCGTGTACCGGGAGACGAGTATCGGCACAATCCGAAAATTGTTGTCGATATTTGGATCGAATCTCGGGGACTACAGAATGAGTTTTAAAAATGTTCAAGTACTGATGTAAGTTGCTAAACCTCAGGTCATGAGTCTATTTTCAAAACCCGAGTGTCAGTTTTGTAAACGGAATTGTTTAGATATGTCAAAATGGTTTTACAAGTCAAAGGCGTAAATCTGTCCGGTTTTTATAACACGAAGGTGTGTCGGGCAGAAGATCTTAGAAGTAATATTTTTGAATGAAACTTAAACTGAGTCTTATTCATAGTATATGTGAGTTTATCACCAAGTTTCGTCGAAATCGGACAAGTGTAGATAGGATAGATTGGTGTGTACATTCGGAGTGTACATGCTGATTGGTATTTTGAACACGTAGTTCAATAATTATGTGGCATTGGACATGGTAAATTACTCAAGAGTTAAGTCATTATATAAATGACTTAGTTACTGGTCCGAGTGAAGTAAAATGATAATTTGACTTGCGTTGACTTGGCGTCTTAAGACGGGTCAATATCGAGAGTGCAAGTGTTTAAAAGAATAGTGTTGAATAAAAGGGTATAGTAATAACACTTGTATAATTAAATTTTTCGGGATTGTCTTGGTTTTGTAATTTTGATTTTTATATTATTTAAGTATAATTTATACTTGAGTCGATTATTAACGAACGCGCCTTATTTGATAGGTTGCGGTTTTCGTATTTAAATGGGCATCACTAATCGTCGGCGATCGTCTCATTACCACTATTGGCTAAGGTGAGTCTATAGCCTCGCTTTTAACATATTTACTTGTTTTATAAAACCTGCGAGGGGGATAACATGCTTGTTTTATAAAAATAAAGGGTACAACGAGAAGTTGTGGAAACCCTATTAATGGGTGCTACGAGAAGTTGTGGGAACCCTATTTACTTGTAAAGTAATTATTGAAATTGAAATGTACAACTATAAGTTGTGGTAAACTCATGATTGTTTTAAAATTAAACACAAAGAACTTAATTGTATGTTTAGATGAAAGTTATTACATAAGTTTGTTTAGCCTTAAAAGACCCATGATTCGTGAATTGTTAATCGAAGTAACACTAATGCTATGGATAGATCTATCGGGGTGACGCCGAGTCCGGTCGCGACTAGCTCTCGCGTGGTGTTGTGATGCACTAGTAATGAAACATCGGATGCATTGTATAAGAGAAATATACGCACTTGGCTAGGTGTGTTGGGCTGAAATAATATATGTTAACGTTCAATGTCACAAGACTTATGTAATGACACGATAATTATGTCCTTACAACATAATTGTCTTTGATAAATTATTAACCATGGAAGGTTATTTTGAATACTTGTGTTCTCTTTATTTAAATTAAACTCTATAGATTCACTCGGCAAATTTTGCTGACTTTTTAGCATGTTTTATCTCAGGTCCATTGGGAAGGCACTCGAGGAAGGCGGTTTCGTGAAGCTTGCTTATTTGAAATGTTTTGGCCCGCTTTTATAAATTATATCCATTCAAATAATTTTTACCAATTACTAGCTTTTGTAAACTTGAAGTTATCTGGGACCGTGTATGAAATCGTACTTTTATTGAATGAAAATGAATGGATGTTTATTAAAACGTCTCGTTTTGAGCCGGTTTTTATGATTATGAGATTGAACCATGATAGTAACACCCAATGACCCTTCCGCTATTATGACCAAAATTTGGGGGTGTTACAGATTGGTATCAGAGCTCAAGTTATAGAGAACGAAAGGATTTTCCAAAAATGAATTTTTGAAATCTTTTAACTATAACTGTTGTAAGCGAAACCTCCGAGTTGCCAATGGACGAGAATGAAAGTATTTATATATATATATATGGCATTATATATATATGTTGTTGTAATCCTTATTGATTATTTGTACTTGTGAATTACAAGGTATGTTTTCATTTATTTAATTATAAATGATAATTTTATATTTATACGAGATATTTATGCGACGTAGATTGTCACGAAGCCACTCTAGTCATTTTAATGCTAGCGAGGAAGCTATTCCTGAAATGAATCTTTTTATTCTCGAGATTAACTAAGTTGTGGATATACATGATCCCAACGAAATGGTTAATATTCTTACTGATATTCTTTTGGTTACAAGGATTTTGATTTCCTTGGTTCTTATTCTTGATTTGTCGATTCGTTCATTTCGTTTAGCAAATTTAATTTGCATTTTCATTAATCTTCGACATTATACTGTTTTGATAAAAAAAGTTTGTCCGAGATGGTACTATTGATTGTTAGGAATTGAGATTGATTTGTATGGTATTCACATGCCAACCACGATTCCATACCATATCACTGAGCATTTTTTGTTAAATCAGTTTCTCATTTGTTTCGATCTTGATCTTTTGCGTTGAGCTGGCGATGCTTAAATAAAGTGATTTATAATCGTTGAAATAAATTGGCCATTTATTTGAACAAGGAAATTATAAATTGTTAAACTACAAATTTCTGAATCTTATTTGGAAGGACTTGATCAATCCATGGAAATAATGATTCATAAATGTGTGGGCTTATGCATATAGAATCTGCGTGATTAAACTCTTATTGACTCATAATTCGTTTGCTCGATTCATTCTTTGATTTTGTTCCTCTAATTCTTTGACCGTGAAATGATTGTATTGGGGCTATTCCAAAACCGCCAATTGAGGAGGATATCAAGCATCTTTGAAAAACACTAAAGAAATCTTCTTCTTGTGGGACCGAGGAGCCTTCTAAGCCATGTAAATTACCTAGTAAATCTCGTGGATTAGTTTATCAATTGTAGTATCTTTTCATAAATCCGTAACTAAACTGTGACATCAGTTAGTAGGACTAGTCTTTTAAGTTGTATGGCATTAGACGATGATTATCCATAATGTTGACAATATGACTTGTACTAGTTTGTGATTAATGGAATGACTATCTTTTGATTAATAATTCTACATCGTTCTATCATTATCTTTCTTTGCTTTTCTCTTTAAATTCCTGTGGTATAACGCAATCATTGAATGAATACTCATTATGGTTTGATTTGCGTTGCACAAGACTCATGCAGTCAATGAAAGCTATGACTGAAGCACGAATGCGCCAAGTTATTAGTGAATAAGTTGTTGTATCATTATTTGAATTCATGGCCAACATGAAGGATGGATCCGGAACTGGAGCTGAAGCTAAAACTGGTGGAACTGGAACCGGTGGAGCTGAAGCTAGAGCCGATAATGTTCATGGTACGGATGAAACAAATGTGCCCGAAGTTAGAAGCTATAACTACACTTCATTCGTTAATTGCAAACCGTAGACTCTTAAGGGGACTAAAGATGATGGAGGATTGTGTCAGTTGTTGAGAAGTTGGCGTCAGTCTTTCGAATCAGTGACCCTAATCAGGAGGATAAGGTGCAGTTTGAAATCGCTACTCTCTAAGGCCGTGCATTAATTTGGTGGAATGGCAGACTTGCTTCCATAGGTATCGTTACTTATGGGACACCATAGACTAAGGTGAGGAAACGGTTAACTGAGGAGCTTGTCCTTGAAGCACTTCCAAAGTATGGAGCAAGTGTTGTACAATCTGAGACTGAAGGGAACTAACATTGGTAGACATATCAAGTGTTTCCATAAGTTGACTCCTTTATGACCAAGAATTGTGGAACCCGAACCGTCAAGGTCAAGCTGTATATTCGTGGCTGAACAAGAATAAATGCGGTGATGTGATTTCTTCTAAGCCAACTGCTATTTGTGAAGCTGTCTGCATGGCTTATTAGCTCAGGGGACACATAACTCAAGGCAAGGCTGACGAGGTTACTGAAGGGAAATATAATTCCAAATTAAAAATTCTTTTCGTGCATTAGAGCTCGTAAGTATATCGAAAAAGGTTTGGATTATTCATGGCTTAGGTATCGTAGAAGGAATCGTTAAAAAAAGTGAGTAGAGATATTGTAGTCATTCGTGACTATCCCGAAGTGTTTCTAGAAGATTTGCCAAGGCTTCCGCCTCCAAGGCAAATGGAATTCCTAATTGATCTAATCTCTGGTGCTGCAACTGTGGCACGTGCGTCATATCGATTAGCACCATCCGAGCTGAAGTAATTATTTGTGCAATTTTAAGAACTATCTGATAGATGTTTTAATCGACCGAGCTCGTCACTTTGTAGAACTCCTATTCTATTCACTAAGAAGAAAGATGGTTCATTTCGTATGTGTATTGATTACCGAGAGCTGGATAAGCATATGATCAAGAATCGTTATCCGCTTCCAAGAATTGATGATCTATTTGATCAACTCCAAGATTCTGGTGTTTTCTCCTAGATTGATCTTTGTTTTGCTTATCATCGACTTCGCATACGCGAGGAAGATATTCCTATTACGGTGCTCAGAACTTGTGATGATAATTATGAGTTTAGGGTTATGCCTTCTGGTTTGACCAGTACACCTGTGGTATTCATTGACTTAATGAATTGTATGTGTAAGCCGTGTCTTGATAAATTCGTAATCATTTTCATTGATGATATTCTAATCTGCTCGAAGAGCGAGGAAGAACATGCCGAACACTTAGGGATTATCTTGAACTTGTTAAAGAACGAAAAGATGTACCCAAAATTCTTAAAGTGTGATTCTTGGCTTGGTCATGTACAACTTCTCTGTCATGTGATTGACAAATGTGGCATACAAGTTGATTCTGTAAAAATCAAAGCCACCGAATATTTGAATGTTCCAACTATTCAAACTGAAGTACGACAAATTCTAGGTTTGGTTGGTTATTACTGAAGGTTTATTAAAGGATCCTCTTTGATATCAAAACCAGTAACTAAGCTAACTCAGAGAATGAATCTTATGTGTCTGGCATTGATGAAGAGAAAGCTTTTCAGACCATGAAAAGAAAACTCTACGACACGCCGATCTTATAGTTACCTGAAAGAAGTAAAGATTTTGTTGTTGATCGTGATACATCTCCTATATGATTTGGGGTTGTTTTGATTTGTGTATGCTTGCAGAAAACCTAGGAAGAATGAGGAAACTGCACAACCCACGACTTGTAATTGGGTGCAGTGATTTTACTCTTCGTCTATTGAGACATTAATTGTATGGCACTAATGTACGGTATCCACCGATAGTAAGAGCCTACAATGTGTTCTGGAATAAAAGAGGTAACTAAGCCTTTAAGTGATTACGATTGTGTTATTCGTTATCATTCGTGAGGTAGGAGCAAATTACAATGGACTTCATTGTTAAGCTCTTGAAAACTCAGTCTAAATATGACTCGATTTGTGTTAATGTTGACTGATTGACTCTGCTCATTTCATTCCGACAAATAAATGATCGTGCGAACTAAGAATCGTTTGTTAACTGCTCGTAGTAGACATAGAAGTTATGGCGATGTGAAGCGAAAACCTTTGGAAATCGAGGTAGGTAGAAAAGTTATGCCAAGGCTATCACCATGAAAAGGTGTTATATATTTTGGAAAACGTGGGAAGTTAACTCCCCGTTAGTCTGGACCATTCGAGATGATATCGATGGTAGGTCCGATGGCATGAAAACTTAAATTACCTCGTGAACTACAAGGAATTCACAATACTTTTCATATGTCGAACTTAAAGAAATTTCTTTCTGACGAAGATCTTATTATCTCTCTTGATGAAGTATGAATCGACGGTGAGTTGCATTTCATCAAAGTACTTGTTGATATTATCGATAAGGAAGTTAGGCAACCGAAGCAAAGTCGTATTCCTATTGTCTGAACTAATGGAACTCAAGACGAGGACCAAAATTCATTTAACTTTTTGATTTCAACGAGCGATCGAGGAAGAACGCAAGTTGATCTTCGGGACGAAGATCCCAATTTGGTGTGGATAATGTGACAATCTGTCAATTTCAGGTTGATATTTTAATCTCGACTATTAAATATTATATGTTTACTTTAAAGATAATTTTAAATTATCGACTAACCGAGAAGGTTGTGGCTTGAAACTTAACGTAAGAATGTCGTTTCAATGAAAACTAGCAAGGAATACGTTAGGTATAGATATTATATTCTCAATTTATCAAGTAAATGATTTTATTGTATTTTTTTTATTTCTCGTGTTTTACGTTTTATCGAATGACGAGAACTACTAATGATCGCGATACCGACGGATGCCCAAAGATTTATGTTTTATTATCGATTGTCTCGATATTTTATATTTTCGACGTTTTCGATTTAATTACGTTTTAAGTCGTGTCGAAGTGATATTATTATTTTTAAGAAGCGTTTTAACTTTTAAAAAGTACTTTTACGAAACCCGAGTCCCGTAAATATTTCCAAAAATTTAATATTTACATTTTTTACCCTTACAACTATTTAATTTTATTTTGGACCAAAACTATGCCTAAATGACAAAATTTACCCTAACCTTGGACTATATAAAGTTTTTCCACTAACTAATTTACATTAAAAATTCATTTTACAAAAAATCTTTCACCCTCCCTTTGTTTTCTCTCTTTGCCGTCCACACCAAGGACCAAAACCACCACCATATTTTGATTTTCCCTTTGAATCATTCAAAACAAAAACAAGTCCCATCTTAGTTAATTCAAGGTGATCATATCTATGAAAAATTTTCCCACATGCATTCATTTTATTTTTCTTTCAATTTTTTGATGAAGAACATCATGTTTGATCCATTTTTGTAGTTGTGGTGTTGTTATTATTATTATATTTGTAGTGAGATGATGTTGTATGCATGATTTTTATATATTTGATTTTTATTAGGTTGAATTTGAGGGTGTTAGGAGTTCGATACATGTGTTATGTTGATATTAGGATGATATTAGGAGTGTATAAATTGTTAAAATGGATTGAAAAGTTGTTTAGTATGATTTTTAAAGAGTTAATTTTGGGCAGTAACTTAAAGGCCATTTTTGAATTACTTACTGTTATAAACTTGTTAAACTAACAAGATAGGGTCGTAGAGAATTTCGTTAGCTTCGATTTGATATAAAGTAGGACTTTCAACTCCAAACGAGTGCGAAGTTACAACAATTTTAGTATTCGTGTACCAGGAGACGAGTATCGGCACAATCCGAAAATTGTTGTCGATATTTGGATCGAATCTCGGGGACTATAGAATGAGTTTTAAAAATGTTCAAGTACTAATGTAAGTTGCTAAACCTCAGGTCATGAGTCTATTTTCAAAACCCGAGTGTCTGTTTTGTAAACGGAATTGTTTAGATATGTCAAAATGGTTTTACAAGTCAAAGGCGTAAATCTGTCTGATTTTTATAACACGAAGGTGTGTCGGGCAGAAGGTCTTAGAAGTAATATTATTGAATGAAACTTAAACTGAGTCTTATTCATAGTATATGTGAGTTTGTCACCAAGTTTCGTCGAAATCGGACAAGTGTAGATAGGGTAGATTGGTGTGTACATTTGGAGTGTACATGCTGATTGGTATTTTGAACATGTAGTTCAATAATTATATGGCGTGAGTTGAGTATTCTCCAATGGACATGGTGATTTACTCAAGAGTTAAGTCATTATATAAATGACTTAGTTACTGGTCCGAGTGAAGTAAAATGATAATTTGACTTGCGTTGACTTGGCGTCTTAAGACGGGTCAATATCGAGAGTGCAAGTGTTTAAAAGAATAGTGTTGAATAAAAGGGTATAGTAATAACACTTGTATTATTAAATTTTTCGGGATTGTCTTGGTCTTGTAATTTTGATTTTTATATTATTTAAGTATAATTTATACTTGAGTCGATTATTAACGAACGCGCCTTATTTGATAGGTTGTGGTTTTCGTGTTTAAACGGGCATCACTAATCGTCGGCGATCGTCTCATTACCACTATTGGCTAAGGTGAGTCTATAGCCTCGCTTTTAACATGTTTACTCGTTTTATAAAACCCGCGAGGGGGATAACATGCTTGTTTTATTAAAATAAAGGGTACAACGAGAAGTTGTGGAAACCCTATTAATAGGTGCTACGAGAAGTTGTGGGAACCCTATTTACTTGTAAAGTAATTATTGAAATTGAAATGTACAACTATAAGTTGTGGTAACCTCATGATTGTTTTAAAATTGAACACAAAGAACTTAATTGTATGTTTAGATGAAAGTTATTACATAAGTTTTTTTAGCCTTAAAAGACCCATGAATCGTGAATTGTTAATCGAAGTAACGCTAATGCTATGGATAGATCTATCGGGGTGACGCCCAGTCCGGTCGTGACTAGCTCTCGCGTGGTGTTGTGATGCACTAGTAATGAAACATCGGATGCATTGTATAAGAGAAATATACGCACTTGGCTAGGTGTGTTGGGCTGAAATAATATATGTTAACGTTCAATGTCACGAGACTTATGTAATGACACGATAATTATGTCCGTACAACATAATTGTCTTTGATAAATTATTAACCATGGAAGGTTATTTTGAATACTTGTGTTCTCTTTATTTAAATTAAACTCTATAGATTCACTCGGCAAATTTTGCTGACTTTTTAGCATGTTTTATCTCAGGTCAATTGGGAAGGCACTCGAGGAAGGCGGTTTCGTGAAGCTTGCTTATTTGAAATGTTTTGGCCCGCTTTTATAAATTATATCCATTCAAATAATTTTTACCAATTACTAGCTTTTGTAAACTTGAAGTTATCTGGGACCGTGTATGAAATCGTACTTTTATTGAATGAAAATGAATGGATGTTTATTAAAACGTCTCGTTTTGAGCCGTTTTCTATGATTATGAGATTGAACCATGATAGTAACACCCAATGACTCTTCCGTTGTTATGACCGAAATTTGGGGGTGTTACAGATTGGTATCAGAACTCAAGTTATAGAAAATGAAAGGATTTTCCAAAAATGAATTTTGAAAATCTTTTTACTACAACCGTTGCAAGCGAAACCTCCGAGTTGCCAATGGACGAGAATGAAAGTATTTATATATATATGGCATTATATATATATATGTTGTTGTAATCCTTACTGATTATTTGTACTTGTGAATTACAAGGTATGTTTTCATTTATTTAATTATAAATGATAATTTTATATTTATACGAGATATTTATGCGACGTAGATTGTCACGAAGCCACTCTAGTCATTTTAATGCTAGCGTGGAAGCTATTCCTGAAATGAATCCTTTTATTATCGAGATTAACTAAGTTGTGGATATACATGATCCCAACGAAATGGTTAATATTCTTACTGATATTCTTTTGGTTACAAGGATTTAGATTTCTTTGGTTCTTATTCTTGATTTATCGATTCGTTCATTTCGTTTAGCAAATTTAATTTGCATTATCATTAATCTTCGACATTATACTGTTTTGATAAAAAAAAGTTTGTCCGAGATGGTACTATTGATTGTTAGGAATTGAGATTGATTTGTATGGTATTCACATGCCAACCACGATTCCATACAATATCACTGATCAATTCTTGTTAAATCAGTTTCTCATTTGTTTCGATCTTGATCTTTTGCGTTGAGCTGGCGATGCTTAAATAAAGTGATTTATAATCGTTGGAATAGATTGGCCATTTATTTGAACAAGGAAATTATAAATTGTTGAACTACAAATTTCGGAATCTTATTTGGAAGGACTTGATCAATCCATGGAAATAATGATTCATAAATGTGTGGGCTTAAGCATATCTGCGTAATTAAGCTCTTATTGACTCATAATTCGTTTGCTCGATTCATTCTTTGATTTTGTTCCTCTAATTCTTTGACCGTGAAATGATTGTATTGGGGCTATTCCAAAACCGCCAATTGAGGAGGATATCAAGCATCTTTGAAAAACACTGAAGAAATCTTCTTCTTGTGGGACCGAGGAGCCTTCTTAGCCATGTAAATTACCTAGTAAATCTTGTGGATTAGTTTATCAATTGTAGTATCTTTTCATAAATCCGTAACTAAACTGTGACATCAGTTAGTAGGACTAGTCTTTTAAGTTGTATGGCATTAGACGATGATTATCCATAATGTTGACAATATGACTTGTACTAGTTTGTGATTAATGGAATGACTATCTTTTGATTAATAACTCTACATCGTTCTATTATTATCTTTCTTTGCTTTTCTCTTTAAATTCCTGTGGTATAACGCAATCATTGAATGAATACTCATTATGGTTTGATTTGCGTTGCACAAGACTCATGCAGTCAATGAAAGCTATGACTGAAGCACGAATGCGCCAAGTTATTAGTGAATAAGTTGTTGTATCATTATTTGAATTCATGGCCAACATGAAGGATGGATCCGGAACTGGAGCTGAAGCTAAAACTGGTGGAACTGGAACCGGTGGAGCTGAAGCTGGAGCCGATAATGTTCATGGTACGGATGAAACAAATGTGCCCGAAGTTAGAAGCTATAACTACACTTCATTCGTTAATTGCAAACCGTAGACTCTTAAGGGGACTAAAGATGATGGAGGATTGTGTCAGTTGTTGAGAAGCTGGCGTCAGTCTTTCGAATCAGTGACCCTAATCAGGAGGAAAAGGTGCAGTTTGAAATCGCTACTCTCCAAGGTCGTGCATTAATTTGGTGGAATGGCAGACTTGCTTCCATAGGTATCGTTACTTATGGGACACCATAGACTAAGGTGAGGAAACGGTTAACTGAGGAGCTTGTCCTTGAAGCACTTCCAAAGTATGGAGCAAGTGTTGTACAATCTGAGACTGAAGGGAACTAACATTGGTAGACATATCAAGTGTTTCCATAAGTTGACTCCTTTATGACCAAGAATTGTGGAACCCGAACCGTCAAGGTCAAGCTGTATATTCGCGGCTGAACAAGAATAAATGCGGTGATGTGATTTCTTCTAAGCCAACTGCTATTTGTGAAGCTGTCTGCATGGCTTATTAGCTCAGGGGACACATAACTCAAGGCAAGGCTGACGAGGTTACTGAAGGGAAATATAATTCCAAATTGAAAATTCTTTTCGTGCATTAGGGCTCGTAAGTATATCGAAAAAGGTTTTGGATTATTCATGGCTTAGGTATCGTAGAAGGAATCGTTAAAAAAAGTGAGTATAGATATTGTAGTCATTCGTGACTATCCCGAAGTGTTTCTAGAAGATTTGCCAAGGCTTCCGCCTCCAAGGCAAATGGAATTCCTAATTGATCTAATCTCTGGTGCTGCAACTGTGGCACGTGCGCCATATCGATTAGCACCATCCGAGCTGAAGTAATTATTTGTGCAATTTTAAGAACTATCTGATATATGTTTTAATCGACTGAGCTCGTCAGTTTGTAGAACTCCTATTCTATTCACTAAGAAGAAAGATGGTTCGTTTCGTATGTGTATTGATTACCGAGAGCTGGATAAGCTGATGATCAAGAATCGTTATCCGCTTCCAAGAATTGATGATCTATTTGATCAACTCCAAGATTCTGGTGTTTTCTCCTAGATTGATCTTTGTTTTGCTTATCATCAACTTCGCATACGCGAGGAAGATATTCCTATTACGGTGCTCAGAACTTGTGATGATAATTATGAGTTTAGGGTTATGCCTTCTGGTTTGACCAGTACACATGTGGTATTCATTGACTTAATGAATTGTATGTGTAAGCCGTGTCTTGATAAATTCGTAATCATTTTCATTGATGATATTCTAATCTGCTCGAAGAGCGAGGAAGAACATGCCGAACACTTAGGGATTATCTTGAACTTGTTAAAGAACGAAAAGATGTACCCAAAATTCTTAAAGTGTGATTCTTGGCTTGGTCCTGTACAACTTCTCTGTCATGTGATTGACAAATGTGGCATACATGTTGATTCTGTGAAAACTGAAGCCACCGAAAATTTGAATGTTCCAACTATTCAAACTGAAGTACGACAAATTCTAGGTTTGGTTGGTTATTACTGAAGGTTTATTAAAGGATCCTCTTTGATATCAAAACCAGTAACTAAGCTAACTCAGAGAATGAACCTTATGTGTGTGGCATTGATGAAGAGAAAGCTTTTCAGACCATGAAAAGAAAACTCTGCGACACGCCGATCTTATAGTTACCTGAAAGAAGTATAGATTTTGTTGTTGATCGTGATACATCTCCTATATGATTTGGGGTTGTTTTGATTTGTGTATGCTTGCAGAAAACCTAGGAAGAATGAGGAAACTACACAACCCACGACTTGTAATTGGGTGCAGTGATTTTACTCTTCGTCTATTGAGACATTAATTGTATGGCACTAATGTACGGTATCCACCGATAGTAAGAGCCTACAATGTGTTCTGGAATAAAAGAGGTAACTAAGCCTTTAAGTGATTACGATTGTGTTATTCGTTATCATTCGTGAGGTAGGAGCAAATTACAGTGGACTTCATTGTTAAGCTCTTGAAAACTCAGTCTAAATATGACTCGATTCGTGTTAATGTTGACTGATTGACTCTGCTCATTTCATTCCGACAAATAAATGATCGTGCGAACTAAGAATCGTTTATTAACTGCTCGTAGTAGACATAGAAGTTATGGCGATGTGAAGCGAAAACCTTTGGAAATCGAGGTAGGTAGAAAAGTTATGCCAAGGCTATCACCATGAAAAGGTGTTATATATTTTGGAAAACGTGGGAAGTTAACTCCCCGTTAGTCTGAACCATTCGAGATGATATCGATGGTAGGTCCGATGGCATGAAAACTTAAATTACCTCGTGAACTACAAGGAATTCACAATACTTTTCATATGTCGAACTTAAAGAAATTTCTTTCTGACAAAGATCTTATTATCTCTCTTGATGAAGTATGAATCGACGGTGAGTTGCATTTCATCAAAGTACTTGTTGATATTATCGATAAGGAAGTTAGGCAACCGAAGCAAAGTCGTATTCCTATTGTCTGAACTAATGGAACTCAAGACGAGGACCAAAATTCATTTAACTTTTTGATTTCAACGAGCGATCGAGGAAGAACGCAAGTTGATCTTCGGGACGAAGATCCCAATTTGGTGGGGATAATGTGACAATCTGTCAATTTCAGGTCGATATTTTAATCTCGACTATTAAATATTATATGTTTACTTTAAGGAGAATTTTAAATTATCGACTAACTGAGAAGGTTGTGGCTTGAAACATAACGTAAGAATGTCGTTTCAATGAAAACTGGCAAGGAATACGTTAGGTATCGATATTATATTCTCAATTTATCAAGTAAATGATTTTATTGTATTTTTTTTTATTTCTCGTGTTTTACGTTTTATCGAATGACGAGAACTACTAATGACCGCGATACCGACGGATGCCCAAAAGTTTATGTTTTATTATCGATTGTCTCGATATTTTATATTTTCGACATTTTCGATTTAATTACGTTTTAAGTCGTGTCGAAGTGATATTATTATTTTTAAGAAGCGTTTTAACTTTTAAAAAGTATTTTTACGAAACCCGAGTCCCGTAAATATTTCCAAAAATTTAATATTTACATTTTTTATCCTTACAACTATTTAATTTTATTTTGGACCAAAACTATGCCTAAATGACAAAATTTACCCTAACCTTGGACTATATAAAGTTTTTCCACTAACTATTTTACATTAAAAATTCATTTTACAAAAAATCTTTCACCCTCCCTTTGTTTTCTCTTTTTGCCGTCCACACTAAGGACCAAAACCACCACCATATTTTGATTTTCCCTTTGAATCATTCAAAACAAAAACAAGTCACATCTTAGTTAATTCAAGGTGTTCATATCTATGTAAAATTTTCCCACATGCATTCACTTTATTTTTCTTTCAAATTTTTGGTGAAGAACATCATGTTCGATCCATTTTTGTAGTTTTGGTGTTGTTATTATTATTATATTTGTAGTGAGATGATGTTGTATGCATGATTTTTATATATTTGATTTTTATTAGATTGAATTTTAGGGTGTTAGGAGTTAGATACATGTGTTATGATGATATTAGGATTATATTAGGAGTGTATAAATTATTAAAATGGGTTGAAAAATTGTTTTAGTATGATTTTTAAAGAGTTAATTTTGGGCAGTAACTTAAAGGACATTTTTGAATTACTTACTGTAATAAACTTGTTAAACTGACAAGATAGGGTCGTAGAGAATTTCGTTAGCTTCGATTTGATATAAAGTAGGACTTTCAACTCCAAACGAGTGCGAAGTTACAACAATTTTAGTATTCGTGTACCAGGAGACGAGTATCGGCACAATCCGAAAATTGTTGTCGATATTTGGATCGAATCTCGGGGACTATAGAATAAGTTTTAAAAATGTTCAAGTACTGATGTAAGTTGCTAAACCTCAGGTCATGAGTCTATTTTCAAAACCCGAGTGTCTGTTTTGTAAACGGAATTGTTTAGATATGTCAAAATGGTTTTACAAGTCAAAGGCGTAAATATGTCCGGTTTTTATAACACGAAGGTGTGTCGGGCAGAAGGTCTTAGAAGTAATATTTTTGAATGAAACTTAAACTGAGTCTTATTCATAGTATATGTGAGTTTGTCAACAAGTTTCGTCGATATCGGACAAGTGTAGATAGGGTAGATTGGTGTGTACATTTGGAGTGTACATGCTGATTGGTAGTTTGAACACGTAGTTCAATAATTATATGGCGTGAGTTGAGTATTCTCCATTGGACATGGTGATTTACTCAAGAGTTAAGTCATTATATAAATGACTTAGTTCATGGTCCGAGTGAAGTAAAATGATAATTTGACTTGCGTTGACTTGGCGTCTTAAGACGGGTCAATATCGAGAGTGCAAGTGTTTAAAAGAATAGTGTTGAATAAAAGGGTATAGTAATAACACTTGTATTATTAAATTTTTCGGGATTGTCTTGGTTTTGTAATCTTGATTTTAATATTATTTAAGTATAATTTATACTTGAGTCGATTATTAACGAACGCGCCTTATTTGATAGGTTGCGGTTTTCGTGTTTAAACGGGCATTACTAATCGTCGGCGATCGTCTCATTACCACTATTGGCTAAGGTGAGTCTATAGTCTCGCTTTTAACATGTTTACTTGTTTTAAAAACCCGCGAGGGGGATAACATGCTTGTTTTATTAAAATAAAGGGTACAACGAGAAGTTGTGGAAACCCTATTAATGGGTGCAACGAGAAGTTGTGGGAACCCTATTTACTTGTAAAGTAATTATTGAAATTGAAATGTACAACTATAAGTTGTGGTAAACTCATGATTGTTTTAAAATTGAACACAAAGAACTTAATTGTAGGTTTAGATGAAAGTTATTACATAAGTTTGTTTAGCCTTAAAAGACCCATGAATCGTGAATTGTTAATCGAAGTAACGCTAATGCTATGGATAGATCTATCAGGGTGACGCCCAGTCCGGTCGCGACTAGCTCTCGCGTGGTGTTGTGATACACTAGTAATGAAACATCGGATACATTGTATAAGAGAAATATACGCACTTGGCTAGGTGTGTTGGGCTGAAATAATATATGTTAACGTTCAATGTCACGAGACTTATGTAATGACACGATAATTATGTCCGTACAACATAATTGTCTTTGATAAATTATTAACCATGGAAGGTTATTTTGAATACTTGTGTTCTCTTTATTTAAGTTAAACTCTATAGATTCACTCGGCAAATTTTGCTGACTTTTTAGCATGTTTTATCTCAGGTCCATTGGGAAGGCACTCGAGGAAGGCGGTTTCGTGATGCTTGCTTATTTGAAATGTTTTGGCCCGCTTTTATAAATTATATCCATTAAAATAATTTTTACCAATTACTAGCTTTTGTAAACTTGAAGTTATCTGGACCATGTATGAAATCGCACTTTTATTGAATGAAAATGAATGGGTGTTTATTAAAACGTCTCGTTTTGAGCCGTTTTCTATGATTATGAGATTGAACCATGATAGTAACACCCAATGACCCTTCCGCTCTTATGATCGAAATTTGGGGGTGTTACAAGAAATGTAATATGTGCTTTGAAATTAATGCATTGCATGAGGGCATTGCAGTGGTCAAGTGTAGGGGATTTAATAAGTGTGAAAACACTTATCCTTTTACCACTTATTTCCAATAATAACAAGACCAAAACGTGTATTTTATGTCGTAAAAGTCGGAACTATGCGTGGTTTGTGTTTTTATTGTGTTTCAGGATAAAAATATGAAAAAGGGAGAAAACACGGGCTATCACGGGCTTTTATCGAAGAAAACGACAAAAGACGAAGTCAAAAGATCAAGAGTGCAAAAAGAACGGAAGTCCAACGTCTATTCTGAAGATTTATCGAAGAAAAAGTCTAAAGACGGAAGTTTAATGAAGTCGAAGAACTCAAGTCTAATAGAAGAAGAAAATTATAAGACAAGTTCAATTTATATCAACAAAAACCCGAGACGACGTCGAGAAAGAGAAAGAAATTAAATCGAGTCGAGACGAAAAGAAAGAAGGAAGCAACACATGCACTCCCCACCTCCTATATATACCCTCCTAATGACACATTAGGAGGGTGTTAGTTAATTTAGCTAGTTCATTTTCTTTCTTTAGTTTTAATTTTAGAGAGAGAAAGTGTTTAACTTTCTCTCACTAGAACTTCATCTTTTATCTTTCTTGTTTTAATCAAACCTTTACTTTTCCAGCTTAATCTTGTCTTAATCTTTATCTTTTTAATCTTTCTTGTTAGTTACGATCTTGTGTTCATCATCTTTTTCATCTACTTTTCTATTTAGACACATAAAGTTTGTTACTTTACGTGTTTCTTGATTTATGTGTGAAGGATTTATAAGTTTTATCATTTGCCTTGCTTATTGGTAGCTTATTGGTGTTTTTCTTGGCTTATTGTCCTTGAAAAGTTGCTTATAAGTTGCTTAAAATTGTCCTTGTCCGAGATCCTAGTTTTTAGGAGAATCTGATTCGATTTCGCAATACCTATAGTATTGCGAAATTGAATCCCTTGTGGCATTGCGAATTCTTGGCTTTTAATTGCGAAATCTTTTCATTTCATTATTGCGGAATTAATTCCGCAATAACATTGCGGAATCCCTTGTGCAAGCTACTGCGAAATCTGTGCATTTCATAATTGCGAAATTATTGTTTGTTGGTATTGCGGATTTTTTCATTTGTATTGCGAAATCTTGCTATATTTGCATTGCGGAATCTTGCTAATTTTCTTCATTGCGAAATCTTCGCGAATTCTGGGCACTTCAGTTATTGCGGATTTGTTCTTACAATTGCGAAATTATGTCATTATTTCTTTAATTGCGAATTTATCTCATTTTTTTTGTATTGCGAAATTAATTAGTTTTTATTTAAATTTATTTTTTAAATTTATTTTTCCCGCCATTTTCTTAAGTCTTGTTTTTACTTATTTTGTTTTATTTTTCGTAAACTTTATTTTAATTTGTCTTTTCTTAGTTTCTTTTTAAAAGTGTTTAATTTTATAGTTTTCCTTTCTTTACGTTTTACTTTCTCGTCATTTATTTTTAAAGTTTTTATATTTTCGTTAGTTACTTAATTTCTTTTAAAATTTTTATTTTATTTTTACCCTTTACGCAACGTCATTTTCATTCATTGTAGTTTAAAATAGATAACCACCTTTCTTATTTTTCCACCAAGAACGACCGAGTCGCACTTTCAACTAGTAATCAATTCGAAAAGACTGGATAAACGAATCTTTCATAACTAAGTAAAACCTAGTTATTAATTGCCATTTTAAGAATTATTTAAAACTTAAGGGAACTTTTCGTGCCTTTATAAATCATTCCGAGACTCAAGGGGCTGGCTTTGCCATATTTCAAACTTAAACCAAGCCATAGGGGCTGTTTTTGTAAACTAAATTAACAAATAGGACTAACGGTGAAGGTTGGATTTAACGAATATAACCTTAAGGGTTTTTCTTGTTATAGCCGAATATACTAAGGTTATTTTTGGAAGTTATTATACTATAAGGACTTATGTGTAATTTAATTTAATTGAAATACTAATAAATTATTTCATTAATAAATTAAATTAAGTTATTTTGATTATTAAATAAATTATTAAGATTTATTTACGACACTTTATAAACAAACGAATCATATCGATATATTTGGAACCTTAAGAAAATGTAATGGAATATATATAATTTTCTTACAATTAATTAATTAAATAAAAATCTATTTATTTAATTTATCACCATTTTGTTGAACGAACAATTTAAATATATTTTTAAACTAAAAATATATTGTTATCGATAACTTATTATAGGTTTAACGCTTAAACATTAATAATAACTTATTAATTCGTGATCATGCATTTTCACCAGTTACATTTATTTGTGCATATACTGAGTCATATAAATTACTTAGGTAATTTTATCACTTCGTGATCATACTGTTCCAGTGCATTTAGTGACATTATCACCACATCATTACTAATGAGGTGAGTTCATGTCCCCATCTTTACTGTTTTTATAACTGAGGGAGAAAACATACTAAAACTTTATATATGCAAACATGCACAGACAACATCAACAGATAAAAACTTATTGCCTATTGTTTGCCCTATTCCCGTGGACTGTAATAGTTAGTAGTGTAGCGCGAAATGTTATGAATAGATCTATTCGGGTATTGACAACACCCGACATGCGTGACTTGCTATCACGAAACGCTTAGGCCAAGCAACAGGTTTATTTCATTTTCGGACTGAGGGAAACAACATCGGGTTTGACCATAATGGCGCCTGAGCATCATGTCTAGCTTCTATTACTGGGCAATAGGAACTGCTATAGTATTGGGTTGTGACTGTCCTACTATGATCGTGGTGTTTGGCTTATCAGTACTTTTATTTATTAAATTAAACCTGTGAATTCACCAACCTCGTGTTGACCCCCACATTTTACTTTATATGTTTTCTCAGGAATATAAACAGGTTCATGCATTGGATTCCAGCATCATAAGAAGCATCATGTTACCCTCGGGCTGGGATATTCTTCAAATTTATATTAAAAGTTGCTTTTAGACAAGATACTAAATGTGTACAATTTAATCCATGTAATATGTCTTTAAATGACTATTATGATCATTGCTCTATATACTGTGTGTTATCAATCCACCAAAGTAACACCCCACGTACTATTCCGCTGCATTTGACCATTATGAGGGTGTTACAGAATGGTATCAGAGCGCATAGTTATAGAGAAACATATCATAATAAAAAATTTTAAAAATAATAAAAATTTAAACTGGACTGATACAAGATTTTTGCTTGGGTTCTAGATTATCTCTCGGTATCCTCTCGAATTGATCACGGTTCTAAGTGGAATGATTTTTTCTTCGTTAATAAAAGGGTGTTGGTTTGTTTATCTATTTTGAAATAACAAATGAGTAAGTGTCGAAGAGGAAAATTAAAACTTTGAAAGATTAAACTAGATTGACAAGTTAAAAGTAAATGCTTGAAAACGTAAAGAAAAGATTAGAAGAATACTTTGAAAACTTAATTGAACTAATACTTAAAAACTTTGCTAAAATTTTAAAACTTAAAAACTTAAGCTATCGGAATATTGCAAATCATTTCTATCGGAATGCATTAAAGTCATAAGCATCGGAATGTAACAAAAACGATCCATCGGAATGTCAAGGTAAAGTCCATCGGAATGTCCATGTTAGTTACCATCGGAATACTCAAAATCAAAGCTGTCGCAATGTGGTCAATCGCAAAGATCACGATCGGAATAGTCTAGATCAGAAAGTCAGATCGGAATGGAATAAATGCTTCTGTCGCAATGCACTACTATCGGAAAGTTGCAAACTGAAAATGGGCAGAGTTTCGACTAAAAAGGAACCTTAGTCCCGTCGGAATATGCGATCGCAATAAGCGATCGCAATCCAGATCGGAATAAGGGGGAATTACCAACCGATCGCAAAGTAGAACCCTTAAGGGTTATTGCAATCTAACCAGTGACCCCGTCGGAATGTGTATAAACCCTTTGATTGCGATGGAAGCTCAAATCAATACGAAAATGGTGGAACCTTAGAACTCAATAAGCACAATCCATAAGCTAATTTACCCTTAACTTAAATACTTCAAAAAGCTTAAATTTGACAACTTTTGAAAACATAAAGTCATAAACTTTGTAAACGAGACTTTTAAATGACTAAAACCTTGATGAAATCCGAAAATCAATAAGCTAAACTTGAAATAAGCCAATAAGCATTAAGAACTTATAGCCTAAACCAAATAAAAGCTTAAAAAGTGGTAAAAAGATTAATCTTTTAACTACTTAAACATGACACGAAATCAAACCGTATGGATTGTAATTTTCGGATTAAAGGCAAAATGAAACCAAAAAATGTAGAAAGAGATTTAAAGAACAAAAAGCTAAACTTGAATTAGATTAATGAAATCCAAAATACAAAAGCTTAAAACTTGAAATGTAAAAATGGAGGAAAGAAAATCTTAGTGAGAGAAAGTTGAGAACTTTCTCTCTCTAAAACTTAGAGAAAATGAAAAAACTAAAACAAAGACTAACTACAAATTTTGTGAAGTAAAGTCCTATTTATAGGCGTGTGATGGTGGGCTTGTGAATGGGCTTTGGTTTGGGCTTCTTTTCTTCTTTCTTCTTTAGTCTTCACGTTTCTTTAAATAAACGTTTCCGACTTTGGATTTTGAGAAGTGTCGGTGAATAATTCCAACTCGTCTTATAATCTTTTGTTTAATAGACTCGAGTTCTTCGACATGTATGAATCTTCCATCTTTGGCTCTATTCTTCGATAAATCTTCAAATAGGCACAATGACTTCAAATCTTTTTGCATCTCTTGGACAATAGACTTCGTCTTGAGTCTTTTTCCTCGATAAAACCCGTGCAATCCCATGTTTTCTTCAATATTCATCCGGTTGACTTTGAAAGCACAATAAACACAAAAACCACGCATAATTCCAAACAAATGATATTAAATACGTGTTTTGGTCTTGTTTTAGCCAGAAATAATTGGTAAAAGGATGGGTGTTTTCACACCTATCAAATCCCCTACACTTAACCATTGCCATGCCCTCATGCAATGCTTAGTGATAAAGCAAATTTACACTTTTCTCATAATCAATCAACCTTGGCCTTATTAAAATACTACTAAACAAAAAATTAAAGTACTAAGAGAAATTAAAACTTTAACGTAAACAAAAGGATGGAAATAACTTGCAAAGAGATCCAGGACTTACATTAGGGCTTTGGTGTTGCGAAGATTTAGCACCCTCAAGTTTCACGTTCCCCAAACTAAGCTTAAAAACGAGATCATTGTTATTATAATTTAGCAATTCAAACACTCACACACATGGCTTAATTAAATGCTTAAGCTCCCTTATTCCTAGGTGTATCTCTTATATTTTATTTTTGTCTTAGAATGATCATGAAGATGCATTTTTGGACTTATTTCGATAGTTTATTTAGGCTGAAAGCAAAGTAGGATGATTTGATCAATAGTTAGCTAAAGGACAAAATCTTTTAAAACTGCTTCTCGAGATATCAAAAAGTTCATATCTTGGCATAACTCGTTTCACGATTTGAGACCTTTCTCGGGCCAATATTTGGCATGTACTTCATACTTCATATCTTCGAGAGACGTTCTTGAGATAATGGTCTTCTCTTCGTTAACAGAGTTTCTTCACTTGGAGACTTTTGAGGGGTACTCCAACTTTGTTGACCACGACTTCATGATTATTTCTTCAATCGCTAATTGGGATTTTGAGATACAACGATCCGCCTCCTTTTCGGACTTGGATCTATTTATCCTCATACCTTGTTAGGGTCTTTTCGGATAGACTTCTCCATGATCTTTATGGGAGTTGATTGCTTTTCGTCGTGAGTCTTGATCCTTCATATTGATTTTCGGAATAATGCTTTTCACATCACTTTGGATCTTCAGCAATAAAATTGAATCCTCATGCCTTGTTAGGGCCTTTTCGGACTCGCCAATCTTCGCGCCCCGCTTCATAAGTTATGCCTTGGCTATGAACTCTTATCATTACCGAGCAACTTTTAAACGTTCTTGGGCTAGAAGCTAAGTAACTTTTCAAATTGTACGACCTTACTTATTGCAGATAAATTATTAGCAAGTGATGGGAGAATAGGCAAATAATTACACCAAGTGAGCTTGTGCAAGAATACCGACTTATAATTGACTCTATCATTTCTCGTTCTCCATAATTTAAAATCTCAAGTAATGAGACTCGTGGATACTTAGCCTAATAAACCATTTAAGGTCTACATGGTTAAGGATACTAGCTAGAATAAACTTAGATAAGTCTATTCGAGTTGAGTCAAAATAATCGCAACGGGCCTAATATGTCAAAGACTTCTAAACTAGCTACACCACTTTATTATTATTTTTGACTTTATTGCGGGATATATACATATGAAAGCAACGATAAAAATTTAAAAATTACGACTAAATGGCCAAAGTTAATAAAAAATTTGAAAAATGTTGAAAAAGATGATTTTCCGGTTAAATGAAGGCATTTTCATGGAAAAGTCCACTTAAAACTTCGATAGAAGTCCCCCCCTACACTTAAGATAAACATTGTCCTCAATGTTTAAGCATGTGGAAAAAGTCTCCCCTACACTTATGACATTGTGCACGTTGGTTAACTCAAGTTAAGGAAGAGACGACTAACGTGATCAATTTCAAATGTGAGTATGAAGAAAATTGAATCACGATAGTTGAGAGATAGAACCGGATTTCAGATAACACGGGAGCACGGTTCTTCAAAGGTTCCAAAAGTGCATTCATCCCTGTAATCACATCACCACATAAATACAAACACCTATATAGGTCCCCCTACACTTAGGAGGTTAAAACAGAAAAAAAGATAGATACTCGGGTTGCCTCCCGAGGAGCGCTTGTTTTTGATAACCGAGTCACGAGCCTGACTCGACCCAAAATTAGTTCATGGGGAACGTGGTGAGGGATGGAATCATCTCATGAGAGATGTCCGCACCAAAGTACAACTTCACTCGTTGGCCATTCACCTTAAAATTCGGTCCATTAGGTTGAGCGAGCTCGAGAGTACCATATGGAAAAATTTGGGCAATGGTGAATGGGCCGGACCAACGAGATTTTAGCTTGCCCGAGAAGATTTTCAACCGAGAGTTAAAGAGTAAAACTTTGTCTCCAACTTGGAACTCTCGGGCTTTAATCTTAGAGTCGTGAATGAGCTTAGTCTTCTCCTTATAGATCAAAGAATTTTCATAAGCCTCATTACGGAGTTCATTGAGCTCAATGAGTTGGATCTTGCGTAGGTCACCGGCTTTGTTGATATCAAAATTAGCCCACTTCAAGGCCCAGTAAGCCTTGTGCTCCAACTCAATGGGGAGGTGGCATGCTTTCCCGTACACGAGACGATATGGTGTACAACCAATCGGAGTCTTGTATGCGGTACGAAAAGCCCACAAAGCATCATCAAGTTTATCCGCCCATGAGGCACGATGCTCTCCCACGGTTCTTTCAAGAATTCGCTTTAATCCTCGGTTGGATATTTCAGCCTGGCCATTAGTTTGTGGGTGGTAGGCGGTGGAAAGAAGATGATTTACACCATACTTAGCCATGACTCTTGTGAATTGATCATTGCAAAAATGAGTCCCGCGATCACTAATAATGGCACGAGGCACACCGAATCTAGCGAATAGCGACTTCAAAAAGTTACAAACCACCCTTGCGTCATTAGTGGGTAAAGCTTTGGCTTCAACCCATTTGGAGACGTAGTCAACGGCTACAAGGATGTATTTGTTTCCTTTAGATAAAGGGAATGGCCCCATAAAGTCGATACCCCAAACATCAAAGATTTCACATTCTTGAATGAAATTCTGAGGCATCTCGTCTTTATGTGTGATCTTGCCTTGTTTTTGGCAAGCATCACAACGTTTAACCATCTCGTGAGCATCACGGTAAATGGTGGGCCAATAAAATCCCGAGTCAAACACTTTTTTGGCGGTGTAGTTGGGACCAAAGTGACCACCGGTGGGTCCTTTGTGGCAAGCGTCAAGGATTTCTAATGCTGCCGGTCCATCAACACATCGGCGAATAATCAAATCAGCACATTGTTTGAATAGATACGGGTCATACCAAAAGTAAGTCTTAATGTCTTTGAAGAACTTCTTCTTTTGCTGGGATGTTAACCCGTCAACGAGAATTCCACCCGCCAAGTAGTTTGCAATGTCCGCAAACCACGGAGTTTCATCAGAAGTCGAGTTGATAGACATTAAGGTCTCCAGGGGAAAAGAATCATTGATTTCTTTGTTCGGATGATCCCCCTGGTAAGGATCCTCAAGTCTACTGAGATGATCCGCGACTAGGTTTTCAGCTCCTTTTTTATCGCGAATTTCGATTTTAAATTCTTGGAGTAGCAAAACCCACGGAGAAGTCTTGGTTTGGAATCTTGTTTAGTCAACAAGTACTTCAACACGGAATGATCGGTGTAAACGATTGTAGTGGAAAGGACAAGATAGGGGCGGAACTTTTCAAAAGCATAGACAACAGCTAAAAGCTCTTTTTCGGTTGTCGTGTAATGCAATTGAGCCCCCGTCATTGTCTTGCTAGCGTAATGGATTGGTTGGAAGTGTTTGTTCACTCTTTGGCCCAGAACCGCACCAATAGCAAAGTCGCTAGCATCGCACATCAACTCGAAGGGAAGCTCCCAATTAGGGGTAACCAATACAGGTGCCTTAGTAAGCTTATCCTTAAGCAAGTTGAAGGCTTCGATACAATCGTTGGAAAAGATAAAAGGAGTATCTTTTTCCAAGAGGTGGGTCATCGGGCGAGCGATTTGAGAAAAATCTTTGATGAATCGACGGTAGAAGCCCGCATGACCGAGGAAACTTCTCACACCCTTCATGGTTGAAGGTGGAGGCAACTTAGAAATAACATCGACTTTACCACGGTCTACTTCAAGACCGGCTTTGGAGATCTTGTGTCCTAGCACGATGCCCTCTTTTACCATGAAATGGCATTTTTCCCAATTAAGAACAAGGCGAGTGTCTTCACACCGCTTAAGCATACGTTCTAAATTGGCAAGACAAGCAGAGAATGAATCACCATAAACCGAGAAATCATCCACGAATACTTCCATAGTTTCTTCAACCATGTCATGGAATATCGCCATCATACACCTTTGGAATGTCCCAGGAGCATTGCATAAACCAAAAGTCATACGTTATAAGCAAATGTTCCGTAGGGACAAGTGAATGTGGTCTTTTCTTGGTCTTTGGGATCGATGGGAATTTGAAAATACCCAGAGAAACCGTCTAAAAAGCAGTAATAGTCATTACTAGCTAGACGCTCGAGCATTTGATCCATGAAGGGAAGAGGAAAGTGATCTTTTCTCGTGGCATCATTGAGCTTGCGATAATCAATACAAACTCTCCACCCAGTAACGAGACGAGTGGGAATCAACTCGTTGTATTCATTGGGAACAACGGTTATTCCGCCCTTTTTGGGCACACAATGGACGGGACTTACCCAAGGCGAATCCGAAATAGGGTAAATCAAGCCGGCATCAAGAAGTTTGATAACCTCTTGTTTGATGACGTCATGAATGCGAGGATTAACCCTTCTTTGGCTCTGGATTGCGGGTTTAAAGTCATCTTCCATGAGAATCTTGTGAGTACAAAAGTTCGGATCAATTCCGCGGATATCGGAAATTTTCCAAGCAATTGCCTTCTTATGATCTTTAAGCACGACGATGAGGCGAGATTTCTCTTCTTCTTTCAAGTCCTTCGCGATGATGACGGGCGACTTTTTATTTTCATCAAGGAACACGTACTCGAGATGGGGCGACAACTCTTTAAGTTCTAAATCCGGAGGATTTTCGATGGTAGGCGTTTTCAAAGTCGGAGCATCGACAACAATAACCGTGGGAGATGGTGGAGAAATATTGTCTTCTTTAAGAATGTTCTCAATAAGGCGAAGATCTTCATCCCAATCGGTGGGAGAATCGTCATTAGCTAAGTTCACATCTCCCATGGTGGCTTCCAAATCTTTCCAAAGGAAATCACTTTCTCCAAATAGAGATAGTGATAAATCAATAGAGGAAACGGTCTCAACATTGGGAAGAGAGGTAGGAATACTTTTGCAAGCATCTTTGAAGTGTTCTTCACAAGCCTCATCAAGAACGTCAATACAATTAACACTCTCGTTAGAATAAGGCTGTTTAGAAAGCTTTCCCATGTTGAAGACGATTTTATCGTCACCCACTCTCATGATAAGCTCACCGGCTTCAACATCGATGAGAGTGAGACCGGTCCTCAAGAATGGACGTCCTACAATTAATGGCACACGAGGGTCCATATCGTAGTCGACTACGACGAAATTGGCAGGAAAAGTAAATTTGTCGACTCCTACAAAAACGTCTTCGGCTATCCCCACTGGATAAGCAACCGTACGGTTAGCTAATTCCAAAGTCATTTTGGTGGGGACTAGCTCAGGGAGAGATAATTGCTTCCAAACGCTTAAGGGCATTAAGTTAATACTGGCACCTAGATCGGCTAGGGCCATGCAATTCTCTACTCCCGGGAAGTTACGAGGGATTAAGAAACGACCCGGATCACCAAGCTTGGTTGGCAATTTCCTTAAGAGAACGGCAGAGCAATTCTCATTAAGTTGGGTGTTAGCAATATCAAGAAGCTTCTCCTTGTCGCTAAGAAGATCTTTGAACATTTTCGCATATTAGGCATGTGAGCGAGAGCCTCAGCGAAGGAGATGTTAAAATTCAATTGTTTAAACATTTTTAGAAAGTTCGAAACTTGAATATCATCCTTTCTTTTGAGCTTCTCTTTCCTCAACCTTGAGGGATAAGGTATATCAGAAGAAGAGGAAGGCTTTGGAATCGAAGGAGCACTCACATCCTTGGGTGGAGGAGGGGTAAAAGTAAGAGGTGGAGAAATTGGGGAAGTAGAAGGATGAGGAATAGGAGCAGGTGACTCGTTCTCCTTAGTCACAATCACCGGTGGAGGTATAGGAAGCTCGGGTTCCTTGGTACCTTTGCCACTGCGAGTGGTGATTGCTTTCATCTCCCCTATTGGATTCGCAACGGTGTTACTCGGAAGAGTACCCGAAGAAGAGGGTTGATTACCTTGGAAGAAACTAGCCATCATGTTTCTTAAGTCATTCGTTTGACTATCCAAAGTGTTTCTCATATCAGCTCTCAGATCGTTCCCTTGTTTCACCAGGTCTGCTTTCAAGTTGAGCACTTCCCGTTGGAGATTGTCCACGATCACATCATTAGTCCTCATGTAGGTTCCAATGTCTTGGTGTAATGCGGTGGGTTGGTTGGGAGGAGCATTGTATGCGGGTGGTTGATAAGCAGGTTACTGGTAAACTTGGTTGTTTCTTTGAGGTGGATATGGTTGTTTGTGAGGTGGTATGTATGGTGTACGAGGTTGTTGTTGTTGTTGAGGAGGGCGATTGAGGTTTTGTTGTTGGTTTGGGTTGCTAGGAGGAAAACCGGGTGGTGAGAGATAGTTGTTTGAGCGGTAGCTAAGCAAGTTGCGGTCACCTTGAGGACGGGCTTGATAAGCGGCCGGAGGATAGGTACCGTATGCTGCATTCACATTCTCAGAAGGATAGTCTTGGGTGGCGGTACAAGTGGTGTAAGAATGAGGACCCCCGCATATTTCACATGGTTGGCTAACAGCATTGACTTGAGCGTTTTTAGCATTGATGCTGTTGGTGTTGTTAGCAGTGTGGGTAACAAGCGATTCAAGAAGCGTAGTGATTTTGTCAAGTCGCTTGTCGCTGTCACTAGTACTAGCACTAGCGGCATTGGTCCGAACACTTTTGGTTTGCACACGAGACTTATTTTCAATAATATCCCAAGCGGCATTGGAAGTCTTAACCAAAATATTACCCCCCGAGGCACTGTTTAGTGAATCTTGGTCATTCATGCTTAAACCATTATAAAAAGTGTTAATTTGGTGCACTTTGGTAAAACCATGTTGTGGGCATTTTCTTAAAAGATCTTTGAAACGATCCCAAGATTCACTAAAAGACTCATCGTACTTTTGTTCAAAATTGATAATTTCATTCCGCAAAGCGGTAGTACGAGAGGGTGGGAAAAAGTAGTTGATAAATTTGGTCTCCAAATCCGTCCACGTAAGAATACTCTGTGGCGGTTCCTTAGCAAGCCAATTTCGGGCTTGTCCCTCTAAAGAAAAGGGAAAAAGTTGTAAACGGGTTACCTCTTGTGGAACACCATTGAATTTGACCGTATTCGTGAGTTGCAGGAATCTCTTGATGTGCTCATGTGGATCATCAATGGTACGCCCCAAGAATGGTTGAGCAGAGACCATCTGGATAAAGCCGGATTTGAGCTCAAAGTTGTTGGCTGCAATCGCGGGTATGACAATTGGATCGTCGTTACCATCTACATGTGCTTGCAGAAGTTCAATCATCGGGCGATTGTCTGGTAGAGGCTCGTTGTTGTTAAGAGGAGGATTGTTATTGTTGTTGTTATTATTGTTGAGAGGTGGGTTATTGTTGTTGTTTTGTAAACCGGCCATGTCTAAGTCTTCGAGAGGCTCGGGCTCTTGATAAGACGTTGATCGTGTACGCATGCACCTGCAAAAGAACTAACAAGGCAAAAACAAAGCAAAAATATTTTTGGTTTTTATGTTTTTTAATTTTTAGGATTTTTGAAAATTTTATATATTTTTTTTGTGTTTTTGAAAATTTTTATGAAAAAATAACGTTCACGGGGAACGGATCCCAAAATCCAAGTTCTCACAAAAAACTGTTGATCTTAACGAGAAGAGCCGGCAGCGGCGCCATTTGATACAAGATTTTTGCTTGGGTTCTAGATTATCTCTCGGTATCCTCTCGAATTGATCACGGTTCTAAGTGTAATGATTTGTTCTTGGTTAATAAAAGGGTGTTGGTTTGTTTATCTATTTTGAAATAACAAATGAGTAAGTGTCGAAGAGGAAAATTAAAACTTTGAAAGATTAAACTAGATTGACAAGTTAAAAGTAAATGCTTGAAAACGTAAAGAAAAGATTAGAAGAATACTTTGAAAACTTAATTGAACTAATACTTAAAAACTTTGCTAAAATTTTAAAACTTAAAAACTTAAGCTATCGGAATATTGCAAATCATTTCTATCGGAATGCATTAAAGTCATAAGCATCGGAATGTAACAAAAACGATCCATCGGAATGTCAAGGTAAAGTCCATCGGAATGTCCATGTTAGTTACCATCAGAATACTCAAAATCAAAGCTGTCGCAATGTGGTCAATCGCAAAGATCACGATCGGAATAGTCTAGATCGGAAAGTCAGATCGGAATGGCATAAATGCTTCTGTCGCAATGCACTACTATCGGAAAGTTGCAAATTGAAACTGGGCAGAGTTTCGACTAAAAAGGAACCTTAGTCCCGTCGGAATATGCGATCGCAATAAGCGATCGCAATCCAGATCGGAATAAGGGGGAATTACCAACCGATCGCAAAGTATAACCCTTAAGGGTTATTGCGATCTAACCAGTGACCCCGTCGGAATGTGTATAAACCCTTTGATTGCGATGGAAGCTCAAATCAATACGAAAATGGTGGCAACCTTAGAACTCAATAAGCACAATCCATAAGCTAATTTACCCGCAACTTAAATACTTCAAAAAGCTTAAATTTGACAACTTTTGAAAACATAAAGTCATAAACTTTGTAAACGAGACTTTTAAATGACTAAAACCTTGATGAAATCCGAAAAGCAATAAGCTAAACTTGAAATAAGCCAATAAGCATTAAGAACTTATAGCCTAAACCAAATAAAAGCTTAAAAAGTGGTAAAAAGATTAATCTTTTAACTACTTAAACATGACACGAAATCAAACCATATGGATTGTAATTTTCGGATTAAAGGCAAAATGAAACCAAGAAATGTAGAAAGAGATTTAAAGAACAAAAAGCTAAACTTGAATTAGATTAATGAAATCCAAAATACAAAAGCTTAAAACTTGAAATGTAAAAATGGAGGAAAGAAAATCTTAGTGAGAGAAAGTTGAGAACTTTCTCTCTCTAAAACTTAGAGAAAATGAAAAAACTAAAACAAAGACTAACTACAAATTTTGTGAAGTAAAGTCCTATTTATAGGCGTGTGATGGTGGGCTTGTGAATGGGCTTTGGTTTGGGCTTCTTTTCTTCTTTCTTCTTTAGTCTTCACGTTTCTTTAAATAAACGTTTTCAACTTTGGATTTTGAGAAGTGTCGGTGAATAATTCCAACTCGTCTTATAATCTTTTGTTTAATAGACTCGAGTTCTTCGACATGTATGAATCTTCCATCTTTGGCTCTATTCTTCGATAAATCTTCAAATAGGCACAATGACTTCAAATCTTTTTGCATCTCTTGGACAATAGACTTCGTCTTGAGTCTTTTTCCTCGATAAAACCCGTGCAATCCCATGTTTTCTTTAATATTCATCTGGTTGACTCTGAAAGCACAATAAACACAAAAACCACGCATAATTCCAAACAAATGATATTAAATACGTGTTTTGGTCTTGTTTTAGCCAGAAATAAGTGGTAAAAGGATGGGTGTTTTCACACCTATCATGGACTATAACTAGAACTTTAAATCAATTAAATTAACAGGAAAATTGATTTTTGGGGAACCCTTATGGTTAGGCATATAGCATATAGAGCATGCATATTATGTGAACTAACTTTACACTGATTTATAACCTCTGAGTTATTAAATCATTTAAGGATCCACACCTACTTTTAACAAGCATTGTTAAAATACATAAACCGCATCGCATATGCATTTTTGAAAACTTTTGAATTGTGTAAGCTAATACTTACTCAACTTTGAAATGCTATTATTTTCAGATATCATGACGACACCTACTATTGTGACTACTTTCGAGGAGCTCATGACACCTACCATCGCATCTCTATTGCCGACGACAGTACTTGCCAGACATGCATCCGACAATGAGTCCAGAGAGCACCAGGCTAATGGAGTTATCATACTTTCAGATTCTCCTACCCCATCACCACTTGTTATTTCTCCTACTTCACCTCTACTAGTGGTACGTGTATCTCCACGTAGAGAGGCAGATCAGGTTGTACCTACTCTACCACCCTTACCACCACTCTTTGCACTCCACTCTTATCCCACCAGTGCCTTGCCACCTCGCAAGAGGAGGCGTGACTCTACTCCTAACTCGACCTCCGAGGTAGGAGAGGGTTCGGGAGCTAGTCAGGCTAGACTTGACCTCTACAGGCATAGGTTGACACACTTGTAGCCTGACAGGCACATGATACTGCACTTATCCACACCTTACTACATACGGACCAGTAGGGTTGCGCTGTACTTCAGGAGAGATTTAACTCTCTCTACTAGACAGTGGCTGCTAAGTCACATACTACTCAGAGTTCTTTGGGGATGAGCCAGGACATCATACAGTGGCTTCTGGATGAGGTTTCTTACCTCCGATACCGTTTAGCATCACTAGAGGGTCATCAGTACGAGACCCAGGCTACTGTACTCACCCAGGAGGAGACCTTCAGGATCTTCATCGACCTGGCAGAGATTCGTCACCAGGGGATTACTGCTGAGAAAGATTTTCTTCGGAGTGCTGATACTACACGCCAGATTCAGTTACTAGAGACTATGAGGCTTTCTCGAGAGACCAGGAGAGCCATGATCGACATGCAGGATGCCCGTGCACCCATACCACCAGCCGGACCAGCCGCACCTACAGACAGTCACACTAGTGTAGGATAGATATCTTTGTATATCATGCCAAGCATTGAGTTGCATCTCAGCTCGTATGATTTAGGAATTTTGTACTTGTATTTCGTTTCAGTTCTATCTCTATCATTAGCACCTAACCGTAGTTGGTAGGTTATCTTTTGTTGTACTACAAACATATGTACCACTATTTCAGACAGGCTTGTTGTATCACTGTCTTAGATTGGTTGTACTTGCATTATATTGCTATTCACCAGAAATGACATGTTATCATCTACTTGTTTGCTTGTATTTATATTATTATGAACTCTTGACAGGTTATCCAATTTGTTGTGAAATCTATGCATACACATTTTCCATGCAACTTAATATAACAATCTTATTGATCAACTAATAAATCTCATTCTTGTGTATTATAGAGAAATGGCACAAAGAGTCGCTCGACAAAATCCCAATGCTGCTCCTACAACGACTATTTCAGAAGCACAACTGATAAGTGTGAAAACACTCATCAATTATGATCCAAAAACCACTTAAAACATAGCCAAATACATTATATTTAACTTTAAAATATCATAATTACGCGTGTATTTGTGTTATTGTTAGAAATACGTTTTAACGTATATTAGAAGTATCGGTCACTCCACAATATGATTTATGTTGTAATAGCTCGTAGTTAGTAATTAGTTGTTTTTTGCTTATTAACTTAAGTAAGAACCGGTCCATGGGCTTGTCATGGACCGGCCCAAGCCCAATGTTTGGCTTGGACTATAAATACCCCTTTCCACTAAGGAAAGGGGTTGGTGGTTGTCATTTCTTGTTTTCCACTTAATAAAATTCACATAGTTTCTCTCACTTTCTCTCTCTAACTTTCTCTCTCTAGAAATCAACAAACCCCTTCATAGATTCATTGATTATCAATATTCTACATTTGGTATCAGAGCTATGGGGTGATTTAAGGTAGTGATTTGTGTGGTTTTTTAGTTTTTGATTGTATTAGTGTTCTTTAAGAAAAATCATCTTGATTCTTGGTGTTTTTGGTGTTTTTGTGATTGGGATTAGTGGATAAGTATTAGTTGTTACTTATTTTAGTCGAAAGCACAAAACTTTTTGGGTTATTTGGTCAAAATCTGGGCTTAATCTTCATTGTTACATATCTCATGTCGGAAGGCTTCTCCAAAGGCAAAGTGGACCCCACTCTATTCACTCTCAAGGACGGCAACGACATGCTTCTGGTACAAATTTATGTTGATGATATAATATTTGCTGCCACTAACATAGAATTGTCTAAACAATTTGAGAAGATAATGTCCACACGCTTTCAGATGTCGATGATGGGAAAAATTTCATTTTTCTTAGGATTACAGATTTCTCAGAATCCCAGAGGCATCTTTATTAATCAATCCAAATATGCTCTAGAATCTCTTAAGAAATATAACTTTGAGAATTGTGACCCCGTAGACACTCCAATGGTGGAGAAATCCAAGTTAGATGAAGATAGGGATGGGATTATTGTCGATCCGAAACTTTACCGTGGAATGATTGGCACCCTTCTCTATCTGACTGCTAGCAGGCCTGATTTGCAATTTGCTGTATGCATGTGTGCCCGGTATCAGGCTCGGCCTACCGAAAAGCACCTACATGTTGTGAAAAGGATCTTTCGGTATCTAAAAGGAACACTTCATCGTGGTCTATGGTATCCGAAAGATTCCTCTATTGCTTTAATCTCATACGCAGATGCCGATCATGCTGGATGTCAAGATACGAGGCGTAGCACTTCTGGATCTGTGCAACTCCTTGGAGATAGATTGATCAGTTGGTCTTCAAAAAGGCAGAAAAGCGCTGCAATATCAAGCACGGAAGCTGAATACATCGCCATGTCCGGTTGTTGTGCTCAAGTCCTTTGGATGAGATCACAATTAACTGACTACGGTCTTGGATTTAACAAAATCCCGATGTATTGTGACAACAACAGCGCCATTGCCCTTTGCTGCAACTATGTTCAACACTCCCGGGCCAAGCACATAGACATTCGCTACCATTTCATTAAGGAGCAGGTGGAAAACGGAGTGATCGAGCTGTATTTTGTCACTACTGAGTATCAGCTGGCGGATATGTTCACCAAAGCCTTAGATCGAGGACGAATCGAGTTTTTGATCGACAAGCTTGGCATGAAATCATTCACTCCAGCGACTCTCAAAGAGTTGGCAGAAGAATCAGCTGAATAGTCGTGGTAAACTATTCAGAGTATCCTTTGGTTGTGATCATGTATATTATCGTAAATATATAAACCACAAAAAGAAAATACAAAAATATAAAACCAACAAAAACCATAAAAAATATAAAACCTAGAAAAACCATAAAAAATATAAAACCAAGAAAAACCAAAAATATTTTTCGTTTTACATCGGGCATGTCTTTTAGTACGGTAATATTTACGGCCTTAGAAATGTCGATCAATATTGACACGGTGCCATAAATAGAGTCCGTATAAAAGTTGTACATTTTTTAAAACATGCCCATTATGGCTTGTAGTTATTTCAGACTGCAACCCGGTTTTCATATTAAAGTCACGTATTTCCTTGGAAAACGTTGGCTCAGAACGGGAATTAATTTTCTCGGGCGTGATTTACAAGCCAAATAATGCAAAGGGATCAAGTTTACTTTACAACTTGGTCTAACACGAATTTGTGTACGTCTCAGTGCATTAATTTGTTAAAATAAGAGAAATCTTATTGACACCACGAATCAAAATTTTTCAAGATATAAATTGGAAATGCTTTCATCAATATTTGACTCTTTAAACAATGACTACAGCTCTTTAAATAGAAAACGGGTCATCGTTTAAGGGGGAGAAAATATTAAAATCATCTTTGTCATTAAAATTGATTTTTAAAAGTGATTGTGAAAATTAAGGGCTACATGGGAATTGAGTGGTTTTGCTTTAGAATATGACTTGTGTTCGTTCTAAGTGATAGGCATTGTTTTTAGATTTTGGAGATATGCTAATAGATTGCGTTTGCTAAGTTGTGTGTACGATTAACAAGAGTTAGGTGAAATGAAAAAGTTAGAAACAAAAAGGATAGGGAGTGAAATTGGAGGGACTAAAGGTAATATTTAATGAAAAGTCAAAAATTGACCTAAGTCAAAAAAAAAAAAAAAACAAACAAAACCCCCGCCCCTCACTGTTTCTGATTCACTGTTTATCTTCATTCCTTGCCGCCATTGTTGAATTATCACACACACACAACTCTTTCAAACATCTCGTCTAATCACTCCATCCTGTTCATTCATTAAATAAGGTAAACAACATCTATATTAAACTTATAACTTCGTCTAAATCATCATCTATATCCCTGTAATTGATTCAGATAATTAACAATTATCAGATTTAGGGTTATTCCTTAATTAGGGTTAACTTACAAGGGATTTATGGTGGGTTTTGCTCGGAATAGGTTAAATGATGTTTAAATTGCCTTAGTTTGCCTTAGAAACTCACAAACGCGCTAGAATAAACATCTGAGATTCGTTTGATAAGTTCCGAATGAACACTGGATTAAAACTTCCGAATGAAGGATTTCTTCTGAAAAACTTCCGAATGAGGAAGTTCCGAATGAAGAACTTCCGAATGAAGGAAGTTCCGAATGAAGAACTTCCGGATGAAGGAAGTTCCGAATGAAGAACTTCCGGATGAAGGAAGTTCCGAATGAAGGAATGTTCCGGATGAAGGAAGTTCCGAATGAAGAACTTCCGGATGAAGGAAGTTCCGAATGAAGAACTTCCGGATGAAGGAAGTTCCGAATGAAGAACTTCCGGATGAAGGAAGTTCCGAATGAAGAACTTCCGGATGAAGGAAGTTCCGAATGAAGAACTTCCGGATGAAGGAAGTTCCGAATGAAGAACTTCCGGATGAAGAAGTTCCGAATGAGGAGAAGTTCCGAATGAGGAAATGTTCCGGATGAAAATGTTCCGAATGAGGAAAAGTTCCGGATGAGTTGTTTGATTATTCTTGTTTGCATGTTATATGTACTTGTTGATTTATCCTATGAAATGTGTTATGCTTAGAAGTAAGAATGATATATATCTATATGTTTTTGTGCATCAACCTTTCATGTCTTATCTTAAGCAGATACAATGACTAATCCAACAGTACAAGCAATCCAAGAATCTAGAGAAGCCGATATTGCTAAAGCCCGAACCCTTAAGTTTATACCCAACAACTACCGGCTGAAGCAAGTCTCTAAATCCACTCACCATGGTTTTAAGGTCGCCATAGCCATTCTTGATAACTCTCATTTCAAGAACGCCCTTAGGAGTACAGCCTCGGTGCCTTATGAGTATATGTTTGAATTTTGGGCAACCAAGGAAATCACTTCGAACAAGATCACCTTCACCATCGACAACAAGCAGCAGACACTCACCGTTTCAGACTTCCGTAAGATTCTTGGTATAAGGGATACACCCAAGGGCATGTCTTTCTCAAGGGATCCTACTAAAGATGAACTCGTGGAGTTATTTGACGCACTTGGATGTCCGGAAATACGAGTTGCATCTGAGTTTACAACTGCTAAGGTGGGACAACCTTGGAGAGCATTGATGGGTATTCTCAGTAAATGTCTTACGCCAAAAACGAGTGGCCATGATGCACTGCGCAGTCCTATAATAAACCTCTTCTATGGCATGTACAAAGCTGCAAATTCAGATTATGCTTTGTTGATATGGGAAGAATTCACCTTTCAACTCTTCTACAACAAGAAGCTGAAGACAAACTTCTTTCCTTATCCTCGGTTTATTAAGCTTATCATAAATTATTTTATGAAGCTTGATGCTACTATTGATAGGCGTGCAGGAGGTCGCTATCACACTGAAGAAGCTGATGATACTGTAGATCTGAGGCATGAAGGACCGTCTATTGGTGTGATTCCGGGTCCTATTCCTGATTACCTTCTGTCTGACAAAATCAAAGGTTCTGCTGATTACAAGCTACTGCAGATAGAGATCAAGAGGCTGAAAGAAAACCTTCAGACTGGAGAAGACTCGTCCACAACGGTTAAGAGTAAAGGTAAACGCAAACAACCAGCTGCATTACCTGAACCCGAACCCAAGAAGAAGAAGACAGAGGGTAAGAAGGGAAAGGGTAAGGATGTGATGCGTCTACGTGATGAAGAAGATATTGTTGATCCTACTCTTGATAAATCCGAGCAACAAATGATGAAGATTGCTATTAAAAGGAGTAGGAAAGATACTGGTGGTAGTGGTTCAGGTGCAAGGGTAGATATTGAGGATGAGTACGTGGAACCGGATGATGTTGATGAGTTTGGGTCACCTGAACACTATTCCACTTCGAAGGAGCCATCAATCCCTATTTCAGCCAGTGTGGAAAAGGAACCTGTTGCTCCTACGATCATGGTAACAACTCAACCCTTAACAACTCAACCTCCACCCATACAACCCTTAACAACCAGACCGGCCTCAACACCATTTCTTCAACCACCGATAATTCCCATCCTTAGCACCGCAGTAACAACCGAGCCTATTCAGTCAACTCAGAGCAGCTCTGCAACATCTGCAATGGCTGCATTAGTGATGGCCGAAATGTTTGACAAACATGTGGACACTCACAAACGCGAAATGGATGAACTTCGCCAAGAGTTGCAAAAACGAGCTCAAAGGGAAGAAGCATCTCAGAAAGCCCAAGAGGAGATGATTGCTAGGTTCACTTCAGATATGGAGTTGACTCGAAAAGCACATGCGGAAGAACTTGCTCGGGTTAAGCAGGCTGAGGCTGATAAGCATGCTGCACGCATTACCAGACTTCAAGCGATGAGGGATAAATATAAGGAACAAAAAGAAGCACTTGAAGCATCTGTGAAAGAAAGAGTGCAAGAATCCGTTGAATCCTTAATGCCTAAGCTTCGTGACGAGTTGAAGACACTTGCTGCTGACAACTTGATGGTCAAATCATCCAATCCTTCAGAAGCCGCCTACAAGATTGCTTATGACCTGACGGATTTTGAATTGAAGAAGATCCTTAAGGCTCGTATGGTGGAACTTGGGTCGTTTGACAAGTCTAGGATTCAACGGGCTCTATATAAATCCCTGAATGATGCTATCATGGAGGATGATAGGTTATTCAAAACGTTTGGAAGTGTGGTACCATATCACATCTTACCTGAGGAAGAACGGGAAGAGAGTGAAGAAGAGGGTACGGGTGAAGAAGAGGAAGAAGAAGAAGAAGAAGGAGAAAAGGATAAAGACGATGAAGAGGGTGATGATGATGATGAGGATGATGAGGATGATGACGAGGATGAGGATGATGATGATGGCGATGATGGTGGTGATGAGAATCAGGAGAGTGCTAGAGGTAGTAACGGGGATGACAATCAGGATGATGATGGGGGTGAACAGCCGAAAGAGGGAGACAAGGTTACCAGCTCCAAGAAAACTGCTGCTAAGACTGGAACCAAGTCCACAAAAGATGCAGCACAGAAGGACAAATCGACATCCTCGGAATCAAGACGAACTAAGTGGCGCCACGATGTGAATGCCACTACAGCGTATTCGGCTCCCGGTATCTCTATCGCTGTATCTTTACCTATTACCACTAACCCCATTAGTTCTGTTGTTGCTCCTGTGATCGCAGAATCAGTGACGGAACCCGAAGCTGCACAACACTCTCCAGTTCACGACACTGCCGAAATGCCTGAAACTGAACCAACAGATGTTCGCACTTCAACTCCTCAACAACAAGCACAACAATCTACGGTTCCTGAACCAAGCATTCGTGCCTGGGAAGACACGTTGGAGATAGACGAGTCTGCACCACCACAGGCTTGGATCACGGCAGCAGCACAATATGATCCGATCACAGATGCTAACAAAGATGTGTTGTATCTCCGTATCCGAAGTCCGATTGACTTATGTGCATTTCTTGCTCATGAGTATAAGACTTCGGTTACTCCATCCTTGGTGAAGAAAGCACTGAAAGATAAGAGACTGCGTGCCAAAACCCGATTACCCCGAATGGAGCTCGAGTACTATGCCGATGAAATCCTGAAGGCTCTGAATACCGTTCAACGGCCAGGTCTTCATGTATCAGAACGAGCTCCACCTCCAATGGATCCTGCTCAAGATAATCAGATTGCTCTTGACTTCTTCTTCACCAATGATCTTGTGTATCTACTAAAGGGGTCATCAAAGTACGCAACATCCCTGACTTTGCTGAAAGCTGGCAACTGGGGGACAATACCCTTCATCGAGGAAAAGGTAAATCGACTCTGGGTCCCAAAAATGAATCGTAATTATGATATGTATGCTGTCATAGGTGCATCTCATTGGGACGAACGAGTCCGAAGGGCGTACAGGGGTTGCTGCTTGGTCAATTCTGGAAGCAATGTTAGATCTGACATCCGCATCTCCAGCATCCTAGGAATGAAAACTGAAGCCAAGAACGGCTACTATCATGTGACGGAGATTCGTTTGAAAAGGGAGGATGACAGGGAATACAAAATCCAGCAAGGAGACTTTTCCATCATTCGCCTTGAGGATATCGAAGATATGCTGCTTCTGATGACCCGAGATCAACTTACACACATTCCTCGTGAAGACCTGATTGCTTTGAATACAGCACTTCGTATGTTCACACGAAGCGTTGTCATTAAGTCACGAGTTGAAGATCTTCAGTTGGGAGTCGAAAGCTATCAGAGGAAGCTCAATTTAACCCGTCCTGTGAATCAAGTGCTACCTCAACATGTAGAAAGATGTCCCTATACCGGCATTTCTGTCCCGAATTCCGACATTTTCTACTTGAACAGTCGAGGTTTGATGAAGTTTATGAGGGTGGGGGAGCTTCACAAGTATAGTGATGGAACTCTTCTACAAGTCAGAGGAAAGTTGGAGCATCTGAACTCGGGTGGGACTTTGCCAGAGATGACGGAGGATTGGCATCCGGGTTACCGGCAGATGGCAAAGTATGTGATCAAAAAGATCGATCAAAAGCTCCGTGAACGTAGATTGATGAGGAGCTTGGAAAGATTCGTGGGTGGAAGACCGTATTTAGTGCACCACAAGCTACTGCAACGATCCATCTAATGGGTTGTACATTTCAGGTCACTTTATATTGGTTTTCAATTGTGAATATGTATATTTGTGAATAATGTGCTTGTATGGCTTGCTGTAGTGTTAAGGTATGATAATTTTTCAAGAATTTCTCACGAGATTCTAAATCTTTCAAAATATGTCATACCAAAGCACTACAACTATCCCTTATTAACTTAAGGGGGAGCAATAACTTGTTCTATGGCCAAACATTGATTTCATTTTTACCCAAAGACCGGTTAATCCATTCAATATCCCAAATATTAATGGTTAACATTTTGGATAAGGGGAGAAAATGGGATTAAGGAGACGTAAGTGATACTTGGCTAAAAGATGAAAAAGACTTAACGATAATCCAACTTAATATGTGTTAAGCACGTGTTAAGGGGGAGCGTTTTTGATGAACAAAACACCTAAGGTACAAAACTTTTGATTTTAATATCACAAGTACCTTAGGTGATTTTCAATGATTTTTCATGGTGGCAATTCCTTCCCAAAACACGCTTAATTCACGACGGATGTGGTGACAAAAGGGTGGTAGGAATAGGTTAAGTCCAATGATTCATCAGAGCCGATGGAATCTTCCCAAGGACAATTCCCTAGATAGAATTAGAAGTCCTAGGAAAGATGGAGAAAGACTGTGAACGTAGCTGAATGCCGACCAAGTACTTAAGCTAGCACTGGAACAATCACAACAAGGTGCTAGTGATGACGTATTGGTAAGCATTGAAGGGGTTGAAGAATGAAAAAGAAATGTAAAGATAAAGGGTGTAAAGAAAGAAGCCCTCCTTACAACTTTAGGCAGAAACCGGGTCAATACATATGCTATTGAGGTCATTTCTGTTAATGATTCTCGGTATTGAAGAAAGACATCATGGACCCAGTGATGCAATGCACAACCCTTCCCCAGCTAACTCAAATATCTCTCAAAAGGTATTTGTTTTAATCACACGGAGATCAACACGTTATCTATTGGTTTATTCACTCCGAATAAACTGGTATTGAAAAGGTGGCACTCCTCTCCAGCCATCGCTCACTAAATCAAAACGCACAATCGAGTCTAGAGCCAAGAGATCATCAAAAGTCTCATTAGGACACTTTCCATTTATTCCTTGCTTTCTCACACACTGTGAAAAGTAAGAGATTTTCATGAGTCCTACGCAATATTCCTGTAATATTGCCAGAACATCCGAGTAATACGTAAGTATTACAATGAAGATGGAAATCCTGCTTGAGCCAACATCAAACAAGCTCATGGTAGGTTACACGTGCGGTTCTTTTAGAACCAATCTTGTGAAAAAACTGGAAGGTAACAGTGGTTTAATTCTTAATTGAACTTAAACTCGTTCCAGGCCTCTTCGCATTATCATATGATCTTGCCAGAACACTCAGAGTGACTCTTTATTGACCACAGTGACGAGTGGAAATCCTTCTAGTGTTAACATCAAACAGCACTTGGTAGGTGACGTGCAAGATTCTTTATGAATTGAGCTCGTGACAACTGGAAAGCAACGATGGTGAAAATCTTAATTGAAATTCACTTGTTCCAGGTTTCATGAATTGACGGCTTTTAATCACAAGGATAATTTATCCAAGTGATTCACTCTTTATGTTCGCAGTCAGCTTTGGACGGTCGAATAAAGAGAACGGGTTTACCCGCGAAATCCTGTCAGGAAGTTACTTAATTGAAACTATCCGTCACGGGTACGATATCTAATATCGTCCAACGGTCTTCACCGACCGGAGGTAAAATGCTACCGAATTAGAATAAAATGTTCAAAGCCATTTTATTCGTGTCGTTGCTGTGTACCTGCTAAAGACGGTGGCGTTGCTGTGTACCTGTTGAAGACGGTGGCGTTGCTGTGTACCAGTGAAGACGGTGGCGTTGCGGTGTACCTGTAAAAGTCGTTCCCACATGCTTATGTCTCTTGCAACAAAGTTCAGCAAAAATTCAAGAAAGTAAAAGATGAAGTCTTCCGCTGTACCAAACTCTGAAGCTTTCAAGAATTCAACAAAAAGAGGTAAGTGTGTGGAACATGAAGTCACGAGGAGGCAAAGTTCACAAGAAAGGCAAAGATCGCACGTGAAAGGCCAAAGAACAATGCTCTCAAGTCAAAGCCAAAAAGATCAAATCAACATATTCACAACAAAAGAAAGAAAAGAAGAAAAGACTACGAGCTAAAGAACGAAGACTTAGTATAGTATGCTAGGTTTAGCACTTTGTAACGTGGAGTGACCTCCCTTAGGGGGAGATTGTTAGAAATACGTTTTAACGTATATTAGAAGTATCGGTCACTCCACAATATGATTTATGTTGTAATAGCTCGTAGTTAGTAATTAGTTGTTATTTGCTTATTAACTTAAGTAAGAACCGGTCCATGGGCTTGTCATGGACCGGCCCAAGCCCAATGTTTGGCTTGGACTATAAATACCCCTTTCCACTAAGGAAAGGGGTTGGTGGTTGTCATTTCTTGTTTTCCACTTAATAAAATTCACATAGTTTCTCTCACTTTCTCTCTCTAACTTTCTCTCTCTAGAAATCAACAAACCCCTTCATAGATTCATTGATTATCAATATTCTACAGTTTTATGTGTTTTCAGGTAAAAAGATACATTTTGGAGCGAATACGCATTTTCGAGGGATTTATATGGTGAAAGACGAAGAAAAAGACAAAACCAAGCTTGGAAGGACTAATATTGCCAAAATCATGAAGATATGAGGGCCTATGTTGAAGATTTCACAAGAATTAAAGATGGCATTTTTCAAAAGTTATCATCAAATTGCTAAAAGGAATGGAAGTGAAAGGACTAAATAGAAACGATGGAAAAGTTTATTTAACTTTCACTTAAGACTTGGTCAAAGTCAGATACAAAGTCATAAACGCGTTGTCTTCTCCATATCAACGAAGAGAGAGAGAGAGAAACGGTTTATCAGTTTTCACTTTTTCCACCATATACCTTCAAGATCATTTCAAGAAAGATTCACGGGGTTTCAAAGGAAGATTAAAGAAGAAAAATTATTCCTCTTGTTCTCCTCTACAAGATGGTACAAGTATATTTGATCAAGATCAAGAGATGAAGAAACGCCCAATTTGGAAAAGATGATGAAGAACCCTAATTGATAAAGATCGTCGTATTTTACACGTGACACGATCTAATTGGAGGTTGCACGTCATCAGCACCTCACCTCTCCTCTCAAATGGCTATAAATACAAGAAGACGCCTTCACTTTAATCGGTTAACTGAGGTGTAGAAACATATAGTTAGTTAGGTTAGAGTTAGTTAGTTTAATTTTCTCCACAACTTAATGATTTTCAGTTAAGCATTTAGATGAAAGTTTGTTTTGATTCAGTTTTCTTTTCATCTTAATCAGTTGTAACCGAAACTACTTTCTACCATTAATGAAATATTGAGCTTTCTCAACTTTCTTTTCTGGTTCTTGTTATTACTGATTGCATCGTTTCTCCATTGATGAAGTACTCAAATTCATTCTGTTACTACTTTTCAATTTCTGTTATAATTTGTCACCATAGTTAGTTTGTTGAACTCATGTTACTTTCTTCTAATTTTTGATTAAAAGAATGATGTTATCCGATTGAATCTGTTAACTATTTGATGAATCTGTTACTGTTCACACGCGAGATTTGAGTAGGCTACTTTTAGTTTCTGTCCATACGAGAGGTTATTTTTAGAGGTTTAGTTCTTTCAGGAATTGGATTAATGGTTTACAGTTTACTTTTTGTTTGAGATAAGTAGGATTTAGTTGATAACTTGTAATGATTTCTTTTGAGTGAGATAAGTACGGTTGATCTGTTTTAATCGCATAGGTTCAGTTTTATACCGGATTTTAGTCCAGCAGTTGATCAATAGTAATACGTAGTAAACTGTTTGTTTGATGCGAGTTCGGTAAGTTCATGATGTTTCGTGTAGTTGAGATTGTTTAGGTATAATCTTAGAACTAACCTACTGTTATTAGAAACCAAGTGTTCAATTTTGTTCAGCTTTGCAGGAAAATAGATTTGCAGGAATTTGGATAAGTTGTTCTTTGGGCAAAGATAGAATTTCATGTCTGTTGTTCGAGTTTGATAGCCAGTACAGCGCTGAGCTACTACATCAAAGGATTATACGTCGGATGTTCAGGTCACCACTTGTTAAATCTTTGCAGATTTTTAGTGTAATTTGATAGATTGTTCTTTGAATTTCAAGATTACTTGTTGTTAAATGCTACTTGATTTAGTCATTCTGTTTTTCTTTAATTCAGTAGGATAAATTGCTTGATATGAGTCGTAGTGACAGTCAGTAAGCTTAGTTTTCATAAATCTTAGCCTTAGAAAATCATTGGTCAAAGTCTTGTATGCTTCCTAAGTAAAAAAAGGCTCAAATTTAGTTTCTTTAATTGTAATGAGTTGTTAAAAGTTGCTAATCTGTGAGTTGTTAAAAGTTGGTTTCTTGTATTCACTTTTAGATATAACGTGATAGTGTAAGCATAAGGGATGTTTTGTTTTTTAGAAAGTGAATATTGAAATAATGTATGATGTAATCCATTGGACTGTGTAGGGATTGAATTGGACTGTTATTGGGCTTGTTTTACTTGCTTGTCTGTTTCTTTAATTGAGATAGAGTTAAAACAGTATTTTAATTGGGCCTAGTAGATCAATGATTTAGTTAAACGGATTTCAAAGTTTAGATTTCTTGAAATTTGGTTTTTAGAATTATAAAATTGTGATAGATCTATGAAATTAGTTTTAATCAATTTTGTATTTGTAGATTCATAAAAATAGATATTAAAATAGTATGTTAGAACAATTAGCTAGTTTGTCAATTAGTATATTGTGATTTTCATTTGTAATATAAAATTGCATTTTATGAGTTTTCATGTTGTGCATTTAATTGTGGTAAGTGCAAAGTGTTTTAGATAGTACGTATACATAGTATAATAGCTATTTTTACCTTTTTACTTGCTTTGTGTCAAGTAGCTTAAACACCAAACAAGCTTTTCTAACCAAAAATAATAAAGTCAAGCTTGAAAAGTCAAACGATACCAAAAAAACGAAACATTAAATGGCGCCGCTGCCGGTTCTTTTCGTGAAGATTAACGGTTTCGAGTGAGACATATTGTATTTTGGGATCCGTTCACTTTGTGAATGTATTTTTTACGTATTATAAATAAAAAACATAAAAAATCAAAAATATAAAAATATAAAAAATAAAAAACCAGAAAATCAATTCTTTTCCTAAAGAATTGAACCAAAAAAATAAAAAAAAACCCAAAAAGTAATCTTCTTCCTTAAAGATTACAACAAAAATATATTGTATATATCGGTTTTCATCGTTTTTACGTACATATAGTATTTTCTTAAAAACCCAATAAATAAAAAAATATTTTCTTTATATTATTATATGTAGATACATATACGTATACGACGAACAACCAATACACATACTTCCATAAGTATTACTTTTGCAATACAACGTTCTTAGGGGCGTTCCGGTCCTAAGTTCGTGTATCGATCAAACTAAATTAAAGGTAAAAATAGATAAATACTTCCAATAGGCAAGAATTCGAAGAATACAAACTACTAAAGTGAATAGATAGGCGACGTGCTATAAAATTCCGTCTAAGGGTTAATAGGTACTTTAGTGCTTCGCGCCACCTAACCCCCCGTTCACTAATGAGTATTCTAAGAAGGAAAGCTTCGTGGGGGGTTTTGCCACCCAAAGTATTACTTACATATATTATATTTTCTTGTGGATATTAATTATTGCATCTCGAGAGAGATAATCTTTTCTCTCTCAAAAGTCGACCGAGAGCTCCTCTCTCACTCCTCGAGTTTATTTACACGTGTACTCGCACACGTGTAACCATACTACCTTTGGTGTTTTACTTCCTTCCCCAAGGAAGCTTTAAACGTCATTCGCTTATATATACATTCGACTACTTTTCCACACATGGATAATCGTCCTATTTTGGAGATATTACAAGACGAGCATTATTGAGTTGTGTATGGGCCTTGTGCGATTTATGGATGACCGCATGGTGACAATGATTGTGATCTACACGTGAGCGATTATGATCAAGGGTTTAATGAGGATTTTCAAAATCAAGAATTTTTAAATCAAGACGATTTTCAAAATGAAGGAAATTTTCAAGGTCATAATCAGAAAGACTTTCAAAATCAAGGCATTTATCAATACTTGACTCAAGAAGCTTTTAAACTTATAATGCAAGCACTTGAGCAAATGAAAGGGGCAACTGATCTGAACATCTTAGGCATGCGAACACAAGTCTTGCAACACATTAGACCTAACGATGCTTTACCTGATGATGAGCCTTCTTTGAGAGTAGATGTTGATGATGATACACTTAGTGATGTTCCTATTATAGACCCTTCCATCTCTCCATCGATTATACTTGAGCCATACACACCTTCTAAGCTTGATACCATGATTGATGATTCTTGTGATGAACCCTTTGATGATCCTTATGATAGTGATGAGTCCTTTAACTTTGATGATGATGAATACATTTCTTCTATGACTCCTTCACCTATTCATCCAAGTGATTTTATGATGCACTCAAACCCTCTTTTTGAGACATGTTTTGATAACCCACTTTTTGAGGAGTGTGAAGAACCTAATAATGAGTCTATATAAGAAGAATTCTTGATTGATCATTTTTCACTGGTTTTTGAGGATACACCTATTGATTTTCATGATCATATCATCCCTAAGAGTGATTCTCTCATTGATATACCTACTTTTTAGCCTTCTAGTCCCACCTTCTTATCCATGGAGTTGGTTATTGATGAAGATCTTATTCCCTTAGAGATTGATAACATTTCAGCCAAGGAAAATTTAGAAGCAAAACACGTTGATATGGACTCTTTTATGGAGATTGATGCCACCATAGAGGCTACTCTTGCACATTTTGATATAGAGGTCGATGATAGTGTGTCTATTTGGAAGAGGAGGTTCGTCTTATTACAACATTGCTTTTTGGGAACATAGAGCCTACACCTCCACTACAAGACACTATTACTCTTGATTCCTTTCACTATGCCTTTTATGGAAGATTCCCCTCTTTTTGATGATGATGAGGAGCACCACATGGATATACTTGTTATGAATGTTTTGATTCCTACACCTTCATTGTCTCATGATGCTTTGATATCTAAGGGGGAATCTTATATGGTTGATACGAGTTCATCTTCTTATTTTCCTATTAAGGGAAAGGTTTTTGATCCTGGGATACGTATATTTAGGAAAAATTGGTTTTCATCTACTCCACTTAAGAGTGTGATTTTGATTGATATGGGCTTCTCGTATGAGCTTACTTTGGTGATGCTACCTACTTTGCAGTTGTTCACATGTAGAGATGGAAACTATATATTTGATCCTGGTGTGATTTCTATATGAGAGATTTCATATGTTGGACAAACTTGAGACACGTTGGACCGTTCCATTTATCGAGGCCGATATTGTAAATCTTATAGTAAATGGTAACATGCTAAGTTTGAGTGTATCATGTGATATGTGCTTCAAAGTAGATATATTTTACTCTCCATGATGGTTTCCCCAAGGACAACCTAATTCGGGGCCGAGTCGAGCTAGAGACTTAGGGTTAAAAAACTCAAGCATTTAATAACTAGGTTAGAAAACGTACAGTATATCTAAATAGGTTAGGTTTAATAAGAGGATGTTATAGTAGAGTTGAAGTGGAGGGGTGGCCTTTCTTCGTCTTTTGGTGTTTTTTTCAAGGGTTGCTCTCTCTCATTTCATTCTTGGAGCTTATGGAGGAGGCCCGTGTATCCGGTTCACTTTGATAAATTTTTGCCATTGTGATATTCAAAACATTTGTGCTTAAAATGAATACACTTTAGTTAACTCTTCCTTAGCTCGAGTTAAACAAAGTACGCAATGTCATACGTGTAGGGGAGTTCACTCCAATACTCTTAAACATTGAGGATAATGTTTATCTTAAGTGTATGGGAGACTTCTATCGAAGTGACCTTAGCTAGACCATTGCCTTTGACTTCATGATAATTGGGAAAATTAATTTTTTCAACATTTTTCAAATTTTTGATCTACTTTGGCCACCAAAAATATGCATTCATAATTTTTGTATCAATCATTTTTCATTTGCATAACACATTTGCATTGTATATATTTCTTCTTTTATTTTTCATCAAAAATATATACAAAGGAAAAAAAATTTAATATGGGACATGGTTTAACAAGTTTAGATATCTTTGACATATTAGGCCCGCCATGGATACTTTGACTCAACCCGAGTTTGCTGATCTAAGCATTCTCTAGCTAGTAGCCTTAACCATGTATACCTTTATTGGTTTATTAGGCTAAGCATCCACTAGTGTCATTATTTGAGATTTTAAACTATGGAGAACAAGAGATGATAGAGTTTGAAGTAAGTGTTAAGGGCTAGATAAACCTCATATCAATTAATTGTGGCTTTTATATCCCCTTTCGTAACCTTTACTTTCTTGTCAACGCATGTATATATTGTTAATAAATAATCAAGAACAATTTTAATCGGTTTGTAGTCTCTTATGCATTTTTGACTAATCATTCGTGGTTGGTATAAGTACGTCTTAAGATTCTAAGTTAGAATGTTTTATGTGTACTAGACTTATGTCATGCTTAATACTTAGCGGGTGTTTTCCTTTTATTCTCTTCAACTTTCTTTGTGAGGAATAAAGAAAAATAAGAGTGGCTTATAAAAAAATGAGTGGCTAGAAAAAAAGAGAAAAAAAGAAAAAGAAAGAAAAAAATAATTATACAAGACTCCCAAGAGGGGCAGTGAAGTGTTAATTATAATAGCTATTGAATTCCAATATTACCTTGATCGGTCACGGGGATTTGATAGTTGCTCGAATCCAGTATTACCTTGACGGGTTGCGGGATTGAAGATCCAAGGTCTCAAAAAGGCGTCGGATATAAATTATTGCGTGAGTTTTATTTTTCTTTTCTTAGCGAGTGACTAGCTACTTATTAATTCATGACATAAGGATCTTACACATAAGGCGAAGACTTATTACTTTTGAGTCGGACTTATATCAATTGTGGGCGGTTTTTCGAGTAATGGATAAGATGGTTACTTAGGATTAAAACCGTGCTTCCTTATTTTGAGATTTTACATTTCTTATATTTCACGCTTTAAATAATGACAAATTTGCTCAAAAGCAATTTGATCAAATAATAACCGGTCTTAGAGTAATAAGAAGTGGGGGTATAAGAGTAACATAATTAATCTATCTGAATGAGTTGATGCACTTTCTCTTATGGATAGCAATGATCTTGTTTTTAAGCTTGGTATAGGGAAAGTGAAACTTGAGGATGATAAGAGTTCATGGTACCAAAGCCCTAATTAAAGTCTTTAATTTCTTTATGAGTTATTTCCATCAAAACCATTTCAAGAAAAATCCAAAAATATATAAATAAGATTGATTTCTTTGCAATGCATTTTAAATATTCAAAATCATATATCATGTAGCATAGCATAGTATATTAAATCATAAAATGGCCAAAGTAGGTTAATTATGAGAGAAATGCACTCTGGAGCTTTAAAATACTGCATTGCATGAGGCCATGGCAATGGTCAAGTGAAGGAGAGTTGATAAGTGTGAAAACACTCATCAATTATGACCCAAAAACCACTTAAAACATAGACAAATACATTATATTTAACTTTAAAATATCAGAATTACGCTGTATTTGTGTTTTATGTGTTTTCAAGAAAAAGGATACATTTTGGAGCAAATACGCATTTTCAATGGATTTATATGATGAAAGATGAAGAAAAAGACAAAACCAAGCTTGGAAGGACTAATATTGGCAAAATCTTGAAGATATGAGGGCCTGTGTTGAAGATTTCACAAGCTTAAGAACTAAAGATGGAATTTTTCCAAAGTTTATCATCAAATTGCTAAAAGGAATGGAAGTGAAAGGACTAAATAGAAAAGATGGAAAAGTTTATTTAACTTTCACTTAAGACTTGGTCAAAGTCAAATACCAAGTCATAAACGCGTTGTCTTCTCCATATCAACGAAGAGAGAGAGAAACAGTTTATCAGTTTTCCCACCAAATACCTTCAAGATCATTTCAAGAAAGATTCACGGGATTTCAAAAGAAGATTAAAGAAGAAAAATTGCTCCTCTTGTTCTCTTCTACAAGATGGTACAAGTCAATTTGATTAAGATCAAGAGATGAAGAAACGCCCAACTTGGAAAAGATGATGAAGAACCCTAATTGATAAAGATCATCGTATTTTACACGTGGCACGATCTAATTGGAGGTTGCACGTCATCATCACCTCACCTCTCCTCTCAAACGGCTATAAATACAAGAAGACACCTTCACTTTAATAGGTTAGCTGAGATGTAGAAACACATAGTTAGTTAGGTTAGAGTTAGTTAGTTTAATTTTCACCACAGCTTAATGATTTTCAGTTAAGCATTTAGATGAAAGTTTCTTTTGATTCAGTTTTCTTTTCATCTTAATCAGTTGTAACCGAAACTATTTTCTGCCATTAATTAAATATTGAGCTTTCTCAACTTTCTTTTATGATTCTTGTTATTACTGATTGCGTCATTTCTCATTGATGATGTACTCAAATTCTTTTGGTTACTACTTTTCAATTTCTGTTATAATTTGTCACCATAGTTAGTTTGTTGAACTCATGTTACTTTCTTCTAATTTTTGATTAAAAGAAAGATGTTATCCGATTGAATCTGTTAACTATTTGATGAATCTGTTACTGTTCACACACGATATTTGAGTAGGCTACTATTAGTTTCTGTCCATACGAGAGGTTATTTTTAGTGGTTTAGTTCTTTTAGGAATTGGATTAACGGTTTACAGTTTACTTTTTGTTTGAGATGAGTAGAATTTAGTTGATAACTTGTAATGATTTCTTTTGAGTGTAATAGTTACGGTTGATCTGTTTTAATCGCATAGGTTCAGTTTTATACCAGATTTTAGTCCAGCAGTTGATCAATAGTAATACGTAGTAAACTATTTGTTTGATGCGAGTTCGGTAAGTTCATGATGTTTCGTGTAGTTGAGATTGTTTAGGTATAATCTTAGAACTAACCTATTGTTATTAGAAACCAAGTGTTCGATTTTGTTCTACTTTGCAGGAAAATAGATTTGCAGGAATTTGAATAAGTTGTTCTTTGGGCAAAGATTGAATTTCATGTCTGTTGTTCGAGTCTGATAGCCATACAGCGTTGAGCTTCTACATTAAAGGATTATACGTCGGATGTGCAGGTCACCACTTGTTAAGTCTTTGCATATTTTTAGTGTAATTTGATAGATTGTTCTTTGAATTTCAAGATTACTTGTTGTTAAATGCTACTTGATTTAGTCATTCTGTTTTTCTTTAATTCAGTAGGATAAATAGCTTGATATGAGTCGTAGTGATAGTCAGAAAGCTTAGTTTTCATAAATCTTAGCCTTAGAAAATCATTGGTCAAAGTCTTGTATGCTTCCTAAGTCAAAATAGGCTCAAATTTGGTTTCTTTAATTGTAATAAGTTGTTAAAAGTTGCTAATTAGTGAGTTTTTAAAAGTTGGTTTCTTGTATTTACTCTTAAATATAACGTGACAGTGTAAGCATAAGGGATGTTTTGTTTTTTAGAAAGTGAATATTGAAATATTGTATGATGTAATCCATTGGACTGTGTAGGGATTGAATTGGACTGTTATTGGGCTTGTTTTACTTGTTTGTCTGTTTCTTTAATTGAGATAGAGTTAATACAGTATTTTAATTGGGCTTAGTAGATCAATGATTTAGTTAAACGAATTTCAAAGTTTAGATTTCTTAAAATTTGGTTTTCAGAATTATAAAATTGTGATAGATCTATAAAATTAGTTTTAATCAATTTTGTATTTGTAGATTCATAAAAATAGATATTAAAATAGTATGTTAGAACAATTAGCTAGTTTGTTAATTAGTATTTTGTGATTTACATTTGTAGTATAAAATTGCATTTTATGAATTTTCATGTTGTGAATTTAATTGTGGTAAGTGCAAAGTGTTTTAGATAGTACGTATACATAGTATAATAACTATTTTTACCTTTTTACTTGCTTTGTGCCAAGTAGCTTAAGAACCAAACAAGCTTTTATAACCAAAAACAATAAAGTCAAGCTTGAAATGTTATATCAATTCGATTAGATACCGAGAAAAAACGATACTAAAAAAAGAAAATTTAACAACTTAGAGTACTTATCGGTCAAAGAAATTGCTGATGCTCTAGCCGCCAGGTAAACACATCCCAGCGGGAACCAAGGCGACAGCCAAAACTCCAATGCTAGAGATCGAGTTGCCAGAGGTGTACTTACCCTGACTTCCTAAAATGAAAGCCCAGTTACTTCAAGGGCAAGGAAGGGGTAGTGGAACTCATGCAATGGTTCAAGAGAACCGAGACTGTATTACGTATTAGTGACTATACGAAAGAAAACAAGGTGAAATTTGCCACCTGTAATCTTTTGGAACACGCTCTTACATGGTGGAACTCACTAGTTGCTACCCTTGGGAATGATGAATCCTTTGGGATGACTTGGACCGCATTGAAAGAAAGACTTACTGTGAAATACTGTCCTCGCAGTGAAATCAAGAAACTAGAGATTCACTTGTGGAACCTCAAATGCACAAATCATGACATCACGGCCTACAATCAGAAATTTCAGGAATTGACTTTGATGTGTACCCGAATGTTCCCTGACGTGAAAGCTAAGATAGAGAAGTACGTTAGTGGACTTCCTGATTCTGTTCATGATAATGTACTCACATCCCGACCCACTACGGTCGAGAGTGCCATAGAGTTTTCCACCGAGTTGATGGACAAACGGGGACGTTATCACTTGCTTAGGCAGTCAGATTACAAGAAGAAAGTTGATGAGAACTACCATAGTCATCACCCGGCCCAGCAACCAAAGAGACAAAACTTAGGTCAGGTCTGCAGTGCTGTTTCCTCGGGACCACCTCCATATGTAGGTAACAAGCCAAAATGTTCCAAGTGTAATTTCCATCACTACCCTAATGCCGAAGGCCCGGACAGAGCAACACACATGCTTTGGCCATCAGGAACAACTCCAGTACCAATTACAGCTCAACAATGGCAACAGTCAGAACTTCCGCGGAAGTGGACATCAAGGAAACCGTCAACACACCCGCAGTGTGATTTAATGGTTTTAGCATATGTGTACTCAATCGTTCTCGGTATCTAATCGAATTAATCACGGTTTAGGGTGGAATTATTGGTATTGGTCACTAAAAAGGGGAGCTTGATCATCTAAGTCTACAAATAACATAAACATAAAAGCTATTAAAAATAAAGAAGAATCTCTAACCTTGATTGCTTTCCCAGAATGAATGCTGCACAGTAGAACTTGGTGAAAATAACTAAAGGTGATTATCTATTTAAAATAAAATTGAAAATGTAAATGTTGTTTAGTAAAAATGAAAGCTTTAAAATTTCAACTAAAAATTAAGACTTGAAATTATATGACGAAAAATTAAAACTTGATAAAAATTAATTTTGAAAACCTAAAAATTTATAAAAATTTAAACGTAAAATTTTAACTAGGTGAAAATGTTTAAAAATGAAACTAAGTAAAAATAGCGGGAAAAATTAAAGTTTGAAAGTAATTCGGGAAACTAAAACAAAACCAAAACCTAAGTCGGAATATGAAAAACTGGACCTAATCCGGTATTCAAATCCTGCATGTAGTTCGGAATATATATCTTAATTCAATTCGGAATCCAAATCCCAAAACCTAAGTCGGAATATGAATCCTGCTCTTAATTCGGAATCGGTGATGCAAGCACTAATCCGGAATCCGTGAATGGAATATAATCCGGAATACAAGTTCTTGATTTAATTTGGAATATGAATCCTTCACATAAGTCGGAATGTGGCCAAGTAACTAATCCGGAATCCCCATCTTGCACGTAGTTCGGAATATGTGTCCCTAATGTAATCCGAAATCTGAATGTTGTACTTAATCCTAAATGTGCAGTCTTGAACGTAATCCGGAATCGAGTTTCTAGACGTAATCTGGAATCTGAATTCTTCACCCATTTCGAAATGCGTGCTTTTAACTTAATTCGGAATAAGCTCCTTCCTGACCTAGTTCGGAATCCGTGTTTTGTAGTTAATTCGGAATGCTTGGATTTTCAACTTAATTCGGAAAACATATCTTATCACTTAATCCGGAATATCATTTTGCAACTTAGTTCGGAATGAGGCTAGTTTTGGAGGGAAAATAAATATAAGTCGGGATAAAATGAACTGTAGTTAATTCGGGATACCGGGGTTTGTATATAAGTTGGGATAATGGGGTTTTGTTTTGCATCTAGTTCGGAATATTAGGGTTAGAAAATAAGAATTAACACAAAATAAGCAAAAATCAAATAAGCACTTACCAAAACTTTTACCAAATCAAATTTTATAAAAAACTAATAAGACACAATTTAAAAACTTTTAAGAACACTAAATAACCAAAATATTTAAAATCAACTTTTTATAAAAATATTAATCTACCAAAATCAACTTATTTAAAAACTAATAAACACAAAAATTAAGCAATAATCACAATAATCTAAAAACCTCAAACACACCAACTCAATAAGCACAATCCAATAAGCAACCCAATCACACAATCAACAAGATGAAATCAACTACATGATTAATTAAGCAAAACATTAGATTATGATTAAGAAAGGTAGAATGAGAATTTATTAAAAAGCTTGATTATATTAAAGATTAAGATTCAAGATTACAAGATTAAGGTGAAAGATTAAAAAGCTTGAAAGAAAAGCTAGAGAGAAGAAAAATAAAAACACACTAATTACCTACTAAAATTAAAGACTAATTAACTAACACCCACCTAATGAAAGATTAGGAGGGTATATATAGGAGAAAGGGCGGGTCTTGTGTCTTCTCTCTTTCTTCTTGTCTTCTCGACTTTTAAATAACTCGTCTTTATCGACTTTGTCTCGGGATTAGTCGAATGATAACTTGAACTCGTCTTCTAATTTTCTTCTTTTAGCAGACTTGGTTCCTCGACATCGTTAAACTTCTGTCTTTAGACTTTTTCTTCAATAAATCTTTAGAATAGGCCTTTGACTTCCGTTCTTCTTGCACTTTTGATCTTTTGACTTCGTCTTTTGTCTTTTTCTTCGATAAAAGCCCGTGAAAGCCCGTGTTTTCTTCCTTTTTCATATTTTTCTCCTGAAACACAATAAAAACACAAACCACGCATAATTCCGCCTTTTACAACATTAAATACACGTTTTGGTCCTGTTATTATTAGAAATAAGTGGTAAAAGGATAAGTGTTTTCACACTTATTAAATCCCCTACACTTGACCATTGCAATGCCCTCATGCAATGCATTAATTTCAAAGCACGGTTTACATTTTCCATCATAATTAACCTACCTTGGCCTTTATTAAATACTAAACACTAAGGAAACCAAAAAGATTAGAAAGTTACAAAATGCAAGAAGGAAGAACAAGTAAAGAGATCGAAGACTTACATTAGGGCTTTGGTTGTCATGAATGTTTATCACCCTCAAGTTTCATGTTCCCCACACCAAGCTTATAAACGAGATCATTGTTATTATATGTTAGTAAGCTAACACAAACTCATGTGGCCCAATTATTCACTTAGACTCCCTTATTCCTAGGTGTATCTCTTATATTTTATTACTGTCTTGAATTATCACGAGGATGCATTGTTTGACTTATTTCGATAGTTTATTTAGGATGAAAATAAAGTAGGACGATTTAATCAATAGTTAGCTAAAGGACAAAATCTTTTAAAACTGCTTCTCGGGACCTCATAAAGTTCATATCTTGGCATAACTCGCTTCACGATTTGAGACCTTTCTCGGACCGATATTTGGCAGTGACTTCATACTTCAAATCTTGAGAGACGTTCTTGAAGTAATTGTCTTCTCTTCATAATAGGAATTTCTTCATTTGAAGTTTTTGAGAGATTCTTCATACATGGACCAAGACTTCTTCATTTTTCTCCAATCTTTATTTTGGATTTTGATATACAACGATCCGCCTCCTTTTAGGACTTGGATCTATTTATCCTCATACCTTGCTAGGGTCTTTTCGGATAGACTTCTCCATGATCTTTAGGGGAGTATTTGCTTTTCGTTGTGTGTCTCGATCCTTCATATTGATTTTTGATAAATGATTCTTCACATCACTTGGGATCTTTAGCAACAAAATGTAGCCATCATGTCTTGTTAGGGCCTTTTCAGACTCGCCAATACTGCTTCAATAAGTTATGCCTTGGCTATGAACTCTAATTAATACCGAGCAACTTTTAAACGATCTTGTGCTAGAAGTTAAGTAACTTTTCGAATCGTACGACCTTATTTATTGCAATTAGACTTATTAGCAAGCGATGGGAGAAAAAGCTCATAATTAACTCACATAAATTCATGAGAGAATACCAAACTTATAATTGACTCTATCATCTCTCGTTCTCCATAATTTAAAATCTCAAGGAATGTGACTCGTGGATGCTTAGCCTATTAAATCAAAGTTTTGGGTTTTCAAGTCATCTATAGGATCTTGCAACTTCTTAGACTTTTTCAAGTTTAGAATTCACATTTTAAAGTTCCCTTGATAAACGACTTTCTCGGATCAATTATAGGAACTTGCGAAAAGTTCTTGTTCTTAACCCGTAAGAGTTAAGACTTTCGCGTTTTAAAGTTTCCTATATAAAATCCTAGCAAAACTTGACTTAAACACGTTAAGGATACTAGCTAGAGTAAACTTAGATAAGTAAACTCGGGCTGAGTCAAAAGATTCATGACGTTGAAAAATTAAAACCACTTTATTAAAATTTATTCTAGCAAAGAAAGTAAATAATAATAACAAAGGAAAATACTACTATAATACTAGGCCAAAATAGATTAAAAATTTTGAAAAATGTCGAAAATTTAGATTTTCCGGTTAAATGAGGACAAATTAATGGAAAAACCCACTTATCATCAATAGAAGTCCCCCCTACACTTGATATAAACATTGTCCTCAATGTTTAAGCATGTGGGAGTAAAACTCCCTACACTTAGGACATTGTGCACGTTGTTTAAATCTTGCTAAGGAAGAGACGACTATAGTGATTTCAATGTCAACATATAAGATATGAAATATTGAATCACGACAGTTTAGGATAGTACCGGGAAGACGGGTACACGGGATCACGGGTCGTCAAATATCATCAAAAGTGCTCTTTGAAGCTTTAATCCCTGCACATCATAAGAAACAAGACAACAAACCCTATGTAGCTCCCCCTACACTTATTATGAAAACGGGTAAAGGATAGATCAACGGGTTGCCTCCCGAGAAGCGCTTGTTTTTGTTAACCAAGTCACGAGCGTGACTCGACCCATAATTAATTCAAGGTAAACATGGTGAGGGATGGAGTCATCTCATGAGAGATGTCCTCACCAAAGTACAACTTAACACGCTGGCCATTCACTTTAAAATTTGGCCCATTTGGTTGTGATAACTCAATGGTGCCATAAGGGAAGACTTTGGCGACGGTGAATGGACCAGACCAACGACTCTTAAGCTTGCCCGAAAAATTTTCAACCGAGAGTTAAAGAGTAAAACTTGATCACCAATTTTGAACTCTTGGTTTTTGATCTTAGAATCATGAATGAGCTTGGTTTTCTTCTTGTAGATCAATGAATTCTCATAAGCCTCATTCCTCAGTTCATTAAGTTCATTTAGTTGGATCTTCCTAAGATCACCGTCTTTGTTGATATCAAAATTAGGCCATTTCAAGGCCCAATAAGCCTTATGCTCCAACTCAATGGGGAGGTGGCATGCCTTTCCGTACACAAGACGATATGGAGTACAACCAATAGGTGTCTTATATGCGGTACATAAAGCCCACAAGCATCATCTAACTTATCGGCCCATGAGGCACGATGCTCTCCCACAGTTCGCTCTAAGATTCTCTTAAGTCTACGGTTGGAAATCTTAGCTTGACCATTTGTTTGTGGATGATACGGAAAGTCAGTGATTGACACCATACTTAGCCATGACTCGATCAAATTGATCATTGCAAAAATAAGTCCCGCGATCACTAATGATAGCACGAGGAACACCGAATCGAGCAAATAATTGTTTCAGATAGTTCACAACCACCCTCGCATTGTTCGTAGGTAAAGCCTTTGCTTCAACCCTTTAGATACGTAATCAGTGACTACGAGGATGTACTTGTTCCCTTTGGATGATGGAAATGGCCCTATAAAGTCGATGCCCCATACGTCAAAGATTTCACACTCTTGGATGAAATTTTGAGGCATCTCATCTTTATGTGTGATCTTGCCTTGTCTTTGGCAAGCATCACAATTCTTAACCATTTCGTGTGCATCACGATAAATGGTGGGCCAATAAAATCCAGAATCGAAAACTTTGTTCGCGGTGTAATTGGGACCAAAGTGACCACCGGTGGGTCCTTTATGGAAAGCTTCCAAGATTTGTAAAGCTGCGGGCCCATCAACACACCAACGAAGGATCAAGCCAGCACATTGTTTGAAGATATAAGGGTCGTACCAATAGTAAGTTTTCACATCCTTGAAGAATTTCTTCTTTTGCTGGGACGATAACCCTTCGATGAGAATTCCACCCGCCAAGTAGTTTGCAAAGTCTGCAAACCATGGGGTCTCATCCTGATTGGAGTTAATAGACATCAAGGCCTCAAGGGGAAAATATTCATTAATCTCTTGATTTGGGAGCTCCCCTTGATAAGGATCCTCGAGTCTACTAAGATGATCCGCGGCTAGTTTTTCCGCTCCCTTTTTATCACGAATTTCAATTTTGAATTCTTGAAGGAGTAGAACCCAACGAAGAAGTCTTGGTTTGGAATCTTGTTTTGTTAACAAGTACTTCAACGCGGAATGATCGGTATAGAAAATGGTAGTGGAAAGGACAAGATAGGGGCGAAATTTTTCAAAAGCATACACTATAGCTAAAAGCTCTTTTTTGGTAGTGGTATAATGCAATTGAGCCCCCGTCATTGTCTTGCTAGCGTAATGGATTGGTTGGAAATGTTTATTGATTCTTTGTCCCAAAACCGCTCCAATAGCAAAGTCGCTAGCATCACACATCAATTCAAAAGGTAACTCCCAATTAGGGGTAACTAAGACCGGTGCCTTAGTTAATTTATCCTTAAGAAGATTGAATGATTCGATACACTCTTTAGAAAAGATAACAGGAGTATCTTTTTCCAAGAGGTGGGTCATCGGGCGAGCGATCTTAGAAAAATCTTGAATGAATCGACGATAGAAGCCCGCATGACCAAGAAAACTTCTCAAACCCTTCACGGTTGAAGGAGGAGGTAATTTAGCAATCACATCGACTTTAGCACGGTCAACTTCAATACCGGCTTTGGAGATTTTATGTCCAAGAACAATACCTTCTTTTAACATGAAATGGCATTTTTCCCAATTTAGAACAAGATGAGTGTATTCACACCGTTTAAGCATACGTTCTAAATTGGCAAGGCAAGTAGAGAAAGAATCACCATAGACCGAGAAATCGTCCATAAAGACTTCCATAGTTTCTTCAACCATGTCATGGAATATAGCCATCATACAACTTTGGAAAGTCCCAAGAGCATTGCATAAGCCGAAAGGCATTCTTTTTGTAGAACAATGATAATCTTTATGAATCAAGAGGGTTGATGTTTTCTAGAGAGAGAAACTTATAGAGAGAAATGAAAGAAACTATGTATTATGAAAATAAGAAATGAAACAACCAACACCTCTTTCCATGGTGGAAAGAGGCTTATATACCCAAGTCCTTAATGGACTTGGGCCTCCGGCCCATGAACATGTTCATGGGTCGGGCTATTTAATAAATGTTACTTAAACACTACTACGAGCCTATAACTATATTGTTGGAGTGACCGAGACTTTCTATATATGTAAAACGTATTTCCAACAATCTCCCCCAAAGGGAGGTCACTCCAAATTTACAAAGTCCTAATCTAGCATGTTAGATCTTGTTCTTGAGCTCGTAGTCCACTTTCTCTTTTCTTTCTTTCTTTTTTCTTCCTTTTGTGAATATGTGTTGAATAATATCAGCCTTTTGCTTGGAACACGTTCTTTTGCTCTTTCACGTGCAGTCTTTATCTTCTTGTAATGTTCGCCTCTTCGTGACTTCATGTCCCACACACTTATCCTTTGTTGAATTCTTGAAATTTTCAGAGTCGATACAGCGGAAGACTTTTAGGTCAAACTTTCTTGAATTTGCAGAAGTATTTGATGCAGGAAGAATAAGCATGTGAGGACGTCTTCAACAGGTACACCGTAACGCCACCGTCTTCGAATGCAGCAACATAATAAGACACGAACAAAATGGATTTGACATTTTATTCTAATTCGGTAGCATTTTACCTCTGGTCGGTGAAGACCGTTGGACGATATTAGATATCGTACCTGTGACGGATAGTTTCAATTAAGTAACTTACTGACACGATTTCGCGGGAAAACCCGTTCTCTTTATTCGACCGTCCAAAGCTGACTGCGAACATAAAGAGTGAATCATTTGGATTAAAAATCCTTATGATTGAAGTCGTCAATTCATGAAACCTGGAACAAGTGAATTTCAATTAAGATATTCACCATCGTTGCTTTCCAGTTGTCACAAACTTAATTCAAATAGAATCTTGCTTGTCACCTACCAAGTGCTGTTTGATGTTAACACTAGAAGGATTTCCACTCGTCACTGTGAACACTAAAGAGTGTCACTCTGAGTGTTCTGGCAAGATCATACGATAATGCGTAGAGGCCTGGAACGAGTTTAAGTTCAATTAAGAATTAAACTACCGTTTCTTTCCAGTTGTCACAAGATTGGTTCTTAAAGAACCGCACGTGTCACCTACCATGAGCTTGTTTGATGTTGGCTCAAGCAGGATTTCCATTTTCATTGTAATACTTGCGTATCACTCGGATGTTCTGGCAATATTACAAGAATACTGCGTAGGACTCATAAAGATCTCTTACTTTTCACAGTGTGTGAAGAAGCAAGGAATAAATGGAAAGTGTCCTAATGAGAACTTTGATGATCTCGTGGCTCTAGACTCGATAGTGCGTTTTGATTTAGTGAGCGATGGCTGGAGAGGAGTGCCACCTATTCAATATCAGTCTATTCGGAATGAATAAACCAATAGATAACGTGTTGATCTCCGTGTGATTAAAACAAATACCTTTTGAGAGATATTTGAGTTAGCTGGGGGAGGGTTGTGCATTGCATCACTGGGTCTATGATGTCTTTCTTCAATATCGAGAATCATTAACAAATGATCTCAATAGCATATGTATTGACCCGGTTTCTGCCTAAAGTTGTAAGGAGGGCTTCTTTCTTTACACCCTTATCTTTACAATTCTTTTTTCATTCTTCAACCCCTTCAATGCTTACCAATACGTCATCACTAGCACCTTGTTGTGATTGTTCCAGTGCTAGCTTAAGTACTTGGTCGGTATTCAGCTACGTTCATGATAGGTGTGTACCCACCCATCCTTTTTACCATTTAACTACAATAATAACCGAGCCAAAACGTGTATTTTATGTCGTAAATGTCGGAATTATGCGTGGTTTGTGTTTTTGTTGTGATTTAGGACGAAAATGTGAAAAGGGGAGAAAACACGGGCATTCACGGGCTTTTATCGAAGAAAAAGACAAAAGACGAAGTCAAGAAATCAAGAGTGCAAAACGAACGGAAGTCCAAGACCAATTCTGAAGATTTATCGAAGAAAAATTCAAAAGACGGAAGTTTACTAAAAGCCGAAGAACTCAAGTCTAATTTATTGAAGAATTACAAGACGAGTTTAAAGAAATCCCGAGACAAAGTCATTAAAGTCAAAGAATTAAGAAGACAAGGAGTTAATCATGAAATTAAAGAAATAAGAAAGAGGGGAGAAAGCTTCCTAAGCACCTCCCTTATCCTCCTATAAATAGGTCATTAGAATTTCATTTTCATTTTGTTGGCTAAGTGTGACAATTAATCTTCCACCATTTTAATTACTTGTCATTTAAATACATGTCATTTACTTAATTGTCTTGCACCTTAAATTCATTTAATTTCAAGTAAGTTTCCTTTTAATTATTGTCAATCTTTACTTTTATTGTCAATCTTCTATCTTCATTTCTTATTTGATCTTTAATCTTTATGCTTTATTGTTCATGTTTATGTTTTTGATGTTTTATTGATTTGATTAAAGTGGGTTTTGATTATTGTGGTTATTATTGTTAGTGTTTTTGATTTGGTTTGCTTGATTATCATTAGTTGATCATTTTTTGTTAGCTTTGTTTAATCTTTTGGTTTATTTTTATTGGATTAGATTAGATTCGTGTTATTTTTGTTCTCCTTGTTCTTCGCTACTGTTCAATCTCCAGGTTATTCCGGATCAACAGCAAACATTCCGAATCAAGGTCTTGTTAAGATTATTCCGAACCAAGTTTGTTATTCCGGATCAGTGAATATTCCGAACCAGTGGAATATTCCGGATCAGTGGAAGTTCCGAATCAAGCTGACATTCCGAGTGAAGAATTTGTTCCGGATCAAGTCGTTTATTCAGAATAATTAATATTCCGAATCAAGGGTTCATTCGGAACATTCCGAACGAAGGGATTGAGGAATTATTCCGAGTGAAGCAGAATTCCGAATCAAGCTTGTTCATTCGGAATATATTCCGAATCAAGACTTTATTCCGGATCAGCAAAACATTCTGAACCAAGCTTCATATTCCGAACCAAGTGAACATTCCGAATCAAGGCTTATATTCCGAGTGAAGGATTTATTCTGGATAAGTGACATATTCCGAATAAAGAATTTATTCCGAATCAAGGTTTTATTCCGGGTGAACATTTTGTTTCGAATCAAGGTTTTTGTAATTATTCCGAGTGAATAAGACATCATTCCGAACGAAGGTGACATTCCGGATGAGTGATTATTCCGAACGAAGGATTATTCCGAATGAGCTGTTTCCAGGTTCTTTTTAGTTTCAGTTTTTAAGTTTTAATTTTTAAGCTTTACTTTTCCCACTTTAAGTTTACTTGCCTTAGATTTATTTTAAGCCTTGCCTTAGTTTAAGTTTTAGTTGCGTTTTAAGTTTGCCTTTAGGATAGTTTTAAGTTTGCGTTATTTACTTTTAAGTGCCATTTAATTTTACGCCACACTTTAATTTCTCGTCATTTATTTTAAATTAGATTTAGATTTATATTTTACAGCCATTTACTTTAAAGTTTTTGCACCTTTAATATTACTACAACGACACAACTATTGTTTCCACCAAAGACAGCTGAGTCACATAGTTAATCCATTTTTCAATTCGAAGAGACTGGAACAACGATAAATTTTATACTGGCCAAAAGCCTTGTATTAAATGGCGCCGCTGCCGGCTCTTTTCGTAAAGATTAACGGTTTTCTGTGAGAGACGCGTTGCTTTTTGGGATCCGTTCATTCATGAGCGTCATTTTTTCTTGCTTAAAAATTTCAAAAAACCATAAGAATTAAAAATTGTTAAAAAATCCATAAAAATTAAAAAAATTTCAAAAATCCAAAAAGATTTTATTTTCTTTATAGTGTATATATATTCTCTTTGTGCTTGGTATTGTTTTCTTTTGCTTTCGCAGGTGTATGCGTACTAGATCTTCAACTTATCAAGAGCCCGAGACTCGTGAAGATTTAGGTATGGAAGGTGTGAACAACAACAATAATCCACCACACCTCAATAATAACAACAATGTTCTTCCACAGCCCGATCTTTGGACCATGGAGGAGCTTTTTCAACCTACCATGTTTGGACGAGGAGGACCGATTGCACCGATGCAAATCACGGCTCCAGAGTTTTCGTTGAAGCATCACATGATCCAGCAAGTTCAAACTAACCCATTCCACGGATTGCCTGATGATGATGCCAACAAACACCTCGACAAATTCATTACTATTACCCAAAGCATGAAGTTGTCCGGTGCCACAATGGATGTTCTTCGCCTACAGCTCTTTCCACATAATTTATCACACCACGCCGAGAAATGGTTTGATCGTCTCCCGAAGAATTCAATTCATACTTGGGATGATATGACTCAACGCTTTTTGTCGCGCTACTTTCCACCATCCATGGTCACGAGCCTTCGCAATCAAATCAGCGGTTTCATGCAAGAACCCGATGAATCTCTCTTTGATGCTTGGGAAAGATATAATGTTTGATCGATCGATGTCCAAACCACAACATGCTCCCTGTGACCTTAATTGATACTTTCTACAACGGTTTGACTTTTCGTGATCGTGATACGATTAATGCAGCCGCCGGTGGCACATTTATGAAAAGGAGACCCGAGGAGTGTAGAGAGCTTATTGAGAACATGACTACTCATCATAAAAATTGGGATTCCTCCGCTTCTTCAAGGAACAACCCGAGAGTCAATGTTTCTTCTACTTCAGCAAACCCCGACATGACCGAATTCACCCGCATGATGGCCGAAATGAACAAAAATATCTTGCTCCTCGCTACAAACCAACAACAAGTTAAAGCGGTGGCTAATCCTTGTGAGACATGCGGCGTTCCTCACTCATACACTGATTGTCCTTCTACTCAAGGAAATCCGGAAAATGTGCATGCGGCTTATGCTAATTATTCACCAGAAAATTACCAAGCCCGACCTCAAGGGGATAGAAATTTGCTAAGTTACCGGCCAAACAACTACCTTTCACCCGGTTTTTCTCCTCAAAACCAAAACCCAACAACAATTACGATAGAAGCAACCAAATCCCACCTCGAGCTTCTAATCCTTATCACCCACCCGCTCAACAAGCCCCACCCATTAACCAAGATGTTGAAGCTTTGATGAGAACTCAAGGAGAGCAAATCAAGAATCTACAGAGCCAAATTATCAATTTGAAAGGGGATATCACCAAGCAAGGGAATGACATTAGATCCGAGCTTCGAGATAATATATAATCCTCCTTCAGCAATCAAACGAATGATTTGAAGAATATGCTGGCTAGTTTCTTGCCCACCACTCAACCCTCTTCTTCGAGTTCTCTACCTTCAATCACCGTCACCCATCCGCGAGCGAATGTGAGTGCTATTACTACCCATAGTGGGGAGTTACTTTAGTAGGACCACCTATCCCGTCCCCATCATCTACACCTCCTCCACCACCATTTATCCCTACTACTCCCACACCTAGTATTAGTACACCATTACCGTCTCCGCCTTGTCATGACGAAGTACCCACCAAGAATCCTCCACCAACCTCACCTTCAACATCTCAACCTTTACCTGCTACACCTACACCTTCCACCTATAAACCCAAGATTCCTTATCCATCTTGCTTAGACAAGGCCAAACTGCACACCAAGGATGACATTCAAGTGTCAAACTATTTGAAGAAAGTTTCGCAAATGACCATCACTTTTAGCCTTGTCGAAGCTCTAGTACAAATGCCTAAATTTGTTAAGATGTTTAAGGAATTGCTTAATAAGAAGGAGAAGATGGCCGAGTTTGTTAATACTCGATTGAATGAAAATTGTTCTGCCGTCCTTCTTAAATAACTTCCGGAGAAACTTGGAGATCCCGGTCGTTTTGTGCTACCTTGTACTTTTAACCAAACCGACAAATTTACTGCCTTAGCCGATCTCGGGGCAAGTATTAATTTGATGCCTTTAAGTTTTTGGAAAAAGTTATCATTGCCCGACCTTACACCCACAAAGATGACTCTTGAGTTAGCCAATCGCACTCTCGCTTACCCCGTTGGTATTGTCGAAGATGTGTTCATTAAAGTTGGCACATTCACTTTTCCGGTCGACTTTGTCGTTGTTGATTATGAAATGGACCCTCGTATTCCGTTAATACTTGGACGCCCATTTTTGAGAACCGGTAGAGCTTTAATTGATGTGGATATATGTGAACTCATCTTAAGAGTCGGGGATGATGCACAAGTTTTTGAAATGGGTAAGCTTACAAGCAAATCCTATGGAAGAGAATCAGCGAATATGATTAATGTGCTTGATGATTTTGTCATCTACAACAATCCTCTATTCGATTCTTGCAATTATAATCCACTGTTTCAAGATGATGTGGATGATTCTCTCTCTAATTTGGAACCTTCACCCATATATGATTCTCCACCGATCTTTGATGCTTATGATAATGATTATAGCTTCGATGGAGATGATTATGATGACTTTACTTCCGAGTATCCCGACATGCCCACTTATGATGATTTTGATGAGGATGATACTCTTTCGAGTGATTCTTCTCATGATGAAGATCCTCCGCCATCCATGCTTAATCCTACTTTGGATGACTACTCATTTGAGGAAGATTTCTCTACTTTTCTCAATACATACTTCCCTCATGAGAGTGATGCTCCTCCTTTAGACTTTGATAATTATGGTCTTGATCCTTCTACGGATTTGAAGAAAATTCTTTCAAAGGAGAAGCAACCAGACGACACGAACATCCGCAGCACGTATGATTTAACACCTCTTTGTCCACCTTCTGAGGACGAGGTTGTGCATTTTTAATAAGTGTGAAAACACTTATCCTTTTACCACTTATTTCCAATAATAACAAGACCAAAACGTGTGATTTATGTCGTAAAAGTCGGAATTATGCGTAGTTTGTGTTTTTATTGTGTTTTAGGACCAAAAGATGAAAAAGGAAGAAAACACGGGCTTTCACGGGCTTTTATCGAAGAAAACGGGAAAAGACGAAGTCAAAAGATCAAGAGTGCTTAAAGAACGGATGTCCAAGACCTATTCTGGAGATTTATCGAAGAGCAAGTCTAAAGACGGAAGTTTAATGAAGCCGAAGAACTTAAGTCTAATAGAAGAAGAAAATTAAAAGACAAGTTCAAATCCCGAGACTATAAAGACGAAGAATTAAAATCGAGTCGAGAAGAAAAAGAAAGAAGAAAGCACCACACATGCCTCCCACTTCCCTATAAATACCCTCCTAATCACATTAGGAGGGGGTTAGCTAGTTTTTATTTCTTAAGTTTCTTTCTAGTTTTTAGAGAGAGAAAGTCTTAAACTTTCTCTCACTAGTTCATCTTTTTCTTTTAATCTTTCAAGATTAAACACTTTTTTTTGTATTGCTTATTTCATTAATCAAAGTTCTATTTTAAGCTTTTGATCCTTATTCTCATTCTTCACTTCTTGATTTATTTTACTTTTGATCCGAATATCATACTTCATTCGTATGATTTTATGATTTCGTGGTTGAAGGATTGATCTTCTTTGCTTACACATAAGTTCTTTCGCGTTTAGGACATAAGCTTGTAATGCTTATTGGCTTATTCGAGTTTTAGCTTATTGATTTTCGGATTTTATAAAGGTGTTAGTTATTTTAAAAGTATCTTTTATAAAGTTTTTGATTTCATAACTTGAATAGTTTTCAAATTTAAGTTTTTCTTTTGTGATTAAGATCCAGTGAGACTAGCTTATTGCATTTGCTTATTGAGATTCACTCTTCCACCAATTTCGGAACTGTTGCCTTCCATCGCAAAACTAGGGTTTTGTGCTCTTTCCGACGGGTTTCATTCACATTCCGATAGCCTTTGGTTTTTGATCGCAATAACCCATTAGGGTTTTACTTTGCGATCGGTTGGATTTTCCCCCTTATTCCGATCTGGGTTGCGATCGCTTATTGCGATCGCATATTCCGACGGGATCAAGGTCTTGGTTAAGACGAAGTGCTGCCCATTTTTCGACAGCATCATTCCGATGGAAATACATTGCGACAGATGCATTCACAACATTCCGATAGGTAGTAAAATCATGCATTCCGATGGATCCTTGTTTAATATTCCGATGGTTGAAAGTTTGGTGTATTCCGATGGACATTAATTGTTTTATTACGATTGGTTAAGTTTTCAAGTTTCCAAGTTTTACAAGCTTCAAGTTTTAAGAATTTCCATAAGTAAAATTTAAGTTTAATTTTGTCAAAGCTTTAAATTACTCAACGACACTTTAATTACTTGCTAGTAGTTTAAAACAAACAAACCAAATCATTCTCTTGATTCACCAAAAGACAATTGAGTCGCACTTAAGACCGGTTTTCAATTCGAAAAGATTCGGAACTATAACGAACTTGAACTTTCATATTTGGTGTAAAAGCCAAGTATTAAATGGCGCCGCTGCCGGCTCTTTTCGTTAAGATAAACGGTTTCTAGTGAGAGACGCATTGAATTTTGGGATCCGTTCTTTGAACGTTATTTTCATTACTATAAGAATTTCCAAAAATCCATAAAAAATATAAAACTCTTCAAAAATACAAAAACATTAAAAAACCTATAAAAACTAAAAAGATTATATAGATATTCCTTGTGTATATTTTTCTTCTGCAGGTGCATGCGTACTAGATCTTCCAACTATTCTGAGCCCGAGACTCTTGAAGATTTAGATATGGCTGGTGTTAACAACAACAATAATCACCCACCTCAAAATAATTTGAATAACAACAACAACAACAATGTCCTTCTACCTGATTTACGAACCATGGAGGAATTGTGCCAACCCACCATGAATGGACGCGGAGGCCCGATTGCGCCAATGCACGTCACGGCTCAGGAGTTTTCGTTGAAGCATCATATGATACAACAAGTGCAAACGAACCCATTTCGTGGAATTCCGGATGATGATGCCAACAAACACCTCGACAAATTCATTACCATTACCCAAAGCATGAAGTGCCCTGGTGTTTCTATGGATGACCTTCGACTTCAACTTTTTCCACACTCGCTTTCTCACCATGCCGAAAAATGGTTTGACCGTCTTCCTAAGAATTCTATTCATACGTGGAACGACATGACTCAACGCTTTTTATCGCGCTACTTTCCCCCATCCATGGTCACTAGCCTTCGTAACCAAATCAGTGGATTTATGCAAGAGAACGATGAATCGCTTTTCGATGCTTGGGAACGTTACAATGATTTGATCGACCGCTGTCCTAATCACAATATGCTCCCCGTCACTCTCATTGACACCTTCTACAATGGTCTCACCTTTCGTGATCGTGACACGATCAATGCCGCCGCCGGTGGTACTTTTATGAAAAGGAGACCGGAGGAGTGTCGAGAGTTGATTGAAAACATGACTACTCACCACAAGAATTGGGATTCTTCCGCATCCTCAAGATCTAATCAGAGAGTCAATGTTTCATCTACTTCTTCCACCACCAACTCGTCTGTTTTGGAACGTGCTCTTCTTGATATTAACAAAAGTCTCCAAATTTTGACTTCTAACCAAACTCAACAAGCTAAAGCCGTTGCTATTTCTTGTGACACATGTGGTGGTCCTCATTCCTACAATGAGTGTCCTTCTACTCACGGCAATTATTCTGAAGACGTTAACGCAGCTTACGGCACTTATCCCACGGGAGGCTATCAAGCTCGACCTCAAGGAGACCGTGGCTTGCTAAGTTATCGTTCCAACAATTATCTTGCTCCTCCCGGTTTCCCTCCTGCAAACCAGAACCAACAACAAAGCTACAACCGAAACAACCAATCCCAACCTCGTGCTCAAAATCAATATCAATCCCAAAGAAACCCATACCCAACTCAAGGAAACTCTCAAGCTCCACCTCTCAATCAACCGATGGCAGTAAGTCCAGACGTCGAGACATTCATGAAGACCAATCGTGAGTTGGTGACGAATCTTCAGAGTCAATTTGTCAACTTGAAGAATGACATGGTGAAACAAGGGAGCGATATACGAGCCGAGCTAAGGAATGACATGGCCAAACACAGCAATGATATTAATGCCAACATGCAAAACTCTTTTAACAATCAAGCTCTTCACCTTCGTGATATGATTGGTTCGCTCATCCAAAGTAATCAACCCTCTTCTTCGGGTACTCTTCCGAGTAATACCGTTGCGAATCCAAGGGGGGAGATGAAAGCAATCACCACTCGAAGTGGAAAAGGTTATATGGAACCCGAGCTTCCTACACCACCACCCGTGATTGTGAACTAGGAAAAAGAGCAACTTCCCCCACCTCCTTCACCTTCTATCCCCATTTCCCCACCACCCGTGGTTGTGAGTGATCCTATTCCCTTAAAGCCTTCTTCTTCATCCAATATACCTTATCCTTCAAGGTTGAGGAAAGAGAAGCAAAAGAGCAAGGATGATATTCAGGTTTCGAACTTCCTTAAAATGTTTAAACAACTGAATTTTAACATCTCCTTTGCCGAGGCTCTCGCTCACATGCCCAAATACGCTAAAATGTTTAAAGACCTTCTGAGCGACAAGGAAAAGCTCCTCGACATTGCCAACACCCAACTTAATGAGAACTGCTCTGCAGTGCTCTTAAGGAAATTGCCAATCAAGCTTGGTGATCCGGGTCGTTTTCTTATCCCTTGCAATTTCCCGGGAGTAGAGAATTGCATGGCCCTAATCGATCTAGGTGCCAGTATTAATCTCATGCCTCTAAGTGTTTGGAAGCAATTATCTCTCCCAGAGCTAGTCCCCACTAAAATGACTTTGGAATTGGCCAACCGTACGGTTGCTTATCCAGTGGGGATAGCCGAAGACGTTATTGTAGGAGTTGACAAATTCACCTTCCCTGCTGATTTTGTTGTCGTCGACTACGAGATGGACCCCCGTGTGCCACTTATTGTTGGTCGTCCATTCCTTAGGACCGGTCGCACTCTTATTGATGTTGAAGCCGGAGAGCTTATCATGAGAGTGGGTGACGTCAAATTAGTCTTCAACATGGGAAAGTTGTCTAAACAGCCTTATTCATATGAGAGCGTTAATTGTATTGACGTTCTTGATGAGGCTTGTGAAGAACACTTTAATGATGCTTGCAAAAGTATTCCTACCTCTCTTCCCACTATTGAGACCGTGTCCTCCATTGATTCATCGTTGTCTCTATTTGGAGATGGTGATTTATTCTGGAACAATCTTGAAGATACCATGGGAGATGTGAACTTAGCTACTAATGATTCTCCCACCGAGGGGGATGAAGATATGAGTTTCTTTGACAATCTTCTTACCGAAGCCAATCCTTCGCCTCCATCTCCCATGGTCATTGCTATCGATACTCCGACTTTGAAAACGCCTCCCGTCGAAAATCCTCCGGATTTGGAACTTAAGGAGTTGCCGCCACATCTCGAGTACGTGTTCCTTGACGACAACAAGAAGTCGCCCGTCATTATTGCAACGGATTTGAAAGATGAAGAGAAGACTCGCCTCGTTGCTGTGTTGAAAGCTCACAAGAAGGCTATTGCGTGGAAAATCTCGGATATTCGTGGAATTGATCCTCACTTCTGCACACACAAAATTCTCATGGAGGACGACTTCAAGCCCACTATTCAAAGCCAACGAAGGGTGAATCCAAAAATACATGAAGTCATCAAAACAGAGGTTATCAAACTTCTTGATGCGGGTATGATTTACCCTATTTCGGATTCACCGTGGGTTAGTCCAATCCATTGTGTGCCCAAGAAGGGCGGAATAACCGTTGTTCCCAATGAACACAACGAGTTGATTCCCACTCGTCTCGTTACTGGGTGGAGAGTTTGTATAGACTACCGCAAACTCAATGATGCCACGAGAAAGGATCATTTCCCTCTACCTTTCATGGACCAAATGCTTGAACGATTAGCCGGTAATGAATATTACTGCTTTCTTGATGGTTTCTCGGGTTATTTTCAAATACCCATCGATCCCCAAGATCAAGAGAAGACAACATTCACTTGTCCCTACGGCACATTTGCTTATAAACGAATGCCTTTTGGCTTATGCAATGCCCCCGGGACTTTCCAAAGGTGCATGTTGGCTATCTTCCATGACATGGTTGAGCACACCATGGAAGTCTTCATGGATGATTTCTCGGTCTTCGGGGATTCTTTCTCTGCTTGCCTTGCCAATTTGGAACGTATGCTTAAGCGGTGCGAAGACACTCGCCTTGTTCTGAACTGGGAAAAATGCCATTTTATGGTAAAAGAAGGCATTGTGCTAGGACACAAAATCTCTAAAGCCGGTCTTGAAGTTGACCTTGCTAAAGTAGATGTCATAGCCAACTTACCTCCACCTTCAACCGTGAAGGGTGTGAGAAGCTTTCTGGGTCATGCGGGCTTCTATCGTAGATTCATTCAGGATTTCTCTAAAATCGCTCGCCCGATGACCCACCTCTTAGAAAAAGATACTCCTTTTATCTTTTCTAAAGAGTGTCTCGAAGCCTTCAATCTTCTTAAGGACAAGCTAACTAAGGCACCGGTCTTGGTTACCCCTAATTGGGAGCTGCCTTTTGAATTAATGTGCGATGCTAGCGATTTTGCTATTGGTGCGGTTTTGGGCCAAAGAGTGAATAAACACTTCCAACCAATCCACTATGCTAGCAAAACAATGACGGGGGCTCAATTGCATTATACGACAACCGAAAAAGAGCTTTTAGCTGTTGTCTATGCTTTTGAGAAATTTCGCCCCTATCTTGTTTTATCCACCACCATCGTATACACGGACCATTCCACGTTGAAGTACTTAATGACTAAGAACGATTCTAAGCCAAGACTTCTTCGCTGGGTTTTGCTCCTTCAAGAATTCAACATTGAAATTCGCGACAAGAAGGGAGCCGAAAACCTGGCCGCGGATCATTTGAGTCGACTTGAGGATCCATATCAGGGGGATCATCCGCACAAAGAGATCAATGACTCTTTCCCCCTGGAGACTCTAATGTCTATAAATCTCCATCTTGATGGCACCCCGTGGTTTGCGGACATTGCAAACTACTTGGCGGGTGGTATTCTCATCCAACGGTTAACATCCCAACAAAAGAAGAAGTTCTTGAACGATGTTAAGACTTACTTTTGGGATGACCCTTATCTATTCAAACAGTGTGCTGATCTGATTATTCGTCGATGTGTTGACGGACCGGCAGCTTTTGACATCCTCCAAGCTTGCTACAAAGGACCCACTGGTGGTCACTTTGGTCCCAACTACACCGCTAAGAAAGTGTTTGATTCTGGCTTCTACTGGCCTACCATTTATCGTGACGCTCACGAAATGGTTAAGCATTGTGATGCCTGCCAACGTCAAGGCAAGATCACACATAAAGATGAGATGCCTCAAAATTTCATACAGGAATGTGAAATCTTTGATGTATGGGGCATCGACTTTATGGGGCCATTTCCATCATCCAAAGGGAACAAGTACATCCTCGTCGCCGTCGACTACGTCTCTAAATGGGTTGAAGCTAAGGCTCTTCCTACGAATGATGCGAGGGTGGTTGTGAACTTTTTAAAGCAGCTTTTCGCTCGATTTGGCGTTCCTCGTGCTATCATCAGTGATCGCGGGACTCATTTTTGCAACGATCAATTTGCAAGAGTCATGGCAAAGTATGGTGTCAATCACCGTCTTTCCACCGCCTATCATCCCCAAACCAATGGGCAAGCCGAAATTTCCAATCGTGGCTTGAAGAGAATTTTGGAGCGTACTGTGGGAGAGCATCGTGCCGCGTGGGCCGATAAGTTAGATGATGCTCTGTGGGCTTTCCGTACTGCTTACAAGACCCCGATTGGTTGTACACCCTATCGTCTTATGTACGGGAAAGCCTGCCACCTACCCATCGAGCTGGAACATAAGGCGCACTGGGCCTTGAAGTGGGCTAACTTCGACATCATCAAAGCCGGTGATCATCGCAAGGTTCAACTCAACGAGCTAAATGAACTAAGGAATGAAGCTTATGAGAACTCGCTGATCTACAAGGAGAAGACGAAGATTATCCACGATGCTAAAATCAAGAACCGAGAGTTCCACGTTGGTGATCAAGTCTTACTCTTTAACTCTCGGTTGAAGATCTTCTCTGGCAAGTTGAAGAGCCGCTGGACTGGTCCATTCACCGTCGCCAAGGTCTTTCCGTATGGGACCATTGAGCTTTCTCAGCCGAATGGGCCCAATTTCAAGGTGAATGGCCAGCGTTTGAAGCTGTACTTTGGTGAGGACATTTCTCAGGAGATGATTCCATCCCTCACCACGTTCCCCATGAACTAAAATTGGGTCGAGTCAGGCTCATGACTCGGTGAACAAAAACAAGCGCTTCTCGGGAGGCAACCCGTGTTCTATCCTTTACTGCTTTCCTAATAAGTGTAGGGGGAGCCCCGCATATGTTTGTTGTCTTGTTTCTTGTGCTGTGCAGGGATTAAAGCTTCAGAGAGCATCTTGATGACTTTTGACGAACCGTGATACCGTGTTTCCCATCTTCCCGGTTCTATCCTAAACTCTTGTGATTCAATATTTCATATTCTATATGTTCACATTGAATTCACTTTAGTTGTCCTTTCCTTAGCCAGATTTAAACAAAGTGCACAATGTCCTAAGTGTAGGGGAGTTTACTCCCACATGCTTAAACATTGAGGACAATGTTTATCTCAAGTGTAGGGGGGACTTCTATCGAAGTAAGTGGTCTTTTCCATGTATTTGCCCTCATTTTAACCGGAAAATTTGATTTTTCGACATTTTTCAAAATTTTTAATCTATTTTGGCCTAGTTGTATAGTTGTATTTGCCTTTGTTACGTTTCCTTTACTAGAATAAATTTTTAATATAATGGTTTTAGATTTTTCTTAGTCGTGAACATTTTGACTCAACCCGAGTTTACTTGCCTAAGTTTACTCTAGCTAGTATCCTTAACGTGTTTAAGTCAAGTTTTGCTAGGCTTTTATATAGGGAGCTATAAAACGCGAAAGTCTTAACTCTCACGGGTTAAGAACAAGAACTTTTCGCAAGTTCCTATAATTGATCCTAGAGAGTCGTTTATCAAGGGAACTTTAAAATGCGATTTCTAAACTTGAAAAAGTCTAAGAATTTGCAAGATCCTATAGGCGACTCGAAAACCCAAAACTTTGATTTAATAGGCTAAGCATCCACGAGTCTCATTACTTGAGATTTTAAACTGTGGAGAACGAGAGATGATAGAGTCAATTATAAGTTCTGTATTCTTTCGTGAATTTATGTGAGTTAATTATGAGCCTATTCTCCCTCCGCTTGTTAATAAATTAATCTGCTAATAAGTAAGGTTGTACGATTTGAGAAGTTACTTAGCTTCTAGCCCCAGATCGTTTAAAAGTTGCTCGGTAATGACGAGAGTTCATAGCCAAGGCATAACTTATGAAGCGGGGCGCGAAGATTGGCGAGTCCGAAAAGGCCCTAACAAGGCATGAGGGCTACATTTTGTTGCTAAAGATCCAAAAGTGAGGTGAAGAATCATTTATCAAAAATCAATATGAAGGATCGAGACACACGACGAAAAGCAAGAACTCCCCAAAAGTCATGGAGAAGTCTATCCGAAAAGACCCTAACAAGGTACGAGGATAAATAGATCCAAGTCCTAAAAGGAGGCGGATCGTTGTATATCAAAGTCCAAAATAAAGATTGGAGAAAAATGAAGAAGTCGTGGTCCAAAGATGAAGAATCTCTCAAAAACTTCAAGTGAAGAAATTCCTATTATGAAGAGAAGACCATAATTTCAAGAACGTCTCTCGAAGATTCGAAGTATGAAGTCGCTGCCAAATATCGGCCCGAGAAAGGTCTCAAATCGCGAACCAAGTTATGCCAAGATATGAACTTTCTGATATCCCGAGAAGCAGTTTTAAAAGATTTGGTCCTTTAGCTAACTATTGATTAAATCGTTCACCTTATTTTCGGAATAAATAACTATCGAAATAAGTCAAACAATGCATCCTTGTGATCATTCAAGACAAAAATAAAATATAAGAGATACACCTAGGAATAAGGGAGTCTAAGTGAATAATTGGCCCACATGAGTTCGTGATAGTTTGCCAACTTATAATAACAATGATCTCGTTTTTAAGCTTGGTATGGGGAACGTGAAACTTGAGGATGAAAAATGTTCATGGCCGCCAAAGCCCAATGTAAGTTTTTAATTTCTTTACTTATTTCTATCTTTTATGTTTAGACTTTGATAAAGGCCAAGGTGGGTTATTTATGATGGGAAATGTAAACTGTGCTTAAAATTAATGCATTGCATGAGGGCATTGCAATGGTCAAGTGTAGGGGATTTAATAAGTGTGAAAACACTTATCCTTTTACCACTTATTTCCAATAATAACAAGACCAAAACGTGTGATTTATGTCGTAAAAGTCGGAATTATGCGTAGTTTGTGTTTTTATTGTGTTTTAGGACCAAAAGATGAAAAAGGAAGAAAACACGGGCTTTCACGGGCTTTTATCGAAGAAAACGGGAAAAGACGAAGTCAAAAGATCAAGAGTGCTTAAAGAACGGATGTCCAAGACCTATTCTGGAGATTTATCGAAGAGCAAGTCTAAAGACGGAAGTTTAATGAAGCCGAAGAACTTAAGTCTAATAGAAGAAGAAAATTAAAAGACAAGTTCAAATCCCGAGACTATAAAGACGAAGAATTAAAATCGATTCGAGAAGAAAAAGAAAGAAGAAAGCACCACACATGCCTCCCACTTCCCTATAAATACCCTCCTAATCACATTAGGAGGGGGTTAGCTAGTTTTTATTTCTTAAGTTTCTTTCTAGTTTTTAGAGAGAGAAAGTCTTAAACTTTCTCTCACTAGTTCATCTTTTTCTTTTAATCTTTCAAGATTAAACACTTTTTTTTGTATTGCTTATTTCATTAATCAAAGTTCTATTTTAAGCTTTTGATCCTTATTCTCATTCTTCACTTCTTGATTTATTTTACTTTTGATCCGAATATCATACTTCATTCGTATGATTTTATGATTTCGTGGTTGAAGGATTGATCTTCTTTGCTTACACATAAGTTCTTTCGCGTTTAGGACATAAGCTTGTAATGCTTATTGGCTTATTCGAGTTTTAGCTTATTGATTTTCGGATTTTATAAAGGTGTTAGTTATTTTAAAAGTATCTTTTATAAAGTTTTTGATTTCATAACTTGAATAGTTTTCAAATTTAAGTTTTTCTTTTGTGATTAAGATCCAGTGAGACTAGCTTATTGCATTTGCTTATTGAGATTCACTCTTCCACCAATTTCGGAACTGTTGCCTTCCATCGCAAAACTAGGGTTTTGTGCTCTTTCCGACGGGTTTCATTCACATTCCGATAGCCTTTGGTTTTTGATCGCAATAACCCATTAGGGTTTTACTTTGCGATCGGTTGGATTTTCCCCCTTATTCCGATCTGGGTTGCGATCGCTTATTGCGATCGCATATTCCGACGGGATCAAGGTCTTGGTTAAGACGAAGTGCTGCCCATTTTTCGACAGCATCATTCCGATGGAAATACATTGCGACAGATGCATTCACAACATTCCGATAGGTAGTAAAATCATGCATTCCGATGGATCCTTGTTTAATATTCCGATGGTTGAAAGTTTGGTGTATTCCGATGGACATTAATTGTTTTATTACGATTGGTTAAGTTTTCAAGTTTCCAAGTTTTACAAGCTTCAAGTTTTAAGAATTTCCATAAGTAAAATTTAAGTTTAATTTTGTCAAAGCTTTAAATTACTCAACGACACTTTAATTACTTGCTAGTAGTTTAAAACAAACAAACCAAATCATTCTCTTGATTCACCAAAAGACAATTGAGTCGCACTTAAGACCGGTTTTCAATTCGAAAAGATTCGGAACTATAACGAACTTGAACTTTCATATTTGGTGTAAAAGCCAAGTATTAATTTTCTTAGTGGATCTTCTTCAAATTCTGCTGCGCCTGAGTGCTATTTTCCCCTAAAGGAAAAGGTGTTCGACCCCGGTATCGATATTCTTCAGCCATCTCGGTATCCATCTGATGAAATAAAAGGAAAGATTTTTGGAACTATTGGAAATATGCTTGCACCTCTTCACCCTTGCTTCCACCGTGCTCCATCTTTGCTTAAGGGAACCTTGCCTACTCTTCTTTGGCTTGCCTTTTTCGCCTTAAGCTTGTGCTATTTGATGGACGAAAACTATGTATTTGATCCCGGTGGATACGTTTCATGCTTCTTCCTATGTTAATCAAGGTCGAGTCAGGCTCACGACTCGGTGAACAAAAATCAAGTGCTTCTTGGGAGGCAACCCATGTATCTATCTTTTAGCTATCTTTATCCTAAGTGTAGGGGAGACTCGTTGGTGTTTGCTATTTCCTCTCTTCTTCTATTCAGGGATTCGAGCGCTCAATGATCCACTCTTGATTATTTTTGACGACCCGTGATTCCGTGTTACCTTCTTCCCGGTTCTATCCTAAACTCTTTTCGATTCACTATTTTATATTTTCCAATATTAAAATAGGAGTCTCTTTAGTTGTCTTTTCCTTAGCGATATTTAAATAACGTGCACAATGTCCTAAGTGTAAGGGAGTTTACTCCCACATACTTAAACATTGAGGACAATGTTTATATCAAGTGTAGGGGGGACTTCTATCGAAGTTAAGTGGCCTTTTCCTTGTATTTGTCCTCATTTTAACCAGAAAATCAATTTTTCTACATTTTTCAAAAATTTTGATCTATTTTGGCCTATTAGTTTTACCTTTGTATAGTTATTTTATTTCTTTGCTAGAATAAATTTTCAAACGTTGTGAATCTTTTGACTCAACCCGAGTTTACTTATCTAAGTTTACTCTAGCTAGTATCCTTAACGTGTTTAAGTCAAGTTTTGCAAGGCTTTTATATAGGGAGCTTTAAAACGCGAAAGTCCTAACTCTCACGGGTTAAGAACAAGAACTTTTCGCAAGTTCCTATAATTGATCCTAGAGAGTCGTTTATCAAGGGAACTTTAAAATGCGATTTCTAAACTTGAAAAAGTCTAAGAGTTTGCAAGATCCTATAGACGACTCGAAAACCCAAAACTTTGATTTAATAGGCTAAGCATCCACGAGTCTCATTCCTTGAGATTTTAAATTATGGAGAACGAGAGATGATAGAGTCAATTATAAGTTTGGTATTCTTTCGTGAATTTATGTGAGTTAATTATAAGCCTATTCTCCCATCGCTTTCTAATAAATTTTATCTGCAATAAATAAGGTTGTACGATTTGAAAAGTTACTTTGCTTCTAGCCCAAGATCGTTTAAAAGTTGCTCGGTATGGATTAGAGTTCATAGCCAAGGCATAACTTATTGAAGCGGGATGCGAAGATTGGCGAGTCCGAAAAGGCCCTAACAAGGCATGAGGGCTACATTTTGTTGCTAAAGATCCAAAGTGATGTGAAGAATCATTTATCAAAAACAATATGAAGGATCGAGACACACGACGAAAAGCAAATACTCCCGTAAAGATCATGGAGAAGTCTATCCAAAAAGGCCTTAACAAGGTATGAGGATAAATAGATCCAAGTCCAAAAAGGAGGCGGATCGTTGTATATCAAAGTCCAAAATAAAGATTGGAGAAAAATGAAGAAGTCGTGGTCCAAATATGAAGAATCTCTCAAAACTTCAAGTGAAGAAATTCCTATTATGAAGAGAAGACCATTATTTCATGAACGTCTCTCAAAGATTTGAAGTATGAAGTCGCTGCCAAATATCGGTCCGAGAAAGGTCTCAAATCGCAAAGCGAGTTATGCCAAGATATGAACTTTATGAGGTCCCGAGAAGCAGTTTTAAAAGATTTAGTCCTTTAGCTAACTATTGATTAAATCGTCCCACTTTATTTTCAGCCTAAATAACTATCGAAATACGTCAACAATGCATCCTCGTGATCATTCAAGACAACAATAAAATATAAGAGATACACCTAGGAATAAGGGAGTCTAAGTAAATAATTGGCCCACATGAGTTCGTGTTAGTTTGCTAACTTATAATAACAATGATCTCGTTTTTAAGCTTGGTTTGGAGAAAGTGAAAACTTAAGGATGATGATCATTCATGATATTTTCAAAACCCTAAGGTATGTTTTTGATTTCTTTACTTTGAATGTTTATAATTTTCTATCTCTTTAATAAAGGCCAATGTGGATTGATTATGATGAAAAGTGTAATCGTGCTTTGTAACTAATGCATTGCATGAGGACATTGCAATGGTCAAGTGTAGGGGATTTGATAGGTGTGTAACCACCCATCCTTTTTACCACTTAACTACAATAATAACCGAGCTAAAACGTGTATTTTATGTCGTAAATGTCGGAATTATGCGTGGTTTGTGTTTTTGTTGTGACTTAGGACGAAAATGTGAAAAGGGGAGAAAACACGGGCATTCACAGGCTTTTATCGAAGAAAAAGACAAAAGACGAAGTCAAGAAATCAAGAGTGCAAAAAGAACGGAAATCCAAGACCAATTCTGAAGATTTATCGAAGAAAAAGTCAAAAGACGGAAGCTTACTAAAAGCCAAAGAACTCAAGTCTAATTTATTGAAGAATTACAAGACGAGTTTAAAGAAATCCTGAGACAAAGTCATTAAAGTCAAAGAATTAAGAAGACAAGGACTTAATCATGCAATTAAAGAAAGAAGAAAGAGGGGAGGAAGCTTCCTAAGCACCTCCCTAATCCTCCTATAAATAGATCATTAGGATTTCATTTTCATTTTGTTGGCTAAGTGTGACAATTTGTCTTCTACCATTTTAATTACTTGTCATTTAAATACATGTCATTTACTTAATTGTCTTGCATCTTAAATTCATTTAATTTCAAGTAAGTTTACTTTTATTTATTGTCAATCTTTACTTTTATTGTCAATCTTCTATCTTCCTTTCTTATTTGATCTTTAATCTTTATGATTTATTGTTCATGTTTATGTTTTTGATGTTTTATTGATTTGATTAAAGTGGGTTTTGATTATTGTGGTTATTATTGTTAGTGTTTTTGATTTGGTTTGCTTGATTATCATTAGTTGATCATTTTTGGTTAGCTTTGTTTAATCTTTTGGTTTATTTTGATTGGATTAGATTAGATTCGTGTTATTTTTGTTCTCCTTGTTCTTCGCTACTGTTCAATCTCCAGGTTATTCCGGATCAACACCAAACATTCCGAATCAAGGTCTTGTTGAGATTATTTCGAACCAAGTTTGTTATTCCGGATCAGTGAATATTCCGAACCAGTGGAATATTCCGGATTAGTGGAAGTTCCGAATCAAGCTGACATTCCGAGTGAAGAATTTGTTCCGAATCAAGTCGTTTATTCGGAATAATTAGTATTCCGAATCAAGGGTTCATTCAGAACATTCCGAACGAAGGGATTGAGGAATTATTCCGAGTGAAGCAGAATTCCGAATCAAGGGAGTTGATTCGGAATATTCTGAATCAAGCTTGTTCATTCAGAATATATTCCGAATCAAGACTTTATTCCGGATCAGCAAAACATTCCGAACCAAGCTTCATATTCCGAACCAAGTGAACATTCCGGATCAGGGCTTATATTCCGAGTGAAGGATTTATTCCGGATAAGTGACATATTCTGAATAAAGAATTTATTCCGGATCAAGGTTTTATTCCGGGTGAACATTTTATTCCGAATCAAGGTTTTTGTAATTATTCCGAGTGAAGGAGACATCATTCCGAACGAAGGTGACATTCCGGATGAGTGATTATTCCGAACGAAGGATTATTCCGAATGAGCTGTTTCCAGGTTCTTTTTAGTTTCAGTTTTTAAGTTTTAATTTTTAAGCTTTACTTTTCCCACTTTAAGTTTACTTGCCTTAGATTTATTTTAAGCCTTGCCTTAGTTTAAGTTTTAGTTGCCTTTTAAGTTTGCCTTTAGGATAGTTTTAATTTTGCGTTATTTACTTTTAAGTGCCATTTAATTTTACGCCACGCTTCAATTTCTCATCATTTATTTTAAATTAGATTTAGATTTATATTTTACAGCCATTTACTTTAAAGTTTTTGCACCTTTAATATTACTACAACGACACAACTATTGTTTCCACCAAGACAGCTGAGTCACATAGTTAATCCATTTTTCAATTAGAAGAGACTGGAACAACGATAATTTTTATACTGGCCAAAAGCCTTGTATCATGGGTCACCCTTTATCTTTACAATAGCATCTGTATTGACCCGGTTTCTGCCTAAAGTTGTAAGGAGGGCTTCTTTCTTTACACCCTTTATCTTTACAATTCTTTTTTCATTCTTCAACCCCTTCAATGCTTACCAATACGTCATCACTAGCACCTTGTTGTGATTGTTCCAGTGCTAGCTTAAGTACTTGGTCGGCATTCAGCTACGTTCACAATCATTCTCCATCTTTCCTAGGACTTCTAATTCTATCTTGGGAATTGTCCTTGGGAAGATTCCATCGGTTCTGATGAATCATTGGACTAATACCTATACCTACCACCCTTTTTTCACCACATCCGTCGTGAATTAAGTGTGTTTTGGGTAAGTATTGTCACCATGAAAAATCCTTGAAAAATCACTTAAATCACTTGTGATATTGTAATCAAAGTTTTTGTGCCTTAAGTGGTTTAGATCATCAAAAAACGCTCCCCCTTAACTTGTGCATTACACATGTTAGGTTGGTTTATCTTTTAAGCCTTTTTATTGTTTAGCCAAATATCATTAAGTCTCCTTAATCCCATTTTCTCCCCTTTCCAAAATGTTAACCATCAATATTTTGGATATTAATGGATTAACCGGTCTTTGGGTAATAAAATGAAATTAGATGTTGGTCAAAGAACAATGAATGCTCCCCCTCAAATTAATGAGGGTTAGTTGTAGTGCTTGAGTACGATATGTTTGAAAGATTTAGAATCTCGAGAGAAATTCTGGAAAAATATCATACTTTTACACTACAACAAGCCACAAAGCTGATTATACAAAAATTAACATATTCACAATTATGGACATATGGAGTTGACCTGTTATAAGACGAACCATAATTAAATGGCTCGTTCCGTGAACCTATGGTGAGCTCCATATGGTCGTCCACCGACGAATCGTTCCACACTTCGTAGCAACCGGCGCTTAGAAGTTCCTCGATCTTCTTGATCGCGTACTTTGATCCTCTTTTGCATTGGATTGTCCAGGTGTACTTGACTGCTGGAAGCGGTAGGTTGGCATTGAGAACCGTCAGATCATCTCGAACATGCTTGAGCGTACCATCGCTGAATTTGTGCAGTTTGGAGAATCGCATATACTGCATGACGCCAGTCTCATTTGGATAAAAGATCCATGCTTCCGGCGTTGTGGTCCCCATGTAAACCTTCTTGTTCTTATGGAAATTACTGAGTGGAGTTGTATGGGGACGTTCCAAGTTTAACTGCTTCTGATAGCTCTCTACGCCAAGTTGAAAGTCTTCCACCCGGTTTTGAATGACGATTTTTCTTGCATATTGACGAAAGTTGGAGCTCATTGCAATGACAATCTCAGGTGGTAGATGGTCAACTGTTTCCTGAGCCAATAGCAACAAAAGATCTTCGATGTCTTCAAGTTGAAGGTACTGGAGATCACTTTCGTCAATTCGGTATTCTTTCTCATCGGTACGTTTGAACACGATTACATTCAAGTAATCATAACCGAAGATAGTCTGAGTGGTTGATCCTTGGATGCTTTTGATTCTATGAGCTGAGACAATAGAAGAACCTCTCTTAGGACGATGTAAATGATTTTAAGCTAACCTTTTCTTTGGATTCCAGTGAGAGATGCCAAGTGATGCATAAGTGTCATAAAACTTGAGCAATTTCTTTCTCCATATTGCATCAGGTAGTTTATCCTCTATCCATGGAACATTCTCCAAATTAACAGCCTTGACCATAGTGAGTGACGTGGCATATTTCTTTGCTCCATTTTCAAGGTATTCAAGATCGTGAGAAACAAAGTGCTCTATTGGGATTGTTGCAGAACCGTCAATGACCGTGGGTGTAAGAGGTCGTAACACAGGAGTCTGAATTCCTGTAGTCGTCGCTCTCATTGCCTTGGTAAGCACATTCAAGTGGTATTCTACTTCATTATGGCTGATCATCAAAGTATCAAAGAAGTCCTCATTTGCGGCTGCCATTTTGATCAGATACGGAGTCATTGTCGGTTTCCCATGAGAATACCTTAGAAAGGCCGAGAAATTGATAGGATTGTTCAGGAATTGAGTCAGCTCCATTTCAGATGTTGTGTCGAAAGGATGCTGTGGAGCTGCATTTATGAGCCAAAGTTGCTCCTGTACCGTGTCATCGATGATTAGAGATTCAGCAAACGTTGGTTCTGGCACATTTTAAGTCTTCAACTTCCATATCAATGTTGTGTTGATCTTCAGATGGTGTTGAAGGTTGATCTTGCATCACCGGTATATCATCGCGAGGTTATTATTCTATCATTGACCCTGTTGGTTCTTCTGCTTGCATATATTCTACAGATTCATTGTAAGAATCAGTAGTAAAAACTGGTGCAGTAGATATACCTGTGTCAATTTGCGGAGTTTTTGGTACAGTAGACTCCACTGTCTTTTCAACGGTTTCAGCAATGTAATCTGCAGCTTCCTCTAAACCTTTCTCAGTAGCCTTATCACTGTCATCCTTATTAGACTCTTCGGCATTAGTACCCATTTCGTCATTCTTATCACCCTTGTTGGTTCCATTACCGTCGTCATTATCTTCATCTTCATCCTCATCATCATCTGTATCCTTGTCCTCATCTTCATCTTCAACTTTATCCTTTTCTTCCTCATCCTCTTCTTCCTCCTCATCTCCTTCCTTATCCTCTTCCTCATTTTGATCATTGTCACCATCATCCTCCTCACCGTTACCCTCATCTTCTTCCTCCTCTAGTTTGTCTTCATTGTCAGACTCAGAGTCGGTAGTGTCTGCTGGTGTATCGTCAATAATTGCTTTGTTGAGATATTGTAGAACTTTTCATTTATTCTTCGATTTATGAGCCCCCGTATTTAGCAGACGTGTCTGTAACAATGTCATTAGTTGAAGTGTAGATAAACCATTATCGACAAGAGTGGGTAGCTGCTGATCAACGTATGAGTTGATTTCTCGTCGAATGATCTTGGTCATCTTTTCATCAATTGACCCAAGAAAGGCAGCATTCTCTTTGTCACGAGTTTTCTTCTCTCCAAGAAATGATTTGTGTTGGGCTTTAAGTTTAGACACTCTGTCGGATATTTTCTGAAGTGTAGGCTCATCAGGTTGAGGTTCCTTGAGAGGTTGTGCGTCGGGAATGGTGAATCTTTCAGTTAGTGTAGCAATTTGTTTAGCTTGAGCCTCCAGCTGTTGTTGAAGAGACTGGATCAATGGATCACTGACTGTGAGGAATGGATTGGAGGTGGATGATACTTGTTGTTCTAATGATGGAGGTGTAACCATCACTGTTAAAGTGGTGGTGGATGATACGGGTTGTTCAAGGATAGGTGTTGGTGTAGATTCAGTGATTGGGGCGGTGGTTGATACAGGTTGTTCAGCTGTTGATGACGGTGTAGATTCAGTGGTTAGGATGGTGGTTGATATTGGTTGTTCAGCAGGCGCTGATGTGATAATTGGTGTTATGACCTCACTGATGACCGGGGTGGATAATGGTGGAGTGGTGGTTGATGTAACAGTAGTTATGGGAACATCCACCATTGCTTCATTTGTTGACGGATCAGTGTTTGTGACCTCAATACCCTCCCCTTCCAAATTAAGATATTTCAAAACATCATCAGAGCCGAAAGTAGACTTACTTTGAAGTTGAGTCTCTGGTATGACAGTTGCATGAGCATCATCGTTTAACACCATGTGAGTTGGTTCTGGTAAGGATGTGGTGATATTGGCGTCTTGATACATCAAACTTGTATCTGTGTCTGCACTGCTACCACGTTCTTCACTCTGCTCACGACTTTCAAAGTGGAAGTTATCAGCATCTTCATAAGCATGTTCATCGGTAGGATCTTCATAAAATGCCATGTCAGCATCAGGATTGCCAAATTCTTCTAAGTCCTCAAACATTCTTGAGCCTGATCCTGTGGAAAAAGCTTCATGTCTGCTTTGTTGAAGAATAATACGCAGTCGTTTGGCTTCGGAGATGTTTTGTTGAGCAGGTTCATCTAAAGCAACACTTGCTTCTTTACCTTTAGTCTGCTTTGCTTTCTTTGGCCTTCGGAGTGGTATTTCTTCTTGTTCTTCCTCAGTATGGGTCATCTCAGCTTCTTCAGCATCTTCATCAACTAAATGCTCTTTCCCTGTGCCTTTATCTTTTGATGAAACAGTCGATTGGCGCTTGGAAATTCTTTTCTTTCGTTTACCTTTTTGCGTCTCTGATTGTTTCTCGGAGGGATCTGCATTTGCGCGTTTGAACTGTGCTTCAATATCTTGTAGCATCTCTCTGTAGTGATCACTTTCCCTTATTCCTTCATTCATCATGATTTCTGGCACTGGAGCTGGTCTGAGCTTATATTTCGTGAATTGATTATCCGTAGTCATAGTGTCTAACACATCGTCACTATCTTGAGTATGATAGAAGAAATTCCCACGAGGATCAATATCTGGGTCACTCTTCATGAAGAAATTGATAATGAGTTTTGTGAACCTTGGAAATGGGAGATGCACCACTTTCCTCTTGGAACTTGTGAATTGATGACAGAATTCCTCCCAAAGTTGTAATGCATAATCCACTTTAGATCCAGTGTAGAGACCCCAAAAGATAGCTGCCTGAGCGGGTCGCATTGCGTCTGATCCGTGAATCTTGGACGTAAGGCATTTTACTAAGGTAGTGACAGTTGCTTTCCAAGGTTGCCCAATATGTGACGTGTTAAACTGAGAAAGAAAACCAATTTCACCCTCATAATTCAATTCTCGGATTACTCTAAGCATTCTTCTGAATCTGGGTCAGGCACAAAGTGTTCCCCTTTTTCTAGCTTAGGGAGCTTAAATAGTTTCCTAAATTGACGCAGGTCAAGTGTCAAGTCTTTGTTGTTTAGAGTAAAAGAGATAATCTTCTTTGACAATTGCTTTGCTTGTGTGATTGAGGCAGTTGCCCAAAATTCGTGCATGTATACTTCAGGGACTGATGTAGTGACACATAATGCATCCTTTATTGGTGAACAATCTAGGATGTCTGTTGTAATTTTTAATGCCGCCAAAGAAGGATCGAAATCGTCTCTCAGACGAAAATTATTTGGTGCATGTTGCATTCTAGCATTAAGTGGAACAAGGATAAGATCTAGTCGTTTTTGTTCTTCTTCGGGTATCGACATTTTCCTGCTTTTAGATAAACACAAGCACACTTGATATATACACATATATATCTCATAAACTATGTAAATCCTAAGCATTGGAAATAAATCACAACAAATGTCACCACATATGATTGAGTAGCAAAATACAAGCATAGTTCATATGGACAAAGTTCATACATTCAGAATCACATCTAGAATTGAGAGATATGCCACAGACAATTTATTCTAATGAGAGAACAACCTAGCATTAGTTCTTTGAATATTTGGATTTCTTGGTTGTCATGACCAGAACCTCAGTGGGTCTAGGTTTAGTTTCAACCACAACCTCAGTTGGTCTTGGTGTAGGTACAACCACAACTTCAGTAGGCTTTGGTTCAGTTTCAACCACTACTTCAGTAGTTTTTGAAGTAACCCCAACCCAGATTTCTGTAGGCTTGAACACAGGGTTAGATAACGATGAAACTTTGTCTTCCATGGCCTGGATGCAAAACACAAGACATTGAATAAGTAATTTGTATCTCTTTTGTTTACAGAATAGTCAACTTATTCAATAAGATGAACTTCTGTAATAATAAACCTTTCAAGTATTCTTATGAGATAAAATTATTTAATTTCAATATGACTTGGTCTCGTTTTAATGGCCCTAATTTACTTAAAGCCTAATAAAATGGGAGTGATGACTAGGCTGATATCATTAGATGGTCTTAGGCATTTGCACAACTCTTAAAGTCCATAATAAGCCTAACAAGAGTTACAATGTAAACCCTTATCGCAATCTAAAAGATATTTAAGGCAAAGACATAGCAAAACTAAGTCCACTACAGTGCTTAACATATCTTAAAAAAACTTGCAAATTGTTCTGTCCATCGTGACAATGCATCGCATTGAACCCATCGCATTGCACTCATCGAATTGTACCCATCGTATTGGTGCCATCGTACTTAACCCATCGCATTGGTGCCATCGTACTTAACCCATCGCATTGGTGCAATCGTACTTAACCCATCGCTGTGGTGTTATCGTACTTAACCCATCGCATTGGTGCAAACGTACTTAACCCATCGCATTGGTGCCATCGTACTTAACCCATCGCATTGGTGCCATCGTACTTAACCCATCTCATCGGACCATCATACTGAACCCAACAAAACGGATCATCGCAATGGAACCCATCGCAACGGTCCATCGCAATGGAACCCATCGCAACGGACCATCGCAATGGACCCATCGCAATGGACCCATCGCAATGGACCCATCGCAATGAATCCATCGCAACAAGCCCATCGTAATGGTGCCATCACAGTGAGTACATCTTAGTTATGCCATCGCAATCAATGCGATGAGAAGCGATCGAAGTCATGGATCGCATTCTTGCCGATAGAACCTATGCAGATCTAAAGAGTGCGATTACGGGACAAAGAAGATGTTATAGGCCAAACTGTTTATAACCAATGTAAATCTATCCAAGATGAACAAATCCCACCACATAAAACTCATTTACATCAAGAATCAAGAAACCCTAAGTTGGTTCAGATTTAGTGGAAACTATTTATAGTTATGAAAGGAGGGATATATAATCATCTAAATTAATAAGCACATATAGAAATAAGTATACCTAGAACAGTCAAACGATTAGCACGAATTTATGGATATAAGAAGCTCTAACAATGGCGGAAGGATTGTATGTTTGTGTCTGTTACTGTAATGACAAACAAACGAAAGGGAGGGGGGATTTATTTGACTTTGGTCAAACCAAGTTGCAAGAAATTGCAACTTGGTCCCCCTTGTTGCAAATGTGCAATTATTTACCCCCAAGGATTAAGATGTTTAAATAAACACATGTAAAAACACATGAAGTAGCCAACACCTAAACCCGTAACGTCTTATGTTTGAAAACAAACACGAGAACAAACTCCTAATGCTTAATTGCAAACAAGCTAAGCTTCAAACCACATAAAGCACACAAAGCAACTAATGATGAGAAAGATCGGTTTATATTTACTGAAAGCCCTTTTTGAAGATGAATTTTAATTCCAAAAGCAATGTAATATTTGCTTCCCCTTAAACATAGACCCGTTTTCTATTTAAAGAGTTGTAGTCATTGTTTTTAAAAGAACAAATATCCATGAAGAATTTTTCCGGTTTAGTGATTTTATGGAACGATTCTGGTGGCAATAAGATTTCTCTTATTTTGACAAAATAAGTGCACTGAAACGTACACTAATTTGTGTTAGACCAAGTTATAAAGTAAACTTAGTCCCTTACAAGGTTTTAAAGTAAACCTTGCCCGAGAAAATTAATTCCCTTTGTGAGCCAACGTTTTCAAAAGAAATACGTGACTTTAATGCGAAAAGCGGGTTGCAGTCTGAAATAACTACAAGCCATCATGTGCATGTTTTTAAAACTTGTACAACTTTTATATGGACTCTATTTATGGCGCCGTGTCAATTTTAATCGACATTTCTAAGGCCGTAAATATTACCGTACTAAAAGACATGCCCGATTTTTAAAAAATTAAAAATATTTTTGGATTTTCTTGATTTTATATTTATATGGATTTTGTATGTTTTATATTTTTTATGGTTTTTCTATGTTTTATATTTTTGTATTTTTCTTTTGGTGGTTTAAATATATACGATAATATACAAGATCACAATCAAAGGATACTCGAGAATAGTTTACCACTACTATTCTTCAGATTCTTCTGCCAACTCCTTAAGTGTCGCTGGTGAGAATGATTTCATGCCTAGCTTTTCGATCAAAAACTCGATACGTCCTCGATCTTTCGTGAAAATATCTGCCAGCTGATACTCAGTGATGACGAAGTACAGTTCGATCACTCCATTTTCCACTTGCTCTTTGATGAAGTGGTAGCGTATGTCAATGTGCTTTGCCCTGGAATGTTGAACGTAGTTGTAGCACAGAGCAATTGCACTTTTGTTATCACAGTACATCGGGATTTTGTTGAATCCAAGACCGTAGTCAGTTAATTGTGATCGCATCCAAAGAACTTGAGCACAACAACCAGACATAGCGATGTATTCAGCCTCTGTACTTGATATCGCAGTGCTTTTCTGCCTTTTTGATGCCCAACTAACAAGTCTATCTCCAAGAAGTTGCACACTGCCAAAAGTGCTACGTCTAGTATCTTGACACCCAGCATAATCCGCATCTGCATATGAAATTAGTGCAATAGAAGAATCCTTCGGATACCACAGCCCACGATTAAGTGTTCCTTTAAGATACCGAAAGATCCTTTTCACAACATGTAAGTGCTTTTCGGTAGGCCGAGCCTGATACCGGGCACACATGCATATAGCAATTGCAAATCAGGCCTGCTAGTAGTCAGATAGAGAAGGGTGTCGATCATTCCACGGTAAAGTTTAGGATCGACAGCTATCCCTTCCTTATCTTCATCTAACTTGGATCTCTCCACCATTGGAGTATCCACGGGGTCACAGTTTTCAAAATGATACTTCTTTTATGATTCAAGAGCAAATTTGGATTGATTAATGAAGATGCCTCTAGGATTCTGAGAAATTTGCAACCCTAAGAAAAATGAAATTTTTCCCATCATCGACATCTTAAAACGTGTGGACATAATTTTCTCAAAATGGTCAGATAATCGTTGATTAGTAGCAGCAGATATTATATCATCAACATAAATTTGTACCAGTATCATGTCGTTGTCCTCCTTGAGAATGAATAAAGTTGGGTCCACTTTGCCTTTAGAGAAGCCTTTCGAGATGAGATACGACGATAAGAGATCGTACCACACGCGTGGAGCTTGTTTCAACCCGTAAAGAGCCTTCTTGAGCTTGTACACGTGATTAGGATACTCTGAGTTGACGAATCCATTCGGCTGGCTTACATAGACATCTTCCCTTAATTCACCATTGAGAAAGGCCGTCTTAACATCCATTTGGTAGACGATCATATTCATGTGAGCAGCATAAGCAAAGAATAGTCTAATTGCCTCCATTCGTGCAACAGGAGCAAAGGATTCTTCAAAGTCAATACCCAAAGCTTGTTTGTAACCTCTAGCAACCAATCTAGCTTTGTTCTTCAGCACTCCACCTAACTCATCGAGTTTAACCTTATATACCCACAATAATGTAAGGATTTCAACATTGTTGGGTAAAGGAACTAATTCCCACACTTCAAGACGTTGGAATTCATTAAGTTCCTCTTGCATGGCTTCAATCCAAGATGATTTGGTCATGGGTTGTTGCCAGTTTTTAGGTTCAGTGTCTGAAAGAAATGCATCAAAATAGCAATATAATGCATGTTCTTGGAGTTGGTGGTGTGTTAAGATTGGTCGATCGATGTCACAAATAATATTGCGGATTGGGTGATCCTTTGTCCATTTTGTGTTGTGAGTTTCAATCCGTGGTGGTCGGGAGTGAACGATTGCAGGAGCTTCCTCTGAGGTAGACGCACCGTTAGGGTTTTTGGGTATTTGTGAACCAAAGAACGGGAGCTCTTGTAAATGAGCAATTTCCAAATCGTGATCATAGGGATCCTCTTCAACATCATTAGGAACGAGTGGGGATGATGATTCAAGTGTAGTTTGTGAATTGGTGGGGGAAGGAACATCTGGTTGAAGAGTAACAGTAGATGTCTCGGACTGATTTCCATTATCTTGAGCAACAACTTCGGAAATCGGAGCTACTGCTGTAGGTGCTGGAGAATCATTACTCGGTGGATCAAAGAAATCATCAAACATTGGTTGAAATAACTCATCCCACTCGGACCTTGTAGGTGGTATAAATGATGGAGAAGAAGGATTGTTGGGAGTTAATCCGGAACTCATAGTACCGGTTCCCATCTCATGTAATGCGGGTTCAGAGCTGTGTTGCTCAGAAGCCATCGCTATCAGCTCATCAAAATCGGCATCCAAAGTTTCTACTATCTTGCCCAGACGACGGTTATAAATTCGGTAAGCTTTCTTTGCAGGCGAGTAACCAATGAAAATTCCAATATCAGCCTTCGGTTGAAGTTTGCCCAAATTATCACTATTTGTGTTTGGATAACATAATGCACCAAACACATGAAGAAATGAAATATCGGGTTTGTGTCCATGAAGTAGCACATATGGAGTTTTGCCATGGCGTTTATGAATGATGGAGCGGTTTTGGGTATAACATGTGGTTGCCACTGCTTCAGCCCATAAGAATAAAGGAGCATTCGCATAAATCAACATAGTTCGAGCAGCTTCCATAAGTGTACGGTTACGTCTTTCCACGACACCGTTTTGTTGTGGAGTGCCGGCAACAGAAGTTCCATGTGAAATACCTACCTTTTCATAATATTCTCGTAGAGTCTGATTAATGAACTCTGATTGTGGTAAATTTACGTCTTTTAGGAAAAAGAGCGTAAAAGCGGTAAGTATTAAGTGATGATTTAGGAAAATCAAGCACTAATGACCCAATGAAGTTCGTTTCCCAAGGAGGTATATGTGTGTGACTAAAATGTAAATGATTTGAGATTAATATTGGTTAGAAGGGGATGAGAAAAGAGGATGACGACGACGTGAAATTAATTACTACAACGACTTAACGTAAAACCGTAAAATAAGCCAAAATAACAATTAATTCTAAAAATTACCAAAAATTCACCAAAAATCAAAATAAATAAATTAAGAGTTTACCAATGATCAAAACTTTTTCAAACCTTTTAAATAATTAAATATTCAATTTTTAAATGCTAATGAAAGCCCTAAAAATCAAATTAATTATCAAAAACCCAAATAAAGATTTTTCAATTGGTAAACCTCTAAAATGACCTAAAAAGATTAAAAACTATTTTTAGAAATTTTTAAACTAAGTAGAACTATTTAAAATGATTTAAAAACTATTAAAACTTAAAATAATTATAAAAATTAATCTAAAAGTGATAAAATTAATCTAAGAGTTGCAAAAATCCTATTTTAATGTATTTAAGCTAAGAAAAATGTAAAAAGTTGAAAAATGTGTAATTTGAAAAATAATAATAAAATAATATTAAAATAATATTAAAAATCCAAAAATTATAAAAAATTCTAAAAACTTGCAAACTAGTTTATTTTAACCTAAATAAACAGAAAATGAAAGTGAAATGACCAGAATACCCCTATTGGGCCCTCAAATGGGCCAAAACCAAAAACAGTCCACTTAAATGGGCTTTTTAGCCCAAAAAGTCAAACTTGGCCCAATTGACTTGGAAAAGCCCTATCTGACTTTAAATTTAATTCTAAACACAAAACTCTAAAGGCCCAAAAGCTGAAAGTGAGCTTATCACAGCTTATTAAGCAAACAGCTTATCCTTATTGGGCTTTTTAGCCCATTAAGCAATAAGCTAATGCAATAAGCTCTAATTTGACACACAACCTTCTCTTGGGATACTAAAGAGATCTGTAAAAAGAACTTTTGAAAAAGCACACTCAATAAGCCAGAAATAAGCAAAGTACAAATCCATAAAACGACAAAATAGTCGGGTTTGAGATATAGGGCACCTCAGAACTGGATTCAACTTGCAAAATGTCACAAATGAACTCAATAAGCCAAATCCATCAACAAAAATCCAATAAGCAACACCAATAAGCCAGAATGAACCAATAAGCACTTAAGAAAAAGTCAATTAAGTTGGTTTTCTAGTCAAACCTAAAAGTCAACACACCAAATGCTCCAGTATGAACAAATGGGTCAAATGATGAGCACCTATTACAAAATCCGAGTTGTTGCTGGTTAAAATAAGCTATTATAGCTTATTGATAAGCTGAAACCCAATTAACACTAGCCGTGGCTAGCAGCAGGGGAAAGGAGTTCCCACTGCTTTGACTATTTGACCAAGCTTTTTAGAGAGATTTAGTTGGATTCAATTGGAAACAAGGGCACCCTTGTGTCAGTGAATCACAAGGAGTCAATATCAACAAAGAAATCACAATTTGGTTCACACAATAAGCCCAGATTAATCAAACAGTCACCAGATATAGCACAGATATGGAAAATAAGCTGTTATGCACAAATAAGCAGATATAGCATGAATAAGCCAACCAAATTCAACCAGATGCATACACAAGCTATATAAACTATGAATAAGCACAAACAAACTTAAATCAACCACTAAAACAAGATAAGGAACAAGATCTAAGCAGATCATAGTTACTGATATGAATGTCAAGAACACAAGCAAAGTTTGCTGATCTAATTGACCACAGATCTAATTTCAATCCTCAAATCCTACTTCCCTGATATTATTAACCTAGTTTAATCACTTGTTAACCCTAATCTATGATTAGATCTAGGTGTCCCTTAAACTTAAGCCAATTTTGTCAAGTAACAAAGATTTTATAGCCCTATTTAGAATCTAGGTGTTTCAAACCACAAAACCTTCAAACAGATGACCAAGTACACGAGGTAAACAAGTATCAACAAATAGCAACAACAAACAACCACTTAACAAGCCTCAAAACCTGCTTATGCAGTTAACCTAAACACCCCTTAAAAATCTGTTTTGACAAATTTCCAAAGGATAATCTAGTTTTAACCCACAAATCAAGTTAATAACCACTCAATAACATCAAACAAGAACAGATGAACAATAATCAACCATAAAAACACAGATTCAAGAACAATCAGGCAAAATCACAAATATTCAGAAAGTAAAAGAGAAAATGAAAAAGGAGAATGGTGCAAACCTCCAAGACCTACATCCAGGCCCTGGATTGTTTGAGTTGAGGTACTAGCAGAACAAGTACCAGCTTCCAAGCTGCTAAGAAGAACAAACCAACAAGTGAGATCAAATAACAAAGACTTTCCTGATTTTTGAAACACAAGTCTTATCAATTAAAACCTTGCCTCAAAAACCTTCAAACATGTAAATGGAACTCAAAATTAGGCTATTCTAACACCAACTTTTAATAAAAAAGAACAAGATTTCACAAATTTCTGAAAATCAAATTTTATTAACTTAAAAAGGGATTACAAAGATTGATAGCTTAAAACTGGAACAAAGGGACTGTCACAGGTTAAGGTCTCCTTTTATAGACATATGCTAAGCCTACACTGTTCACAAACCCTAGAAGTGAATTTCCCCATTTGTCCTTGCAGAATCTTCTAGACATGTTGCCAGCTGGTTTGGGTGAATCAGGGACGTTTGTTTAGTGCTTGGTGACAAAGGAAAAGTTTTGGTTCGTTGATCTTGCCATGTCATGATCAAATGCCAGGTGTCGTCATGTGAGTGGGAGTGGGGGTATCATTCTGGTAGTGGGGATTGAGGTTTTTGGTGTGGGATGTGATTGACATGATGTGAATTACACGTGGGAACAACCAATTTCACTTTCCCCTTTGTTTTCTTCTTTTTAATCCTGGGTAAAAAGGGGTGTTCTTCATGGTAAAATCCAAACAGTAAGTGTTACCCGCGTTTATAGGAATTCAAACTTTCAGCTTGGCACTTTTGGTCCTTTGTTTTTGGGAAAAGTTGTATAGCAAGTATTTCAGCCCACAAAAATGTATTCCTTTGTTATTTAAGTTTTCCTTTTCACATTTTTGGCACAAAACTTTGGCAAAAGGATATCAAAGGTTGTTTTTGCCATTTTTCCTTAATTCAAGGACTGATCTTGGACATTGTTGATCTTCAAAGGTCTTTAATGTAACTTTAACTTCATGAGGGACCATAATTGACAAATTAGATTTGATGAGGGACTAATCTTGCCATTTCTTCAAAGTTGAAGGACCATTTGTGTAATTTTGACAAACATAAGGGACCAAACTTGTAATTATGATTTCACAAGGGTTTTAAGTGTCATTTCTTCATTCATTGAGGATCAATCTTGCATATCTTCAAGTCTTCAAGGGTAAATGTTGGATAAATCATGAACTAGGGCCCGATTCTTTGTACGACTTCGTTTCTCGTGTCCGTTTTTCCTTGTTTCTTGTGATCTTTTGTTTTTTTCACGATATCCATCCCTAAAATACACAAGTAAACAAACACAAGCATATATATGGTATTTTATGACATTTTTATGCATTTAAAGCCCGAAAAGAACGATGAGATCATGTATAAATGCCATCTCATCACCCCCCCATACTAAGCCATTGATGTGCCCTCATGCAATGCTAGAATAAAGTATCTAAGCATCACCAAAGTTCAATTTTATTAACCTTTATTGAAGATTAAAAGACTTGCAATAATACTACGAAGATGTGTAAAGACATAATCTATGATTTTCATCACAAATGTGACTTTTAGGGTCAAAGAATAGAAACAAGTAAATGTCCCATAGAGTAAAATTCGTCATCCTTGATTGTCATACATTCTATGCTAAGTGAAAAAACGAGATCATTGTTGGTACAAGTCACAATGCTAACACTACTCATACGTCCAAATTGTGTAATACTTTTTCTCCCCGTAATCCTAGTTATTAAAAAAAAGAATGGGTTACTAGCATTTTTTAACTATTTGTCATGGATCACAAGTGATTCATATTGACTTATTTGAGTAGTTATTAGTCCGAAAGCAAAGTAGCACGATTTAATCGATAGTTAGCCGAAGGAAAAAATCTTTTAAAACGGCTTCTCGTGTATCTCCTTAAGTTCATATCTTGGCATAACTCGTTTCACGATTTGAGACCTTTCTCGGACCGATATTTGGCATGTACTTCATACTTCAAACCTTGGGAAGACGTTCTTGAAATTATGGTCTTCTCTTCATATATTTGGAATTTCTTCACTTGACGTTTTTGAGAGATTCTTCATATTTGGACCACGACTTCAACATTTTTGTTCAATCTTTATTTTGGACTTTGATATACAACGATCTGCCTCCTTTTCGAACTTGGATATATTTATCCTCATACCTTGTTAGGGTCTTTTTGGATAGACTTTCTCCATGATCTTTAGGGGAGTAATTGCTTTTCGTCGTGTGTCTCGATCCTTCATATTGATTTAGGAATAATGATACTTCACATCACCTTGTATCTTTAGCAAAAATAGAGCTCCTCATGCCTTGTTAGGGCCTTTTTGGATCATCACCAATCTTCGCGTCCCGCTTCAATAAGTTATGCCTTGGCTATGAACTCTATTCAACCCCGAGCAACTTTTAAACGATCTTGAGCTAGAGGCTAAGTAACCTTTCAAATCGTACGACCTTACTTATTGCAATTATTTTTATTCCTAATGCATTGATCTTATGGGAAGAAAAAGCCACAATTAAAAACATATGAGTTTTTGAAAGAACATTTTCATGTTCTACGTTTAGCATGATCACTTGTCTAACTCTATCATCTCTCGTTCTTCACTATATAAAGACCTCTAATTAAAGAGACTCGTGAATACTTAGCCATGCAAGTCAAAATTAAGCCAAATTTGGATTAGCTTTCATTAAGACTATATCAAATCAAAGTTTTGGGTTTTCAAGCCACCTATAGGATCTTGCACTTTCTTGGACTTTTTCAAGTTTAGAGAATGCATTTTATAGTTCCCTTGATAAGTGACTTTCTAGGATCAATTATAGGAACTTGCGAAAAGTTCTTGTTCTTAACCCAAATGAGCTAAGAGTTTCGCGTTTTAAAGTTCCCTATATAAAAGTCTAGCAAAACTTGAATAGAGCGGGTTAAGGAATGTAAATGGCTCCAAATGCCCATCAAGTCAAAAATTAGCTCTTATTCTACCCATCGAAAAATATACATTCGTGTCTTAAAAACACTTATGAAAACTAAAAAAAAAATAAAATTTGGCCATTTTTAGCCTTATTAGCAACAAAACAAAACATTGAAAGTTGGAAAGCGTGAGGGCGTAGCAAAGCAAGTATCTATTCACCCCTCCATACTAAAAGTAAACATTGTCCTCAATGTTTCGAGTCTAAAGGTGGAGCACCCCCATACTAGAGACGAAGAATCGAATTCTTAGGATCTAGCATGGAAAGGGTGATCAACAATATATCTAAAGCCGTTTATTAAGTATGCTAATGAATAATTGTTAGAACAATAAAGGATATGTCAATGGATTCGTGAAAAACTTCTTCAAGCAAACGATGGAGGCTCACGTAAACGAACACGAGAATCTTCAATCGTAGATGATGATGATGATCTAGATAACACAAACACAAAAACAACGAGTTGGAAGGGTACAAGTCCCCTTATTAGTGATTAGTAAGCATAAAAGGATAAGCATGGGCTCTCCCCCACGAGGCACGCTGTGACAATCCGTCAATTTATGGTTGATATTTTATTCTCAATATTATTTGAAAACAATTTACAATATGAACTCACATATTTTTGGGAAGAAATTTGGATTTACGTCTTGAAGTAGCATCGACTACGTTTAAACCGGAGGATTCAACGTTACGTGCTTACGTTTACGTACACCGTCTTTGGTGACAGTCCGACATTTTAGAAAATAAATTTGTCCATGAATATTATTTTGGAGCTTTAAATTTGTGTTGGTTCATAAACTCACAAATTTACGAGAAGAGATTAGGACTTACGATTTTATTTTAACGTCCTTTACGACTAAACCGGAAACCTTAGGATTACGTATTTACGTTTTCGAACTCCGTTTTTGATGAAACAATTTTTATTGGATTCGTTTTATGACGTTGATTCATAATTTATAAAAACGTTTTTCGTAAAACGACCCGAGGGCACGCAAATCGAGGAAACTAGAATCGAGGAATACCCGTAAACTAGTGAGATGGGACAAAATACATTGTCCCACCCCACTAGCAACATTGGACGGCAAACATGTACAACACACCACATTTGGTGTCATTTTTACTTAGCTAAATGGACACTTGTCCTTTAAGCTTACTTTGTAAGCCAACACTTACCACTTAAGCTAACTAAAACAACTAGCTACTTCATACTTCCCATTTACAACATGCAAACCACCATTTTCTCCCATCTCTCTCTCTAGATTGCCGTCCCAATTCAGCCCCTAAACACCATCATTGATCAAAATTTAACCATAAACATATGTTATAATTAACATATGTTAATCCCCATTCAAAAAGATGAAGATTGGTGCAACTTATAACATCCATGGAGGAGTTTTCATGGTGTCATGAGGCTGATTTTCCACAAGGAGTTGATGAAGATTGGAGTTCTTGAAGATGGTGTTGGCTAAGCACAAGTTTCTCCATCAAAAACCATGCCAAACTCATAACCTACATCAAGTTGGTGGCATAAAGATTGTCCTCCTCAACTTCTTGTTATTTTGATTATGTAAACATGTATTTTATTTCCTATTGTATATATTTATGATGATTATATGATGATAAAAATGTTATGTGGGGATTTGTTGTTGATAAACATGATTAAAAAGGTGAAAAACCATATGAAACAAGGTTAAAATCTTGTTTAAATTACATGGCTGTATAAAACAGTAAAGAAGTAAGTCATGAACTGATAAAATGATGAAGTAGGATGGATTTACAGTAAGCTATGGGTCTTGTACACATGTGAGAGTTGGCCATGCAATGGAATCAAAATAATGAGTGAGATATGATCAAAACAAGTTTAGGGTATAAATCTGAAGTTACTGTTTTGGACGATTTTTAGAAAATACTAAAAGATGATTCAACAGTAGCTATAGAAGAGTTAAATGTAGCAAATATCATGTAGTTTATGTGATAAAAATTTGAGCTTCTATCTCCATGTAGAACTCAAGATATGACATTTTTGGTGAAGATGAAGTTAAAAATCAGATTTTTGGAAATTAAAGAATAATACTATTATATAAGCACTCACATTTTAATATATAAAATGTAAATAAAAACCCACTAACTTATAAAACTTATTTATATAAATATATAAAAGGTATAATAAGTGTATAAATGATGAAAATGGAAACTTGTTAAGTTTTATAAGTTATAAAACTATAAACATGATTTTTACTACTTTTTCGGCTATTGCCGTAAAATTAACGTTTTTATTAAATAAAACTTAGATGGTTGGACCCGTCTAATGAAAACTTTATAAAACTTATATATACTGATATATAGACATTTATAACAAGTAAAAACCGATAAAACCCGAACTATAGGGCATACGGACATTAACAAGCTAAGTAAACATATTGGACTAATAATTGGACTAAATAAGATATAAACTTGTAAAAAGAAATTATTGGACTTAACCCATTTGGGCCCAACATGGAAAGTACACATACTGATAAAATAAGTATAACAAGGATTAAAACAAGTTAAGGAACTTATAATAAGTTTATTGGGCATAAAACACGTAAATGGGTAAAACTAGTAAACTAGTATAAAAGTTAGCGACATATAACACTAAAATGAGTAAACGAGAATATGTAAACCCACTTGATCATCATATATATATATATAATAATCATATGTATACATAATTGATATTTTTATAAAGTCATTGGACAAACGTCTAAGACCGATTATTATTTGTCTAGGTTTCCGTGATTGAAGCACGTACCGTACGACCGAATTGCCGATAACCCGCCTTCCCACATCAACGTGAGTTCATAGCCTCGCACTCTTTTAAATGTTTTTATAAATGTTTTATAAACCCGCGAGGGGGATAACATGTTAGTTTTATAAAATAGGACACCATTTGTCCCGATTATTTGTTTATTGATTTTGGACCCGAATGATTGAATGACCCGATTGTATGACCTGATAAATGATTAATGGACCCGATAGATGAAATCAAATGGATTATTAAAGTTAGGTTATGTCACTAAAAGTCCCATTAGCATGAATTGTGAACTACCGGGAGTTGGTAGACGCTTATGCATTTAATAGTACTATTTGGGGACGATCACCCCAGTTCGCGCCTTGACGGTTGATCCCCGTCGTGCCACATTGATTGGTAAGCGAATTTATGTATGAGAAGATTTCAATAGCGTGACCTTTGTGACGACACGCTACTCTAGATGGGCAAAATTGGTATCGGGTTAGCTACCCGTTGTTGGTTTAGTAAGGTAACAATGTCATGCGGCTTATAATAATCCAAAAACTAACGAAATACTATTAGACGCTTCGAATTACGATGTATTGCCTGACTAGCAATACAGGGTCATACTATTGATCTTATGTTTGTATTTTGGTTTTCATAACCATATTCATATAACGGTTTTTATTTTCATACAACGTCATAAGACGTATTGTATGGTGTTTTTAACGACAATGATTCGTATAATAATTTTTAAGGCACATGCCTATATTATGATTTTCGATAAGGATTTGTATAAAATGACTTTGGATATTTTATGGCCTATTACAAAGATTTGTATAAAATGATTTTGGCTATTTTACGGCCTATTACAATGATTTGTATGAATTGGTTTTTGGTACTAATTTTATACCAAAGTTATATTGATGGAATTTACTAAACTCTATGAATTCACTCGGCGTTATCGCTGACCTTTTCTTTTAACATGTCTTATCTCAGGTACTTGAAGGTAATTCTCGGGAAGACGACAAGAATTCATGGCCCGCACTTAAACAATATTTTTCCATTCAAACACTTTGTAAAACTTTTGTATGCAATGTAATGACTTGGGACCGATGTAACTTTGTTGTTTATGAATCGAAATGATTTAATATTAAACGACGCGATTTTTATGCGTTGTCTATGATGTGAGTAATGTGCTATCCCGTAACACCAACTAGTCTTCCGCTGTACTATGTTGTATAAATTTGGGGGTGTTACAGTTTGGTACCAGAGCTCTCGTTATAGAGAACCAAAGATTTTTAAAAACCAAGGTTTTGAATAAAACATTTCAAAATCTTTTAACTATAAACATTTTTCTAAAAATGTCTAAAAATCTTTTGACTATAACGGTGCCGAAGAATTCCCGAGTTACCGACAAGGCCAAAACTGAGAAGTGTTATTTTAATATATATATATAACTTGGATTATATATATATATGATGTAATTTTATTACATGATTGTTTGATGATTATTTTGATTTTTATACGAGGTATTTATACGACGTCGATTGTCACAAGTAACCCTAAATCCCCTAGTAAATTAATCTAAGCTATTCTCGTAGGAATTCTAGCTATCCTAGATCTGAACCAAGTTGTGGATATTTATGATCCCAACAAAAGGTTGATATTCGTAGAAATGTAGATAGTAGTTGATTGCGATATTGAAAAAGAATTGGCGAGATTAAATCTGATATCGATGTCATGACGATCTTTCCTTATTGAGTGGAGTTTGACAAAACGTTATCACCTGGAAAGATGTCATCTGATTCGTTGTCATCCAATTCTTAAATTGAAATCGAAAGGGTGAATGTTGCACTTGAGGCTGTTATTGGAACCATTACCCAAAAGCCTCATGCCACTAATACCTTTCCGATAAGTCTAAGTTGAATGATCAAGTCATTTCATATTAATGACTCATTTGATAATTGTTGTTGTAAGAGCTAATAGGATTGGAAATTAAGTGTTGATTTATATTGAGATTGTATTGCCTTTACAAGGCCGAAGAATAAGATTGAAAGTATTGGAATATGAGGTAGGATATCGAATTGAGTATAAGTGTTGAATAAAGTAAAATTTAACCTGTATGGAATATGAGATTGATAAGAGAAAAAGTCGTTAAGTTTTGTGATTGAATTATAAGGATTTAATTGCTTGTAGGTTTGTGTTAAAGGTTGTTCCTAGGCCATTGTCCACTAATGAAGATGCCTAGTGTCCAATAAATAAATTGAAGAAATCTTCTTCTGAATTGAGACCGATGGATCTTCCGGGACCGGCGGGACACCTAATGACTCTTGTAGATTAGTATTCATTGTGGTATCTTTTAAAAAAAAAATAATAAATAAAAAATAATCCCTAACTTAACTGAGATATCAGTTGGTAGGATGAGTTCTGAGAATTGTATGACATAGTGACACGTAATGTGTTACGGTACAATTTTGACTTGTTTGTGATTAATGAAAAGACTACCCTTGATTGCTAAAATTCTACATGTATCGATGATATCTATCTTTATTTGCTTCATCCTAATGTTCACATTAGTGATGTAACCATTGAACGAGTACTCATCTTGAATTGAGTTACGTTGTAGATTATTCTCTTTGTATTCCTGAGTGCCATCGAGATCATGAACCTCATGATTATTTGGCTAAGCTCATTTCCTGATATATATTGAAGTTAGTTCTTGGTGAACAACTCTTCATCGCTCTTTTGCAGATCACACATTGTTTTTATAAAGTTAAAACGATATCCTTTGAGAAAATTTGAATTTTCATCACAATAAGGATTATTCAAAGTGAGATTTATAAGTGATTGATATCGAAATGAAGTTGTTTATGAAACGCTTTAGAAACTTAATTGTTTTCATGACAAAGAAAATCTTTGTAAATTTATTTTTGATTCTTATTTAAGAATTAAGCATGAAAATGTTTTTATTATAGACATGATGATAAAAATTTTGACGAACTGAGTATTGCATCGTTAATCTTGAAATTGTATATAGTTGCGCGCCTACATACGATTTGGAATGGACTATGCAAGACTGATTAGTAGTCACCATAAAACTAATGAATGAACACTAAATTTTCTTTGAAGATTCTAAAAGATTAAAATTTTACGAGATCTGCAAGAAGTGAAAAATAAGGACATAGTGTTAGGGACACCTACATATGTGCCTGTAGCATCTATTCTTCTAAGTTGAAGTTACTCATCCATGGAAATTGTCTTATTTGACAATTGACAATTCTTTCTTGTCCAATTCTCCCGTAGTGAGATTCTTAGGAAAATTTTATGATTACCGAGTGTTGATACCCGACTGGATGTATCGACGATCTTATCATTTCTTTTGATTTGATTTCATTTGAATGACCTGGGTAACGATCCGAGGAGCTTTCGAACGCGTACTCAAATTATGAAAACATGGGATATATTCATATTCGTTAAATGTTTTCGTCTGTATCTGATTTGAAATCCTCTCGCATAGATTATGCGTTAACCTTACTCTTTAGATGATAGTTGTGTCTCCGTATATCCCTGAAAATTTTGAAGGATTATGAATTATTATTAGCCTTTTGAGAAGTTCACATCTTATCGACGGCAATGCAACTGGAAAGTTGATAGTGCCCGTAGAATGGATTGATTGATTATGACATGACGACATTGTCTTAATTGATGGGAACTCGAGTAGAATTCCCCTAAATGATAAGATGCTGATTATCAAAAGTGATCTAAATAATTCTTGATGGATGACTTGAAATTATACCGTGAATGGTTATGAATTAGTCATAGATATTATAATCTAGAAAGAACTTAATATGAATTTATTAAAAGATGTTTCTGTTATTTGAAAGTTTAGTAAGTATTTGTTGATGAATTACCTAGACTTTCGCCATTAAGGCAAGTTGAAATTGGTATTGATAATCACGGTGCTGCACCTGTGGCTTGTGCACTGTACGTCAGCACCATCTAAATTAAAGGAATTACCGTACAACTGAAAGTTGTCGGAGAAAGATTTTATTATACCAAGCCTGTCATCCTAAAGAGCTATGGTGTTATCTTTCCTTATATTTATAGATTACTGTGACTGAGTAAATTGACAATCGAAAACGATATCCATAACTCGAAATGGAAGAATTGTTCGATCATTTACAAGGTTCTAGCAAATTTGATCCATAGCATGGTTATCATCAACTTCGCATCTGCAAAGAAGATTATCTATTCCAATCACTACATCCGGTACTTGTAATAAACATTATGAGTTTCACGTGATGTCGTTTGGATTAACAATGCACATGTAATATTCATAAAATATGATGAATCAAGTGTGTAGGTTGTGATTTGATAAATTCATGCTCGTGATCATTAAGGACCATTTATTTGTTTATAACTATAAGAATGAGTTAATAATTAATTATAGATTGCCCTGAATTGGCTAAACGATAAAAACCTATACCTTAAATATTTAACACGTGATTAAAGACTTGAATCTTTACATGATTTAACCATGTGATTAATAGATAATGGAAGCTATATTGACTTTCCAAAGATTAGAACCATTAACGCTTAGGGATTAAAAACTTAATCCTTTACATAAAATGACCGTTGGATTAATAATGGTAAGATGTATGCATATAGACTCTTCAAAAATTAAGAGCCCTTTTAAGACTTTGGATTTTACCAAAAAGAAATGGAAATATGTTTTGACAATTGTTTTAACAAAGGATTTTAAGGGATTATTCCCTTATACACACACCATTTAACTAAACTTCTGTTTAGGGGTAAATGTTTGTGTATACCTCAAGATAACTTAAGAAGGAATGAGTAAAACTATATATACCATAACCTGAAAGCTTAAAACGACACTTTTTGCTTTTCAACTAAGAAAATTTTGACCAAAGTATAAACCAAAGATTTCTCGAACATTTTCGGATCTTATTAAATATTTTTAATTATTTTCGATAAATCAGCAAAAATCTTGTTAATTAAATTCAAATTTATTTTGAACATTTTATATAATTGGTCGAACTAAGAAATTTAAAACTTTTACGTTTACGCTTCATAAAAATTAACTAATAATTATTTAATTGATTATAATAATTACCGACGCATTGTGTATAAAAGATAAAGAACCAGTTAGGACGTGTTCCTTAATAATGAAGGTGCAGAATAAAGTGCCGAACAATATAAAATAGCCGATGTTTGTAAAAAGGATAGTATAAATAGTGAAGGGTTTCACGACTAATAAGAACCATTAAAGATTGAGAAGCCAATGGCGTTAAATATTTTAAAGACCACATGTGATTGTCTAAATATGGAGGATTGTGAGATATAGTTATGTTGGAATTTGTAAGTATAAGTATTATATGTATGTCATTTTATGACTAAAAGTATCCTTGTCTGAAGAAGTTGTACTAATGGCAATTATGAAGGCAGACATCGCCTCATACATTAGTAAACGTCTAGCTATTGCAAAGGTCATCATCTGAATTTGATTCGATTTGGGTCATCGTCGACAGACTGACCAAATCTGCTAATATCATTCTCGTTAATGATAAATGCAAAAGAGTTATGTAAACATAGCGTGCCTGTATCGATCATCTATATCAAGATCCTCGCTTCGCATCGAATTTCTAGAGATTTGCTCAGAAATCATTGAGAACGAACCTTGATGAGAGTACTATGTACCACCCCAAATCGAAGGGACGAGGTAAAGTAATGATACAAGGTAATATAAGTGCTGTTTTGTGTTTGTATGATTGACCTTTGGTAATGAACCGTATAATCGTTTTCCTTTGGAAGGATTATCATTGATAATCATCATGTTAGGATTGAGATCGAATCTTGTTAGAATCTAAATCTTAGAGCATCTGTAAGCAGGAGTTGAGATAAAGACACCCGACATACACCCACTGTGAGTTGGATATGTCTTTGAGGTTTAAGGTTTCCTATGATGGCAAACCTAACCTTACAAAATACCCGACCCGCGAGATCTGAAATGATTGTTGAAATTAGGATCTGATTATTAACTGCCGATAGCAGGCAGGAGGTTATGTGAATATAAAATGTAGATCTTGAAGTGCCAAATGGGTAGCGAAGTTATGCCACAAATTTTAACCTTGGAAAAATGAATTCATGATCTGACAAATCATGGGATATAAGTCCCCGTTGTATGGGACCATTGAGATGATATAAAAGATTGGTTTGAAAGGCATATAAGCTGGATCTACCCTAGGACTTCAACGACTGCGTGAATTATGTTTCATAAATCGAACTTGATGGAATATCTATCAAGTGAAATTCTGATTATTCTTAGTAGAGCTTAGATCGGCGAAAAGTTGCATTCATCAGAAACCCGTGAACATCATGGATAGAGAAAGTAAGTCAACATTTAGCCTGATCTTATTCCCGTAGTTATGTTTGATGAAACTCGCGTATTATAATGGATTACACTTGTGAGAAAAGACCGAATGTGGAGGAAATACCCACATGGCTTTAACTCTATAAGAAGCGAGTAGTAAGGTAAGATGATCTTTGAGGACAAAGATCCTGTTTAGGGGTAAATGCTGTGACAATCCGTCAATTTATGGTTGATATTTTATTCTCAATATTATTTGAAAACAATTTACAATATGAACTCACATATTTTTGGGAAGAAATTTGGATTTACGTCTTGAAGTAGCATCGACTACGTTTAAACCGGAGGATTCAACGTTACGTGCTTACGTTTACGTACACCGTCTTTGGTGACAGTCCGACATTTTAGAAAATAAATTTGTCCATGAATATTATTTTGGAGCTTTAAATTTGTGTTGGTTCATAAACTCACAAATTTACGAGAAGAGATTAGGACTTACGATTTTATTTTAACGTCCTTTACGACTAAACCGGAAACCTTAGGATTACGTATTTACGTTTTCGAACTCCGTTTTTGATGAAACAATTTTTATTGGATTCGTTTTATGACGTTGATTCATAATTTATAAAAACGTTTTTCGTAAAACGACCCGAGGGCACGCAAATCGAGGAAACTAGAATCGAGGAATACCCGTAAACTAGTGAGATGGGACAAAATACATTGTCCCACCCACTAGCAACATTGGACGGCAAACATGTACAACACACCATATTTGGTGTCATTTTTACTTAGCTAAATGGACACTTGTCCTTTAAGCTTACTTTGTAAGCCAACACTTACCACTTAAGCTAACTAAAACAACTAGCTACTTCATACTTCCCATTTACAACATGCAAACCACCATTTTCTCCCATCTCTCTCTCTAGATTGCCGTCCCAATTCAGCCCCTAAACACCATCATTGATCAAAATTTAACCATAAACATATGTTATAATTAAAATATGTTAATCCCCATTCAAAAAGATGAAGATTGGTGCAACTTATAACATCCATGGAGGAGTTTTCATGGTGTCATGAGGCTGATTTTCCACAAGGAGTTGATGAAGATTGGAGTTCTTGAAGATGGTGTTGGCTAAGCACAAGTTTCTCCATCAAAAACCATGCCAAACTCATAACCTACATCAAGTTGGTGGTATAAAGATTGTCCTCCTCAACTTCTTGTTATTTTGATTATGTAAACATGTATTTTATTTCCTATTGTATATATTTATGATGATTATATGATGATAAAAATGTTATGTGGGGATTTGTTGTTGATAAACATGATTAAAAAGGTGAAAAACCATATGAAACAAGGTTAAAATCTTGTTTAAATTACATGGCTGTATAAAACAGTAAAGAAGTAAGTCATGAACTGATAAAATGATGAAGTAGGATGGATTTACAGTAAGCTATGGGTCTTGTACACATGTGAGAGTTGGCCATGCAATGGAATCAAAATAATGAGTGAGATATGATCAAAACAAGTTTAGGGTATAAATCTGAAGTTACTGTTTTGGACGATTTTTAGAAAATACTAAAAGATGATTCAACAGTAGCTATAGAAGAGTTAAATGTAGCAAATATCATGTAGTTTATGTGATAAAAATTTGAGCTTCTATCTCCATGTAGAACTCAAGATATGGCATTTTTGGTGAAGATGAAGTTAAAAATCAGATTTTTGGAAATTAAAGAATAATACTATTATATAAGCACTCACATTTTAATATATAAAATGTAAATAAAAACCCACTAACTTATAAAACTTATTTATATAAATATATAAAAGGTATAATAAGTGTATAAATGATGAAAATGGAAACTTGTTAAGTTTTATAAGTTATAAAACTATAAACATGATTTTTACTACTTTTTCGGCTATTGCCGTAAAATTAACGTTTTTATTAAATAAAACTTAGATGGTTGGACCCGTCTAATGAAAACTTTATAAAACTTATATATACTGATATATAGACATTTATATCAAGTAAAAACCGATAAAACCCGAACTATAGGGCATACGGACATTAACAAGCTAAGTAAACATATTGGACTAATAATTGGACTAAATAAGATATAAACTTGTAAAAAGAAATTATTGGACTTAACCCATTTGGGCCCAACATGGAAAGTACACATACTGATAAAATAAGTATAACAAGGATTAAAACAAGTTAAGGAACTTATAATAAGTTTATTGGGCATAAAACACGTAAACGGGTAAAACTAGTAAACTAGTATAAAAGTTAGCGACATATAACACTAAAATGAGTAAACGAGAATATGTAAACCCACTTGATCATCATATATATATATATAATCATCATATGTATACATAATTGATATTTTTATAAAGTCATTGGACAAACGTCTAAGACCGATTATTATTTGTCTAGGTTTCCGTGATTGAAGCACGTACCGTACGACCGAATTGCCGATAACCCGCCTTCCCACATCAACGTGAGTTCATAGCCTCGCACTCTTTTAAATGTTTTTATAAATGTTTTATAAACCCACGAGGGGGATAACATGTTAGTTATATAAAATAGGACACCATTTGTCCCGATTGTTTGTTTATTGATTTTGGACCCGAATGATTGTATGACCCGATAAATGATTAATGGACCCGATAGATGAAATCAAATGGATTATTAAAGTTAGGTTATGTCACTAAAAGTCCCATTAGCATGAATTGTGAACTACCGGGAGTTGGTAGACGCTTATGCATTTAATAGTACTATTTGGGGACGATCACCCCAGTTCGCGCCTTGACGGTTGATCCCCGTCGTGCCACATTGATTGGTAAGCGAATTTATGTATGAGAAGATTTCAATAGCGTGACCTTTGTGACGACACGCTACTCTAGATGGGCAAAATTGGTATCGGGTTAGCTACCCGTTGTTGGTTTAGTAAGGTAACAATGTCATGCGGCTTATAATAATCCAAAAACTAACGAAATACTATTAGACGCTTCGAATTACGATGTATTGCCTGACTAGCAATACAGGGTCATACTATTGATCTTATGTTTGTATTTTGGTTTTCATAACCATATTCATATAACGGTTTTTATTTTCATACAACGTCATAAGACGTATTGTATGGTGTTTTTAACGACAATGATTCGTATAATAATTTTTAAGGCACATGCCTATATTATGATTTTCGATAAGGATTTGTATAAAATGACTTTGGCTATTTTATGGCCTATTACAAAGATTTGTATAAAATGATTTTGGCTATTTTACGGCCTATTACAATGATTTGTATGAATTGGTTTTTGGTACTAATTTTATACCAAAGTTATATTGATGGAATTTACTAAACTCTATGAATTCACTCGGCGTTATCGCTGACCTTTTCTTTTAACATGTCTTATCTCAGGTACTTGAAGGTAATTCTCGGGAAGACGACAAGAATTCATGGCCCGCACTTAAACAATATTTTTCCATTCAAACACTTTGTAAAACTTTTGTATGCAATGTAATGACTTGGGACCGATGTAACTTTGTTGTTTATGAATGGAAATGATTTAATATTAAACGACGCGATTTTTATGCGTTGTCTATGATGTGAGTAATGTGCTATCCCGTAACACCAACTAGTCTTCCGCTGTACTATGTTGTATAAATTTGGGGGTGTTACACACCTCATTTTTGATTACCGAGTCATGAGCTCGACTCGATCCCCTCAATGCTAATTATCATTGGGGAAGGTGACTTGGTCGAGGGCAACCATTGAAGGAATTTCCCCACCAAAGTAGTGCTTAAGCCTATGTCCGTTCACCTTGAAGTTAGGACCATCATCTTGAGCTAGCTCGCTGGTCCCATAAGAAAACACTTGTGTAACGGTGAAAGGACCCGACCAACGAGATTTCAATTTCCTGGAAAATATCTTAAGTCGAGAGTTAAAAAGTAACACTTGATCACCAACGTTAAAAACCCGGTTTTTAATCTTTGCATCATGAAACTTTTTAGTCTTTTCTTTGAAAATCAATGAATTTTCATAAGCATTGTCTCTTAATTCATCCAATTCATTCAGTTGTATTTTCCGGTGATCTCCCGCGGTCTTCAAGTCAAAGTTTGCATGCTTAAGGGCCCAATATGCCTTGTGCTCCAATTCAATGGGCAAATGACAATTCTTCCCATAGACCAACTTATAAGGATTGCAACCGATAGGTGTCTTATAAGCGGTCCTAAAGGCCCATAAAGCGTCATCGAGTTTGTCGGACCATGAAGCACGGTTCTCTCCAATCGGCCTCTCTAAAATCCTCTTCAAAGCTCGGTTCGAAACCTCGACTTGCCCACTCGTTTGCGGGTGATAAGTCGTATAAAGACGATGAGTAACTCCATATTTCTTTAAAACCTTTTCGAATTGGTCATTACAAAAATGGGTTCCACGATCGCTTATAATAGCACGAGGGGTTCCGAACCGAGAGAATAGTTGCTTCAAAAACTTCACTACCACACGAGCATCATTAGTAGGTAAAGCCTTAGCTTCCACCCACTTAGAAAGGTAGTCCACCGCGACGAGGATATACTTGTTACCATGAGACGATGGGAACGGCCCCATAAAGTCTATACCCCATATGTCGAAAATCTCACACACTTGAATTATGTTTTGCGGCATTTCATCACGTTGAGACGATTTTCCTTGACGTTGGCACGAATCACACGACTTCACTAGTGCGTGTGCATCACGATAGATAAAAGGCCAAAAGAAGCCGGCATCGAACACTTTCTTAGCCGTGAGGTTAGCACCGTGGTGACCACCTGTGGGTCCCTCGTGACAAGCTCTAAGGATATTAGAAGCTTCGGCACCAAAAACACAACGTCGAACGAGTTGATCCGCACAAACCCGAAAGAGATAAGGGTCGTCCCAAAAATAGAACTTGACGTCACAAAAGAATTTTCGCTTTTGTTGTGTCGTCATACCCTTGATTATGAAATTGCCCGCATGGTAATTTGCAATGTCGGCAAACCATGGGGTGGTGTCTTTAGAATTCACTACACCGAGAGTCTCGAGAGGAAATGTTTCGGTGATTTCTTTGTTCTCGAATACATCTTTGTGAGGATCTTCTAGACGAGAGAGATGACCGGCCGCTAGATTCTCGGCTCCTTTTTCGTCAAGCATGGTGACATCAAATTCTTGGAGGAGGAGCATCCAACAAAGCAATCTCGGCTTAGCATCTTGCTTAGCTAAGAGATACTTGATAGCCGAATGGTCGGTATACACGATGCTTTTAGTCAAGACGAGATAAGGTCAGAATTTCTCAAAAGCATACACCACGGCAAGGAATTCCTTTTCCGTTGTGGTGTACTTTAATTGAGCCTCGGTCATCTTCTTACTAGCATAATGGATAGGACGGAAATGCTTTTCATAACGTTGCCCTAAGACGGCCCCTATAGCATAATCACTTGCATCGCACATGATTTCAAAGGGTAATTCCCAATTAGGAGCAACAAGAATGGGAGCTTCGGTAAGTTTCCTTTTGAGAGTTCCGAATGCTCTAACACAATCCTCATTGAAATTAAAAGGAGCATCCTTCTCGAGAAGGTGTGTCATAGGTCGAGAGATTTTCGAAAAGTCTCTAATGAAACGACGATAAAAGCCCGCGTGGCCTAGGAAACTCCTAACTCCCTTACGGTTTTGGGATGAGGTAACTTGGCGATGACGTCTACCTTAGCTTTATCGACCTCAATCCCCGCTTTCGAGACCTTATGTCCTAAGACGATTCCTTGTTTACACATGAAATGACATTTTTCCCAATTAAGCACAAGATTGGTTTCTTTACAACGTTTTAACATTTGCTCGAGATTAGATAAACACGACGTGAACGAATTTCCAAACACCGAAAAGTCATCCATAAACACTTCCATCGAATTCTCGATCATATCGTGAAAAATCGCCATCATACATCGTTGAAACGTACCCGGTGCATTACAAAGTCCGAAAGGCATCCTACGATAAGCAAACGTTCCATAAGGACACGTAAACGTAGTCTTCTCTTGATCACGAGATAAGGATTTGAAAATAACCGGAAAAACCATCTAAAAAGCAATGGAATTCATTTCCCGCGAGTCGCTCCAACATTTGATCCATGAAGGGCAAAGGAAAGTGGTCTTTACGAGTGGCGTCATGTAACTTTCGGTTGTCAATACACACCCTCCAACTGGTCACAACACGAGTGGGAATTAACTCGTTGTTTTCATTAGGCACAACGGTCATTCCTACCTTTTTAGGGACACAATGGATTGGGCTCACCCATGGGCTATCGGAGATAGGATAAATCATTCCCGCGTCAAGGAGTTTCAACACTTCCTTTTTAATGACATCGTGAATTTTGGGATCCACCCTTCTTTGACTTTGAATTGCGGGTTTGTAGTCCTCCTCTATTAAAATCTTGTGAGTACAAAATTTTGGGTCAATACCCTTAATGTCGGAAATTTTCCACGCAATTGCCCCTTTATGAGCTTTAAGAACTTTCAAGAGCTCGGTTTTTTCATCATTAGTAAGACCTCTTGCAATAATAACCGGCAAGTTGTCATCACCTTCCAAGAATGCGTATTCAAGGTGAGAAGGAAGATCTTTCAATTCAAGGATAGGTGGTTCCTCGATTGAAGATTTAGGTTCAACACTCATAACTTCCATCGGCGGAAGAAATGGTGGAATAGAAGTATCATCACTAATCAATACCTCATCTTCATTGTCGATTTCATTTGAAGTGAAATCACCTCCTTTGAATGGAGTGAGATTTGGTGTAGAATTAGCAAGAATCGGATCCAAAATAGTGGGATTGCCACTTGACGAGCTATCGGAAAAACCTAACACTTCTTGTGAAAACTCATCGCAAACCACATCAACTATGTCAATGTGATTGATGGTAGCGATTGCATAAACATGCGAAGGTTTCGAGTTTTGAGTAGCGTTTATAACAAGTTCCTCTTTGTTGAATCTCAAAGTGATAGTTCTTGCATGAACGTCGATAAGCGATCTCGAGGTGTCTAAAAATGAACGACCTAAAATTAGAGGAACTTGAGGATCCGCGGGGATGTCAACTACTATAAGATCAACGGGATAGTAGAACTTCCCCACTTTCACGAAAACATCTTCGGCTACTCCACATGCTAAAATCGTAGAATGATCGGCCATCTCGATAGACATGTTCGAAGGAATAAGAGCCGGAAGCGAAAGCGATTTCTAAATGGAAAATGGCATCAAATTAATGCTCTCACCAAGATCGGCCAAGGCAAGGCATTCTTTCATATCTTGTATGTCACAAGGAATGAGAAACTTTTCGGGGTCACCAACTTTTTCCGGTATGCGGTTAAGATAAACCGAAGAACAATTAGCAAGCTTTGAAAGCTTTTCCTTATCGCTCATCATACTTTTAAAAGTGGAAGCGAAACGAGGCATATATAACAACGCGTCGGCTAAACTCACATCAAAATGCACTTGTTGAAACATTTTTATAAAAAGCTCGATTTGTTGTTTGTTACGTTCTTGCAATTTCTCTTTGTTTCGTCTCGAAGGGTAAGGTAAGGGTGGTGTGGGTTGGACATTAGGCAACGGCCTTGGAATCTCGGGTTCCACAATTGGTATTGGTTCAACCGTAGGTGTGGTATGAGTGGTACTTCGTGGGATTGTAATGTGCTCCTTTTCGACCACCACCTCGGGCTCTTTCTCGATTTCCTTCTCCGTGGAAGTACTTGGACGAGAGATTGGTTCCTTGAAAGTTTTACCACTTCGTGTAGTAATAACCTTCATTTCTCCCTTCGGGGTTTCAATGGTATCACTAGGAAGACCACCCGATGAAGAGGGTTTACACATGATTGCTTCAAACATTTTTGCCATTCGGTCCTCAAATTTTGATTGCCTAGCATCCGCTTTTAACAATTCTTGCTTAATCTCATGTTGTCCTTGTTCCATCTTTTGTTGTTTTTGTTGAAGACGTTGGACATTTCCTTCTATTTTATTTGCATGAGTTTTAAGTTCATTAGCAAGTTCGTTTTTAAGCTTGTTTTTCAACTCGGATCTTAAGATAATCATCTCACGTTGCATGTTATCAAATTTAGCATCATTTGCTTTAGCATAATCCAAAAACTCTCCTTGAAGATTTTTAGTGTGAGCATTTTGAAAACCTTGTGTAGTGTTTTGAAAATCACGGTTTTGGTTTTGATTAATCACTTGTGCATTCCCACTTTGATAATTCCCCTTGTTGTAGTTACGTGAATTGCCTTCGTAATTACCACCTTGGTTGTTGTTTCGATAGTTATTAGCATTTTGATTTGGTGGAGCTTCATTTGGGCGGGAACCTTGGTCGTTTTGGTTGTAAGTTCCCGTTGCTACATAAGCACTCGAAGTGTTACCATCCGCGGTAATGCCCTCGGAAAGATCATGAGCTCCACCACAAGACAAACAACTCTTAGCAACCGCTTTAACCGAAGAGGAATTTGAAGCTTCTTGAGCTTTCCAATGAGACATAAGATTAGCAAATCTATCGAAAAACCGATTTTCCTCATTAGCTTCATCATGTAAGGCATTAATGCTACGAGACGATGACGACGATGACGAACCCAAATTGGAAACACTCGGTGTGTTACGAGGACTATAAACCTTAGATCTATTCTCGATAATCTTTAAAGCTTCATCGGTCGTTTTGCACAAAAAATTACCACCCGCGGTGGCATTCAAGTATTCTCGTTCATGATCATTAAGCCCATTATAAAAAGTATCAATTTGATGCAATTCCGAAAAATCATGGTGTGGACATTCATGTAACATTTCTTTAAAGCGTTCCCATGCCATTGAAAAACTTTCATTATTTCTTTGAACAAATCTTGAAATCTCATTTTTCAAATGTGTTGTTTTAGATGGTGGAAAAAATTTGTTCACAAACTTAGAAACGAGATCACCCCATGTCAAAATTGAATTTGGCGGTTCTTTCTCAAGCCAATATTTAGCGGGTCCATCTAACGAGTATGGAAACAACATCATCTTAATGGCGTCATGTGGAACATCCTTAAACTTGCTAGTAGCGGTGAGACGATTAAAATTCCTAATGTGGTAATGCGGGTTGTCTTTCTCATGACCTCTAAACTTATTAGCTTGCAACATCGACATTAAACCCGTTTTAATCTCGAAATTCTCCGCAAGGATAGCGGGAATCACAATGGCCTCTCCAAAACCCTCGGTGGGTGCTTGTAGCAACTCTATCATAGTACGATTAGCCATGACGACTTCTTGTTCTACAATAGGTTCAACAATTGGAGGTTGTTCTTCAATCAACGTCTCTTGATTGGCTTGCTTTTGAAGACGTTTACGAGCTCGTTTTGCTTGATTACGAGTGATCATAAACTTCACGAAGAATGGGAGGTGAGAAAAGAAGATTCTTTTTGGGTGTTTTGTGAATTTCCAATTTTTTTGTGTTTTTGATTGTTTTTAATTTTTTTGGATTTTGGTGTATCTTTGTGGACAACAATCTACCAAATCTCTCCTCGAATCAAACTCTTGATTAAAGAAGCGTCAAAGGAATGAAAACGATCACGTGGAGTGAACGCCTTCGAATGACTTTAGAACTTTGGTGAAAACCAAATTGTTCAAGAGGGTTTAATCACAAAGAAACCAAGCAAATATATTATACATAATAATACTTTGGGCGGCAAAACCCTCGATTAGCCTTCAATCACAAAATACTCACAAGCAAGCGGGGAAACGAGGCGGCGTGAACCACTTAAGAGCCTTTTTCCTTAGGGTATATTTTATAATACACGCCTTATACCCACCTTATAGTTTGTATTTTTCAAAATCGAGCTTCACGAAAGTATTTATCTATTTTTGCCTTTTTCTTTTTGTTTGAGATTCGAATACAATAATTAGGAGATCAAATCCCAATTAAGGTTGTGTTTTCACACTTTTGGAGATACTTTGTATTTATTGTGATACTTAATACAATATAGTAATAATAATTTCACTAGAAAAACCAATAAAACCGATAATACGTATTAGTAGATTTCTACTAATACAAATACTATTTATGGTTAATATTAAAAACAACAAGACAAATTAATCACGACACACCTCCCCGGCAGCGGCGCCAAAATGATTGTGGTAAATTTACGTCTTTTAGGAAAAAGAGCGTAAAAGCGGTAAGTATTAAGTGATGATTTAGGAAAATCAAGCACTAATGACCCAATGAAGTTCGTTTCCCAAGGAGGTATATGTGTGTGACTAAAATGTAAATGATTTGAGATTAATATTGGTTAGAAGGGGGTGAGAAAAGAGGATGACGACGACGTGAAATTAATTACTACAACGACTTAATGTAAAACCGTAAAATAAGCCAAAATAACAATTAATTCTAAAAATTACCAAATATTCACCAAAAATCAAAATAAATAAACTAAGAGTTTACCAATGATCAAAACTATTTAAAATGATTTAAAAACTATTAAAACTTAAAATAATTATAAAAATTAATTTAAAAGTGATAAAATTAATCTAAGAGTTGCAAAAATCCTATTTTACTGTATTTAAGCTAAGAAAAATGTAAAAAGTTGAAAAATGTGTAATTTGAAAAATAATAATAAAATAATATTAAAATAATATTAAAAATCCAAAAATTATAAAAAATTCTAAAAACTTGCAAACTAGTTTATTTTAACCTAAATAAACAGAAAATAAAAGTGAAATGACCAGAATACCCCTATTGGGCACTCAAATGGGCCAAAACCAAAAACAGTCCACTTAAATGGGCTTTTTAGCCCAAAAAGTCAAACTTGGCCCAATTGACTTGGAAAAGCCCTATCTGACTTCAAATTTAATTCTAAACACAAAACTCTAAAGGCCCAAAAGCTGAAATTGAGCTTATCACAGCTTATTAAGCAAACAGCTTATCCTTATTGGGCTTTTTAGCCCATTAAGCAATAAGCTAATGCCATAAGCTCTAATTTGACACACAACCTTCTCTTGGGATACTAAAGAGATCTGTAAAAAAATTTTGAAAAAGCACACTCAATAAGCCAGAAATAAGCAAAGTACAAATCCACAAAACGACAAAATAGTCGGGTTTGAGATATAGGGCACCTCAGAACTTGATTCAACTTGCAAAATGTCACAAATGAACTCAATAAGCCAAATCCATCAACAAAAATCCAATAAGCAACACCAATAAGCCAGAATGAACCAATAAGCACTTAAGAAAAAGTCAATTAAGTTGGTTTTCTAGTCAAACCTAAAAGTCAACACACTAAATGCTCCAGTATGAACAAATGAGTCAAATGATGAGCACCTATTACAAAATCCAAGTTGTTGCTGGTTAAAATAAGCTATTATAGCTTATTGATAAGCTGAAACCCAATTAACACTAGTAGTGGCTAGCAGTAGGGGAAAGGAGTTCCCACTGCTTTGACTATTTGACCAAGCTTTTTAGAGAGATTTAGTTGGATTCAATTGGAAACAAGGGCACCCTTGTGATCAGTGAATCACAAGGAGTCAATATCAACAAAGAAATCACAATTTGGTTCGCACAATAAGCCCAGATTAATCAAACAGTCACCAGATATAGCACAGATATGGAAAATAAGCTGTTATGCACAAATAAGCAGATATAGCATGAATAAGCCAACCAAATTCAACCAGATGCATACACAAGCTATATAAACTATGAATAAGGACAAACAAACTTAAATCAACCACTAAAACAAGATAAGGAACAAGATCTAAGCAGATTATAGTTACTGATATGAATGTCAAGAACACAAGCAAAGTTTGTTGATCTAATTGACCACAGATCCAATTTCAAGCCTCAAATCCTACTTCCCTGATATTATTAACCTAGTTTAATCACTTGTTAACCCTAATCTATGATTAGATCTAGGTGTCCCTTAAACTTAATCCAATTTTGTCAAGTAACAAAGATTTTATAGCCCTATTTAGAATCTAGGTGTTTCAAACCACAAAACCTTCAAACAGATGACCAAGTACACCAGGTAAACAAGTACCAACAAATAGCAACAACAAACAACCACTTACCAAGCCTCAAAACCTGCTTATGCAGTTAACCCAAACACCCCTTAAAAATCTGTTTTGACAAATTTCCAAAGGATAATCCAGTTTTAACCCACAAATCAAGTTAATAACCACTCAATAACACCAAACAAGAACAGATGAAAAATAATCAACCATAAAAACACATATTCAAGAACAATCATGCAAAATCACAAATATTCAGAAAGTAAAAGAGAAAATGAAAAAGGAGAATGGTGCAAACCTCCAAGACCTACATCCAGGCCCTGGATTGTTTGAGCTGAGGTACTAGCGGAACAAGTACCAGCTTCCAAGCTGCTAAGAAGAATAAACCAACAAGTGAGATCAAATAACAAAGACTTTCCTGATTTTTGAAACACAAGTCTTATCAATTAAAACATTGCCTCAAAAACCTTCAAACATGTAAATGGAACTCAGAATTAGGCTATTCTAACACCAACTTTTAATAAACAAGAACAAGATTTCACAAATTTCTGAAAATCAAATTTTATTAACTTAAAAAGCGATTACAAAGATTGATAGCCTAAAACTGGAACAAAGGGACTCTCACGGGTTGAGGTCTCCTTTTATAGACATATGCTAAGCCTACACTGTTCACAAACCCTAGAAGTGAATTTCCCTATTTGTCCTTGCAGAATCTTCTAGGCGTGTTGCCAGCTGGTTTAGGTGAATCAGGGACGTTTGTTTAGTGCTTGGTGACAAAGGAAAAGTTTTGGTTCGTTGATCTTGCCATGTCATGATCAAATGCCAGGTGTCGTCATGTGAGTGGGAGTGGGGGTATGATTCTGGTAGTGGGGATTGAGGTTTTTGGTGTGGGATGTGATTGACATGATGTGAATTACACGTGGGAATAACCAATTTCACTTTCCCCTTTGTTTTCTTCTTTTTAATCCTAGGTAAAAAGGGGTGTTCTTCATGGTAAAATCCAAACAGTAAGTGTTACCCGCGTTTATAGGAATTCAAACTTTCAGCTTGGCACTTTTGGTCCTTTGTTTTTGGGAAAAGTAGTATAGCAAGTATTTCAGCCCACAAAAACGTATTCCTTTGTTATTTAAGTTTTCCTTTTCACATTTTTGGCATAAAACTTTGGCAAAAGGATATCAAGGGTTGTTTTTGTCATTTTTCCATAATTCAAGGACTGATCTTGGACATTTTTGATCTTCAAAGGTCTTTAATGTAACTTTAACTCCATGAGGGACCATAATAGACAAATTAGATTTGATGAGGGACTAATCTTGCCATTTCTTCAAAGTTAAAGGACCATTTGTGTAATTTTGACAAACTTAAGGGACCAAACTTGTAATTATGATTTCACAAGGGTTTTAAGTGTCATTTCTTCATTCATTGAGGATTAATCTTGCATATCTTCAAGCCTTCAAGGGTAAATGTTGGATAAGTCATGAACTAGGGCCCGGTTCTTTGTACGGCTTCGTTTCTCGTGTCCGTTTTTCCTTGTTTCTGTGATCTTTTGTTTTTTTCACGATATCCATACCTAAAATACACAGTAAACAAACACAAGCATATATATGGTATTTTATGACATTTTTATGCATTTAAAGCCCAAAAAGAACGATGAGATCATGTATAAATGCCATCTCATCAAACTCAGTTCCATTATCAATGCGAATGCGGCGAACAGTAGCATTAAGACGTACTTGGATCATCTTTAAGAAAGTAATAATATACTCTGGTTCTTGATCCTTGGATGCTAAAAATTTTACCCATGTAAACCTTGAGAAATCATCCACCATGACGAGGATGTATTTTCTACCACTCACACTAGCCGTACGCATTGGCCCGCAAAGATCCATGTGCAAAAGATACAGTGGTTCTTGGTTGGTGTCTTCAGCTTTAGGTTTGTATGATTTCTTGGTGCTTTTTCCCAAAGAACACGCGGAACATAAATGATCCTTGTCGAACTTAAGTTTTGGAAGACCACGAACAAGTTCGTTTTAAGCCAAATGGTTTATAGCATCAAAGTTGAGATGAGATAACCGACGATGCCACAACCATGACTTGGTCTTAGATGCTTTGGAAAGAAGGCATACAGGAGAGGCGGCCATCATGTTTTGAATGGAAAGTGTGTAGAGATTATCCCCTCGAGAACCCTTTAACAAATCATTTCCTGCAAGATCGCGAATAAAGCAAGTATGTTGTCGAAAGGCCACCTCAAGGTTTGAATCGCAAAATTGTCCCACTGAAAATAGAATGTGACCAAGCCCCTCCATATAATAAACCCTTGAAATCGTAACATTCCCAATTTGGTATTCACCATAACCCATGATCTTCGCAATATGGTCGTTGCCGAATTTAACCGTTCCTAGAAACTTGCCGACGAAATTTCAGAGCATCGAGCGATCTCCGGTCATATGCTTTGAGCATCCAGAGTCCAACTACCAGAGGATGATTTAGACCACCTGAAAATATCACCAGACAAGGACGATGTATCGGAATCTAGTAGTTCCTCTGTGTTAGCAGGTACAGATATAATTATCTTATATTTGCTAACAAAAGAATTCTTAGGCTTCCAGAATTGCTTCCTAAATTCCGGCTTAGATTCTAGTTGTCTAAGATCCTGAGGTACTTCTTCACTGGTAGGCACAATAGTGGGGGCAGACCTAGTTAAAGGGTACTTTTTCCATTTCTTAGTGCTAATGTTCCTATTTGCAGGATGCTGAGACCTAACTTCCGGGGATGTGATCCTAGTTAAAGGGCGCTTAATTCCATTAGCAGTAAAGGTCCTACCAGTGGGTTTCCATTGCCAACCAACTTGGGTGAATTTCTTCCCCGTTGGAATCCATTCAAGGTTGTTCCTAATAGCATACATTTCATTCACGTGATCAACAAGGCATAAATCATGACGCTGAGAAAACATGCATTCATTATAATTCCAACATCGCAAATTTGAATTCACATTTTTCTTAGGCTTCTACACAGAAGCAGATCCTTTTGTCTTAGATACATGATTCTTTTTATTTGAAACTGAAATAACATTCCTAGGGTAAACTTCTACTTTCTTCTTGGCAGTCCTACTAGTGGAAGGCTTGATCCTATCTTTCTTGTCTTGAGATCCTTTAGCCTTAGTAGACATAATTACTCCTATAGAAGCCATGGGAACATTAGTGACAGATTTTGATGTAGCCTTGATGGGTGTGTTTAAAATAGGCTTAGATCCTGGATTCTTATTGAATGGAGTAATGGCAATGATGGGGGTTTGTTGTTTCGGGGGTACAGATATCGGTTGCCCAATGTATTCTAAGTTTGCTGAACAATCCTGAACGCGATCCACATATAAGAAAAGCTCATATAGAAGATGACTTGTGGGATCTAGTTCACGCGTTTCATCAACGATCTCTCTAGCAAGATCAACATGTTCTTAGGCATTTTTCATGTATGTGGCAAACTTAGTTGGACTATTCTTAATTTTTGGATCCTGATATAGCACACGTGGGTTAGGTTTGGGAGCACTAGAGGTCGAGGCAGAGATGGTGGCTGGATTATCAACAACTTCTTGTCCTTTGAGTTGAAGTGTCTCCTTTAATTAAGCCAAAACCATGTTTTTGTCTATGAGTTGAATATTTAAGTCAGAGACCTCCTCGTACTTACGGTTCAATTGGTCAACGAGTGACTTTTGCTCTGCCGCGTTAAAAGCGAAGCATTCTTCTAATGAACCATAAATATCTGAGAAACCCTGCTTTAATTTATCAAGCTCCCCTATCATAGAATTAATTCTATCTTCTAGGGCATGATTCTTAATCTCTGCAGCCTCTAGTTCTAATTTTTCTGCTACTGATTCTCTCTTAAGTCTCATAATTTCTTCCTCTAGAGCCTGAACAACCTGAATCATCTTGTCACTTGTCTCAACGGAGTTTTCACAATCAATTGTTTTTGAAAGAGTTTCATTTTTAGATTGATTCTCAATTTCAAGAGATATACAATATTTTTGAAGCTCATTAAAATGTTTTGAAAGTGTGTCATAAGAATCTTGAAGCTTTAAAAATTCAGCGTTGGATTCATGACAAGAATGATTATCTACATTAATCATAGGCTCAACAATATTCACAGACATATCATGCACATCATCACATATATTCACAGGAGTAGATGAAATCTCATGAGCGTATTTAAGAGTAACAACTTGCATCACTTTGAGAGACACTATATGTTCTAAGAAACGGTCATATTCGGATAAAATCTTTTCTTTTTCAATTAAATGTTGTTCATAAGCATCATCCATTTCATAGAAAACTTTTTGAACATCACCAATTTCAAAACTTAGATTACCCGCTAGATCAGATACTCCTTTTTTAATATGGTTCACAAACGGAACGATCTCTTTCTCAAACACCGTTTTCATGTGTTTGAAAGCCCATTCTCCAGCGGTTAGAGCCGTTGAAGTCGTACATTCCAGGATGACCTTGTCAAACTCGGTAAGGTATCGCTCAACCTCTTCCAAGCTGAGCTTTACCGTACTTACTGGTGGAAGATTCTTAGGAATTTCCTTCGGTTCGTCCGAGTTAACGAGTGTAGGAATTATACTAAGGCATTTCTTGTAGGCATGAAAGTGGATGTTTGGATAGTTCTCTTTTTCATATTAAATCGAGTTCTAAGATCTATTGTAGCATTTGTTGCATTCATTTGAGCATAGTCATATTCAGTATATGTAGGAAGTAATTTTAACCGCTTCTCTTCATATGGTGTCATGCTCTCAGATTCATTCAAGAACACAATCGGATCTAATACCAATCCTAACTTGGTTGCATCATAAAGTCGTGGGTTGTAGTGAAATGCTTGCTTTGCATACCCCGGGTTAGGTGGTAGGTCTATTAGACGTGATAGATTGAACTCTTGAAAAGAAGAATGAAACAAGTGTACTAAATGTGAAGCAGCATATTGTTTTAAAAGCAAAATTTCAGTCTTTTTAACTCTCTCAGACGCCTTAATTTCCGTTTCAACTCTTTTAGACTCGATAATTTCGAAATCCGTTTGAAGTTTTTGAAAATTATTAACGACTAACTCTTTTTCTTTGAGTTCTTTTGAAAGATTTGCTCTTAAACTCTCAATTTCTAGCAGATTATCCATTTGGACTTTCCTAAACCTATCAAATTCAGTATTGGTTAGGGTCGTGGATACTGGAGTTAATTCCAAGGTTTTAACCTTTTCCTTTTGCAAAGCAAGCTCGGCAGATAGAGTCTTATTAACATTGAGGGTTTCAAGGACCGCATTATTCATTTGGCTAAGCAAAGATGCCGAGACCATAACCAAATCAGGTTGAGCAGACGAATTTGTAGTCGTAATAGCTCCTGGTTGTGGTTCACTCAAAGTCTGGGGACTTGCATTGATATTGCTATCATTGTTTGTCTCCTTGATTGAGTTACTAACCACCGGAGGCTGTTCCGAATACTCAGACACTTGCTCAACTTGATAAGGTACAATACTAGTATCTGTAGCAGTATTTGGTACCTCAGAAATTGTATCAGCTCCATAAAGTGAAAGATTTGCCATGAGAGCTACTTTGGCGGTGTTGAGATCATCACAGTCAGAGTCGTATGCATCCAAATCATCACATTAATATGCGGCATTATTTGTGATGGCTGCTGTGAGACCGTCAGTGTCCGCTACTCCCGGATCTGCGAGAAATGCCAACTCTTCTTCATCGAGCTCACGTCCTTGGGCTTGAGCATTCACCAACTAGATCTTCTCCTGAAACCATGTGCCGTCCCTTTTTCTCTTAGGCTGTTTGCACTCTCGGGTCATGTGCCCTTCCCCTTTGCAGTTGTAAAACCCGCATGCTTTTACCATGAATAGTACCCTTAAGATCGTACGTACTAGATTTAAACTTTCCTAATATAGCATGATTACGATTACGTGTTAGGATTTTACGTATTACGTACGTGTTAGAATACGATAAGTATTTACTACGCACGAGCACGTAATAATTATTTGACAATAATTAATCACAAACATGCGATCATGAAATCATGAACGTAATTAAATCATGAACTATTATTAATTACGTATATATATTTATTACGAGCGTAATTAAATATATTAGGTCACGGTAAGTATTTAACGAGAACAAACACGTAAAACACGAACACGAGAACACACTTATTAATTAGACACGGAAAATGATCGGGTTACACCTTGTGGGCCCCATTACCACGAAATTAGGGAGGGGGGGATGGGCTTAGCCCATCAATTTTTCACAAAAAGGGTTAAATAATTTTTCACTACTCATTTTTCATTCACAGAAGATTTTAGAAAAAACCCTAAAACCCCCCTTACCTTCTTCTAATGTGCCGCCACCCTAAGAACACCACAAGGAGGTGGTTGTTTATCTTGGATCTTGGATTATTAGTTGGTGATCGTGTTTGTTCTTCGTCCTTTTGATCCACGAATTCGGTAAATCCTTTTTAAACTTTTTCTTTTGATTTGATCTTTTAATAAATCAAGAACATGTTATGTTTTTACAGAAACCTAATAAATAAACATGGATCTAACATGATTTGGGGGTTTAATAAAATCAAAAGTATGTTTAAGGGGTGTTTGTTTTTTGCCGCAGGCCTACACCGAACCCAAAGGGGTTTCGGTTTGGCCAACCGACCACCACCAAGACCATATATGGTCTCGGTTGGTGTGTGTGGGTCCCACGGCAGCCTCAAGACACGGGGTACCCCGATTTGGTTCGGGGTACGGTGTCGATTTCATGTCTGGTTCAAGGTTTTGATTCTAGATCCGGTTCATGGTGTATGTTTAGTTTTTTTTTATGTTTATGATCTTATGTTAAAAATTAAATTAATAAAATGATATGATTAATTTAATAACATGACTTAGGTTATTTTAATTATTATAATCATGAATATAATTAACATAAGTATTTTATATTTTAGACTTATAATTAATTAATTATTTAAAAACCATGGATATGATTAATTAATTAACATGACTTAGGTTATATTATTAATATATAATAATACATATTTTAACCTAAGTATTTAACTTATTTAATTAAAAACATGTTATACTTTAATTAAATATTATAACCTATAGTTTAATTAAATTACATGAAATAATTATTAAACTATACACTATATCATATGACTTAGAAAATAATCATGAAAACACTTAGGCTTATATACTTAACTTATTTCAGGCAGCTAATCTAATTATGGAAACTTATTTAATTAAGGCAGCAAATCTATTTATGGAAACTTTCTATTTTTAGAAACTTATCTATTTTAAGCAGTAAATCTTTTTTTGGAAACTTTCTATTTTTGGAAACTTTCTATTTTTGGAAACTTTCTATTTTTGGAAACTTTCTATTTTTGGAAAATTTCTATTTTTGGCAACTTTCTATTTTTGGAAACTTTCTATTTTAGGAAACCTGCTATTTTTGGAAGTTACTTATTATTACACAGTAAGTATAATAACACATGAAATACCAGAAATACTTAATCAGATTAAATAGAATATAAGATAAAACACAGTTTAAGGCTTAGAAACAGTAAAACATGGTAAGAACATATAAAATAAGCTAAGACATGACATAAAATCAGCTATGTATTTAAGCAGATACTTCTTCATGTACGTATTTATGTAGCACTAGTGATTCGGAAGTAGGATTTCTCGCAATTCGTCTTTCTCGTTCACTAGACATAAGGTACGGATTCCCGTCCTTTTAGTATGGACATTCTTTCCTTATTAGGATTCCCCTTATGCAGCCAACTGTTTTCCCGTAGTATAAGTTATGAGTTTGATTGCTTATGTTTAATTAAGATTACCTATAGCCATATACATGCATGACCAGTTTCACCTAGTTATGGAGGTACCATAACCATAACATTAGAGGCACTGATGTTATGACTTCACCACGGCGGAGTGATTGCTCGTGGCGTCCCTTCAGCTTTTGGCCATTTATTTATATTTATCATGTGGGGCGTATGGGTGCATCCTAGTTACATGTTTTATTCAGGATTACATGGTGAATGTGGTGTGTGCCTTGCATCCTTCACAAGGAGCTGATCCCTCCTACCCAAAAACCAGTATATTAAATTAGAGGCAGCCCCTCTAATTTGCATGATGAGGTCACCCCACCAAGTATTCATGCACGGTGGATTTTCATGACCTATATTGGCTAATGGTAAAATATGTTAAACAGTTTTTATAAGATAAACATAAGGCTTTTCAAACTATAAAACCAGTTTTATGAACATGTTCCAGGTTTTCTAGGACTTATACAATTCCGCTGCTATTAAGTCTCTATTATGTTTTAGTCACTTATACTATGTCTATATCCGTGCACTGAGCGTTTTGCTCAGCCGTTACTTTCCTTTCCATGTCCCAAAACGGCAGGTACCCAAGGAAAGACTCGAGCATTTGGAGGACGTGCATAGGATGGAAGCTGCTAGAGACTTCTTCTCCTTTTTGCCTTCATATACTTATGCTTGTTTAGTCTTTCATTCATTTCTTTTGCTTTATTATGTTTTGAGCTTATGTTTGGGAACCGATGTTTGATTCTGGTTATCCCTATGGTCATGTAATGTTTTATACATTTATCCTTGTATGCTTTGATGACACGCCATAATTACGCGTGACATTCCATTATCAAAATGGGGTGTTACAATTATGGTATCAAAGCCAAGGCTTCGACCTGTAGGCTCTAAAACTCGACATGTGACTAGTGGGTAGTCACCAGGAGCTTCCTAAGCCAACGTCTGTTATTCTACGTATTGATGTTTTCAGCGCATTGTTGTTTTAACCATGATGTTTTCAGCACCTTGAGGTTTTAACCTTGATGTTTTCATCGATATTGTTTTGCTAATATGGATGGACAACCGTCATTCATATTTAGTTATGTGTCATTGTTTCATGCATAATGTTCCTCGTGAACAGTGGCTATGTGGACTGAACCCCAATAGTTCATAATTAGTCACATAAATTTTTTTCTGATAAGTTTTGACATATGAGTTTCATTTATTTATGTTTCATGTATCATTGTTGCAGGGATTATGACTAAGTAATGGTTGGTAAAGGACTGGCCCTATTTAGTCGCATGTGCTTTTATCGAAACTTTTAACTTTGGGACCGACCCATAGGCATCCCTTCGCCATGTCTTTTGTTTTGGAACCGACCCATAGGCGTTCCCTCGCACATATAAAGGTTTTATAAACTACATTACGCATTCATGCACTGTTTTTCATGCATAAAATTTTTCTCATGATTTAAATTGGCATAAAAAAATTTTCATGTCCCTCATAAGTTATTATGTTTTTATGTCAAGTATGTTTTCATACTGTCATGGTTAACTTCAGTTTCATGCTGATTATGTTATACACTTCTTCGTGATAGATGGTTTCATGTTTCTTCATGATAATTCCGTCTTCATGTTGATTATGCTTTACGCCTCTTTTGTTATTTACGCTGTCCTGCAAGACATTGTTAGATTTCATTGAATCCTGCTTTCATGATAGTCATGGTTGGTCTTCATTGATCATGCTGTCAGGCAAATCATCGTTAAATTTTGTGTAACCACACTTTAACGTTTCCGTTACAACCAGAATGATGTCTATGCTAATACTGCCAGGTTATCATGATGGTTTTCCTAACCGTTTAACCGATATACTTTCCTAAAATCATGACAAATGATCGACCCCATACCGATCATTTCATGTGCATTCCACGTGTACTCCACATACCGTATTTCATGTGTATTACACGTACCTTAATCCATGTATATTCCACTTGCAATACTTCAGGAGTATTCGCTGGTCGATTCTGAATCACCTCAGGCGTATTTTCAATTGCTGATATTCTACAAGATTGCTGATGCCGCTCATAACTGGGAGATGTTACTAAAGATTGACGCTGCTGACGTTCGGAGACGCTACGAGATGCGGATGCTGTTCACAACCTGGAGATCCTACAAGACGAAGACAAAGGCGTCGGAGCAAAGCAATTGGACGAGAAGATGCTTCACCATCAGATGATTCCCATCAATCATTGCGCGTAATTCTTAGTTACATGTCATACGTCATTCGGCTGTCATTTCAGCCACATGAGTGCAAACCGGTACCAGCCGGCCACTCAGCTGAATAGTACATGAATCACGGTCATGAGGATGACCATCATGGAACTGACAGACAGGACGATAGTAACCACTACTATGACAGTAACTATCCTAGAAATCGCAACCGAGGCTCCGGCCGCGGACGTGATCAGAATACAAATGATCAGTAGTCCAACCGATCCGCCAATTCTGGCATAATAACCTAATATTTGTAGTTCTATTTGTTTCACATCTCGAGACACATGTCAAGACATCAGTCAAGACACATGTCTCACGTATACTTTCGGAAGAAAAATGTCAAGACATCAGTCAAGACACATGTCTCACGTATACCTCCTGAAGACACATGTCAAGACACCAGTCAAGACATATGTGTTGGTTCTACAGATGTAGATCTTGCAGCCTGTCAGGAACGGTGAACGACTTCTGTAATCACAAGTCAATTCACAAAGAGACTCTATACACAATATGAATGCAAAATACAGATATAATTAAGAAGAACAGAATAACTATAAAGACTTGATCCTTTCTAAGGATTTCTAATATTGATAATGACTAGAACTACGTTTGGTGAAGGTGTGTCTAACCCTTCTGCCTAAGGTTCCTTTTATACTACAAAGAAACCCTAATACAGCATTAAACAAAACGTGTAAAACTGATATGCATATCCTTTACTAACATATCTCATGCATATCCTAACAGAATAATAAACAAATAATAAAGTTTGACTTTGTATTGTTAGGATCATTGGTATAGTTAAATGTAATAGGTAGACTAGGAGGTATGTAGTTCCTCCTGGTCCTAGTAGTAGTAGGAGCAAGTCGTGCTCCTGGTCCTGGTCAAAGTCAAACTTTATTATTTGTTTATAATTATGTTAGGATATGCATGAGATATGTTAGGAAAGGATATGCATATCAGTTTTACACGTTTTGTTTAATGCTGTATTAGGGTTTCCTTATAGTATAAAAGGAACCTTAGGCAGAAGGGTTAGACACACCTTCACCAAATGTAGTTCTAGTCATTATCAATATTAGAAATCCTTAGAAAGGATCAAGTCTTTATAGTTATTATGTTCTTCTTAATTATATATGTATTCTGCATTCATATTGTGTATAGAGTCTCTTTTTGAATTGACTTGTGATTATAGAAGTCGTTCACCGTTCCTGACAGGCTGCAAGATCTACATCTGTAGACACAACAGTGGTATCAGAGCCTGGGAGGGTCTCTATACAAGAAGAATCAAGTTTTCTTATTACTGACATTTTTGTTTTATCATGTCTGCCTCAACTTCTACTCAAACAGGAGAAGACAACACTCCTAAAATTGTGCAACCTCAGCAGATCGTTGCTACGGTTTCCAACACGAATGGTAAATTCCCTCTTCTGAAAAAGGTTGAATATGATAGTTGGGCAATGAAGATGGAATGGTGGATCACCAATACTGATCAAGACCTTTGGAAGATTATTCTGAATAGGAACAGCAGGAAGCTAACTGGAAGAGACAAGAATGGTAATATTACTCTTCTTGACCCTAAATCTCATGAAGAAATCATAGCTCTTCCGAAGGAGGTCAAAGCAAAAACTATTTTGCTTCAATCTCTTCCTGATGATCACATGGGTGACTTCTACCATTTGGATGATGCCAGAGAGATCTGGAATGGTATTAAAGCAAGGTTTGGTGGGAATGAGGAGTCCAAGAAAATGCGAAGATCCATGCTGAGAGATGAATTCACAGAATTCAAAATCTCAGAAACTGAAGGTTTACATCAAGGGTATGACAGGTTTCAGAAGATATTGAGCCAATTGAATCAACTTCGTTCAAAGCCTGACGATGGTGATATTAATGCAAGGTTTCTTAAAGCCTTACCCTACTCATGGAATCAGGTGGTGATCTCTCTCAAAGCCAAAGGTGGGATTGACTATCTCAACTTTGATGATTTATTTCATAAGCTCAGAACTTTTGAACCTCATGTGAGAGGATATTCAAGTGACTCTTTTCCTACTCCTGCTAATTCTGCCTTTGTGAGTTCTATGGCATCCAGTCCCATGTCATATGCTATTAGCCCAAGTAATACTGTGTCTTCTCAACATACTTTTCAGCATACTTCTGCTCCTAATCCTATTGCCAAGTCTGGTAGTATGGTAGAAGCTGTTCTTCATTCGTTTGTGGCTGATGTTGATGCTCAACAACAACTTGCTTTTGATGACTTCAAACAGGTCGATAAACTTGACCTGGATGAAATGGATCTTAAATGGCAGATGGCCATGCTCACCCTAAGGGTTCACAAGTTTGAGAAGAAAGCAGGTCAAAAATTCAATTACAACCCACGGGAGCCAGCAAGATTCGACAGAAGCAAGGTTCGCTGCTACAACTGCCAGCAACAAGGTCATTTTGCAAGGGAATGCCCTAGCAAGAATGACCAGGAGAAGAGCAGGTACTCAGCCTTTAAGGTTCAGGAGATAAAAGATGACAAGAAGGCATTGGTATCTGTTGACTCTATGGTCAACTGGAATGATCATCAGGCTTCCACTCTGGAATCAGCTGAATCCTCGACTGACGTGTTTGCAATGATTGCTGGGAATCTCTCTGATGTAGAAGAAGTAGACGAGTTTGCTCTTATGGGCATCTCACCTCAGGTACAACATTGTCCTCTTGGTTGTCATGATAAATACTCAGAATTGTTGTCCCAATTTAATGAAGTAAATGATCAAAATGATAAGTACTTTTTAGAGGTTCAAGCCTATAAGGCTTCTTTAAACACATTGGAACAACAAAAGAGGTGGCTACAAGATACTCAACGTGAGTATGAGGATAAAATCCGGATACTAAGCATTGATTTAGAAAACACAACTAATATGCTTAAATATACAGAAAAAGTAAGAGATGCCAGTATCAAAGAAAAACAGGAGATGCAAGAAAAATTAGATGCTACAATGTTGAGATTTGAAAAATGGCAAAAGGCACCTAAAAATCTTTCAAAATTAATTGATAGTAGCATGTCTGGTAGAACTAAAAGAGGGTTAGTATTTGAAAAATATATTGATTCAGAAGATGTGTTTGATTTATCTTTTTCGAGTGTCTTTGATGCCGACAAAGAGGAAGAGGGAAAACCTAGTTACAATAGGTTTAAACCAGCAGCAGAAATGCATGCTGTCCCTCCCCCTCTTACTGGAACTATTATGCCCACTTCATTGCATAATGACTTGGATGGATCACAGATGCATGAGTCCCCAAAAAGTTCTACTAATTCTAATGACTTTGTCTCGTGTACTTTCAGTGACAAAGCCAGTGACTCTGCATCAAGTGGTTCAAGTGAAGAGTCCAGACCTACAAGTTCCATGTTGAATGATCATGCTGCTACTGGTGCTAGGATGTGTGAAGAAAGAGTTGTTGTTAAGTCAAGTGTATCTGGTCCTAGTTTATTGAGTCCTAGGAAGAATGTTTCTCCTAGAATTGTGTGTAATAATGTTGGCAGTATGAAACAATTTCATTCTAATAAAAGGTCTATTAAAACATGTTTTGTTTGTGGAAGTGCATTTCATTTAATTAAAGATTGTGATTTTTATGACACACATGCTTCTGTTAATCATGCATTTCCTGCTCCTGGTCCACCAGGAGCTGCCCCATATACTTCTAGAAGACTCAATCCTAGTGCTAAATCGTTTTCTTCTTCTAGAAGGTCCTCTCCTTTAGCTTCTGATCATTGGAGAAACATTGGATTACAAACCACCAGTAATTATTTTCAAAATTTTAATCCAATTTATCCACATAATTTTGACCACACGTATTTTGGTTTGGGAAGTTTGGGAACTGCTGTTAAGCCCTCAGCAGGTTGTTCTTGGTTAAAAAATAGCACCCATATGATGCATAGGCAACCAAGGAACAACGGTGGATCTCATCAATCTTCTTGGCTCTCTACTAAAGATCCACAAGGCAGGCTCAAACCTGAAAAGGTTTGGGTCCCCTTAAGACACTAACTTTTACATTTTTATCTCGTTGTTGTAGGTTACTCCATACCAAGATCCTAGTTTAGGCATCGTTGATAGTGGTTTCTCCAGGAGCATGACCGGAAATAAAAGTCTTCTCTCTAACTTTGTACCATTTCAAGGCGGCAAGGTCTATTTTGGTGGAGGAGAAGGCAGGATCACTAGCAAAGGAACGATTAAGACGCCTAATCTAAATTTTGATCAGGTCTACTATGTGGAAGCACTTCAACACTTCAACTTGATTTCTGTCTCTCAGATTTGTGACAAGAAGCAGTTTGTTCTCTTCACGGATACTGATGCACTTGTGCTCTCCAAAGACTTTCAGCTTCCGGATGACTTACAGGTTCTGCTCAGAATCCCTAGAAGACACAATCTATATAGCATCAAGATGAATGAAGTCAATCCTACTGGTCAACTAGCATGTCTGGTTGCTAAAGCCTCAGAAGATGAAGCCACTCAATGGCACAGAAGGATGGGGCATGTGAACTTCAAGACCATTCACAAACTTGCAAATCTGAATCTGGTCTCTGGTTTACCTCCCAAGTCGTTTAGAAATGATATAAATTGTATTGCTTGCAGCAAAGGCAAACAGCACAAAGCATCCTTCAAGGCCATTACTGCTCTTAGTCTTATTACTGAACCATTGCAGTTACTACACATGGATTTATTTGGTCCTACTTCCATTAGGAGCATTGACCACAAACTATTCTGTCTGGTGGTAACTGATGGATATAGCCGGTTTACGTGGGTGTTCTTCATGGCTGCCAAGAGTGAGACCTGCTCAATTCTTAGAGATTTTCTTACCCTTATAGAAAACCAGTTGACCAAGAAGGTTAAAGGTATTCGTTGCGACAATGGAACCGAGTTCAAAAATAAAGATTTCATAGCACTTTGTAATGCTAAGGGCATCAAAAGAGATTATAGTGCAGCAAGGACTCCTCAACAGAATGGCGTGGCAGAAAGAAAGAACAGGACACTAATAGAAGCAGCAAGAACGATGCTTGTCGATTCCAAGCTTCCAACCATGTTCTGGACAGAAGCTGTTAATACTGCAAGTTATGTTTTGAATAGGGTTTCTATTACCAATCCTCACAAGAAGACTCCTTATGAGCTTCTAACGGGCAAAGTTCCAAATATTTCTCATTTGAAGCCTTTTGGGTGTACAGTAACCATTCTGAATACTAGTGACTATTTGGGGAAGTTTGATGGCAAGGCAGATGAAGGATACATTGTGGGATATTCAGCTCACTCTCGGGCTTATCATGTCTACAATCTTCAAGCCAAGCGGATCATTGAAACTATAAATCTCAGGTATTTTGAAGAGAAGTCAAACATCCAAGTAAAGGGTCGTGAATGGTATTTTGATCTTGATTATGTTAGTGATTCGTTAGGATATTTCCGTTTCAAAAGTAACCATGATGCAGGTCCACAAGTGTTTGCAACTTCTAGTACTGGTGTTCCTTCTAGTCTTTTTGATTCAGATGACGAGGATGACATTTTTGTGGTTCCATCCTACTCCACCACATTCTCTCCTACTCCTCCTAGTGATGCAACTCCATTGGATGTACTGGATTCCCAAGTAGCTCTTGACATTCTACTCAAACAACAACAAGAAGCTACTACAGCAGCTGCTCAAGGTGGTTTTGAGTTTCCCTTGAATACGCCTACTGACAAAGCTGCTCCTGGTACCCCGGCTTCTGCTCCTAGTGCTAGCTTTTCACCTACTGGTACTCCAGCTAGTGAGTCTGCTTCCAATACTCGTTTCTCCAGTCCTTCTGATTTGGGGAACCATCAAAAGAAGTCTTCTACCAAACTGGATGATATTCATAAACAACCAGTAGATGGGATTTTCAACACTGCTTCATATGATGCTGACTTTGTTGGTGATCTCAATAACTTGGCACCAGAAGTGGAGGTAGCTTCCAATCCAGTCTTGCAATCACACAAAGATCACCCTACCACCCAAATCATTGGAGATCCTGGTTCTACTGTCAAGACACGCAGAATGTAGAAGAAGACCTCGTTTGATCATCATGCTCTTGTGAGCTATATTGAAGATCAAAAGCGTAATAATCATACGGACTTTCAACACTGTTTGTTTGCTTGTTTTCTTTCACATGTGGAACCTAGGTCAGTCTCTCATGCTCTTGAGGATCAAAGTTGGGTGGAGGCTATGCAGGAGGAAATGCAGCAATTCTTGTTTCAGAATGTTTGGGTTCTGGTTGACTTACCAGATGTAAAGACAGCAATCAATACCAAATGGATTCTCAAGAACAAGAAGGATGACGGGGAATTGTCGTGAGGAATAAAGCTAGGCTTGTTGCACAGGGCCACACTCAAATTGAGGGCATTGACTACACTAAAGTTTTTGCTCCGGTTGCAAGGATTGAGGCCATTCGTCTGTTTTTAGCCTTTGCTTCTTATGTGGGATTTACGGTGTTTCAGATGGATGTCAAGAGTGAATTTCTCTATGGCAAAATTGATGAGGAGGTGTATGTCACTCAACCTAAGGGCTTTGTAGATCCACTTCATCCCAAGAAAGTTTACAAGGTGGTCAAGGCTCTTTATGGTTTACATCAGGCTCCTAGAGCTTGGTATGAGCGTCTTTCAACTTTCTTGTTAAAGAATGGCTATAGACGAGGTACTATTGACAGAACACTATTTCTTCGGAGGAATACCAAGGACATTATCCTTGTTCAGGTTTATGTGGACGACATTATCTTTGGTTCTACTAGGAAGGAATGGTGTGATGAGTTTGAACACTTGATGAAAGGCTAATTTCAGATGAGTGCAATGGGAGAGCTTTCTTTCTTCCTTGGTCTTTAAGTCAAGCAACAGTCGGATGGGATCTTCATCAGTCAAGATAAATATGTTCATGAGATCCTTCAGAAGTTTGACATGGATCCTCTTAGACCAGCAGCAACTCCTTATGAAGTTGCTAAAGTCAAACTCAAGAATGAGCCTGACCCCCCGGTCAATGTTCACATGTACATGTCTATGATTGGCTCCCTCATGTATTTGACTGCATCACGTCCGGATATCATGTTTGCAGTAAGTGCTTGTTCTAGACACCAGGTGACTCCAATGGTTTCGAACTTGAATGCAGTGAAGAAGATTTTCAAGTATATCAAGGCTCAACCTAAACTGGGCTTATGGTATCCTAGAGAATCACCTTTTGTTCTAGAAGCATATAGTGATAGTGACTATGCAGGTGCTAATAATGACAGAAAGTCTACTACTGGTGGTTGTCAATTTTTGGGTCGTCGACTTATTTCATGGCAATGCAAGAAACAGACAATAGTAGCTACTTCTTCAACAGAAGCTGAATACGTTGCTGCTGCTAGTTGTTGTGGACAGGTTTTGTGGATCCAAAATCAAATGTTGGATTATGGTTTCAATTTTATGAACACCAAAATTTTTGTTGACAATCAAAGCACTATCTGCATTGTGAAGAATCCTGTTTTTCATCAGCGAACAAAGCATATTGAATTTAGGCACCATTTTATACGGGATGCGAATGAGAAGAAGTTGATACAGGTTCTTAAAGTTCATACGGATGATAATGTTGCTGATTTGTTGACAAAAGCCTTTGATGGTCCTCGGTTTAACCACTTGGTGGTTCACATTGGGATGGTCAATCCTTGAGGTCTAGGATTGAGGGGAGGCTAAGCCTAAGGGGAGGCTTTGTGTACATATTCTTTGGACAGACTAACGTATTGGTAGATTTTAACAACATATTACATTGGTTCTGGTGGTGTGTGTTACTCCTGGTAGAGGATTTTGCTCACTTCTGGTGGTTATATTCTTTCATGACTAGCTTCTGGTCCTCATTGGTTCGCTTCTAGTCATTATTGGTTGGCTTCTGGTGGTTCAAAATCCTTCTTTGTCAAGTGGTGATTGGCTTCTGGTACTGGTCTGGGACACTGTTCATTCATATTGCCTTTTGTTGCCCACATTTTGCTTCTAGTACTGACCATTGTGCGCTTTGACTTTTAGTCAACGCTTCCAATTCTGGTATTTACACTCTTATTTAACTTTGCTAAATTGGAATTTGAAAATTATCTTAAAAGGGGCAAGTGGTTACTATGTAATAATTGTCTAATTTGAAAGGGCAACCCCCATTAATAGGGGTCAATGAACAGTTACTCCCTTCCTTATTTATGGTCAAATAAACCCCCTTGACTCATTCATTCCACTCATAACACACACAAAACCGATCCTACTCTCTCAACCCTAACCAAAATCATCTTCCATTCTATTAATAAAGATCCATGGCTGCCTTGGTATACCAACCTGCTCACAACAAGATCGCCTATCTAGGAGATGGTCCACATCGTGATGACTTTACTGATATTCTAGACTTCATTAAGGCTTCAAACCTAAGGTATGCTTTTACTGTATGTCCCACTATTTATGATAGTGTTATTCGTCAGTTTTGGGCATCTGCTCGTCTTGTGGTTGTGGTTGGTCGTCCACGTGAACTCCATGCTACCATAGATGGACGTTCATACGTGGTGTCTGAGGCTTCTATTCAATCTTCCCTTCATCTTCAAGATGAGGGTGGTGTTGAGTCCATCCCCAACTCGGAGGTATTGGAGGGGATGGCTGCTATAGGGTACAATCATAGGGGGAAGTTTAACTTCCAGAAGAATAGGTTTTCCCCCCAATGGAAGCTTTTGGTGCATTTTCTGATTCATTGTTTAAGTCCCAAGTCTGGGAGTTGGGATGCTTTCCCTACTCCTATGGCTACTAGTCTCATTTGCTTAGCTCAGGGTAGAGTTTTTAATTTCTCTCGTTATTTGTTTGAGGGGATGGTTAGTAATCTATCTAATGCTGGTTCTAGGAAGAAGTTTCTTATGTATCCTAGGTTTTTACAACAAATACTGGTTTGCATTCCTCGTGATAGGACTGAGCATGTGCCGTCTAAGCTTACTGCAAAAGTGTATTATAATATGGTCCATGGGTTTACCGGGGAGTGGAGGCCCCTTTCCGAGGCCATGTTGGGACTGGCTCAGGGTCCTCCTAATGTTGTTGAACTTGATGATGACCCTATAGAGGAGGAGGCTCCTACTGGTGGTGCTTCTCATGTGGTTGAGGAGGAGCTGGTTGAGGAGGTGGTGGTTGAGAGACCATCCACTTCCAAGGCTGGTCCTTCTTCAGTACCACAGAAGTCTCCATTTGTGGAGACTCCACCTCCTAGTCCTGCTCCACACTCTTCTGATAAGCCTTTTGGTGCTAGTACTCCTAATGTTGACCCATCTGTTGCTTCGGGCTCCAATGACGCCTTCCCTGACCCAAGTTCTCTTGGTGGGCAGGCGGAGGAGCCTATTACACTTATGTCGTTGCTTGATATTATGCACAGGTATCATGCGCGGATTCTTTCCTTGGAAGCTGATTTGAATCAACACCGGAAACATACTAGGGAGTTTGTTCTTCCTCTGGCTGATCGCATCAAAGCTTTGGAGACTCAGCAAAGACGACGAAAGAAGCATGTGATCCACTCTGATTCTGATGAGGAGGTTAAGAAGCGTGTTGAGGATGGTTTGACATTGTTGGCGAAGGCTGCCTTTGCTGATAAATTGTATGATGATTTGCCGGTTCCTCCGACATCCTCCAGTGTTCCTTCTCCTGCTGGTGTTTCCACTCCTATGGCTGGTGCTTCTGGTCCTGCTGTTGGTTCCAATGCTGGTCCATCCCATGATCCAAAGGGGAAGGCCCCAATGACTGATGCTCCCTTACCACCTCGCAAGCGTACACGCAGACAGCTTGAGGAGGATAGGCTAGGTGAGGAGGCTGCTCAACGGATGCAAGCCGAGATTGATGAAGCTGATCGGGCTGCGGAGGAGGCGCTTCAACAGCAGAGGCGTAAACAAGTTCAGCACGATGCAATGCATTGGAATGATAGTGATTGGATGCAGGTGTTGACTATTCTTACCAGGGATTATGCCCAGTTCACTGATCTTTTGGGTGCGGATGTGGATGAGCATAATTGTATTCCTAGAGCTATGGTGTTGATGCGCAAGCATCAGTTGGCGCTTGCTGCACAGCTTCGTGAGAAGCGAAAGAACAAACCTTTATCAAGAACTGAGGAGCGAAAGCAGATGCAGCGATATGTGAAGTATCAGTCCGCTGCTTATTTTCAAGCTGGTTGGAAGTGGGACAGGGTTCGAGCTTTGTCTTTTGATGAGCTCAAGGCACTTTATGAACGTAGATCTTGCAGCCTGTCAGGAACGGTGAACGACTTCTGTAATCACAAGTCAATTCACAAAGAGACTCTATACACAATATGAATGCAGAATACAGATATAATTAAGAAGAACAGAATAACTATAAAGACTTGATCCTTTCTAAGGATTTCTAATATTGATAATGACTAGAACTACGTTTGGTGAAGGTGTGTCTAACCCTTCTGCCTAAGGTTCCTTTTATACTACAAGGAAACCCTAATACAGCATTAAACAAAACGTGTAAAACTGATATGCATATCCTGTAACACCCCATTTTGGTAATGGAAATATCACAGTAATTATGGCGTGTCATCAAAGCATACAAGGTAAAATGTCTAAACATTACTTGACCATATAAAGGAAAATACCAGAATCAAACATCGGTAGTCCAAAAGTAAAGCTCATCACACACAAACATAGTATAGTAAAGGAAAAGGATGAAACAATGTCCAAAGCATAAGTATCATAAAGAAAAGAAATGCATAATGTAAAGAAGGCTAGACAGCTTCCAGTCCATATGCACGTACTCTTAGTGTCTACGAGCGTCCCTGAGTACCTGCCGTTTTGGGAACATAGAAAAGGAAAACGGCTGAGCAATACGCTCAGTGCACGGATGTACAATAAAGCATGAATAGGATAAGCATAAAACATAATAACAGCGGAAGAAACTAAGTCCCGAGTAACCTGGTTAAGTCTTAATAAAACTGGTTTTATAGTTTGAAAGTCTTATGTTTATCTTATAAAAACTGTTGTCATATTTTACCATTTAGCCAATATAGGTCATGAATATCCACCGTGCATGAATAATTGGAGGGGTGACCTCATCATGCAAATTAGAGGGGCTGCCTCTAATTTAATATACTGGTTTTATGGGTAGGAGGGATCAGCTCCTTGTGAAGGATGCAAGGCACACACCACATTCACCATGTAATCCTAAATAACAACGTGTAACTAGGATGCACCCATACGCCCCACATGATAATATAAATAAATGGCCAAAAGCTGAAGGGACGCCACGAGCAATCACTCCACCGTGGTGAAGTCATAACATCAGTGCCTCTAATGTTATGGTTATGGTACCTCCATAACTAGGTGAAACTGGTCATGCATGTATATGGCTATAAGTAATCATATTTAAACAGAAGCAATCAAACTCATACTTATAGTACAGGAAAACAGTTGGCTGCATACGGGAAATCCTAATAAGGAAAGAATGTCCATACTGAAAGGACGGGAATCCGTACCTTATGTCCAATGAACGAGAACGATGAACTGCGAGAATCCTACTTCCGAAACACTAATGCTACATAAATACGTACATGAAATAAGTATCTGCTTACTACATACATAGCTGGTTTTATGTCATGTCTTAGCTTATTTTATGTGTTCTTACTATTTACACTGTTTAAAGCCTTAAACTGTGTTAAATCTTATATTCTGTTCAATCTGCTTAAGTATTTCTGATATTTCATGTGTTATTATACTTACTGTGTAATAATAAATAACTTTTCAAAAATAGCAGGTTTCCTTAAATAGAAACTTTCCAAAAATAGAAAGTTTCCAAAAATAGAAAGTTTCCAAAAATAGAAAGTTTCCAAAAATAGAAAGTTACCAAAAATAGAAAGTTTCCAAAAATAGAAAGTATCCAAAAATAGAAAGTTTCCAAAAATAGAAAGTTTCCAAAAATAGATTTACTGCTTAAAATAGAAAAGTTTCAAAAAAATAGAAAGTTTCCATAAATAGATTAGCTGCCTTAATTAAATAAGTTTCCATAAATAGATTAGCTGCCTTAAATAAATAAGTTTTTTAAAAATAGCTGGTTTCCGTAAATAAAATAGCTGCCTTATTTAATTAAGTTTCTAAAAATAGAAAGTTTCCATAATTAGAAATAAGCTGGTTAAATAAGCTAAGTAAATAAGCCTAAGTATTTTCATGATTATTTTCTAAGTCATATGATATATTATATAGTTTAATAATTATTTCATGTAATTTAATCAAACTATAGGTTATAATATTTAATTAAAGTATGACATGTTTAATTAAATATATTAAATACTTAGGTTAAAATATGTATTATTAAATACTGATAGTATAATCTAAGTCGTGTTTAATTAATTAATTATATCCATGGTTTTTAAAATAATTAATTAATTATAAGTCTTAATAATAAAAATACTTAGGTTAAAATAATTCATGTTTATTAATAATTAGTTAACCTAAGTCATGTTATTAAATTAATTACATCTTATTAATTTAATTTTTAACCTAAGTTTATAACATAAACAACTAACATAATCATGATCCGGATCTAAGCTTAAAAACATGCACCGGATATGAACAAACACCGTACCCCGACCCAAATCGGGGTACCCCCTTGCTGCCGTGGGACCCACACGCACCAACCAAGACCAAAAAGGTCTTGGTGGTGGTCGGTTAACAACAAACCGAACCCCCTTGGGGTCGGTTGTTCCTGCGGCCCAAAACAAACACCCCTTAGATCGATCCCATTGATTAATTAATGACCATAACATGTTAGATCTAGGTTTAATTAATATGTTTTTATGAAAAACATCACGTGTTCTTAATTAATAAAAGATTAATTAAAAATAAACAAGTAAAAAGGTTTTACCGTATTCGTGGATCAAAAGGGTGAAGAACAAACACGAACAATTACTAAATCACCAAGATCCAAGATCAAAATCACCCCCTTATGGTGGTTTGAAGGTGGCGGCACACAAGGAGAAGGAGGAAGGGTTTCTAGGTTTTCTTGAAATTCTTCTGTAAAAATAATCTGAGTAGTGAAATTACTAATCCCTTCCTTTTTGTAAAAATTGACAATGGGCTTGGCCCATTGTCCCTATGTTAGCCGCGGGTAGGGACTCCCTTGTGGAGGTCCCGTACCTCGTTTCGTGTCTTGTAATTTCATACACGTTTACGTTTAATTTAGTTCGTGTTTTAAAAGTTCTCGTTACGTAAATATCCTACACTTATATACTTAATTACGCTCGTATTGAATATATATACGTAATAATAATAACTCGTGTTTAAATTACGCTCGTGATTTCGTGATCGTATGTTCGTGATTAATTATTGCTAAATAATTATTACGTGATCGTTCACATAAAATACTTATCGTGTTCTAACACGTACGTAATACATAAACTCCTAATACGTAATCGTAATCATGCTATATTAGGAAAGTTTTTAACTAGTACGTACGAACTTAAGGTACTATGCATGGTAAAAGCATGCGGGTTTTACAACTCTTCCCCCCTAAAAATAATAATTCGTCCCCGAATTATAGATAAAGTAAACCGGAAAAGAAGAACATACCCGAATTCAAAATATGAAATGAGGGTAAGAAGTCCGGGTAGACTCCTCTGTTTCCCAAGTGGCTTCCCGCTCGGTATGATCCCTCCATAGAATTTTGACGAATGGAATCCTCTTCTTTCTCATGACTCGTTCTTGCCTGTCAAGAACTCGTTCGGGTTCTTCTATAAAAGTGAGATCTTCACGAATTTGTTCCAGTGGATACTGAACCATGTGAAGGGGATGATATTGGTACCCTCTGAGTAAGGACACATGAAACACATTGTGCACATGTGAAAGCTGCGGAGGTAATGCCAATCGGTAAGATACTTCACCGACTCGTTCAATGATATCAAACGGTCCGATGAAACGAGGACTGAGCTTCCCTTTAATCCTGAAGCGTCTAACACCACGTGCTGGCGAAACCTTAAGGAAGACGTGATCTCCTACGTTAAAGTGTAAATCCCTACGATGCTTGTCGGCGTAACTCTTTTGACGTGACCGTGCCTCCTGAATTTTCTGCCTAGCTACTGCGATCTTCTCATTTGTCATCTCTATGATCTCTGGTCCTTCGAGTGTTTGCTCGCCAACCTGATCCCAGCAGATTGGGGCGCGACACTTTCTGCCATACACATCTCAAATGGAGCACACTTGATGCTCGCGTGCCAGCTGTTGTTGTACGCAAACTCCACCAAACAGATGTATTCGTCCCAATCACCCGTCCATTCCAACGCACATGACCTCAACATATCTTCCAATGTCTGAATGGTTCGCTCCGACTGTCCGTCCGTTTGAGGATGAAAGGCCGTGCTAAGCTTAAGTTGTGTACCCCAAGCTTTCTGCAGACTTTTCCAAAAGCGCGAAGTGAATCGAGGATCTCTGTCTGAGACGATGCTGGATGGTGCACCGTGTAGTCTCATGATCTCTCGTCTGTACGTATCTGCGAGTTTACTTACCGGATCTTCCTTGCGGATCGGTAAGAAATGAGCTGATTTGGTAAGTCGATCAACGATAACCCAAATTGCATCGTGTTTCCTTTTGGTAGGCGGAAGACCGGTAACAAAATCCATGGTGATTTTATCCCACTTCCACTCTGGAATGTCTAACGGTTGAAGGAGACCGCCAGATCGCTGATGCTCGATCTTAACCTGCTGGCAGGTAAGACATTTGGAGACGTAAGTGGCCACATCCTGCTTCATACCACTCCACCAAAAGTACTGCTTGATGTCATGGTACATTTTAGTTGAACCAGGATGTATCGAGAATGGGGAGCTATGAGCTTCTGCTAGCAAAGCTTCCCGGAGTTCTTGGTCATCAGGAACACAAAGTCTAGTGCCCTGCCATAGGATACCATCTGCATCTACTCTGAATTCTGTCTGCATCTCTAAATTCTGAACTATCGCCCATAATTCTCCGTCATCCTTCTGAGCTTCCTTGATCTTAGATAGTAACTCGGGTTCTACTCTAAGATTAGCCCAGTAACCATGCTGTCCACGTACCATAATCTCGATGTCTAGTCGCTCCAAGTCTCTTATGATTTCCTCTTCGATTCTAATGCTGTTGATCATTCCGGACTTCCTGCTAAGGGCATCTGCTACTACATTTGCCTTTCCGGGATGATACTGAAGATTAATGTCATAATCCTTCAACAGCTCTAACCATCTCCTCTGCCTCATGTTCAATTCACGTTGAATGAAGATATACTTCAAGCTCTTGTGGTCCGTGAAAATGTCACATGATTCTCCATATAAGTAGTGTCTCCATATCTTCAATGCAAACACGACTGCAGCAAGTTCCAGATCGTGCGTGGGGTAATTCTCTTCGTAAGGCTTAAGCTGCCGTGAAGCGTACGCGATCACCTTCCCATGTTGCATGAGAACACAGCCAAGTCCCTTCCCCGATGCATCGTTGTAGATTTGAAATACACCCGTACCAGATGGTAGAGTAAGAATAGGTGCAGATACTAGCTTCTGCTTCAGGTCTTCAAAGCTCTTCTCTCGATCTTCAGTCCAGACGAATTTCTCCCCTTTCCGCATCAGTTTGGTCAATGGTAGTGCTAAGCGAGAAAAGTTCTCCACGAACCTACGGTAATAGCCAGCTAAGCCTAAGAAACTGCGGACTTCCGTCGCTGATGTCGGCCTCGGCCACTTAGTGATGGCTTCAACCTTCGCTGGATCCATAGTGATTCCTTCTGCTGATACAATGTGACCTAAGAATGCCACCTTGTCTAACCAGAACTCACATTTGGAGAATTTAGCATACAGCTGCTTTTGGCGAAGAATATGTAGTATTGTACGAAGATGGTCTTCGTGTTCCTCCTTGGACTTAGAGAAAATCAGGATGTCATCGATGAAAACAAGGACGAATTCAGAAATTCATGGAAGATTCTGTTCATCAGATCCATGAACACTGCTGGAGCATTTGTCAGGCCAAATGGCATAACTACAAACTCGTAGTGGCCATAACGAGTACGAAAGGCAGTCTTAGCAATATCCTGCTCCTTGACTCGTAACTGGTGATAGCCTGACCTAAGATCGATCTTGGAGAAGTGTTTGGCCCCTTGGAGTTGGTCAAACAGATCGTCAATGCGTGGCAGTGGATATCTATTCTGAATAGTAATCTTGTTGAGCTCGCGATAGTCTATGCAAAGACGCATACTGTCGTCCTTCTTCTTAACAAACAAAACCGGTGCACCCCATGGAGATGCGCTCGGTCGAATGAAACCTCGTTCGAGAAGTTCTTGCAGTTGATCCTTCAGCTCCTTCAGCTCTATGGGAGCCATGCGATAAGGAGCCTTGGAGATTGGTTCAGCTCCTGGAACCAGCTCGATACTGAATTCCACTTCTCGTGCAGGTGGTATGCCCGGAAATTCTGCTGGAAACATGTCTTGGAATTCCGACACTATAGGTTGATCCTGAATCGATGGAGATTCAGCATCCATGTCATGAATCGTAGCTAGATAACCCTCACAGCCGTGTGACAGTAGTGCACGCGCTTGTAGAGTGGATATGACTTGTACAGACCGTCCGGGTATGAACCCGTTATGAATGTACTCTGGTGCATTGACATCACCGAAGATAACTCGATATGAATGGCAGTCTATGGTAGCATGATACTTGGATAGCCAATCCATGCCCAAAATCATGTCGAAGTCATTCATGTCCAGCGGAAGTGCGTCGACACGTCGAACCTTATCATCAAATTCTAGGGGAAGACTCTTGTATACATGGGTGATTAATACAGAGTCCCTCAAAGGCGTGGAAATAGTAAGCCTATTTTCTAGTGGCAAGGGAGGCATCCTAATGTTCTTAGCATAAGCAGTAGAAATAACCGAGTGAGTAGCACCCGTATCGAAAAGAACACATGCAGTGCGACCATACATATACAAGATTCCAGTGATGGTACCTGTAGACTTGTTGGCCTGGTCTCGAGATGTCGTGTAGACACGCCTGGCAGTAGGAGGCGGCTTGGTATCAGCATGGCCCGATGTACCCTCCATCTCGCCCTTACGGCAATCCTTCATAATATGGCCAGGAAGGCCACACTTGAAGCACACATCAGTATTACGGCGACATGGTCCTGGGTGCCTACGGTGGCAAGTAGAGCAAAGAGGATGAGTGTATCCTCCAGCAGGTGCTCTGGCTGGCTGAGGACCAGTGATAGCTGGACGGCTAGGCTGCGAACCTCTCTGGTTCCGGTCCCTACCGTTTCCATGGTTCCTGTTGTTGCTGGATTGCCCGGCGTTGTTACGGTAATTGTCATTACCGCCACGCCTATCCGTAGCAGATCGGTCATTAGTCTGACCATTTCCCCTGGGCTGATGAGGCTGCTGCTGAGTAGCCGGCTGAGACCGGTCCCCAGTTTTCTGCCTGGAAGATACATTTAAAGAGATGAATAATTGACATATGGAAGATATACTGATTGATCACCGCTTGAATATGAAGGTTTTACCTCTTGTCGGGTCTTTCAGCTTCCCCGAACTCATCCCTCTCCTGCAGCATCTCCAGTTTTCGTGCTGCATCGGCCACTTGTGCTACCGTATTGAATGTAGCACACACCAGATTGTTTGCGACCGATGTGCGAAGAGCCCATCTGAAGTGATGTGCCTGCTCTTCAGGAGTACCTGCTGCCGCACCAAGGAAACCATCCAAGCGAAGAAAGCGCTGCATAAACTCGTTGCTATTCTCCCCAGCTCTCTGACGGATCCCATGGTACTCTCTCTTTAGTTTGTCCTGCTCAGCCTTGGGAAAGAACTGCTCCATCACCCTGTCCTTGAACTGACCCCAAGTCAAACCAGCAACCCACTCATCACCACCTTCAGATTGCATCAAAGCGAACCCCCAGTTAAGTACATCGCCTTCGAACCGATAGCATGCCAACCGCGCCTTGTATGCGGGGTCACAGCCCATAGCGTTGAAGATCTTCTCTATGTGAGCCAACCAGCTTTCAGCATCGCTGGGGCTATCAGTCTTCTCAAAAGCTCGAGGGCGGAGCTTGTTGAATCTCTCCAGCCATACTGCTAATGTCACTGGAGGAGGAGGAGGAGGTGGCTGATTGTGCTGCTGTTGATTGTTGGCAGCTTGAACCTCAGCACGGATGTCATTCCTCAGTTGAGGAAGCAAGGCTTGCATGGCAGCCTGAATTGCAGCATTGAGCTGCTCCTGTTCGCGTGTGAGAACATCTGACATTATAACAATAAAACATATGATTAAACAGTTCAAAATATAAAATATATACATGAAAAAAAAATTTCTACTAAAAAAAAAATTTCACGAGAAAAATTTGATGCAAGAAAATTTTTGTATGAATGCATGATGCTGTTTTATGAAAACTTTGGATGCTCGAGAGTGAACGCCTCTGGTCAGTTCACTCAAAACAAAAGACATATCGAGGGGACGCCTATGGGTCGGTCCCAAATCTAAAAGTTTCGATAAAACACATGCGACTAAATAGGGCCAGTCCTGTACCAACCATTACTTAGTTAAAAACCCTGTAACAATGACATATATATGTATGCTTGAAATGATGAATGCATGAAAACAACTGTCAGTTCTAGGAAGACCGTAGTGACTACCCACTAATCACAGGTCATATTTGAGAGCCTACAGGTCGAAGCCTTGGCTCTGATACCATAATTGTAACACCCCATTTTGGTAATGGAAATATCACAGTAATTATGGCGTGTCATCAAAGCATACAAGGTAAAATGTCTAAACATTACTTGACCATATAAAGGAAAATACCGGAATCAAACATCGGTAGTCCAAAAGTAAAGCTCATCACACACAAACATAGTATAGTAAAGGAAAAGGACGAAACAATGTCCAAAGCATAAGTATCATAAAGAAAAGAAATGCATAATGTAAAGAAGGCTAGACAGCTTCCAGTCCATATGCACGTACTCTTAGTGTCTACGAGCGTCCCTGAGTACCTGCCGTTTTGGGAACATAGAAAAGGAAAACGGCTGAGCAATACGCTCAGTGCACGGATGTACAATAAAGCATGAATAGGATAAGCATAAAACATAATAACAGCGGAAGAAACTAAGTCCCGAGTAACCTGGTTAAGTCTTAATAAAACTGGTTTTATAGTTTGAAAGTCTTATGTTTATCTTATAAAAACTGTTGTCATATTTTACCATTTAGCCAATATAGGTCATGAATATCCACCGTGCATGAATAATTGGAGGGGTGACCTCATCATGCAAATTAGAGGGGCTGCCTCTAATTTAATATACTGGTTTTATGGGTAGGAGGGATCAGCTCCTTGTGAAGGATGCAAGGCACTCACCACATTCACCATGTAATCCTGAATAAAAACGTGTAACTAGGATGCACCCATACGCCCCACATGATAATATAAATAAATGGCCAAAAGCTGAAGGGACGCCACGAGCAATCACTCCGCCGTGGTGAAGTCATAACATCAGTGCCTCTAATGTTATGGTTATGGTACCTCCATAACTAGGTGAAACTGGTCATGCATGTATATGGCTATAGGTAATCATATTTAAACATAAGCAATCAAAGTCATACTTATACTATGGGAAAACAGTTGGCTGCATACGGGAAATCCTAATAAGGAAAGAATGTCCATACTGAAAGGACGGGAATCCGTACCTTATGTCCAGTGAACGAGAACGATGAACTGCGAGAATCCTACTTTTGAAACACTAATGCTACATAAATACGTACATGAAATAAGTATCTGCTTACTACATACATAGCTGGTTTTATGTCATGTCTTAGCTTATTTTATGTGTTCTTACTATTTACACTGTTTAAAGCCTTAAACTGTGTTAAATCTTATATTATGTTCAATCTGCTTAAGTATTTCTGATATTTCATGTGTTATTATACTTACTGTGTAATAATAAATAACTTTCCAAAAATAGCAGGTTTCCTTAAATAGAAAGTTTCCAAAAATAGAAAGTTTCCAAAAATAGAAAGTTTCCAAAAATAAAAAGTTTCCAAAAATAGAAAGTTACCAAAAATAGAAAGTTTCCAAAAATAGAAAGTTTCCAAAAATAGAAAGTTTCAAAAAATAGAAAGTTTCCAAAAATAGATTTACTGCTTAAAATAGAAAAGTTTCAAAAAAAATAGAAAGTTTCCATAAATAGATTAGCTGCCTTAATTAAATTAGTTTCCATAAATAGATTAACTGCCTTAAATAAATAAGTTTCTAAAAATAGCTGGTTTCCATAAATAAAATAGCTGCCTTATTTAATTAAGTTTCTAAAAATAGAAAGTTTCCATAATTAGAAATAAGCTGGTTAAATAATCTAAGTAAATAAGCCTAAGTATTTTCATGATTATTTTCTAAGTCATATGATATATTATATAGTTTAATAATTATTTCATGTAATTTAATCAAACTATAGGTTATAATATTTAATTAAAGTATGACATGTTTAATTAAATATATTAAATACTTAGGTTAAAATATGTATTATTAAATACTAATAGTATAACCTAAGTCATGTTTAATTAATTAATTAATTATATCCATGGTTTTTAAAATAATTAATTAATTATAAGTCTTAATAATAAAAATACTTAGGTTAAAATAATTCATGTTTATTAATAATTAGTTAACCTAAGTCATGTTATTAAATTAATTACATCTTATTAATTTAATTTTTAACCTAAGTTTATAACATAAACAACTAACATAATCATGATCCGGATCTAAGCTTAAAAACATGCACCGGATATGAACAAACACCGTACCCCGACCCAAATCGGGGTACCCCCTTGCTGTCGTGGGACCCACACGCACCAACCAAGACCAAAAAGGTCTTGGTGGTGGTCGGTTAACAACAAACCGAACCCCCTTGGGGTCGGTTGTTCCTGCGGCCCAAAACAAACACCCCTTAGATCGATCCCATTGATTAATTAATGACCATAACATGTTAGATCTAGGTTTAATTAATATGGTTTTATGAAAAACATCACGTGTTCTTAATTAATAAAAGATTAATTAAAAAGAAACAAGTAAAAAGGTTTTACCGTATTCGTGGATCAAAAAGGTGAAGAACAAACATGAACAATTACTAAATCACCAAGATCCAAGATCAAAATCACCCCCTTATGGTGGTTTGAAGGTGGCGGCACACAAGGAGAAGGAGGAAGGGTTTCTAGGTTTTCTTGAAATTCTTCTGTAAAAATAATCTAAGTAGTGAAATTACTAATCCCTTCCTTTTTGTAAAAATTGACAATGGGCTTGGCCCATTGTCCTTATGTTAGCCGCGGGTAGGGACTCCCTTGTGGGGGTCCCGTACCTCGTTTCGTGTCTTGTAATTTCATACACGTTTACGTTTAATTTAGTTCGTGTTTTAAAAGTTCTCGTTACGTAAATATCCTACACTTATATACTTAATTACGCTCGTATTGAATATATATACGTAATAATAATAACTCGTGTTTAAATTACGCTCGTGATTTCATGATCGTATGTTCGTGATTAATTATTGCTAAATAATTATTACGTGATCGTTCACATAAAATACTTATCGTGTTCTAACATGTACGTAATACATAAACTCCTAATACGTAATCGTAATCATGCTATATTAGGAAAGTTTTTAACTAGTACGTACGAACTTAAGGTACTATGCATGGTAAAAGCATGCGGGTTTTACATATCCTTTCCTAACATATCTCATGCATATCCTAACAGAATAATAAACAAATAATAAAGTTTGACTTTGACCAGGACCAGGAGCACGACTTGCTCCTACTACTACTAGGACCAGGAGGAACTACATACCTCCTAGTCTACCTATTACATTTAACTATACCAATGATCCTAACAATATGTCATGCTTATAGTTCCAAGAAACGAGTCAAGACACATGACTCACGTCCAACTATGGAACATTTCTAAGAAATTCAGGGTACCCTCCAAGGGTATATCCATTTTGTTGTGCCATGTATTAAGCAGGCCATAAGAATTTCAATACCATTACCGGCGCATCAGTGAGAACTGTCACGTTGCTGATGTCACTTTCATTCTTGTAACCATAAATCATTGATTCATGACCATGAAGGACGCCTTTCGTATTCCCATGTATACGAGGGTTTTCCTTCAGCTTAATGATGAGATCCAAGTTGCTAACGCATTTCCTCGGACAGATACAAGATGAATTATATCCTAATTATGGACTATGAACAGCACACCATGCTACGATTCATATTTATGTACAGTAATGTTCAGGCTCCTGAATACATTCAGCTTGATTTTCCATCAGGAAAATCTGTACAATTATTTATGCTTACAAGCATGTGCGTTGTTAGCCATGGTCGCTAAAATTTTCTAGCTGTCAGTAAGACACGACTACTTAAGTCCTTTTATTGCATAGCCAGTTAATTATTCCAAAATCTTACCATACATTCCAGAAGAACCTTCAAGGAGAAGGATGGTACCATGAGATTATGTGTCGACTACCGTCGGCTTAAACAAATCACCATTCATGACCGTTATTCTCCTCCACGTACTGACAACATGTCCAATCGACCTTATAGTGTTATTCACTTTTTCCAAGATCGAACTCATGATCATGCTGCCAACAGTGACGAGGGAAAGAGCAGGACATGTACATGACTGCTATTCGTTCACGACTCGGTCATGCTAGATTTGTGATTTCGGAATTTGTCTCATCAATGCTCCAACGGCATTATAAGAATGAATTTCCATGAACTCATAGCAAATTCATCAGTGTCCTCATTGAGGATAACCTGATTTCCTTTAAGCCTAGAGAAGAACAGGAAGACCATATCTGTACGATGTTGCAAATTCTATGACAAGATAAATTTTACCCTGGAAAAATTTTCCAATATCAATTCTGTTGATTACAGTGACACGCTGGATCACATGGATTTGCGTGGTTAATCTTACCATGACTCAGCTTATGCGTAAAGGAGAGAACCCTATACTACATTAAGTGTTCTAGGAAATCCTACGCTAGGAGAAGTCTAGATTCAGAGATTCAGAATTTCGCGACCTTCTATGTATCAAGTTTCTATGAAGCAGGATACAGCTACGTCCATATCTATGTACCTGACATACCAAGAGGTTAAGATATGACACCAACAAACTGGGATGTTTTATCATTTGAACTTGTGAACTAAAATGGGACAAGATCTCCATGGATTTTGGTTACCAGATTAATGCAAACTTAGAAGAAGCATGATGCTATCTGAGTTATTACAAACAGTTTGATCAAGTCTGCAGAATCCTTACATCCGCAAGGATTTCAGAACCAACAGATTGATCAGACATGTTCCAGCCAAGGCTCATCCGATCACTTGGCAGTTTCTCAGTTATCGGGTCAGACAAATATTCGTAATTATGCCCTTATTTACTTCACGTCCTTGTCCTAATTTCACGACTTGTTTTCGCGCTCGCGTTCATGACACTATTTACGTTCATGATCATATTTTGGCTTACGATTTTAGTTCATTTTCTTCTCATTCTAGGAAGTTTGCAAGAACTTGAGAGACCGGACCCAAGTTTAGTATAACTCCCTATCCTTAGATAGACGTTTCTCGTCATATTCTATGTCTCACCAGGTAGCGTTTGGCGTTACCGCCATTATATTCTATGTTCACGATATGTTTCACATGTCATGTTCATTCCACGTTCCTCATATCATGATACAGATATGTTACCACGTATCATGGATCACGATATGTTTACTCATACTACACTCGCCATATCTCCACGTAGCACGTTCAAAATTTTTCACGTATCACGTTCAAAATTTTTCACGTACTACGTTTCTTTATGTCTCGCGCATCATTTCTAGTTAACAGTTAAGTCAGATTGTCTTTCATCGTAACGTTTCAGTTACCCTTGCACGTTAACTCTTATTTTTCCTCGATCGAATTTAGGGGATCTACCTTACGTTGATAACCAAGAACTTCTTCGTATTCCAAGTCAAGGTCAGGAGGACCAAGACTTATCATTCGTGTCAAGATCTTATAAAGGAACCGTTCCAAGAGGGAAGCCACTTGGAAACGGACAAGTTCATCCGGACTTCTTATCCGTTTTCTCTTATCAATTAGATATGTCCTTTCAGCCACGTCACGTTCCATGTCCTTTTTAGACATGTCACGTTCCGCGTTCTTTCTGTCAGGTCACCTGCACGTTAATTTATCTTACATACCCTCTCAGTTTGATTCGGGTATGTTTCTCTTTCAGTTACGTTATCTATAATTCGGGGACGAATTATTCTTTTTAGGGGGGAAGAGTTGTAAAACCCGCATGCTTTTACCATGAATAGTACCCTAAAGATCGTACGTACTAGATTTAAACTTTAAAGATCGTACGTACTAGATTTAAACTTTCCTAATATATCATGATTACGATTACGTGTTAGGATTTTACGTATTACGTATGTGTTAGAACACGATAAGTATTTACTACGCACAAGCACGTAATAATTATTTGACAATAATTAATCACGAACATGCGATCATGAAATCATGAACGTAATTAAAACACGAACTATTATTAATTACGTATATATATTTATTACGAGCGTAATTAAATATATTAGGTCACGGTAATTATTTAACGAGAACAAACATGTAAAACACGAACACGAGAACACACTTATTAATTAGACATGGAAAATGATCGGGTTACCCCTTGTGGGCCCCATTACCACGAAATTAGGGAGCGGGATGGGCTTAGCCCATCAATTTTTCACAAAAAGGGTTAAATAATTTTTCACTACTCATTTTTTCATTCACAGAAGATTTTAGAAAAAACTCTAAAACCCTCCTTCCCTTCTTCTATTGTGCCGCCACCCTAAGAACACCACAAGGAGGTGGTTGTTGATCTTGGATCTTGGATTATTAGTTGGTGATCGTGTTTGTTCTTCGTCCTTTTGATCCACGAATTCGGTAAATCCTTTTTAACTTTTTCTTTTGATTTGATCTTTTAATAAATCAAGAACATGTTATGTTTTTACAAAAACCTAATAAATAAACATGGATCTAACATGATTTGGGGGTTTAATAAAATCAAAAGTATGTTTAAGGGGTGTTTGTTTTTGGCCGCAGGCCTACACCGAACCCAAAGGGGTTTCGGTTTGGCCAACCGACCACCACCAAGACCATATATGGTCTCGGTTGGTGTGTGTGGGTCCCACGGCAGCCTCAAGACACGGGGTACCCCGATTTGGTTCGGGGTATGGTGTCGATTTCATGTCCGATTCAAGGTTTTGATTCTAGATCCGGTTCATGGTGTATGTTTAGTTTTTTTTTATGTTTATAATCTTATGTTAAAAATTAAATTAATAAAATGATATGATTAATTTAATAACATGACTTAGGTTATTTTAATTATTATAATCATGAAATTAATTAACCTAAGTATTTTATATTTAGACTTATAATTAATTAATTATTTAAAAACCATGGATATGATTAATTAATTAACATGACTTAGGTTATATTATTAATATATAATAATACATATTTTAACCTAAGTATTTAACTTATTTAATTAAAAACATGTTATACTTTAATTAAATATTATAACCTATAGTTTAATTAAATTACATGAAATAATTATTAAACTATACACTATATCATATGACTTAGAAAATAATCATGAAAACACTTAGGCTTATATACTTATCTTATATCAGGCAGCTAATCTAATTATGGAAACTTATTTAATTAAGGCAGCAAATCTATTTATGGAAACTTTCTATTTTTAGAAACTTATCTATTTTAAGCAGTAAATCTATTTTTGGAAACTTTCTATTTTTGGAAACTTTCTATTTTTGGAAACTTTCTATTTTTGGAAACTTTCTATTTTTGGCAACTTTCTATTTTTGGAAACTTTCTATTTTAGGAAACGTGGTATTTTTGGAAGTTACTTATTATTACACAGTAAGTATAATAACACATGAAATACCAGAAATACTTAATCAGATTAAACAGAATATAAGATAAAACACAGTTTAAGGCTTAGAAACAATAAAACATGGTAAGAACATATAAAATAAGCTAAGACATGACATAAAATCAGCTATGTATTTAAGCAGATACTTATTCATGTACGTATTTATGTAGCACTAGTGATTCGGAAGTAGGATTTCTCGCAGTTCGTCTTTCTCGTTCATCGAACATAAGGTACGGATTCCCGTCCTTTCAGTATGGACATTCTTTCCTTATTAGGATTCCCCTATGCAGCCAACTATTTTCCCGTAGTATAAGTTATGAGTTTGATTGCTTATGTTTAATTAAGATTACCTATAGCCATATACATGCATGACCAGTTTCACCTAGTTATGGAGGTACCATAACCATAACATTAGAGGCACTGATGTTATGACTTCACCACGGCGGAGTAATTGCTCGTGGCGTCCCTTCAGCTTTTGGCCATTTATTTATATTTATCATGTGGGGCGTATGGGTGCATCCTAGTTACATGTTTTATTCAGGATTACATGGTGAATGTGGTGTGTGCCTTGCATCCTTCACAAGGAGCTGATCCCTCCTACCCAAAAACCAGTATATTAAATTAGAGGCAACCCCTCTAATTTGCATGATGAGGTCACCCCTCCAAGTATTCATGCACGGTGGATTTTCATGACCTATATTGGCTAATGGTAAAATATGTTAAACAGTTTTCATAAGATAAACATAAGGCTTTTCAAACTATAAAACCAGTTTTATGAACATGTTCCAGGTTTTCTAGGACTTATACAATTCTGCTGCTATTAAGTCTCTATTATGTTTTAATCACTTATACTATGTCTATATCCGTGCACTGAGTGTTTTGCTCAGCCGTTACTTTCCTTTCCATGTCCCAAAACGGCAGGTACCCTAGGAAAGACTCGAGCATTTGGAGGACGTGCATAGGATGGAAGCTGCTAGAGACTTCTTCTCCTTTTTGCCTTCATATACTTATGCTTGTTTACTCTTTCATTCATTTCTTTTTCTTTATTATGTTTTGAGCTTATGTTTGGGAACCGATGTTTGATTCCGGTTATCCCTATGGTCATGTAATGTTTTATACATTTATCCTTGTATGCTTTAATGACACACCATAATTACGCGTGACATTCCATTATCAAAATGGGGTGTTACAGCAGTTGTAGCATATAATCACCTTCATTTTACCAGTGCTATTACCTCTTGTAGCAGCAGTGTTAGATGAACGTGCACCAGCAGTAGATGAATTGGGTCTCCCCTGAAGTGGTTGCACCATGACTCTGCCATCCTGAATTGTAGCCTGTTGTCGAGAGTTAGAAGAGTTCCTTAACTGATTGTTAGTTGTTGTTGGACCTCTGTAACCTCGTTTGTTCAATTTTTGAGTAAGATAAGTAGACATTTGAGCAAGTATATTAGTAGGACTGTCCCCTTGTCTAAACTCAGGGACAGGGATCTCATCATCACAATAGAATGCTGGTGCTGATGGAGCTACAAGTTGATTTGATGGAGCACTAACTTGTTGTGAGTAATGGGGATGAGGAGCCTTAAATTGTTGATAGGCAACAACAGGGTTTGTTGGAGGTTGATAAGATGAATACTGGTGTGAAGCATAAGGTAACGGATGTGAATCTCTTTGTGATGATGTTGCTGGTTGTTTGTGTTGTTGGTGATAAGATGTGGGCGGTTGTGGCAAGATCGAATACTGTGGGAAGCTAGGTGTTTGATACAGTGGTTGATAGGAAGATTGGTGTCCCAAAGCAAACGGAGAGTTGTGATATGACAATGTAGGATTGTTTGCCATTAGTGCCAATGGTTCATGATAAGATCCCTAAGAGATGCGTTTTTAGATTACGTGCTTCTCGTGTTGTTGTAAGAAGGCATAGAGTTGATCTAAATTTGACTTGTGCAAATCTAGAATCATCTTAACATCGGTGACATACTTACTCCATTCTTGGGGTAACGTTTTCAAAAACTTTGTGTTTAGTTGAAACTGTTCAATCCTTAGATTATACACGTTCATGTCATTCATCAAAGTGGTGAAACGCCAGTAGTAATCGTGAAGAGTCTCCCTGGAATGTATGTAAACCTATCAAACAAGTCATACAATTGACACTCTCGTTCTTGCTTAGTGAGAGAGGTCCCTTGTAACAAAATAGCTAATCGATCCCAAAGATTCTTTGCCACTGTGTGTTCACTTACCATTCTAAAGATATCGGATGGAAGGGCTTGAAGAATTGTCTGAACGGCCCTTTCATCTGCATCGGCAATGATTTTGTTATCATCGGTTAACTCATGATACTCCCTAGCCCTTGTCACATTGTTGACGGTAACTTCTCCAAAATCTAATGGACCTTTTTCAATTGATTGAAGCATAATTCGACCATTGGGTTTGCCCATGATGTACATTTTCATGCGACCTTGCCATGCTTCAAACAAATCTTTGATGAGCAAAGGTGGGCGAGTGTCGGTACCCGAGATGATTGAGATATCGGTAAGCGAAGTCATGGTTGGCATATATGAATGTGAATTCATTTTATGATCCCTTGAAAAAAGATTATCAAAAATGATCGAGCAATGAAATAAGATTATGTGTTTTAATGTTGTTTAAATAAAGATATTATGATCTTTTGATTGTGTGTTTTTGTTAATGTCTCCAAATAAATGCAAAGATGAAAAATCCTCTAAGTGTTGCAAAAAGATAGTTGATCGTACTCCTAGATCGGACTCCCAGATCGTATCTTGATCGTACTCCCTGATTGTGTCCTGATCGTACTCTCCTATCCTAATCAAGTGATCGAAGCCTGGATCGTACTCACTTATCCTACTGAAGCGATCGTACCCTGATCAAAGCCTAGATCGTACTAAGCTATCGTAGTCACAAATCGTAACGTGGGTCGTACTTGGCAATCGTACTCTTTGATCGCAGCTTGGATCGTACTAAGCAATCGTAGTCACAGATCGTAACGTAGATCGTACTGGGCAATCGTACTCCTTGATCGCAGCTTGGATCGTACTAAGCAATCATAGTCACTGATCGTAACGTAGATCGTACTGGTCAATCGTACTCCTTGATCGTAGCTTGGATCGTAGAGAGCAATCGTAGTCACAGATCGTAACGTGGATCATACTAGTGATCGCAGTTAGATCGTAGTCTTAGATCGTGACTATGGATCGCAAGTAGAAACCCCCAGGGTTTATGCAATCACAAAATCAGATCGTACCCCAAACAAATAAGCCGAGACTTAAGAGCAACAAGAAAGACTAGATTTTTACCTTGGAATTCGTGATTCTAACCAAACGACTATCACCAAATCATTACTAGAACTATTTAGAAGAGATATAGATCACTTGGAATTAAAAAACACGAAAAAAATTTGTAACTTTTGGAAAAATCAATCAAAAACACATGAACACACTTAGAAAAGTATGAACAACACAAAACCAATCTTTATTTCATCCCATTGCTCTTGATACCAATTGTAGAACAATGATAATCTTTATGAATCAAGAGGGTTGATGTTTTCTAGAGAAAGAAACTTAGAGAGAGAAATGAAAGAAACTATGTATTATGAAAATAAGAAATGAAACAACCAACACCTCTTTCCATGGTAGAAAGAGGCTTATATACCCAAGTCCTTAATGGACTTGGGCCTCCGGCCCATGAACATGCACATGGGTCGGGCTATTTAATAAATGTTACTAAAACACTACTACGAGCCTATAACTATATTGTTGGAGTGACCGAGACTTTCTATATACGTAAAACGTATTTCCAACACTTTTGTAAGAAAATGTTCCATAAGGACAAGTGAATGTGGTTTTCTCTTGGTCTTTTGGATCGATAGGAATTTGAAAGTACCCGGAGAAACCGTCTAAGAAGAAATAATAGTCATTACCCGCTAAACGCTCGAGCATTTGATCCATGAAAGGAAGAGGAAAATGATCCTTGCGAGTGGCATCATTGAGCTTGCGGTAGTCTATGCAAACTCGCCAACCCGTGACAAGTCGAGTAGGAATCAACTCGTTTTTTTCATTAGGAACAACAGTTATTCCGCCTTTCTTAGGCGCACAATAGACGGGGCTATCCAAAATAGGGTAAATCATTCCGGCATCTAGAAGTTTGATAACTTCTTTCTTGCTTACGTCATGAATTTTTGGATTAACCCTTCTTTGGCTTTGGATTGCGGGTTTAAAGTCATCTTCCATGATAATCTTATGAGTACAAAAGTTAGGATCAATTCCGCGAATGTCGGAAATTTTCCAAGCAATTGCTTTCTTATGATTTTTAAGCACATCGAGAAGTCGAGATTTTTCATCCTCTTTTAAGTCCTTTGCAATGATGACGGGTAATTTCTTATTGTCTTCAAGGAAAACGTATTCGAGATGAGACAGGAAATTCTTAAGCTCCAAATCTGGAGGATTGTTGATGGAAGGCGTAGTCAAATTCGGATCATCGTTTGTGATTTCCATAGGAGAAGGTGGAGAAATATGGTCCTCATTAAGAATTTTCTCAATGGTACGAATGTATTCAACCCAATCGGATGGAGAATCGTCATATTTTAAGTCCACATCCCCTAAATTTGCTTCAAATTCTTTCAAAAGGAAGTCACTTTCTCCAAATGGAGTCAGTGAGGGAGCAATAGAGGCAACGGTCTCAACAATGGCTAGAGAAGAAAACCCACTTTTACAAGCGACTTTGAAATGATCTTCACAAGCCTCATCAAGTACGTCAATGAAATTAGCGCTCTCGTGTTCATAAGGTTGCTTAGAAAGTTTACCCATGTTGAAGACGATTTGACGTCACCAACTCTCATGATTAATTCGCCCGCGGATACATCAATGAGAGTGCGACCGGTCCTCAAGAATGGACGTCCAACGATTAATGGAACACGGGGATCCATCTCGTAGTCAACGACAACAAAATCCGCCGGAAAGGTGAATTTGTCGACACCGACGAAGACATCTTCGGCTATCCCCACCGGATAAGCAACCGTATGGTTAGCTAACTCCAATGTCATTCGTGTGGGTCTAGCTCGGGTAGAGATAATCGTTTCCAAACGCTTAATGGCATTAAGTTGATACTAGCACCTAGATCGGCTAGGGCCATACAATTCTCTACCCCGTGAAAGTTGCAAGGAATAAGAAAGCGACCCGGATCACCAAGTTTGGTTGGTAATTTCCTTAAGAAAACCGCGAAGCAATTCTCATTAAGTTGAGTCTGAGCAATATCAAGAAGCTTTTCCTTATCACTAAGAATATCTTTAAACATTTTAGCATATTTCGTCATGTGAGCGAGAGCCTCGGCAAAGGAGATCTTTAAATTCAATTGTTTAAACATTTTAAGAAAGTTTGAAACTTGAATATCATCCTTGTTCTTCAACTTCTCTTTCTTCAACCTTGAAGGGTAAGGTATATCGGGTTGAGAGGAAGGCTTTGGAATGGAATTCTCACTCACATCCTTGGGTGGTGGAGAGGTAGAAGTAGAAGGTGGAGGAATTGGTGAAGGGGGCTTGTTTTCCTTTGTCACAATCACCGGTGTAGGTGTAGGAATCTCGGGTTCCTTTAAACCTTTTCCACTTCGAGTGGTGATTGCTTTCATCTCCCCTCTTGGATTAGCAATGGTGTTACTCGGAAGAGAACCCGAACCAGAGGGTTGACTACTTGGGAAGAAACTAGCCATCATATCCCTTAAGTCATTCATTTGAATACTTAAATAGTTTCGCATGTCATTCCTATGCTCGGCTCGAAGATCATTCCCTTGTTTCGACATGTCACCTTTCAAGTTGATGATTTGACTCTGAAGATTCTTCACCAACGTGTCATTAGTCCTCATGTACGTTTCAACCTCTTGATTGTATGACGTGGGTTGGTTGGGATGGGGAACTTGGTAAGCGGGTGGTTGATAAGTGGTTTGTTGATAAACTTGATTATTTCCTTGAGGTGGATATGGGTTTCTTTGGGTTTGATATTGATTAGGATCTCGAGGTTGGTTTTGATTGTTGCGATTAAATTTGTTTTGGTTTTGAGGAGGAAAACCGGGTGGTGAAAGGAAGTTGTTTGAACGATAACTTAGCAAATTACGGTCACCTTGAGGACGAGCTTGATAGCCTCCCGTGGAAAAGTTACCGTTAGCCGCATATACGTTTTCCGAATTGTCATGAGTAGAAGAACAATCGGTGTATGAATGAGAACCACCGCAAATCTCACAAGAAGTTGCTACAGCTTTAGCTTGTTGAAATTGGTTCGTAGCCATGGTTAAGAAGTTTTTGTTCATCTCGGCTATTTGGCGGGTAGTTTGGTTATCTCAGGGTTTGATGAAGTAGAAGAAACATTGGCCCTCGGGTTATGTCTTGAAGATGCGGATGTATCCCAATTTTTGTGATGAGTGGTCATGTTCTCTATAAGCTCTCTACACTCCTTAGGTCTTCTCTTCATGAATGTACCACCGGCGGCAACATTAATCGTATCACGATCACGTAAAGTTAAACCATTGTAGAAAGTATCAATCAAAGTGACGGGGAGCATATTATGGTTAGGACAATGACCGATCAAGATATTATAACGTTCCCAAGCATCGAAAAGCGACTCATCAGGTTCTTGAGTGAAACCCCTAATTTGATTGGGAAGACTAGTGACCCTGGATGGTGGAAAGTAGCGCGACAAAATTTTTTGAGTCATTTCGTCCCATGTATGAATTGAGTTTTTGGGAAGACGATCAAACCATTTTTCGGCATGGTGGGATAAAGTGTGTGGAAAAGATGAAGGCGAAGAAAATCCATGGAAACACCGGGCAATTTCATGCTTTGAGTGACGGTTATGAATTTATTGAGGTGTTTGTTGGCATCATCATCCGGTAATCCGCGAAATGGACAAGCGTTTTGAACTTGCTGGATCATGTGATGCTTCAACGAAAATTCAGGAGCCGTGATTTGCATCAGCGCAATCGGTCCTCCACGTCCGTTCATAGTTGGTTGACAAAGCTCCTCCATCGTATGAAGGTCGGGTTGAGGGACATGGTTGTTGTTGTTGTTGTTATTATTCAAATTGGGGTGAGGTGGTTTGTTATTATTATTATGCACACCGGCCATATCTAAGTCTCTAAGATTCTCGGGCTCAGAATAAGACGTTTATCGAGTACGTATACACTAAAATGAAATACAATATTTTTGGTTTTTTATCTTTTTTATTTTATTAATTTTTTTATTATTATTTTTTTTTAAAAATTTTATATTTTTTAGGATTTTTTGGAAAAATTTTATGCTTGAAAATAACGTTCCCAAAAGAACGGATCCCAAAATACAATTTTTCTCACTAAAAACCGTTAATCTTTACGAAAAGAACCGGCAGCGGCGCCATCTGATTTAATGGTTTTAGCATATGTGTACTCAATCGTTCTCGGTATCTAATCGAATTGATCACGGTTTAGGGTGGAATTATTGGTATTGGTCACTAAAAAGGGGGAGCTTGATTATCTAAGTCTACAAATAACATAAACATAAAAGCTATTAAAAATAAAGAAGAATGTCTAACCTTGATTGCTTTCCCAGAATGTGGGCTGCACAATAGAACTTGGTGAAAATAACTAAAGGTGATTATCTATTTAAAATAAAATTGAAAATGTAAATGTCATTTAGTAAAAATGAAAGCTTTAAAATTTCAACTAAAAATTAAGACTTGAAATTATATGACGAAAAATTAAAACTTGATAAAAAATAATTTTGTAAACCTAAAACTTTATAAAAATTTAAACTTAAAAATTTAACCAAGTGAAAATGTTTAAAAATTAAACTAAGTAAAAATGGCGGGAAAAATTAAAGTTTGAAAGTAATTCGGAAAACTAAAACAAAACCAAAACCTAAGTCAGAATATGAAAAACTGGACCTAATCTGGAATTCAAATCCTGCATGTAGTTCGGAATATATATCTTAATTCAATTCGGAATCCAAATCCCAAAACCTAAGTCGGAATATGAATCCTGCTCTTAATTCAGAATCGGTGATGCAAGCACTAATCCGGAATCCGTGAATGGAATATAATCCGGAATACAAGTTCTTGATTTAATTTGGAATATGAATCCTTCACATAAGTCGGAATGTGGCCAAGTAACTAATCCGGAATCCCCATCTTGCACGTAGTTCGGAATATGTGTCCCTAATGTAATCCGGAATCTGAATGTTGTACTTAATCTGGAATGTGCAGTCTTGAACGTAATCCGGAATCGAGTTTCTAGACGTAATCCGGAATCTGAATTCTTCACCCCATTCGGAATGCGTGCATTCAACTTAATTCGAAATAAGCTCCTTCTTGACCTAGTTCGGAATCCGTGTTCTGTAGTTAATTCGGAATGCTTGGATTTTCAACTTAATTCGGAAAACATATCTTATCACTTAATCCCGAATATCATTTTGCAACTTAGTTCGGAATGAGGCTAGTTTTTTAGGGAAAATTAATATAAGTCGGAATAAAATGAACTGTAGTTAATTCGGGATACTGGGGTTTGTATATAAGTCGGGATAACGGGGTTTTGTTTTGCATCTAGTTCGGAATATTAGGGTTTAGAAAATACGAATTAACACAAAATAAGCAAAAATCAAATAAGCACTTACCAAAACTTTTACCAAATCAAATTTTATAAAAAGCTAATAAGACACAATTTAAAAACTTTTAAGAACACTAAATAACCATAATATTTAAAATCAGCTGTTGGAAATACGTTTTTCGTATTAGAAATGATCGGTCACTCCAACAATAGTCTAAGTGGTAGCTCGTAGTTTAGTTAACTTTATATTAAGCAAACAAGGCCAAGCCAAGCCTACAACATGTGTAGGCCGGCGGCCCAATGTAAGCCCAAGCCTATCACATGGGCTTGGGTATATAAACCCTCTCCTTAGATGGAGAGGGTGTGGTTTCATTTCATTTTTACAAAAAGTTAATCACTTTCTCTCTCTAAAGTGTGTGTGAAATCATCTATCTTTTATCTCTTTCTCTCTCTAAAACATAAGCAAGATTTACATATCCTACAAATGGTATCAAGAGCCATGGGATGATTGTTTGGTTTTTGTGTTTGTGTTCTTGATTCCTACGCCTATTTTGATCCTAAAAACATTCGGACTATTTTTTTTGTGTTTTTATGTAATCTTGATAAACTTCATCTACTTACTTGTTGTAGTGATTTGGTATTGTTATTTTGGTTAAAAACACAAAAATTTTGGTTGTTTGATTCATTTTTAGGCTTAGAATCTCGAATTTGTTGTGTTCTGTACTGTCCGAGAAAAGTGGTAACCATAGTACGATCTGTGTATTGTGATCGCATAAACCTTGGGTTTCTACTTGCGATCCAATAGCACGATCACATAATACGATAACTCACTACGATCACAGGCCACGATCACTAGTACGATCCAAGTACGATCGTTGGGTATGATCACTAGTGCGATCCGAGTACGATCGTTGGGTACTATCACTAGTGTGATCCGAGTACGATAGTTGGGTACGATCACTAGTACGATCCGAGTACGATCAATTGGGTACGATCAAGGAGTACGATCACTTGTCACGAGCAAGGAGTACGATCACTTGTCGAGTACGATCACTTGTCACGATCTGAGTACGATCATAGTGAGTGCGATCACCAGTACAATCTGAGTACGATCATAGTGAGTACGATCTGAGTACGATCCCCACTGCGATCAAGTGTTGCGATCCAACATTTTTTAAAAACGTGTTTTTGAAATTTTTAACAAATCGTGTGTAATTTTGACTTGCATTTTTTGGTTTATCGAGAACATAATTTAGGGGATTTCAACATTATTTCTCGGCTTTAACACACAACAACAAATACATTTACTTTCTCTCATTGTTCGATCAACATTTGTAAATCTTAACTTATCGGAATGGACTACACATCTCTTAGGGATAAGTCTATCCTCTCGGGTACGGATAATCGTCCACCAATGTTGGAGAAGTCTATGTACAAGGATTGGACTTCCCGAATGGAACTTTACATGTTGAACAAAGAGAATGGACATCTCATTTGGGCATCGATGCTCAATGGACCATTAGATTATGGTACAGTGACGGAAGGTACAGTTACTCGTCCTCGCACAACGGGTGAATTCACTGGAGATATGAAGATTCAAGACAAATGTGATAAGTATGCTACAAACATCATTCTCCAATCCCTTCCTCCAGATGTCTACAAACTCGTCAGCAAACATAAAGTTGCCAAATAGTTATGGGATAGAATTCGTGTTCTAATGCAAGGCACCTCGTTAACTAAACAAGAACGAGAGTGTAAGCTTTATGATACTTTGGATAAGTTTGCCTATGTCCCCGGGGATACTCTCAATGACTACTATTTGAGATTTACCCTATTGTTGAATGAGCTTAATATCTAGGGCATGGCAATTCCTACGTTTCAATTAAACACCAAGTATTTGAACACCCTTCCTTCAGAATGGCGTAAGTATGTGACGGATGTTAAATTGGCTAAGGACTTGCATAACACCAATGTGGATCAACTTCAAGCTTTTCTTCAACAACACGAATGCCATGTGATCGAGGCTCGGTTGTCTACACCTCAATTTCATGATCCACTTGCCATGTATGCTTCTCAACAAAACATGGCTTATATTTATCAACAACCATCATACTTGCAGCAGCCACCACCACACACCTATCAGCAACCACAACAACCATCTTATCAACCACTAATGATGCCACAACAAGCATTTCAACAAAGTGTTCATCAACAATTTTTTCCACAGCAACCACCACATCAGACATCACCATCATAAGCCAACACTTCTCCAATGGGCTATACTTCTCAGCAAGGATATTTTCCAATTGAAGCACAACCAGCACAAGCCTTCTACTCCAATGAACTTCCACCAATCCAAGCACCGGTCTTTACTCCAAATGATACGCCAGCTGATGTTCTAAACCATCTCACTGCCTACTTATCAAAACTTGTTGCTACTAGAGGATTTCCACCAACAAACAATCAGCTCCGCACCTCTTCAAATCCTCGACAACAAGCCACTGTTCAAGACGGTCAAGTGACAGTGCAACCTATTCAGGGAAGGCAAACTTCATATGGACCTCCTACAAGGACTGTGAATGCTCAAGCTGTGAATTCTCAAGCTAATGGAAATGGAAGCCCTATTGGTCCTCAAAAGGTTGTGACTTGCTACAACTGCCGAGGACAAAGTCATATGGCTAAGGAATGCACTCAGCCTAAAAGAAGAGAGGATGCAACATGGTTTCCTGAGAAGATGTATTTGGTTGATGCTCAGTCTAAGGGAAATATTTTGGATTCAGAAGAGTTAGCATTTCTTGCAGACCCAGGGGCAACAGATAATGAAGGCATTGCAGTCGTTTCTACTTCTAATGCAGCATATCAAGCGGACGATCTTGATGCATATGATTCGGATTGTGATGACATTCACTCAGCCTCAGCTTCTCTCGTTGCTAATCTTTCTTACTATGGTTCTGATGTCGTTAGTGAGTTATCGACCACAACCAATCTTGGTAGTGATGATAACCCACATCAAGTTGGGCATGAAAATGAAAACCTCGAACAGCATTCGGGAACTAGTAACTCAAATGATGTGGTACCCAATCCTACACATTTGAGTGAACCTCAACCAAATGCTACGACGGGTATGGAATATTATGCTCAACATGATTTGGTCATGGTGCCTAAACATATTATTTATCAAATGCATATGGCTCTCAGACAATCCGTAGATACGAATTCCACCCTAACAGCTGAGCTTGTGTTGCATAAAGAAAAGGTGAAAGCTTTTGAAATGGTCCCTCAAGCAGAGAAAATAACGTGTTCTGAATTTGACCAATTTCGTTTTGAGAAGATTGAACACTTAAAAGAAATAGAATCATTAAAAGCTAATCTTTCCAATGAACTAAAGAAAAAGAGTCGGTTGTCAACGATTTTCAGAAACTTAAAATGGATTTCGAAATTCTCGAGTCTAAAAAGTTTGAATCGGAAATTAATGCTACCAAACTTCTTAAATTCAAAGAACAACAACTTTTAAAACAATATGCTTCCACAGAAAAGGTTCATCTTTTAACTAAATCGTTTAAAGAACTCGAACTTAAGCGTCTTCAAGATTTACCACCTAATCCTGGTTATGCAAAACAAGCTCAGGAATATATTCCTTGTCTTTATGATGTGACCCTAATTGGCAAATCGAAAGAAGCACCTTATGTTCGTAGTACTGAGGAGACACAGTCACTTGCGGAAGAAACTCATTCTAAAATGATTTCAAAATTCCATAAGATTTATTATGATAAGCATAATAAAGATCAATTTGATAAAAAGACTCGTATTCGATTACAAAAGGTATTATCTCAATTAACAGCTTTTGTGCCCCAAAGTTTATCAATAGAAAACCTTCCTAGTACGTCTCCTACACTTGTCAAAAAGGATTTAACTAAGTTAATTCCACCGGTAAGTAAGGCATCCGATAGTTTAAATGCGGTGCACCAACACTTAGCCGATTTTGACAAGGTCATTGTGGAACGTACGACGGCTTTGGCCATAACGGAAGGTGAATGGAATTTTGAGCACACTAGAGCTGCATTTCGAGACGAAATTGTTCCATTTGTAAACAATATTAAAGCTTGTCTTCGCAATGTCGATCAAGAATTGCTTTTGGAAATAGAAGAAGTTAGACGCGTGTTCAATGAAATGGATGATGCATATGAAAACGGTTTAATTGAAATTGAACGAATTTCACGTCAAAATGATCAGCTTCTGAAGCAAGTGATGTCTCATGATATTGTCTCCTTCTTTATGAATAAAAGTGTTGATAATGATTCTATTGTGCATAATGTTGAATCTGTGGTTAATGCGGTAGATAGTACTTGTCATAAATCTGACGCTGAATTTTTAAAGCTTCAAGATTCGTATTCTTCGCTTTCAAAACGTTTTGATGAGATTCAAACACATTGTATTTCGCTTGAATGCAAGCAACAATTTATTCAAGAAATATTTGAAACGTCATTCGAAGGTGTTAATATCGATGATGCAAATTTTCAAAAGAATTTTCGATTGACTTTACAATCAAAACAACGTCAGCCAAGTGACAAGGTTGCTAAATCATTGCCGATAGACATAGAGAAATCTAAGGAGCTTAACTGTGTGAACGTACTTGAGGCCGTTGAGAACTTTAAACTTGATCTAGATAATTGAGTTTCCAAGATTTTGTCCAAAGTTGATAACTTAAAACAGAAAAATACACAACTCTTCGATTCAGTAAAGCCCGCATGTGCTAATACCACTGCACAGAATCAATCATTGATTGAACAATTGAATCAAAAGTCGGTGGAAATATCTGATTTGAGGGAACAAATTTGTGATAAAAATCTGGCTTTGACTGAGTTAAAGGAAACACTTCATACCCTAAAAGGTAAGAATGTTGTGGATAACACAGCCACTGTCTCAGCATCGTCCTCTAGTGCAATCAAAAAGAACCTTATCGCTGTCACACCAGTTAACAAGGGCCCTAGGACTAAACCATCTCAAACATTGGTCACTAAAGATAAGGAAAAATCAAAACCAGCTTCTAATATTCTTGTGTTGCCTTCTACAGGAGTAAGCATCACTACTAAGGCTCAAAGATCTAAGCTTAAAAGAAACAAGAACAATGATAGGATCTTGCCCCCATCTAGTATTCAAGTGAAGAAGAAAGTAGAAGCCCATCCTAGGAATGTTATTTCTGTTTTGAATAAAGAGAATCATGTAGCTAAACCTAAAGGCTCTGCGGTTGTGCAGCGTTCTAAGCCTACTATGAATTCTAATTTGAAATGTTAGAATTGCAATGAATGTATGTTTTCTAGTCATCATGATTCTTGCCTTATTGACCATGTGAATGAGATGAATGCCCGGAAAAATGGATTAGAATGGAAACCGACTGGGAAAGTGTTAACCCAAGTTGGTTGGATGTGGTGTCCCACTGGTAGAACTTTCACTATAGTAGGAAATATGTGCCCTTTAACTAGGAGCACTCCTACTAAAGCGAAGAAAGCGTTCCCTTTAACTAGGAGTACCAAGGCTACCAAAACACAAGCGTGTTCTTTAACTAGGAACACCAACACTACCGTAGGAACCAAGTGCCCTTTAAATAGGTTTACTCCCACTGTAGTGCCCGCTAATACTCCAAAACCTCATAAAGTTGGAACTGTAAAACCTGTTCGTGCTAAAACTCACAGTAGAGAACGTAGGAAATCTAAGGATAACACAAATGTTAGCAATTCTGATAATATCATATCTGTATCTGCTAACACTCCGGAACCAATAGTTTCCAATGCATTATCTATTGTTGTTACTGAAAACAGGTGGTCCAAATTGTTCTCTGGTATTTGGACTCTGGTTTCTCCAAGCATATAACCGAAGATCGCTCTCAGCTCAGAAATTTCGTCAGCAAGTTTCTTGGTATGGTTCGATTTGGCAATGATCATATTGCAAAGATAATGGGTTACGGTGAATATCATATTGGGAATGTTATAATTTCAAGAGTGTATTATGTAGAAGGTCTCGGTCACAACTTATTTTCTGTGGGAAAATTTTGTGATGCAAACCTAGAAGTTGCTTTTCGAGAGCATACTTGCTTCGTTCGTAATTTGGAAGGGATTGATTTATTGAAAGGTACTCGAGGGAATAATTTGTATACTTTGTCTCTAGAAGACATGATGGCCGCTTCTCCCGTATGTCTTATCTCCAAAGCATCAAAGACTAAGTCATGGTTATGGTATCGACGGTTATCTCATCTTAACTTTGACGCTATCAATGATTTGGCGAAAAACGAACTTGTTCGTGGTCTTCCTAAACTTACATTTCACAAGGATCATTTATGTTCCGCATGTACAATGGGGAAAAGCACTAAGAAATCATACAAACCCAAGACTGAAGGCACCAACCAAGAGAAACTTTATTTGTTTCATATGGATCTTTGTGGGTCAATGCGTGTTGAAAGTCTTAGTGGTAAAAGGTACATCCTCGTCATTGTCGATGATTACTCTCGGTTTACATGGGTGAAATTTCTTACAACAAAAAATGAGGCACCTAAGTTCATCATCGGATTTCTCAAGATGATTCAAGTGCGTCTCAACACCACTGTCCGACGCATTCGTACAGATAATGGAACCGAATTTGTGAATCAAATTATGCGTGATTATTATGAAGAAGTTGGTATATCTCATGAAACATCCGTTGCTCGCACTCCACAACAAAACGGTGTCATTGAAAGGCGAAATCTCACAGTAATGGAAGTTGCTCGAACGATGTTAATTTACGCAAAGGCTCCATTGTTTTTATGGGCAGAAGCAGTATCTACAGTAGTTTTCACCCAAAACCGGTCACTAATTCAAAAACGCTATGGTAAAACACCTTATGAGCTTCTACATGGAACAGGACCACATTTATCATATCTTCATGTATTTGGTTCTCTTTGCTATCCAAATAATGATGGTGACAATTTGGGAAAACTTCAACCCAAGGCTGATATTGGTATCTTCATTGGTTATGCACCCACAAAGAAGGCATACCGAATCTACAGCCGTAAATCTCGCAAGATCCTCGAAACTATGAATGTTGATTTTGATGAGCTGACAGCAATGGCTTCTGAGCAAAGCAGCTCTGAACCCGCACTTCATGAAATGGGACCCAGTAACATTAGTTCTGGTCTTGTCCCAAACAACCGTACTTCATCATCATTTACACCACCTTCTAGGAATGAATGGGATACGTTGTTTCAACCGTTCTTTGATGAATTCTTTACTCCTCCAAGTATTGTTGCTCCAGAAGCTGAGGTAATAGCTCCGGTAACCGAAGTTGTCGCTCCCGCAACCGAAGCACAATCAGATACGTCTGCACCTACAATTGGTCAAGATATACCCTCAACGAGTAATTCTCAAACTACTACCAAATCAACTACTCATGTCATGCCTATTGATGATGAAGAGGATGATGATGATCACGATTTGGAATTCGCTCTAATGCGTGAACTTCCATTCTTTGGTCTACCAATTCCCGACCATAATCAAGCCGGGTCGTCCACCTCAGAGGAAGCTCCTACTACGGTCTACTCCAATCCACGGATTCTTGAACATGACAGCAAGTGGACAAAGGATCATCCTATAGATTCTATTATTGGTGACCCCAATCGTCCGGTATCCACACGAAGTCAGTTACAAGAAAATGCAATGTTTTGTCATTTTGATGCTTTTCTCACTGAAGTTGAACCTAAGACATGGCAAGAAGCTTTTACTCAATCATATTGGATAGAAGGTATGCAAGAAGAACTTAATGAATTTATACGTCTTGAAGTATGGGAACTTGTCCCATGCCCGGATCAAGTGCAATTACTAACTTTGAAATGGGTTTACAAGGTGAAACTCGATGAGTTAGGTGGAATATTGAAGAACAAAGCTCGACTAGTAGCTCGTGGATATAAGCAATTATTGGGCATCGACTTTATGGAATCTTTTGCACCTGTTGTGTAACACTCTCAATTTTCGTATCGGTACAACGGAATGGTCTTTCAGAGTGTTACGGGATAGCACAATAACTCCAATCATAGACAACACATAAAAATGGTTGTACAAGGTTCAACATACATTCATTCGATAAAAAGTTTTAAAGTGTACAACAGGTCCTAAATTATACAGGTCATTAAGTTTACAAAACATAGATCGAATGAACATTTTTAATATTATGTGGGCCATCAGAGTCGATCTCCATCCGGATTACCTTCAAGCACCTGAGATAAAAACATGCAAAAATCATATCAGCGAATGCCGAGTGAATTCATAGAGTTTAATAAAAAAACGTTATATAAAACAATCATTAAAATCAGAACACAAGTATAATATCGGAAGTAAGTCCTCGTATTGCTAGTCAGGCAATATATAAATCAAGCATACATCTTAAACCGTCCATGAGACCGTAGCCTCAATATTACCATTACAGGTAATATTATTATCGTTATTAGCATCGTTGTTGTTTTGTATATATATATAGGATTATTATTAGCCGCATGCCATTGTTACCTTACTGTGAAAACAACGGGCCGCGAACCCAACAAACAATTTGCCCATCTAAGTTAGCGTGTCGTCATAAAAATCATGCTATGTAATCTTCTCATACATAAATTCGCTTACCAATCAATGTGGTACGACGGGGATCAGCCGTCAAGGCGCGAACTAGGGTGATCGTCCCCAAATAGTACTATCATATGCATAAGCGTCTACCAAATCCCGGTAGTTCACAATTCATGCTAATGGGACTTTAAGTGACATAACCTAACTACTAATAATCCTTTTTATCTCTTTTATAGGGTCATAGCATCATTCGGGTCCATATCATTAAGCATACCATCGGGACTACTTGTGTTCTATTTTAATCAAAAACTAGCATGTTATCTCACTCGCGGGTTTACAAATCATTTTATAAAACATTTAAAAGAGTGCGAGGCTATTAACTCACGTTGATAATGAAATGCGGATTATCGGCTACGGGCGTGCTTCGGTCACGGAAACCTATATAAATAATAATCGGTCTTAGACTCTTGTCCAATGACTTTTATCAAAATAACAATATACATATTATGATTTTGTACATATGATGATGATCAAGTGGGTTTATATATCCTTGTTTACTCATTTTAGCGTTCATGTATTGGTAACTTTTTACTAGTTTACTAGTTTTACCTATTTACCTATTTTAAGTCCAATAAGCTTATTATAAGTTCTTTAACTTGTATTATTTCAATTTATACTTATATTATCAGTATTCACACTTTACATGTTGGACCCAAATGGGTTAAGCCCAATAAGTACTTTTTATAAGTGTTTAACTTATTTAGTCCAATTATTAGTCCAATATGCTTACTTAGCTCGTTAATGTCCGTATGTCCTATAGTTCGGGCTTTATCGGTTTTTACTTGTATTAGATACTTATATATCAGTATATGACTTTTAAAAACTTTACATTAGACAGGTTTGATCGTCTAAGTTTTAATTGGCGAAAAACGTTAATTTTACGGTAATAGCCGAAAAAGTCGTAAAAATCAAGTTTATAGTTTTTATAACTTATAAATCTTACTCAACTACCACTTTTATAAATTTTCCATTTATTAAACCTTATACATATTTATATAAATGAAATTAATAAGTTAGTGGGTTTTAATTTCACATTTTATACTATATAATTTGAGTGCTTATATAATAGTATTAAACATTAATTCTTAAAAATCTGATTTTTATTTTCATCTTCACCATTTTTATCATATCTAGAGTTATACAATGAATTAGAAGCTCATTTTTGGGTGGCATGAACTTCATATTCTGTGCTACAATTAACTTAGTTATAGCTACTGCTCATTTTAAGTTTAATTATCCTTAACAGTCCCTACAAAACATCTTATTCAGATTAGCACACTTATTTTGTTTTGATCATATCTCACTCATTTTAATGATTCCATTGCATGGCCAACTCTCACATGTGTATGACATCTTGTACTTTCTGTAAATGGATTCTACCATGCAAATTTATCAGTTCAAGGTTTGGTTACATACTGTTTTTATACAGCCAACAAATTAAGCATGATTTTAGCCTTGTTTCTTATGATTATTAATCTTTTTAAGCATATTTATCAACACTTGATCCCCACACAACATTTTTATCATCATATATTCATCATATACATATACAACAAGAAAGAAAATACATTTGATCTTTACAAAAATAACAAGAGAAAATGGAGAGGATGATCTTCTTTACCAACCAAGAGTATATCTTGTTTTTGGAAGACAAGAACTTGATGAACACCAAATATATCTCCAAGATCATCAAACACCAAGATAGTATGTTGAGAAATCAGCCCTAGGACACAAGCAAATCACCTCCTTTGTTGTTAAAATGGCCACCAAGTAATCAAGGCTTCAAGGTAACTTCATAATATAGCTAGATGACAAGTATTTTATGGCTAGAAAAGATCAAAAGGGGTGTTTGTTCTTGAAGTGGGACGGCAATGGTGATGGAGTTGGGAGAGTTTTTAGTTGTTTTTGCATGAGAGAGATGGTGGTATGAGAAGCTAGTTGTTTTTGTTAGTTTGGTGGGTAAAAACTAGCTTAAGTGTTAAGCTAAGCTTACACTTGTAAGCTACTAGTTTACATGATGTCACATCTTTGATGTGGTGTCATGTTTGGCCGTCCCATGTTATAGTGGGGTGGGATAAGTTATTTTGTCCCATCCTGCTAATTTACAGGTACTCCTCGATTCTAGTTTCCTCGATTTGCGTACCCTCGGGTCGTTTCACGAAAAACGTTTTTATAAATTATGAATCAACGGCACAAAACGAATCCAATAAAAATTGTCTCATCAAAAACGGAGTTCAAAAACGTAAATACGTAATCCTAAGGTTTCCGGTTTAATCGTAAAGGACGCTAAAATATGCACGTAAGCCCAAATTTAAATCCGTAAATTGTGAGTTCATCAACCAACACAAAAATAAGTTTCAAAATATTATACGAGAAAATAATTCACTACCTAAAAATGTTAGATTGTCACAGCTTTTCCTCCTAAAAGGGATCAACGTCCTCGTGATCCATTTCATTTTGATGTCCGTATCTTATTGAAATCGAAGAGGTGCGGATATTTCTTCCACATTTCATCCTCTCGTTCCCAAGTATATTCCGGTCCATGCTTTGAATTCCATCGGATCTTGACAATAGGTATCCGACTTTGTTTCAGTTGCTTTACCTCACGATCCATAACCTCTACGGGTTCTACGATAAAATGAAACTTCCCATCTATTCGAACCTTATCCAACGAAATTTTCTCATCACTCACTGCTAGACATTTCTTCAGATTAGATACATGGAATGTGTTGTGAACACCATGAAGTTCTGGGGGTAACTCTAGTTTATAAGCCACCGGACCTACTCTAGATAAAATCTTAAAGGGTCCAATATAACGGGGATTCAATTTCCCTCGCTTTCCAAATCTTATAACGCTTTTCCATGGCGATACTTTCAACATTACTTGGTCTCCCACTTTAGACTCCATCGGCTTCCGCCGCACATCCGCGTAACTTTTCTGTCTACTACGGGCAGTCAACAACCTATTCTTAATCTGAACTATCATCTCCGTAGTCTCCCGGATCAATTCCGGTCCCGTGAGCTGGGTATCCCCAACTTCACTCCAACATACAGGAGATATACACTTCCTACCATATAAAGCTTCAAACTGTGCAGCCTTAATACTAGAATGGTAACTATTGTTATACGAAAACTCTGCTAACGGCAAATGTTTATCCCAATTCTTACCAAAATCTAACACACAAGCTCTCAACATATCTTCTAGTGTTTGTATCGTCCTTTCACTCTGCCCATCAGTCTGGGGGTGATAAGCAGTGCTCATGTCGAGATTCGTTCCCAAAGATCTTTGGAGAGATTTCCAAAAATTCGATGCGAATCTAGGATCTCGATCTGAAATGATCGATACAGGCACTCTATGCTTGCATACAACATTCTCAAGGTATATACGAGTCAGCTTCTCCAGTGAGAACTGCTCTTCAATCGGAATGAAGTGTGCTGATTTGGTCAGTTTATCGACAATGACCCAGATCGAGTTATTTCCAGATGATGTTCTAGGAAGCTTGGTGATAAAGTCCATCGTAATTCGCTCCCACTTCCATTCAGGAATCTTTGGTTGTTGAAGTAGTCCTGATGGCTTTTGATGTTCAGCTTTGACTCTAGCACAAGTCAAGCATTGAAGAATTACATAGATATGTCAGCTTTCATATTCGGCCACCAGTACAACTTCTTCAAATCATGGTACATCTTATCAGATCCCGGATGAATGGAATACTTAGATTTATGGGATTCTAACATAATCAAATCTCTTAAGCCTCCAAACTTAGGTATCCACATACGACCTCTTAAGCATTTCACTCCATCAGCTCTAACCTCTAAAGGATCTCCTTCTCCTCGGAACCCTTCATTAACAAATTTTCCTTCTTACAAGCTTCTATTTGCGCATTTCTAATTTGCTCAGGCAAATTATTGTGCACGGTCAAGACTAGAGAACGTACCCTGATAGGCTCTCTATCCTTCCTTCTTAACGCATCGGCAACAACATTGGCTTTTCCTGGGTGATGTTTTATATCACAATCATAATCACTTAACAACTCTATCCATCTTCGTTGCCTCATGTTCAATTCCTTCTGGTCGAGAATATATTGTAGGCTTTTGTGATCGGTGAATACCGTACACTTGGTGCCATACAGATAATGTCTCCACAACCTAAGAGAAAAGACTACAGCTCCTAACTCAAGATCATGAGTAGTATAATTCTCCTCATTCTTCCTTAATTGCCTAGAAGCATAAGCTATCACTTTCTCTTGCTGTATCAAAACAGCTCCATAGCCTCTAAGAGATGCATCACAATACACTACAAAATCTTCACTCCCGTCGGGTAATGATAAGATTGGCGCACTACATAATTTTTGCTTCAATGTCTGAAATGCTCCATCTTCATCACTTCCCCAAACGAAAGGTTTATTCTTCTGGGTAAGCTTAGTCAAGGGTTTAGCTATCAAAGAAAATTCTTTAATGAATCACCTATAATAGCCAGCCAATCCTAAGAACTGTCGCACTTCCTTTGGCATTGTCGGTGCAGACCAGTTCTTAATGGCTTCAACCTTTGCAGGATCAACATGAATTCCATCTTTGTTAATCACATGACCAAGAAATTACATAAAATCTAACCAGAAATCACATTTCGAAAACTTAGCATACAACTTTTCATCCTTCAACAAATTCAAAACAATCCTTAAATGTTCTCTATGTTCATCTTCATTCTTAGAATAGATTAGAATATCGTCAATAAACACAATCACAAATTTATCCAAGTAGGGCTTGCACACTCAATTCATTAAATCCATGAAAACCGCAGGTGCGTTAGTTAACCCAAATGGCATTACTTGAAATTCATAATGTCCATAACGAGTTCTAAATGTAGTTATAGGAATATCTTCTTCACGGACGCGAAGTTGGTGATATCCTGACCGCAAATCTATCTTAGAATACACACTAGATCCTTGTAGTTGATCAAACAAATCATCAATCCTAGGTAAAGGATAACGTTTTTTAATTGTCAACTTATTCAGTTCCCTATAATCAATGCACATACAGAAAGATCCATCCTTCTTCTTAACGAACAAGACTGGAGCTCCCCAAGGCGACGAGCTCGGTCGAATAAAACCTTTATCAGACAACTCCTTAAGTTGCTCAGATAACTCCTTTAATTCAGAAGGGGCTAATCGGTAAGGCGCACGTGCCACCGGTGCAGCACCAGGAATTAAATCGATTCGAAACTCTACTTGCCTTATCGGTGGAAGTCCGGGTAAATCTTTAGGAAATACCTCAGGAAATTCACAAATAATAGGTACATCTTCCAATCGTTTCTCCCTAGACTCATTCCCGGTTACTTGAGCTAAGAATAACTCACAACCGTTCCTGGTGTACTTTTGGGCTTTAATACATGAAACGATCTTCAAACGGGATTCACCTCGATTACCATCAATTACTAACGTCCTATTCCTAAGAGGAATCTTAACTTTCTTCTCCCCACATAAAATAGTAGCATTATTCAACGACAACCAATCCATACCAATAATAATATCAAAACTACCTAATTCTATCAACATCAAATCAATCGGAAAGGAATAGTTCAAGAAATTTAGAGAGCATCCTTCTAATAGCTTATTAGTTTTCACTAATTTACCATCAGCCAATTCCACCTCGTAACTGGTATTTATCTCAACAGGTTCAATGTCAATAAGGGCACTAAATTTAGTGGATACAAAGCTCCTATCAGCACCCGAATCAAATAAAGCAACAACATAATGATTGTTGAGTAAAAACGTACCGGTAACGATATTCGGATCCTCTTTCTTCACCTCAATTGTTCCAAGTTGATAGACACCACCATGGGGGTTTCTTCCAGGTACAATCGCTTTCAACTTGGGGCATTTCGATTTCCTATGACCTTCTTTATTACAGTTGAAGCAAATGGTTCCCTTCTTACACCTTTCAACCTTGTGTCCAAGCTTTCCGCAATTTCGGCACTTCCAGCAGTCGCCGGCATGCCTCTTGTTGCCACACTTAGGACATCTATCATTGTTGTGCGGTGTGTTGTTGGTAAGAGCATTTGCATTCCCCTTTCTCTGGTTCTGACGGCGATTGAAATTCTTCCTATTATCACCTCTATCTACACGATCACCGTCTCCCTTTCTTTTCTCACCAACACGGGCTTCATCTTCCCTATCCTGAATTATCTGTCCAATGAGTTGGTAAGCCATTCAAACAGCATCATCAATGGTCAGTGGTTTAGATGATGTCACGTCCCCCCGGATATTCCTGGTCAACCCTTTAATATATTGCTCAATTCGGATCTCTTCGGGTTCCACCAATCGAGGACATAGCAAGGCCAACTCATGAAATCGATTTGTGTAACTATCAATGTCCACACATTTCATTCACAGATGAATCAACTCTTGTTCTAACCTAATAATCACACTACGGGGACAAAACTCCAAAGTCATCCACTTCTTAATTTCAGCCCAAGGAGTAGCATTAGCAGCATCAATACCCATGAAAGCAAAACTCCCGTTCCACCAAGTCAACGCACGACCTTTAAGAGTAGCCATAGCAAAATTCACCTTATCTTCCTCCTTACACTTACTAATCCGAAACACCGACTCAATCTTCTCAATCCACTGGCTTAATCCTACAGCACCTTCAGTTCCATTAAAAGGTAGAGGTTCACACTTCATGAACGTCACATAAGTACAGCCACCAACTTCAGGTGCATTAGTTCCAAGTCCTCCTACATTTCCTCCAGCATTAGCATTCACATTATTAGCATTCACATTCACATTAGTACCGCCAATTCCACTACCGCCAGCTCCACTACCGCCAGCTCCACTACTGCCAGCTTCATTTCTAGAATTTGCCATAAATTCAGTCATAGATGCGGTAACTTGCTCCGTAATAATCCTACGTACATCATCCTCAGTCACAGCCTTCTTGGGCGGCATAGTTCTATAATTTCACAATTTCAAAGTATTAAGCATTCACCCAACAAGGATTCATATAATATGGATTAAATTCATAATCAAGATACAAATAAGGCACAATATGGAATTCAAGACAAGATACATATTTCATTCGATTTGAAACAAAAGCATTGTCATAGTTACATCCCATATCAAAGTTCTAGCACTATATATACTCAAAATTCGTGCCAAGTCTACTACTAACAAGTCGGTTCAGTCAAAGCTACAAAAGTACAAAAGATACAAAGGTCACTACTAAATACAGACTGGTCTACTGAGAACCGCCAGATGGTCCATCATCCATCGTCTTCTGTGACTTCGTCGGACGATCACTAGACACATCTTTAGCTGGGCGCTTACGGATCACTCCTCTTTCAACCATGTCAGCATAAAATCTACTATTCCATCCCACAGATATATTCAACTCCTTCTCAGCTTTCTCATGCATCGCACGAGCTACATTCAACTGAATCTCCATAGAATTTACCTTTTTCTTCATAGCAGCAAACTCACCACTTTCTAACACCGATAACCTCCTAAAAGCCTCATTCAAACCACGCTCTACATCAGTCAAATCCAAACTAAGCAATTCCCGCTCTTTCTCACCAACCTTAGTCTTCGACTCCAAATAAGCAACATGAGTCTGAACAACACCTAATCCAATCTCTGTCATACTACTCTTAACACGGGAAGCATGTAGATCACGTCTCAAGGCCCATGGTGCAAGACCATCAATATGAGTAGCCTCTCAAGTACTAGACGACTCTCCTATCACACGTCTACGAGTAGCAATACCATCAGTACCGTCAGGTGCATTATCATCCTCATCCTCCTCTGATTCAGAATCAGATTCAGACGATTCAGACATTTCATCCCTAGGTAGCTCAACCTCAGAATCAGACAAATAAACTGGTGGGGGTAAAGGCTCGCCCTCTGGAACATCATAAGGATAAATAAGCTCAGCTTCCTCATCGTCATCAACCTCATCGTCTATACCTACATCCTCCTCGACATCCTCGTCGTCAATCTCATCATCTAAATTATCTAACCCAATCTCATCATCGTTCTCAATATCAACATTATCAATCTCATTTTCTACCATATCAACCTGAGGGGAAATCTGATCTCCTAGTCCTACCTCGGGCTCGGGATACTCAAATGGTTCCTCCTCATCATCCATATCATAATCTACTAAGTCTAAATAAGGATCATCATCTACATTAGGTTCGGGAATAGCATGGTTCTCTACATGAATATTAAGGTCAGCCATGACAATCTGCATTTATATATATCTCGTATTAGGATAACATACTATTTAAACAATTACATACTGAAATCATGATATATACATATATATATATATATATATATATATATATATATATATATAAATTAAATTATATATATCAAAATATATATCTTCTCAATAGGGCTTGTTGGTAACGTCGGAGATCTCTGGCACCGTTATAGTCAAAAGATTTTTCAAATATTTTCTCAAATGTTCATAGTTAAAAGATTTTGAAAAGTTTTGTTCAAAATCTTGGTTTTTAAAATCTTTTGTTCTCTATAACGAGAGCTTTGATACCAAACTGTAACACTCTCAATTTTCGTATCGGTACAGCGGAAGGGTCTTTCAGAGTGTTACGGGGTAGCACAATAACTCCAATCATAGACAACACATAAAAATGGTTGTACAAGGTTTAACATACATTCATTCGATAAAAAGTTTTAAAGTGTACAACAAGTCCCAAATTATACAGGTCATTAAGTTTACAAAATATAGATCGAATGAACATTTTTAATATTATGTGGGCCATCAGAGTCGATCTCCATCCGGATTACCTTCAAGCACCTGAGATAAAAACATACAAAAATCATATCAGCGAATGCCGAGTGAATTCATAGAGTTTAATAAAAAACGTTATATAAAACAATCGTTAAAATCTAAACACAAGTATAATATCGGAAGTAAGTCCTCGTATTGCTAGTCAGGCAATATATAAATCAAGCATACATCTTAAACCGTCCATGAGACCATAGCCTCAATATTACCATTATAGGTAATATTATTATCGTTATTAGCATTGTTGTCGTTTTGTATATATATATAGGATTATTATTAGCCGCATGACATTGTTACCTTACTGTGAAAACAACGGGCCGCGAACCCGACAAACAATTTGCCCATCTAAGTTAGCGTGTCGTCACAAAAATCACGCTATGTAATCTTCTCATACATAAATTCGCTTACAAATCAATGTGGTACGACGGGGATCAACCGTCAAGGCGCGAACTGGGGTGATCGTCTCCAAATAGTACTATCATATGCATAAGCGTCTACCAAATCCCGGTAGTTCACAATTCATGCTACTAGGACTTTAAGTGACATAACCTAACTACTAATAATCCTTTTTATCTCTTTTATAGGGTCATAGCATCATTCGGGTCCATATCATTAAGCATACCATCAGGACTACTTGTGTTCTATTTTTATCAAAAACTAGCATGTTATCTCCCTCGCGGGTTTATAAATCATTTTATAAAAAAATTAAAAGAGTGCGAGGCTATGACCTCACGTTGATAATGAATGGCGGATTATCGGCTACGGGCGTGCTTCGGTCACGGAAACCTATATAAATAATAATCGGTCATAGACTCTTGTCCAATGAATTTTATCAAAATAACAATATACATATGATGATTTTGTACATATGATGATGATCAAGTGGGTTTATATATCCTTGTTTACTCATTTTAGCGTTCATGTATTGGTAACTTTTTACTAGTTTACTAGTTTTACCTATTTACCTATTTTAAGTCCAATAAGCTTATTATAAGTTCTTTAACTTGTATTATTTCATTTTATACTTATATTATCAGTATTCACACTTTACATGTTGGGCCCAAATGGGTTAATCCCAATAAGTACTTTTTATAAGTGTTTAACTTATTTAGTCCAATTATTAGTCCAATATGCTTACTTAGCTCGTTAATGTCCGTATGTCCTATAGTTCGGGTTTTATCGGTTTTTACTTGTATTATATACTTATATATCAGTATATGACTTTTAAAAACTTTACATTAGACGGGTTGATCGTCTAAGTTTTAATTGGCGAAAAACGTTAATTTTACGGTAATAGCCGAAAAAGTCGTAAAAATCAAGTTTATAGTTTTTATAACTTATAAATCTTACTCAACTACCACTTTTATAAATTGTCCATTTATTAAACCTTATACATATTTATATAAATGAAATTCATAAGTTAGTGGGTTTTAATTTCACATTTTATACTATATAATTTGAGTGCTTATATAATAGTATTAAACATTAATTCTTAAAAATCTGATTTTTATTTTCATCTTCACCATGTTTATCATATCTAGAGTTCTACAAAGAATTAGAAGCTCATTTTTGGGTGGCATGAACTTCATATTATGTGCTACAATTAACTTAGTTATAGCTACTGCTCATGTTAAGTTTAACTATCCTTAACAGTCCCTACAAAACAGCTTATTCAGATTAGCACACTTATTTTGTTTTGATCATATCTCACTCATTTTAATGATTCCATTGCATGGCCAACTCTCACATGTGTATGACTTCTTGTACTTACTGTAAAAGGATTCTATCATGCAAATTTATCAGTTCAAGTTTTGGTTACATACTGTTTTTATACAGCCAACAAATTAAGCATGATTTTAGCCTTGTTTCTTATGGTTATTAATCTTTTTAAGCATATTTATCAACACTTGATCCCCACACAACATTTTTATCATCATATATTCATCATATACATATACAACAAGAAAGAAAATACATTTGATCTTTACAAAAATAACAAGAGAAAATGGAGAGGATGATCTTCTTTACCAACCAAGAGTATATCTTGTTTTTGGAAGACAAGAACTTGATGAACACCAAATATATCTCCAAGATCATCAAAAACCAAGAAAGTATGTTGAGAAATCAGCCCTAGGACACAAGCAAATAACCTCCTTTGTTGTTAAAATGGCCACCAAGTAATCAAGGCTTCAAGGTAACTCCATAATATAGCTAGATGACAAGTATTTTGTGGCTTGAAAATATCAAAAGGGGTGTTTGTTCTTGAAGTGGGACGGAAATGGTGATGGAGTTGAGAGAGTTTTTAGTTGTTTTTGCATGAGAGAAATGGTGGTATGAGAAGCTAGTTGTTTTTGTTAGTTTGGTGGGTAAAAACTAGCTTAAGTGTTAAGCTAAGCTTACACTTGTAAGCTACTAGTTTACATGATGCCACATCTTTGATGTGGTGTCATGTTTGGCCGTCCCATGTTATAGTGGGGTGGGATAAATTATTTTGTCCCATCCCGCTAATTTACGGGTACTCCTCGATTCTAGTTTCCTCGATTTGTGTGCCCTCGGGTCGTTTCACGAAAAACGTTTTTATAAATTATGAATCAACGGCACAAAACGAATCCAATAAAAATTATCTCATCAAAAACGGAGTTCAAAAACGTAAATACGTAATCCTAAGGTTTCTGGTGTAATCGTAAAGGACGCTAAATTATGCACGTAAGCCCAAATTTAAATCCGTAAATTGTGAGTTCATCAACCAACACAAAAATAAGTTTCAAAATATTATACGAGAAAATAATTCACTACCTGAAAATGTTAGATTGTCACATGTTGCCCGTTTGGAAGCTATTAGACTATTCCTCACTTATGCAGCCCACATGAATATGATCGTCTATCAAATGGATGTGAAGGCGGCATTTCTTAATGGTGAAATCAAGGAAGAGGTCTATGTTCAACAACCGGATGGTTTTGTGAATCCTAAATATCCTAATCATGTGTACAAGCTTAAGAAGGCTCTTTATGTGTTGAAGCATGCGCAATGATCTATTGTCACAATTCCTCATCACGCAAGACTTCGCTAAAGGCAAGGTGGATCCCATACTGTTTATTCAGAAACGAGGTAAAGATATGATTATGGTACAAATATATGTTGATGATATTATATTTGCTGCCTCGACCTAAACCTTATCGGATGAGTTTGGGACACTCATGTCTTCCAAGTTTAAGATGTCAATGACGGGTAAGGTATCATTCTTCTTAGGTCTTCACATATCTCAGAGTCCCAAAGGCATCTTTATCAATCAATCCAAGTATGCCCTTGAATCGCTTAAGAAATATAAGATGGAATCTTGCGACCCCGTGGATACTCCAATGGTGGAAAGAACTAAGCTTGATGCAGATCCACATGGAGTTGACGTTGATCCGACACTTTATCGTGGAATTATCGGTACCCTTCTGTATATCACAGCTAGTCGACTCGGTCTTCAGTTTTCTATATGTATGTGTGCTCGGTATCAAACTCGGCCTACTGAGTTACACTTAGCTACTGTTAAACGGATCTTTCGATATCTTAAAGGAACCATTAATCGGGGACTTTGGTATTCGAAGGACTCTTCTGTTGCACTAATGGCATATGCAGATGCGGATCACGTGGGTTGTCAAGATACAAGGCGTAGCATGAGTGTAACTTTGAAATTACTAGGAGATCAACTAATCAGTTGGGCATCGAAAAGGCAGAAAAGCGCTGCAATTTCAAGTACGGAAGCAGAATACATAGCTATGTCCAGTTGTTGTGCTCAAATTCTTTGGATGAGATCGCAATTAACCGACTATGGTCTAGGTTTCAACAAAATTCCGATGTACTGTGACAACAAGAGTGCAATTGCCTTATGCTGCAACAATGTTCAATTCTCCCGGTCGAAGCATATTGACATTCGCTACCATTTCATCAAGGAGCAAGTGGAAAATGAAGTGATCGAGCTTTACTTTGTCCGATAATTGGCGGATATTTTACGAAGGCTTTAGATCGCGCTCGAATGGAATTTTGGCCGACAAGCTAGGTATGAGAACTTTATCGCCTGAGACTCTAAAGGAACTGGCAGATGAAGCGAAAGAATAGTGGTGGTAAGCTATTCTCCGTATCCTTGGTGGTCATCTGTATATATTGTTTATAGTTTTATCCACAAAAGCAAAATATAAAAATATAAAACCATATAAAAACCACAAAAGATGAAAATTTCAGAAAAATCCAAAAATATTTTTACTTTATTTTTCAAAGGCGTGTCTTTTGGTACGATAATATTTACGGCCTTAGAAATGTCGATTAATATTGACACGGCGCCATAAATAGAGTTCATACAAAAGTTGTAAATAATTCATAAAACATGCCCATATGGCTTGTAGTTATTTGAGACTACAACCCGCTTTTCATATTAAAGTCAAGTATTTATGAAAACTTTGGCTCACACGGGAATTAATTTTCTCGGGCAAGGTTTACTTTAAAACCTTGTAAGGGATCAAGTTTAATTTATAGCTTGGTCTAACACGGATATATGTACGCATCAGTGCATTTAATTGTTAAAACAATAGAAGTCTTGTTTTTATGAAGCTATTGGTATCTACATACTCGACGATGCGACTACTCAACCGACGACTACAGCTCTTTCAATAGAACACGGGTCAACAATTGAGGGGGAGCAATTGTCAAGCATTCAGAATCTTCGATACCGAACGTGCCAAGTTCACAAGTTGATGTCAAGACAACAATACCAATCGTACATGTGGTGTCAAGAGATGACTTCAGACATGACGAGGCGACCAACATTTGTCGACAAGAACCATTTGATCATATCATATGATGTTCTCATCAATCAGGTCCAACCTTGTCAATTCTTTCTAATATGGTGAATATGTGATTGTTTTACAAATCGGTATCATATCTCACATTTGGTATCATGAAGATAAAACGGACTTGCATTTTTTCCCAAAACCTTTGTTAAAACTTCATTAAATCAATTGATATTAAAAACATCGATTGGGTTAATATTTTTAATATGGGGGAGAAAATGTGATTTAATATGGGAATTTATCACAAATGGTTTGACTTAATGTGCTGGCTCATCCCGACATATGCGAAATGTTTTCGAATATCGTGGCATATGTTAAGGGGAGCAAAATGGATTTTCATGATGACACATACTTACCCAAAACCCATTTATTTCATGACGATGAAGATTGTGGTGGCATAAGGATTGTAGGATAGGTTAAGTCCAATGATTCTTCTTAAACCGGAGGAATCTTCCCAAGGACATTCAATAGCTAGAAATAGTAGTCCTTAGGAAAGATGGAGCAAGATTGTGAACGTAGCTGAATGCCGACCAAGTACTTAAGTTAGCACTGGAACAATTACAACAAGGTGCTAGTTATGACGTATTGGTAAGCATTGAAGGGGTTGAAGAATGAAAAAGAATTGTAAAGATAAAGGGTGTAAAGAAAGAAGTCCTCCTTACAACTTTAGGCAGAAACCGGGTCAACACATATGCTATTGAGATAATTTTAATGATGCTTGATATTGAAGATAGACATCATGGACCCAGTGATGCAATGCACAACCCATCCCAGCTAACTCGAATATCTCTCAAAAGGTATTTGTTTTAATCACACGGAGACAACACATTATCTATTGATTTATTCACTCTAAATAAATTAGTATTGAAATGGTGGCACTCCTCTCCAGCCTCCGATCACTAAAATCCAATGTGCACGATCGAGTCTAGAGCCATTTGAGATCATCAAATATCTCATTAGGACACACTTACATAATTCCTTGATTTTTCACACACTGTGAAAAGTAAGAAAGATCTTAAGAGTCCTACGCAAAATCTTCATGATCTTGCCTGAACATCCGAGTAATACGAAAGTATTTACAATGAAGATGGAAATCCTTCTTGAGCGAACATCAAAAAAGCTCATGGTAGGTGACTTGTGCGATTCTTTATGAATCAAACTTGGGATAACTGGAAAGCAACATGTTAATGCAATAATGACTAAAAACGTTACTTGCATTTTTCGGTCTCGCTTAGTTTTGATTACGACAATATGTAAAAACAAGCATTTAGGAAAACAACGAAAAACGAATTCTTTGAGTTCAAGTATTTTTCATTTTACCCATTTTCACTTAAGGTATGGATAAACAAGTACTAACCTTAATCAAGTGATCAAGTGATTTAATCTTTTCTTAAAACTCGCTTTTTATTAAATGTGACAAGTTTTTATTAAACTTTATTTTTAAGAAAATGTTTTATTAAATTAATTATTTGAAATTTGAAAATGGCATATTCTTATTCTGTTAAGAATATCCTTTCAGGATATTTTTATACCCAGATAAGACCTCCACCACTAAAGGACAAAAAGGAGCGGAGTCTAGTCCGGTGGTACCTTAGTGCCTAGGCGGTACCTTATCGATAAGGTACCGCGGGCTGTGATAAGGTACCGCGGGCAGAACTAGCCGTTGGCTCCTTTGTCCTTTAAATAGTTGGTCATTCTCAGCTTTTCACCTCACCTCTTTTGCACATTCATTTCCAGATTCAAACCCCTTCTTTAATCACTCAAATCTTTGATCATTTGTTTGATTATTACTTGTTTAAGAAGTGAATCTTGTTCTTCTATCTCTTCCTCTCCAAGTGCAAAGAGAAGAACACTATCCTAGTGAAGTGTTGAGTCCACCACCAAAGATCCATTGAAGATCAATTTTTATATACTTGTAGTTTTGTCATAGTTGTGAAGATCCAAGTAGTTGTGTCTATTTGGAAGTTGTGTATGTACTAAGTATAGTTGTGTAGATTGGTCCTAGCTACGATTAGGGCTCGACTTTTAGCTTAGAGTCGGAAATTGGTTAAGCGACGTGTACGGTTTTCTCCACCATAAGGAGCTTGTTGTGTAGTGAACTCTCGAGTAAGGAGTACTCGAGGAGTGGAGTAGGAACGAGGAGTGAGCTTCGTTGCCGAACCACTATAAATCCTTGGAGTTCGGTTTGATCTTTCTTTACCCTTAACTCTTTACATTCATTATTACTTTTTGCATATACATGTGTTAATATTAGATTAGCTACACTATTATTCTTTATTCTTTGTGGATATATTTTTGTTAGTATTAGTTTAGCTACACTATCATTGTTCATATTTGTGCATAAGAAGATTTCACATATTTCCTCAAGCCTAAGTTTTTTGAAAAAGGATTTTTGGAAACCATATTTTAACAAGTAAATTTTAAGAAACTATTCAACCCCCCCTTCTAGTTTCTACAATTGGTATCAGAGCGGGTTGCTCAAGAATTTTTAAAGTATATTGTATTTTAAAACTTGAATCGATCTATGGATTCCAACAAGTACCTAGAAGGGCAATCTATGCAAAGACCACCACTTTTTGAAACCGATAGTTTTATTTATTGGAAAAATAGATTTGAAACTTATGTGAAATCAAAAGATTTAGATCTTTGGCATGTTATTACCAATGGTGATTTTTTACCCTTTCAATTTAATGAAGTTTCTAAAACAAAATAATTAGTCACTTTTGACAAAGCTAATGATGATACTAAAAAGAAACTTTCAAAAAATAATGAGGCTAAAATGGTGATTTATAATGCTTTGCCTAAGAAAGAGTATAAAAGAATTTTTATGTGTGAAACCGCTAAAGATATTTGGAACACTCTTTTAGTAACCCACCAAGGTAATAGCCAAGTCAAAGAAAATAAAATCGATCTTCTTGTCCAACAATATGAACAATTTGTCATCTTAGAAGATGAAACTATTGATAGTGAATTTGCTAGGTTTAACACCATTATTACTAGTCTAAAAGCACTTGATGAAGGTTTTCTAATAAGAACAATGTTAGGAAGTTTCTAAGGGCCTTACATCCAAAGTGGAGAGAAAAATTCACGGCTATTGAAGAGTCGAAAGATCTCTCAACTTTATCACTCGATGAACTCATATGAAACTTGATAGTTCATGAGATGATAATTTTGAAGGACTCGGAATTAGTAAAAACCAAGAGTGAAAGGAAATCTCTTGCATTTAAGGCCAAGAAGGCACAAAGTGACCATGATAGTTCCTCGGAAAATGATGACGAGGAGTATGCATTGGCGGTGAGAGATTTCAAGAAGTTCTTCAAGAGACGAGGTCAACACGTTAGGCAACCAAACTATGACAAGAAACCATTGTCAAAGAATCGGTTTGTCAAGAACGAAAAAGGTGATAGGAGTTGCTTTAGATGTGGTGATCCAAATCACTTCATTGGTGAATGTCCAAAGCCCGCTCGTGATAATAACCACACGGCATTCATTAGTGGCGCTTGGAGCGATAGCGGTGAAGATGATGATGACAACCCCAAAGAGGAGAAATGTCTTATGGCTCACACTTCTAAAGAGGTACATTCCGAAACCGAATATTATAGCAATGATAGTTCCACATTAGATGTATTGAATTTGAAGGCAAATATGATAGCTTACACAAACTTAGTCTTAAATTCATAGAAAAGAATAAAACCTTAAAATCAACCAAAACTAAGCTTGAAAATGAAATCAATGAACTTAGGGAGAAATTGGCTAAACTTGAGAAAAACAAAGAGGTTGATTTAGGTTGCTTAAGTTGTGAGAAACTTAGATTAGAGAATGATGATCTCAAGAGCACCTCTATTAAATTGGAAATGTTCATGAAAGGTACTAGTGCTCTTGATGATATGTTAAACAAACAAGTTCATTCTAAGGAAAAACTTGGTCTAGGTTTTAACTCAAATTAAGCCTCAACTAGTGAACCAAAACAAGTCAGGTTTTCACAGAAAACACCTTCTGGACGCGGTTCCACATTGTATGGCGCGGTCCCTTATCACTATGGAACCGCGGCCATAGATAAGGTACCACGGCCAGAAGTTGATTTTTGTGAAAACTCTGAACTTTCTGAAAAATCTAAGTTAAATGAAAAACCAAAGCATCTTACTGTTAATAAGGTTCAATTACCCATACTTGACGACAATGCCATTAGTAAGTTCTATAAGCCGTTAAGTAAACCTCTCATGGGAAATAGAAGTTTATCTAGACTATCTTCTACTCCACCAAGAGTACGGAATGAGTCTAAGCCTAGAAGTAGAACGACAACGCCTACGAGAGATAATCAAAACAACTCACAAACTAGAAGTAAAACTCCAACACCTAGAAAGAATAATAATAACTCTAAACCTAGATCAAACACACCTAGGAGAAGTAATAAACAACAAAATGGTTACATGAATTACTACCCTCCTCCATTTTGTTCTCCATGGGGAATCCCCACCTCATTTATTCATCCCAACCAAATGCAAGGGATGTTTGGAACTAACAATTTTGGACCCATGAGATATTGGGGACCAAATGTTTGATCTTGTGTATTGTTACCTAGATATGCTTGGGAATTGATTTGGAGCCCGATGAGTGGATTAAGGATAGTGGATGTTCTAAACACATGACGGGTAATCGAAGTTTGTTATCGCATTACAAAGCATATGATGGAGGTAACGTCACATTCGCTAGTAGTCTACGTGGTAATATCATTGGCAAAGGTACGGTTTCTCTTGACTCCATGACCATTGAAAATGTTGAGCACGTAGATAACTTAGGTTTTAACCTTTTAAGTATAGGTCAAATTTGTGATAATAAGTGTAAGGTCATCTTTTCGGAACATGACAGTGAAATCGTAAAAGATGGAAAAGTCATTGGAAAAGGTGTTAGAAAGCATGGGCTTTATGTCATGAAGGTTAATAAGAAGTCAAAAGACAACATATGTCTTGCGACTATAGATGATAGTTCTACTCTTTGGCATAGGAGATTAGGTCACGCTAATAAGCGTTTAATTCAATCTTTAGTCTCTAAGGAGTTGGTAAGACACCTCCCCAAGATTAAGTTTGATAGTCACTTTTGTGATGCTTGCAAAGTTGGAAAGCAAGTTCACTCAAGTCACAAAGCCAAGAATTTGGTTTCGACCTCTCGGTGCTTAGAGCTCCTACATATGGATCTCTTTGGACCTTCCGCCATACGGAGTTATGGAGGTAACCTTTATACCCTAGTTATAGTTGACGACTATTCTAGATTTACTTGGACTAGATTTTTGGCATCTAAGAATGAAGCTTTCGATCACTTCGAAATCTTTAGTCGAAGAATTCAAAATCAACTAGGATGTTCAATTGTTTCTATTAGGACGGATCATGGTAGGGAATTTGATAATGAAGTGCAATTTGGTGCCTTTTGTGAAGCTCATGGTATTACCCATAACTTCTCGGCTCCTCGCACTCCACAATCAAATGGGGTAGTTGAAAGGAAGAATAGGACTCTCCAAGAGATGAGTAGGACGATGTTAAACGAGCAATCGTTGCCTCAAAATTTTTGGTGCAATGCCGTAGATACATCGACTTATATTCTCAACCGAATTCTTATTCGACCTTTCCTAGGAAAGACCCCCTATGAGATTCTTAAAGGTAAGAAACCCTCATTAGAATACTTTAGGGTGTTTGGAAGCAAGTGCTTTATCCTCAACACCAAAGACTACCTTACCAAGTTTGACCCAAAATCTTACGAAGGTATCCTTTTAGGTTATTCCCAAACTAGTAAGGCCTACATAGTCCTAAATAGAACCTCAGGGGTTATTGAAGAATCACTCAACGTAACCTTTGATGAAACCCCTCCTTCACCCAAGACACCACCATTGGTTGATGATGACTTGGATGAATTAGAAGTATTTAAAGCCAAAGAGGTTAGAAAAATAGGAGTTGAAGACCTTAGTGTTGAAAAGGAAGTAAACATTAAGGAGTCTAGGGATCATACTCTCAATAATGTCACTGGTGACTTAAATCAAAGGACCCTAAGATCTCAAGTCCAAAACCAAAGCAACTTCTTTTGTTTTGTCTCCTTGATTGAACCTAAGAATGTTAAAGAAGCCTTGACGGATGAGAGTTGGGTCATTGCGATGCAAGAAGAATTGAATCAATTCGTTGCCAATGATGTTTGGGAACTTGTTCCTCCACCTAGAAGTTCTACCATTATAGGAACCAAATGGGTATTTAGGAATAAGCTAGATGAGAATGGTGTTGTGTCTCGTAACAAGGCTAGACTTGTAGCTCAAGGCTATAATCAACAAGAAGGGATTGATTATGACGAGACATATGCACCGGTAGCTAGATTAGAATCAATTGGAATCCTTTTAGCCTACGCTTGTGCCTTAGATATTAAGCTTCAACAAATGGATGTAAAGAGTGCATTTCTTAACGGTTTGATCAATGAGGAGGTATATGTGGCTCAACCTCCCGGCTTCATTGATTTTGAGAAACCGGACCATGTTTACAAGCTTAAGAAAGCACTTTATGGACTCAAACAAGCACCCAAAGCTTGGTATGATAGACTTAAAGCGTTTCTTGTTAAACATGAGTATACCATGGGTATGGTAGACAATACACTCTTTACAAAGAAGAAAGGTCCTCACCTCATAATCGTACAAATATATGTTGATGACATTATATTTGGCTCAACTTGTCAAGAATTGTGTGATGACTTTGCCAAAATCATGCATGATGAGTTTGAAATGAGTATGATGGGAGAGCTTAACTTCTTTTTAGAACTCCAAATTAAAAAAATGGACGATGGTATTTTCTTTAGTCAATCTAAGTACGCTAAAGAAATGCTAAAGAAATTTGGATTAGAAGAATCTAGACCAATGAAGACCCCTATGGCCTCGGATACTAAACTCACCGTAGATGATGATTGTGAGTCGATAGACAACACCAAATATAGTGGTATGATTGGTAGTTTGTTGTACCTAACGGCAAGTCGACCGGATATCATGTTTAGTGTTTGCCTTTGTGCTCGCTTCCAAGAGGCTCCCAAAACCTCTCACCTTGAAGCGGTTAAGCGTATCTTCCGATACATTAAAGGCACTATACATTTAGGATTATGGTATCCTAAAGGGACCGGCGTAGAAACCATTGTCTGCGCGGACTCGGATCATGCGAGAGACTATGTGGACTGGAAAAGCACTAGTGGAGTTTGTACCTTCATGGGTTGTTGTTTAACTTCTTGGTTCTCCAAGAAACAAACCGCTCTCGCGATATCCACCACGAAAGCCGAGTATGTGAGTGCCGGTAAAGCATGCCAACAAGCTCTATGGATGAAGCAAGCGCTTGTTGATTACGGGATTTCTCTTGATGATGTTCCCATCATGTGCGATAATAGAGGCGCTATAGACCTAAGCAAGAATCCCGTGCAACATTCGCGAACCAAACACATAGAAATTAGACACCATTTCCTTAGAGATAATGTTCAAAAGGGGAACATTACTATCGAAAAGGTGCCCTCCGAGGACAACTTAGCCGATATCTTCACTAAGCCACTTAAGAGGGAACCTTTTTATTACTTGCGTCTAGGTCTAAGATTAATGGAACATCTTCCTTAAATTCTTTTCTTCTTGTGTGTTTTCTCCTACCACCTTGAGTCCTTGAGTCTTTTAAGATTCTTTTGAAAAATCTTCTCATCTTCTTTTCAAAACTCTCAAAATCTCTTTCGAAAACGGTTGAGAAACTCGTTTAACATTGTTAATTCAATCTAAAAACGATTTTTCATAGATTCTCGCTATTAATATAGAGCTTACATAATTCATATGTATGATTCTCTAAAACATAGCAAGAACAAGATTGAATCATGGAGGATCATTGTGTCATAAGGTCTTGTCTTACACACCTCCTACATTGATTTTATTTTTTTATTTTAGTCAAATCTCTATTTGGTAAGTTTGCATATACTTCTCTTGTCTATCTTAGCTTTTAAGCACATCCCTATGATAAGTTAGACTAGAAAAATAAGATTTGCTGAAAAATCTTTCTCCAAACACCAAACCCTGCTTCTGCAGGCGGTTCCATAAGTGAGCCGCGGTACCTTATTGATAAGGTACCGCCACCATAGATAAGGAACCGCCTACAGTGGCCTTCCTTTTCGGGTTTTTGTTTGAAACTCCAGATTTGCTCCAACCTTTTTGAGAATCTTTGTTTCAAACCCTTTGACCACCCCAAAAATACCCTAAGCCTTCCCTATTTAAACCATAAGCATTTTGCATTCTTCACATCCAAAATGTCTTTTTCTCCAAATGAAAGCCTTGAATCTCCTCCATTTTCTCCAATTGCTTTCAATCCAAACCCACCCAAGAACACTCTTAATCACATTTCTCCTACCAAGAATGTTGATTGTGGAACTTCCTTCCTTCCACCACCACCCTTTAGTGTTCTTCCTCCTTCTCATGATAATGTCATGCATCATGGAACATATTGTCATTGTTGTCAATATCAACATCTTGCTATGGCACACATCTATGAGGAGTTGAGATACATTAAGAGTCTTATAATCAAGCCTCCTCTTCATTTTGATTATGAGATCTCCAACAAGCCACCACCACCACCCTCTGCTATTACCTTGTCTTTCATATAAGCATTGGTTGCTTATCCTCAAGACACCAAATTCAAGCAAATCTTAGAATTCTAGAATAACTAGGATTAGACTTATGCTTTTGGCTTGTTTCCTTTTTTTTTCTTTTCATACTTCCTTGTATGATGTTTCTTTAGTAACCTATCTTGGATCTTTGTCATTGTGTTTTCTTCTCTTTTAATTTTAATTTTTTTTTGTGACCTATTGCTATATATTGTTGGTTGTTTCTTTTGTTCAACTAACCCTTCTATGTAGCTTGTCATCATATCTCGATTCCCCGGTGCCCCAAGCTAGGGGGAGTAAGCACCAAGGGGGAGTCTTTGCAAAGTCCGTTTCTTCAACACCGACTTACGCAACCTTTTTGCTTCGACAAAGGGGGAGAAATGAATAAACTCGTCTTCGAAAATCTTGTTTTTTTTGTGTGATTGAGTTTAGGTATTGTCGGAATCAAAAAGGGGGAGATTGTTAATGCAATAATGACTAAAAACGTTACTTGCATTTTTTGGTCTCGCTTAGTTTTGATTACGACAATATGTAAAAACAAACATTTACGAAAACAACGAAAAACGAATTCTTGAGTTCAAGTATTTTTCACTTTACCCATTTTCACTTAAGGTATGGATAAACAAGTACTAACCTTAATCAAGTGATCAAGTGATTTAATCTTTTCTTAAAACTCACTTTTTATTAAATGTGACAAGTTTTTATTAAACTTTATTTTTAAGAAAATGTTTTATTAAATTAATTATTTGAAATTTGAAAATGGCATATTCTTATTCTGTTAAGAATATCCTTTCAGGATATTTTTATACCCAGATAAGACCTCCACCACTAAAGGACAAAAAGGAGCGGAGTCTAGTCCAGCGGTACCTTAGCGCCTAGGCGGTACCTTATCGATAAGGTACCGCGGGCTGTGATAAGGTACCGCGGACAGAACTAGCCGTTGGCTCCTTTGTCCTTTAAATAGTTGGTCATTCTCAGCTTTTCACCTCACCTCTTTTGCACATTCATTTCCAGATTCAAACCCCTTCTTTAATCACTCAAATCTTTGATCATTTGTTTGATTATTACTTGTTTAAGAAGTGAATCTTGTTCTTCTATCTCTTCCTCTCCAAGTGCAAAGAGAAGAACACTATCCTAGTGAAGTGTTGAGTCCACCACCAAAGATCCATTGAAGATCAATTTTTATATACTTGTAGTTGTGTCATAGTTGTGAAGATCCAAGCAGTTGTGTCTATTTGGAAGTTGTGTATGTACTAAGTATAGTTGTGTAGATTGGTCCTAGCTACGATTAGGGCTCGACTTTTAGCTTAGAGTCAGAAATTGGTTAAGCGACGTGTACGGTTTTCTCCACCATAAGGAGCTTGTTGTGTAGTGAACTCTCGAGTAAGGAGTACTCGAGGAGTGGAGTAGGAACGAGGAGTGAGCTTCGTTGCCGAACCACTATAAATCCTTGGTGTTCGGTTTGATCTTTCTTTACCCTTAACTCTTTACATTCATTATTACTTTTTGCATATACATGTGTTAATATTAGATTAGCTACACTATTATTCTTTATTCTTTGTGGATATATTTTTGTTAGTATTAGTTTAGCTACACTATCATTGTTCATATTTGTGCATAAGAAGATTTCACATATTTCCTCAAGCCTAAGTTTTTTGAAAAAGGATTTTTGGAAACCATATTTTAACAAGTAAATTTTAAGAAACTATTCAACCCCCCCTTCTAGTTTCTACACAACAGTTGTTTAATTCTTAATTGAATATAAACACGTTCCAGGCCTCTATGCAATATCTCAGTGATCTTGCCAGAACACTTAGAGTGATACCTTAGTGTTCACAGTGATGAGTGGAAATCCTTCTAGTGTTAACTTCAAACAGCACTTGGTAGGTAACTTACAAGATTCAATATGAATCGAGCTCGTGACAACTGGAAAGCAACGATGGTGCGATTCTTTAATGAATCAAACTTGTCCCAGGAATCGGAATTGACGACTTCAATCATAAGGATAATTTTATCCAAATGATTCACTCTTTACGTTCGCAGTCAGCTTTGGACGGTCGAGTAAAAAGAACGGGTTCACCCGCGAAATCTTGTCAAGGAGATTTTTTAATTAAATCTACCTGCCACAAGTACGATATTTTATATCGTCCAACGGTCTTCACCGACCGGAGGTAAAATACTACCGAATTATAATGAAATGTTCAAAGCCATTTTGTTCGTGTCTACTTATGTTGCGGCATTTGAAGACGGTGGCGTTGCGGAATCCGAGAAGAAGTCGTCCCCGCATGCTTATACTTTATGCACTTAATACTTCATCTAATTCAAGAAAGCCTAAAAGTCAAAGTCTTCCGCTGTATCGAACTCTGAAGCTTTCAAGAATTACGAAGGTATAAGTATGTGGGACATGAAGTCACGAGGAGGTGTATATCACAAGTGATGGATGCACAAGATCAAGGCAAGAGATTAATGCTAAAGATTGATATTAAAGATCACATCAGCATGTTCACCAGAAAAGAAAAAGAAAAGAAAGACGAAGACTACGAGCTCAAGACAAGCATAGTATGCTAGGTTTATTTTATTATTGTAACTTGGGTAATGCCCTTGTTTGGAGTGACCTCCCTTAGGGGGAGGTTATTGGAAATACGTTTTCCGTATTAGAAATGATCGGTCACTCCAACAATAGTCAAAGTGGTAGCTCGTAGTTTAGTTAACTTTATATTAAGCAAACAAGGCCAAGCCAAGCCTACAACATGTGTAGGTCGGAGGCCCAATGTAAGACCAATACCATCACATGGGCTTGGGTATATAAACCCTCTCCTTAGATGGAGAGGGTGTGGTTTCATTTCATTTTTACACAAAGTTAATCACTTTCTTTCTCTAAAGTGTGTGTGAAATCATCTATCTTTCTATCTCTTTCTCTCTCTAAAACATAAGCAAGATTTACATATCCTACATCAAATTTTTATAAAAATATTAATCTACCAAAATCAACTTATTTAAAAACTAACAAACACAAAAATTAAGCAATAAGCACAATAATCTAAAAACTTCAAACACACCAACTCAATAAGCACAATCCAATAAGCAACCCAATCACACAATCAACAAGATGAAATCAACTACATGATTAATTAAGCAAAACAATAGATTATGATTAAGAAAGGTAGAATGAGAATTTATTAAAAAGCTTGATTATATTAAAGATTAAGATTCAAGATTACAAGATTAAGGTGAAAGATTAAAAAGCTTGAAAGAAAAGCTAGAGAGAAGAAAAATAAAAACACACTAATTACCTACTAAAATTAAAGACTAATTAACTAACACCATCCTAATGAAAGATTAGGAGGGTATATATAGGAGAAGGGGAGGGTCTTGTGTCTTCTCTCTTTCTTCTTGTCTTCTCGACTTTTAAATAACTCGTCTTTATCGACTTTGTCACGGGATTAGTCGAATAATAACTTGAATTCGTCTTCTAATTTTCTTCTTTTAGCAGACTTGGTTCTTCGACTTCGTTAAACTTCGGTCTTTAGACTTTTTCTTCGATAAATCTTCAGAATAGGCCTTTGAATTCCGTTCTTCTTGCACTTTTGATCTTTTGACTTCGTCTTTTGTATTTTTCTTCGATAAAAGCCCGTGAAAGCCCGTGTTTTCTTCCTTTTTCATATTTTTGTCCTGAAACACAATAAAAACACAAACCACGCATAATTCCGCATTTTACAACATTAAATACACGTTTTGGTCTTGTTATTATTAGAAATAAGTGGTAAAAGGATAAGTGTTTTCACACTTATTACAGTGGTAATATGGCACGTAGGGAAGTTCGTTGCTATGGTTGCGTAGAGATCGGACACATCAAACCCGAGTGCCCAAAGCGAGCAGCTAAGAACGAGAACAGAGGAGGGGCACCAGCCAGAGTTTATGTTATAGGAGATACCAGAACCAACCCCGATTCCAATGTAGTTAGGAGCTTTATATCCACAGAGTTTAGTAGTTTACTAGGCATCACTCCTACGCCGCTAGACGACTGTTACAGAGTCGAATTAGAAGACGGTAAAATCATCGAAACTAATACTATTCTAAGAGATTGTACATTAAACCTTCTAAATCATCCATTCGACATTCATTTGATACCGTAAATCTGGGTAGTTTCGACGTCATTATTGGTATGCACTGGTTAGCAAAACATCACGTAACCATTGTGTGTGACGAAAAGCTAGTCCGTATACCGTGGAGAAATGAAAATCTAATTGTCTGAGGAGAAGGAAATTCATATAGAACTGATACTAGACTGAGTATTATCTCATGCACCAAAGTCCAGAAGTATATACTAAAAGGATGTCCTATCTTTTTAGCACATATCTCAAAGATAGGCAAAGAAGAGAGACCAGAGAAGAAACAAATCAAGGACGTGCCAATTGTCCGTGATTATTCCGAAGTTTTCCCAGACGACTTACCTGGTTTACCTCTGACTCGTCAAGTGGAATTTCAAATTGACTTGATACAAGGAGTAGCACCTGTAGCTAAAGCACCATACCGATTAGCACCGATCGAGATGAAAGAACTCGCTGAACAACTTCAAGAACTATCAGACAAAGGTTTCATCAGACCCAGTTCCTCACCCTGGGGAGCTCCAGTACTTTTTGTCAAAAAGAAAGATGGTTCTTTCCGAATGTGTATTGACTATAGAGAACTGAATAAGTTAACTATGAAAAATCGTTACCCACTACCACGAATCGACAACCTATTTGATCAGCTACAAGTATCAAGTATGTATTCCAAGATTGACTTAAGATTTGGATACCATTAGCTGAGAGTCAGAAAGGAGGACATACAAAAAACAGCTTTCAGAACTCGTTACGGTCATTACGAATTTCAGGTCATGCCATTTGGATTGACCAACGCACCAGCCATATTGATGGATCTCATGAATCGAGTGTGCAGACCGTATCTGGATAAATTAGTCATCGTGTTCATCGACGACATACTCATCTATTCAAAGAATGAGCAAGAACACGGAGAACATCTTGCTTAAGTACTGAAATTTCTTAAGGAAGAAAAGCTATATGCCAAATTCTCAAAATGTGATTTTTGGATTCCTAAAGTACATTTTCTTGGTCACGTGATCAACAGCAAAGGAATTTAGGTAGATGCCGCAAAAGTCGAATCCGTAAATGATTGGGCAGCAACCACTTCGCCAAAGGAAACTCGCCAATTCTTAGGTCTTGCTGGTTACTACCGGAGATTTATAGGAGGATTTTCCAAGATAGCTAAATCAATGACAAAGCTTACTTAGAAAGGCGTGAAATTTTAATGGGGAGAAAAAGAAGAAGCCGCATTCCAAACCATAAAGCAGAAATTGTGTAGTGCACCTATTTTAGCCTTAACCGAGGGCAACGAAGATTTCGTTGTCTACTGTGATGCCTTACACAAAGGTTTAGGAGTTGTGTTAATGCATAGACAGAAGGTGATTGCTTATGCTTCAAGGCAACAGAAGAAGCACGAGCCGAATTACTCTACTCATGATCTAGAACTCCGATCCGTAGTTTTTGCCTTAAAAATCTGGAGGCACTACCTGTAACACCTCATTTTTATAATGGAATATCACAGGATAATTATGACATGTCATCAAATCATGCAAGGTAATATATCATAAACATAAATGACCAAAGGGATAACCAGAATCAAACATCAGTTCCCAAACATAAGCCCAAAACATAAATAAAATAAATGAACTAAAGGAAGACTAAACAAGCATAAATATATGAAGGCATGAGGAAAAGAAGTCTAAGGTAGCTCTCATCCTATGCGTGGCCTCAAAATGCTCCAGTCTAACCTTAGGTACCTACCGTTTTGGGACATAGAAAGAAAGTAACGCTTGAGCAATGCGCTCAGTGCACGGATATATAACATAGCATGAATGGCATAATATAGTAAGAAATATAAAGCATGAATAGCAGGGGAAAATGAATAAGTCTGTTGATCCCAAACTTAGATCGATTAGCTTTGTGTATACGAGATTAGATCAAGTATAACACGTAGAGAAACCTTTGTTGTATGCTTTGTGAATCTAAGTATTATGCGGAATTTAATACTTAAACAAGAACACAAGATGTAAACAATACTTTCACTTTGATTATCAATGTCGAACTTGCTTACAATGAAAGATGTTTACGAATGAAAAACTTAATGAAAACTTTATATTAAACATTAACCTAAAGGCCTTCTTTTATAGACTAAGAAGCCTTGTACAATAAGCTACGTATCAACTATTCTAGGTAAAGATAAACATAGAAAATACATTGTCGTTTCTATCCTTACTAGAAGTATTCTAGAATATAATAAATGTGACAAATCTAACATTTTCAGGTAGTGAAATATTTTCTCGTATAATATTTTGAAACTTATTTTTGTGTTGGTTGACGAACTCACAATTTACGGATTTAAATTTGGGCTTACGAACATAATTTGGCGTCTTTTACGACTAAACCGGAAACCTTAGGATTACGTATTTACGTTTTTGAACTCCGTTTTTGATGAGACAATTTTTATTGGATTCGTTTTGTGACGGTGATTCATAATTTATAAAAACGTTTTTCGTAAAACGACCCGAGGGCACGCAAATCGAGAAAACTAGAATCGAGAAATACCCGTAAACTAGTGAGATGGGACAAAACAATTTGCCCCATCCCACTAGCTTATATGGGACGGCATTGTGACTCACCACACATAGGTGGCACAAGACTTAACTTGTTTATACAAGTGTAAGCTCATGCTTACACTTTAAGCTAAACTTCCACCAACTTAACAAAACCAACAAATGGTTTTCACTTAACCATTTCACCCATGCAATCCACCCCAAAAACTCTCTCTACCCCTCCCTTGTGCCGTCCCACATCAAGCCACAAACACCCTCATTGATCTCTTCTAGCTACAAACCACATGTTTACTAGTCCTATTAAGGTGTTTCCTTGAAACCTTGATCATTTGGTGGCCATATAACCAACTTTGGAGGTGATTTGCTTGTGTCCTAGGGCTGATTTTCCAACATATGATCTTGCTATTTGATGGTCTTGGAGATACTTGTTGTGTTCATCAAGTTCTTGCCTTCCTAAAACAAGAAATCCACTTGGATTGGTAAAGAAGATCATCCTCTACATTTTTCTCTTATTATTTTGTAAAGAACAAATGTATTTTCTTTCATTTTCTATATGTATATGATGTATATATGATGATAAAAATGTTGTGTGGGGATCAAGTGTTGATAAACATGCTTAAAAATGATGATAACCATAAGAAATGAAGCTAAAATCATGTCTAATTAGTTGGCTGTATAAAAACAGTAGATAACTAAATGAAGAACTGATAAAAATGCATGGTTTGATCTATTTACAGTAAAGTAGATGATGTTATAGACATGTGAGAGTTGGCCATGCAATGGAATCAAAATAATGAGTGAGATATGATCAAAACAAGTTAGGTGGTACAATCTGAATAAGCAGTTTTGTAGGGACTGTTAAGGCAACTTAGACTCAAAATGGGCAGTAGCTATAACTAAGTTATATTTATCACATATTATGAAGAAGTTTTCATCCAAAAATGAGCTTCTAAGTCATTGTAGAACTCAAGATATGATAAAAATGGTGAATGTGAAGTTAAAAATCAGATTTTGGAAATAATGTTTATTATTATTATATAAGCACTCACTTTATAATTTATAAAATGTAAATTATAAACCCACTAACTTATAAAACTTATATATATAAATGTATAAAAGGTTAATTAAATGGGTAAATTATATAAATGGTGGTAAAAATAATATTTATAAGTAATAAAAACTATAAACTTGATTTTTACGACTTTTTCGGCTATCGCCGTGAAATTAACGTTTTTCATCAAATAAAACTTAGACGACCAAACCCGTCTAATGTAAAGTTTATAAAAGATATATACTGATGTATAAGTAACTAAGACAAGTAAAAACCGATAAAACCCAAACTATAAGAATTACGGACAATTACGAGCTAACTAAACCTATTAGACTAATAATTGGACTTAAAAGATAAATACTTGTAAAAAGAATTATTTGGGCTTAACCCAATAGGGCCCAGCATGAAAAGTATATATACTGATCATATAAGTATATAATGGGTAAAAACAAGTGAAAGAACTTATAAAAGACTTAATGAACTTAAAATAGGTAAAATCGGTAAAACTAGTGAACTAGTAAGACGATACTAAAACGTAAACACTAAAATGAGTAAATGAGGATTTATAAACCCACTTGATCATCATCATATGTACAATAATCATATATATGTATATTGTTATTTTGATAAAAGTCATTGGACCGAGTCTAAGACCGATTATTATTTATATAGGTTTCCGTGACCGAAGCACGCCCGTAGCCGATAATCCGCCTTTCATTAACAACGTGAGTTCACAGCCTCGCACTCTTTTAAATGTTTTATAAAATGATTTGTAAACCCGCGAGGGAGATAACATGCTAGATTTTTATAAAAATAGAACACAAGTAGTCCCGATTGTATGCTTAATGAGATGGACCCGAATGATGCTATGACCCTATATTCAAGACTAAAAGGATTATTAGTAGTTAGGTTATGTCACTTAAAGTCCCATTAGCATGAATTGTGAACTACCGGGTTTTGGTAGACGCTTATGCATTTGATAGTACTATTTGGGGACGATCACCCCAGTTCGCGCCTTGACGGTTGATCCCCGTCGTACCACATTGATTGGTAAGCGAATTTATGTATGAGAAGATTCCATAGCGTGATTTTTGTGACGACACGCTAACTTAGATGGGCAAATTGTTTGTCGGGTTCGCGGCCCGCTGTTTTCACAGTAAGGTAACAATGTCATGCGGCTAATAATAATCCTATAATCTATACGACATGTATAATCTAAATAAACGATAACCACGCTATTACGATGAATATATTACCTATCATGGTAATATAGAGACTACGGTCTCATGGACGGTTTCAGATGTATGCTTGATTTATATATTGCCTGACTAGCAATATGTGGACTTACTTCCGATATTATACTTGTGTTCTGATTTTAATGATTGTAAATGATTGTTTTTATATAACGGTTTTCATTAAACTCTATGAATTCACTCGGCATTCGCTGATATGATTTTTGCATGTTTTCTATCTCAGGTGCTTGAAGGTAATCCGGATGGAGATCGACTCTGATGGCCCACACTTAATATTAAAAATGTTCATTCGATCTGTGTTTTGTAAACTTAATGACCTGTATAATTTGGGACCTGTTGTACACTTTTAAACCTTTTTATCTAATGAATGTTTGTTAAACCTTGTACAACCATTTTTATGTGTTGTCTATGATTGGAGTTATTGTGCTATCCCGTAACACTCTGAAAGACCCTTCCGCTGTACCGATACGAAAAATGAGAGTGTTACAGTTTGGTACCAGAGCTCTCGTTGTAGAGAACAAAAGATTTTAAAAACCAAGGTTTTGAACAAAACTTTTCAAATTCTTTTGACAATGAACATTTGAGAAAATATTTGAAAAATCTTTTGACTATAACGGTGCCAAAGATCTCCGACGTTACCAACAAGCCCTATTGAGAAGATATATATTTTGATATATATAATTTAATTTATATATATGTATATATCGTGATTTCATTATGTAATTGTTTAACTAGTATGTTATCCTAATACGAGATAAATATATATAAATGCAGATTGTCATGGCTGACCCTAATATTCCTGTAGAAAACCATGCTATTCCCGAACCTAATATAGAAGATGATCCTTATTTAGACTTAGTAGATTTTGATATTGATGACGAGGAGGAACCATTTGAGGATCCCGAGCCCGAGTTAGGACTAGGAGATCAGATTGCCCCTCAGGAAGACTTAGTAGAGAATGAGATTGAGAATGTGGGTAATGAGGACGTGGATATTGAGAATGCTGATATTGAGAATGATGATGAGATTGGGTTAGATGAGTTAGATGATGAGATTGAAGACGAGGATGTCGAGGAGGACGTAGGTATAGATTTTGAGGTTGATGACGATGAGGAAGCTGAGCTTATATATCCGTATGATGTTCCAGAGGGCGAGCCTTTGCCCCCACCAGTTTGTTTGTCTGATTCCGAGGATGAGTTACCTAGGGATGAAATGTCTGAATCGTCTGAATCTGATTCTGAATCAGAGGAGGATGAGGATGACGATGCACCTGACGGTACCGACGGTATTGCTGCTCGTAGATGTGAGATAGGAGAGTCGTCTAGTGCTCGAGAGGCTACTCATATTGATGGTCTTGCACCATGGGCCTTGAGACGTGATCTAGATGCTTCCCGTGTTAAGAGTTGTGTGACAGAGGTTGGATTAGGTGTTGTTCAACCTCAAGATGCTTATTTGGAGTCGAAGACAAAGGTTGGCGAGAAAGAACGAGAATTGCTTAGTCTAGATTTGAGTGATGTAGAACGTGGTTTGAATGAGGCTTTTAGGAGGTTATCAGTGTTGGAAAGTGGTGAGTATGCTGCTATGAAGAGAAAGGTGAATTCTATGGAGATTCAGTTGAGTGTGGCTCGTGCGATGCGTGAGAAAGCTGAAAAGGAGTTGAATATATCCGTGGGTTGGAACAGTAGATTTTATGCCGACATGGTCGAAAGAGGAGTAATCCGTAAGCGCCCAGCTGAAGATGTGTCTAGTGATCGTCCGGCGAAGATCCAGAAGACGATGGATGATGGACCATCTGGCGGTTCTCAGTAGACCAGTCTGTATTTAGTAGTGACCTTTATATCTTTTGTGCTTGTAGCTTTGACTGAACCGACTTGTTAGTAGTAGAATTGGCACGAATTTTGAGTGTATATAGTGTTAGAACTTTGATATGGATGTACTAAGACAATACTTTTGTTTCAGATCGAATGAAATATGTATCTTGTCTTGAATTCCATATTGTGCCTTATTTGTATCTTGGTTATGAATTCGATCCATATTATATGAATCCTTTGTTGGATGAATGCTTAATACTTTGAAATTGAGGAATTATAGAACTATGCCGCCCAAGAAGGCTGTGACTGAGGATGATGTACGTAGGATTATTACGGAGCAAGTTACCGCATCTATGACTGAATTTATGGCAAATGATAGAAATGAAGCTGGCGGTAGTGGAGCTGGCGGTAGTGGAGCTGGCGGTAGTGGAATTGGCGGTACTAATGTGAATGTGAATGCTAATAATGTGAATGCTAATGCTGGAGGAAATGTAGGAGGACTTGGAACTAATGCACCTGAAATTGGTGGCTGTACTTATGTGACGTTCATGAAGTGTGAACCTCTACCTTTTAATGGAACTGAAGGTGCTGTAGGACTAAGCCAGTGGATCGAGAAGATTGAATCGGTGTTTAGGATTAGTAAGTGTAAGGAGGAAGATAAGGTGACTTTTGCTATGGCTACTCTTAAAGGTCGTGCGTTGACTTGGTGGAACGGGAGAATTGCTTTCATGGGTCTTGATACTGCTAATGCTACTCCTTGGGCTGAAATCAAGAAGTGGATGACTTTGGAGTTTTGTCCTCGTAGTGTGATCATTAGGTTAGAACAAGAGTTGATTCATATGAGAATGAAAGGTGTGGACATTGATAGTTACACGAACCGATTCCATGAGTTGGCCTTGCTATGTCCTCGATTGGTTGAACCCGAAGAGATCCGAATTGAGCAATATGTGAAAGGGTTGACCAGGAATATCCGGGGGGACGTGACATCATCGAAACCACTGACCATTGATGATGCTGTTTGAATGGCTTACCAACTCATTGGACAGATAATTCAGGATAAGGAAGATGAAGCCCGTGTAGGTGAGAAAAGAAAGGGAGACGGTGAGCGTGTAGATAGAGGTGATTATAGGAAGAATTTCAATCGCCGTCAGAACAAGAGAAAGGGGAATGCAAATGCTATTACCAACAATGCACCGCGCAACGATGATAGATGTCCTAAGTGTAGCAACAAGAGGCATCCTGGCGACTGCTGGAAGTGCCGAAATTGCGGAAAGCTTGGACACAAGGTTGAAAGGTGTAAGAAGGGAACGATTTGCTTCAACTGTAATGAGGAAGGTCATAGGAAATCGGAATGCCCCAAGTTGAAAGCGATTGTACCTGGAAGAAACCCCCAGGGTGGTATCTACCAACTTGGAACAATTGAGGTGAAGAAAGAGGATCCGAGTGTCGTTACCGGTACGTTTTTACTCAACAATCATTATGCTGTTGCTTTATTCGATTCGGGTGCCGATAGGAGCTTTGTATCCACTAAATTTAGTGCCCTTATTGATATTGAACCTGTTGAGATAAGTACCAGTTACGAGGTGGAATTGGCTGATGGTAAATTAGTGAAAACTAATAAGCTATTAGAAGGATGCTCTCTAAATCTCTTGAACCATTCCTTTCCGATTGATTTGATGATGATAGAATTAGGTAGTTTTGATATTATTATTGGTATGGATTGGTTGTCGTTGAATAATGCTACTATTTTATGTGGAGAGAAGAAGGTTAAGATTCCTCTTAGGAATAGAACGTTAGTAATTGATGGTAGTCGAGGTGAATCCCGCTTGAAAATCGTTTCATGTATTAAAGTCCAAAAGTACATCAGGAACGGTTGTGAGTTATTCTTAGCTCAAGTGACCGGGAATGAGTCTAGGGAGAAACGATTGGAAGATGTACCTATTATTTGTGAATTTCCTGAGGTATTTCCTAAAGATTTACCAGGACTTCCACCGATAAGGCAAGTAGAGTTTCGAATCGATTTAATTCCTGGTGCTGCACCGGTGGCACGTGCGCCTTACCGATTAGCCCCTTCTGAATTAAAGGAGTTATCTGAGCAACTTAAGGAGTTGTCTGATAAAGGTTTTATTCGACCGAGCTCGTCGCCTTGGGGAGCTCCAGTCTTGTTCGTTAAGAAGAAGGATGGATCTTTTCGTATGTGCATTGATTATAGGGAACTGAATAAGTTGACAATTAAGAATCGATATCCTTTACCTAGGATTGATGATTTGTTTGATCAACTGCAAGGATCTAGTGTGTATTCTAAGATAGATTTGCGGTTAGGATATCACCAACTTCGCGTCCGTGAAGAAGATATTCCTATAACTGCATTTAGAACTCGTTATGGACACTATGAATTTCAAGTAATGCCATTTGGGTTAACTAACACACCTGCGGTTTTCATGGATTTAATGAATCGAGTGTGCAAGCCCTACTTGGATAAATTTGTGATTGTGTTTATTGACGATATTCTAATCTATTCTAAGAATGAAGATGAGCATAGAGAACATTTGAGGATTGTTTTGAAGTTGCTGAAGGATGAAAAGTTGTATGCTAAGTTTTCGAAGTGTGATTTCTGGTTAGATTCTGTGCAATTTCTTGGTCATGTGATTAACAGACATGGAATTCATGTTGATCCTGCAAAGGTTGAAGCTATTAAGAATTGGTCTGCACCGACAACGCCAACGGAAGTGCGACAGTTCTTAGGATTGGCTGGCTATTATAGGCGATTCATTAAAGAATTTTCTTTGATAGCTAAACCCTTGACTAAGCTTACTCAGAAGAATAAACCTTTCGTTTGGGGAAGTGATGAAGATGGAGCATTTCAGACATTGAAGCAAAAATTATGTAGTGCGCCAATCTTATCATTACCCGAAGGGAGTGAAGATTTTGTAGTGTATTGTGATGCATCTCTTAGAGGATATGGAGCTGTTTTGATGCAGAGAGAGAAAGTGATAGCTTATGCTTCTAGGCAATTAAGGAAGAATGAGGAGAATTACACTACTCATGATCTTGAGCTAGGAGCTGTGGTCTTTGCTCTTAGGTTGTGGAGACATTATCTGTATGGCACCAAGTGTACGGTATTCACCGATCACAAAAGCCTACAGTATATTCTCGATCAGAAGGAATTGAACATGAGGCAACGAAGATGGATAGAGTTGTTAAGTGATTATGATTGTGATATAAAATATCACCCAGGAAAAGCCAATGTCGTTGCTGATGCATTGAGTAGGAAAGATAGAGAGCCTATCAAGGTGCGTTCTCTAGTCTTGACCGTGCACAATAATTTGCCTGAGCAAATTAGAAATGCGCAAATAGAAGCTGGTAAGAAGGAGAATTTTGTTAATGAAGGGTTCCGAGGAGAAGGAGATCCTTTAGAGGTTAGAGCTGATGGAGTGAAATGTTTAAGAGGTCGTATGTGGATACCTAAGTTTGGAGGCTTAAGAGATTTGATTATGTTAGAATCCCATAAATCTAAGTATTCTATTCATCCGGGATCTGATAAGATGTACCATGATTTGAAGAAGTTGTATTGGTTGCCGAATATGAAAGCTGACATAGCTATGTATGTTCTTCAATGCTTGACTTGTGCTAGAGTTAAGGCCGAATATCAAAAGCCATCAGGACTACTTCAACAACCAAAGATTCCTGAATGGAAGTGGGAGCGAATTACAATGGACTTTATCACCAAGCTTCCTAGAACATCATCTGGAAACAATTCGATTTGGGTTATTGTCGATAGACTGACCAAATCAGCACACTTCATTCCGGTTAAGGAGCAGTTCTCACTAGAGAAGCTGACTCGAATATACCTGGATAATGTCGTATGCAAGCATGGAGTGCCTGTATCGATCATTTCAGATCGAGATCCTAGATTCGCATCAAATTTTTGGAAATCTCTCCAAATATCTTTGGGAACGAATCTCGGTATGAGCACTGCTTATCACCCCCAGACTGATGGGCAGAGTGAAAGGACGATACAAACACTTGAAGATATGTTGAGAGCTTGTGTGTTAGACTTTGGTAAGAATTGGGATAAACATTTGTCGTTAGCAGAGTTTTCGTATAACAATAGTTACCATTCTAGTATTAAGGCTGCACCGTTTGAAGCTTTGTATGGTAGGAAGTGTAGATCACCTGTATGTTGGAGTGAAGTTGGGGATACCCAGCTCACGGGACCGGAATTGATCCGGGAGACTACGGAGATGATAGTTCAGATTAAGAAGAGGTTGTTGACTGCCCGTAGTAGACAGAAAAGTTACGCGGATGTGCGACGGAAGCCAATGGAGTTTGAAGTGGGTGACAGAGTAATGTTGAAAGTATCGCCATGGAAAGGCGTTATAAGATTTGGAAAACGAGGAAAATTGAATCCCCGTTATATTGGACCCTTTAAGATTTTATCTAGAGTAGGTCCGGTGGCATACAAACTAGAGTTACCCCCAGAACTTCATGGTGTTCACAACACATTCCATGTATCTAATCTGAAGAAATGTCTAGCAGTGAGTGATGAGAAAATTCCGTTAGGTAAGGTTCGAATAGATGGGAAGTTGCATTTTATCGAAGAGCCCGTAGAAGTTATGGACCGTGAGGTAAAGCAACTGAAACAAAGTCGGATACCTATTGTCAAGATCCGATGGAATTCAAAGCATGGACCGGAGTATACTTGGGAACGAGAGGATGAAATGTGGAAGAAATATCCGCACCTCTTCGATTTCAATAAGAAACGGACATCCAAATGAAATGGATCACGAGGACGTTGATCCCTTTTAGGAGGAAAAGCTGTGACAAATCTAACATTTTCAGGTAGTGAAATATTTTGTCGTATAATATTTTGAAACTTATTTTTGTGTTGGTTGACGAACTCACAATTTACGGATTTAAATTTGGGCTTACGTGCATAATTTGGCGTCTTTTACGACTAAACCGGAAACCTTAGGATTACGTATTTACGTTTTTGAACTCCGTTTTTGATGAGACAATTTTTATTAGATTCGTTTTGTGACGGTGATTCATAATTTATAAAAACGTTTTTCGTAAAACGACCCGAGGGCACGCAAATCGAGAAAACTAGAATCGAGAAATACCCGTAAACTAGTGAGATGGGACAAAACACTTTGCCCCATCCCACTAGCTTATATGGGACGGCATTGTGACTCACCACACATAGGTGGCACAAGACTTAACTTGTTTATACAAGTGTAAGCTCATGCTTACACTTTAAGCTAAACTTCCACCAACTTAACAAAACCAACAAATGGTTTTCACTTAACCATTTCACCCATGCAATCCACCCCAAAAACTCTCTCTACCCCTCCCTTGTGCCGTCCCACATCAAGCCACAAACACCCTCATTGATCTCTTCTAGCTACAAACCACATGTTTACTAGTCCTATTAAGGTGTTTCCTTGAAACCTTGATCATTTGGTGGCCATATAACCAACTTTGGAGGTGATTTGCTTGTGTCCTAGGGCTGATTTTCCAACATATGATCTTGCTATTTGATGGTCTTGGAGATACTTGTTGTGTTCATCAAGTTCTTGCCTTCCTAAAACAAGAAATCCACTTGGATTGGTAAAGAAGATCATCCTCTACATTTTTCTCTTATTATTTTGTAAAGAACAAATGTATTTTCTTTCATTTTGTATATGTATATGATGTATATATGATGATAAAAATGTTGTGTGGGGATCAAGCGTTGATAAACATGCTTAAAAATGATGATAACCATAAGAAATGAAGCTAAAATCATGTCTAATTAGTTGGCTGTATAAAAACAGTAGATAACTAAATGAAGAACTGATAAAATGCATGGTTTGATCTATTTACAGTAAAGTAGATGATGTTATACACATGTGAGGGTTGGCCATGCAATGGAATCAAAATAATGAGTGAGATATGATCAAAACAAGTTAGGTGGTACAATCTGAATAAGCAGTTTTGTAGGGACTGTTAAGGCAACTTAGACTCAAAATGGGCAGTAGCTATAACTAAGTTATATTTAGCACATATTATGAAGAAGTTGTCATCCAAAAATGAGCTTCTAAGTCATTGTAGAACTCAAGATATGATAAAAATGGTGAATGTGAAGTTAAAAATCAGATTTTGGAAATAATGTTTATTATTATTATATAAGCACTCACTTTATAATTTATAAAATGTAAAGTATAAACCCACTAACTTATAAAACTTATATATATAAATGTATAAAAGGTTAATTAAATGGGTAAATTATATAAATGGTGGTAAAAATAATATTTATAAGTAATAAAAACTATAAACTTGATTTTTACGACTTTTTCGGCTATCGCCGTGAAATTAACGTTTTTCATCAAATAAAACTTAGACGACCAAACCCGTCTAATGTAAAGTTTATAAAAGATATATACTGATGTATAAGTAACTAAGACAAGTAAAAACCGATAAAACCCGAACTATAAGAATTACGGACAATTACGAGCTAACTAAACCTATTAGACTAATAATTGGACTTAATAAGATAAATACTTGTAAAACGAATTATTTGGGCTTAACCCAATAGGGCCCAACATGAAAAGTATATATACTGATCATATAAGTATATAATGGGTAAAAACAAGTAAAAGAACTTATAAAAGACTTAATGAACTTAAAATAGGTAAAATCGGTAAAACTAGTGAACTAGTAAGACGATACTAAAACGTAAACACTAAAATGAGTAAATGAGGATTTATAAACCCACTTGATCATCATCATATGTACAATAATCATATATATGTATATTGTTATTTTGATAAAAGTCATTGGACCGAGTCTAAGACCGATTATTATTTATATAGGTTTCCGTGACCGAAGCACGCCCGTAGCCGATAATCCGCCTTTCATTAACAACGTGAGTTCATAGCCTCGCACTCTTTTAAATGTTTTATAAAATGATTTGTAAACCCGCGAGGGAGATAACGTGCTAGATTTTTATAAAAATAGAACACAAGTAGTCCCGATTGTATGCTTAATGAGATGGACCCGAATGATGCTATGACCCTATATTCAAGACTAAAAGGATTATTAGTAGTTAGGTTATGTCACTTAAAGTCCCATTAGCATGAATTGTGAACTACCGGGTTTTGGTAGACGCTTATGCATTTGATAGTACTATTTGGGGACGATCACCCCAGTTCGCGCCTTGACGGTTGATCCCCGTCGTACCACATTGATTGGTAAGCGAATTTATGTATGAGAAGATTCCATAGCGTGATTTTTGTGACGACACGCTAACTTAGATGGGCAAATTGTTTGTCGGGTTCGCGGCCCGCTGTTTTCACAGTAAGGTAACAATGTCATGCGGCTAATAATAATCCTATAATCTATACGACATGTTTAATCTAAATAAACGATAACGACGCTATTACGATGAATATATTACCTATCATGGTAATATAGAGACTACGGTCTCATGGACGGTTTCAGATGTATGCTTGATTTATATATTGCCTGACTAGCAATATGTGGACTTACTTCTGATATTATACTTGTGTTCTGATTTTAATGATTGTAAATGATTGTTTTTATATAACGGTTTTCATTAAACTCTATGAATTCACTCGGCATTCGCTGATATGATTTTTGCATGTTTTCTATCTCAGGTGCTTGAAGGTAATCCGGATGGAGATCGACTCTGATGGCCCACACTTAATATTAAAAATGTTCATTCGATCTGTGTTTTGTAAACTTAATGACCTGTATAATTTGGGACCTGTTGTACACTTTTAAACCTTTTTATCGAATGAATGTTTGTTAAACCTTGTACAACCATTTTTATGTGTTGTCTATGATTGGAGTTATTGTGCTATCCCGTAACACTCTGAAAGACCCTTCCGCTGTACCGATACGAAAAATGAGAGTGTTACAATAAACGTGTAGCTCACATCTTCCATCAGTGCTTGTCTTCAATCTATCAACGCTTGACTTTAAGTTGTCAACGCTTATGCTGTCAGCGCTCACTTTGCTCTTGTCAACGCTTGAGTTGTTCTTGTCAGCGTTCAAGTGATCTGGCCTTAATTTATTCCCAACAATCCTCCCCTAAACTTGATATCCACTCTTATGATCAAGTTTCTGAATATTCATTAAGAACTTGGAGGAGTCTGACAAATCTTATCATATTGGTAATAAATAAATCTGATCAAATTCTTTGCCACGTCACTTGTATAATCTATCTCCAACTGGGTGTCCTTCATCTTTTCCAAAACAGCCTTGGATATGAAATACTGAGCATCTACAAGTAAATACTCAGCAAACTTTGTAGAACTCAAATGGTATACACCAGCAGCTGAATATAATCTCCATTGAAGACCACTGAGATCATCTTCAAGATCCTTCCATATTTCAGGATCTTCTTCTTTTGTCCCACACATTCTCTTGAATGTGGTCCAAGGTTTTATTCCATTGGCTGAAGTTGGTGCTTCAGCCCCATACTTGGTCTCTAGTAACCTCCAAAGGTCCACCAAGTCTTCTCTATCACAACTTGCAAATAAAGATATGAGAGTGGTAAAAGTGTGTACCTCCTTGCCATATCTTTCAATCTTCCAGAATCCACATTCATCTTCATCATAACTCACAATTGGATTCCTGGAATCTAGTGGTAACACATGCACCATATCTGAAGCTTCTAATGGGGAGAGCTTGAGGCTCTTTCTAATAACTGCTTCACTTGGATATAGTTGATTCATATCTTTCGGAAACTCAAGTGTAAATCCCTTCTTCACTGGTCTAGGAATTATCATAGCTTTCTTGATTTCCATCTCTTCTGCAAGTTGCTCCTTTCTTTCATCTGAAAGAAGTCTGAAAGTGTTTTCTTCCTGCACTTTCACCCAAATGGGATAAGCCCTATGTTCCAACTCATCAAACGTCAAAGCCTTCAGCTTCTGATGTGTCCATCCAACTCCATGACATTTGAGCAACATAAAGTAGAGCTTCCTTCTATCCCTTTTCAACTCAGAGAGAATGTTGCTTGCCTTGTGCTTCAAAATCACCTTACAATCCTTCTGAACTCTAAGAAGAATTTCCAAACCCCATATCTGATCTGAAATGGTCAAGTCTGGATTATCCATACAGCTTTCTTCCCAAGAATTGTACATCTGAACCACCTCTGGCATATCAAAATCAATCTGTAACTTTAAATCCCTCAGCTTTTCCCTAGCAAGCTCATCACCATACTCAAGTCTTTCTGGTTCAACAATCATCACACTTGAATCTGAGCTAGCTCCATCACTTTCTTCTTCAGAAGTCACAACAAATGGTGACTTTTCCTTTTCACCTTGTTCCATCATTTGCTCAGCAAATCTTCTATCAAATTCAGCCTGAGCTGCATTCTTTGGAACAATTTCTTCTACCAACTTACCCTTACCCTTATCTGATGGTGCAATTGTTGGTAAGGTAGATGGTAATACCTGAGTAGGAACATCCTTGATGATAGATGATGACTGGAATACATCACCTCCATATGCAGATCTGTCAACGCCCAAATTTCCTCTATCAGCGCCCAAAATACTTCTATCAACGTCCAAACTTGTCTTGTCAACGCTCAAATATTTTCCCTCAACGCCTTGTGTAACCTCTCTCAACATATCTGTAAATGATAAATTTAAATTGGTTGGAGAGATCAAGGACGTATCAAAACCTGTTTGTTCCTTCAAAGTAGTAAGAGCTTCAGCAACATCCAATGACTGACCATCTTGACTGCTCTTATCACTCAGATTTCTTTGATCTTCCTCCCCTTTGGAAGACTCCTCCATACCTCCCTTTGCATGAGCACTCTCCAAAACAACAATCCTCTCCCTCAATTCCTTGAGTTCAAGGCCTTGGTTACTTACAATTTGTACCAAGTCTGCATTCTGCTTTTGCAAGCTAATGCAGACAGCCGTCAATTCCAAAAGAGTCATTGGTTCCAGTCTGCCCTCTTCTGAAATGGGGATTTGACCTCCCAAGTCAGGTTCATTGGGCATAGATGAGGACTTAATTATGATGGGACTGCCTTGGCCAGCCTCTAAGCCAGAACCAATAGTTCCAGCCTCATCCAGGTCACCAGCCACACTTGTGGTGGTGGTTCTCTCTGCTTCATGGCTAGGACCACCAGAGGAGAACACTCCAGCAGTCCTTCGGCGTTTGAACAACCTATATTCAGGTGGTGTGGAAGATGGTGTGGAAGAAGGTGTAGATGTGGGTTGGTTAAGGGGTGTTTGGGATTGTGATGGTTGGGTGTCAGCGTTGGAAATAGGCACATCAACGCCCACATTAGATGTGTCAGCGTCAAAGGGTTCTTGGTCTATTTGCATTTGGTCAGGTGAGGGTAAAGGTTCAGGGATAGGTTCAAGTTGTGGGTGAGGTTCAATATGAAGTTGGGGGTCTGGTTGGGGTTGTGCTGCTGCAATAACAGCAAGCATGGCTGGGGTTAAAGGTAAATCCCTATGAGGTGGTGAATTCATCTTGGTAAAAATAGCTTTCTTTTGTTCAGGGATTTTATAAAAATCATTGTGATACCTTGAACAATATCTTTGAGCATCAAAAATCATTTGCAGAAAACGGGGATAAGCTAAAGTCATTTTTGTCCCCTTGTTTTTACACATTCCTTCAAAAATCATTTTAGACCAGTTATATTTTTGCCCTGTTGCAATACACACAATAGCAGTTGCAATGGATCTATTGATCTCATTGTGTGCAGTACATTTGGGACTCAAACATTGAAGGAGAATGTGAATGAGGTACTTCCAGGCTGGGGGAAATTCCTGCTTATGGTACTTGTTAAGAGTACCTTCATCAGGAATAGGGTATCCCAAAGCCCTAAGCCCTTGTTCTATTTCAGTTATGGGAAGAATGGTTATACCATCAGCATCATCAAGATGCAAGGCCTGGCGTACCAAGGCCTCAGTAACCACCCAAGATCTCCCATGAACAATAGAAGTTAATGTGGTCACTCCATTAACTGTTGAGGAACTGACAGTGTTCCAAAACTGTTTAATGTGTGTGACTGGAATGAGTGGTGCATGAGAAAGAGCATACCTTAATGGAGATGCATTCAAATACGCCACCATTTGTGTGTATTGAGGGAACAAAGTATTATCAGCAACAAGATAAGCAATCATGTTGTGTTGAGACTTGAACCCCAAATCCAATTCTGCTGAGTTAAATCTTGGTGCCATTGATGAAAGCTGTTAATTTGAAGTATAGAAGATGAAGGTTGATAAGAGAAAAGTGTTAGACAAGAATTATAGATACCCTGTTTAAAAATAGGAGCCAAATTTATAGGAGTGGATGAATGCATGTGATTGGCCCAAAAATAGGCAAAGATTTTCAAAAACTAATCATGAAAATATTGAAAAAGTTATAAGTTATCTCATGCATTTAATGAAAGTAACAACTCCTAAAATTACGGCTTGAAAATATGTCAAAAAGTAACAACTGGGTAGGTCCCATTGAGTGTCAACGGTCAAATATAACCCATCAACGCCCAACGGCTATAATCTTGTCAATGTTTGCCTAAAGCCATGTCAGCGTCCAATTTGGTCACAACAACGCGTGGAAAAATCTTGTCAGCGTCCAAAAATAAAAGTGTTTTAAAAAGTGAAAAATGACCTTAACAAGTAATTTATCCTAGAGAAAATAACCAAAAGCTGATAATTACTATAGGGCGGCAAGCACTGTCTAGTTATGCACACTTGCATAAGCAAGATAGACATAACAGTCCTCTAGTGTCCCTTGCTAACCAAAATTCTTAACAACCAAGTTACCTTGTAAAATCCTTGTTACTCCTAGGTAAATCCCATATCAAAATGATTCCCAAGTCTCCCAACAGACCACAACCAATTCTAGGCCAAAAATGTCTTGGCAGCATGCAAAGTTGATATACTATACATGCTACAGTGCCTCATGGTTTAGTAAAACTAACCCATACTCACCTGTGGACACAATCTAGAATTGTGATAAGAGTATCATATGGATACCCAAAAATCCTAAAGGTTCCTAAAACCTCCCCTTAAACAAAGATACAAAGAGTTTGCTAAAAATATGCATGAACATACAAAATTTATGTCAAGATAGGAATGAAACATTCCAACCATCATCCATAAACAAAAACATGTCCAAATGCTTCTCCTTTGATCCATAAGCAACTCTGTATCCAATGGTATACTGCTAACACCATCTGCACATTTAGATTGAAAACCACAAAACTAACATTGTTGCTGACAATGCCCCGATAACACATAACAGCGTTGAAGGAAGCTTTGTCAGCGTTAGACAATTATATTTGCTGACAACGTTGCAAAAACACTTATTAGTGTTCAAACAACCTTTGTCAGTGTTAGAAAAATATAGTGGAAAATCTAAATTACCAATAAGACTAATAATAGTAATGCATCATCCTGTACAAACTTTTACAAAAAGAATCCAAAACACATATTAAGTGAGATTAACCATTCCAATACTTGTTACCAAGTATTGAAATCTTCCAGTATCAAAAGGTTTAGTTAATAAATCTGACACATTTTCCTCAGTGTCAACCCTATCTGGTTGTATTAAACCTTTCTCAAAGCAATCTCTTATAAAATGGTGTCTAATTTCTATGTGTTTTGTTTTAGAATGATGCACAGGATTCTTAATGATGCATAAAGTACTATTATTGTCAACAAATATCTTAGTATGCATGAAGTTATACCCATAATCCAACAGCTGGTTCTGAATCCACAAGACTTGACCACAACATGCTGCTGCAGCCACATATTCTGCTTCAGTTGTAGAGTTAGCCACCACTGTTTGTTTCTTGCATTGCCAAGATATTAATCTGCTCCCAAGAAATTGACATCCACCAGTTGTGGATTTCCTATCAAACTTGTCACCACCATAATCACTATCTGAATATGCAATCAGCTCCAATGGTGAATCTTTTGGGTACCACAAACCAAGATCTGGATAACATCTTAGATACCTAAAGATTCTCTTCACAGCATAAAGGTGACATTCTTTGGGAGTCACTTGATGGCGTGCACATGCACACACAGCAAACATGATATCAGGTCTGGAAGCAGTAAGATACATCAAGGATCCAATCATGGATCTATAATGCCTGACATCAACATCTTTCCCATCTCCAATCTTTCCCCAAGGGTGTTCTCTATCCATAGGAGTAGAAGCCCTCTTTTCATGTGGAGAAAAGCCAAACTTCTTCAAAATTTCAGCAACATATTTGTCTTGGGAGATGAAGATACCATCTTCTTTCTGCTGAACTTGTAAACCAAGAAAGAAGTTCATCTCCCCCATAGCACTCATCTTGAATTTGTCTGTCATGAGCTTGGAGAAATCCTCACTCATCTTTGGATCAGTAGACCCAAAAATGATATCATCAACATAGACCTGCACAAGCAATACATCTTTGCCTTTCTTCTTTGTAAATAGTGTCTGATCTATGGTGCCCCTCTTAAATCCATTGTCCACCAAATAGGTAGACAAAGTACCATACCATGCTCTAGGGGCTTGATGAAGGCCATACATAGCCTTTTTGACTCTATACACTTTGTCTGGATGCTCAGGATCCTCAAAACCAGGAGGTTGCATGACATAAACTTCTTCAACAATGGTGCCATACAAGAATGCACTCTTTACATCCATTTGATAGACTGTAAAGCCCATACAAGATGCATAGGCGAGAAAAATCCTAATAGCTTCAATCCTTGCAACTGGTGCAAAGACTTCTTCATAGTCTATCCCCTCCTCTTGTGTATAACCTTGAGCCACTAACCTTGCCTTGTTTCTGACCACAATACCTCTTTCATCTCTTTTGTTCCTGAGAACCCATCTTGTCCCAATTGGTCTGACATATCTAGGACAATCAACCAGCTCCCAAACATCCTGAATAGCAAATTGGTGAAGCTCATCCTGCATTGCTTCCACCCAACTTGGTTCTTTGAGAGCATCAAATATCTTCTTGGGTGCTTCTTGTGACAGAAAACAAGCAAACAAACATGCTTGAACAAGAGGGGTATCTACCTTCTTGTGTATATTGGCAATAAATCCACCAAGACTTTGATGGGATCTTCTTGTCTGAACTGGAGTCATAACATCACCAATGATCTGAGATGGGGGGTGATTCTTCATTGTGGAAGTGAGAACTCCTCCTTCAAAAAGTCTGGTGTCCTCAACTTCACGCTCCATGTTGCCAATATCTTCTTCATCAGACTCTCTTTGATCAACTAGGATCTCTCCATGGACATTGGAAGGTCCACCTTGTTCAAAATTTGAAGAGAAAAGATGTGCAAAGGTGTTGTCAACGTCTGAACCTTGTTTGTCAGCGCTCGGGCTAACAACGCTTGAACTGTTGTTGTCAACGTCTGATCCATCAACGTCTGAATTGCTCTTGTCAGCGCTGGATTTGCCTTTGTCAGCGCCTGAAGAACCATGCATGTTTGTATCTGGTGGTATTTGGAAACCACCATTATCTTGTCCAGCAGCAGCAGCAGCAGTAAAAGCATCAGTCCAAATGGGAATTGTGACATATTCAAATGTAGGAGATGCCTTTTCTGCTTGTGATCCAACCCTTTCATCAACCTGTGTACCTGAAACATGAACAACTTGTTCCTCCACAACATTTGAAGTTACCTTCATAATGTCTGGATTAGTGACAGGCATATAATTTAAAGTTCTAGATAAGGGTTCCAAATCAAATAACCAATTAGGACCACTTTCAGGATCACTAGGTTTATTCTCTAAGAACCTAACATGTACTCTTTCAACAATACGTTTGTCCTCCTTAAGATAAACCCTATAACCCTTGCTCTGCACTGAATACCCCATGAAGTAACCTTCATCACCTTTTGCACTAAATTTCCCTAAGGCATCACTAGTGTCTAAGACTACTACATGACATCCAAAAGGTCTGAGAAAACCAATATTAGGTTTTTTTCCCCAAAGTAACTCATAAGGTGTCTTGTTCTGAATTTTGTTAACCAATGCTCTATTTTGCACATAACATGCTGTATTAACAGCCTCATCCCAAAAGGCTATGGGAAAGTGAGCATCAGCCAACATTGTCCTGGCTGCTTCAATTAGGGTTCTATTCTTCCTTTCAGCAACACCATTTTGTTGTGGGGTTCTAGCAATACTAAACTGCCTAGTAATTCCCTTCCTGGCACAAAAATCATCTAGCTTCTTGTTCCTAAATTCTCCACCATTATCACTCCTAAGCATCTTAACCTCATTGCCAGACCTTTTCTCAATTTGAGTGATAAATTCAATAAGAACATCAGCTGTGTCACTCTTCATAGCTAGAAAGAATGTCCAAGTAAACCTAGAAAAGTCATCAGTGACAACAAAACAATATGACTTGCCATTCAAACTTTCTATATTAGTTGGACCAAAGAGGTCCATGTGAAGCATGTGAAGAGGTCTGGAACTAGTATGCACCTGTTTGGACTTAAATGAGACCTTGTGCTGCTTGCCTTCAAGACATGCAACACAAGAGTGGTCATTGTGGAAGGCCTTCTCAGGCAAACCATCAACTAAACCAAGCCTCACAAGTCTATTTATATTTTTAAAGTTTATGTGTCCTAGTCTCCTGTGCCACAAATTACTTTCATCTACTGAGGCCTTAGCATAAAAACAAGACATATTTGTATTTACTTTAATCCCATTTAAATTGACATTGTATATGTCCTTATGCCTAGGTGTTCTATACTCAATATACTTCTCATCAGGGATCTTAAAATCCTTGCTTAACACCAAACACTCAGTATCAGTGAAAAGAACCTTATTTTTGTTATCACACACTTGTGATACACTAAACAGATTATAGTCCAGTTCTTTTACCAGGAAGACATTCTCAAAACGTAGATTATTGGTGATAAGGGTTCCTTTTCCTGTGATGGTTCCATATCCCCCTCCAAAGTATACCTTATCACCATCTTTAATAGGAGAGAAATTTGTCAGATAGTCTTCCTTTCCTGTCATGTGCCTTGAACATCCACTATCCCAATATCCATAGTCATTGATCTGCTTTTGAATGCCCTGCACATAAAGAAAACAAATTAGTTTTCTTTGGGAACCCAAGTCTCAGAAGACTTGGATTCATCTGGTTGTTCAATAAGAACAGACTTAGTTCTCACAACAACCCCATTCTCGTCCCTTTTAGGATGAAATACCCAGTTAACCCCAATTGGTTTTGTAATGACTTTTGAAATATAGTTAAACCTGTTGCAAGTCATTGAAATTCCATTATTATTAGGGTTTTGATCTTTCTTGGGTCTCCATGTTAAGCTTGAAGAAGCTTTAGACCCCTTACCTTGTGGCTGCAAATACTTAGGTCTGGGCATGTTTCTGTCAGCGTTGGATTTTGTCCTGTCAACGCTGAATTTACCCTTATCAGCGTTGAACCTAGGGTTTGCTACAGGAACCCATTGCCTATTTGACCAGGTATTTGTCTTTTGAAAAGGTCTTTGTCCATAAGTGTTAGACCTTCTAGTAAAGAATGGGGCTGGTCTAAACACTTGTGGACTTTGCTGCACACCAGGTCTGGGTCTGACAACGTTTGACTTCCTAACAACGTTGACTTTCTTCCTATCAGCGCTGAAATTGTTCCTATCAGCGCTGACTTTGGGAGCGTTGACACATTTGTATGCCAAATGTGAAAAGCTACCACAAGTATAACAGGCTTTCTTAGACACATTCTTAGGTCTAGAAGCAAAGAAACCTGTTCCATGATTGTTAACTTGGCTCTTGGGTGACCTATTATTTCTATACATCTCTGCATATTTAATGGTAGGTCTTCTAATAGTGTTGGAGCCTAGGTCAACAGCTTTACCAGTAACTGGGTGAGTAACCTTAATGGGTGGGGATACAATGGGACTTTCACACAGCAAACCTCCCTTAACAAATAAAGTAGGGTTAGCTTTCTTCCACTCATTTAGGTCAGTCAGTTTTTGTTGATACTCTTCTACTGGGGTGACAACTCTTGGTGGAGGAATAAATTCCTCTTCTTGGCATTCTGGAATACCAGTCCAAGATAAATCCTTTCTAATGACACCATAGAAGTCACCAGCTGGTGGTGGAACCAAAGAGTAATCATTCTCATTCATCCCAAGCCCAGTCATATCCTTAGGATCTCTTTGTTTAGCTACACAGTCTCCTAGGGCTTGGGTGGCTCTATCAAATCTTTGAATCTTGAGGTCAACATTATCTTTACTCTTAATGGCCTCATCTAACTTAGCCTGTAGGTCTTTATTGACTTTTGACATGATATTTCTAACATCCATACTACCCTCTAGCTCATGTTTTAAGATATTTATCTTATCTTTTAAATCAAATTCCATTTTCTTATATTCAGAAACGGTTTTCTCAGTTTCAGTAAGAGCTAGTTGGTAATTGGATAATTTACACCTTTCAGTGCTCATATCCTCTTTTAGTTTTAACACTTCTTTGTTAAGTCTGTCAGTGTTTAACCTACAACCTTTGCTACAAAAAGCATCATCATATACCTCATTATCAGATGAAGAGGAGGAGTGTGCCATGAGAGCATATTCCACATGCTCTTCTTCTTCAATGTCAGCAATCAAAGCTTTGTCCTCTTCAGCATCCTTGGCCAGATAGCTCCAATCCCATCCAGTACCATCAATTCCTTGAACTGCAACCATGGCTTTGGAGTCTCGAGCTTTAACAACCTGACTTGAGGGTTTACCAGCATCAGATCTTCTAGGAGATCTGCATTCCCTCATGAAGTGCCCCATGCGATGACAGTTGTAGCACTCAACTTTGGATTTATCAAATCCAGCAGTGTCTTTAGCATTGAAGGTCATCTTCTTCTTGAACCTCCTATTCCACCTATTTGCTCTTATACTAGCAAGAGCCATGTTCCACTTGATGTCCATCTCTTCCAAGTGTTCATCACTTATCTGCTCAAGGTCCTCATATGTAATCACTGAACCATTGGGCAAAGAAGCAATGTAAGCACAAACAGTATCCAAATCCAAACCAGCAGGTTTAACTCTTGGTGAGTCATTCATGAATGTGTCAGCGTCTGAAAAGGAGACGTTGACAGGACTTGTTCCAGCGCTGACAAATGATGATCCAGTTACTGGATTCATAAAAGAGTCCTGCTGATTGAATTGACCTTCACTATGAGAAAAGAAGGCCATGTTGCTGGTGCTAGCTTTGCTTGAAAGAGTTTCATCTTCCAACAATCTTAGTTTGTTGTAGATGTCATCAAACGAAGAGCTCTTGTGAGTATTATTAGCAAGAATAGATCTTGCCTCAATCTTCCATGTCTCACCAAGACTTTTCAGGAAAGTAGCATTGATGTCAATATCACCAACTTGTGTCCCCATGAAGGACAATTTGCTTGTGATGTCAAGCAATCTGCTTCTCACACTGCTCAGTTTCTCATTGGGCTGAGCTTTGAAGACAGCATAATCATGCAGAAGTTGCTTTTTCTTTTCTTCCTTAGTTTCTGCATTACCACCATATGCAACTTCAATTGCTTCCCAAAGATCCTTAGCAGATTCATAGCTTCTATATTTGTGCTGATTTTCTTGTCCAAGAGACACTTTCAGAATATTTAGGGCTTTTATGTCAGCCCTTTTCTTTGCAATATCTTCAGCACTTACAGCTCTACCATCCCCAGGTTTTTCTTTCTTATCTTCATCAGGACATCCTTCAACAGCTGTTCTTGTTGCAATGGCATTCAGAATCTTTTGAGCTTTATTGAATGAGTTTCCATATTCAATGATGTCCCAGAGTGTGTAGTCAAAGATCCCCAGATATTGTTCAAAGTTGAACCTCCATAAGTCAAAGTTGGTTGCATCAAGCATGGGAATCTTGATGTTTGGTAAGGATGAAGAGGAGGACATGATGTTTGCTTCAGACATGATGTTTTAGGGTTTTGAGAAAAATTAGAGTTTTGGTGTTCGTATATCGTTCTGGTGTTCTTCAAAGATCAAAAGTTCCTCAACAAGCTCTGATACCACTTGTTGATCCCAAACTTAGATCGATTAGCTTTGTGTATACGAGATTAGATCAAGTATAACACGTAGAGAAACCTTTGTTGTATGCTTTGTGAATCTAAGTATTATGCGGAATTTAATACTTAAACAAGAACACAAGATGTAAACAATACTTTCACTTTGATTATCAATGTCGAACTTGCTTACAATGAAAGATGTTTACGAATGAAAAACTTAATGAAAACTTTATATTAAACATTAACCTAAAGGCCTTCTTTTATAGACTAAGAAGCCTTGTACAATAAGCTACGTATCAACTATTCTAGGTAAAGATAAACATAGAAAATACATTGTCGTTTCTATCCTTACTAGAAGTATTCTAGAATATAATAAACGTGTAGCTCACATCTTCCATCAGTGCTTGTCTTCAATCTATCAACGCTTGACTTTAACTTGTCAACGCTTATGCTGTCAGCGCTCACTTTGCTCTTGTCAACGCTTGAGTTGTTCTTGTCAGCGTTCAAGTGATCTGGCCTTAATTTATTCCCAACAAAGTCCTGGGTAAAACCTAGGCATATAACATGATTAACTTATTTTAGTTCTGAAAATATAGCTTATGTTTACTTGTAAAATCTGTATTAGTTTACTATACCAAAATAGCCAATATAGGTCATGATGTCTACAACGTGCATGAATACATAGAGGAGTGACCTCGTCATGCATTTAGAGCGGCTGCCTCTAATTATACTGGTCTGGGTAGGAGGGATCAACTCCTTGTGAATGATGCAAGGCACACACCACATTCACCATGAAATCCTGACTAAAACATGTAACTAGGATGCACCCATACGCCCCACATGATAACATAATAAATATAATGGCCAAATAACTGAAAGGGACACCACGAGCTATCACTCCGTCGTGGTGAAGTCATAACACTAGTGCCTCTAGAGTTATGGTTATGGTACCTCCATAACTAGGTGAAACTAGTCATGCATGTATATGGCTAAGGTAACTAATGTGACAATCCGTCAATTTACGATTGATATTTTATTCTCAAATATTATTTGAAAATATTATTTTAATGTTACGATATGAACTCACTTATTTTTGGGAAGAAATTTGGATTTACGTCTTGAAGTAGCATCGACTACGTTTAAACCGGAGGATTCTACGTTACGTGCTTACGTTTACATACACCATCTTTGGTGACAGTCCGACATTTCAGAAAATAAATTTATCCGTAAATATTATTTTGGAGTTTTAAATTTGTGTTAGTTCACAAACTCACAAATTTACGAGAAGAGATTAGGACTTACGATTTTATTTTAACGTCCTTTACGACTAAACCGGAAACCTTAGGATTACGTATTTACGTTTTCGAACTCCGTTTTTGATGAAACAATTTTTATTGGATTCGTTTTGTGACGTCGATTCATAATTTATAAAAACGTTTTTCGTAAAACGACCCGAGGGCACGCAAATCGAGGAAACTAGAATCGAGGAGTACCCGTAAATAAATGGGATGAGACAAGTGGGACACTTGTCCCACCCCACTCCCAAAACCGGCCTAAGTTAGCTACTTAACACCATGAGGTGTCAAGTGTAGCTAACAAGCCTTACACTTGTTACATTTAGCTTACATCTTAAGCATTTTTCCCTTGACCACTTAACTCAAAACTAGCAACTTCTCATTCCATCCATTTGCAACATGCAAAACCACACCAAGCTCTCTCTCTCTAGCCTAAACATGCCGTCCCATATTTCTTCCAAAAACACCATCATTGATCAAAGTTTAACCATAAACATATGTTATAATTAACATATGTTAATCTCCATTCAAAGAGATGAAGATTGGTGGCCATTTTAACATCCAAGGAGGAGTTTTCATGGATTAGTAGGGCTGATTTTCCACAAGGAGTTCATGGAGCATGGTGGTCTTGAAGATGGTCTTGGCTATGCACAAGTTTCTCCATCAAAATCCATGTTTTGATCATAACCTACATCATCATGGTGGTATAAAGATTGTCCTCCTCATCTTCTTGTTATTTTGATTATGTAAACATGTATTTTATTTCCTATTGTATATTTATATGATGATTATATGATGATAAAAATTTTATGTGGGGATTTGTTGTTAATAATCATGGATAAAAAGGTGAAAAACTATAAGAAACAAGGTTAAAATCTTGATAAATTTATATGGCTGTATAAAACAGTAAAGAACCATATGGTAAACTGATAAAATGATGAAGTAGAATCCATTTACAGTAAGCTATGGGTCTTGTACACATGTGAGAGTTGGCCATGCAATGGAATCCAAGTAATGAGTGAGATATGATCAAAACAAGTTTAAGGTATAAATCTGAGGTTACTGTTTTGGACGATTTTTAGAAAATATTTAGAAGATGATTCAACAGTAGCTATAGAAGAGTTAAATGTAGAAAATATCATGTAGTTTATGTGATAAAAATTTGAGCTTCTATCTCCATGTAGAACTCAAGATATGGCAGTTTTGGTGAAAGTAAAGATAAAAATCAGATTTTTGGAAATTAAAGTATATTACTATTATATAAGCACTCAAAATTTAATAGTATAAAATGTAAAATAAAAACCCTCTAACTTATGGATTTTATTTATATAAGTATGTGAAAAGTTAAATAAGTGGAGATTTTATAAAAATGGTAACTTGTTAAGTTTTATAAGTTATAAAACTATAAACTTGATTTTTGCGACTTTTTCGGCTATCGCCGTAAAATTAACGTTTTTGTTAAATAAAACTTAGATGGTTGGACCCGTCTAATGTAAACTTTATAAAACTTATATACTGATATATAGACATATATAACAAGTAAAAACCGATAAAACCCGAACTATAGGGCATACGGACATTAACGAGCTAAGTAAACATATTGGACTAATACTTGGGCTAATAATTGGACTAAATAAGATAAACACCCATAAAAAGAACTTATTGGGCTTAACCCATTTGGGCCCAACTTGAAAGTGTATGTACTGATAATATAAGTACAAAATGGATTAAAATAAGTTAAATAACTTATAATAAGTTTATTGGACTTAAAATACATAAATAGGTAAAACTAGTAAACTAGTATAAACGTTACCAACACATAACACTAAAATGAGTAAACGAGAATATGTAAACCCACTTGATCATCATATATATATAATCATCATATGTATACATAATTGATATTTTTACAAAGTCATTGGACAAACGTCTAAGACCGATTATTATTTGTCTAGGTTCCCGTGATTGAAGCACGTATCGTACGTCCGAGTTGCCGATAACCCGCCTTCCCATATCAACGTGAGTTCATAGCCTCGCACTCTTTTAAATGTTTTATAAACCCGCGAGGGAGATAACATGTTAGTTTTTATAAAATAGGACGCCATTTGTCCCGATTGTTTGTTTATTGATTTGGACCCGAATGATTGAATGACCCGATTGTATGACCCGATAAATGATTAAAGGACCCGATAAATGAAATTAAATGGATTATTAAAGTTAGGTTATGTCACTAAAAGTCCCATTAGCATGAATTGTGAACTACCGGGAGTTGGTAGACGCTTATGCATTTAATAGTACTATTTGGGGACGATCACCCCAGTTCGCGCCTTGACGGTTGATCCCCGTCGTGCCACATTGATTGGTAAGCGAATTTATGTATGAGAAGATTTCCATAGCGTGACCTTTGTGACGACACGCTACTTTAGATGGGCAAAATTGGTATCGGGTTAGCTACCCGTTTTGGTTTAGTAAGGTAACAATGTCATGCGACTTATAATAATCCAATCACCGAAATATTACTAGACGCTCCGAATTACGATGTATTGCCTGACTAGCAATACAGGGTCATACTATTGATATTATGTTTGTGTTTTGGTTTTCATAACCATATTCATATAACGGTTTTTATTTGATTTTATACAACGTCATAAGACGTATTGTATGATGTTTTTACGACATTGGCTCGTATAATAATTTTTAAGGCAAATGCCTATATTATGATTTTCGATAAGGATTTGTATAAAATGACTTTGGCTATTTTATGGCCTATTACAAAGATTTGTATAAAATGATTTTGGCTATTTTACGGCCTATTACAATGATTTGTATGAATTGATTTTTGGTACTAATTTTATACCAAAGTTATATTGATGGAATTTACTAAACTCTATGAATTCACTCGGCGTTATCGCTGACCTTTTCTTTTAACATGTCTTATCTCAGGTACTTGAAGGTAATTCTCGGGAAGACGACAAGAAATCATGGCCCGCACCTAAACAATATTTTTCCATTCAAACACTTTGTAAAACTTTTGTATGTAATGTAATGACTTGGGACCGATGTAACTTTGTTGTTTATGAATGGAAATGATTTAATATTAAACGACGCGATTTTTATGCGTTGTCTATGATGTGAGTAATGTGCTATCCCGTAACACCAACTAGTCTTCCGCTGTACTAAGTTGTATAAATTTGGGGGTGTTACAGTTTGGTACCAGAGCTCTCGTTATAGAGAACGAAAGATTTTTAAAACCAAGGTTTTGAATAAAACATTTCAAAATCTTTTAACTAAAAACATTTTTCTAAAAATGTCTAAAAATCTTTTGACTATAACGGTGCCGAAGAATTCCCGAGTTACCGACAAGGCCAAGACTGAGAAGTGTTATTTTAATATATATATATAACTTGGATTATATATATATATATATATGATGTAATTTTATTACATGATTGTTTGATGATTATTTTGATTTTTATACGAGGTATTTATACGACGTAGATTGTCACAAGTAACCCTAATTCCCCTAGTAAATTAATCGAATCCATTCTCGTAGGAATTCTAGCTATCCTAGATCTAAACCAAGTTGTGGATATTTATGATCCCAACAAACGGTTAATATTCGTAGAAATGTAGATATTAGTTGATTGAGAAATTGAAGAAGAATTGGCGAGATTAAATCTCATATCGATGTCATGACGATCTTTTCTTATAAAGTGGAGTTTGACAAAACGTTACCACCTAGAAAGATGTCATCTGATTCGTTGTCATCCAATTCTTAAATTGAATTCGAAAGGGTGAATGTTGCACTTGAGGCTGTTATTGGAACCATTACCCAAAAGCCTCATGCCACTAATACCTTTCTGAGAAGTCTAGTTGAATGATCAAGTCATTTCATATTAATGACTCATTTGATAATTGTGGTTGTAATAGCTAATAGGATTGGAAATTAAGTGTTGATTCATATTGAGATTGTATTGCCTTTACAAGGCCGAAGAATAAGATTGAAAGTATTGGAGAATGAAGTAGAATATCGAATTGAGTATAAAAGTGGTTGAAATTTGAATAAAGTAAAACTTAACCTGTATGGAATATGAGATTGTTAATATAAGTCATTAAGTTCTGTGATTGAATTATAAGGTTTTAAATTATTGTAGGTTCGTGTTAAGTGTTGTTTCTAGGCCATTGTCCACTGACGAGGATGCCCAGTGTCCGACAAATAAATTGAAGAAATCTTCTTCTAAATAGGGACCGATGGATCTTCCGGGACATGTGGAAAACCTAATGACTCTTGTAGATTAGTATTCATTGTGGTATCTTTTAAAAATAATCCCTAACTTAACTAAGACATCAGTTGGTAGGATGAGTTCTGATAATTGTATGACATAGTGACACATAATGTGTTACGGTACAATTTGACTTGTTTGTGATTAATGAAAAGACTACCTTTGATTGCTAAATTCTACATGTATCGATGTTATCTATCTTTTATTGCTTCATCCTAATGATCGCATTAGTGATGTAACCATTGAACAAGTACTCATCTTGATTTGAGTTACGTTGTGAATTATTCTTCGTGAGTGCCATCGAGGTCCTGAACCTCGTAATTAATTAGCTAAGCTCATTTCCTATGATATCGTAGTTAATTCTTGGTGAACAAGTTTTCATCACTCTTTTGCAGATCACACCTTGTTTTTATAAAGTTAAAAACGGTACTCTTTGAGAAAAATTGAATTTTCATCACTATAAGGATTATTCATAGTGAGATTTATAAGTGATTGTTATTGAAATGAAGCTGTTTATAAAACACTTTGGAAAACCTGATTGTTTTCATAACAAAGAAAATCTTTGTAAATTTATTTTGATTCTTATCTAAGAATTAAGCATGAAAATGTTTTTACTATAAACATGATGATAAAATTTTGACGAACTGAGTATTGCATCGTTAATCTTGAAATTGTATATAGTTGCGCGCCTACATACAATTTGGAATGGACTATGCAAGGCTGATTAGTAGTCACCATAAAACTAATGAATAAACACTACATTTCCTTTGAAGATTGTGAAAGATTAAAATTTTATGAGATCTGCAAGAAGTGTAAAATGAGGACATAATGTTAGGGACACCTACATATGTGCCTATAGAATCTATTCTTCTGAGTCGTATTTACTCATCTGTGGAAATTGTCCTATTTGACAATTGACAATTCTTACTTGTCCAATTCTCCTGTAGTAAGATTCTTAGGGAAAGTATCTGATTACCGAGTGTTGATACCCGACTGGATGTATTGACGTTCTTATCATTTCTTATGATTTGATTTCATTTGAATGACCTGGGTAACGATCCGAGGAGCTTTCGAATGCGTACTCAAATTATGAAAACATGGGATATATTCCTATTCGTTAAATGTTTTCGTCTGTATCTGATTTGAAATTCTCTCGCATAGATTATGCGTTGACCTTACTCTTTAGATAGTAATTGTGTCTCCATATATCCTTGAATTTGTGAAGGATTATGAGTTATTATTAGTCTTTTGAGAAGTTCACATCTTATCGACGGCAATGAAACTGAAAAGTTGATAATGCCAGTAGAATGGATTGATTGATGATGACATGACGATATTGTCTTAATTGATGGGAACTCGAGTAGAATTCCCCTAAAGAGATAAGATGTTGATTATCAAAAGTGATATAAATAATTCTTGGTAGATGACGATATCCTATATTTGGAATTGAAATTATACCGTGAATGGTTGTGAATTAGTCATAGATATTATAATCTAGATAGAACCTAATATGAATTTATTAAAAGATGTTTCTATTATCTGAAACTCTAGTTAGTATTTGTTAATGAATTACCTAGACTTTTGCCATTAAGGCAAGTTGAAATTTGGTATTTGATTCTATTCCCGGTGCTGCACTTGTGGCTTGTGCACTGTACGTCAGCACCATCTGAATTTAAGGAATTACCGTACAACTGAGAAAGTTGTCAGAGAAAGATTTTATTACACCAAGCCTGTCATCCTGAAGAGCTATGGTGTTATCTTTCCTTATATTTATAGATTACTGTGACTGAGTAAATTGACAATCGAAAACGATATCCATAACTCGAAATGGAAGATTTGTTCGATCATTTACAAGGTTCTAGCAATTTGATCCATAGCATGGTTATCATCAACTTCGCATCTGCGAAAGAGATTATCTATTCCAATCACTACATCCGGTGCTTGTAATGAACGTTATGAGTTTCACGTGATGTCGTTTGGATTGACAATGCACATGTAGTATTCATAAAATTGGTGAATCACTTGTGTAGGCTGTAATTTGATAAATTCATGCTCGTGATCATTAAGGACCATTTGTTTGTTTATAAGAATAAGATTGAGTTAATAATTATTTATAGACTGCCCTGAATTGGCCGAACAGTGTAAACCTGAACCTTGAATAATTAACACGTGATTAAAGACTTGAACCTTTACATGATTTAACCATGTGAATAATAGATAATGGAATATAAATTGACTCTTCAAAATTAAGAGCCCTTTTAAGACTTTGGATTTTACCAAAAAGAAATGGAAATATGTTTTGACAATTGTTTTAACAAAGGATTTTTAAAGGGATTATTCCCTTATACACAAACCATTTAACTAAACTTCTGTTTAGGGGTAAATGTTTGTGTATACCTCAAGATAACCTAAGAGGGATTGAGGAAACCATTTAAACCATAACTTAGAATTTGAAACGAAAATTTTTACTTTTCAACTAAGAAAACTTTGACCAAAGTATAAGCAAAGATTTTTCGAACATTTACGAATCTTATTAATTATTTTCGATAAATCAACGAAAATGTTGTTAATTAAACTCAAATTTATTTTGAACATTTTATATAATTGGTCGAACTAAGAAATTTAAAAATTTTACGTCTACGCTTCATAAAAATTAACTAATAAATATTTAATTAATTATAATAATTATCGACGCTTTAGACGACGGAATGAGAAAAACGGATAAAAATGATAGAAGAAACTAAAACTCAGAAAATTTGAAGAAATAATTTTTGAATAAATACAGTTATGATATTTGTTTCATCAGGAAAGTGAACATGATAATTATATCATCATGAGAGGTGAATATAGATACCGACATATTATATAGAAAGTATAGAGAACCAATTAGGATATATTTCTTAATAATGAACGTGCAAAATAAATTGCCGAACAATTTAAAATATAGCCGATACTTATAAAAGAGGATAATATAGATTATAAAAGAGGTTCGCGGCTAATGAGAACAATTAAAAATTGAGAAGCCGATAGCGTTGAATGTATAAAAGACCACTTATGATTGTTTAAATATGGAGATTTTGAGACATAGTTATGTTGGAATTTGTAAGTATAAGTATTCTATTTATGTCATTTATGACTAGAAGTATCTTTGTCTGAAGAAGTTGTACTAATGGCAATTATGAAGGCAGACATCGCCTCATTCATTAGTAAACGTTTAGCTATTGCAAAGGTCATCATCTGAATTTAATTCAATTTGGATCATCGTCGACAGACTGACCAAATCTGCTAATATCATTCTCGTTAATGATAAATGCAAAAGAGTTATGTAAACATAGCATGCCTGTATCGATCATCTATGTCAAGATCCTCGCTTCGCATCGAATTTCTAGAGATTTGCTCAGAAATCATTGAGAACGAACCTTGATGAGAGTACTATGTACCACCCCAAATCGAAGGGACGAGGTAAAGTAACGATACAAAGTAATATAAGTGTTGTTTTAGGTTTGAATGATTGGCCTTTGGTAATAGACCGTATAATCGTTTTCCTTTGGAAGGATTATCATTAATAATTATCGTATTAGGATCGAGATCGAATCTTGTTAGGATCTGAATCTTAGAGCATCTGTAAGCAGGAGTTGAGATGAAGACACCCGACATACACCCATTGTGAGTTGGACATGTCTCTTAGATTTAAGGTTTCCTATGATGGCAAACCTATCCTTGCAAAATACCTGACCCGCGATACCTTAAATGATTGGTGAAATTAGGAATTGATTATTGACTGCCGGTAGTGGGCAAGAGGTTATATGAATGTGAAATGTAGATCTTGAAGTGCCAAATGGGTAGCAAAGTTATGCCACAATTTTTAAACTTGGAAAAATGAATTCATGATCTGACAAATCATGGGATATAAGTCCCCGTTGTATGGGACCATTGAGATGATATAAAAGATTGGTTTGAAAGGCATATAAGCTGGATCTACCCTAGGACTTCAAAGACTGCGTGAATTATGATTCATATATCGAACTTGATGGAATATCTATCAAGTGAGAATCTGAATTCTTCTTAGTAAAGCTTAGATCGGCGAAAAGTTGCATTCATCAAAAACCCGTGTACATCATGGATAGAGAAAGTAAGTCAACATTAAGCCTGATCTTATTCCCGTAGTTATGTTTGATGAAACTCGCGTATTATAATGAATTACACTTGTGAGAAAAGATCGAATGTGGAGGAAATACCCACATGGCTTTAACTCTATAAGAAGCGAGTAGTAAGATGATCTTTGAGGACAAAGATCCTGTTTAGGGGTAAATGCTGTGACAATCCATCAATTTACGATTGATATTTTATTCTCAAATATTATTTGAAAATATTATTTTAATGTTACGATATGAACTCACTTATTTTTGGGAAGAAATTTGGATTTACGTCTTGAAGTAGCATCGACTACGTTTAAACCGGAGGATTCTACGTTACGTGCTTATGTTTACATACACCGTATTTGGTGACAGTCCGACATTTCAGAAAATAAATTTATCCGTAAATATTATTTTGGAGTTTTAAATTTGTGTTAGTTCACAAACTCACAAATTTACGAGAAGAGATTAGGACTTACGATTTTATTTTAACGTCCTTTACGACTAAACCGGAAACCTTAGGATTACGTATTTACGTTTTCGAACTCCGTTTTTGATGAAACAATTTTTATTGGATTCGTTTTGTGACGTCGATTCATAATTTATAAAAACGTTTTTCGTAAAACGACCCGAGGGCACGCAAATCGAGGAAACTAGAATCGAGGAGTACCCGTAAATAAATGGGATGAGACAAGTGGGACACTTGTCCCACCCCACTCCCAAAACCGGCCTAAGTTAGCTACTTAACACCATGAGGTGTCAAGTGTAGCTAACAAGCCTTACACTTGTTACATTTAGCTTACATCTTAAGCATTTTTCCCTTTACCACTTAACTCAAAACTAGCAACTTCTCATTCCATCCATTTGCAACATGCAAAACCACACCAAGCTCTCTCTCTCTAGCCTAAACATGCCGTCCCATATTTCTTCCAAAAACACCATCATTGATCAAAGTTTAACCATAAACATATGTTATAATTAACATATGTTAATCTCCATTCAAAGAGATGAAGATTGGTGGCCATTTTAACATCCAAGGAGGAGTTCTCATGGAGTAGTAGGGCTGATTTTCCACAAGGAGTTCATGGAGCATGGTGGTCTTGAAGATGGTCTTGGCTATGCACAAGTTTCTCCATCAAAATCCATGTTTTGATCATAACCTACATCATCATGGTGGTATAAAGATTGTCCTCCTCATCTTCTTGTTATTTTGATTATGTAAACATGTATTTTATTTCCTATTGTATATTTATATGATGATTATATGATGATAAAAATGTTATGTGGGGATTTGTTGTTAATAATCATGGATAAAAAGGTGAAAAACTATAAGAAACAAGGTTAAAATCTTGATAAATTTACATGGCTGTATAAAACAGTAAAGAACCATATGGTAAACTGATAAAATGATGAAGTAGAATCCATTTACAGTAAGCTATGGGTCTTGTACACATGTGAGAGTTGGCCATGCAATGGAATCCAAGTAATGAGTGAGATATGATCAAAACAAGTTTAAGGTAAATCTGAGGTTACTGTTTTGGACGATTTTTAGAAAATATTTAGAAGATGATTCAACAGTAGCTATAGAAGAGTTAAATGAAGCAAATATCATGTAGTTTATGTGATAAAAATTTGAGCTTCTATCTCCATGTAGAACTCAAGATATGGCAGTTTTTGTTGGAAATTTAGTGCAATTGTGGGAACGGGTAATACTTGTAAATGGGTTTGGAGGTACGGAGTGTACACCCATTAAGTCCCTTACCTCCCTGGGCTCAATATAGTGGTTGTGATATCAGTAGGAAGCTGCTCCTGGTCAGGAAGTTGCTTCTGGTCAGGAAGTTGCTCCTGGTCAGGAAGCTGCTTCTGGTCAGGAAGTTGCTCCTGGTCAGGAAGCTGCTCCTGGTCAGGAAGCTGCTCCTGGTTAGGACGTTGCTCCTGGTGATGCACAAAGTCTTTGTAACCTCTTTGACCAGTTAATGAGGGTTGAATATTGACTTGATGACCAGATTTCTGGTCATGTAACCACTATGCTTTATGAAGGTTATTATGAGATTAATAGGCCGATTAATGCTCTTAATACCTTTGACTAGGAGTTACATTCCTTAAAGGAATAGGATCACTATAAATAGTGATCATATTTTGCATGATGATATACAGAAACAAGAAACACAGAAACGCATAGAGTTCTTGATTTGTGCCTAAAACAAGAACTAACTCTTGGTTTTATCCCAAGGAGGTATTCGTGTTAACCCAGGCATAGGGTCGAATAATCTTCTTTGGAAAGTGATTACACGACTCCAAGAGATATCCGGTAACCATTCATTGGTACGTAGTTAGGCTATTGATTATCTTCACCCTGTTGGAACGAAGTAAACCCCAACAATCAAAGAAGATTATTTTGTGATAATCAATGGCGGCGGCAATGAAGCATATGGTGGCTAACTTCTCCAAACTGGACAAGTTTGAAGGGGTTGATTTCAGGAGATGGCAAAAGAAGATGCACTTTCTTCTCTCTACCATGAACGTGGTGTACGTGCTGACCACTCCTATTCCTGATGGTGGTGATGATGCTACTTTGGAGGAGATGCGGAAAAGGAGCAAATGGGAGAATGATGATTATGTGTGTCACGGCATAATTCTCAATGGTATGTCTGATTCTTTATTTGATATTTACCAAAATGTTGAATCTGCTAAAGAACTATGGGATTCCTTAGAAGCCAAATTTATGTCTGAGGATGCATCAAGTAAGAAGTTCCTTGTGAGTGATTTCACAAATTACAAAATGACTGATTCAAGACCAGTCATGGAACAATACAATGAACTTCTTGGAATACTTGGCAGATTTACACAACATAAAATGAACATGGATGAGACCATTCAGGTCTCGTGTGTCATTGACAAACTACCTCCTTCTTGGAAAGATTTCAAGCACACCTTGAAACATAAGAAGGAGGAGTTAACTCTTGTTGAGTTGGGAAGTCATTTGCGCATTGAGGAATCCCTCAGGGTGCATGAAAGTGATAAGCCAAAAAGCAACAATGTTGCTGGTTCATCTGTTGTCAATATGGTGGAGCATAACAACTCCACCAGGTACAATGACAACAAGGGCAAACGTAAGCATCAGGATAACACCAAAGCTAATCCTAACAAGAAGTCATCAGTGGCTTGTTGGAAGTGTGGGAAACCTGGACACTTCAAAAGGGATTGCAAAGGTGTTAGCATTGGCAACCAAGCTAATGGATCAGGCACAAAAGGTCAGAATATGTTTAATGAATCTCTCCAGATTTATTATGTTACATATGTATCTGAAGCTTACTTTGTGCAGGATGATGATGTTGCGTGGTGGGTTGACTCTGGAGCAACAGTACATGTGTGTAAAGATAGATGCTGGTTCAAGACTTATGAGTCAATGAATGATGGATCTATTCTTCACATGGGAAATGAGTCAACAGCCCTAGTGCATGGACGTGGTTGTGTAGATCTTAAATTTAGTTCTGGAAAGATTGTTTCTTTGTTTAATGTTTTGCATGTTCCTAATATTAGGAAGAACTTGGTTTCTAGTAGTGTGTTGAATAATTGTGGTTATAAACAAGTGATTGAATCTAATAAATTTGTTTTATCAAAACATGGTGTGTTTATTGGTTTTGGCTATTTGAGTAATCAAATGTTCAGGCTTAATATTGATTCTAGTATAAATATTGATTATGTCCTGATGACTACCACTAAACTAAATGATTCATCACTATGGCATGCTAGACTAGGCCATGTCCACTATAAGAGGATGCAAGATATGTCTAAGGATGGGTTAATTCTAGCTTTTGACATGGACACTGATAAGTGTCAGACTTGTATGCTGAATAAAATTACTAAGAAACCATTTCAGGATGTAAAACGTGTAACTACAGTTTTGGAACTAATCGATAGTGACCTATGTGATTTGCATGCTACTCCCTCATTAGGGAATAAGAAATACTTGGTAACATTTATTGATGATGCTTCAAGGTTTTGTTATGTCTATTTGTTACATACTAAGGATGAAGCATTGGATAAATTTAAAGTATTTAAAACTGAAGTTGAATTACAACAAGGAGTCCAAATCAAAAGATTTAGGACTGATAGGGGAGGTGAGTACATGAATACTCAGTATTTTCAGTCTGTTGGAATAATCCATGAAACAACTGCCCCCTATACTCCACAACAAAATGGTATATCAGAAAGGAAAAATAGAGTACTAAAAGAGATGGTTAACTCCATGTTGTCCTACTCAGGACTGAGTCAAGGGTTTTGGGGAGAAGCTATGTTAACAGCTTGCTATTTATTAAATAGGGTTCCTAATAAAAGGAACAGGATTACCCCTTATGAACTCTGGACTAAAAGGAAACCAAACTTGAACTACCTCAAAGTTTGGGGTTGTAGGGCTGTTGTAAGACTCCCTGATCCAAAGGTGAAAACCTTGGGTGAAAGAGGCATTGAATGCATCTTTGTTGGATATGCTGAGCATTCCAAGGCTTATAGGTTCTATGTTATTGAACCTAATGATTCAGTTTCAATAAACTCAATCATTGAATCAAGGGATGCTAACTTTGATGAGACTAGGTTCTCATCAGTCCCTAGACCAAGCCTTAGGACTCCTATAGGAGCTGAGGACACTGGTGTTTCAGTGGAACCTGAAAGGGTCACTGAAGAGGTTGTGGTTCAGCAACCTGAGCCTGAGCTTAGAAGAAGCACAAGGCATAGGACTCCAAGGAATTTTGGGCCTGAGTTTCAACTATACTTAGTTGAAGGTACAAGAGATGAGGTCTCTGACCAATTCTACTATTGCTTTAATGTTGAGGATGATCCCAAAACATTTGATGAAGCAATGAAGTCCCAGGATGTTGCTTTCTGGAAAGAAGCAATCAATGATGAGATGGATTCCATCATGGGCAACAACACTTGGGTGTTGGTTGATCTACCTCCAGGTTGTAATCCACTTGGTAACAAGTGGATTTTCAAAAGGAAAATGAAGGTAGATGGAACTGTTGAAAAGTTCAAGGCAAGGCTAGTCATTCAAGGCTTTAAACAAAAGTCAGGGATAGACTATTTTGATACTTATGCTCCAGTAGCACGTATCAGTACCATAAGAATGTTGATTGCTCTAGCAAGTATTCACAATCTGATTATTCATCAGATGGATGTGAAAATAGCATTCTTGAATGGTGACTTGGATGAGGAGGTTTATATGAACCAACCTCAGGGCTTCATCATGCCTGGTCATGAAGGAAAGGTGTGTAAACTGATTAAGTCCTTATATGGACTGAAGAAGACACCTAAGCAATGGCACCAGAAATTTGATGAAGTGGTTTTGTCTAATGGTTATTCACTTAACCAAGCTGACAAATATGTATATAGCAAATTTGATGAATCTGGTAAAGGAGTCATCATTTGCCTATTTGTTGATGACATGTTAATCTTTGGTACTGACCAAGCTAAGGTTGATCAGACAAAGGATTTTTTGTCGTCAAAGTTCTCCATGAAAGACATGGGGGAGGCTGATGTTATCCTTGGCATAAGGATTAAACATGAAAGTGATGGTATTGTAATTTCTCAGTCTCATTACATTGAGAAGGTGCTGAAGAAATTCAATCACTTTGATTGTACTCCAGTGAGTACACCTATGGATACAAGTGAGAAACTGATGCCTAACAATGGTCAGGCTGTCTCCCAGCTTGAGTATTCTAGGGTGATTGGTTGCTTGATATATGCCATGACTAGTACTAGGCCTGACATTGCATTTGCTGTGGGTAAACTGAGTAGGTATACTAGTAATCCTGGTACTCAGCATTGGCAAGCAATTCAGAGGGTACTGAAGTATTTGAAAGGAACAATGGATTATTGTTTGTCTTATACTTGATATCCTTCAGTGTTGGAAGGTTACACTGATGCAAGTTGGATCAGCAATACTGAGGATAATTCATCCACAAGTGGCTGGGTATTCCTTCTTGGTGGTGGTGCAATTTCTTGGGCATCCAAGAAGCAAACTTGCATTACTGGTTCAACAATGGAATCTGAATTTGTGGCTCTAGCAGCTGCTGGTAAAGAGGCTGAATGGTTGAGAAACTTGCTTCTTGAGATTCCATTGTGGGTCAAACCTATGGCACCCATTTCTATCCGTTGTGATAGTGCAGCTACATTGGCTAAGGCATATAGCCAGATGTACAATGGCAAGTCTAGACACCTAGGTGTTAGACATAGCATGATTCGTGAGTTGATCACGAATGGGGTGATTTCAATAGAGTTTGTGAGGTCTCAACAAAACTTAGCTGATCACTTGACGAAGGGATTGGCTAGAGACTTGGTTATAAAGTCTGGTAAAGGGATGGGTTTAAAAGTCCACTCTAGTCACTGAATGCTAGGACACCCAACTCCCTCCTGAGGAAACTTGGGAGCTGAGTTCAATGTGGAAAGCTGAACATTCAGGGGACTGAAGCACATGTTTTACATATCATCCCAAGGATGTGCTTGTACCTGCTGAAAGGAGGATGAAGTTATAAACTTCTTAATGGTTAATTTCTTTGAAAAAGTGCTTAAGCAGGAGCATGAACTAAAGAGGAACCACCTATGTAAATGTTGAGGTTTCGCCGCCTCAAGGAGCATGGACTTTGGCTCCTACAACATTTATGAATTGGATATGGACACATGGCTTGTATGGTGTCACGAGCGTTTTAAGTGTTTGAAAACTTGGGTGTATGTTATCTTCAGGTGTTCAAAGTAGTTGAAGGGTTCAATTCTTAGAACACCCTGATTCTCGAATATTTGGAGTGATGTACTAAGATGGAAATTCAATCCTCAGGACATTTTCATTTATGCACTGGTTTTGTTAAAGTTGATTTTCATGCAAAAAGGAATTGTACTAAATTAGGGAGGATTGTTGGAAATTTAGTGCAATTGTGGGAACGGATAATACTTGTAAATGGGTTTGGAGGTATGGAGTGTACACCCATTAAGTCCCTTACCTCCCTGGACTCAATATAGTGGTTGTGATATCAGTAGGAAGCTGCTCCTGGTCAGGAAGTTGCTTCTGGTCAGGAAGTTGCTCCTGGTCAGGAAGCTGCTTCTGGTCAGGAAGTTGCTCCTGGTCAGGAAGCTGCTCCTGGTCAGGAAGCTGCTCCTGGTTAGGACGTTGCTCCTGGTGATGCACAAAGTCTTTGTAACCTCTTTGACCAGTTAATGAGGGTTGAATATTGACTTGATGACCAGATTTCTGGTCATGTAACCACTATGCTTTATGAAGGTTATTATGAGATTAATAGGCCGATTAATGCTCTTAATACCTTTGACTAGGAGTTACATTCCTTAAAGGAATAGGATCACTATAAATAGTGATCATATTTTGCATGATGATATACAGAAACAAGAAACACAGAAACGCATAGAGTTCTTGATTTGTGCCTAAAACAAGAACTAACTCTTGGTTTTATCCCAAGGAGGTATTCGTGTTAACCCAGGCATAGGGTCGAATAATCTTCTTTGGAAAGTGATTACACGACTCCAAGAGATATCCGGTAACCATTCATTGGTACGTAGTTAGGCTATTGATTATCTTCACCCTGTTGGAACGAAGTAAACCCCAACAGTTTTGGTGAAAGTAAAGATAAAAATCAGATTTTTGGAAATTAAAGTATATTACTATTATATAAGCACTCAAAATTTAATAGTATAAAATGTAAAATAAAAACCCACTAACTTATGGATTTTATTTATATAAGTATGTGAAAAGTTAAATAAGTGGAGATTTTATAAAAATGGTAACTTGTTAAGTTTTATAAGTTATAAAACTATAAACTTGATTTTTACGACTTTTTCGGCTATCGCCGTAAAATTAACGTTTTTGTTAAATAAAACTTAGATGGTTGGACCCGTCTAATGTAAACTTTATAAAACTTATATACTGATATATAGACATATATAACAAGTAAAAACCGATAAAACCCGAACTATAGGGCATACGGACATTAACGAGCTAAGTAAACATATTGGACTAATACTTGGGCTAATAATTGGACTAAATAAGATAAACACCCATAAAAAGAACTTATTGGGCTTAACCCATTTGGGCCCAACTTGAAAGTGTATGTACTGATAATATAAGTACAAAATGGATTAAAATAAGTTAAATAACTTATAATAAGTTTATTGGACTTAAAATACATAAATAGGTAAAACTAGTAAACTAGTATAAACGTTACCAACACATAACACTAAAATGAGTAAACGAGAATATGTAAACCCACTTGATCATCATATATATATAATCATCATATGTATACATAATTGATATTTTTACAAAGTCATTGGACAAACGTCTAAGACCGATTATTATTTGTCTAGGTTCCCGTGATTGAAGCACGTACCGTACGTCCGAGTTGCCGATAACCCGCCTTCCCATATCAACGTGAGTTCATAGCCTCGCACTCTTTTAAATGTTTTTATAAATGTTTTATAAACCCGCGAGGGAGATAACATGTTAGTTTTTATAAAATAGGACGCCATTTGTCCCGATTGTTTGTTTATTGATTTGGACCCGAATGATTGAATGACCCGATTGTATGACCCGATAAATGATTAAAGGACCCGATAAATGAAATTAAATGGATTATTAAAGTTAGGTTATGTCACTAAAAGTCCCATTAGCATGAATTGTGAACTACCGGGAGTTGGTAGACGCTTATGCATTTAATAGTACTATTTGGGGACGATCACCCCAGTTCGCGCCTTGACGGTTGATCCCCGTCGTGCCACATTGATTGGTAAGCGAATTTATGTATGAGAAGATTTCCATAGCGTGACCTTTGTGACGACACGCTACTTTAGATGGGCAAAATTGGTATCTGGTTAGCTACCCGTTTTGGTTTAGTAAGGTAACAATGTCATGCGACTTATAATAATCCAATCACCGAAATATTACTAGACGCTCCGAATTACGATGTATTGCCTGACTAGCAATACAGGGTCATACTATTGATATTATGTTTGTGTTTTGGTTTTCATAACCATATTCATATAACGGTTTTTATTTGATTTTATACAACGTCATAAGACGTATTGTATGATGTTTTTACGACATTGGCTCGTATAATAATTTTTAAGGCAAATGCCTATATTATGATTTTCGATAAGGATTTGTATAAAATGACTTTGGCTATTTTATGGCCTATTACAAAGATTTGTATAAAATGATTTTGGCTATTTTACGGCCTATTACAATGATTTGTATGAATTGATTTTAGGTACTAATTTTATACCAAAGTTATATTGATGGAATTTACTAAACTCTATGAATTCACTCGGCGTTATCGCTGACCTTTTCTTTTAACATGTCTTATCTCAGGTACTTGAAGGTAATTCTCGGGAAGACGACAAGAATTCATGGCCCGCACCTAAACAATATTTTTCCATTCAAACACTTTGTAAAACTTTTGTATGTAATGTAATGACTTGGGACCGATGTAACTTTGTTGTTTATGAATGGAAATGATTTAATATTAAACGACGCGATTTTTATGTGTTATCTATGATGTGAGTAATGTGCTATCCCGTAACACCAACTAGTCTTCCGCTGTACTAAGTTGTATAAATTTGGGGGTGTTACAACTAATAACATAAGCAGTTAATCTATAACTACTGGGAAAAACAGTTGGCTGCATACGGGAAATCCTAATAAAGGAAGAAGTTGTCCTAACTGAAGGACGGGAAATCCGTACCTAGTGTCCAGTAGAAACTAACGGAAACATTGAAGAACCAACTCCGCCTTGATGGATAATACTACATAAGAATGGGAACGTGTATAAGTTGACTGAATTATATGTGTTTTACTGGTTCTTTGTGTTATTAGCTTGTTATACTTATTCTGACATGTTTTACTATTTTACTGTGTATTCTATGGTTATGCTAATGTTCTGTTGAGTATTAATCATGTACTAGTGTATTATAATACTTGTATTGTAATACTACACAACTTTATAAAAATAGTAGGTTTCCTGTAATAGAAAGTTTCCAAAAATAGAAAGTTTTCAAAAATAGAAAGTCCCCAAAAATAGAATTAAGCTGGATTATTAAGCTAGGGAAAATATAATCTAACTTACTATCAAATTTCATGTCATAGTTATAAGGTTATAGGTTATTAAATAATAAACTTGGTTATATTTAATAAACTATATAATATATAATTTAATTAAAAAGCGAGTTAATTAAATAAATAACTTAGGTTAAAACATGAATTAATTAAAATAATTAATTAGGCTTAAGTTTCATAATGACATGTTTAAAAAAAACTGATTTTTAATAAGTTCCCGATCTCGAGCCCGATTTTATACATAAGCCGAAACAAACATAGGCCAAACCAACCCGTCAGTGGCTACCCAGCCTAGCCGGTTGCCACTGATGTGGCTAGAGTTCCCCTTGGCTAGCCTCGGCTAACCACTGCTAGCACCAAACACCCACCGGGTATGAGCCGGTTCCCACTGATCTGAACCCGGTCGAAAACAAAGTCCCACCGAGACCTTGGGGGGTCTCGCTTGACACTAAAACAAACCAAACAAGCCCTTAAACATACCCTGACCTAGTGTCGGGGTCCCTTGGTGCTGCGTCCGAACCAACAAACCAAGCCGAGACTTTCAAAAGTCTCGGTGGTGGTGATTTAATCAAGCCGAGAGTCCCTAGACTCTTGGTTGTGTCTCGGCTAAAACAAAACCGAAACAAACACCCCTTAATCTCCTGGTTTTAATTAATCTAACATGTTTTCCTTGTTTGTTTTAAAGATTAAAACATGAATCCATAAAAAAATTAAAAAAAAAGGGTTTTTGATTATACCAAATGCATGGAAGAACAAGGCTTATGATCACGAACACGTACACACAATTACCAAGATCAAAATTCGACTTGAACACCTCCTTGATGTTGATGGTGGCCGGCGGCAAGAGTAAAAAGAGTCAAGGGTTTTGATTTTTTTTGTAAACCTAGAAAAATGATAATAGTTTCCTGTGTTTTCCTTATACATGGGTTGTAAATGGGTTATGGGCCAAAAGGCCCAATCTTGCCTTTCTCTCTTGTCTAGCCGCGACACATGAGGCCCACAAGGGAAAAACCAAAGCTTTTAAATGTTAAGTAAATTAATCGTGTACGTTCGTGTTTTATAAATCATGAATTTGGTAATCGTGATCATGTCACATTTATAATATTCGTTAAAGTTCGTTATTTAATGTCGTGACACTTGTATTAATATTATAAATGGAAAGTTTTATTTTTATCATGTTTTCGTGTGTTACTGTTCACTTGTACTGTTCATAGGATTTTAATGCAGGGTTTACAACTCTTCCCCTCTAAAAGAATAATTTGTCCTCGAATTAGAGACGTGATACTGTTGCGGGTATTACAGTTCTTCCCCTCTAAAAGGATCATTCGTCCTTGAGTTAAAGATCAGATAAACTGATGGAGTTATCAAAGCTGAGAGGACGTAGAGGCTGGAAGGACATGTGAGCTGGAAGGACATGAGTGAGTCATGTCTGAAGGGACATGGAACATGACGTGACCTGATATAACGTATTCGATTGATGAGCAAAATGGCTAAAAAGTAACATGTAGAGATGACTAACTGTTACGATGCGAAATAATCTCGAATAAATGATATAAGTAACGTCTTAGTAATGATGTACAAGACATACCGAAACGTAGTACGTGAACAATTATGAACGTGATACGTGGACATATGATAAATGATGATACGTGAAACATATCGTGAACGTGATATGAGAAACGTGGAATGATATAACATGTGAATCATATCGTGAACATAGAATAACTGAGGTGGTTACACCAACGATATGAGGTAAGACGTGAAATGTGACTTGAAGCGTCATCCAGAAGATGAAAAGTTTATTAAATTCGAGTCTGGTCTCCCAAGATTTGCTGTAAACTTTTCAGAATAGTGGAACTTAAGTCGTAAGCTAGAATACGATCATGAACGTGAATAGTGTCATGAACGTGAATGCGAAGGCATCATAGAATTGAACAAGGACGTGTACGTAATAATAAATGAATGCGTGCACGAGTCTTCCTCTGAGCTGATAGTTGCAAGAGTGCCTAGCGATCGTACGATCTCTGGCTGGCAATGTCTGATAATCTGCTAGCAGTGAAATCCCTACTGATGAAAGGATTTTGCAGACTTGGTCAAACAGTTGAAAACAATCCAGATAGCATCATGATTCTTCTGAGCTTGTGATAGTCTGGTAACAATGCCATGGAGGTCTTGTCCCTTCTCTGTTTCACAATTTCCAAGGGTGGAATTAACTGTTGACCTGTTGGTGTTCTATCTTAACCCGCCGGTATAGCAGATACTTAGATATGAACTTAACTGTATCTTGCTTCATAGAAAATGGATACATAGAAATTCAGGAGACTAAGAGTTTCTGAAGATAAAAACAATTTAGCGTAGGATCCCTTAGAACACATCATTTAGCGTAGAACTTCCTCCTTTACGTGTAAGTGGAGTCATGGTAAAATTTATCGTGAGAATCAAAGTGATTCAGCGTGTTGCTGCAATAAATCAGGCAAAATTTCAGGGTGAAATTTCTTCTGTCATGGAATTTGCAACATAGTGCAAATGTGGTCTTCGAACCGTTCTATAGCTTAGAGAATATTCAGGTTGTCATGGATGAAAATACCAACTAACCTTGATTGTGAGTTCATGGAAACTCCATTTAAAAATCTACAATGCTGCTGAAGCATTCGAGAGACTAGAACCAAAATCATGAATTTAGCATGACCGAATTGGGTGTGAAGAGCAGTCATGGACACGTCCTACTCTTTCACTCGCCATAGTTGTCAGCATGATTGTAAATTTTCCTTGTAAAAGTGCGTTAGCACCTTACAGTTGGTCGTATAGGTCGCCAATGCGTGGAGGAAGATAACAGTCATGAACGGTGATTTGTTTACATCGACGGTAGTCGAAACATAATCTCATGTTACTGTCCTTCTCCTTACTAATCAAGATCTGTGGACATCGGGGTGATGCATCTTATGGGTGAGCCCGGTTAATGCATCTCTGCAGCTGAACCTCCAACTCTTTAGCTCAAGAAAGCCTTGCTATGAAGAGTCTTGGAAATTGGTTCTGCTCCTTAACCTGCTTGATGTTAGGATCCACCCTGCAGATAGGAAGTAAATTCAGATGTTTTTCTAGAAATACATCCAGGAATTTAGAAATATTCGGCTGATCCTGGTAAGAGGAATTTCAGAAGTCGTGTCATAAATGATAGTCAGGAAATCTTTGCAGCCATGGAATGACGATCATATGTTTGAAAAACACAAATGACTTGTACAAATTTTCTTGATGGAAAACCATGTTGAATGTATTCAGGAGCCTGAACATCGATGTACATAATCTGATATGGATAACGGCTTATCGCAACATAGGTTGCTGTTCATAGTCTATAGACAAAGTCATATTTAACTCCCATTTGTCGGAGGAAAGTACATATCAGATTGGATCCTACCGTTATACTGATTGACTGGGTTCGTATACATGGATGACACGAATCGCGTCCTTATGTTAATGGATATATATGAAATATGAAATCAAGTAATGAAAGTGCCATGCTAATGCATGGTGTAAAACGTAGTAAATTTTACAGAACGTGCTTCGCCTGCCTCTTGCAGAACGAACACTGTGTGTTCAAACGTGAACAATACCCCGATGATGATGCTGAAATTCTTATGGCCTGATTTATTCATGACACATCAGAATGGTTATACCCCTTGGAGGGCATCCTGAATTACTCAGGGCGGTTTCAGATGATAAACGCGAGTCATGTGTCCTGACTCGTGTCTTGAGGGGATATGTAAATGACATGTGTCTTGATTAGTGTCTTGACATGTATCTTCAACATATTCGTGGGACATGTGTCTTGACAGATGCCTTGACATGAGTCTCGAGATGTGAAACAATGAAATTTAAAATCTTAGGTCATCATGCCAGAATTTGGCAGATCGGTTGGACTGCTAACCCTTTGTATTTCTGATCATGTCCGTAACCGGATTTTATATCGTTATTGTCAGAGTACTTGTTGTCACGGTAGTTTTCACTACCTCTTTGACTGTCAGTTAAACGACGGTCATTATCATGACTGTGATTCATGTAACTTTTTAGTTGAGTGGTCGGCTGGTACCGGTTCCCACTCATATGCTGGAAAAGACCACAGAATAATCATGTGACATACAATCTGAAAAGGTAGGAATATGGAATGATACGGTACATCAGGTGGTTTAAATATAATTCTAGTCAGGTTGCTCTGATCTATTTCCTTCGTCCTTGTTTTGAAAATCTCCGAGCAGAGAGCCGTATCATCTTTTAAGCAACATTGGTGAGAAGGAAAACGTCTGAGAAAATTGAAAATGGATTATGATTTTCGTTTGCAAGTCTTAAATTTATATTACAAGGTTTAGACAAAACAAGGGACTATAATACAAATATTGGTAAGTATACCCTTTCGTTCGTAATATAGCTTTGTAGTGGTAAGGCATGATCGTTCGTTGAGACTTAGTTTCGTTTTGGTAATCAAGATAACAATTGAAGAAATAAATGGTTGAAGTAATATCAATAATAACAAATATGACTAATATGGGATAGTTCGTATAAGTTCGTGATGATGATAATAATGATCGAGATATGTTTATGTAGGTAAAGTGTGATAATCCTTTTTCGTCAAAATGGCGTTTACACAATTTACTTGCGTTGATTCAAGACTTATGTTTATTTAAGCGATTAAGCTCAAAACAAGTTGCCAACGAGTTCATTATTTTATCAAGCTTCTAAGCGGATTTCTCCAACCAAAGATTCATGACCATAGACAAGTTCTAGAAAACTTATTATAACAATTTGCGTTTCTCAACGCCAAACTATCGTAACAAATCAACTTAGATAAAATATGGTTTGTAGAACTAGGAGGTAAAATGGTTCTACAACATTAGCTTGAAATCATTTATAAAGGATCATATCATAGCATCATCACTAATTCTATTCACATACCCATATAGTCACAAATAGCTTAGCCTAACATATTAATCAAAGTAACAATAAGAAAATAGTAGGAGAACATCATACTTAGATTGGATTGAATAAACGAGTACACAAGTGTCACGATTGTATCGTTCCTCCAAGAATCAAAGAGTGGAATACTCTCGTTACAAGTATCTCCCAAAAGTTGATAATACTAAAAATTTACTAGAAAGACTAAAATACTCGAGCTATGGAGTATTGAGAGAGAGAGGTGTGTGTAAAATGGATGGAAATGGCCTCTATTTATAGTGTTGTATGGGGTCAAATGTGTGCCGCACTTCTCCTCAAGTGCGCCGCACTTTGGAGATGCGAATGACGCCGCACTTATAACTTTGTGCGCCGCACTTCTGGGCGATTCAGAATCTTCTTTTAATAGCTTTGTCTTTATTGAATATTGAGGCCCCTTCTTTGTATATCTTCACTTTGCTCCTTCATACTTTACATCTGCATATAAAACACAACATATTAAGTATCGGAAGCTCTTATTTATACTAGAAAGTGGAATTATAATAATAGGTTGAATATGTATAATTAGGTCGTTATCAAATTCCTCCACACTTAGCTATTGCTTGCACTCAAGAAATCAAAGCGAGAAAACAATTTCAATTTCAAAAATGCTTTTAAGTGTTGTGAAGTATGATAGGAAAATGATTTAATTTTTATGAATAGCAAAAGCAAATGACGAAAGAACTTTATCACCTCACATAGATAGTGATTGGATTTTAAGTTCACACAAGTGTCACTCACAAAAGGGTAAATGTAAAGAAACACTCAATTAGCTCGGTCATAAAATAGATAGCTACCATAGGTTTGTACAAGACACATAAACATAACCGTTGCAGCGTGAGCACCAGATAAATTTTTCAAAGAAGCAAAACGTGATAAATGATGTGGGTGTAGGATCAAAAAGTATATGCCTTTGTCAAAGTTATAGAACAAACTATACTAGAATACTTGACTATATTTTTTTCTTTTTCATACATTTTTAAGAGAACATCATAAACCTTATAACTTGACAAGTGGTTAGGCATAACATATAAGGATATTGGCACAATGGATAATATAACATATGCGTATGAGTGCCACATATTTTAGTAAGCCAGTCTAGCTTAACTAAAATGATATAAGGGTGATTTTATTTTGCTTCCTTTCGAAAATATCTATAAATTAACCTCACTGCGGTTTAGTAAATGATGATCAAGAACAAATTCTGAAGCATACTAGATTATCGGCTTTCACACAAAATAGAGAAATATAAGGCTAAGTTTTTCTCACATATTTTGGAAATGGGTTTTTGTGCTAAATTATAGTGTCAATCAATGAGATTTTTGCTTTGCTAAAAACTTATTTATTTACAAAACATATATATTTTTATTGTTTTCCAAAAAGGTTTTCATGTGGAGAAATTTTATTACATTTTTTATTATTTCATTTTTTTCTATTTGTCACCTCCTCCACGCTTAAGTTGAACATCGTCCTCGAGGTAATAACTGATAAAATATTAAAAATAGGAAAAATGCAAAGGGAAACGAGAACTTCCTGGGGCTTAGTAGAAAATTACGGGACTTCGAGAGATGAATCTAGCTTAGAGCTCCAATTTGCTATTTTCCTGCATGCTACAAAACAAAACAAAACAAATGCAATATATACAAGGACGGTTTTATTTATTTACAGGTCCTCCTCCACACTTAAGTTAATAGGTGGGGATAAAATACGGATTGCCTTCCGAATAGCGCTAAGTTTAGAGTCTTCAGCCAGACTCGGCTACTCAGATTTATTTTAAGAAGAAAGGAAATTCTTCTCCTTCGATTTCATTACAGTGTTCTTCTTCATGATAGAGCTTAAGTCTATGACCATTGACTATAAAAGTGGTGTGACAATCCGTCAATTTATGACTGATATTTTATTCTCAAATATTATTTAAAAACATTATTTTAATGTTATAATATGAACTCACTTATTTTTGGAAAGTAATTTGGATTTACGTCTTGAAGTAGCGTCGACTACGTCTAAACCGGAGGATTCAACGTTACGTGCTTACGTTTACATACACCGTCCTTGGTGACAGTCCGACATTTCAGAAAATAAATTTATCCGGGAATATTATTTTGGAGTTTTAAATTTGTGTTAGTTCATAAACTCACAAATTTACGAGAAGAGATTAGGACTAACGATTTTATTTAAACGTCCTTTACGACTAAACCGGAAACCCTAGGATTACATATTTACGTTTTTGAACTCCGTTTTTGATGAGACAATTTTTATTGGATTCGTTTTGTGACGTTGATTCATAATTTATAAAAACGTTTTTCGTAAAATGACCCGAGGGCACGCAAATCGAGGAAACTAGAATCGAGGAGTACCCGTAAATAAATGGGGATGAGACAAGTGGGACACTTGTCCCACCCCCACTCAAACCGGCCTAACTAAGTTACACAACACACTTGATGTGTCAAGTGTAAGCTAACTTCACCACACTTGTCCATTAGCTTACAAGTTAAGCCACATTACATCAAAACCACAAACCAAAACCATATGCATCCATTTACAACATGCAAACTACTAAAAATCCTCTCATTTCTCCCATTAATGTCGTCCCGTATCTCACCCTAAACACCACTTTTGATCAAAATTTACCATGGAATCTTATGTTATTTACACATAAGTTGAAGCCCTTTTGAAGCTCTATAAATTGGTGGTGCTTATAACATCCAAGGAAGAGTTTTCATGGTGTCTTGGGGCTTATTTTCCGCAAGGTATTCATGAAGAATGGTGGTCTTGAAGATGGTCTTGGTTATCTACAAGTTTCTCCATCAAAATCTATGTTTTGATCACAACCTACATCATCATGGTGGTATAAAGATTGTTCTCCTCATCTTCTTGTTATTTTTGATTATGTAATCTTGTATTTCTTTTACTTATGTATATGTATATGATGATGAATGATGATTAAAAATATTGTGTGGGGATTTGGTGTTGATAAACATGCTTAAAAAGATGAAAAACTATAAGAAACAAGGTTAAAATCTTGCTTAATTTAGATGGCTGTATAAAACAGTAAAGAATCATATGGTAAACTGGTAAAATGACTTGAATAAAATGATATACAGTAAGCTATGGGTCTTGTACACATGTGAGAGTTGGCCATGCAATGGAATCATTGTAATGAGTGAGATATGATCAAAACAAGTTCAAAGTACAAATCTGAGTTTACTGTTTTGTACGATTTTTACAAAATACTTAGAGAATGATTCAACAGTAGCTATAGATAAGTTAAATGGAGCACATATCATGTAGTTTTTGTGATAAAAATTTGAGCTTCTATCTCCAAATAGAACTCTAGATATGGCAGTTTTGGTGAAGATGAAAATAAAAATCAGATTTTGAGAATTAATGTTTATTATTATTATATAAGCACTCAAAATTATATTGTATAAAATGTAAAATAAAAATCCACTAACTTATGGGTTCTATTTATATAAATATGTAAAAGGTTAAATAAGTGTATAAATTATAAAAATGGTAGTGGAATAATACTTATAAGTAATAAAAACTATAAACATGATTTTTACGACTTTTTCGGCTATTACCGTAAAATTAACGTTTTTGTTAAATAAAACTTAGACGGTTGGACCCGTCTAATGTAAACTTTTATAAACTCATATACTGATTTATAAACATATATAACAAGTAAAAACCGATAAAACCCGAACTATATAACATACGGACATAAACGAGCTAAGTAAACATATTGGACTAATAATTGGACTAAATAAGTTAAACACTTATAAAAAGAACTTATTGGGCTTAACCCATTTAGGCACAACTTGTAAAGTGTAGATACTGATAATATAAGTATAACATGGATTAATACAAGTTAATAAACTTATAATAGGCTTATTGGACCTAAAACACGTAAATAGGTAAAACTAGTAAACTAGTAAAAAGTTACCAAAACGTTAACACTAAAATGAGTAAACGAGAATATGTAAACCCACTTGATCATCATATATGTATAAACATCATATGTATATATAATTGTTATTTTTATGAAGTCATTGGACATGAGTCTAAGACGAGTATTATTTGTCTAGGTTTCCGTGATTGAAGCACGTACCGTACGTCCGAATTGTCGATAACCCGCCTTCCCACATCAACGTGAGTACATAGCCTCGCACTCTTTTAAATGTTTTTATGAAATGTTTTATAAACCCGCGAGGGAGATAACATGTTAGTTTTTATAAAATAGGACACCATTTTTCCCGATTGTTTGTTTATTTGATTTGGACCCGAATGATTGTATGACCCGATTGTATGACCCGATAAATGATTAAAGGACCCGATAGATGAAGTAAAATGGATTATTAAAGTTAGGTTATGTCACTAAAAGTCCCATTAGCATGAATTGTGAACTAACGGGATTTGGTAGACGCTTATGTATTTAATAGTACTATTTGGGGACGATCACCCCAGTTCGCGCCTTGACGGTTGATCCCCGTCGTGCCACATTGATTGGTAAGCGAATTTATGTATGAGAAGATTTCCATAGCGTGACATTTGTGACGACACGCTACTTTAGATGGGCAAATTGAGGATCGGGTTAGCTACCCGTTGTTGGTTTAGTAAGGTAACAATGTCATGCGGCTTATAATAATCCAAATTAACGGAATACTACTAGACGTTCCGAATTACGATGTATTGCCTGACTAGCAATACAGGGTCATAGTATTGTTATTATGTTTGTGTTTTGGTTTTCATAACCATATTCATATAACGATTTTTATTTAACTTTATACAACGCCGTAAGATGTATTGTATGATGTTTTTACGACATTGGCTCGTATACTGATTTTTAAGGCAAATGCCTATATTATGATTTTGATGAAGATTTGTATAAAATGACTTTGGCTATTTTATGGCCTATTAAAATGATTTGTACAAAATGATTTTCAGTAATAATTTTATACTGATATTATATTGATGGATTTTATTAAACTCTATGAATTCACTCGGCGTTATCGCTGACCTTTTCTTTTAACATGTTTTATCTCAGGTACTTGAAGGTAATTCTCGGGAAGACGACAAGAATTCATGGCCCGCACTTAAATTATAATTTCCATTCAAATATTTGTAAAACCTTTATTAAATAAAATGACTTGGGACATATGTAACTTTGATATTTATGAATGGAAATGCTTTAATATTAAACGACGCGACTTTTAAAGCGTTGTCTATGATGTGAGTAATGTGTTATCCCGTAACACCAACTAGTCTTCCGCTGTATTGAGTTGTATAAATTTGGGGGTGTTATAGTTTGGTACCAGAGCTCTCGTTATAGAGAACAAAATATTTTTAAAACCAAGGTTTTGAATAAAACATTTCAAAATCTTTTAACTATAAACATTTTTCCAAAATGTCTAAAAATCTTTTGACTATAACGGTGCCGAAGAATTCCCGAGTTACCGACAAGGCCAGACTGAGAAGTGTTATTTTAATATATATAACTTGGATTATATATACATATGATGTAATTTGATTACATGATTGTTTGATGATTATTTTGATATTTATACGAGGTATTTATACGACGTAGATTGTCACGAGAAACCCTAAATCCCCTAGTAAATTAATCGAAGCTATTCTCGTAGGAATTCTAGCTATCCAAGATCTAAACCAAGTTGTGGATATTTATGATCCCAACAAAATGGTTGATATTCGTAGAAATGTAGATATTAGTTGATTACGATATTAAGGAAGAATTGGCGAGATTAAATCTGATATCGATGTCATGACGATCTCTCCTTATAGAGTGGAGTTTGACAAAACGTTATCACCTGGAAAGATGTCATCTGATTCGTTGTCATCCAATTCTTAAATTGAAATCGAAAGGGGTGAATGTTGCACTTGAGGCTGTCATTGGAACCATTACCCAAAAGCCTCATGCCACTAGTACCTTTCCGAGAAGTCTAGTTGAATGATCAATTCATTTCATATTAATGACTCATTTGATAACTATTGTTGAAAGAGATATAGGATTGGAAATTAAGTATTGATCATATTGAGCTTTTATTGCCCTTTTAAGGTTTATGAATAAGGCTGAAAGTATTGAAAAATGAGGTAGGATATCGAATTGAGTATAAAATTGGTTGAACTTGAAAAAAGTAAAATTTAACTCATATAGAATATGAAATTGTTAAGAGGAAATCGTTAAGTTTTGTGATTGAATTATAAGGTTTTAATTGATTGTTAGTTCGTGTTAAGGGTTGTTCCTAGGCCATTGTCCACTAATGAGGATGCCCAGTGTCCAAGAAATAAAGTGAAGAAATCTTCTTCTGAATTGGGACCGATGGATCTTCCGGGACATGTGGAACCCCTAATGACTCTTGTAGATTAGTATTCATTGTGGTATCTTTTTAAAATCCCTAACTTAACTGAGACATCAGTTGGTAGGATGAGTTCTGAGAATTGTATGACATAGTGACACATAATGTGTTACGGTACAATTTGACTTGTTTGTGATTAATGAAAAGACTACCTTTGATTGCTAAATTCTACATGTATCGATGTTATCTATCTTTTATTGCTTCATCCTAATGATTGAGTTAGTGATGCAACCGTTGAACAAGTACTCATCTTGATTTGAGTTACGTTGTGGATTAATCTTTTTGAGTGCCATTGAGGTCATGAACCTCATGATTATTTGGCTAAAGCTCATTTCCTATCATATCGTAGTTAATTCTTGGTGAACAAGCTCTCATCACTCTTTTGCAGATCACTCATTGTTTTTATAAGACAAAACAGTATCCATTGAGAAAAACTGAATTTTCATCACTATAAGGATTATTCAAAGTAAGATTTATATGTGACTGTTATCGAAATGAAGTTGTTTGTAAAACACCTTGAAAAAAAAAACTTAATTGTTTTCATAACAAAGAAAATCTTTGTAAACTTATTCTTGATTCTTATTTAAGAATTAAGCATGAAAATGTTTTTATTATAAACATGATGACAAAGTTTTGACGAACTGAGTATTGCATCGTTAATCTTGAAATTGTATATAGTTGCGCGCCTACATACAATTTGGAATGGACCATGCAAGACTGATTAGTAGTCACCATAAAACTAATGAATAAACACTACAATTTCTTTGAAGATTGTGAAAGATTAAATTTTATGAGATCTACAAGAAGTGAAAACTAGGGAAATAGTGTTAGGGACACCTACATATGTGCTTGTAGCATCTATTCTTCTGAGTTGAACTTACTCATCTGTGGAAATTGTCTTATTTGACAATCGACAATTCTTTCTTGTCCAATCTTTAGTAGTGAGATTCTTAGGAAAAGTATCTGATTACCGAGTGTTGATACCCGACTGGATGTATCGACGTTCCTATCATTTCTTTTGAGTTGATTTCATTTGAATGACATGGGTAACGATCCGAGGAGCTTTCGAATGCGTACTCAAATTATGAAAACATGGGATATATTCATATTCATTAGATGTTTTCATTTGTATCTGATCTGAAATTCTCTCGCATAGATTATGCGTTGACCTTACTCTTTTAAGGATTAGTTATGTCTCCAGATATCCTTGAACTTGTGAAAGATCATGAGTTATTATTAGTCTTTTGAGAAGTTCACATCTTATCAACGGCAATAAAACTAGAAAGTTGATACTGCCAGTGGAATGGATTGATTGATTATGACATGATGACATTGTCTTAATTGATGGGAACTCGAGTAGAATTCCCCTAAAAGATAAGATGTTGATTATCAAAAGTGAATAATTCTTGATGGATGACCATATCCTGCATTAAACTTAAAATCATACCGTGAATGGTTGCGAATTAGTCATAGATATTATAATCTAGAAAGAACCTAATATGAATTTATTAAAAGATGTTTATGTTATTTGAAACTTTAGGAGGTATTTATTGGTGAATTACCTAGACTTTCGCCATTAAGGCAAGTAGAATTTTGGTATTTGATTATATTCCCGGTGCTGCACCTATGGCTTGTGCACTGTACGTCAGCACCATCTAAATTAAAGGAATTACCGTACAACTGAGAGTTGTCGGAGAAAGATTTTATTATACCAAGCCTATCATCATGAAGAGCTATGGTGTTATCATTCCTTATAGATTACTGTGAACTGAGTAAGTTGACAATCGAAAACGAAATCCATAACTCGAAATGGAAGATTTGTTCGATCATTTACAAGGTTCTAGCGTATGTTTTAAAGATTTGATTCACGGCATGGTTATCATCAACTTCGCGTCCGCGAAAAAGATTATCTATTCCAATTACCACATCCGGTACTTGTAATGAACATTATGAGTTTCACGTGATGTCGTTTGGATTGACCGACGCACATGTAGCATTCATAAATTTGGTGAATCACGTGTGTAGGCTGTAATTTGATAAATTCATGCATGTGATCATTAGTGATCATTTGTTTGTTTACAAGAATAAGAAGGAGTTAGTAATTATTTATAGATTGCTCTAAATTGGCCGAACAATGAAAACATGTACCTTGAATATTTAAAATGGGATCTAAGACTTAATCCTTTACATGATTTAACCATGTGATTAATAGATAATGGAATATAAATTGACTCTTCAGAAATTAGAAGTCATTTAAGACTTTGAGTTTATCCTAAAAAGAAAATGCAAATATATTTTGACAAATGTTTTAAACAAAGGATTTTAAGGGAATATTCCCTTATACACAAACCATTTAACTAAACTTCTGTTTAAGGGTAAATGTTTGTGTATACCTTAAGACAACCTAAGAAGGAATGAGGAACCCATTAAAACCATAACTTGAAATTTGAAACAACAATTTTTGCTTTTCAACTAAGAAAATTTTTGACCAAAATGTAAACAAACGTTTTTTTTCGAGCATTTACGGATCTTATTAAATATTTTTGATAAATCAACAAAAATAGTGTTAATTAAATTCAAATTTGATTTTGAACACCTTTATATAATTGGACAAACTGAGAAAATTCAAAAACTTTTTGTGTTTACGTTTCATAAAAATTTAATAATTATTATTTAATTAATTGTAATAATTATCGACGCTTTAGACGTCAGATTAAGCAAAAGTGATAAAAATGATAGTTGAGACAAAACTAAAACTTAGAAAATATAAAGAAATAATTTTAATACGGACATGATAACTATTCCATCTAGGAAAGTGAATGTAGATACTGGCACATAATATAGAAAGGATAAAGAACCAATTAGGACATGTTCCTTAATAATGAGGGTACAAAATAAATTGCCGAACAATTTAAAAATAGCTGATGTTTGTAAAAAGAGATAATATAGATAATAAAAAAGGGGTTCCCGGCTAATGTGAACCATTAGTAATAAGAACCGATGGCGTTGAATGTTTAAAAGGCCACTTGTGGTTGCCTAGATATGGAGATTTAGAGATTTAGTTATGTTGGAATCTTGTAAGTATAAGTATTATATGTATGTCATTTTTGACTAAAAGCATCTTTGTCTGAAGAAGTTGTATTGATGGCAATTATGAAGGCAGATATCGCCTCATACATTAGTAAACGTCTAGCTATTGCAAAGGTCATCATCTGAATTTGATTCGATTTGGGTCATCGTCGACAGAGTGACCAAATCTGCTAATATCATTCTCGTTAATGATAGAATCTTGATGAAGAAATAGACTCTTTTATTTAAAGAAGTTATGTAAACATAGTGTGCCTGTATTGATCATCTATATATCAAGATCCTCGCTTCGCATCGAATTTCTAGAGATTTGCTCAGAAGTCATTGAGAACGAACCTTGATGAGAGTACTATGTACCACCCCAATCGAAGGGACGAGGTAAAGTAACGATACAAAATACTATAAGCGCTGTTCTATGTTTGAATGATTGACCTTTGGTAATAAACCGTATAATCGTTTTCCTCTGGAAAGATTATCATTGATAATCATAGTATTAGGATTGAGATCGAATCTTGTTAGGATCTATATTAGAGCATCTGTAAGCAAGAGTTGAGATGAAGACACCCGACATACACCCATTGTGAGTTGGACATGTCTTTTAGGTTTAAGGTTTCCTATGATGGCGAACCTAACCTTACAAAATACCCGACCCGCGAGATCTGAAATGATTGTTGAAATTAGATCTGACTATTGACTGCCGATAGTGGGCAAGAGGTTATGTGAATATGAAATGTAGATCTTGAAGTGCCAAATGGATAGCGAAGTAATGCCACAATTTTTAACCTTGGAGAAATGAATTCATGATCTGACAAATCATGGGATATAAGTCCCCGTTGTATGGGACCATTGAGATGATGTAAAAGATTTGGTTTGAAAGGCATAAAAGCTGGATCTACCCAAGGACTTCAAGAGATGCGTGAATTATGTTTCGTATATCGAACTTGATGGAATATCTATCAAGTGAGAATCTGAATTCTTCTTAGTAAAGTTTAGATCGGCGAAAAGTTGCATTCATCAGAAACCCGTGAACATCATGGATAGAGAAAGTAAGTCAACATTTAGCCTGATCTTATTCTCATAGTTATGTTTGCTGAAACTCGCGTATTGTAATGAATTACACTTGTGAGAAAAGACCGAATGTGGAGGAAATACCCACATGGCTTTAACTCTATAAGAAGCGAGTAGTAAGATGATCTTTGAGGACAAAGATCCTGTTTAGGGGTAAATGCTGTGACAATCCGTCAATTTATGACTGATATTTTATTCTCAGATATTATTTAAAAACATTATTTTAATGTTATAATATGAACTCACTTATTTTTGGGAAGTAATTTGGATTTACGTCTTGAAGTAGCGTCGACTACGTCTAAACCGGAGGATTCAACGTTACGTGCTTACGTTTACATACACCGTCCTTGGTGACAGTCCGACATTTCAGAAAATAAATTTATCCGTGAATATTATTTTGGAGTTTTAAATTAAGTTCATAAACTCACAAATTTACGAGAAGAGATTAGGACTTACGATTTTATTTTAACGTCCTTTACGACTAAACCGGAAACCCTAGGATTACGTATTTACGTTTTTGAACTCCGTTTTTTATGAGACAATTTTTATTGGATTCGTTTTGTGACGTTGATTCATAATTTATAAAAACGTTTTTCGTAAAACGACCCGAGGGCACGCAAATCGAGGAAACTAGAATCAAGGAGTACCCGTAAATAAATAGGGATAAGACAAGTGGGACACTTGTCCCACCCCCACTCAAACCGGCCTAACTAAGTTACACAACACACTTGATGTGTCAAGTGTAAGCTAACTTCACCACACTTGTCCATTAGCTTACAAGTTAAGCCACATTACATCAAAACCACAAACCAAAACCATTTGCATCCATTTACAACATGCAAACTACTAAAAATCCTCTCATTTCTCCCATTAATGTCGTCCCATATCTCACCCTAAACACCACTTTTGATCAAAATTTACCATGGAATCTTATGTTATTTACACATAAGTTGAAGCCCTTTTGAAGCTCTATAAATTGGTGGTGCTTATAACATCCAAGGAAGAGTTTTCATGGTGTCTTGGGGCTGATTTTCCACAAGGTATTCATGAAGAATGGTGGTCTTGAAGATGGTCTTGGTTATCTATAAGTTTCTCCATCAAAATCCATGTTTTGATCACAACCCACATCATCATGGTGGTATAAAGATTGTTCTCCTCATCTTCTTGTTATTTTTTATTATGTAATCTTGTATTTCTTTTACTTATGTATATGTATATGATGATAAATGATGATTAAAAATATTGTGTGGGGATTTGGTGTTGATAAACATGCTTAAAAAGATGAAAAACTATAAGAAACAAGGTTAAAATCTTGCTTAATTTAGATGGCTGTATAAAACAGTAAAGAATCATATGGTAAACTGGTAAAATGACTTGAATAAAAAGATATACAGTAAGCTATGGGTCTTGTACACATGTGAGAGTTGGCCATGTAATGGAATCATTGTAATGAGTGAGATATGATCAAAACAAGTTTAAAGTACAAATCTGAGTTTACTGTTTTCGACGATTTTTAGAAAATACTTAGAGGATGATTCAACAGTAGCTATAGCTAAGTTAAATGGAGCACATATCATGTAGTTTATGTGATAAAAATTTGAGCTTCTATCTCCATATAGAACTCTAGATATGGCAGTTTTGGTGAAGATGAAAATAAAAATCAGATTTTGAGAATTAATGTTTATTATTATTATATAAGCACTCAAAATTATATTGTATAAAATGTAAAATAAAAATCCACTAACTTATGGATTCTATTTATATAAATATGTAAAAGGTTAAATAAGTGTATAAATTATAAAAATGGTAGTGGAATAATACTTATAAGTAATTAAAACTATAAACATGATTTTTACGACTTTTTCGGCTATTACCGTAAAATTAACGTTTTTGTTAAATAAAACTTAGACGGTTGGACCCGTCTAATGTAAACTTTTATAAAGTCATATACTGATGTATAAACATATATAACAAGTAAAAACCGATAAAACCCGAAATATATAACATACGGACATAAACGAGCTAAGTAAACATATTGGACTAATAAATGGACTAAATAAGTTAAACACTTATAAAAAGAACTTATTGGGCTTAACCCATTTAGGCCCAACTTGTAAAGTGTAGATACTGATAATATAAGTATAACATGGATTAATACAAGTTAATAAACTTATAATAGGCTTATTGGACCTAAAACACGTAAATAGGTAAAACTAGTAAACTAGTAAAAAGTTACCAAAACGTTAACACTAAAATGAGTAAACGAGAATATGTAAACCCACTTGATCATCATATATGTATAAACATCATATGTATACATAATTTTTATTTTTATGAAGTCATTGGACATGAGTCTAAGACGAGTATTATTTGTCTAGGTTTCCGTGATTGAAGCACGTATCGTACGTCCGAATTATCGATAACCCGCCTTCCCACATCAACGTGAGTTCATAGCCTCGCACTCTTTTAAATGTTTTTATGAAATGTTTTATAAACCCGCGAGGGAGATAACATGTTAGTTTTTTTAAAATAGGACACCATTTGTCCCGATTGTTTGTTTATTTGATTTGGACCCGAATGATTGTATGACCCGATTGTATGACCCGATAAATGATTAAAGGACCCGATAGATGAAGTAAAATGGATTATTAAAGTTAGGTTATGTCACTAAAAGTCCCATTAGCATGAATTGTGAACTGCCAGTATTTGATAGACGCTTATGCATTTAATAGTACTATTTGGGGACGATCACCCCAGTTCGCGCCTTGAGGGTTGATCCCCGTCGTGCCACATTGATTGGTAAGCGAATTTATGTATGAGAAGATTTCCATAGCGTGACCTTTGTGAAGACACGCTACTTTAGATGGGAAAATTGAGGATCGGGTTAGCTACCCGTTGTTGGTTTAGTAAGGTAACAATGTCATGCGGCTTATAATAATCCAAATTAACGGAATACTACTAGACGCTCCGAATTACGATGTATTGCCTGACTAGCAATACAGGGTCATACTATTGTTATTATGTTTGTGTTTTGGTTTTCATAACCATATTCATATAACGGTTTTTATTTAACTTTATACAACGTCGTAAGACGTATTGTATGATGTTTTTACGACATTGGCTCGTATACTGATTTTTAAGGCAAATGCCTATATTATGATTTTGATGAAGATTTGTATAAAATGACTTTGGCTATTTTATGGCCTATTAAAATGATTTGTACAAAATGATTTTCAGTTATAATTTTATACTGATATTATATTGATGGATTTTATTAAACTCTATGAATTCACTCGGCGTTATCGCTGACCTTTTCTTTTAACATGTTTTATCTCAGGTACTTGAAGGTAATTCTCGGGAAGACGACAAGAATTCATGGCCCGCACTTAAATTATAATTTCCATTCAAATATTTGTAAAACCTGTATTAAATAAAATGACTTGGGACCTATGTAACTTTGATATTTATGAATGGAAATGCTTTAATATTAAACGACGCGAATTTTAAAGCGTTGTCTATGATGTGAGTAATGTGTTATCCCGTAACACCAACTAGTCTTCCGATGTATTGAGTTGTATAAATTTGGGGGTGTTACAAGTGGTATTGTTTAGACCGGGTAATTCAACATATCCGGATGGATATTGGTGTTTCACTAGATAAGGTCCAGTCCATCTCGAAGTAAGCTTAGTTTGCTTGAATTTATATTTCGAGATAAAAAGAAGTACTTTGTCTCCTCTTTTGAATTCTTTTCTTTGTCGTAATTTACGATCATGCCAAACTTTGGTTCGTTCTTTATATAATCGTGAACTTTCATAAGCGTGATGTCGAAATTCATCTAACTCGTGGAGTTGAAAGTTACATTTTTCACCGGCTGCAATAAGATCTGGGTTGCAGTTTTTAAATGCCCAATATGCACGGTGTTCGATTTCTATAGGCACATGGCATGTCTTTCCATACAACAGTTTGTACGGTGTGGTTCCAGTTGGTGTTTTGAATGCTGTACGAAAGGCCCATAGAGCATCTTTTTAGACCAACAAGCAAGGTTGAATTGAACGGTCTTTTCAAGTATACGTTTGAGAGCTCTATTAGTGTTTTCAACTTGGCCACTCGTTTGAGGGTGGTAAGATGTGGAAAATCGGTGGTTCACTCCATATCTTTTCATAACTTTTTCCATGAGTTTATTACAGAAATGAGTTCCTCTATCGCTTATTAGTGCTTTTGGCATTCCAAAACGACAGAATAATTTCTTTAAG